>CAMTDV010000001.1:6846389-9246389 GCA_947069175.1 Scalesia atractyloides
TCAAGTCTGGATTATGGCATAAGCTAACCAATTAAATACTAACGGTCTTTATTTAAGTTATATACTTAGACCGAGTAGTGTACATGATCAAAACGTATAACGCTTGGTTAAACGATGATTGGATAGAATGTAGTTTAAACCCGACAAGTACTTTGACTTGCATAATATGGGTAAAGAATTAACATTCTGGATTTTGAGATTAAAATGATAAGTTTAACCCGTTTCGGTTAAATTTTCGTAAACTAGTTACATATACTTAACCGTATGCATATAAGCGATATCGGGTAACCGGATAATTCATGGACAAGTTCTATATGCTATTATATTTTAAATAAGTTGTAATATCAGTAGAATATCAACTTTTATGCTCGTTATGGTTTTAAAATGAAACTATGCCTCATAAGGGCGTTTCGGTAATTTCATACCGTATAAAAGGAACTTGTATATAATTTAATGTTATAACTATAAGTATTCTGGAAAAAGGATTTATTTATGATATAATATCAGTAGGATGTTAATTATATGTGTAAATTATCTTTTATGACCAAACTATGCACCGAATGAGCATTTTGGTCATTTTACACAAAGTTTATAAATTATTTGGGATTCTGAGTTTATAATATGCACCTACTGTAAAAATGTTTAAAAATAAGTATTAAAATTAGTAGGTAACAAGTCTTGGTCAAATAATATGGTTTAAAACCATACTATTCGCCGAAACGACGCTTATGTCGTAAAATGACGTTTCATGCGATGTTTTATGAAAACTGATGTTAAGGTCAAATTAAAATGTCTTAGACATGTTATTTAATATAAAATATCAGTAGATAAAGGATTTACCTTGAAAAGATTTGATTAAAACCATTTTATGAGCCAGAAGGGCTAAAATCGTCATTTATCGACATAGTTCAAGGACCTGCTTGTAAACTCAGTTTATAACTTGGTTTTAACATCCCAAATAATCCTACTTATAATATTTTATCAGTAGGAAACTTATTTTCAAGTTCATTATCATTAAAACCTTGATTTATGCAAAAAGGGCATTTTAGTCAAAGATGACATAATTACGGAACTTGCGCATAAACTCAGATTCTGATTATAATCATGTAATATAACCTTAGAGGGTTATGCTACATTATATTAAGATCATTGTCACACCCCGACCCGCAGCGGAAAAGGTGATCGGGGCATGATTGGGTTTTCATCAAAGCTCATGACATTTATTATAACGTTTCATATTTATTATCACAATTTTAAAGAAGATCACACAATCATATCATACAAGTTCAACATGTCCTATACATTTTTCTAGGCTTCATTATTTTTCTTCTAAGGCACTTTCCTATGTTTTCCATGCTTCATCCTGTTCACCTGTATCATATGTAAAAATGGTTTTTGGATCAACAAAAAGTTGGCGAGTGAACCTTGTTAGAAAACATTTATTATTTATTTCTTGTTGTATTTAATATGGAAAAATTGTGCAATATTCATATATGAACAAACGTAAATAAACATACATAACAACAATAGCATCAATAAAAAAATAGCATACGATACAAACAACACAACAAAACAACAAAACATACATTAACAAACCAATAGCATACGATATCAAACAACAACAAACAATAACATACATTAACAAACCAATAGCATACAATAACATATCAACTTGCATGAATATATAACATGAATGAAAACTGTATATGTTGGCAACGTCACGTTCACGCTCGTAATGTAATGGGGAAACGGACGGCCTATGATAAATGTATGTACTGAAAATGATAAATGTCTGTGCGATCAAGGCTCAATCAAACGGAGCCGATCATATGTTGGCAACGCCAGGTTCACGCTCATAATGTAATGGGGAACTGCTCAACGCTCATAATGTAATGGGGAGCGGCGGCCTATGATATTGCATGTACTGAAAATAATAAATTAAATCTAAACAATAACCACACAAACAGTTGATACAAGCTGAATACACATTTGTTCATGATATGATGTATGCACAATGATTTAAATATAATAAACAGTAAGACACATGATACACCCCAAAAACGTGATTAAAAACGGGGAATTTGTAGAGATTCACTCACAGTGGGTGCATTCGGTTGATGATGTTGAATGCGCACGAGTTTAGAGGATTGATCGACGAGGAAAAACTAACCTAATTAATAACGAAAATTAAGGTAAATAAATGGATTTTATTAACAACTTTAATAGGATTTTTGGATATATTTTTGTGAGTTTAAGGCTATTTTCTAACTTTAAAAATGTTATTTTTAAGTATTTTTAATTGATTTTTTAATTTAAATAAATAAATAAAATAATAAAAAAATGTTGATTTTTGACCGTTGACCGTTGACTTGTTGACCATTGACTGTTTGACCGGTTTTATTGTGTGTAAGTATGCGCCGGGCAGGACTCGAACCCGAGACCTCCCGTACGCGTGCACGCAGCTCTACCAACTGAGCTACATGTCTAACCCGAAATAGTTCTGTTTTTAATTATATTTATATACTAATTAAGTTAATCCGAAAATCATTTATTTTAAAATAAAGATTTAATGTATCGACTCGGTGCTCTCCACAGGTCTCGAACCCGGGACCTGTGGTTTAGTTTGGCACACAGTCCACCGCTGGACTGTGTGTCTAACTTGGTAAATATTCTGATTTTTATTATACTTAACATCTTCAACAGGATGGGCGTTGATGTTGAAACTCTTCCTCTTGCTGGTGGCCTAGTGGTTGGGTTTTCTTGATTTGCTTGGTTAACTGGGTTTGCTTGTGCTTGGGCGTTTATGATGTTAACCAATCGAGGGCACGTGTTTCTATAATGGGTAGGGTCGCCACAATTAAAACAAGCTCGAATATAAGGTAACATGGGGTATTGGGGTTGTTGAAATGTTTGGATCATGTTTTGAGTAGGGGGTGAGGTTTGGTTTTGAGGGGTGCGGCAAACCTTACTCAAATGACCATAGTGTCCACAATTCGCACATAGTCGACAAAGTAAGGTAGATGGACGGTGATAAAAACATGTGTTACATTGAGGGTGAGGTCCAAGGTAAGGTTTTTTATTTGGGTAAGTTGAGTTGGGTGCTACTTGAGTGATTGGGATAGCTTGGAGGGGTACGGCTTGTGAGACTGGTTGATTGCGTTGGGTGACAGCGAAAAGTTGCCCATCTCGTTTTCTCTTGGAAATGGGTTGAGAAGGGGATTCGGTTTGGGTGGAGTTGGAGGTTTTAGTTGGTGCTTTATCTTTCTTCTTCTCCTCCTTGAAGTCTTTATTCCATATACGGTTCTCGGTGAGCTCTGTAGCTATCTCCATTGCTGCTTCCAAAGTTGCAGGTGTGGTACTTATTACAGAGTCTTGAATTTTTGAAGGAAGACCTCGAATGTAGTGTTCGATCAAACGGTAGAGGGGAGTGAACAAGTTGGGAACCATTTGATTTAACTCAAGGAATCTTTTGTTGTACGTGGTGTGGTCGCCTTCCTTTTATTTCAACGAATAGAACTCATCCTCTAATTTCTTGATTTCGCTCCTTGGGCAAAACCGTCTTGTCATGATTTCCTTCAACTCTTCCCAAGTCAAAGTCATAGCATCTTCAACACCTCGTTTAGCCTTCTCTGTATTCCACAAAGTAAGTGCTATTCCAAATAAACGACCAGTAGCATATCGCACTTTGCGATCATCGGGGCAATCGCAATTTAGAAAAATGTTTTCCATTTCTTCAAACCAATAGAGAAGAGCGGTGACACCTTCAGTCCCTTCGTATTTTATAGGGTCGCAGGATTTTAAATGCTTGTAGGTGCATTTAGTGGTATTTGGGGGAGGGTTGACAACATTTTGAACTTCTTGATTGACGAGATTAGCGGTAAGGGCTTGTTGGACTTGGACTACAATGTTGGGTATTACGGCAGCCATTTGTTGAGCGATTTGGGCAGCCATACGCTCGCGAGCTTTTTCTGCTCTCAACTTCCTACGAGCGGAATTAGAAAACATCTACAAGGAATACATATGAAGAGTATGAGTTGGATGTTTTTGGGATCATGTGTCGTATTTAGGAATGAACATTCATAAAATAAACATAGCATAATAAATCTACTACATCCATAGGATGTCTTGGGCTTTGCTCGTAATTGGGCCTTGCATGCCGCCATACTTCACCTTCGTAATCATGTGGGCCCCCATGATTACCGGGTTTCTCATATGGTTCGCATGTGTTAGCCTGGTTACGTACAGTAAAACCCGGAGAAAATCGAGAAATATGTATGTAACGTATGATATTCGGAATGTATCCGGGTGTGGACACGGTGACACCTCAAAGTGGGGTTAGTTCGAACGACGTTTGGTGTGGCATGCTTTGGCCTAATAGGTCCTTCGTACTCTCATCGTTAGTCCCCAGGTAGGCAAACTGGTCCGTTATATTGGATTTATACGAATGCCAACCTAGACAGGACGTTCCGACTACCGGTACTTGTACCCTTACAGTTACTACATGCCCGTCGTAGAACTCACTTTGATGAGATTTGAAAAATGAAAAATGCGACAAAATCTTGAATAACGGAAGTATGAAGATGATTTGAATATGTGAATATTGTAACATGTATGATGAATATGTATGTAAGTATGTATGTTTGACTGTAAGTATAATTCACTATGTATCACAAAATGTAATATTGGAAATGTTTGCATGCATTTGTGTATGTAATAAATATGAAACAAATAAATATCATAAGTTTGCATGTAACCACATAAACAATTAAAATCTAGTCAACTATAGTATAGGCTCTAAGGGTCTAATACCCTATCCCATATCCCTATAGTCAAAAGCTCTGATACCAATCTGTCATACCCCGACCCGCAGCGGAAAAGGTGATCGGGGCATGATTGGGTTTTCATCAAAGCTCATGACATTTATTATAACGTTTCATATTTATTATCACAATTTTAAAGAAGATCACACAATCATATCATACAAGTTCAACATGTCCTATACATTTTTCTAGGCTTCATTATTTTTCTTCTAAGGCACTTTCCTATGTTTTCCATGCTTCATCCTGTTCACCTGTATCATATGTAAAAATGGTTTTTGGATCAACAAAAAGTTGGCGAGTGAACCTTGTTAGAAAACATTTATTATTTATTTCTTGTTGTATTTAATATGGAAAAATTGTGCAATATTCATATATGAACAAACGTAAATAAACATACAATAACAACAAATAGCATACAATAACAAACCAATAGCATACGATATCAAACAACAACAAACAATAACATACATTAACAAACCAATAGCATACAATAACATATCAACTTGCATGAATATATAACATGAATGAAAACTGTATATGTTGGCAACATCACGTTCATGCTCATAATGTAATGGGGAAACGGACGGCCTATGATAAATTTATGTACTGAAAATGATAAATGTCTGTGCGATCAAGGCTTAATCAAACGGAGCCGATCGTATGTTGGCAACGCCAGGTTCACGCTCATAATGTAATGGGGAACTGCTCAACGCTCATAATGTAATGGGGAGCGGCGGCCTATGATATTGCATGTACTGAAAATAATAAATTAAATCTAAACAATAACCACACAAACAATTGATACAAACTGAATACACATTTGTTCATGATATGATGTATGCACAATGATTTAAATATAATAAATGGTAAGACACATGATACACCCCAAAAACGTGATTAAAAACGGGGAATTTGTAGAGATTCACTCACAGTGGGTGCGTTCGGTTGATGATGTTGAATGCGCACGAGTTTAGAGGATTGATCGACGAGGAAAAACTAACCAAATTAATAACGAAAAGTAAGGTAAATAAACGGATTTTATTTAACAACTTTAATAGGATTTTTGGATATATTTTTGTGAGTTTAAGGCTATTTTCTAACTTTAAAAATGTTAATTTTAAGTATTTTTAATTGATTTTTAATTTAAATAAATAAATAAAATAATAAAAAAAATGTTGATTTTTGACCGTTGACAGTTGACTTGTTGACCGTTGACTGTTTGACCGGTTTTATTGTGTGTAAGTATGCGCCGGGCAGGACTCGAACCCGAGACCTCCCGTACGCGTGCACGCAGCTCTACCAACTGAGCTACGTGTCTAACCCGAAATATTTCTGTTTTTAATTATATTTATATACTAATTAAGATAATCCGAAAATCACTTATTTTAAAATAAAGATTTAATGTATCGACTCGGTGCTCTCCACAGGTCTCGAACCTGGACCTGTGGTTTAGTTTGGCACACAGTCCACCGCTGGACTGTGTGTCTAACTTGGTAAATATTCTGATTTTTATTATACTTAACATCTTACTGAGTTAACCCGGTTCGGTTTAAAAAAAAAGCATTTTATTACAGCGAATGTGTGTGTGTCAAGGATCGAACTCGCGTCGTATGCATATTGTTTGCACACAGTCCACCGCTGGACTGTGTGTCTAACCCGTTCATTATACTAGTTTTAATTAATCTTATAATATATCTGAACTTCGTCTTCTTCGCTTAAGATTTCTGATAATGATAATTCAACTGATTTATGTCTAATTCGATTAACAAGCTTTATAAGTAATTGAAAGGTAATGAATGGAGAGAGTTTGGGGGAAAGGCTATACCGATCAGCGTCTTTCACAGAATTCCGGCAAAGATTCGTCGGCTCTGTTTGTGAACTTCGGCTGTTAGAATCAATTAACAGTTTTGAGGGATTAAATGTGTAATTGAACTACTGAGTAATGATTATCAGTAGGTTTGAATGATCATACCGGTTAACAGCAAGTTTCTGGAAATTTCAGAAATTTTCCGGCGAAAACAGAGAATCCGGCAACGTCGTCTGGAATAGATTCTGGGTGAGGGATTGATATTAGAATTTTTCCAATAATGGAATGAAACAGAAAAGTCGAGTTAATTACCGTGTAGATGAAAGTCCCGGTTTTCCGGCGACTTGCAGAGAATTATGGCGAGTGAAATTTCTTGCAACAAAGATTCTTCAGAGGTTTAAGGTGAGTGTGGGTGATGTCAGTATAAGCTCTAAGATCTTATTTTAGAATAAGAAGAAAGGATGGATTGAACTCGGTTTTTCGGCGAAAATTTCCGGTTAATTTACAGAGAATTTCGGCGACTTGCGGCGAAGTTTTCTGAACGAAATGAAGAGTGCAGGTTGGATAGATTCGTGAGCTTAACTGATGAACAAAGTATAATCCCGGACTTGAATTGTATTTTCCGTTTCGAATAGAAATTTAAGGTAATGAATGAAATTGATGGATTTTTCGGTTATAACCGATATTACTGTAAATGTAAACGTTATGACAAAAAGAAACGGCAAAGTTTAACGAATTTGTCAGGATTTCCGGCGTCAGCGGATTTGGGCGCGCTGTGTAACTGGGTTTGTTTTCCAGATTCATTTTATGTATTAATTGTTTCAATATGTTAACAAACAACACAAGTGGCGGAGCGGTTGGAAGGATGTAAGTTAAAGCTTTGCGTGATTCTCGGCTGACCCGGGTTCGAAACCCGGCATTAGTATTATATTTTTATTTCATTATTTTTAATACATTTTCAAATATAAATTTTATATTCTAATATTCTTATTAATTATGTATTGTTTAAAATTAATTTGAGCAATAAATACGCAACGAAATTTTTAACTGATTGTTTGGTTAATAAACGAAGCGGGTTTGGTTAACCCGGTTTTTGACGGATGTTACAATCATAATGCAACTTTAGATCAGTAGCTAACTAATATAAATCGGGTCAGAATCGAAAGTCAAAGTAGAAGTCAAACTTCGCGACTTTCGGTTGCGAACAGAACCTAGAACTGAAATTGAGGAGCTGAACATGTTCTTACATGTTCTAATAATTATTACCAACTTGTTTAAGTTTCAAAACAGGTTTCATAACATATATAAGATCAATTTATGATTTTTTTCCAAAAAATGGCTTGTTTGACTTTTTAATATCATAACTTTGACCCGTCAATTGGTCTAGCAAACATGATCTTCAGGAGGTGCCCTTTATAGGGACTAAAACCTACCTTATTACGATCACTTAGCCATATTCATTTCGATCAATGGCTGGACCATAATGGTCTTAACCGGAAGTCAAAGCGTTTTCCGTATAACGCTTGACTTTTGGCTATAAAAGCCTATAAACAAAAATCCACAAGGAAGGAACACTTACAAGAGGTTCCTAGAATGCAAGAGAACTAAGTTGGATGCTCCTTTCAGTTAGGAAATTCCAAAGGAGGGAGAAGAGTTGAGATTGAGAAAGGTGCAAGTTCAAATGGTGAACTTGAGCACCTATTTATAATTGGAGAACTCATAGGAGGTGATGCCAGGTGTTTAGGGGTGTAAGAGGGAGCTTACAAGTGTCCCAAAACGTGGCATAGCATTTTGGGAATCCATAGTTTCAAAAAAATGGTTTTTGGCAATACGTGTGGAGGCCAAGCAAACTTTCTACAGACACAGGCCTATCGCACCCCGCGAGAGGCCAAGGCCTTGCCTCTCGTGCCCCACGAGTGCCCCTTAGGCATATTTGAATTTTGCCATTTTTAGCCCCTCAACTTATTAAACATCCTTAAAACCTCCTAAAACACCTTTTTAGCACTTTTAGCCCTCCATAGCCAATACTTGGCATACCCGGGATTATGCCAAGACATTGTCGAGCTCGTGGTTCGTTAAAAGGTCACTCAGAGGTATAAATTAACATGTTAACACTTTTAACCCCTCCATTATCCAACTTTTATATAATTACGAATTTAATCCCTCTCGTCCAACTAATGGGACATGTGAGAGTTAGGACTTCATAAAGGATCACTCAGAGGCTCATTATAAGCATGTTGACTCCGATATCACTCAGAGGCTGGGCATGTTGACATATCAGTCACTCAGAGGCCAAATTTTAAACATGTTGACGTATCAGTCACTCAGAGGATAATGATTTAAGCATGTTGACATATCTGTCACTCAGAGGCTGTTATTTATGCATCTTAACATCGGAGAGTCACACAGAGGCTCAGTTTGAGCATGTTGATACCTTTAGTCCTTATTAGTCTTTAATAGACTAAGTATAAAATAAAACACGTGTCACTATACTATTGGACATGATTTTACGAGGTGTTACATCCTCACTCCCTTAAAAGAAATCTCGACCTCGAGATTTTATTCAAAAAGATGGTGGTACTTTTGTCTCATAGTGGACTCAACCTCCCATGTATATTCGGGACCTCTAAAGGCGTCCCACTTAACCTTTACTATAGGTATCATTTTCCTTTGGAGCTTCTTAACCTGTCGATACTCGATCGAAATCGGTTTCTCAACGAACCACGGGTTTTCATCTATTTGCCCATCTTTTTGCGACATTGCTAGCGACTCATCGGCTAGACATTTTTAAGGTTAGTGATGTGGAACACATCATCGATTCCATTTAGCTCCTCTGGCAATCTGAGCTTATAAGCTATAGTGCTGACACATTCGACTATCTCGAATGGTCCTATATATCTTGGGCTTAACTTGCCCTTCTATTCGAAGTGCATCACACCTTTCCAGGGTGATACCTTTAGCATGACTTTGTCCCCTACTTGGAACTTAAGAGGTTTACGCCTCTTGTCAGCATAGCTCTTCTGCCTATCCCTAGCAGCTTTGAGATGATCACGGAATTGCACAATCTTTTCCGTGGTCTCCAGGACAATCTCGGGTCCTGATAGTTGGGCTTCCCCAACTTCTGCCCAACACATGGGTGTTCTACATTTTCTCCCATACAAGGCCTCAAAAGGAGCAGCCTTGATGCTCATATGATAACTATTATTGTAGGAGAATTCTATTAGGGGTAAGTGGTCATCCCAACTTCCACCTAAATCAATCACACATGCCCGGAGCATGTCCTCCAACGTTTGAATAGTACGCTCACTTTGTCCATCCTTCTGCGGGTGGTAAGCCGTACTAAAGTTTAATCGTGTGCCCAAAGATTGTTGGAAGCTTTTCCAAAAGTGAGATGTGTATCTAGTATCTCTGTCAGATACAATAGATACCGACACACCATGTAGGGACACAATCTTGTCCACATATAACTTAGCCAATTTGTCTGAATTATACGTTTCCTTTATTGGCAAGAAATGTGTTGACTTAGTCAGTCTATCCACTATGACCCAATAGTGTCATTTCCACTTTTGGTCTTAGGTAACTTAGTAATCAAGTCCATAGTTACCATTTCCCATTTCCATGTGGGAATTTCCAATTGCTGTAGAAGTCCTGACGGCTTCTGATGTTCGGCCTTAACTTGCGAACACGTCAGACACTTAGCTACATAAGTG
Organism: Scalesia atractyloides; assembly: GCA_947069175.1. Lineage (NCBI taxonomy): Eukaryota > Viridiplantae > Streptophyta > Magnoliopsida > Asterales > Asteraceae > Scalesia > Scalesia atractyloides. Next base: position 6,856,727 of record CAMTDV010000001.1, read on the forward strand.
GCTATGGATTTCTTCAAACCCATCCACCAATAATTCTTTTTCAGATCTAGATACATCTTGTCACCTCCCGGGTAAACTGAGTATCTTGAATTATGCACTTCGTGAAGGATTAGATCTCTAAGTCCTTCAAAGATTGGAACCCAAATTCTATCATTAAATCTAAGGATTCCATCCTTTCCAGGCATTAACTGATTAATAGTTCCCCCTAATCCTTCATTAGGAGCATTAGCCTCTAATAGGGCTTGCTTTTGCGCATCTAATAGCTTCTCATTCAAGCTATTTCTAAGCTCAATGCTCTTGGTGTTAATCCTTATAGGTTTAACCCGTTCTTTGCGACTTAAAGCATCGGTAACTACGTTTGCCTTGCCTAGATGGTAACGAATTTCGCAATAATAGTCATTAAGCGATTCCATCCATCGGCGTTGTCGCATTTTTAGTTCTTTCTGATTGAACAGATGCTAGAGACTCTTATGGTCAGTGTATAGGATACATTTTGTACCATACAAGTAATGTCTCCATAGCTTTAGTGCATATACAACGACACCCAATTCCAAATCATGGGTGGTGTAATTCCTTCCGTGCACCTTTAACTGTCGTGATGCATAGGCAATCACCTTGCCTTCTTGCATTAGCACATAGCCTATGCCAGTGTGCGATGCATCACAATAGACTACAAATTCCTCAATACCCTCATGTAGAGATAACACAGGAGCATTGCTCAACTTACGTTTAAGAATCTCAAAGCATTCCTGTTGCTTTGGACCCCAATTATACTTAACATTTTTACGGGTCAAGGTAGTTAAAGGAGTGGCTATTCTCGAAAAGTTCTCAATGAACCTCCTATAGTAACCAGCCAATCCTAGAAAACTACGAATCTCCGTGGGGTTTTGGGCACTTCCCAATTCATTATGGCTTCTATTTTGGCGGGATCCACTTGGATACCATGTTCACTTACAACATGTCCAAGAAATTAGACTTCTCTAAGCCAAACCTCACATTTAGAGAATTTAGCATAAAGCTTCTCTTGCCTTAGTAGTTCTAAGATGCACCGAAGATGTTTCTCGTGATCAACTTGATTACAAGAATAAATAAGTATGTCTTCTATGAAGACAATGACAAACTTATCCAAATGTGGCTTGCAGACTCTATTAATGAGATCCATGAATGTTGCAGGTGCATTTGTGAGCCCGAAAAGCATCACCAAAAATTCAAAATGACCATATCGGGTCCTGAAGTTGGTTTTAGGAACATCTTCACTTCTAACCCTCAGCTGATGATATCCAGATCTTAAATCAATCTTGGAGAAATAACTAGCCCCTTGAAGTTGTTCGAATAAATCATCGATCCTGGGCAAAGGATAACGATTCTTAATTGTTAACTTATTTAGCTCTCGGTAGTCGATGTACATCTGCATTGAACCGTCCTTCTTTTTAATGAAGACAATTGGAGCTCCCCAAGGCGAGGAACTTGGCTGTATAAAGCCTTTCTCTAAGAGTTCATCTAATTGTGTCCTCAACTCCTTCATATTTGTTGGTGCTAATCGGTATGGAGCTCTAGCTATGGGTGCTGATCCAGGTAGGATGTCAATTCTAAACTCCACTTGCCTATCTGGAGGTAAGCCAGGTAATTCCTCGGGGAAAACATCGGAATACTCCGAGATAACTGGTAGGTCTTCAATTTTCGGCTTAGGCTCATTAATAGTGACTTGTGCCATGTAAATGACACAACCTCTCCCTAAACACTTGGATGCCTTAAATAACGACACCTTATCTGGCAATCCGTAGTGTGAGTCTCCAGGGATGGTGATCATTTCACTAGATGGGGTTTTAATTTCGATGAGTTTCTTATCACAGGCAATGCGGGCTTGGTTACGAGATAACCAATCCATGCCTAAAACTATATCGAACACCGCCAATTTCATTGGCAAAAGAAAGATAGGAATGGAATGATTCTCAATGGATATGAAACCTCCATCCAGAATGGAAGATGTTGTTTCTAAACTTCCATCAGCAAGTGCTATCTCATAAGTTTTATCTAGAGTTCTTATGGGCAAGTTTAATAGTTTACTAAACTTATGATCAACAAAAGATTTATCTACACCCGAATCGAAAAGAACTCTAGCATAAATATCGTTAATGAGGAATGTACTTGTTATGGCATTGTTGTCATTAACAGCCTCTCTTGCAGTCATCTGAAAGGCTCGAGCATTCCCCTTCTTGGCCTCTCCAGGCTTTGCGTTATTATTCTAAAGGATCTTAGGGCAGTTAGTCTTAATATGCCCTTTTTCATTGCAGATGTAGCAAACAACATCTTTAAGATCTTTGAATTCTAGGGTTTTATTCCCCTTTCTCTTACAAATACCATAGTGTTTGGTTGGTGGACCATAATTACACTGTCCACAGTGCCTGCGGTTGCAAGTCTTGCATGTTGGCGTCACAACCGACTTGTCTTGGTTCCTTTTGAACCCAAATCTCCCTTTATTCTTCTTATTAAACCTTTGGGAGTTGTCATCTTCTCTCTTTCTTTTCCAGTCAGTTTCAGACTTAACTGACTTTTGCCTTACTAGATCAAGGGTAAGGGAGAGAGATAGGTCAACAACGGACCTATAGGTACTAGGCTGAGTAGCCTTTACCATGCCCTTAATTTCAGGTGCTAACCCATTGATAAAACGCGCAATGTGTTTGGTTTCAGGGGTGATCAAATAGGAAACTAACCTAGATAGGGAGTTGAAATCGGAAATATTTCCGACAATCTAGGTTTTTCATGGAAAGAGACAAAACGTCTGCCTCTAATTTCTCCACCTCATGTGGTGGGCAGTAAGTTTCCTTAACAAGGTCCACAAAGTTGGACCATCCCAAATTATATAGGTGTACTTTACCTGTAGACTGGATCATGGCTTTCCACCAGATTAGGGCATCACCCTTAAAGGACTATGATACATACTTGACCACATCCTTATCAACACAGCTACTGATATCTACGATTGTTTCTATCTCGTCTAGCCACTTTAGGGCTTCCACAACTCCTTTTTCCCCATTAAAGTCTCAGGGCTTTCAAGAGACGAAATACTTATAGGTACATCCGTCTTTAACAGAACGTGAGCTTTCAGCAAAATCAATTTTCTTTGGTTCACTTTTCGCATTCGAAGAGTGAACGGAGCTCTCCTTATGAGCTGAAGATGGTGGAATAAATAAGGGTCTGGATCGAGTAGCACTTGACTCCTTAAGCTTTTCTATGGCCTTTCCCATGGCCTTTTCAACAGCCGCATCAATGCGAGCTTGAAAATTATCATTATCAATATCTCTGTTTTCGGCTTTATTAGAGTTAACATCCCGGTGGTTACTTTGCGCCTCGTTTGAGTTAGCCATCTTTTGAGCTTTGGTTCTATATACCAATAAAACTTCACTTAGCCATGGTATATCAACCATATTGGCTTTATACATTGGATATACAATCCATTGCCTAAACTAGTGTGAATAACATCACAACTCTTAGGCTTAGCATATCTATATTTGGCATAAGTCTTAACAGGACCATCAAAGGCAAATTACAATCTGGATGTATTGGACAGTGGATCGTAATGTCACAACTGTCATTATCATAATTGACAATTATATAGCTCTTAAGCTTGTCACGAAGGACATAAAATATGGCACATAGGCCTGTCACTAATGGACATAAAATATGGCACATAGGCCTCTCGCTAATGGACATAAAATATGGCACATAAGCCTGTCACTAATGGACAAAAATATGGCACATAGGCCTGTCACTAATGGATGTTCAATCATAGCCCCAAGGGCAGTATATCACTAATGGATGTTTTAATCATAGCCCCAAGGGCAATACGTCACTAATGGATGTTTTAATCATAGCCCCAAGGGCAATACATCACTAATGGATGTTTAATCATAGCTCCAAGGGCAATACATTACTAGTGGATGTTTAATCATAGCCCCAAGGGCAATACATCACTAATGGATGTTTAATCATAGCCCCAAGGGCAATACATCACTAATGGCTGTTTAATATCATAGCCCCAAGGGCAATACATCACTAATGGATATTTAATCATAGCCCCGAGGGCAATACATCACTAATGGATGTTTAATCATCGCAATGATGATATTAGCCGGGATCAATTTTGATCACATAGGCTATATAAGGTAAGGACATAGTCCTTTTACCTTGAAGGCTAGTGTGATTCCTCAAGTCACACTACCAAGAGTATTAAATTACTCGAACGTTAACATAAGAGTACCTTAATAGTTGATTAACAGTCCTGGTCGCATTGACCTTAATGACTTGGAGGCTTGAACTTAAGTCCACCACCTCTGGATATAAGGATAACTTCCCTTAACTATCCTGATAGAAGACCCTTCGTACTTAACTATCATTTATAAATTGGCCAAATGTGTGGTCTGTGCCACTTGGCTGATCAAAACCATTAAGATCTTTTTGGAATTATATTGCATAGCATAATTTCGAGTAAAATCGAGACGCTCGTTTGAAGAGGATGAATACGTATATATATATATTCCAAAATACTTCATTAAATTTCAATAGAAATTACAATATTAGGAAATGAAATAAACTGTCCATGCAAGGACTTTAAAGAAATAAAAATGCCCACTCAGGGACTAAAGAAATAACAATGTCCTTGCAGGGACTACATATAATTAGAAGAGACTTCACTCGTCCTTCTTTCCCTTGACCAACTTGGAGAGTTTCTTGAAGAACTTGTTTGTCTTCTTCTCCGGTTTCTTCTCTTGCTGCTATATTTCTTTCATTCTTTCTAAGGCTTTGTTAGGCCTCAAGTGGTGGCGGAGGTTGTGATTGTGGTTGTGGCATAACCGGATACTGGTACCCATAAGCTGGATATCCAGTCGGTGGATAAGCAGGTGGTAAAGGAGTCGGGTAAAGTGCGTTGTGCATAACTGCTTGCATATAGGGGTCTTGCGACCATGCTTGATAGTCTACTGGTGTAGACGGGTTAAAAGGATCATATCTAGACGTGTCTGGATATGTGGGGATTGGGTTACTATAACCCGATGGTGGTGGTTGAACTGCGGGTGTTGGTGTTGGTTCCACCATAGGTGAAACATTAGAGGGTCCACCCATTTGTGGGTCCTCTTGAATTGTGGGGTAGGAATTGGCCAAAGGTGGCAGCGATCCCGACCTTTGTCCTGCACGTACCGACATACGTGCTCCACGCTTCCTCCTTGGTGGTTCAGGTGGTGGTTGAGGTTGTTCCACCGGTTCCATGTGCACATCTTCTTGCACAGGAGGTGGTTGGGAGTGATAGGAAGGAGTATTGGCGAAGGTAAATTGGTTCCAATATTGGTCCCACTCATTAGGACCTTGGTAAGGCGATCCAGCATAAGAGTTCGAATCGCTTGAAATTTCTATGGGATGCGTATGCGATCCCGACGGTGGCATCTCCGGGTCGGAGTCCTCGTCCATGGGGTTTGGTTAATCCAACTGGTTTTGATCGGCTCGAGGTGTATTTAAATATTGGTTTGGATTAAACTCATCATGGTAAGAATGATGAGAATGATGGGAATGGTGCGAATGGTACGAGTGGTATGAACTTTGAGTGTGGGTAGGCGAATGTAGGGCGAATGGCCATGAATCTCCTGAGTCCTCATAGGGGTTCGGGTGATGTGGATGTGAAGGGATGTGTCATGATGGTACTCCCCTCATGGGTCCTTTTCCTCGTCCTCGTACACGTGGCGGCATTTCCTGTTAAAATCAATTCAAAACAATACTAATAACTTAATAATGAAATGAGTAATCCTAGGTCAATGCCTAGACTCGGATGTCTAAGGAATGTGCTCGTTTAAGTAATTAAAAACAAGAAGGATAGTGTTTAATTCTCTCAAACGTTGGCTCTAATGCCAACCTGTCACACCCCGGATTTCTAATCCAAATACACCAGTGGGCCCAGGTGGGGAGTTTCGTGACGTCAGTTGATAACATCATAGTCAATTAAACGCGGCACAACGGAAGTCTTGGAGTAAAATTTCTATTACAAACCAAATGTTCGAAATACAAAATAATATACAGGCTCATAATAGAAGATCCACAGGCGGATCATAAAATGTACAAAAAGAATATAAAATAGACTTTAGGGCAGATTTAAGGATTTGCAAGATCCTCTTAATCACTACCAAGCAGCTTCTGGCCTATTTCGTATGGTACCTGCAGTTTAGTTTTTGTTCGATATGTCAGCTTTCGCGGGTAAATACACCCGACTGACTCATTTTGAAAACATTTTAGAAATTAGATTTAAGTGCATAGGGCACAAATCTTTTTATAACTTGGGAAATTTACTTTGTAACCTTGTTAACAGATTCACATGTTTGTCCATACATACAGGGCCCAGTACAGAGACCAAGGCATGATTAAATACACACCACTTAGAACTCACAGAGGAGTTATCCCCAACGTCTTGGGTAATTTTCATTTGAGCGTCTATCAGGTGTATGCCTACATCCCGCGCTAAAGCCGTGGCCATTATCTAATGTAATGAGCTGAGGATATCTAGGACACGGTAATTTAACCCCCGATGTTTAACTTACCAAACAAAACTGATTAAAACAGAATATGCGGATTTAGTAGCCACAATCCGGCATTCGATTGATCCCATTTCCGACCAAGCGGTAATAATTTACCGTATCTCAAGCCCGTATAGGGAAAATAAGTCAAGAGTATTTACCTGAGCTAGTCTTCTTTTAATTTCAATAACTCAGCCGTATACAAATGTACTAAGTGCAGATAGCATTTACCGGCAAGGCTCAAGTCTGGATTATGGCATAAGCTAACCAATTAAATACTAACGGTCTTTATTTAAGTTATATACTTAGACCGAGTAGTGTACATGATCAAAACGTATAATGCTTGGTTAAACGATGATTGGATAGAATGTAGTTTAAACCCGACAAGTACTTTGACTTGCATAATATGGGTAAAGAATTAACATTCTGGATTTTGAGATTAAAATGATAAGGTTAAACCGTTTCGGTTAAATTTTCGTAAACTAGTTACATATACTTAACCGTATGCATATAAGCGATATCCGGTAACCGGATAAGTCATGGACAAGTTCTATATGCTATTATATTTTAAATAAGTTGTAATATCAGTAGAATATCAACTTTTATGCTCGTTATGGTTTTAAAATGAAACTATGCCTCATAAGGGCGTTTCGGTAATTTCATACCGTATAAAAGGAACTTGAATATAATTTAATGTTATAACTATAAGTATTATGGAAAAATGATTTATTTATGAGATAATATCAGTAGTATGTCAATTATATGTGTAAATTATCTTTTATGACCAAACTATGCACCGAAGGGGTATTTTGGTCATTTTACACAAAGTTTATAAATTATTTGGGATTCTGAGTTTATAATATGTACCTACTATATAAATGTTTAAAATAAGTTTTAAAATTAGTAGGTAACAAGTCTTGGTCAAATAATATGGTTTAAAACCATACTATGCGCCGAAACGGCGCTTATGTCGTGAAATGACGTTTTATGCGATGTTTTATGAAATCTGATGTTAAAGTCAGATTAAAATGTCTTAGATATGTTATTTAATATAACATATCAGTAGGTAAAGGATTTACCTTGAAAAGATATAATTAAAACCATTTTATGAGCCACAAGGGCTAAAACCGTCATTTATCGACATAGTTCAAGGACCTGCTTGTAAACTCAGTTTGTAACTTGGTTTTAACATCCCAAATAATCCTACTTATAATATTATATCAGTAGAAAACTTATTTTAAAGTTCATTATCATTAAAACCTTGATTTATGCAAAAAATGCATTTTAGTCAAAGTTGGCATAATTACGGAACTTGCGCATAAACTCAGATTCTAATTATGATCATGTAATATAACCTCAGAGGGTTATGCTACATTATATTACAATCATAATGCAACTTTAGATCAGTAGCTAAATAATCTAAATCGGGTCAGAATCGAAAGTTAAAGCAGAAGTCAAACTTCGCAACTTTCGGTTGCGAACCGAACCTAGAACTGAAATTGATGAGCCGAACATGTTCTTACATGTTCTAATAATTATTACCAACTTGTTTAAGTGTCAAAACATGTTTCATTACATATATAAGATCAATTTATGATTTTTTTCCGAAAAATGGCCTGTTTGACTTTTTAATATCATAACTTTGACCCGTCAATTGGTCTAGCAAACATGATCTTCAGGAGGTGCCCTTTATGGGGACTAACACCTAGCTTATTACGATCACTTAGCCATGTTCATTTCGAACAATGGCTGGACCATAAAGGTCTTAAACGGAAGTCAAAGCGTTTTCCGTAAAACGCTTGACTTTTGGCTATAAAAGCCTATAAACGAAAATGCACAAGGAAGGAACACTTACAAGAGGTTCCTAGAATGCAAGAGAACTAAGTTGGATGCTCCTTTCAGTTAGGAACTTCCAGAGGAAGGAGAAGAGTTGAAATTGAGAAAGGTGCAAGTTCAAATGGTGAACTTGAGCACCTATTTATAGTTGGAGAACTCATAGGAGGTGATGCCAGGTGTTTAGGGGTGTAAGAGGGAGCTTACAAGTGTCCCAAAACGTGGCATAACAGTTTGGGAATCCATAGTTTCGAAAAAATGGTTTTTGGCAATATGTGTGGAGGCCAAGCAAACTTTCTGCAGACACAGGCGTCTCGCACCCCGCGAGAGGCCAAGGCCTTGCCTCTCGCGCCCCGCGAGTGTCCCTTAGGCAGATTTGAAGTTTGCCACTTTTAGCCCCTCAACTTATTAAACATCCTTAAAACCTTCTAAAACACCTTTTTAGCACTTTTAGCCCTCTGTAGCCAATACTTGGCATACCCGGGATTATGCCCGGACATTGTCGAGCTCTCGGTTCGTTAAAAGGTCACTCAGAGGTATAAATTAACATATTGACATTTTTAACCCCTCCATTATCAAACTTTTACATAATTACGGATTTAATCCCTCTCGTCCAACAAATGGGACATGTGAGAGTTAGGACTTCGTAAAGGATCACTCAGAGGCTCATTATAAGCATGTTGACTCCGATATCACTCCAGAGGCTGGGCATGTTGACAAATCAGTCACTCAGAGGCCAAGTTTTAAGCATGTTGACATATCAGTCACGAGGCTAATGATTTAAGCATGTTGACATATCAGTCACTCAAAGGCTGTTATTTATGCATGTTGACATCGGAGAGTCACTCAGAGGCTCAGTTTGAGCATGTTGACACCTTTAGTCCTTATTTGTCTTTAATAGACTAAGTTTAAAATACAACACGTGTCACTATACTATTGGACACGATTTTACGAGGTGTTACAGTGCGGCCCACTAATGTTTCTAAAGCCCGTTTTCGTTCCCGAACCTCGTAAGATATTTATTTGGAGCCTAAACGTGTGAAATTCAAGCCGGGAGTCGTTTTTGACGCGTAAATCCGTCGGCTGCATTAAAAATCGCGTAAATTTCTTCGGTTGTCGTTACTAAACTGTTCTCCGATCCGGTATCGACCGTGAGCATTAAAATTCGAAAACGAAGCTAAATATGTCATAATATATTAATATTTAGATGTAACTCGAGTCCGGTGCTTCCGTTTCATTGTTAATTGCCGGTGCGTTCCACTTTTCCATGTAACTTTCGCGTTTGCACTCCGATATGTTTAGCAATCCGAATAATTCACTTAATTAAACATATATGATAAATATATTTCCAAAACTAGTATTTTTAGGCGTTGTCAGTATTTATTCCGATGTCAGTTTGCTTAAAGTTAGATTGAGCGCTAAAATTCTTGAATATCGCCAAAACACGTAACGTGAATCAAGTAGACGCTCCTAGGCTTTCCAAATCCAAATTAAGTTAATTTATGTCAAACTACGCTATGTATTACTGTCTTAATGTTTGTTATGCGCATAATTACAATCGAAAAGTACTGGTTGCCTCAAAACGTGTATTCCTTTTTTATTCTGTTTATGTTTTACATTTGAATTAGTGTACACCTAACTAACATATTTACTTCACTACTTATCAAGGTGTGGAAGACAGAAAGGGAAAAGCAAAGAGTAACAGTGGCCAAGAAATGCCTAGAGATAATGTTACAACACCACACATTGCGTCTCCTTGATGAAATCTGCAGAAGTTATTAACGACATTATTTTCTGGTACATATGATACGCAAAGGCTAGATGAAATCCCGTCATTCAGCGTTGGTATTGCACAAGATGAACCTACCAATCAAGATAATGTGCCAGAAAATGTCGGACACGTAACATCTGTTTCTGAAGATGTTGCAACTGCCAGTAAAGGGAAAAGGAAAAAGATCGGCTCGAAATACGTCCAATCACCATTTTTTGTACGAGCGGTAAACATGAATAGCTGGTTGAGCAAGAAAGACAATCTATTATGGAAATACTTGTCGACTTGCGCCGACGACAAGATGTACGTTTTTTTATGTTGTGTATTTTTTTGGTTTGACTTTTAATTCTATTTTATTGTTTTAGTTGAGAGTTGTTATTATAAATTTCATGTCAATGAACAGGGTAGCAAAATCTAAGAATAAAAAGGTAGCAGTGGGGCGAAGAAAACTCGTGAAGAAAAAGAAGCCCCGGAGGTGGAAGCGACGAATGCGTAAGAATCTGTTTATTAATCAAGTATTTTATATCTTTACGAAATATACATATGTGAACGGTATACAGGAATGCATCAAATTAGCAATATATACACGAGAACTGTGTATAGGAAGGTATAATCATAAACAGTATACACACGTGTACTGACATAGGAATGTATAATTTTGAGGGTATATACACGTGTACTGTATATAGGAATGTGTAATCATGACAGTATACACATGTGTATTGTATATAGGAATGTATAATCATAATAGTATACACATGTGTACTGTATATAGGAATGTATAATCATAACAGTAGACACATGTGCATTTTCAAATTAGTTTTTTTATACATTGATGTAAGAACGTATTGTTGACACCTAAATTTCTTTGTGTACAAAATAAATTTATAACGTTTTTGAAGTAATAAGATACTTTTTAAGCAGGCGATTTGTATTTGAAACTGTGTCGGGGGTTGGGCTTTACCATTTCTAGATGAAGGATATGTAACCTAGTCATTGGATTAATAGTGGAGTAATAAATTGCTTTGCATCGATGCTCAATCATGAAGAGAACCAACGAACTGCTGGAGAAAGTGTTTTTAAGGATGATGATAAAGTGAAAGGGGCGAAGCCACGTTTGTTTTGCCATACATAATGTTTTGTAAGTTGATCGAACTTTTCATAAAATTGTTTATATATTTTTGAAGCTTGAAATCATATGTTGAGATTTATTAACTGTTGGTTTCTTCTAATATTTTATGAATCATATAATGCTTTTATGGTACAGACGGAAGATACCTTACATAATGAAATGTATGGCGATCTTCAACGTGTTGAAAAGTTAAGAAGTTCGTTATTCCTTGTTGTAGACAAAAAACCATCTTTGATGAGTTTGTCCACGTATTGTGTAATCTGCTTCCCAATTCTTGAGTACGGCCATTTTTATCTTGTTTATTTTGATCTTGAAAGACCATCAATAACGGTTATCGATAATATGTCTGCATCTGAAAGCCCAATTCAACTTATACATGATGGAAACTTTTTCAAGAATAGCACTCCATACGAAGTTGTAAGACAGTTCTGAATACACTTTTGGTTTTTTATTTTCGATTTTGAAAATACATAATGTAATTATAACATGTTATTTGATTTTAGAAAGACATTTTTACAAAGTATATGAAACTGGTGAATCACCCAAAAGCATGACAACTTGAAAATGTTATGCCGGAAAAGCTGGAATTTGAATGGAAGACTGTAGGCAACACGGTCGATTGTGGGGTATTTGTTATGCGACACATGGAAACTTGGTTTGGCATCACTGTTGAAAAATGGGATTGTGGATTCCCACTATGTAACATCCGTCGAAAAACGGGTTTTCAAAACCCGCTTCGTTTATTAACCGAACATCCAATTAAAATTTTCGTTGCGTATTTAATACTCAAATTAATTTTAAACGATACATAATTAATAAACAATTTAGAATTTATAAACTATAATTGTTAAAAAGTAAAAATAAAATAATTAAAAAGAAAAACAGGCTGCCGGGATTCGAACCCGGGTCAGCCGGAGGAAAGCTTAGCAACTTAACTCACACACATCCAACCACTCCGCCACTTGTGTTTTTTGATAATATATCGAAACAATTAATTCAAATAACAAAACTCGATATCAAAATCAGTCAACGACGCGCCCATTTCGCAGTCACCGGAAATCCCGACGACTTCGCCAATTATTGTCGGTTTCTTTTGACTTAACGTACGTATTAACGTCTACATCGGTTATAACCGATATCCAGTCCCGTGACATCAGTCATAACCGCCGGAGAAAGATTGACCAACGAATCAAGACAGAAATCAGACCCAATTCATCGATATTCTTTCCTATAAATACACACCCTAGCCTCTGGTAATCTTTTCGCTCAAAATCACACCAATTCTCGAAGCAATTTCACTCGCCGGAACTTTCTGCCATCACCGGACTTTCGCCGGAAAACCGAGACTCACATCAACACGGTAAATACCTCGACTCTTTCTGTTTCAATCCATTGTTAGACCATTACTAACATCAATCCATCACCCAGAATCAATCCCAGACGACGTTTCCGGATATTCTGTACTCGCCGGAAAATCGCTGGAATTTCCGAACTCACGCTGTTAATCGGTATGATCAACTAAACCTCCTGTTAATCATTGTTTGGTAACTCAATTTCACATCTAAGCAATCAAAACTGTTAATTGATCCGAAAAGACAGAGTTCACAAAACAGAGCCGACGAATCCTTGCCGGAGTTCTGAGAAAGACACCTGTTCGGTACATTCTTTCCCCAAACCCTCTCTGTTCATTACCTTTCAATTGCTTATAATATTCGTTAATCGAATTTAAACAAGAAACAGTTGGTTAACCGTTGTCTGTGTTTTGAACGAAGAAGATGAGTTCGAACTAGTGTATAAGATTAACTAAAATCAGAATAATAAACGGGTTAGACACACAGTCTAGCGGTGGACTGTGTGCACACAATGAATACACGTCTCGAGTTCGATCCCTGACCCAACCTCACTCTCTTAAATAAAAATGCTCTTTTTAAAACCGAACCGCGTTAACTCACAGTAAGATGTTAAGTATAATAAAAACCAGAATATTAACCAAGTTAGACACACAGTCCAGCGGTGGACTGTGTGCAACACTAATCACAGGTCCCGGGTTCGAGACCTGTTGACGGCACCGGTTCGATACAATTAAAATCTTTTTAAAATAAATGAATTCTGATTAACTTAAATAGTGTATAAATATAATTAAAAACAGAAATATTTCGGGTTAGACACGTAGCTCCGTTGGTAGAGCTGCGTGCACGCGTACGAGAGGTCACGGGTTCGAGTCTCACCCAGCGCATACTTATACACGACCGAACCGGTCAACGGTCAACAGTCAGGGTCAACGGTCAAAGTCAAAAAGTCAACATTTTTTTAATATTTTTATTTATTTATTTAATTTAAAAATCAATTAAAAATACTTAAAAATAATATTTTTAAAGTTAGAAAATTTTCTTGAACTCACAAAAATAAACCGAACAATTCCATTAAGAACACTAATTGAAAATACTAATCTCAAATAAGAGTTCATTTATTTATCGAACTATTATGTTATTATCTAGGTTAGTTCCCTTGTCGATTAAATCCGAATTCGTGCGCATTCATCATCAATCCAAGAAACGCACCCACTGTGAGTGAATTCTTACAAATTCCCCTTTTTATTCATGTTTTGGGGTGTATCATGTGTCACATAAACTAATTCGCTTATTCAAACTCGTGCTATACCATATTATGATCTAAACTTAGAATGTAAATATTGTTTGTTATTATGTATTACATATTGTCAAGTTGTATGCAAATTAATTGTTAGGCCCATCAGTTCCTCGTGGAGACGAGTTGAACAACGCGTGCCTTAAAACTCATTCATTAGGCCCATCAGTTCGTAGAACAACGCGTGCCTCAAAACTCATTCATTAGGCCCATCAGTTCCTCGTGGGAGACGAGTTGAACAACGCGTGCCTCAAAACAATCTATTATTGTATGTGTGTGTACAATATTTAATATTAAGTGTTTTGTGAATAAATTTACATTTACATTTACTCATATGTGGTTATGCACTTTATTTTATAATCAATTCAATAAACGCTTTTAAATGTTTTCATAGGATTCACTCGCCAACTTTTTGTTGACCCAAAAACCATTTTTACACATGATACAGGTGGACAGGATGAAGCAAGGAACACATAGGAAAGTGCCTTAGAAGAAAAATAATGAAGTCTAGAAAGATGTATAGAACATGTTGAACTTCTATGATATGATTGTGTGATCTCCTTTAAATTGTAATAATAAATACGAAACATTATAATAAATGTCATGAGCTTTGATGAAAACCCCAATCATGCCCCGATCACCTTTTCCGCTGCGGGTCGGGGTGTGACACACTAGACCCTGGCCACAAAAAAGCAACATTGACAAGGTTACGTAAGAAATACGTCGTGAAGTTGGTAAATTCTAGTGCAAACATTTACCATGAAAGGATATTAGCAGAAGTAGAAGAGTTTGAGAAGTCGTTTTATTTCCGTTAATGGTTGGAAGTTGTTAGTTTTTATGGGAAAATGTTCGTATTACTGTTGGAAATGTCTAATTTTATAAACTGTGTGAATGATATTATGTTATGATGGTGAATTTGTTTTTTTTTAACTTGTTTGTTGCAATGGTTATAGCTATAACGTGTATTCATGAGGCTGCACCGTAATGATGTACACATCCGAACTAAGTTCATTTATTTACATAAGTGTACTATAGGCAGCGCGAAATTTCATGTCGCTGAACCTTAAAAGATGGACACATTTGGTTAGTTGTGTTAATATGTTAACGTTGCAAGTTTGCTGATGCAATGTTTTTTGTTGTCGAAGTACATGTGTGTACTACTCTATTTCTGAACGGGATTCACATGCGTACTAGTTTATATTACGTGAACACACAATAGGAATGTTGTATACAAAGTAAGGTTCACATGTGTACGACATGTAATTATAGTAAATATTACCTGTAAAATTTGGGATCGCTTATCCAGAAACAACGTTTGGAAATTTTACAATAGGATGTAAAAAATTAAATTAACACAAAAAACTCAAAACATAGTATCTGTGTTGAATCAAACCATGAATTATTTATGTTTCTGTAAGTTAAAGTTAAAGATCAATATCATCATCTTAGCTCTCTTCCAAATGCGTATCAGTTCCGGTATCGGTGCCATCCTCATACTCTTGAGCTTCGTCATCATCTCCCTCACTGTCTTCTTCCGTGGACAAATCATCTTTTGAGATGTTGCCTTTTTTAAGTGGGAAATTTCTTTTATCATGCGTTCTAACCCTCTTGCCACAATAATTGCATTTCCGTCTATGTTTTTTTGCATTTCTTTAAAGCCTTTTCCCGTGGGCCAATTGGACGTTTATGCTTGCCACATCCTTTGTTACGTATTTTCCTCAGTGCCGTACATGATACCTCCTCTGGTTCAGCGTGATCGAGAATTTCCTTGGTAAACTAAAACCTTCTTGTTAAGTTCCGGATCTGGTTGAACATTACTAAAAATCTTATCTTTCAACAATTGTACTTGCTCATCTAGTTCCTCTAATTTATCAAGCCTTCCACGCACTCTTTCACGACACATTTCCATATTGTCAAGAATTCTACACCATATTCTTCCACTACGACTCTGATCAATAGATAACCTATTTTCAAGGCGATGTACACTAGTAGGCAAAGCATCTCTCCTCCATCTTGGGTGAATATACTGACTTGGTATCTTATGTACGTTATGGTGTCCAAATACGCAGAAAATATGCCGGCATAGATATCCATTTCTAGTATACCCCATGCATTCACACGAAACAGCGAGATCTTGTTTTTTAAACGTGACCTGTAATGTAATGATGCAAAAGGGATAAGTTAGTTTTTATGTATCGGGAATTTAATTTACACATGCGTACAATATAACAAATAAAACGTTACTATATGTTATTACGAACCGTGAACTCATGTATAACTTCTTTCGTGTGGTCTTGGTGAGCAATCACAAAGCTGCTAACACCATCGGATACTGATCGTTCGGCGATATAACAATTTTCCTTGCCATTCAATATTTCCTTTTGGACATCGAAAAAAATTCTCCTTGTGTAAATATCATTTGCATGAAGTTTGATTGGCCAAGAGGTTTTGAATTCTGGGTTAGTGGTGTCCGTTTTATGTGTTAGTTCCCGCTGTTCATTTCGTATCCCATCAACTGATGTGTCGTAACACAACATGAACTGGACCAATGTATTATGAGAGCTAGAATTTGATTTGAACAAGTGGTTAGCGCTTTCACACCTGGAAGTGGCCTTCATTAATGTACACATGGGTATCTCACGAAAATAGGCCGGATTCCAATTTTCGCATATCGAATACATCTCAGACAACCATGAATGGTCTTCCAAACCATATTCAGCAATGAGATTGTACCATATATTCTCAAATGTTTCTGGTTTGATGTAAACATTCCACACGAGTTTGTGGAACTTTTGTTTTATTTCTGCATTTCTCTTGTTGTTCCCCTTGATCTACATGTACAACAAATAAGTTATTCAGATGTAAATATGATACAGTTTGTTACACATGTATATAGATTTTTTATAATTTGTACAAGTGTGCATATGTGTATCGACAATCTAATTTGCGTACGGAATTCGTACGTTCACCGGTAATTTTTGAATAATGTGCCACATACACAACATGTGAATTGACTTATTAAAGACTTTTCCCACCGCTTGTTTCATGGCACAATCTTGATCAGTTAGTACCAAAAGGGGTTGTTTCCCGTTTTGTGCCTCAAGGAATTTTTGAAGAAGCCATGTATAAGACTCGATAGTCTCATTATGTAGCAACACAGCCCCAAAAATAGTGCACTTATTGTGATGATCGACTCCAGTGAAAGGAACAAAAATCATATCGTACCTGTTTTGCAAAAACAGTTTAGTATGTATATTAAATGAAAATCTTTGATTAAAATTTTCATATAAGACTTACATATTTGTGTGATACCATTCATCGATGTAATAACATCACCAAATGAATCGTAGTTTGATTTAAAAACCACATCACACCAAAAAATAAACTGGAGTTTAGTATCAAAAATATGGGTGTTAAAAGTGTAGTTTTCTTTGTTTTTGCTGTGTTCCTTGAATTTTTCAAGAATCATCTAGGCGTCTCTGTTGCCTATAAAATCTCGGATATCACGCTCGCAATTATTATAGTCGACGACCGTGCCATGTACATTATGATGACCACCTTTTAAAACTACGTGTACCTTGTGAGACTTGGTACGGCCAAGATTAGCGTTTCGGCATTTTGCTATGAACTCTTGGGTAGAAAAGTCAAGCTTCCTCCGCTTCAGTGATAGATCAAGATTTTCGGGGGTAGTAAAACCATGGTTGTGTTGTTCTACAAAGTCATAAATCTAGTACTCAGATGAGTTTTTTATACGGACAAACTTAACACATGCCTTGTAGTCTGTAACTTTAATATTCGACCATCTTGGTGGAGAACTTGAATTTATTTGTTCAGCCATAATATCTTTCCATTTAGGTTTGTTGGCTCTAGAACATAAGACATATCGCCTATCAGTAACAATTATGTCGCCTATTTTTTCCTTCTGCGAAGTACCAAGACGGGTTCCAAATCCTGCTAGTTATGCATACTCTTCATACATTGCAATAGCTTCTTCAATGGTACTAAATCTAGCTTTAATAAATGGTTTGAATCCGAGAGGGACGGTAGGTGTCCAGTACCTAGTTCCATTAGGAGTTTCGTATACGTTGCTGGCAACTGATTCTGCAAACACTTAATTTAAAAAAGTAAAAATTGTATATGAAAAAATAAGATTACACATTTGAAGACTGTTTATTGTAAACTGGACTTCTGTAAAAAAAACAAATTGCATCCCCGATTTACATAAAAACTGTTCATTTTGAAACATTATACAAATGTGTACTGTAAACTTTATACCATCTTATACACATGTGTACTGATCTGTAACAACTTGACAAATACAACAAAATTACACGCTCACATATACAAAACGCAAATAGCAACTACGTGGTTTATATTATGCAACTATACACATGTGTACTGATCTGTAACAACTTGACAATTACAGCAAAACTACACACTCACATATACAAAACACAAAACAGAAACTACGTGGTTTATACTATGCAACTATGCACATGTGTATTGATCTGTAACGAACTTGACTATTACAGCAAAACTGCAAACTCAAAATATACAAAAAAGCAAACTGCAACAACGTGGTTTATACTTCGCAACTATACACATATGTACTGAATTGTAACACTGGGCATTTATAGCAAATTTACATAAAAACATAAAAACGCAGCAAACCTGCAACAAAACATTGTTTATGAATTAAATTTTCTGCAAGCTTCTTAACGACTAAATGTATGATAAGACACATAAACGGAAATCTTGGATGGAATACGAATAGACATCAATGGTCCAGATTAGTTCACACAGTTCACTATGAAGAAATCATTCACAAATGATCATAATCTTATATATATATATATATATATATATATATATATATATATATATATATATATATATATATATATATGCACACACACACACACATATATATTGTCAAATCTTGAATTATACATATATGTATATAGTCAATTTTAAACTATACATATGTGTATATTACAAAAAATGTGTGGTCTAGAATGCTTCTCAAGTTTCTCATTTAGCCTAACTCTTCTCACATGATCCTAACCCTATATATATATATATACACACACACACAGATATATATTGTCAAATCTTGAATTATACACATATGTATATAGTAAATTTTAAACTATACATATGTGTATATTATGAAAATGTGTGGTCCAGAATGCTTCTAAAGTTTCTCATTTAGCCTAACTCTTCTCACATGATCCTAACCCTATATATATATGTGTGTATATATATATATATATATATATATATAGATATATGGTAGGGATCAAGAGTGAACAACTCTATAAGAGTGAACTATGCGAACTGATCTAGGCCGTTGATTTTAATCATCTTTAATTTTTTTTTAAAAGTGGCATCATTGTAATTAAGTAAATACCTTTTTAACTTTAAAATTAAATTAAAAAGGTATATTTGTAATTATAAAAATGGCGAATCTTTTAAATTAGGAAACAAAAACCGTTTCCTTACCATTCGCATAGTTGATCCCCACACTCCTCCTAATTCGCATAGGTTGTTTTTGAAGAAATATGTATCCATAATATCTTCCTTTCATGCGAATTCTTCCCCCAATATACCGAGGCTTTCGGTTTTCCAGTATATCAAGAAAACTTTAATAAATCAGTCTTGTATATATATATATATATGTGTGTGTGTGTGTGTGTGTGTGTGAACTGTATACAGTGATGCATCATCATAATAGTATACATACGTGTATCGTATGTAGGTCTGTTTAATCATAGCAGTAAACACATGTGTACCGTATGTAGTAATATATAAGGATAACAGCATGCACATGTGTATAGAAAAGAATGTATAACTATAACAGTATACACAAGTGTACTATGTATAATAATCTATAACCAAAACATAATACACACGTTTACTGTATATATGAATGTATAATGAAAACTGTGTACAGTGATGCGTCATCATAATAGTATACATACGTGTAACGTATGTAGGTCTTTTTATCATCATAATTGTATGCATCATCATAATAGTATACATTATCGTTTATCTGAACGTTGTCTTCATCAACGTTTACGGTGTCTTGTTGGTATTGTTTACTGGTTCGTCCATAATAACGAGACAATAAGATCGAAAAGTGGAAAAATTATGGGGATTATAAAACTATTAGAATGATTTTGTATTTGTTTGTCGTTTGAATTGATCAACACATTGAATCAGATTTGAATAAAATCCAAAATTGATATAGATTGTAACTGAAATCAAGTTAAAAATAAAAAAAACTATTTTGAATTGATAAAAACTATAATTTAGGAAACCATGTAACTGGCATGTTCAGATTTTTTTTTTTAAAAATTGAAACCTAAAATAAGAACTTAAATTACAATCCAATCCTTGACAATAAAAAAAGAGATCAATGGTCCAGATTAGGTCACACAGTTCACTATGAAAAATCTGTTCACAAATGATCGTAATCCTATATATATATATATATATATATATATATATATAGTGGAGAGTTCAAATGAGAAGAAAAATTTTGTAAGAATAAAAAGAATAACTTTTAAACCAATAGAAATTCTCCATTTACTTCATTTAATGTGTGTATATAATATTATGAAAAAGGGCATATAGGTAAATCTATAATTGTCATTAATTAGCTGATTAATTAAACTTGTAACTCATTTTTAATATATTTTTTCAAGATAAAATAATTTATAGTGAAAGACAATTTTTGACATGTGTAGGATAAATTTTGAAATGTGTAGGGTATTTTTACATGTGTGTAGGTAAATTCCGAAAAGTATAAGATATATGTAGGTTTTATTAATTAGAGATAACATAATTAATGAGAGGAGTTATAAATTATTTAATGTTTTACCATTATGCTCTTTTTTCTTTTTCTTCTCACATTAAATTTCTTCTCAAATATATATATATATATATATATATATATATATAGGGAGGTTATCTTGAGAACGCTAAATATTGCGAGAACTGTGAGAATGAATGAGAAAACCAATCAAAACCATTATTTTAATACAATCATCATTTTAATTAAAATACAACATAAAAAAAGAAATTACAACATCAAATAATTAATTTCTCCTTTCAAATCATTATTATTAAATTTTTTTACACATGTGTAAATATAACAAATTTACACATGTGTAAATGGCAAACTTACACATGTGTAAATTTTTATTTATTTCTGAATTCACGTAAATTTAAATGTGTAAATTAAATTTCTAGAATTGTATTTAAATATAATGACAAGTGTAAAAAGATATTTTGAATTTCACTTGTTTTTGACCAAGTTTTAGTGATTTTTTAATTCGTTCTCACGGTTCTCGCGATATTTAACGTTCTTATTTAAACCTTCCCTTATATACACACACACACACACACACACACACACACATATATATATATATATATATATAGGATGGATCACGAGAAAACACTTATAAGAAAACTAGCAAACTAACTAAAAAAAACCTAAAAAACATACCAATATTTTTTTTTGAATTTTTCTAATAAACTATATTTTATGAATAAAAAATGCCCTTTTAAAAAAAATTGCTGTACTACATATGTGGATTAATACGAAAAAAAACTAAACCACCTCGATCGACAGCCCCAAAAAACCTAAAACACGCACCCCTAAATCCATCCTTACACCAAAATCCTAAACACCCCCAATCCCAACCCCAAACCTAAACACTCTTTCAAGTATGATTGGAGTGGCCCCATTGGTGGCCCGATTGCATGCATCAGTCCGGAAAACATCCCTTTCGATGCTAGTTCTTGGAAATTCTTGTACATTATAACAGAATCTTCCTCAAAGGTCGGACTTTTAACTAAAAACATTAGACATGAAACCGTTAAGTTCAGAAAATCTAGTGTGAGAATCTATATGTTAATAAAAGATGATAGTAACTGATGTTTCGAGGTCTCTACGTTAATAAAAGATGATAGTAACTGATGTTTCGAGGTCTCTTCACTTTACGTTTTGGTGTCACCGTAACTTGGGGTAACGTTTTTAACTTAAAAAACATAATTTTTTTCTTATTCTTTTTGTACGTGTCGGTATAAGTTTAGGTTAGTTTTCAACGTAAATTTCTTTCGCAAATAAGTGGGGCTACACATAATGCGTTTCCGTGCTTATTTTTATGCACATCTTCAGTTTATCTATGTTTTAACATAACTTTTGTTTTGAAACGGTTCTGATTTTTATTATAAAAATCCGAGTTACTTTACATTTTGACCCGTCGCAACGCACAGAGAAATATACTAGTTAAAAAGATAAGAATGAGTGTTGGCGTGGAGAGGAACGGACACGTGTATGGAGAGCAATGAAGAGATATATGCACATTAAAATAGTGTTTTTTACGAAGTTGACCAAACAATGTAACAGAAATAATAATATTTATGTTAGATGGTTTATGGTGTGGTTATTGGGTCTAATCAGAAAGCCTTCCTTTAAAGTTAAAGAAGAATTCTCTTTGGAAGTTCAAGGGTTTGAATTTTGAAAGAAACATCGTCTTGAAAAAATTTATTTGGTTTATATATAAGAAACTATATATATATATATATAATGGTTTAAACATGATAGACATTATATTTATTTAATGGTTTTCACTCATCTCTCTCATTACTTTTGAATTATCCTACACGCAATACGTGCAAGTGATTTTGCGTTCATGTTATTCTTTACTTAAAAATTGACTTTTTGTATTGAACGAGCTCTTGTATAATCCCAAGATTTGGATTTTAATTTTGGATTACAGATTATGTATGCGATCTGTACTTGATGTAAATGACAACTCCGATTCTCTAATGTTATTCAAGACATCTGATTTGATCCTTTTAAACTCGATGGATGATATGTTAAAAGTTTCCTTTTTCATAAATTGAAACTTATCAATAAATAACTAGTCAATGATTAAAAAACAAATATTTATTTTATATCCAATAGAACTTTTTGTATAAAATGACAACGTTATATATATTAACCATACATATTGGGCATCATTTGACCCATCCATAAGTAAATGGGTCGAAATTTCCATGCATAGAAAATACGTATTGTAAGGAAATGTATGTTCACTTGAATTATTGATAGCTGTAGTAATTGATAAAGATGCAATTGTGTATGACAAATTGTGTGATACATTAACAAATGAAACTTTAATATGAGAATTGACATTTCTTACATATATAACTTAAGTTTGACATCAATGTGAAGTGTTTTGCAGCATCCAAGAAACCCACAATTCTTACCTGAATTTTCAAGGACCCGCTATGATGAGAATTGACGTGGCTTTGTACCTTAGTTCGATTCGAACCAGATAAACACGGGTTGTGTAAAAGATGGAGGAAGTTATTCGGTGTTTTAACACTCACAATGGGATCTTAGCTAAATACAAGTTTA
Source organism: Scalesia atractyloides (assembly GCA_947069175.1). Taxonomy (NCBI): domain Eukaryota; kingdom Viridiplantae; phylum Streptophyta; class Magnoliopsida; order Asterales; family Asteraceae; genus Scalesia; species Scalesia atractyloides. The sequence goes on from CAMTDV010000001.1 coordinate 6,880,102, forward strand.
GCTGATTTTCATTCTCACAAGAAACAAAGATGTCATAATGCACAATAATATTAAATTTCCAGGAGGTAGAATAGACTAATTTATACTTCTCCAGGAGTAACAATTTTTAAAGTTAATTAGCCCTAGCTGTTGTTCACAACTATGCAACATGTTAGCACAATCATTTATATTTGCATTAGTATTACATGATACTTTTATCATCATTCAAAAAGGAGATTATTATTGTATACATGTAACATACTGAAAACGCAACTATTTAGATATTAATAGAAATCAAGAGCATTAAAATACACTTCTATTGAAGCATAACATGAATTGACCCATTGATAAGTAGACGAGTCGAAATTGTCACTAGTATTGTTAAGGGTAGGTAGGTGACCTGTTTTCGTGTATCAGCCGAAGGCCCTTGAACATAACTCCTCCAAACTATAGGTACACAAAAAGACCTGGGTTGGGAACCAAACCCAATATGGAAATTGGTTTGGTTGAACCAGGTTTGGACCTGAACCAAACCGTAGGATTGAAATTGGTTTGTAACCCTCTACTTTGAAACCAGTCAAACCTTAACCGAACCAATTAAGGCCCATTTCAAAAAGGTCAAACCCAATCATGCCCTCTAAAAAACGGTTTCAACCTGAACCGGTTTGGACCAGTTTGACTTTCTTTGACCGAAACCGACCTACTTTTAATCCGAACTGGCTTGGGCCCAAAACCCTGTTTATGGACCTCTACTCCAAACCAGGGATAATAGATGGGGGCTTTTCCATTCAAGATGGTTCTTCCTGGAAAGAACATAAAAGAAAAACACGAGTGTGATGTTCATATTTTAAGACAGCATACAGGATGAAGAAAAACTGAAAGTACAAATAAACAACAATTGTGTATGTACAATCATTTTTGTTGTTTATAGATCACCTTTCTTCTAAAAGGGCAACATGAACAACATTTAGGGCTAAACGCAAGGGTAATATCATTTAGCAAACAAAAAACATTTAAGAAAATAACTATTAAGCATTCACTACTTACTCCATAAAGTTCTACATATACAAACACAACTTAATGGCTAAAAAATAAACACCCCATAAATATAAAGATACTGGTACCAAATTTAAGTAGAACTGCAAGAATCGCATAAGCAACTTATGTCATTTGCTTTGACCATAACATATAAGGTGGTTATGTTACCGCATAACCTCCCCACTCTCTCTTCAACTTCATCTCACAAGCATTAGGTGCAAGTTGCTAATAAGATTATTAGAGTTCTTACTTAAAAACGGTTTAAGTTAAGAACTTGAAAACGTACTACCTTTTCACGTAGTGCTTTGCTGACTTAGTGGGAGAAAGAAAGAGAGTGAGGTAGGTAGTTACATAGCGATCTTTTATATTAAAGTTAATACATAAAGATACAAGTGTTTATGTGGTTTTCACAATTTTGTACTTATTCTTTGTTATGTATTAATCATCCATATATATATATATATATATATATAAATTTTTCAACACTTTTCCTTATAAGTACATGTAGAAAATGTTTAAAAAATATATCTTATAAAATTAACCTAACATGTTAAAATTCACTTTTTTTTAAATTTTTTTCAGCGCTTTTACTTAAAAAAATGGGTCGAAACCATTTCCATAAAAGTCATTTTTGTAAAAAAAAATTAGCCTTTTTTAACTGTTTTTTATATTTATAGTTTTTGATTTTTTTATTAAATATGCTTCTAGAAGTATTTATAAGGAAAATCGCTAAAAAAATTTAAAAAGTATTTTAACATGTTAAGTTAAATTTTTAAGAGTGTTCCCCGGTTCCCCACTTTTTTAGTGTTCTCCAATAAACCTCACACTATATATATATATATATATATATATATATATATAGAGAGAGAGAGAGGGGTTTTAGAGTGAACACTAGTGTATTTACGAACTGAGTGAAGAAATCATGACCATTGATTTACACAAGTATATGGCCAAGATTAGTTTGTTGAGTTTGCAAATACACTAGTGTTCACTCTTGAACCTAATCCTCTCTCTCTCTTTCTATATATATATATATATATATATATATTGTACAATTTTGCTTAACCTACGCCGTGAAAATATAACATGCGTGATTAGGTTTTTTTACTCCATTCGTGATTTCAGATTTTGTACATGCGTGATTATGTTCATGCGTAATTATGGTTTTCAACATGCGTGATTAAGGTTTTTGAGTTTTATAACCTGCGTAATTTCATCTCGTGCACATCGTACGTTAAGGAATATTGTACGTTAACAACCCCTATATATATAGAGAGAGAGAGAGAGACATATACGTATATACATATCGTGTATTCTTACTCTGTTGAATATACTATTATTATGCACTATGACAATCTTCTTTTCTTGTGAGCATGAAAATCATCCAAACCTCTTTTTAGTGAGGAACATATGGTGAATGTTACAACACAAAGCAGCTTCCTCCATTTTCTACAAGATCCGTTTTTCTATGGTGCAAGTAGATTGGAAGTACAAACAGCTTCGAACTCGCAACATATCTCATAATAACATGTACTCAAAGATGCAGGTAAGAATTGCGGGTTTGAATCTTGTTCCTCATGATTTTGTTAAGGCACTTAGGTCTAATTGTTTAATCATGTACAAGTCTTTCACTACAAACCTTGTTAAGACTTGACCTTGTTTTGTTTGTTTGAAAACTTTTGTTTGTATAGACGCGTTGGTGGTTGATTATCCGTATGACCATCTATATATATACCTTTTATCTATATATATTTGTATCCTTGTTTGTAAAATGATCGGGACCTAGCCCCTTGTATATCTTCGTGACCCACACAATTGTTTTGTCCTTGTTCGTGTACCATCTAGGCCTAGCCCCCTTGCATAACCTCGTGTCCCACACGATTGTTTTGTTTAGTGTAAGCAATTTATATTTATTATCCAAAATTATCTTTTATTTCATGTATTCTTGTTACAATAAACCTTTGATTAAGTCAATATATATATATATCCCTACATATATATTTTCAAATTCGATACTTTGTTAAGAAAATAATATTTTTTAACATTGTCTTTGTATATGTATACATGTATGTTTACTTGTTTGTATACTTGTCCAAGTCATGTAGTTGTGTATTTTGTACATATACATGTTCCCAGGTGTGTGTATATATATATATACACACATATTTCTATACTTCTTGAATAGGTACTTGTGTCGTGTTTGTACGTATACATATATACATGTATAATACTTGTAGTCTTGTATTCTACTAACTGTGTTATGGTATATGTAGACAAGTATTTAACGTATATGTATACATATATACTTGTATTTCTTGGAAAATTTCCACACTTAGTATTTCGTTGGTTTTTCCAAACATATTATATTTTAAGGTTCCTTAAAGAATATATATTTTTAAGATCGGTTGTAAAAAAATAAATATTCTTTATACGGCGTTGAAAGTATATATATTTGGTACCGAGTGGGAGTTGGCTACAAAGTCAATTTTTCCAAAAAAGTGTAAAAAGTTATAAAACATCATAACGCCAACCATAAAATACACTTAAAACCACAAATAACAAGTGAAGATTACTAAAACACCATATTTATGGGTTTTGTGTTGTGTTTGGATGATAAGGCTTTGATTATCAAATGACTAACATTAGTATCTTTTATGTTGATAATCATGTTGTGTTTTATATTCATAGTTCTATGATGGTGTGTTTGAAGTTGTTATGGACTATAGGGTTTGGATATTGTGTTTTAATGTTCTTCACTCTATTATTTGTGGGTTTTGAGTGTGTTTTATGGCTGAAACTGTGGTGTTTTATGACTTGTAACTTTGTAGGAGAAATGGACTTTATAGCCGAACCCAACGCTTTTGTTACCCGTCTGAAATTGTATATATTTTCTCCGAGCCTTGTTAATATATATTTTCATTCAATATATATATATATATATATATATGTGTGTATACTTATAACTTGTCCAATTGTCAGTATCGTCACCATATTGTCGGGAATCCGGTTTTTATCATGGATATATAGTCTTGTATTCTATCCCTGTATCCTTGTGAATATGTGCGTGTGTATATATATGTACATTGTCATGTTTTGTCCCTTGTTCTTGTACGTATAAATACTTTGTATATGTTTAGAGATATTTTCCTACATCATACTAGCATATACATGTGTCACACAAATATATACACATTTTTCCATGATTTGCTAAATATTATATTATTCCATATATATATATATATATATATATATATATATATATATATATATATATATTCAAAATCCTTTTTAGTATCATGAAAACGTTGGTTATATTTACTTAAATTTTTCACCAAAATTTCATATAATCATGTTTAGTGAATTTAATCCATTTTTAACCTTGTAAACCTTTGATTAACCTAGTTAAATCACAACTTAGATTTTTAAAAAATGTAGCATGGTTTCCCCTAAATACCGTATTTTCTAGTTTTAGTGATCAACATCATCAAGTTTCCAAAATCATGATCTAGCACTTTTATAACAACAAGAACTTACTTTTTTACATTTTTCAACAAAACGAAATATCATGAACATTACATAAACCTTTACACTTTCCATGTTCATCTGTTTAAGAAACAAGTTTATATCAAAATTTTTATATATACTTTTAAAACCAAAAATCATGAACATGAAGCTTATGAAAATTTATATATATTCTAACATGCTTTAAAAATCATTTTCAAGATCATCTAACTGCTTAATAAGTTCATGACAAGTTTTACTTATGTAACATGCTAGATTTACTTATACATTTTGTTAGATCATCTTTTATACATAATTTTGTAAGTTTGTCATGTTCACAACTTCATCAACAACAAAATCAACACAAGACCACTTATGTTATTTATTAAACTAAATATAAATATAAATGTTTCATCAATTATTTAACAGTAATTTTAGTTTCAACATATATATATATATATATATATATATATATATATATTTTAAATAAATCTCTATAGCATTTTTATATCAACTTTTATAGATTATTACTTTATATACAAAAGGTATGGTAAATGCAATACCACTTATACACTAAGACATTACTGCTTGTACATTTTAAGCCACACATCGATATTGACTAAGACAAACAACGAAAGCTGACAAAAATAGCAGGTCGTCACGTCACGACACCTTCGAATTTTTTAAAACATCATAGTTTACCAGATACGATATGAATAAATAAAAAATATAATTTTGCAAGAGAAGGTGGAAAAGTGGAACTACTAACTAACTCTTCATTATTTTGTTAAAGATGGAGGAATTAAAATGTAATTAAGATGAAGGGAATAAAGTGTAATTAGTGTTTGAAATACTATTGTACCCTTATTTTAGGTTGTACCTTATGTCTTAGAGCAAAAAAAAGCTCTATCTTTTGCGTATCTTATAATGTCATTCCCTTATGCATTATAATATACTATAGATATAGATTAGAATTACAAGTTAACTATTAAATATTATATGTCATTGAAGGTAATGACGTGTACATTAAGGCATCATTTACTTGTATCTTTTAATCTGCACAACGTCGGAAAAAATGAGTGGGTCGTCACGGTACTTTTGGATTTTTTTAAGACATTATAGTTTATACGACATTACAAGAATATGTAAAAGAATTATAAGTTTGTTGTGGAGGGAAAAAGTGTAACTAATTACCCATAATTATGTTGAAACTTAGGGATTTAAATGTAATAAGATGGGGGGCTAAAATATTTATTGTTTAAAAGACCAATTTACCCTCAATTTAGGGGTGTATTTATAAATTAAAAGCGACAAAGTTCTTATTTTTTTGGGGTATCTTAATATGTCCCTCTCTCATGCTCTATAATATAGTGTGTGTGTGTAGGGTAGGGTTCATGTGATAACCAACTTTAGGGCGAGAACCATGAGAAACAATGTGAACATAACCAAAATAAACCGAAAACAAACAATGAACCCTCCACCCCACCACCACCCAAAAACCTAAACGCCCAGTGTAACATCCGTCAAAAACCGGATTTACCAAACCCGCTTCGTTTATTAACCGAACAATCAGTTAAAAATTTCGTTGCGTATTTATTGCTCAAATTAATTTTAAACGGTACATAATTAATAAGTATATTAGAATATAAAATTTATATTTGAAAATGTATTAAAAATAGCGAATTAAAAATGAAATGATGAAACCGGGATTCGAACCCGGGTCAGCCGAGTCAACGGGTCAGCAAAGCCTTAACTCTCATCCATCAAACCACTCTGCCACTTGTGTTCTTTAGTAACATACCAAAACAATTAATTCAAATATCACAAACTCGAATTCAAACTGACGCGCCCAATCGTAGTCGTCGGAAATCCCGACGATTTCGCCGAGATTGGACGGTTTCTTCTGATTTAACCGAAGCATTAACCTTAACATCAGTTATAACCGATGTCCAGTCCACGACATCCGTCATAACCACCGGAGAAATTATTGACCGACGAATCAAGTCGGTAGTCGGACTAAATTCATCGATGTTCTTCCATATAAATACACCCACAAGCCTCTGTTAACTTTTTCGCTCACAACCACACAAATTCTCGACGTAATTTCACTCGCCGGAAAATATCTGCGAGTCGCTAGAAAACCGAGACTTCCATCTACACGGTATTTACTTCGATTTTTCTGTTTCATTCCATTATTGGGCAAAATTCTAATATCAATCCCCATCCAGAATCCTTTCCAGACGACGTTGTCGGATTATCTGTTTTCGCCAGAAAACTTCTGAAATTTCAGAAACCTGCTGTTAACCGGTATCATCATTTCAACTTACTGATAATCGTTACCCAGTGGTTCCATTTCACATCTAATCCCTCCAAATTGTGACTAATCCTATCAGCCGAAGCTCACCAAAACAGAGCCGACGACCTTGCCGGACTTCTGAAGAAAGACGAACAGTTCGGTACAATCAATCCTCAAACCTTTTTCTGTTCCTTACATTACGATGGCTCATAATGTTCGTTAAGTAAATTTAACAAATAACAGTCAGTTAATCGATGCCTGTGTTTTGAACGAAGAAGATGAAGTTGGGTATGTTATAAGATTAATTAAAATCGATATTATGAACGGATTAGACACACAGTCCAGCGGTGGACTGTGTGCAAACAATATGCATAACGTCTCGAGTTCGATCCTGGTCACACACATTCGCAGTAATAAAATGCATTTTTTTATTAAACTGAACCGGGTTAACTCAGTAAGATGTTAAATATAATAATAACCAGAATATTTACCAAGTTAGACACACAGTCCAGCGGTGGACTGTGTGTCAAACTAAACCACAGGTCCCGGGTTCGAGACCTGTGGCGAGCACCGAGTCATGCAATTAAATCGTTTTTAAATAAATGATTTTCGGATTAATCTAATTAGTATATAAATATAATTAAAAACAGAAATATTTCGGGTTAGACACGTAGCTCAGTTGGTAGAGCTGCGTGCACGCGTACGAGAGGTCACGGGTTCGAGTCTCACCCAGCGCACACATAACCGACCGAACCGGTCAACAAGTCAACGGTCAACGGTCAAACAAGTCAATGGTCAACAGTCAAAAATCAACATTTTTTTTATTACTATTATTTATTTATTTAAATTAAAAATACTTAAAAATAACATTTTTAAAGTTAGAAAATATCCTTAAACTCACAAAAATATATCCAATCATCCTACTAAAATTGATTAATAAAATCCGCTTATTTACCGAACCATTATGTTATTATCTAGGTTGGTTTCACTCGTGGTTAAATCCAACTTCGTGCGCATTCAACATCATCAACCGAACGCACCCAATGTGAGTGAATCTTACAACTCCCCTTTTTAATTACACGTTTTGGGGTGTATCATGTGTCACTTATACAAATTCGTTTATTCAAATTCGTGCCATACCATATTATGATTTAAACTTAGAATGTTAATATTGTTTGTAGTTATGTTTTACATATTGTCTAGTTGTATGCAAATCATTCATTAGGCCCATCAGTTCGTAGAACAACGCGTGCCTCAAAACTCATTCATTAGGCCCATCAGTTCCTCGTGGGAGACGAGTTGAACAACGCGTGCCTCAAAACTATCTATTATTGTATGTGTGTGCATTATTTAATATTAAGTGTTTTGTGAACAAATTTACATCTACATTTACTCATATGTGGTTATGTACTTTATTTTATCAATTCAATAAACTTGTTCAAATGTTTTTCATAGGATTCACTCGCCAACTTTTTGTTGATCCAAAAACCATTTTTACACATGATACAGGTGAACAGGATGAAGCAAGGAAAACATAGGAAATGCCTTAGAAGAAAATAATGAAGTCTAGAATGATGTGTAGGACATGATGTAATTATGATTGTATGTTTCCCTTTAAATTGTAATAATAAATATGAAACGTTATAATAAATGTCATGAGCTTTGATGATAACCCAATCATGCCCGATCACCTTTTCCGCTGCGGGTCGGGGTGTGACAGATTGGTATCAGAGCTTTTGACTATAGGGATATAGGATAGGTTATTAGACCCTTAGAGCCTATACTATAGTTGATTAGATTTTAATTGTTTATGTGGTTACATGCAAACTTATGATATTTATTTGTTTCATATTTATTACATACACAAATGCATGCAAATATTTCCAATATTACATTTTGTGATATCTAGTGAATTATACTTACAGTGAAACATACATACTTACATACATATTCATCATACATATTTCAATGTTCACATATTCAAATCATCTTAATACTTTCGTTATTCAAAGATTTTGTCGCATTTTTTCATTTTTCAAATCTCATCAAAGTGAGTTCTGCGACGGGCATGTAGTAACTGTAAGGGTAAAAGTACCGGTAGTCGGAACGTCCTGTCTAGGTTGGCATTCGTATAAATCTAATATAACGGACCAGTTTGCCTACCTGGGGACTAACGATGAGAGTACGAAGGACCTATTAGGCCAAAGCATGCCACACCAAACGTCGTTCGAACTAACCCCACTTTGAGGTGTCACCGTGTCCACACCTGGACACATTCCGAATATCATACATTACAGATTTCTCGATTTTCTCCGGGTTTTAGTGTACGTAACCAGGCTAACACATGTGAACCATATGAAAAACCCTGTATTCATGGGGGCCCACATGATTACGAAGGTGAAGTATGGTGGCATGCAATGCCCAATTATGAGCAAAGCCCAAGACATCCTATGGATGTAGTAGATTTATTATGTTATATTTATTTTATGAATGTTCATTCCTAAATACGACCCATGATCCCAAAAACATCCAACTCATACTCTTGATATGTATTCCTTGTAGATGTCTTCTAGCCTCGCTCGTAGGAAGATGAGAGCAGGAAAAGCCCGCGAGCGCATGGCTGCCCTAATCGCTCAACAAATGGCTGTCGTAATACCCAACATTGTAGTTCAAATCCAACAAGCCCTTACCGCTAATCCTGTCAACCAAGAAGATCAAAATGTTATCAACCCTCCCCCAAATACCACTAAATGCACCTACAAGCATTTCAAATCCTGCGACCCTCCAAAATACGAAGGGACTGAAGGTGTCACCGCTCTCCTCCGTTGGTTTGAAGAAATGGAGAACACTTTTCTAAATTGCGATTGCCCCGATGATTGCAAAGTGCGATATGCTACTGGTCGTTTATTTGGAATAGCACTTACTTGGTGGAATACAGAGAAGGCCAAACGAGGTGTTGAAGATGCTATGACTTTGACTTGGGAAGAGTTGAAGGAAATCATGACAAGACGGTTTTGCCCAAGGAGCGAAATCAAGAAATTAGAGTATGAGTTCTATTCGTTGAAGCAAAAGGAAGGAGACCACACCACATACAACAAGAGATTCCTCGAGTTAAATCAAATGGTTCCCAACTTGTTCACTCCCCTCTATCGTTTGATCGAGCACTACATTCAAGGTCTTCCGTCAAAAATTCAAGACTCTGTAATAAGTACCACACCTGTAACCTTGGAAGCAGCAATGGAGTTAGCTACAGAGCTCACCGAGAACCGCATCCGGAATAAAGACTTCAAGGAGGAGAAGAAGAAGGATAAAGCATCAACTGAAACTTCAAACTCCACCCAAACCGAATTCCCCTCTCAACCCATTTTTAAGAGAAAACGAGATGGACAACTTTTCGCTGTCACCCAACGTAATCAACCAATTTCACAAGCCATACCCATCCAAGCTATCCCAATCACTCAAGTAGCACCCAACTCAACTTACCCAAATAATAAACCATACCTTGGACCTCACCCTCGATGTAACACCTGTTTTTATCACCATCCATCTACCTTACCTTGTCGACTATGTGCGAATTGTGGACGCTATGGTCATTTGAGCAAGGCTTGCCGCACCTCTCAAAACCAAATCTCTCCCCTACACAAAACATGATCCAAACCTATCAACAACCCTAATACCCCATGTTACCTTATGTTCGAGCTTGTTTTAATTGTGGTGACCCTACTCACTTTAGAAACACGTGCCCTCGATTGTTAACATTATAAACGCTCAAGCTCAATCAAACCCAGTTAACCAAGCAAATCAAGAAAACCCAACCACTAGGCCACCAACAAGAGGAAGAGTTTTCAACATCAACTCCAATCTTATTGAAGATAATGACGGCCCAAACGAACCACCCAACTAGTCTCCTTCACCAAAAATCAAGATTTAACTCCAACTGCTTCGTTTTTATGTTTTTCTTTATGTTATCTCAAGCTTTGGTTGATTGTGTTTGTTTATTTTAGAGGCACATAGAACCAATCATAACTTAAGGATAAAGCCAATGAAAATTTGACAAGAATATGGTGGATACGCCGCTGGTACTTCCTATATATAAGTATTCTTGCCAAAGGATCAGAGGCATTATCTGGCGGTTATGAGAAGTTCCATGTAGAATTTAGTATTATCTTGATTGAAGTTTGTTTTGTACTCACTGATTTAGCATTTATAGCATCTTATCATTAAAGAAATTGGATTGTGTTCCATTTCTACATAGACTAACCTCTCCATCATAACAAACGAGAAGAGGTACTGTCATCATTCAAACATGTATGCTATCAGAATTAAGACACAAGCTATGGTTGATTGTGTTTATTTATGTATTAGACTCACATAAAACTAATCATAACTTGCAGATAAAGCCAATGAAAATTTGACAAGAATATGGTGGATACGCCGCTGGTACTTCCTATATATAAGTATTCTTGCCAAAGGATCAAAGGCATTGTCAGGCGGTTATGAGAAGTTCCATGTAGGATTTAGTAATGTCTTGGTCGAATTTTGTTTTATACTCACTGATTTAGTATTTACATCATCATACATCTCAACGTATTTCAATTTCATCATTTAAAGAAGTTGAGCTATGTCTCACTTCCACAAGGACTAACCTCTCCATCATAACAAACGAGAGAGGTGCTGTCATCATTCAAACATGTATACTATCAGAATTAAGACTCAAGCTTTGGTTGTTGTGTTTGTTTATGTTTTAGAATCACATAGGACTAATCATATCTTACTGATAAAACCAATGAAAATTTGACGAGAATATGGTGGATACGCCGCTGGTACTTCCTATATATAACTATTCTTGCCAAAGGATCAGAGGCATTGTCAGGCGGTTATGAGAAGTTCCATGTAGGATTTAGTATTGTCTTGGTTGAAGTTTGTGTTATACTCACTGATTCAGCATTCATATCATCTCATCATTTAAAGAAAATGGATTGTGTTCTATTTTTACATAAACTAACCTCTCCATCATAACAAACGAGAGAGGAACTGTCACCATTCAAACATGTATGCTATCAGGATTAGGACTCAGATATTGGTTGTTGTGTTTATTTATGTTCTAGAGTCACATCATAGAACCAATCATCACTTACTGATAAAACCAATGAAAATTTGACAAGAATATGGTGGATACGCCGCTGGTACTTCCTATATATAAGTATTCTTGACAAAGGATCAGAGGCATTATCAGACGGTTATGAGAAGTTCCATGTAGGTTTTAGTATTAGAAGTTTTGTAGGATATAACCTTATCTTTCCAAACATATCAAAACTCTTGCGCATGAAATCATACTTAGTGAATCAACTCCGCTTATCAATTTTTTTCCGTAGGCAACAACAAGCGATTCCTATAGCAGGGTACTCAACCCTTACAAGGAACGTTACCGCCTCAAACAAAATTTAAACCCTTACTCCCTTCTAAGTATGTAACTGTCAAATTAAAAACCATCCTTTTTAGACAAATATGTCACTACTTAAATTTCGGGACGAAATTTCTAAAAAGTAGGGGATACTGTAACATCCGTAAAAAACCGGATTTACCAAACCCGCTCCGTTTATTAACCGAACAATCAGTTAAAAATTTCGTTGCGTATTTATTGCTCAAATTAATTTTAAACGGTACATAATTAATAAGTATATTAGAATATAAAATTTATATTTGAAAATGTATTAAAAATAACGAATTAAAAATGAAATGTTGAAATCGGGATTCGAACCCGGGTCAGCCGAGTCAATGGGTCAGCAAAGCCTTAACTCTCAACCATCAAACCACTCCGCCACTTGTGTTCTTTAGTAACATACCAAAACAATTAATTCAAATATCACAAACTCGAATTCAAACTGACGCGCCCAATCGCAGTCGTCGGAAATCCCGACGATTTCGCCGAGATTGGACGGTTTCTTCTGATTTAACCGAAGCATTAACCTTAACATCAGTTATAACCGATGTCCAGTTCGCGACATCCGTCATAACCGCCGGAGAAATTATTGACCGACGAATCAAGTCGGTAATCGGACTAAATCATCGATGTTCTGACCTATATATACACCCACAAGCCTCTGTTAACTTTTTCGCTTATAACCACACAAATTCTCGACGTAATTTCATTCGCCGGAAAATATCTGCAAGTCGCCGGAAAACCGAGACTTCCATCTACACGGTAATTACTTCGATTTTTCTGTTTCATTCCATTATTGGGCAAAATTCTAATATCAATCCCCAACCCAGAATCCTTTCCAGACGACGTTGCCGGATTATCTGTTTTCGCCAGAAAACTTCTGAAATTTCAGAAACCTGCTGTTAACAGGTATGATCATTTCAACTTACTGATAATCATTACCCAGTGGTTCCATTTCACATCTAATCCCTCCAAATTGTTGACTAATCCTATCAGCTGAAGCTCACCAAAACAGAGCCGACGATCTTGCCGAACTTCTGAAGAAAGACGAACAGTTCGGTACAATCAATCCTCAAACCTTTTTCTGTTCCTTACATTACGATGGCTCATAATGTTCGTTAAGTTAATTTAACAAATAACAGTCAGTTAATCGATGCCTGTGTTTTGAACGAAGAAGATGAAGTTGGGTATGTTATAAGATTAATTAAAATCGATATTATGAACGGGTTAGACACACAGTCCAGCGGTGGACTGTGTGCAAACAATATGCATAACGTCTCGAGTTCGATCCTGGTCACACACATTCGCTGTAATAAAATGCCTTTTTTTTATTAAACTGAACCGGGTTAACTCAGTAAGATGTTAAATATAATAATAACCAGAATATTTACCAAGTTAGACACACAGTCCATAGTGGACTGTGTGTCAAACTAAACCACAGGTCCCGGGTTCGAGACCTGTGGCGAGCACCGAGTCATGCAATTAAATCGTTTTTAAATAAATGTTTTTCGGATTAATCTAATTTGTATATAAATATAATTAAAAACAGAAATATTTCGGGTTAGACACGTAGCTCAGTTGGTAGAGCTGCGTGCACGCGTACGAGAGGTCACGGGTTCGAGTCTCACCCAGCGCACACATAACCGACCGAACCGGTCAACAAGTCAACGGTCAATAGTCAAACAAGTCAATGATCAACAGTCAAAAATCAACATTTTTTTATTACTTTTATTTATTTATTTAAATTAAAAATACTTAAAAATAACATTTTTAAAGTTAGAAAATAGCCTTAAACTCACAAAAATATATCCAATCATCCTACTAAAATTGATTAATAAAATCCGCTTATTTACCGAACCATTATGTTATTATCTAGGTTAGTTTCACTCGTGGTTAAATCCAACTTCGTGCGCATTCAACATCATCAACCGAACGCACCCAATGTGAGTGAATCTTACAACTCCCCTTTTTAATTACACGTTTTGGGGTGTATCATGTGTCACTTAAACAAATTCGTTTATTCAAACTCGTGCCATACCATATTATGATTTAAACTTAGAATGTTAATATTGTTTGTAGTTATGTTTTACATATTGTCTAGTTGTATGCAAATCATTCATTAGGCCCATCAGTTCGTAGAACAACGCGTGCCTCAAAACTCATTCATTAGGCCCATCAGTTCCTCGTGGGAGACGAGTTGAACAACACGTGCCTCAAAACTATCTATTATTGTATGTGTGCATTATTTTAATTAAGTGTTTTGTGAACAAATTTACATCTACGTTTACTCATATGTGGTTATGTACTTTATTTTATCAATTCAATAAACTTGTTCTAATGTTTTTCATAGGATTCACTCGCCAACTTTTTGTTGATCCAAAAACCATTTTTACACATGATACAGGTGAACATGATGAAGCAAGGAAAACATAGGAAATGCCTTAGAAGAAAATAATGAAGTCTAGAATGATGTGTAGGACATGATGTAATTATGATTGTATGTTTCCCTTTAAATTGTAATAATAAATATGAAACGTTATAATAAATGTCATGAGCTTTGATGATAACCCAATCATGCCCCGATCACCTTTTCCGCTGCGGGTCGGGGTGTGACACCCAGCCCCGAAAAAACTATACCCCACCAAAAACCCCCACCCCCTCCCCCAGAAAATATCTAAACCCCCAACCACCCAACCAAGCTAAATGATAAAAAGTAAACTGTAAAGCTAAACCCCAAAACTAAATGCAAAAAATATTTTTTTAGTTTTACATAGGATGCATGATTGGCTAAGCGTAAAAATTAGAAATGTTATAGAGAATAAGTTTTTCTTGCATAGGTGTAGAACATCTTGCTAATTAATTATCATTATATGAATATAGTGGCTTTTCGGATTATATGGTGTGCTTTCGGTCTATGATGCTATGCTGAGACCTGCTGTGAGCTTTTATAGTTGTAAGCTTTTATATGCTTTTATTTAGCTGTTAAATTTGTATAGGTTTAATGACTTTTGTGTTTGTTGTTTTGGTATTGTTGGTTTGACTACCATGTTGGCTTTTATTAGTCCTATTTTTATTTTTACATTTTTATTTAGTTGATGATGCTCTTGGCTTTCCAGTTTGCATGGGGTTTGATGATTTGATGTTTCATTTGTTATTTTTGGGTGGCGTATTTACGGTTTTTTTTGTAGATGTATTTTTAAAACGAACAATCATTTCCAAACTGTGGCACTTTGTTGAGGTTGTGAGGATTCTTTTATCTAGGCATGGTAGCCAAGGTGGCTTCAACGAAGCCGCCATTTGCAGCCAATAAGCTAAGTCTCAGAATCTATGTTATATAGTGTTAATTACTAATAGTTTGGTGCATTGCGGGTTATACCTTTGCCTTTGTTATAATTTTAGTTTTGTTGCTTTACCATACGCTTATTGAGTGTGACTACTTATTGGCAATGGCGAGTATCACTTCATTTTTGTCGTGGCATGTGAAAACCTTTAATTAGCCTACATATTGCGATATTTCTGAGCCTCTTTAATTTTCTTTTCTTTTGGTTCTTGCTTTATGTTTACTTTCGTGCCAATGGTTATTTGATATGTGTTTCTTGCAGGTTGTCTTCTTCATGCATTGACCATACTTATTTACAACTTTGAGAGGCTTTTGGAAGATCTTATCGAATTAGATTGACTGGTGTCCGAGAAGCTTAACGACTTAACAGCGAGGTTTGCTAGCATACGCGAGAAACAAGCAAAGTTACAAGTCTACATTGACACGCTTTATGTGTGTTACATAAGCCAAAATACTTTAACATACTTCGTAGCGCGTATGTAATCTGATTGTAAATTTTGTATGTCATATACAATCAATGCTTTTATTATTAAACTCAATATTTTTGTTTGTATGTTTTTAGATTGTATATTTCCAATTGTGTTAATATATAACAACAATTTGTAGCTTTATATTACTTTCTATGTTCTTACATTGTAAAAATACAATTATAAAAATACATGGCATAATTCAAGAGGCATCAACGAAAGGCAAAGGTGATTGTTATACGGAAGTTAATGGAGGCTTCTGGCTCATAACATAATATATTTTCTTTTTGGTTTTGTGTTTTTGGGAATAACATTTCATAGAAAATTAAATTTAACATAATTAATACATAATTAAATTTGTCACACATAATCATAGAAAACATAATCATAGAAAACATTTAACATAATTAATACATTATTCAAAAGATAAATAGTTATAAACAAAGGTCCAGTTATTACTAAGACATGTTCTACGAGTCTTTGCCTTCAACTTATCTCGTACTTGTGTACCTGCATCATGTGTAAAAAGGTTTTGGGTCAACAAAAAAGTTAGTGAATTGATCTAGATTTTAAATAAAATCTTTTGCTTTATTAATTGGTTTATTTTACTTAGAAATCTTTGTTTAGATATATTTAACATGCAATTCCATGTGTTGTAGAAACATTCATATAATCACCACAACCTCAACAACAATCGACAAATCACCACAATCACAATATAAACAATAAGACTCAAAGACTAGAGCGTGCATTAGTCTTAAGTCCTGAAGAACGAGTCTAATACTGGTGGTGATACTAGGCTACAACCCATAGCCGTGGAGGACCTAGTCAGCCAAGTGGATCCACACGAAACTTGTGACACAAAGCTAGTAAACACATAGATACACGTATAAGCAATGATAAATATTAGAAACAATGAACGCGATACACATAGTGACACATTGATTTTGCATGTTATTTAGAAAATAATAGAAAACATGACAAATGATACATCCAAAAATATTTAATGACTAAAAAGAGATATAAATAGATCTACTCACTGGTTGTGAATAAACAATCCATGAGAATGCACCGCACGAAAAGAAATGGTTTATATCTAAACAATAATCGCAATGTGAATAAACGAGATACTAAATGAAAGGATAACCTATTGATTTTAGGAAATTTGTTTTTCTTATTTGGTGCTTAAATTTTATAGATTAATCCTTCACCAAAAATAACCAAAATAGTATATCTTTATTTGTAGAATTATTATACAGGAAAAATCATAGATATACCATTTTATTGTGTTTCAAATAGTTTAATAAGCCCAATAATTAAATAAATTCATCGAACTCTTCTAAAAGTTATATATATATATATATATATATATATATATATATATATATATATAATTAATAATTATACCACAAATAAATATTAAAACAATAATTTCATAATGGGATTTATTTGTTTAAACAATTCCATCAGTTTTTTAGTTACAAAATAATTATTATGAAAATATAGAAAGATTCCATAAAAAATTTATAACTATTATATAGCCAAAAAAAATCAGTAGATTTATTTATACAATTTATTTATGATGACCGTATATATATATATATATATAAATGAAAATAATCCAAATTAAACCTATAAATTCCCGAAAGTTATGGAAAACTCTATAGAAAGTCCATAGTGTTTATGTAACCTGAAATATTTAGTAAAAATATTTGGGGAATTTATTTGTGATTTATTTTGTAATTTTAATTGCTTTAAAAATTAATCAAAACATGAATAATTCATCAAAAATCTATACAGTATCTAAAAATCTCCAAAATTTTCATGAAATATACTAATATGATATATAACAGTATTCTACCCTCAATTTCATCAAAATACAAGTCTAAACCTAAAAGCTCCATATTCTATGAATGATGAACCCTAATTTCAACTATAATCAAATTCGAATAATTAAGCTTCTATCATAGAAATTGATAGAGGGTTTTTGTAGAGGATGAGTAATTAAGCATAATGGGCTTTGGAATTACCTGGAAAGGTTAAGAATTAAAAGAGATATCCTCAGTTGAAGATACGATCCCTAGAATCTTCTCCAGATTAATTCGCGAGATGTAGGTGATGAAACGAGAAATTTCCAGTGCGGTTTTACTTGGTTTGATCAGGGGAGCAAATGGTATGAGTTTTGAAGTCCAATTTTACGATTTAGAACAAAACCCATATGGTGTCCTTAGAAAGCTTTAATGGTGATTGAACTTTGAATTGATTATATGATAATCCATGTTCATTAAGCAGTTGATTGATCTAGGTTTTGATTCTCCAAAAAGATGCACTAAATTGAGGCAAAAATGAAACTATGATGTCAAGAAAACAAATCGATCTGAAATGGTTCAGGTGTGAACGCATCAAATCGCGATCTGATGGCGAAGATGATGGGGTTTGGGTTTTCTCTGGGTTAGGTATTATATTAAAATATCGGATTTAATGTCAAGTAGCTCAGTTGGTTATGCACAATGTGTTTGCGGTTTGATTCGGCTGGGACTTGGGTTCTAGTACCGTCCCAACCTTCTCTTTTCTTTATTTAACACACGCTCTCAGGTTGTGTTTAAAAGAAAGAAAAACACAGTTCCTAACACCTGTAGCATGTAGTCCAACTTGTAGCTTGTTTCTAACACCTGCCCTAACCTCATAAAAACCCTACAACTAACCTAGTTAGTCATTCACCTTAAAGTTTCAATCTTTACAATAACTAACCCTAAACTTATAACCTTTGATTTGTTAACCAAACTACCACGGTTAATGTTGCTCTTGTATATTTCCAACCGAACTCAATAAATTGCTTTACAAATATAACGTTTCTAGTCCGGTTTTAACCAAAGCGATATGTGACAATTAAATAAACAGGGTGGGAGTTGGCTACAAAGTCTATTTTTCCTACAAAGTGTAAAAAATCATAAAACACCATAATGTTGTAACACCCGTAAATTTTCGTCCAATTGTGCGATGACACGTGTCACAAATTTCCAACTAAGGAAAGGGAATTTATCATTCAACTATGTAACGATGCATGTCCAATCCTTCGACTAATCCCGACTATGTGGAGGAGGGAAGGATCCATACTGTACGTTCATCGAAACGTGTCCCGTATCTCTGACTAATCCCGACTCTAGGAAAGAGATGGACTATTTATGCCAAATGACGAAAGAATCAAAGTCCAAGTACTAAAATGTAACATTTCAAATTAATGTTTCTTGAGGTCCCTTACGGACCGCAAAGCTTAGCCCTTACGATCCACAAGGGTGATTGATTAAATCAACGCGCCTAAGGTCCTTACGGACCGTAAGGCATCACTCTTACGGTCCGTAAGGTTGCACCAGAGACAGCTTCTTGGCAGCTGGCTGCCTTAGCTGCCAAGCTTGCTAACATGCTCCATTTTACCACTATTCCACCTTCATCTTCCAAGTATCCTTACACTAATCAGCTTGTTATGACTCATGGGACACTTGGCATGATTTGGCGACACTTTAAGTAGTATAAATAGTTCCATAATCTCATAGTTTCAACTTGCTCATTCACATTCTTTCTCTCTATCTTCTTGGAGCTTGTTTCCATGTTTTGGAAGCCTCCATCTGAGTTCTGAAAGTGTTCTTCAACACTAGTAAGTGCTCTCTCTAGTTCTTTTCATTTTATTAGGCTAGTTATTAGCCAAAAGTCAAACCGCTTGACTTGCTGTTTGACTTTTGGTTATGACCATTATGGTCAAGCCAATGTTCGATTCGAACATGGTTACGTGATCGTAATAGTAAGGTAATAATCCCCTGGGATTACACCTTCTAAAGATCACGTTAAGTAGGCGAAATGACGAGTCGACTTTATGTTAAATAAAAGGTCAAAAAACGTAAACTTTGCAAATTGTACTAATTAAGTTTCTAACTATTAAAACTTTAAGTTTTGACATCATATCAGTTTGTAAAACATATTAGGACACGTCTAAACATGTCCAACTCGTCATGTCTTGTTTAGAACTCAATTCCATATCGAAAGTCAAGCAGTTTGACTTTCTGCTTTGACTTTTGATTCTGACCCGTTTGGTCAACATTAGAACTAGTTTAGAACTATATTATGACCATATTAATATAAGGTATTACCCTTAGAAGTTATACCAAATCAGAATGCTTGGTTAAATAACCTTTATCCAATGAGTCATTGCACTCGGATAGGTATAAACCACATTCTATCTGATCTACGCTTAATCTAGCGAATCTATTTTCAAGACACCCCCCAGATAATTGGACTTGGGTCAATAAATACTTTTACTTGTGGCTTTTGCTAAATAATAATCATATTTTATTAGAAGCTAGCAAAAGGTAAATATTCTGAACTTTGTAAGAACTCGGGTTAATCAGTTTTACTTGATAATTGAAATAATTGGGGATTATTGGTACCGTGTCCGGGCGTCCCGACTCATGAACTATTATGGCCATACGGAATAGCGTGTCAGGTTAGGCATACCGACTGTAAGACACGTTTTATTCAACTTTGGTGTGTCCTTAATCATTATAGCACTGAAAATGACTGGCTTTGATCTCTGGTTCCCATTATATGACAAGTATGTAAATCTGGTGACAAGATAAAATCCCAAGAAATATTAAATGTTTACCTACGGGTTTTTTATGTATAAAATCATTTTTTAAAAACTATTTTCAAAATGAATCAGTTAATTGTATTTACCAGCGAAAGCTGGCGTATTTTCATAAGATTGAACCGCCGGTAGAGAACCTTATTATAGGCTGGGAATCCGGGTCGGCTAGAATGAAGGCTAAGGAATTTGCAACTTCTCAAGCTTAAGGCCTATGATGTCTAAAGCTCTTTGTATTAGATTCCGCATGTGGGCATGTATTGAAACGCTTGTACAACTTATATATATTTATATTAAAGCTTTTATTGAGATACATATTTTTACTCCAATACTTTCGCTGCATTGTTATTTGTGATACTGTTATCCAATTGTCACGACCCATCTGGGCCCACTAGGAATCGGGGTGTGACAAATGCGAACCATAAAAGACACTCAAACCCACAAATAACAAAGTGAAGATTACCAAAACGCCATATTTGTGGGTTTTATGTTGTGTTTTGGATGATAAGGCTTTGATTATCGAATGATTAACATTAGTGTGTTTTATGTTGATTTCATGTTATGTTTTATATTCATAGTTCTATGATGGTGTGTTTGAAGTTTTTATGGATTGTTAGGGGTTGAAAATTGTGTTTTAGTGATATCCACTCTCTTATTTGTGAGTTTGATGTGTTTTATGGCTAAAATTTTGGTGTTTTATGACTTTATACACTTTGTAGGAAAAATTGACTTTGTAGCTGAACCTCACCCTAAATAAATAATAATCTATTAAAAATAATAAAATTTATTTAAAATTTTTATTTTTATTTAACCAAAAAGGGTCCAGTTTCGCAATCTGGGTCGGACATTCAAAGATCTATTTTTGACAGATGTTATAGTCCCCCCAACTTTTGGGTATTTCGTCCCGAAATTAGGAGGAACTATTCGTATATGATGAGTGTAGAGTTTTCGTAGGCGTAAATATTATTGATTAGATTTAGTAATAGTGTTAGGAACTCGTTTCACTATATCAGATTGTTGCTTAGAAATGTCAGGCAACAAGTGTTGAACACGAGTCTTAACGTTGCTGAGAATACACTCAACCAAAGGCATACCAAAAGGTGCAGACTTATTAGGGCAGTAGCGTTCCTAATAAGGGTTGTATAACCAATTAGAGAAATCGCTTTAAAATGTTAAGGATGCAGAAATGAAGAATGTAAGTGATTATGTCCGGTTATAGGTTGTATGATCATTACAATCTTGAAGCCCAAAAATGGTATATCAAGGTTGATCGCGGCTTAAGAGAAAATCATTTCCCAAAGATGTCCTGTAGCACGAGAAAGTTTGCAACCGAATCGTAAAGCATACTCGTGATGCCCAAACTAATCTGTGTCACGACTTGGGAACTTGAAGAATTTCTCATAAAATGCCACAATTTGAATTAAATGAGCGAAATCATAGAATTTGAATTCTCCAATCACCAAACTAAAACAAACTAACTACAAATCTCATGATTAGTCTAACATTGCTTTGAAAATTTGAAAGAGACAATTATATATAGGAAGTACCAGCAACGTATCCACCATGTCTCTACCAAACTTTCATCCGCACCGTTATTCGAATCATGATTGACAACATAACAGAACTCCTCATGACCAGTCTAACGAGGCTTTTGATATTTCCATAAGAACACTTATATATAGGAAGTACATCGGGGTATCCACCATGTCCTTATCAATTTTTATCGGCTTCGTTATTCGGATCATGATCGACAACACACACAACTTACATAGAACATCTCTTGACCAGTATAGCGAGGCTTTTGATAGTTTTATAAGAACACTTATATATAAGAAGTACCAGCGGCGTATCCACCATGTTCCTATCAAATTCCATTGGCTTTGTTAGTGGTTTTGATTGGTTCTATGCGACGACTCAAACTTACTATTTAAAAAAACACAAACAAACCACAAACAACCAATGTTGTAGTCTCGAACCCAAAACGGGCGTGACTAATGATGGCAGTACTACATCCATAGTTATGAGGGAAGGGTCGTCTATGAATAAGTGAGACAATACCCACATAGCATAAAATAGGGGAAGGTAAGTCGTGGTGAGTGATGATGCAACACAACATGAACTAGCAAGAAAACAAATCATAAATGCATAACACGCCAATAATATAAAACGTCCGAGTAAAAGAGAAAAACTAAAATAAATAATAATGTCGAAAGCATGACAATGGCACAAGCTACCAACAGTACTGATTAAGAGTTGATAATTGTATTGACCGTCATTAGTGCGAATGTCAAGGATACGAAGTGGGGATAGTAGTTAAAGTTGATAATGAGAGAGAACCAAACATGAATACGAATGACGGAAGAGATGGAGTAGCAGCATTGATTTACCCTTCCACCAGTCAGACAATATTTAGGATTCGGACAAAAGTAATGGGGTCTTAAGATAAACTAAGGAAACCATAACTTTGTTAACTCGACTTACATTTATTTCATTTTGTTAACTATATTTACACTTTACCATTAGTATTTTAAATTGTTCATGTACAAAAGCAACTTGGTTTATTTAGAAAAATCTTTTCGTTAAATTTTAGGAAAAACATTTTTGGTTTGAAGTAGAAAATTTACTAAATATATTTATTATATTTTAAACCAATTTTTGATGTCTGAAAGATTTTATCTCCACCATGTACCATCGACTCGAATTTACCGAACTTTGGGCACCGGTTACGAAAGTGATTAGGGTTGTGACGTTCAAGTCATAATGGACGGCTTGTTAAAATTTAAAACATATTACCAAAATCACATCATTACACTTGTGTTCGATAATTCATAACAATATTTATTTGATTTAAACTAGCTCATACAATTCAAAAGTGTTATATTCAAAACAAACTCATAGCATAAAACAATGTCATGCTGCTGACCACGTCTTGGTTGTCTTAGAACTGGATGAGTGCTGGTTCACGTGCCTTCTAGTTATCCTGATTCTCTGGGTCGGCATGAACGGCTCGACTGTAAGGAACGAGTTGGTGTCAAACGGTACGGTCGATTGATCCATCGATGAAGTGTCCGGTTGGACATACGGTTGGATCATAAGGTGGGTGTTTGGTTTCTCAAATGGAGGAGTCAAGGATTTGTGAAATCATGGAACTTAGGGAAAATATCATGATTCAAGAATATAAATCACATGAAAATATTATCGAGTATAAATGGGTAGCAAAAGTTGAACCCTTCGACAAGGTACAAAGGGTAGGGTGATTTGTTTTAAAATCATTAGAATCTCATGGAATATTACAGATTTATTTCGTTAGTTTATATACGGAACGATATAATAACCACATGGAATATGATAAAATAATAAAACTTACGATACAATAATATTTCATCATAGGTTTAGCACATCATAAGGTTTAGTATGACTTCCGTGCGTCACTTTCGTAATTACGTGTGCACCCGCAATTAGCAAGCTTTCGCATGGTCCTCGTATGTTTGCCCATTGACACACAACTTAACCCAAAGAAAGTCGTGAATAAATAAATGACTCGAGTTATAGGGTGTTGTAAAATGATGTTTTAGGATGGTATCCATGAATTAACACGGACACGTTTGATGTATCAAAGTGTTGCTAGTTCATATGATGTTTATACGAATGCCATCCTAGACAAAACGTCCCGACTACCTGTACGTAACCCTTCCAGTTACTACGTGCCCCTCACAAGAACTCACTTTGACGAAAATGAAATATTAATTGAAATTCGAAACTCAAAAATTAAATCAAACCCAAGAATAATTGAAATGCATTAAAAGAAAAAAAAATGATTCAAGACTTTAGATATATTAAAACAAAAGGAACATAATATTAGAATACTTAATATTCTTATTAAAACATATTAGAGAAATAAATCGCTTAGTTCAATGCAAAACACATGACATTTAGCATTTAACATTTAAATGTACTTACATGCATTTGTGTGTCACATTACAAAAAATTTTAATCATGCATACTTTAAATAGCTATAAGCTAAGACAATCAACAATTAAGGACATAAGGTACCTAATCAACTATAGACTAAGTCTAAGGGTCTAATAACCTACACATAATTCCCTATAGTTATTGGCTCTAATACTAATCTGTCAAACCCCGAAACGCAACGGATATGCTACGGGGCATAATGATTTTCCATAGCTTATAGCTAATGGAACTATTATAAGTTTAGATATTTAAAGTCACTAAATTAAATTTGTCACACATAGTCATAGAAAATATTTAACAGAATTCATACATTATTCAAAAGATAAATTGTTATGAACACAAGTCCAATTTATTACTAAGACATGTACAATGTGTCTTTGCCTTCAACTCTATCTCCTACTTATGTACCTGCATCATGCGTAAAAAGATTTTGGGTCAACAAAAATGTTGGTGAATAGATCTAGATTTGTTTTGCTTTATTAATTGGTTTATTTTACTTCGAAATAATTTTTTAAATATATCTTACATGCAATTCCATTTGTTGTAGAAAGATCCATAATCACCACAACCTCAACAACAACCAACAAATCAATAAATCACTAGAATCACAATATAGACAAATATAAACAACAAGACTCAAAGACTATAGTGTGCATTAGTCTCAAGACCTGAAGAGCGAGTCTAATACTGGTGACGATACTAGGCTACAACTCATGGTCGTAGGAAACTGAGTTATCCAGGTGGATCCACGCGGAATGTAACATCCGTCAAAAACCGGGTTAACCAAACCCGCTTCGTTTATTAACCGAACATTCAGTTAAAAATTTCGTTGCATATTTAATGCTCAAATTAATTTTAAATGATACATAATTAATAAGTATATTAGAATATAAAATTTATATTTGAAAATTTATTAAAATTAATGAAATAAAAATTAAATGTTGATACCGGGTTTCGAACCCGGGTCAGCCGGATATAAGCTTAGCAACTTAACTCACATACACCAAACCACTCCGCCACTTGATGTTTTTGTGAAGTTCTAGGAAACAATTAAATCATATCTACAACCGTGAATCAACCTGTTGCGCCAACTGAAACCGATATCGGCTTCCAACCGTCCAAGACGTTTGAGTGCTCGCGGATTCTTGATCATAACTGATAAACCGACATTTTAAGTCAATTCAGTCGTTAATGAACTTGAATTCATGTAATGTTCGGTTTTTATAACCGAAAACATTCACTTCTTGCATTACTTCAACAAAATCCTCATCACGCGACTCAATTACGTTCCCAGAACTTCTAATTTCACGTTTACTCTATTTTCTAGTCGTCGGAATTACTTTTTGAACATCGCCGGAATTCTCTGCAAGTCGCCGGAAAACCGAGACTCACCTCAAAACGGTAAATAACTCGACTCTTTCTGTTTCAATCCGTTGTTAGACTATTACTAACTTCAATCCATCACCCAGAATCAATCCCAGTCGACGTTGCCGAATATTCAGCTTTCGCCGGAAAACTTCTGGAATTTCCAGAATCACGCTGTGAATCGGTATAGTCACCTAAACCTTCTGTTAATCATTGTTTAGTAGTTCAATTTCACCTCTAATCAATCAAAACTGTTAATTGATCCGAACAGACAAAGTTCACAAACAGAGTCGACGAATCCTTGCCGGAATTCTGAGAAAGACATCTGATTCGGTACATTTTTCCCCAAACCCTCTCTGTCCATTGCATTTCAATCGCTGATAACTTCCGTTAATCGAATTAAACATGAAACAGTTGAATAATCAATGTCTGTGTTTTGAACGAAGAAGACGAAGTCGTTTATGTTTATAAGATTAATTAAAATCAATATATTGAACGGGTTAGACACACAGTCCAGCGATAGACTGTGTGCAAATAATACACACACGTCGCGAGTTCGATTCCTATCACAATCCTAACCTCAGAAATAAAAATGTTTTTTTTAAACCGAACCGGGTTAACTCACAGTTAGATGATAAGTATAATAAAATCAGAATATTAACCAGGTTAGACACACAGTCCAGCGGTGGACTATGTGCAACACTAATCACAGGTCCCGAGTTCGAGACCTGTTGACGGCACCGGTTCGATACAATTAAAGCCTTTTTAAATAAATGATTTTCGTATTAAATTAAATAGTGTATAAGTATAATAAAAACAGAAATATTTCGGGTTAGACACGTAGCTCAGTTGGTAGAGCTGCCTGCACGCGTACGGGAGGTCACCGGTTCGAATCTCACTCAGTGCAACAATATAACCGACCGAACCGGTCAACGGTCAACAGTCATGGTCAACGGTCAACGGTCAAAGTCAAAAAGTCAACATTTTTTTATATTTTTATTTATTTAATTAATTTAAAAATCAATTAAAAATACTTAAAAACAATGTTTTTAAAGTTAGAAAATAGCCTTAAACTCACAAAAATATATCCAAAAGTCCTATTAAAATTGTTAATAAAATCCATTTATTTACCTTACTTTTTCGTTATTAATTAGGTTAGTTATTCCTCGTCGATCAATCCTCTAAACTCGTGCGCATTCAATATCATCCACTGAACGCACCCAATGTGAGTGAATTCTTACAAATTCCCCTTTTTATTCACGTTTTGGGGTGTATCATGTGTCGCCTAAACTAATTCGTTTATTCAAACTCGTGCTATACCATATTATGATCTAAACTTAGAATGCAATTATTGTTTGTTGTTATGTATTACATATTGTCAAGTTGTATGTAAACTATTTGTTAGGCCCATCAGTTCCTCGTGGGAGACGAGTTGAACAACGCGTGCCTTAAAACTCATTCATTAGGCCCATCAGTTCGTAGAACAACGCGTGCCTCAAAACTCATTCATTAGGCCCATCAATTCC
Organism: Scalesia atractyloides; assembly: GCA_947069175.1. Classification (NCBI taxonomy): domain Eukaryota; kingdom Viridiplantae; phylum Streptophyta; class Magnoliopsida; order Asterales; family Asteraceae; genus Scalesia; species Scalesia atractyloides. The sequence continues at coordinate 6,907,665 of CAMTDV010000001.1, forward strand.
TCGTGGGAGACGAGTTGAACAACGCGTGCCTCAAAACAAGCTATTGTTGTATGTGTGTGCAATATTTAATATTAAGTGTTTTGTGAATAAATTTACATTTACATTTACTCATATGTGGTTATGCACTATTTTTTTATAATCAATTCAATAAAAACGTTTAAATGTTTTAAATAGGATTCACTCGCCAACTTTTTGTTGATCCAAAAACCATTTTTATACATGATACAGGTGGACAGAATGAAGCAAGGAAAACATAGAAAAAGTGCCTTAGAAGAAAAATAATGAAGGCTAGAAAGATGAATAGAACATGATGTACTAGTATGATATGATTGTATGATTTTCCTTTAAATTGTAATAATAAATATGAAACATTATAATAAATGTCATGAGCTTTGATGAAAACCCAATCATGCCCTGATCACCTTTTCCGCTGCGGGTCGGGGTGTGACAGATTGATATCAGAGCTTTTGACTATAGGGATATAGGATAGGTTATTAGACCCTTAGAGCCTATACTATAGTTGATTAGATTTTAATTGTTTATGTGGTTAGATGCAAACTCATGATGTTTATTTCTTTCATATTTATTACATACACAAATGCATGCAAACACTTCCGATACTACATTTTGTGATACATAGTGCATTATACTTACAGTCAGATATACATAATTACATACACATTTATCATACATATTTCAATTTTCACATATTCAAATCATCTTCATACTTCCGTTATTCAAGATTTTTTCGCATTTTTCATTTTTCAAATCTCATCAGAGTGAGTTCTGCGACGGGCATGTAGTAACTATAAGGGTACAAGTACCGGTAGTCGGAACGTCCTGTCTAGGTTGGCATTCGTATAAATCCAATATAACGGACCAGTTTGCCAACCTAGGGACTAACAATGAGAGTACGAAGGACCTATTAGGCTAAAGCATGCCACACCAAACGTCGTTCGAACTAACCCCACTTTGAGGTGTCACCGTGTTGACACCTGGATACATTCCGAATATCATACGTTACATACATATTTCTCGATTTTCTCCGGGTTTTAGTGTAGTAACCAGGCTAACACATGCGAACCATATGAAATACCCGGTAATCATGGGGGCCCACATGATTACGAAGGTGAAGTATGGCGGCATGCAAGGCCCAATTACGAGCAAAGCCCAAGACATCCTATGGATGTAGTAGATTTATTATTCTATATTTATTTTATGAATGTTCATTCCTAAATACGACACATGATCCCTAAAACATCCAACTCATACTCTTGATATGTATTCCTTGTAGATGTCTTCTAATTCCGCTCGTAGGAAAATGAGATCAGGAAAAGCCCGCGAGCGCATGGCTGCCTAAATCGCCCAACAAATGGCTGCCGTAATACCCAACATTGTAGTTCAAGTTCAACAAGCCCTTACCGCTAATCCCGTCAACCAAGAAGATCAAAATGTTATCAACCCTCCCCCAAATACCACTAAATGCACCTTCAAGCATTTCTAATCCTGCGACCCTCCAAAATACGAAGGGGCTGAAGGTGTCACCGCTCTCCTCCATTGGTTTGAAGAAATGGAAAACACTTTTCTAAATTGCGATTGCCCCGATGATCGCAAAGTGCGATATGCTACTGGTCGTTTACTTGGAATAGCACTTACATGGTGGAATACAGAGAAGGCCAAACGAGGTGTTGAAGATGCTATGACTTTGACTTGGGAAGAGTTGAAGGAAATCATGACAAGACGGTTTTGCCCAAGGAGCGAAATCAAGAAATTAGAGGATGAGTTCTATTCGTTGAAACAAAAGGAAGGCGACCACACCACGTACAACAAGAGATTCCTCGAGTTAAATCAAATGGCTCCCAACTTGTTCACTCCTCTTTACCATTTGATCGAGCACTACATTCGAGGTCTTCCTTCAAAAATTCAAGACTCTGTAATAAGTACCACACCTGCAACTTTGGAAGCAGCAATGGAGTTAGCTACAGAGCTCACCGAGAACCGTATACGGAATAAAGACTTCACGGGGAGAAGAAGAAGGATAAAGCATCAACTGAAACCTCAAACTCCACCCAAACCGAATCCCCTTCTCAACCCATTTCTAAGAGAAAATGAGATGGGCAACTTTTTGCTGTCACCCAACGCAACCAACCAGCCTCACAAGCCATACCCCTCCAAGCTATCCCAATCACTCAAGTAGCACCCAACTCAACTTACCCAAATAAGAAACCTTACTTTGGACCTCACCCTCAATGCAACACCTGCTTTTATCACCATCCCTCTACTTTAGCTTGTCGACTATGTGCGAATTGTGGACGCTATGGTCATTTGAGCAAGGTTTGCCGCACCTCTCAAAACCAAACCTCACCCCCTACTCAAAACATGATCCAAACATATCAACAACCCCAATACCCCATGTTCCCATATGTTCGAGCTTGTTTTAATTGTGGCGACCCTACCCATTTTAGAAACACGTGCCCTCGATTGGTTAACATCATAAACGCCCAAGCTCAAGCAAACCCAGTTAACCAAGCAAATCAAGAAAACCTAACCATTAGGCCACCAGCAAGAGGTAGAGTTTTCAACATCAACGCCAATCCTGTTGAAGATAGTGACGGCCCAAAACGAACCACCCAACTAGTCTCCTTCACCAAAAATCAGGATTCAACTCCAACCGCTTAGTTTTTATGTTTTTCTTTATGTTATCTCAATTTTCACGTATCTCAATTATAATTGGAAATTTATCCAAGAGTTTTAATGCGAATTACTATTTCAGTTTGTTTTATACTCATTGATTTAACATTCATATCATCATACATCTCAACGTATTTCAATCTCATTATTTAAAGAAGTTGGGCTGTGTCTCACTTCTACATAGACTAACCTCTCCATCATAACAAACGAGAGAGGAACTGTCATCATTCAAACATGTATACTATCAGAATTAAGACTCAAGCTTTGGTTGTTGTGTTTGTTTATGTTTTAGAGTCACATAGGACTGATCATAACTTACTGATAAAACCAATGAAAATTTGACAAGAATATGGTGGATACGCCGCTGGTACTTCCTATATATAAGTATTCTTGTCAAATGATCAGAGGCATTGTCAGGCGGTTATGAGAAGTTCCATGTAGGATTTAGTAATGTCTTGGTTGAAGTTTGTTTTATACTCACAGATTTAGCATTCATATCATCTCATCATTTAAAGAAATTGGATTGTGTTCCATTTCTACATAGACTAACCTCTCCATCATAACAAACGAGAGAGGTACTGTCACCATTCAAACATGTATACTATCAGAATTAGGACTCAGGCTTTGGTTGTTGTGTTTGTTTATGTTCTAGAGTCATATCATAGAACCAATCATGACTTACTGATAAAACCAATGAAAATTTGACAAGAATATGGTGGATACGCCGTTGTTACTTCCTATATATAAGTATTCTTGCTAAAGGATCCGAGGCATTGTCAGGCAATTATGAGAAGTTCCATGTAGGTTTTAGTAGTAGAAGTTTTGTTTTAGGATATAACCTTATCTTTCCAAACGTATCAAAACTCTTGTGCATGAAATCATACTTAGTCAATCAACTCTGTTTATCAACATTCTTTATCGTAGGCAACAAAAAGCGATTCCTGTAGCAGGGTACTCAAACCTTACAAGGAACGTTACCGCCTCAAACAAAAATTTAAACTCTTACTCCCTTCTAAGTATGTAACTGTCAAATTAAAACACCATCCTTTTGTGACAAACATGCCTACTTAAATTTCGGGACGAAATTTCTAAAAGTAGGGGATACTGTAACATCCGTAAAAAACCGGGTTAACCAAACCCGCTTTGTTTATTAACCGAACATTCAGTTAAAAATTTCGTTGCATATTTAATGCTCAAATTAATTTTAAACGATACATAATTAATAAGTATATTAGAATATAAAATTTATATTTGAAAATTTATTAAAATTAATGAAATAAAAATTAAATGCTGATGCCGGGTTTCGAACCCGGGTCAGCCGGATATAAGCTTAGCAACTTAACTCACATACAGCAAACCACTCCGCCACTTGATGTTTTTGTGAAGTTCTAGGAAACAATTAAATCATATCTGCAACCGTGAATCAACCTGTTGCGCCAACTGAAACCGATATCGGCTTCCAACCGTCCAAGACGTTTGAGTGCTCGCGGATTCTTGATCATAACCGATAAACCGACATTTTAAATCAATTCAGTCGTTAATGAACTTGAATTCATGTAATGTTCGATTTTTATAACCGAAAACATTCACTTCTTGCATTACTTCAACAAAATCCTCATCTCGCGACTCAATTACATTCCCAGAACTTCTAATTTCACGTTTACTCTATTTTCTGGTCGTCGAAATTACTTTTTGAACATCGCCGGAATTCTCTGCAAGTCGCCGGAAAACCGAGACTCACCTCAAAACGGTAAATAACTCGACTCTTTCTGTTTCAATCCGTTGTTAGACTATTACTAACTTCAATCCATCACCCAAAATCAATCCCAGTCGACGTTGCCGAATATTCAGCTTTCGCCGGAAAACTTCTGGAATTTCCAGAATCACGCTGTGAATCTGTATAGTCACCTAAACCTTCTGTTAATCATTGTTTAGTAGTTCAATTTCACATCTAATCAATCAGAACTGTTAATTGATCCGAACAGACAAAGTTCACAAACAGAGTCGACGAATCCTTGCCGGAATTCTGAGAAAGACATCTGATTCGGTACATTTTCCCCCAAACCCTCTCTGTCCATTACATTTCAATCGCTGATAACTTCCGTTAATCGAATTAAACATGAAACAGTTGAATAATCAATGTCTGTGTTTTGAACGAAGAAGACGAAGTCGTTTATGTTTATAAGATTAATTAAAATCAATATATTGAACGGGTTAGACACACAGTCCAGCGGTGGACTGTGTGCAAATAATACACACACGTCGCAAGTTCGATTCCTATCACAATCCTAACCTCAGAAATAAAAATGTTTTTTTTAAACCGAACCGGGTTAACTCACAGTTAGATGATAAGTATAATAAAAATCAGAATATTAACCAGGTTAGACACACAGTCCAGCGGTGGACTGTGTGCAACACTAATCACAGGTCCCGGGTTCGAGACCTGTTGACGGCACCGGTTCGATACAATTAAAGCCTTTTTAAATAAATGATTTTCGGATTAAATTAAATAGTGTATAAGTATAATAAAAACAGAAATATTTCGGGTTAGACACGTAGCTCAGTTGGTAGAGCTGCCTGCACGCGTACGGGAGGTCACCGGTTCGAATCTCACTCAGTGCAACAATATAACCGACCGAACCGGTCAACGGTCAACAGTCATGGTCAACGGTCAACGGTCAAAGTCAAAAAGTCAAACTTTTAGTTGATCCAAAAACCATTTTTACACATGATACAGGTGGACAGGATGAAGCAAGGAAAACGTAGAAAAAGTGCCTTAGAAGAAAAATAATGAAGGCTAGAAAGATGAATAGAACATGATGTACTAGTATGATATGATTGTATGATTTTCCTTTAAATTGTAATAATAAATATGAAACATTATAGTAAATGTCATGAGCTTTGATGAAAACCCAATCATGCCCCGATCACCTTTTCCGCTGCGGGTCGGGGTGTGACACGGAACCTGTCACACAAAGCAAGTAAACACAAAGATACACATATAAGCAACGATAAATAATAGAAACAATAGATACCACGAACGTGATACACATAGTGACACATTGACCTTGCATGTTATTTAGAAAATGACACATGATAATTTACCATAGCTTATAGCTAATGGCACTATTATAAGTTTAGATATTTAAAGTCACTAAATTAAATTTGTCACACATAATCATAGAAAATATTTAACAGAATTCATACATTATTCAAAAGATAAATTGTTATGAACACATGTCTAATTTATTACTAAGACATGTAATGTGTCTTTGCCTTCAACTCTATCTCCTACTTGTGTACCTGCATCATACGTAAAAAGATTTTGGGTCAACAAAAATGTTGGTGAATAGATCTAGATTTGTTTTGCTTTATTAATTGGTTTATTTTACTTCGAAATCTTTTTTTAAATATATCTAACATGCAATTCCATTTGTTGTAGAAACATCCATAATCACCACAACCTCAACAACAACCAACAAATCAACAAATCACTAGAATCACAATATAGAAAAATATAAACAACAAGACTCAAAGACAATAGTGTGCATTAGTCTCAAGACCTGAAGAACGAGTCTAATACTGGTGACGATACTAGGCTACAACCCATGGTCGTAGGAAACTGAGTTAGCCAGGTGGATCCACACGGAACCTGTCACACAAAACAAATAAACACATAGATACACATATAAGCAACGATAAATACTAGAAACAATAGATACCACGAACGTGATACACATAGTGTCACATTGACCTTGCATATTATTTAGAAAATGACACATGATGATTTTCCATAGCTTATAGCTAATGGAACTATTATAAGTTTAGATATTTAAAGTCACTAAATTAAATTTGTCACACATAATCATAGAAAATATTTAACAGAATTCATACATTATTCAAAAGATAAATTGTTATGAACACAAGTCCAATTTATTACTAAGACATGTACAATGTGTCTTTGCCTTCAACTCTATCTCCTACTTATGTACCTGCATCATGCGTAAAAAGATTTTGGGTCAACAAAAATGTTGGTGAATAGATCTAGATTTGTTTTGCTTTATTAATTGGTTTATTTTACTTCGAAATCATTTTTTAAATATATCTTACATGCAATTCCATTTGTTGTAGAAAGATCCATAATCACCACAACCTCAACAACAACCAACAAATCAATAAATCACTAGAATCACAATATAGACAAATATAAACAATAAGACTCAAAGACTATAGTGTGCATTAGTCTCAAGACCTGAAGAGCGAGTCTAATATTGGTGACGATACTAGGCTACAACCCATGGTCTTAGGAAACTGAGTTAGCTACGTGGATCCACGTGGAACCTGTCACACAAAGCAAGTAAACACATAGATACACATATAAGCAACGATAAATACTAGAAACAATAGATACCACAAACGTGATACACATAGTGACACATTGACCTTGCATGTTATTTAGAAAATGACACATGATAGACTCGAAAAATATTTAAGGACTAAAAAGGGAAGATAAATAGATCTAAAAGGGGGGTTAAATTTTATAGAGTAATTGTTCAACAAAAATAACAAAATAGTATATCTTTATTTCTAAATTAATATACATGGCAAAATCATAGATTTATCATTATAATGTGTTTTAAATATTTTAATAATACCATATTTTTTAAAACAATTTATGGGATTTATTTGTTTAAACAATTCCACAAATTCTTAATTACATAATAACTATTAAGAAAATATGGAAAATGAAATAAAATTTTATAACTATTATATAACCTATAAAAATCAGTAGATTTATTTATATAATTTATTTATGTTGACATTTTATAAACACACACACACACACACATATATATATATAGAGAGGGGGGGGGTATGGTTCATTTGAGAACCACTCTTACTGCGAGAAACACGAGAACCAATGTGAACACAAAACAATACCTAAAAAATCTAAAAAAAACACACAAATTTTTTAATATATTTAAAAAAATCACTATATTTCGTCACTAAAAATGACAAATTCTTTAATATAGTACTGGTATTATACAATTGCACTCTCATTTACACTACCATCCGTAATACACTACCTTTTACATTACTGATATTAAAAATGCACATGTGAATCATTATGTATAACCATGATATAACGTGTGTTGGTTAAAAAAGTTTGTGATTTGAATGATGAAGTAGGCTCATATACATGTTTCTTTGGTTAGTTATATCTAGTGGTTGATGGTTTGGTTATATTTGTCATTTCATGATGTAATATGTTGTTTGAATTGTATGAAGGTGTAACACCCTGTAAAATCGTGTCCAATAGTATAGTGACACGTGTTATATTTTTATTTTTAGTCTATTAAAGACTAACAAGGACTAAAAGTGTCAACATGCTCAAACTAAGTCTCTGAGTGAGTTCTGATGTCAACATGCATAAACGGAGCCTCTGAGTGACCAGTAGTGTCAACATGCTTAAAATATAACCTCTGAGTGACCATTAGTGTCAACATACTTAAAATATAGCCTCTGAGTGACCATTAGTGTCAACATACTTGAAATATAGCCTCTGAGTGACCGTTAGTGTTAACATGCTTGAAACATAGCCTCTGAGTGACCATTGGTGTCAACATGCTTAAAACTTGGCCTCGTGACCGTGTGTCAACATGCCCAGCCTCTGAGTGACATCAGAGTCAACATGCTTATAACGAGCCTCTGAGTGATCCTTTACGAAGTCCTAACTCTCATACGTGCCAATTGATAGACGAGAGGGTTCAATTCTGTAAATATGTGAAAGTTGGATAATTGAGGGATTAAAAGTGTCAACATGTTAAATTATACCTCTGAGTGACCTTTTAACGAACCGAGAGCTCGACAATATCCGGGCATAATCCCGGGTATGCCAAGTATTGGCTATGGAGGGCTAAAAGTGCTAAAAAGGTGTTTTAGGAGGTTTTTAGAGAGTTTAATAAGTTGAGGGGCTAAAAGTGACAAACTTCAATTCTGCCCATGGGGTGCTCGCGGGGCGAGAGGCAAGCCTTGTGCCTCTCGCGGGGCGCGAGAGGCCTGTGTCTGCAGAAAGTTTGCTTGGCCTCCACACATATTGCCAAAAACCATTTTTTTTCTCGAAACTATGGACTTTCAATCAGCTGGCCACGTTTTAGGACACTTGTAAGCTCCCTCTTACACCCCTAACACCTGGCATCACCTCCTTTGAGTTCTCCAACTATAAATAGGTGTCCAAGTTCACCATTTGAACTTGCACCTTTCTTATTCATAACTCATCTCCCTCCTCTGGAAGTTCATAACTGAAAGAAGCATCCAACTTAGTTCTCTTGCATTCTAGGAACCTCTTGTAAGTGTTCCTTGCTCTTGCATTTTTGTTTATAGGCTTTTATAGCCAAAAGTCAAGCGTTTTACCGAAAACGCTTTGACTTTCTGTTAAGACCATTATGGTCCAGCCATTGTCCATAACGAACATGGCTAAGTGATCATAATAAGGTAGGTGTTAATCCCTATAAAGGGCACCTCCTGAAGATCACGTTTGCTAGACCAATTGACGGGTCAAAGTTATGACATTAAAAAGTTAAACAGGCCATTTTTCGAAAAAATCATAAATAGATCTTATATATGTTAAGAAGTCTGTTTTGACACTAAAACAAGTTGGTAATAATTATTAGAACATGTGAGAACATGTTCGGCTCGTCAATTTCAGTTCTAAGGTCGGTTCGCAATCGAAAGTCGCGAAGTTTGACTTCTGCTTTAACTTTCGATTCTGACCCGATTTACATTAGTTAGCTACTGATCTAAAGTTGCATTATGATCGTAATATAATGTAGCATGATCATAATCAGAATCTGAGTTTATGCGCAAGTTCCATAATTATGCAATTTTTTACTAAAATGCCCTTCTTGCATAAAACAAGGTTTCAATGATAATGAACTTGAAAATAAGTTTTCTACTGATATAATATTATAAGTAAGATTATTTGGGATGTTAAACCAGATTATAAACTGAGTTTACAAGCAAGTCCTTGAATTATGTCAATAAATGACGATTTAGCCCTTGTGGCTCATAAAATGGTTTTAACCAAATCTTTTCAAAGTAAATCTTTTACCTACTGATATGTTATATTAAGTAACATATCTAAGACATTTTAATCTAACCTTAACAACCGTTTTCGTTAAATATCACATGAATCGTCATTTTACGACACAAGCGTCGTTTCGGCGCATAGTATGGTTTTAAATCATATTATTTGACCAAGACTTGTTACCTACTGATTTTAAAACTTATTTTAAACATATTTATAGTAGGTACATATTATAAACTCAGAATCCCAAATAATTTATAAACTATGTCCAAAATGACCAAAATGCCCATTCGGTGTATAGTTTGGTCATAAAAGATAAATTACATATATAATTATCATCATACTAATATTAGATCATAAATAAATTATTTTTATAGAATACTTATAATTATAACATTAAATTATATTCAAGCTCCTTTTATACGGTATGAAATTACCGAAACGCCCTTATGAGGCATAGTTTCAATTTAAAACCATAATGGGCATAAAAGTTGATATCCTACTAATATTACAACTTAATTAAAGTAATAATGGCATATAGAACTTGTTCATGACTTATCCGGTTACCCATTATTGATTATAAGCATACGGTTGACTATACGTAACTAGTTTACGAAATTCAACCTAAACTGGTTTAACCTTATAATTTTAAACTCAAAATCCAGAATGTTAATTGTTTACCCATATAATACAAGTCAAAGTACTTGTTGGGTTTAAACTACATTCTATCCGATCATCGCTTAATCTAGTGTACCGTTTTTGATCCATTACACTACTCGGTCTAAGTCTATGACTTAAATAAGACCGTTAGTATTTCATTGATTAGCTTTTGCCATAATCCAGACTAGATCCTTCCAGTAAGTGCTATCTGCACTTAATTCCATTTAGATACGGCTGAGATATTAAATCCTGCATTTTAAAATAAAGACTAGCTCAGGTAAATACACTTTGACTTATTTTCCCTACACGGGTTTGGGATACGGTAAATTATTACCGCTTGGTCAGAAATGGGATCAATCGAATGTCGGATTATGGCTAGTAAATCCGCATATTCAGTTTTAATCAGTTTTGTTTGATAATTAAACATCGGGGGTTAAATTACCATGTCCTGGATATCCTCGGCTTATTACATTAGATAATCGCCACGACCTTAGCGCGGGGTGTAGGCATACACCTGACAAACGCTCAAATGCAAATTATGTAACATCCGTCAAAAAAACAGATTTACCAAACCCGCTCCGTTTATTAACCGAACAATCAGTTAAAAATTTCGTTGCTTATTTAATGCCCAAATTAATTTTAAGCGATACATAATTGATAAGTATATTGGAAAATATAATTTATATTTGAAAAAGTATTGAAAATAAGAAAATAAAAATAAAATGCAGCTGCCGGGTTTCGAACCCGGGTCAGCCAGCGAGTCAAACAGCATTAACACATAACCATCCAACCACTGCGCCACTTGTATTTCGTGTTAATTATTGGAGACAATTAATTCATAACATGATTATCGAATTCAAAATCGGCGCGCCCAATTGCAGTCGTCGGAAATCCCAGCGATCTCGCGAGATTGGACGGTTTCTTTTGTTCTTAACGTAAACATTTACTATGACATCGGTTATAACCGACGCCTGAACCCGCGACACAAGCTATAACCGCCGGAAAACGTAATGGCCGACGAATCAAGTCTGAAATCCGACTCTATACATCTCGATTCCTTCCTATAAATTCACCCACAATCTACTGGTAGCCTTTTCGCTCAAAACCGCACCTTTACCCGACGTAATTCCACTCGCCGGAAAAGTTCTGCACATCGCCGGAAAACCGAACCCTTCACCTCTGTGCCTTACTGAACCCCCAGAGCTTATACCGAAGTCACCCACATCCATTTCAAGCTTGCTGAAGACTCTCTACCGCAGGACACACGTCGCCGAAAGTTTCTGCTGTCACCGGAGTTTCGCCGGAGAAACAGAGGAGTCCAGTCGGTATACCTTATGCTTAAATCCTTCTTTCTTTTTATTTAATCTAACATGTAATTAACCACCAGACACTAACGAACATGATTTAAATCTTCGAACCAGTCGGACTTCCGATTCTGGTTAAAATCTAACGAAGAAGACGAAGTGTCCGTTGGCTATAAGTTTAATTTAATTCAAGATATAACTCGGGTTAGACACACAGTCCAGCGGTGGACTGTGTGCAAATAAAACACGCAAACGTCTCGAGTTCGATACTTGTCCCTCGCATGCTTGCCTTAATAAAAATGTCTTTTTTTTTACCGAACCGGAGTCACCGCTGTTACATGTTAAGTTTAATAAAAACCAGAATAATAACCAAGTTAGACACACAGTCCAGTGGAAGACCGTGTGAACGTTTAATCGCGCGTCACGAGTTCGAGTCCGGACTACCGCACCGGTCCGAACAATTATCCAACTTTTTATATATAAGACAGAAATGAAAATATTTAGTTTGTATATAAGTATAATAAAAATCAGATTATTAAACAAGTTAGACACACAGTCCAGCGGTGGACTGTGTGTTAACTCAACCCACAGGTCCCGGGTTCGAGACCTGTGGAGCGCACCGGTCCGACGCATTAAATCGTTTTTAAAAATAAATGATTTTCAGTTTAATCTAATTAGTATATAAATATAATTAAAAACAGAAATATTTCGGGTTAGACACGTAGCTCAGTTGGTAGAGCTGCGTGCACGCGTACGGGAGGTCTCGGGTTCGAGCCTCACCCAGCGCACACAATTACACATGCGAACCGGTCAAAAGTCAATGGTCAAAGGTCAATGGTCAACGGTCAAAAAGTCAACATTTTTTATTATTTTTTATTTATTTATTTTAATTAAAAATCAATTAAAAATACTTAAAAATAACATTTTTAAGGTTAGAAAATAGCCTTAAACTCACAAAAATACACCCAACAATTCTACTAAAATGGATTAATAAAATCCGTTTACTTATCGAACCACTATGCCATTATCTAGGTAAATTTCACTCGTGGTTAAAACCAACTTCGCGTGCATTCAACATTATCAACCGAACGCACCCAATGTGAGTGAATCTTACAACTCCCCTTTTTAATTACACGTTTTGGGGTGTGTCATGTGTCATCAAAAATTAACTCGTTTATTTAAACTTGTGCCATACCATATTGTGATCTAAATTTAGATTGTTTATATTGTTTGTGGTTATGTATTTTATTTTGTCAACTTATATGAAATTCATTCATTAAGCCCATCAGTTCCTCGTGGGAGACGAGTTGAGCAACGCGTGCCTCAAAATGAATCCATTATTGTTCGTATGTGAATTATTTAGTTTATGTTGTTTGTAGTTATATACTTTATATTGTCAAGTTTATGCAAATCATTAATTAGGCCCATCAGTTCCTCGTGAGAGACGAGTTGAGCAACGCGTGCCTCAAAACGATCCATTATTTTTCATGTGTGTATTGCTTAATATTAAATTGATTGGTGAATAAGTTTACATCTATTTTTACTCATGTGTGGTTGTGCACTTTATTTTATAATCAATTAAATAAACTTGTTCAAATGTTTTCCATAGGATTCACTCGCCAACTTTTTGTTGATCCAAAAACCATTTTTACACATGATACAGGTGAGCAGGATGAAGCAAGGAAAACATAGGAAATGCCTTAGAAGAAAACAAAGAAGCTTAGATTGATGTTTAGGTCATGATGTAATTATGATTGTAAAATTTCCATTAAAGTGTATTAATGAATATGAAACGTTAAAATAAATGTCATGAGCTTTGATGATAACCCAATCATGCCCCGATCACCTTTTCCGCTGCGGGTCGGGGTGTGACAGATTGGTATCAGAGCCATGACTATAGGGATATAGGATAGGTTATTAGACCCTTAGAGCCTATACTATAGTTTGCCTAAATTTTAATTGTCTAGGTGGTTACATACAAACTTATGATATTTATTGTTTCATATTTGTTTATACTTACAGTCAAACATACATACTTACATACACATTCATCATACATATTTCACTGTTCATACTTTTGTTATTCAAAGGTTTGATTGAAATTTTCAAATCTCATCAAAGTAAGTTCTGCGACGGGCATGTAGTAACTGGAAGGGTACAAGTACTGGTAGTCGGAACGTCCTGTCTAGGTTGGCATTCATATAAATCCAATATAACGGACCAGTTTGCCTACTTGGGGACTAACGATGAGAGTACGAAGGACCTATTAGGCCAAAGCATGCCACACCAAACGTCGTTCGAACTAACCCACTTTGAGGTGTCACCGTGTCTACACCTGGACACATTCCGAATATCATACGTTATATACATATTTTTCGATTTTCTCCGGGTTTTAGTGTACGTAACCAGGCTAACACATGCGAACCATATGAAAAACCCGGTATTCATGGGGGCCCACATGATTACGAAGGTGAAGTATGGCGGCATGTAGGGCCTAATGACGAGCAAAGCCCAAGACATCCTATGGATGCAGTAGATTTATTTTTCTATAATTATTTTATGAATGTTCATTCCTGAATGCGACCCATGAACCCAAAAGCATCCAACTCATACTCTTGACATGTATTCCTTGTAGATGTCTTCTAGCCTCGCCCGTAGGAAGATGAGAGCAGGAAAAGCTCGCGAGCGCATGGCTGCCCTAATCGCTCAACAAATGGCTGCCGTAATACCCAACATTGTAATCCAAGTCCAACAAGCACTTACCGCTAATCCTGTCAATCAAGAAGATCAACACGTTATCAACCCTCCCCCAAATACCACTAAATGCACCTACAAGCATTTCAAATCATGCGACCCTCCAAAATACAAAGGGACTGAAGGTGTCACTGCTCTCCTCCATTGGTTTGAAGAAATGGAGAACACTTTTCTAAATTGCGATTGCCCCGATGATCGCAAAGTGCGATATGCTACCGGTCGTTTATATGGAATAGCACTTACTTGGTGGAATACAGAGAAGGCCAAACGAGGGGTTGAAGATGCTATGACTTTAACTTGGGATGAATTGAAGGAAATCATGACCAGACGATTTTGCCCAAGGAGCGAAATCAAGAAATTAGAAGATGAATTTTATTCATTGAAGCAAAAGGAAGGAGACCACACCACATACAACAAAAGATTCCTCGAGTTACATCAGATGGTTCCCAATTTGTTCACTCCCCTCTACCGGTTGATCAAGCACTACATTCGAGGTCTTCCGTCAAAGATTCAAGACTCTGTAATAAGTACCACGCCTGCAACCTTGGAAGCAGCAATGGAGCTAGCAACAGAGCTCACCGAGAACCGAATTCGGAACAAAGACTTCAAGGAGGAGAAGAAGAGGGATAAAGCATCGACTGAAACCTCCGACTACACCCAAACCGAATCCCCTTCTCAACCCAATTCTAAGAGAAAAAGAGACGGGCAACTTTTCGCTACTACCCAACGAAATCAACCAATTTCACACGCCATACCCATCCAAGCTATCCCAGTCACCCAAGTGGCACCCAACTCAACTTACCCAAATAAGAAACCATATTTTGGACCTCACCCTCGATGTAACACCTGTTTTTATCACCATCCCCTTACCTTACCTTGTCGACTATGTGCAACTTGTGGACGCTATGGTCATTTGAGCAAGGTTTGCCGCACCTTTCAAAACCAAATATCTCCCCCTACTTAAGACACGATCCAAACCTATCAACAACCCCAATACCCCATGTTCCCATATGTTCGAGCTTGTTTCAATTGTGGCGACCCTACCCACTATAGAAACACGTGCCCTCGATTGGTTAACATCATAAACGCTCAAGCCCAATCAAACCCAGTTAACCAAGTAAATCAAGAAAACCCAATCACTAGGCCACCAGCAAGAGGAACAGTTTTCAACATCAACGCCAATCCTGACGAGGATAATAACGGCTCAAACGAAACCACCCAACTAGTCCTCTTCACCGGAAATCAAGATTCAACTCCAATCGTTTAGTTTTATGTTTTTCTTTATGTTTTAGAATTACATAGAATCAATCATAACTTAAGGATAAAGCCACTGAGAATTTGACAAGAATATGGTGGATACGCCGCTGGTACTTCCTATATATAAGTATTCTTGCCAAAGGATCGGAGGCATTATCAGGCGGTTATGAGAGGTTCCATGTATAAATTGTTTGAGTGATTATTGTTTATTATTTTCAGTACATGCAATACGATCGGCTCCGTTTGATTGAGCCTTGATCGCACAGACATTTTTCATTTTCAGTACATGCAATACGATAGGCTCCGTTTGATTGAGCCTTGATCGAACAGACATTTTTCATTATCAGTATCTTGTGGTTGTTGTGTTTGTTGTAGAGTCACATAGAACTAATCATAACTTGTGGATAAAGTCAATGAAAATTTGACAAGAATATGGTGGATACGCCGCTGGTACTTCCTATATATAAGTATTCTTGTCAAAGGATCGGAGGCTTATCAGGCGGTTATGAGAGGTTCCATGTATAAGCTGTTTGTGTGATTATTGTTTAGATTAAATTTATTATTTTCAGTACATGCAATACGATCGGCTCCGTTTGATTGAGCCTTGATCGCACAGACATTTTCATTTTCAGTACATGCAATACGATCGGCTCCGTTTGATTGAGCCTTGATCGCACAGACATTTTTTCATTTTCAGTATTTTGTGTTTGTTGTATTGGTTGTAGAGTCACATAGGACTAATCATAATTCACTGATAAAACCAATGAAAATTTGACGAGAATATGGTGGATACGCCGCTGGTACTTCCTATATATAAGTATTCTTGTCAAATGATCAGAGGCATTGTCAGGCGGTTATGAGAAGTTCTATGTAGGATTTAGTAGTTTCTTGGTAACAAATCATAACTTGCGGATAAAACCAACGAAAATTTGACATGAATATGGTGGATACGCCGCTGGTACTTCCTATATATAAGTATTCTTGCCAAAGGATCAGAGGCATTATCAGGCGGTTATGAGAAGTTTCATGTAGTATTTAGTATTGCCTTGGTTGAAATTTGTGTTACATTCATATCATCTCGCCATTTAAAGAAATTGGACTGTGTTCTATGTCTACATAAACTAACCTCTCCATCATAACAAACGAGAGAGGAACTGTCACCATTCAAACATATATGCTATCAGAATGTGGATTCAAATATTGGTTGTTGTGTTATTTATGTTCTAGAGTTACATCATAGGACCAATCATAACTTACTGATAAAACCAATGAAAATTTGACAGAATATGGTGGATACGCCGCTGGTACTTCCTATATATAAGTATTCTTGTCAAAGGATCAGAGGCATTGCCAGACGGTTATGAGAAAGTTCTATGTAGGATTTAGTAATTTCTTGGTACATTAGTTGTTGTGTTTATTTATGTTCTATAGTCATATCATAGAACCAATCATAACTTACTGATAAAACCAATGAAAATTTGACAAGAATATGGTGGATACGCCGCTGGTACTTCCTATATATAAGTATTCTTGTCAAAGGATCAGAGGTATTGTTAGATGGTTATGAGAAGTTCCATGTAGGTTGTAGTATTAGAAGTTTTGCTTTAGGATATAACCATATCCTTCCAAACATATCAAAACTCTTACGCATGATATCATATTTAGCGAATCAACTCTGCTTATCAATATTTTTACTGTAGGCAACAAAAAGCGATTCCTGTAACAGGGTACTTAACCCTTACAAGGAACGTTACCGCCTCAAACAAAAACTTAAACCCTTACTTTTTCTAAGCATGTAACTGCCAAACTAAACACCATCATTTTTTGTCAAATATATCACTACTTAAATTTCGGGACGAAATTTCTAAAAAGCAGGGGATACTGTAACATCCGTAAAAAAAAACGGATTTACCAAACCCGCTCCGTTTATTAACCGAACAATCAGTTAAAAATTTCGTTGCTTATTTAATGCCCAAATTAATTTTAAGCGATACATAATTGATAAGTATATTGGAAAATATAATTTATATTTGAAAAAGTATTGAAAATAAGAAAATAAAAATAAAATGCAGCTGCCGGGTTTCGAACCCGGGTCAGCCAGCGAGTCAAACAGCATTAACACATAACCATCCAACCACTGCGCCACTTGTATTTCGTGTTAATTATTGGAGACAATTAATTCATAACATGATTATCGAATTCAAAATCGGCGCGCCCAATTGCAGTCGTCGGAAATCCCGGCGATCTCGCGAGATTGGACGGTTTCTTTTGTTCTTAACGTAAACATTTACTATGACATCGGTTATAACCGACGCCTGAACCCGCGACACAAGCTATAACCGCCGGAAAACGTAATGGCCGACGAATCAAGTCTGAAATCCGACTCTATACATCTCGATTCCTTCCTATAAATTCACCCACAATCTACTGGTATCCTTTTCGCTCAAAACCGCACCTTTACCCGACGTAATTCCACTCGCCGGAAAAGTTCTGCACATCGCCGGAAAACCGAACCCTTCACCTATGTGCCTTACTGAACCCCAGAGCTTATACCGAAGTCACCCACATCCATTTCAAGCTTGCTGAAGACTCTCTGCCGCAGGACACACGTCGCCGGAAGTTTCTGCTGTCACCGAAGTTTCGCCGGAGAAACAGAGGAGTCCAGTCGGTATACCTTACGCTTAAATCTTTCTTTCTTTTTATTTAATCTCACATGTAATTAACCACCAGACACTAACGAACATGATTTAAATCTTCGAACCAGTCGGACTTCCGATTCTGGTTAAAATCTAACGAAGAAGACG
The DNA here is from genome assembly GCA_947069175.1 of Scalesia atractyloides. NCBI lineage: Eukaryota > Viridiplantae > Streptophyta > Magnoliopsida > Asterales > Asteraceae > Scalesia > Scalesia atractyloides. Next base: position 6,926,222 of record CAMTDV010000001.1, read on the forward strand.
AAGTGTCCGTTGGCTATAAGTTTAATTTAATTCAAGATATAACTCGGGTTAGACACACAGTCCAGCGGTGGACTGTGTGCAAATAAAACACGCAAACGTCTCGAGTTCGATACTTGTCCCTCGCATGTTTGCCTTAATAAAAATGTCTTTTTTTTTTACCGAACCGGAGTCACCGCTGTTACATGTTAAGTTTATAAAAACCAGAATAATAATCAAGTTAGACACACAGTCCAGTGGTAGACCGTGTGAACGTTTAATCGCGCGTCACGAGTTCGAGTCCGGACTACCGCACCGGTCCGAACAATTATCCAACTTTTTATATATAAGACAGAAATGAAAATATTTAGTTTGCATATAAGTATAATAAAAATTAGATTATTAAACAAGTTAGACACACAGTCCAGCGGTGGACTGTGTGTTAACTCAACCCACAGGTCCCGGGTTCGAGACCTGTGGAGCGCACCGGTCCGATGCATTAAATCGTTTTTTCAAATAAATGATTTTCAGTTTAATCTAATTAGTATATAAATATAATTAAAAACAGAAATATTTCGGGTTAGACACGTAGCTCAATTGGTAGAGCTGCGTGCACGCGTACGGGAGGTCTCGGGTTCGAGCCTCACCCAGCGCACACAATTACACATGCGAACCGGTCAACAATCAATGGTCAAAGGTCAATGGTCAACGGTCAACGGTCAAAAAGTCAACATTTTTTTATTATTTTTTATTTATTTATTTTAATTAAAAATCAATTAAAAATACTTAAAAATAACATTTTTAAGGTTAGAAAATAGCCTTAAACTCACAAAAATACACCCAACAATTCTACTAAAATGGATTAATGACATCCGTTTACTTACGGAACCACTATGCCATTATCTAGGTAAATTTCACTCGTGGTTAAAACCAACTTCGCGTGCATTCAACATTATCAACCGAACGCACCCAATGTGAGTGAATCTTACAACTCCCCTTTTTAATTACACGTTTTGGGGTGTGTCATGTGTCATCAAAAATTAACTCGTTTAATTAAACTTGTGCCATACCATATTGTGATCTAAATTTAGCTTGTTTATATTGTTTGTGGTTATGTATTTCATTTTGTCAACTTATATGAAATTCATTCATTAAGCCCATCAGTTCCTCGTGGGAGACGAGTTGAGCAACGCGTGCCTCAAAATAAATCCATTATTGTTCGTGTGTGAATTATTTAGTTTATGTTGTTTGTAGTTATATACTTTATATTGTCAAGTTTATGCAAATCATTCATTAGGCCCATCAGTTCCTCGTGAGAGACGAGTTGAGCAACGCGTGCCGCAAAACGATCCATTATTTTTCATGTGTGTATTGTTTAATATTAAATTGATTGGTGAATAAGTTTACATCTATTTTTACTCATGTGTGGTTGTGCACTTTATTTTATAATCAATTAAAATAAACTTGTTCAAATGTTTTCCACAGGATTCACTCGCCAACTTTTTGTTGATCCAAAAACCCTTTTTACACATGATACAGGTGAGCAGGATGAAGCAAGAAAAACATAGGAAATGCCTTAGAAGAAAACAAAGAAGCTTAGATTGATGTTTAGGTCATGATGTAATTATGATTGTAAAATTTCCATTAAAGTGTATTAATGAATATGAAACGTTAAAATAAATGTCATGAGCTTTGATGATAACCCAATCATGCCCCGATCACCTTTTCCGCTGCGGGTCGGGGTGTGACAAATTACCCAAGACGTTGGGGATAACTCCTCTGTGAGTTCTAAGTGGTGTGTATTTAATCATGTCTCGATCTCTATACTGGGCCCTGTATTTATGGACAGACATGTGAATCTGTTAACAAGGTTACAAAGTAACTTTCCCAAGTTATAAAAGATTTGTGCCTTGTGCATTTAAATCAAGTTTCTAAAATATTTTCAAAATGAGTCAGTCGGGTGTATTTACTAGCGAAAGCTGACGTATTTTCAAAAAATTAAGCTTGCAGGTACAATACGAAATAGGCCGGAAGCTGCTTGGTAGTGAATAAGAGGATCTTGCAAATCCTTAGATCTGCCCTAAAGTCTATTTTATATTCTTTCTTTGTACATTTATGATCCGCCTGTGGATCTTCTATTACGAGCCTGTATATTATTTTGTATTTCGAACATTTTGTTTGTAATAGTAATTTTACTCCAAGACTTCCGTTGTACCATATTTAATTGACTATGATGTTATCAACTGACGTCACGATACTCCCCATCCGGGCCCACCGGTGTATGGATTTTGGTTGGAAATCCGGGGTGTGACAGAAGGGTGTTGATGTACATGTGCATAAAGTGAAAATATTATACATATTGGTAATGGTATTGTATTATGGATGGCAGGAGGTAATAGTATTGTATTATGGATGGTAGGAGGTAATGATAGTGTATTATGGATGGTATAATAGATGAAAGGGAAAGTCTATTCAAAGTAGTGTACCAAAACACGTTATATCATGTTTACAGATATGCATTTCTAATATTGATAATGTAAAAAGTAGTGTCAAAGAAATGATACGTATGCACATGACCGTGGGTAAAGGGTATTTTATGTTGGGTTTGGTGGTTGGCGGTTTTGTGGAGGGCTAGGGTTCGGGTTCCATTGGTAAGCAAAGGGGTTGGTTGGGTCGAGGTTTTGGTTAAAAGGATGCATTGTAGTGGGTTGAATTTATAGAAAAAAATATAGAGATAGAAGAAGGTGAAAGTAGAGAAGTGCTAAAAAATTTTAAAACTGGGTGAGTATTTATAAGATTAAAAAAGAAATATATTTTTTTATAAACTAGCCATTGGGCAACGACTACCCCAAACGGTCAAATATGTCCAGCCAATCCCAGCCATCCACACCATCGCTCCCCCGCCCCACGCTAGGCTTCATAGCCACGCCAGCAGTGCAACGCTACAACCCATGCTGGCCCGGTGTGGCTGAACCGGTGTTGCTTGCCTTCCCCTTCCCCAACCCACGCCCAAAACCCACGGTCTTAGAAGAACTCGGGCCGGCGATCAGGGGTGTAAAATACATTTTTTACCGTATGTAAAAAAACTTATACATTCGACATTGTACACAAAAATTTTTTTTACGTTCAACAACACATGTAAAAACATTTTTCACACGTATGTAAAAATTAAAAATTTATAAACGTATATAAAAACTAAAAATTTACAAACATATGTTAAAACTAAAATTTACAAAGTGAAAACAATTTTTTACCGTACGTAAAACAATGCGTTCGCATTCCACACCCGTACGTAAAATTATTTTACAAACACATGTAAATAAACATTTTTTACAAACGTGTGTAAAAATAGATTTACGTGGACGTTTGTAGGAGCTCGGGCCAGAGATCAGGGGCGTAAAATTTTTTTTTTACATTTGACAAAATACGTAAAAACATTTTTCAACCTTATGTAAAAACTAAAAATTTACAAACGTGAATTGACCTCTGTATGCCCAAATCCGTCACTGCCATTACGTACGGTTTAGAATGTAAATTAACAACACCAAACCCCAAAAAAATTCAAATTAACTCTGGTAAAATAAAAAAGTATCATTTTTATAACAATAATACAACACCATAAGTTAAATTAAATATATTAACAACATAAATAAGAGAAAAAAATAAATTAACTTCGAAAAAAATGAGATAAAAAGATGAATGAACTTTGAAAATTAAAAGGAGAGAGAGAACACGTCTGAATATTTAAAAAATTAAAGAAGAGCAGAGATAAACATTAGGTGAAGTATGACATGAGAAGAGAGAAAGATGATTTGACGTTTATAACATGAGGAGAGAGATTGGAGATTAAAATAACTATTTTACCCTTCTAGAAAAAAAACAAACATGAATATGCGGTATCATCTATATGGTGTATGAGAGTTCTTATGGTTCTCGCAAGTGGGTATAGTTCTCTCTTGAACCGAATCCTACTTATATTTATCTATATCTATATACTTATATTTATCGTCTATAAAATGTAGAAAATTAAAACATACAACATTCTCAGGACATCCGAGTATAATTAGGGACTGACATTTGATCCGTATTTCCACAGATCCATACCCATACGATAAAGTGCAGTCACTTCGGATCCTTGGATTCTTTGACATCGATTCATTGTCCAATTCCATTAACGATGATATCAAACGACGTCATTAACAAAAACTTATTACCACTATTACAAAAAACAAAAATTAATAAACGGGCGATTGATTTAGAGCCGGCGATGAAGAAAGTGGCAAGTGATTGAGGATTCCAAGACCAGCAAACAGCGATTAACAAAATTGGGAGAACATGATTTAGGGTTTGCGAGCATGAGGGATGAAAACTCAAACTAGAATGAGGGAGATTTGTTTAGGGTTAGTGGAATGAAAGTCATTTGGGTAAGCTATGCATCGCATGCGAAAGAAATTTGGATCAAGTAGGCTCCGCTTACAAAGAAAATCGGTTAGTGGGTTTAGTGGGAAAAAAGGCTGAGAACGAACCACAAAGTGACATGTGTCTCTAATTATTTTCATATGTTTATAAAGAAAATCCGGTTAGTGGGTTTAACGAAAAAAAGGCTAAAAATGAACCACAAAGTAAAACGTGTCTCAAATTATTTTCTTTCATTATATGGTATACAACGTGATATGTGTCTCAAATTATTTTCATTTGCTTATAAAGAGAATCCGGCTAAGTGGGTTTAGCGGAAAAAAGGCTAAAAATGAACCACAACGTAAAATGTGTCTCAAATTATTTTCTTTCATTATATAGTATAGATAGATATAGATTATACATATATTACTAAATTACGATTTTATATAACTGTTGTTGTTGTTGTTGTTGTTATTATTATTATTATTATTATTATTATTATTATTATTATTATTATTATTATTATTAAAGGATTAAAGTAACATGTTTTTGAAATCACAATATTTTTATGGAGATATATCTATACTATCTATTATCATTATTTTTCAGATTTACTTCTATCTAATCACATTTTAAACATCCAATTTTAACTATAAATACAATCCTTTAACCATTTTTCTTCACACCTTAAAATCAAATTCACTCTCAAATCGCCATTCCTAAAACCATCCCCTATCTTCTTTTGTTGGAGTTTTGGTATTCAAGAAAATCCTAGTAAGTTGGGTGTGGGGGGGGGGGGGTACATTGTACAAAAAGAAAAGTGGTATCGACTCATAAACTACTCCTTGATACATTGAGGATCTATAGATAGCCGCACAATAAAATCTCCCACGGTTTTAATCTTTGCGTTGATCAAGCTTTCAGCCAAAGTACCCCTTTTGTTAGTGTTATATAGTCGCCATACATCGTCATTTAGAGATGGGATAGGATGCTTCTTGTTTGCTGCAAAATAATTCTAGTTGATGCCAAAAATTAGTTCTACATCTAAGGAATGCCAATCATTTGACTTTGATATCCAACACTATCTACGGACATAAAGCTGGTCACATGTTACCAAGCAAGAACACATAGATATAAACAACCATGATAGATATAATATATAGCACTCATACTAGTTTTACAGCCTACACTATTCATAGAGGCTCTTCTAGAAATAACTTTCTAGGTATGTTTACTAGATAGGCATGACCATTTCCAACATTTATTTATAATGGGTTGATTCAAGTTTTCATTAACCTCTAATGAGTCAAAAGACACCCGAAATGCATTGTTAATGCATACCTCCCAAGTCATTCTATTCAAAAGGTCTAATTATAAGTGAAATAATATCATAGTTGTAATCATATTTCACACCAATAATTTATTGATAGTTTTTAATTTTTGGAATAAAAGTGTTTCCAGTCAAAACAAACCAACCCGTACCAAATCATGTGTTGAATAGATCTGTTTTGACCTAACTATCCAACCTACACATTTTTTCACCTCCTAATATTTACACACACATTCCTAATATGTAATTTTTTTACTCCTCGTTCACTTGAAAAAAAACGTTCTTCATCATGAACAACATTCAAACCCACAATTCTTACCGGCATTCTTAAGGACCCATTATGATGAGACCTATCTTGTCTTTTTACTCCCATTCGATTCGAACTAGAGAAAAACGGGTCACGTTCGCATAAAAGAGGGAGGATGATATTTCGTGGTTTTAAATATTCACAGTGAGATCTTTCTATTGAAAGAAAGGAAAACATTTTGAGGGATCAGCAAGATTGGTTGTCAATCACATCATATCCCATGATTATTAAAGAAAATATACGGTTTCTTTTTCCTCACAGTGACAGCCATCGATAGTTGTCTTTTCCTTATTTATGATCATTGTAAAAGTTGTATAAATAAAGGTTGTCCTCTCTATTGTTCATCCCATACAAAATACAAAAACCCTTTTATTCATTCTGTGTAAAGTCTCATTTGTCAAAATGGTATCAGAGCATGGTTTAGTCTAAAAACCTTAACCTGCTCATCACCTACCAAACTCGCAAAACCGGTCACCATGTCCGAAGACGGTAGCCGAGATGAGTTATCCTTACAAATTGGCAACCTGCTCAAACATGGGATTAACTCCTAACAAAAAAGCCTCAAACTTTCCGATAGCCTACATATTAACTTCGAACTCAACAGCCAAAATTATGCACTTTGGTCCCGAATGATTCGGGTTGCCATTGGTGGGAAATCAAAAAACTTGCTGAAAGAGTTAAACTCAAACCCCCCCAAGATGATGAAACCTACGAACAATGGGAACAAGACGACTTAGTCGTTTTTTCCTGGCTTATACAAAATATTGAACCGATGCTTGCCGAAAACCTTATCGAGTTTCCCACAACGAAATTGTTGTGGGATGCTTCGGTGGTCACCTACAGCAGTGGCAGAGACAAGTTGCAGATGTTCAACCTTCATGTCAAAGCCAATTAAATCAAGCAGAGTGACAAGTCACTTGAAAATTTCTAGATCATATTACAGGGGTTTGGGGGGAGATCGACAAAATTGATCCAAAACCCATGAAATGCCCAGAAGATATCAAAACATACTTAAGAATCAGGTCAAAACAAAAGCTTTTTCAATTTTTAAATGCCCTAGATTGGAAATATGATCCCATAAAAGGGAAGTACTCCGACTAGAACCGCTTCCATCTGTAGAGGATGCATATGCCACAGTCTATATAGAGGCGGCTCACCAGAATATTATCGGAGCAACCATCTACAATACACAAGGTATAGCTGCAAGCTTAATTGCAATCGAAGCAGAAGGATTAGGGCTCATGACAAAAGGGTACGTCAGTTTGACAGGAAGAATAATGGACCCCCGAACAAAGAAGTCAAGACTCACCTGAAGTGCGACCATTGCGGTATGACTAGACATACCAAAGCACAGTGCTTCAAGATTGTCGATTATCCAGATTGGTGGTCCGATGGACACAAAAAGAGCAAGACCACCGGACAGGAGAATGGCACGGCGTCTGCTGCCGTCGGCGACTAGGAAACTGCCAAAAAAGATGGAGAACCCCTACCAGATTTGGTGGGATGGAGGCGGCAGAACATGGGGAAGCCGATGATCTGGTCTCGGTGACCACAGGTACAGGCGTTGAGAGAGAAGTCTCGAAACCCCACACTTATCCTAAAACAAATTATGTTTTAACCCTTGAAGAATTAGAAATGTTAAAAGCCACAAGTTTTGTTCCTTTTATAAAAGAAAGTTTCATAAAGTGCGAAAACCACCCAAAGTTTAGTGGCTTTGCGAATATGGCTCAAAAGTTGATTAAAATTTGTGAATAGTCATGGATATTTGATTGTGGAGCCACTAATACCATGACCTACGAGCTATCAGATTTTGTCACATCAATCTAACCTACAAAATCCTATATACATACGGCAAATGGAGAAACAATGAGTGTAAAAAACAAAAGAACTATTGAAATTTCTCCAACACTCAAACTCTCTAACTGTCTCTACGTTCCATCTTTGTCACATAAGCTCCTTTCAATAAGCCATGTAACAAAGGAATTAAATTGTTCGATACTCATGCAACCCACATTTTGTATCTTACAGGATATCAGGACAGGAGCGATCATTGGGCGTGGCACTGAAAGACGAGGGTTATATTATGTGGTGAGGTGACTCAAAGTGGTACTTCATTGCTCTCTCAAGGAACAGCAGAACGAGAAGCCTGGTTGTGGCATAGAAGATTGTGGCATCCATCTACGGGTTATTTGTATATTTTATTTCCTAAGTTTTTTGCCTTCTAATTGTAAGACACGTTGTGAAATTTATGTGTTGGCCAAGAGTCATCAAAAAACCTTTAAACCAAATAACACAAGGGTCGATGAACCTTTTTCATTGATTCACTCAGATGTATGGGCCTAGCTCCAATCATTGAGGGACAAAACCTTCGTTTTTTGTGATAATTGTGGATGATTGTACACGAATGACATGGGTTTATCTACTAAAACCTATTCTTAAGTCCTTGATAAATTCACCATATTTTACGCCATGGTCCAAACCCAATTCCAAAAAAAACATTCAAGTTTTCCGATCAGATAATGGCGGTGAATTCGTAAACACTAATATGAAAAAAAAATTTCAAACCAAAGGCATCATTCATCAAACTACTTGTCCCCATACTTCAGAACAAAATGGTGTCGCTGAACGAAAGAACCAAAGGCATCATTCATCAAAGTCTTCGGTGAACCCGGGTGGTGCTTCCATATATACTTCTTCTTCAAGCTCCCCGTGTAGAAAGGCATTTTTAACATCAAACTGATGGAGTGGCCATTGTTTGTTTGCAGCTATAGAGAAAAGAACCCTGATCGTGTTAATTTTTGCAACCGGTGAGAAAGTTTTGGAATAGTCAATTCCGTACGTCTGTGTATACCCCTTGACTACCAACCGTGCCTTGTATCTTTCAATGGTTCCATCTGGGTTATGCTTTATAGTGAACACCCATCGACATCCCACGAGCTTTTTACCTTCCGGAATGATACACTTTTCCCATGTGGCATTTTTCTTTAGGGCATCAATTTCTGATTTCATGGCTTCTTTCCAGTTCCTTGATTTAAGTGCTTGCTCAACGGTGGTTGGAGTTTCTTCCAAGTACAGAGAGGCAACAAATGCTTTGGCTTCTTGTAAAAGGCTTCCTTTGGCAATATTTGCCATAGGATATTTTGAACTTCGAGACTCTTTCTCAGGAGAGTATCTTTTTGGAGGAACCCCTCTGTTTGCCCTAGGGGGTAAAGACATATTTTTCGTTGGCTTCTTCTGAGGCGGCTGGAGCCTCTTGATCATCTTCGGCTACATCGTGGCTAACCGGTATAGGTTCATTAGCAGCATCAAAGTCATTAGAAGCATTAGAAGAATTACTTACATCTGATATCAGATTGGATGGAGTGATCGGGACATTGTAAATTGGAACCTTAAGTTGTATGGGTGCTGAGAGTAACTCGTCTTGGGTACTGTGAGTAATTTTTTTCTTCTGGGAATGAAACCGGTTGTAACCAACTCAGTGTGTCTGAGTATATGTTTTCCCCTTGACCGTTGTTTTCCCATTGACCGCTGTGTTGGCTAGTATAGTAATATTGTGTTTCAAGAAAATCGCCATCCATAGTTGTGTGCATCTGCTTTATTTTTGGGTTATAGCATCGGTACCCTTTTTTATTAATCCCATACCCAACGATCACACATTTCTCGGCACATGGGTTGATTTTGGTCCTGTTGGTTTTTGGTATGTGAACAAAGACAGAACAACCAAAAACTCGTGGTTGAAGGGTAATGGCTAGAGGGACTTTGGTGAGTGTTGACAACGTTTCTAATGGAGTTTTTAGCTTAAGAATTTTGGTTGGGAGGCGGTTGATTAGGTAGGTGGTGGTGGCAACGGCTTCGGGCCAGAAACTACTCGGGACTTGTGATTCAATCAAAAGTGCTCGACTAATTTCTAGTAGGATTCTATTTTTTTGTTCTACGGCACCATTCTATTCTGAAGTGTGTGCACATGAGGTTTAATGGATTATCCCTTTGGTTTCAAGAAATTGTTTCATACGTGTGTTAACAAATTCACCACCATTGTTAGATCGAAGGGTTTGGATTTTCTTTTGAAATTGGGTTTCAATCATGTTATAAAAAATGGTAAACTTGTCAATTACTTCGGATTTGTGTTTCAAAAAATAAACCCAAGTCATTTGAGTGCAATCATCCACAAAAAGAAGAAATAAACGAAAGTTTTGTCCACCAATAACTGGAGCATGACCCCAAACATCCAAATGAATCAAATAGAAAGGTACATCAACCCTTGTGTTGGTTGGTTTGTACGTTTTCTATGACTTTTGGAAAACTTACAAGTTTCACAGTTTGAAACATTATTAGGAAGAAACAATTTTGGAAATAAAATGTGTAAATAACCCGTTGATGGATGTCCCAATCTTCTGTGCCATAACCAAGCTTCGCGGTTTGAAGATCCATGAGCAAGCATCATAGTACCCGATTGAGTCACCTCATCCACATAGTATAACCCTTTTCGTTCAGTGCCACGCCCAATGCTCACTCCCCTCCTAATATCCTGTAAGATACAAAAGCTTGGATGCATTAGAACAGTGCAATTAAGCTCTTTCGTCACATGACTTATTGATAAAAGTTTATGTGACAAAGCCGGAACGTAAAGACAGTTCGAAAGTTTCAACGTTGGTGAGATTTCAACGGTTCCCCCTGTCCCTACATTTATTCTTTCCCCATTCGCGGTTTGACTACATGTTTTTTCGGGTTTCGTTGAAGAAATAAAATCTAATAATTCATATGTCATTGTATCAGTTGCGCCACAATCGTAAATCCAAGACTTATCTCGTTTTTCATGGTGAGTTATGGCCATATTAGCAAACCCAATTTCCCTAAGGTCTGTTTGGATTTTTTTCATTTCCATGGAGTTCATAATTGAAAAATCTCTAGAGACAAGTTTGGAAGGGTCTGAAGAAATATCTCCAAACCCAATACCTGTCGAGACTCCTTCCCCATGGTTAGCCGTTGCCATACCTACCAAGCCACCGGCGCCGCCGTTCATCACGCCGGTATCGTCGTTGTTGCCCGTGACGACAGCGGCTCTTCCTTTCTTCTGTCCTGTGTTCTTGATTCCTTTCTTGTGACCATCACTCCACCATTCGGGATACCCGACAATCCTGAAGCATTCTTCTTTGGTATGTTTAGACATACCACAATGAGTACATTTCAGATGGCTTTTGTCGGGTTTTGCAGATTGGGATTGGTGGAACCCCTTTGTGACAAGACCAGAGCCGTTAGGGTTTTATGGGTTGGCGACAAGTCCGGCTCCCACACCTGTCGATTCATCCTTGGTTGTACCAAGGATTTTCTGATGAGCCTCGTCTTTTCGAACGGTTGCATACGCCTCTTCTGCGGTTGGCAGTGAATCCAACCGGAGTATCTCCCGTTTTATGGGTTCATATCTTCGATCCAAAGCATTTAAAAACTGGAATAATTTCTGTTCTGACCTTATTTTTGTATAGGTCCTGATGTCATCTGGACACTTCATTGGATTTGGGTCAATTCTTTCAATTTCTCCCAAATTCCTTGAAGAGTAATCCAGAGGCTTTCTAGAGAAGTCTCGTTTTGCTTGATTTCATTTGCTTTGACATGAAGATTGAATGTTTTCAATTTGTCTTTTCCACTGCTGTACGTAATAACCAGAGCATCTCACAACGTTTTTGCGTTAGGGAACTCGGTTAGATTGCTGGCGAGAGTCGGTTCAATATTCTGAATGAGCCATGAAAAAACGACTAGGTCGTCTTGTTCCCGTTGCTCATATGTTGCATCACTTTGGTTGGGAGGATCTGAGGTTAAGTGTTCTAACAATTTTTTTGATTTCCGCCTATTGCGACTCGAATCATTCGAGTCCATAAAGCATAAAGTTTTTGATTTGGCTATTGAGTTTGAGGTTGATTTGCATATTGTCGGATAGTTTGGGATTTTGGGGTTGGAGATTGAAGCCATTCTTGAATAGATTGGCCAGTTGGATTGATAGATCAGACCCCGTGTTACCGTCTTCGGACATGGCAGCAGGGGAATCCGATGAACGAGGAAAAGGTAAATGATGAGCAGGCCGGTTCTAGGACCAGAGACACTGCTCTGATACCATGATATCAAGCATAAATGAAAGAGAAGAATTGATTGTATTATTTTCTGATGATATTACAATGAAAGGGCCTATCTTTTTATAGGCAAAACAAAAAACACCCAATATGGATACAAGAATAATTCTAGGCTAGACATTTGTTGTCGTTATTTGTGAAGTTGCCATATGGGGAATGATGTAACGAATTTTGAGTGACCTCAATCTTTACTAAAAATACTTTATTTTCTAACAGATACATATATTGAAAGAATTAAAAGACATGTGTACCGGATTTTTAAATACAAATAAAAATGTTGTTTTCACAAACTTTACAACAGAAAAAAAAAATCAATTATTTAGTTTATACATGTAATATATATTAATTTTGAATGCTTACTTATGATTAAAATAACAACCAACTATAAACTACGAAAGTCGATAACCACGTAAACGCTTACATTTATTGCTTTAAACATGATAGGCATTACGGTTGTTTAATCATTTCTGTTTTCTACTTCTCTCTCACTAATTTTAAATACGTATAAGTGATTATGCGTTCATTGGTTCTTTACTTAGAAAAACTAATTTTCTATTGAATGTGTCCCACTATTATCCCAAGACTTGGATCTCAACTTTGGACTCAGTTTATGTTTGTGACCTCTACTTGATGTTAATGACAATCTTGATTCTCTAAAGTTATTCAAGACATTTGATTTTTTACCAAACACCGGGTGTTGTAGCCAAAGTCGACTACTCGACCGCCATCAGCCCCTTGGCTCTCACCAGATGCGCGAAAACCCGCCTGAAAGCACTTCAATGGAATAATCGGTAAAACCTCGCCTGCTATCCAAGTCGAACCGGCGCCACCCGTATCCGCTCTTCACCTCGATGCCGCAAAAAATAATGAAGAGATGAGAATCGAACCTGGGTCACAAAGAATACCATTAAAGACATTTCAATTGATCCTCTTAAACTAGATGGATATGCTATAAGTGTCTTTTTTCAAAAATTGGAACTTACCAATGAGTAATCAGGTGTCAAATATGATTACAAAACTTATATGTATTTTATTTCCAATAGAAAATATGCATTGCAAGGACATGGGTTAGAAATTCAACCCATTCAGAAGTTAATTAAGTAAATGGGTTAGAAATTTCTAGGCATAGAAGATATGCATTGCAAGGATATGTATGATAAAAAGGATGTATAACACCTTATTATTTGATAGCTGTAGTAATTAATAAAGATACAATTGTACATGATAAATTGTGTGATCTTTAACAAATAATACTTTCATATGAGAATTGACATTTATTACATGTATAACTAATTTTTACATCAATGACAAGTGTTTTGCAGCATACAAGAAGCACCCTATCCCATCTCTAGATGACGATGTTTGGTGATTATGTAAGATTAATGAGGACCAATTTGTTGCATAGTGCACTCCTCGTTTCCTTGACAAAAACATTCTTCATAGTGGACAAGATCCAAACTCACAATTGTTTACCCGAATTCTCAAGGACCTGTTATGGTTATTTCCACCCGATTTGAACCAGAGAAAATCGGGTCCTGTAAAAGGAGGAGGATGTTGTTTGGTGGCTTTTAACATTCACAGTGGGATCTTTGCCAAAACCAAGTTTGGGTGATTTTCATTCTCACAAGAAACAAGAATTTGTTATAGTGCACAATAAAAGTACATTTCCAGTTTCTGGGGATCGTTTGAACTGGTTTGGGCCCAAAACCCGCTTTGTGCACCTTTACTCCAAACCAGGGATTATAGATGCAGGCTTTTTCCATTCAAATTTCAAGATGGTTCTTCCTGGAAAGAACATAAAAGAAAAACATGAGTGTCATATTTTCATACAACACACGGGATAAAGAAAACTGAAAGTACAAATAAACAACATACAATTGTGTACTACCAATCATTTTTGTTGTTTACAAATCATCTCTCTTTTAAAAGGGGCAACATGAACAACAGTTAGAACGCAAGGGTAAAATGGTAAGTTTCTGTTATTCTAACTAATCATTTAGCAAACATAAAACATTCAACAGAATAACATTTAATTCCATAAACTTCTAGATATACAGAAAAAACCCTTAATGGTAAACAAATAAACACACCCAAAATATATACAAAGAGAGAGAGAGACAGGTATCAATTTTAAGTAGGGACTGTGAGAATCACATAAACAACCTGTGTCATTTGCTTTAACTATGATGTATAAGGCGGTTATGTTACTACATAAGCTCTGCGCTTTCTTACTCCAACTTCATCTAACAAGCATTAGGTGAAAGTTGCTAGTGCAGTTTTCACAGTTCTCGACTTAAAAGTGGTTTGAGTTAAGAACTGCGAAAACCGCATACTACCCTTTCTTTGCTGATTTAGTGGGAGAAAGAAAGAGAGTCGGGTAGGTGGTTACATAACCATCTTATGTATCGAAGTTAAAACATAAAGATACAAGTGTTTGTGAGGTTTTCACAATTTTGTACTTATTCTTGGTTATGTATTGGAAAAATTCTATATATATACAAATGCATATATACATTTCATGTATCCTTACTCTGGAAATATACTACTATTAGTGTGCACTATGACAATCTTCTTTTCTTGGGAGCATGAAAATCATCCAACCTTCTTTTTGGTGAGGAACATATGGTGAATGTTACAACACAAAGCAGCTTCCTCCATCTTTTACAAGATCCGTTTTTCTCTGGTTCAGGTCGAATGGAAGTACAAAGAGCTTCGAACTCGCAATAAATCTCATAATAACAGGTACCCAAAGATGCAGGTAAGAATTGCGGGTTTGAATCTTGTTCGTCATGAAGCATGATTTTGTTAAGCATATGAATGCAACTTGCAACGAATTGGTCCTTATTAATGGGAATTACATCCTTGAAGTTTTTAGATGCAGAAATTACCAACTTCTTGGCGTCTTCCTGCTACCACATATATACTATAATTAGAGGTGGCAAAAATAAGGTTGGGTAACTTCTTAAAATGTATGGGTCGAAATGTGAACACTTATATTGTCCATAAAAGTTCATATTTTGATGAACGATTAGTGTGTCAAGTATTAATAAAGATTCATATCATTTCGCTAATAGTATCATATTTGAGAAGATTGATTTAAATGTCCTATACATTAGAGGATTACATTGAATAATTTCATGGGAATCTTTTGACCTGTTTAATCCGTTTAAACACCCTTTCAGTTTTACTCGTTAGAAATAAAATATTGCATGAATCAACCGGTTCATAAATAAAGGAGGGGGGGTCAAAATATCCAGCTCTAATAAAAAAAATTGTAATATAATGCTAGTGTTTGGATAGGAAGCATGCCTTTTGGGTCTCAGAGAGCATATAGCTGGAAAGAAATGAATCCCCTTGGTACAATCCCAACACTTCACCCGAGACATTGAGAATAACCTCTGTTTTTTGGTCAACGGTAGAACGGTACTTAAGTATAGCAGGACATTTCTGAGCATGTTCCACCGTTGCCTTCAAGTTTTTTGCATGCTTTGCACCACCAAATATCTAGAAATATCCCAACATTGTAACAATGATCATTTTCAGTTTATTGTCTATACTTTGTATAAGATCTGGCCACTAAAGACAACACTGTGGGTTGCTTGGTATCACATGTATACGGCCAGTGGTTATACCGCTTGTAACATCTAGTCACTAAAAATAACAAAAACTAACCATAACTGTGAAAGTCACTCTCTGTCGACTGTCTACTGGATGACTTGTTTACGCCTTTAGATATTCAAGACGGTTACTATGTGTAGAAAATGATTAACAATTTGATATTAAGTTATTAACACATTTCAAGTTGGTTTGTGCAGTGCATATTCTACATATTTTAAGTTTATGGAAGGGGATGAAAGAACATCCTGCTAAAAGAAAAGACGTATAAGATTGACTTGTAATTTGATCAAAGTTACCTCCTTGATACGTTGAGGATCTAGAGATAGACGCACAATAAAATCTCCCACCGTTTTGATCTCTGCGTTGATCAAGCTTTCAGCCAAGGTACCCCTTTTGTTAATGTTATATAATCGCCATATATCGTCATTCAGCGATGGGATAGGATACTTCTTGTTTGCTGCAAAACAATTCTAGTTGATCCCAAAAATTTGTTCTACATCTAAGAAAATTGCAATCATTTTTTATTTACACACACATTCCTGAGATATACTCACCTTCATTGCGGCGATCACTGAGCATAAAGGGCTTTGTCTGTGCTTCTTTAACATGAACCCCATCAAAATTGTCCACAAACCTCGCTTGTAGCCTAACTTTGGAAATTTTCATCCACGTGCTGTTATGTGAAAAAGAAACCATAGGAAGAGCAGCAGCACCTTTTCGAAGCTTCAGAGGTAAATTATTCTCATAAACATATTTTTTTCCTTCCATGTGGCAAACAAGTTTGCACTCAAATACATTTCTTGAATCCTCAGCTTCTGCTTCAATAACTACTATTTCCACTTTTCCTGAAGCTTCGGGCCCTGAGTTCACTTCTTCCTTTGTACAACTGTCAATTAAGGTCACTGTAACAGGCATGCCGCCTATGTCCTTTATGTGGTCACCAGTGTACAAAGGGGAACTGATGTTTGTAATCCTTAACTCTAAGTTTCTTGGTACAATATTGTCGGGCCTGTTAGATCCAATAAGCAACAAGGTTGATAAGAAAGTTTCCAAAAGCCGATATATGATGGTAAACACATAAGCGTCAAGCTTTTACTCTAAATATAGGCACTCACCTGGGCATGACATGGATCGCTTGATTTTGACATGACAATTCAATTTCTTCTTTTACCTGAAAGTGATTCTCAGTAAGATACTTAATCAACACCTATAAACAAACGTTATGATATGTAACTGGAAAGAAGCAAGCGAGCTAAAACTGAGCCAACTTAGGAAGATGTCCGAAATTACAGGCACATAAGTGGGCAAACCCGATGCAGAAGGCTCCCGCATGAGGACCCAAATTCCATCATCTTGAACCCGATTACAAAGTTGTATATTTCTCCCAATGTTTTGAGTTTTTATTTGTTTCTATTATAATGTAAAAATGCATGAATCTTTGATTTGAGTGATTCACGTGTTTATTTAGGAATTTAATTTCTTAACTATGCAGTCAAGTTTCAATCTTCCAAACTTGGATCGACCAGTCGTATTTACATGTACCTTTCAAATATTAAGTGCTTCATGTAATGGCTTAATCGTTCAATTCTACATCAATTTTCATCTTGATATTATTTTCTCGGTTGTTCTTGCTTACGCTCTGCGTCATGTTAACATTAATATGGCATATCATATTTAACATAGATACTTTTAATCTATGTTGTCAAGGCGCATAGGGGCACTCAAGGCGAATAGGCCTAGGTGTCAGGCGCTAAAAAAAGCGAGGGTTTTTAAGCTAGACGCATAGTTAAGATATCATTTTTACGGGTTTTAGACATGTTTTAGGATTCTTTAGGGCTACTTAAGAGGTTTTGGTTGATTTCATAACTATTTTGGTTGATTCTAGCCGTTATATAGGGTTTTTTTAACCATCTTTGCCTCTTTGCCTGACACCACACCTTTCAGGGCACAGCGCATATGGTACGCTGGGTTGTGCTTCAGAGCCTAGGCACCCTAGGAGGACGCCTTTGACAACATAGCTTGAAACATTAGAAAACATGGCTTACATAAGTTGCGAGTGCTGGCAAGATTGGGGAGAAAACAGTTATAGAAAAACGGCTATGATCCAAGTATCCAAACAAATGGGTAGGGGTGAGTTGAATAGATCTGAGAAAGAAAGCAAAAGAAATGACTACGACACCTTTGTCAATTGTCATTATATCAAAGTTTCAACACAGAATTTCTGAGAACAAATGACGAAAACAACCCAAATCTTGATATTTAATTGTGATCAAGAAAGTCAACAAAGCATAAATAAACAAAGATACCAATTTATATGTGTATATATTCTATCATCAAGTTCCAGATGATCAAATCAGATGTCGTGAATAACATCAGAAGAGCCCGAAAACAGGATCAAGGCATGAGACTCAACAGGGTCATCATTAAAATCAAGTACAGATCATAATCATAACCTCAAATACACCATTGATTTGGGATAACAATCCCTCCAGAATTATACTCAATCACATGTGATTTAAAGAACAGGAACACCATCCGAGACTCAAATATCAAATATAATCTACTTTAAAAGTATCAGATTGTTGTTTCTAGTGAAGAATTCCTGTTCAGAAACGTCATATTATATTTACATGCACCTTTCAAATAAGAACATGTAACAGTTTAATCATCCAATCGTCCGATAATTTTCCTCTTGATATTTTGTTCTCAGTTGTTCTTTCTTCTGCTCTGCGTCTTATTAGCTTTTATATGGCATATAAAATTTAAACTAAAAACAAAGATTAATGTGATACGTAATTTTATAAATCGGAACTTACATAAGTTGCAAGTGCTGGCAAGATTTGGGATAAAACTATTATAGATAAACGGCTAAAACAAATCCGTCCAGGCCTTTAGTGATATTTATGATCCTAGTATTCAAACAAATGGGTGGGGGTGCGTTGAATGTATCTGAGAAATAAGCAAAAAATGACTATGACGCCGTTGTCAATCGTCATTAAATCAAAGTTTCTAAAAATAATTTCTGAGGACAATTGTCGAAAACCACCCAGATCTCAGGAGACCATATATAAACAAAGATATAAAATCTATGGGGATGTAGAGATTATATCATCAAGTAAGGGATCAAATCAGAAGGGCCCAAAAACAATATCAAGGCATGACACTCAATAGAGCTATCATTAACAAGATAACAAGTTAACAACAAGTGCAGATCATAATTATAGCCTCAAATCCACCATTGAATTTGAAATAATACTCCCTCTAGAATTATGTTCAATCAGATGTGGTCAATAAGTACAGGACCACCATCTAGAGACTCAAAACCGCAATTATGATCTACTTCAAAAGAATTTAATGATTTGTGATTTCTTCCAGTGAAGAATTTATATTATTTCTTCCAGTGAAGAATTTCTGCACATTATTACCTTAATAATAATATATTCCAAAAAAATAAATGTAAACTCACAAGCGCTCGAACCCATTTGTCGAATTCGAACCGCATATCATGTGGCAAATGGGTCAACAGCCCTTTCAGTTCTTCCCTGAAAAAAGACAAATATCAATCACACTCAAGAAAGGCAAAAATTCAGTCAAAAAGCATGATGAGAAAAAAAAGTAGATTCTTACTCTCTTTGAAGAGAGAATTTCATTTCATCAGCTCCAGAATTGGTGTTATTTTCTGAAATCAGGGTTTGATTGCTAAAAGTCAACGGTTGATTAGTGCCACGAGACATTTCGAATTGGAAGCTATAGATGTTGGTTGCAGAAACAAAAATAACTGAAAATATAGGGGTTTGAAGTTTTGACGATTGTGATAAAGCGTGATTGGACAATAGATAAAGTCGGAGTATTTATAGGAAGTTGGATAGTGTCGGCTCTACTTACACGCGTCTTCTTGAGAGAAATGTCGTTTACTTTTAACCGACTTTAACAATAACCATAAAAGATTTAACAAAATACTCTTTAGGTTAAAAACTTACGAGAACTGTATTAAGAAAAAAAGTTAAAAACATTAAGATAATTGTTTTAAGAAAAAAAATATCATCCCAAAAGCGTCGCAACTTTAAATCACGAATAAATTATAAGTTTTGTCATTTATCTATCAATTTCAGACGTTTTCATTTGTCTTTAAAATTTATTAGTTTTGTACTTAATGTTTTCAAATGCTACACATTATGTCCTTTAGCTTTTAACCTAGTTAAAATTTTCTGTTAAATTTGATGACGTACTCTACACATGAGGGTATTTTTGTCAATTCACTTTTTAGGAACTATTATGTAAATACTTAATATCTAAGGACTGTTGTGTGTAACCATAAAAAAGATATATGTAAATAAAATATAAATCTGCACACTCTCTCTCTCTCTCTCTCTCTAACAGTCTAACCTATAGAACCACCACTCTTTTATCGCCAACACCCGACCACCACCACCCAAAAATTAAACACTCTTTCTCTGTATACACAATCTCTCATCTCTGCACCACCATAACCTCCTTCTGCCACAACCTCTGATGACGACGACGACGACGACGATGATGATGCCGATTTGTTGGAGTCGGAGCCACCAGAGCGAATCAGAACATTTCGGAACCAGTCACCGTTTATGTATAGTCGCCGGCTGGTGGGTTGGGTTTGTTGGTGCACATTAAGTGCCAGCAGACCAGCCGTTTGTGTATAGTCGCCGTGGACAAACAGAATAAAAGTATCGCTATGCTCTTTGTCATCTTCTACCTTGGCATCTTTTCCTATACCTGCACTCACTTGACACGAAGATGTTAGAAATGTTTCATTAAATTCACTATTAGGAACGGTGCTTACTACATTAGAAAACATGGCTTACATAAGTTGCGAGTGCTGGCAAGATTGGGGAGAAAACAGTTATAGAAAAACGGCTATGATCCAAGTATCCAAACAAATGGGTAGGGGTGAGTTGAATAGATCTGAGAAAGAAAGCAAAAGAAATGACTACGACACCTTTGTTAATTGTCATTATATCAAAGTTTCAACACAGAATTTCTGAGAACAAATGATGAAAACAACCCAAATCTTGATATTTAATTGTGATCAAGAAAGTCAACAAAGCATAAATAAACAAAGATACCAATTTATATGTGTATATATTCTATCATCAAGTTCCAGATGATCAAATCAGATGTCGTGAACAACATCAGAAGAGCCCGAAAACAGGATCAAGGCATGAGACTTAACAGGGTCATCATTAAAATCAAGTACAGATCATAATCATAACCTCAAATACACCATTGATTTGGGATAACAATCCCTCCAGAATTATACTCAATCACATGTGATTTATAAGAACAGGAACACCATCCGAGACTCAAATATCAAATATAATCTACTTTAAAAGTATCAGATTGTTGTTTCTAGTGAAGAATTCCTGTTCAGAAACGTCATATTATATTTACATGCACCTTTCAAATAAGAACATGTAACAGTTTAATCATCCAATCGTACGATAATTTTCCTCTTGATATTTTGTTCTCAGTTGTTCTATCTTCTGCTCTGCGTCTTGTTAGCTTTTATATGGCGTATAAAATTTAAACTAAAAAACAAAGATTAATGTGATACGTAATTTTATAAATCGGAACTTACATAAGTTGCAAGTGCTGGCAAGATTTGGGATAAAACTATTATAGATAAACGGCTAAAACAAATCCATCCAGGCCTTTAGTGATATTTATGATCTTAGTATTCAAACAAATGGGTGGGGGTGGGTTGAATGGATCTGAGAAATAAAACAAAAAATGACTATGACGCCATTGTCAATCGTCATTAAATCAAAGTTTCTAAAAATAATTTCTGAGGACAATTGTCGAAAACCACCCAGATCTCAGGAGACCATATATAAACAAAGATATAAAATCTATGTGGATATAGAGATTATATCATCAAGTTCAAAGGGATCAAATCAGAAGGGCCCAAAAACAATATCAAGGCATGACACTCAATAGAGCTATCATTAACAAGATAACAAGTTAACAACAAGTGCAGATCATAATTATAACCTCAAATCCACCATTGAATTTGAAATAATACTCCCTCTAGAATTATGTTCAATCAGATGTGGTCAATAAGTACAGGACCACCATCTAGAGACTCAAAACCGCAATTATGATCTACTTCAAAAGAATTTAATGATTTATGATTTCTTCCAGTGAAGAATTTATATTATTTCTTCCAGTGAAGAATTTCTGCACATTATTACCTTAATAATAATATATACCAAAAAAATAAATGTAAACTCACAAGCGCTCGAACCCATTTGTCGAATTCGAACCGCATATCATGTGGCAAATGGGTCAACAGCCCTTTCAGTTCTTCCCTGAAAAAGGACAAATATCAATCACACTCAAGAAAGGCAAAAATTCAGTCAAAAAGCATGATGAGAAAAAAAAGTAGATTCTTACTCTCTTTGAAGCGAGAATTTCATTTCATCAGCTCAGAATTGGTGTTATTTTCTGAAATCAGGGTTTGATTGCTAAAAGTCAACGGTTGATTAGTGCCACGAGACATTTCGAATTGGAAGCTATAGATGTTGGTTGCAGAAACAAAAATAACTGAAAATATAGGGGTTTGAAGTTTTGATGATTGTGATAAAGCGTGATTGGACAATAGATACTGTCGGAGTATTTATAGGAAGTTGGATAGTGTCGGCTCCACTTACACGCGTCTTCTTCGTGACTGAGAGAAATGTCGTTTACTTTTAATAACCATAAAAGATTTAACAAAATACTCTTAGGTTAAAAACTTACGAGAACTGTATTAAGAACAAAAGTTAAAAACATTAAGGTAATTGTTTTAAGAAAAAAATGTCATCCCAAAAGCGGGGCAACTTTAAATCACGAATAAATTATAAGTTTTGTCATTTACCTATCAATTTCAGACGTTGTCATTTGTCTTTAAAATTTATTAGTTTTGTACTTAATGTTTTCAAATGCTACACATTATGTTCTTTAGCTTCTAACCTAGTTAAAATTTTCTGTTAAATTTGATGATGTACTCTACACATGAGGGTATTTTTGTCAATTCACTTTTTAGGAACTATTATGTAAATAATTAATATCTAAGGACTATTGTGTGTAACAATGAAAAAGATATATGTAAATAAAATATAAATCTGCACTCTCTCTCTCTCTAACAGTCTAACCTACAGACCACCACCACCACTTGGTTATCGCCACCACCCGACCACCACCACCCAAAAATTAAACACTCTTTCTCTGTATACTCAATCTCTCATCTTTGCACCACCATAACCTCCTTTTGCCACAACCTCTGATGATGACGACGACGACGACGGTGATGATGCCGATTTGTTGGAGTCGGAGCCACCGGAGCGAATCGGAACATTTCGGAACCAGTCACCGTTTATGTATAGTCGCCGGCTGGTGGGTTGGGTTTGTGGGTGCACATTAAGTGCCAGCAGACCAGCCGTTTGTGTATAGTCGCCGTGGACAAACAGAATAAAAGTATCGCTATGCTCTTTGTCATCTTCTACCTTGGCATATTTTCCTATCCCTGCACTCACTTGACACGAAGATGTTAGAAATGTTTCATTAAATTTACTATTAGGAACGGTGCTTACCACATTAATGTTTAAGCTTTTGATGTTCTTGGGATTTGTCACTGTATCGCTTGGTTGATGACCTTTGTTCTTTTTCAAAATTACCACCTCACTTGCAAGCTGACACATTTGAGTAATCAAAGATTGAATCGCCTTGTCACGGTTTCATCTTTTTGAAGCGAGCATCATCCATTTGATTTCTTCTTTGCATCTCTAGTTGCATCGTTTTGAGCAAATCCATAACTTCATTCCCACTTGAACCTAACGGTCCCGACCACCATGTTTGTTCATTGTTTGGTGATAGATATTGCCTTTGATAGCCTTGATTTGCAAATTGTTGACGAGGAACATAATTTACTTGAGGAGCCCTTGAAAGTTCGGATTGGCTTGATTTGCTGAATTTTCATATCGGAAATTAGGGTGATTTCTCAAACCGGAGTGGTATGTATTCGAATTCATGTTATAGTTCCTACCACCCCCTCCTTGGCCTTGAATTGCATTCAGTTCCTCAAACTATTCTTGAACTCCCAAACAATTATCCGCTGCATGGCCCAACTCAATACATTTAGTACAAACATCATATACCTTATTAGTGGCCTGAACTCCTCCATCATCCACAGCATGAACTTGCGGTCTCGTACTAATCGGCCTTGCTCTTCCAGAAGATTGTGCCTTCCTCTTCGATATGACCGACATTTGTTCTAAAAACGCCCAATCGTCTTACTCAAAATTGGTACCAAATGTACCGTTAGTAATAGACATTAAATCTCGAGCATCTTCCGAATTCAACCCCTCGTGAAAAGCGTTCACCAATTCACAAAGCTCAATACCATGATGGGGGCAATTTTAATCATCATGTTAAATCTTTCAAACGCCTCATGAAACATCTCACCTGATTGTTGTTGGAAGCTTCTTAGACTACGTCTTGCATCATTAGTCTTTTGAGCAATGAAAAACTCTTCCAAAAAGCGTTGTTGTATTTCAGCCTAAGTATAAATGGAGGCGGAACGCAACGTATAAAACCATCTCTTCGCTTTTCCTTCCAAAGAAAATTGGAAAAACACAAATTTGAAATCATTGGACGAAAAACCTTGCCTTCCAATAGTGTTGCAAATGGAATCATAAGCTTCCAAATGAAAATATGGTTCTTCCGTGGCCAACCCCTTATACTTTAGCAAACTTTGGAGTGAGTTGGTTCTAACCTCAAAGGTTCTTCCCTCGTGATTTTGAGGAATCACCACCAGAGAAGGATTATTAGTAATAACCTCGTGGTTATGTCTTCTTGGAACACCCAATGGTACTCTTGGTTGTTGACCCGCTTGCCTTGGCATTTGCTTTGAGGTGCATATGGTTGAGGTGGTTGTTGAGGTATTTGTTGTTGTTGCATCTGCCTTTGAAATGGTTGTCTTTGTTGAGGCATTTGTTGTTGAAGAACTTGCTGCTGCAGTCTAGCAAACTTTTGTTGAAGAGGTCTGGTGGTTGCCTTTGTGCATATGCAAACCCACATTGAGTTCCCATTTGAGTCCCATCATCAACCATTACATATCCTTCATCTTATAACCCTCAAATTCATCCTCATACCCATAGTCATACCCATCCCGTCCTGCCCCCATAGACTGTATGAAGGAAGGTTGTTGGTATTGCAACCTCAGTTGTGGTGGTTGTTGAAAATCTGAAGTGGTATGGATTATGGGTGGGTTCTGTTGAAATAAAGGTGGTTGATTTTGTTGGGATGATGATTGATCGGGAGTTGGGAAAAACGGCTAAAGGTTGGAATGTTTGATGAAGGTTGGTAACTGAATGAATGAGGTGTGCTCATGGGAATTGTGGTGTTGGTAGGTTTCATCTCACTTGATGATGTAGAAACTGTTGTAGGAATTGGAGGAGGGATGGTTGGCATTGTTTGACCCGTAGTGGGTTCCGAAGGTTCCATTATGCTTTTTGGTGTAGTAGGAGACCTAACAATCTTGTTCTCAAGAAGTAATACTTGGTTCCTTCTAAGTGTCCGTTCAATTTCAGGATCAAAAGCTGGTGGTGATGACTTGTGAGAGCCTCTAGTATGCATACACCTGTAGGTACCTGCACACTAACACAACCAGCGTAAACACGAAAATAACAAACAAAAATTACTAAATATAACACACGTTGCGCACTACTCCCTAGCAACGGCATCAAAATTTGACGTGAGGTCGACGTCTCACTCAAAAATAAACCAAATACACTAATTGGATAGTGGTAAATGGGTAGCGAATACTGGGAGTTTGTGGAAAATGTGTTTACTAAGTAGCTTGTAAATTACGACTAATAAAATTAAAATGGTAGAAAATTAATCTCAAAGTTTGGTTTGATTGGTTTTTATAAAATTTAAATTAACGAATTATCACTTAACAAATTTTAATTCAGAAATGAGAAGGAATGTTTTCCCCCGGTTTTAGGTTTTCTATGAACGACAATGTCAAAGTTTAATTGGGATGAACTACATAGACATAGTTCGTGAGTGTGTGTTTGATTGTGATAAAAAGGGGACCAAGTACTTGGATTACAGAACGCAAGGTTGTCACCCGATAATCAGTTACATATAACCAACCTCAAATCCCACCCAATAAATCCTGGTTACCTATGGCACCAAGAACTATTGGTTTAGAATAAGGAATCTAACAATATAAACAGTAACTAATCAAACTCACAATCACCATAGCAATACAATCAAAGAGATCAAATTACTATCCCAAAATAACATAAACAATGACAAACATTCATAAGGAATCCTTACAATCCGGGGAAAACATAAAGGAAACTAGCCACACATCGTTCGGTTGATCATCATCACTTCAAATATGTTGTTCATATGAATCAAAGATGATAAAGTAGCAATAAACACACCCAAAACAATGTTTTGCAACCCTAATTTCGCCTCCAACAAGTTCTGAAACGAGAATAATGAAAAGGATAATCAAAGGTCACTCCACACCAACTATTTTAAAGAAAACAAGAATTTCCGTCTGGCCTCCACCGTAATTTACCGCTTTAAACTGGTATAACCTAATTTACCGGCAGTACAACTTCTTTGCCGTTTCCATAGTTTACCAGTATGACTCGTGCCGGGTAAGCTTCCGGTATCCGATTCATACAGCCGGTTTAAACCGGTTTTTAAAACATTGCACTTATCCTTGCATCTTATGACCCACATCCCTTTTTGCGATAGCCCAAACTAACTTCACACCATTCAAAAGGAATAACCTTTCCAAAACACAGCTCATTTGTCCACTTTTAAGAGTTTATTCACAATCAAAGCTAATACATGTTGTGAATCTACCTTTAACAAATCACTTTATGATTAATTTAATTCATTAAACCACCCTTACCATTGACAAACATAATCTTTAACAAACTTTGTTAACACATATGATCATCACTTAATTCAGCCATAGCCTATTCCCATGGAAATGTATCTACATAAACTTAAACACGTATGTAAATCTGTTTATACCTATTTCCTCACGTACACTTAATTCAATACCCCCCCTCCTCACACACATATAGTTAGCCAGTTATTCATTAACTTGCTTAATATATATTAATCATAAAATCATATGTGAACACTTATCATGTAGTAAAAGGGTTTTTTTATTATTTTTTTTTTCTAAGGAGAACCATCCTATATAATCTTCGGTTGTGTTCTCAGTGAAAAACAATATATTTATTTTTTATTTTGTCCCGATAATAAAACAGTTAAAATAATATATTAATAATGATGTTTTATTTAAAAACCTGATATCGCTTTCTATCATTGTTCTCACGTGCTCTCTTCATTGCTCTCCACACATAAGCGTCACTTCTAATTTCCTCTCCCACACCCTTCCTCATCATGCAAACCCTCTTTTTTTAATCAAACAAATAATATTAAATTATTTATCAGCTATCAATAATTTAAATTTAAATATAATATAATATAATAACATAACAAACCTAACAAGGTCTACTTAAAACTTAAACCCAGAGTAGGAACAACTCACTGGAGAAACCAAGTATATAAATTGAAGTAAATTAGTAGCTACAAGATTATATTGTTTGGTTCATGATTTAATTTTGATGAATTTATGGTTTAACGGGTCTTTAAAATTTAGACTCAAATGTGTAAAGTGAACTTAATTACCCGTTTGAAAGAGAAGTATGTGGATTTTGAAGTTGTTAAGTCTTTTATAATGAGTTTAACTGAGACATTGTTTATGTAATTAACCTTATGTGTATTTATTTATTCTAAAGTGTTAATTGTGTTTGATTAGTGATAACGATTAAAAAATATTCATGAATTTGTCTTGTTCTATAAAATAAAGTAAATTTTCTTGAGTCATCCACACCTACACATAAAGTTTTATGTTGTAATCTTATTAATATTAATTTTCTTCTACGTATAAACTAATCATGCTTACCGTTATTTCTCTTATTTTATTAAAATCTAGTACTCATCTTTAAAATTTAGCACATGAAATCGCTTTGTTTTTATATTATGTATAAGCATATATATATATATATATATATATAGTATATGTATCTATTATTTTTAACCATAATAAATAAGTTATGTATTACATAATCACTTCTATCTTATGACACTGTATAAGTGAATATACAATTTTATAGCACTGGTCAAGTCAATGGATAAAATAAAATCTTTTTCTTAAGAGTTTAAAAACAATTTAGACCACTGGTCTCGTCAATGGACAAAATAAGGTAATGAAATTTCGTATTCAACTACAGGTTACTTATTGTTAAACCAACTTTTTTTATTTGTTTAAAAACTTTAATTTATTATTATATTTAATTTTATTAGTTGTATTTGTTTAAAATAAAACACTTTTTTTTTTTCAAATGATTGAATGTTTTATGTGACAAATAGTACCCTCAAGTGTTTGGGTACTTGATAGATTTTGATTTCGCAGCATATGATGTCCGACTTTTTGCCTTATGAACTTTAAGGACCATAAATAGTTCTCGTTCATTAAATTATGTTTGTACGTGTACCCACAGCTCCTCGTATTTGCTCACGTTTGTTTTAGAAAGAAAAAAAAGAAGTTTTAGGTATATAACTCGGCAACTGAATTATTTATTTTCAAAATGTTCGGTTGACGTGTTCGTTAAACCAACTTTTTTATTTTGTTTAGTTAATAAACAATATAATAAGTTTATTTTTTTATTTAAAGATTCTCTTTTCCTCTTCCTCACCCTACCTCATCACGCCAACCCTCTTTTCTTTCCCCCTCCCTTCTTTTAATCATATAAATTAAATTAAATTAAATTAGTCTCTATAAAAACAATCCCCAACCGCCCAGACAAAGACAAGACAAGTAAAGACTAAAATCCAAAATATTATTTCTAATAAAAAGAGTAACTCATGTTAGAAAACGTGTTAAGTGTCTTTTAACGAACATGGTGTTGTGGTCACTTTTTTTTTGAAAGGCAGCACCCTCCATCATATAAGTGAAGATTTCAAACCATGTAAGGTGTAAGTTTAGATGGATAAAAAGAGTATTTAGGAGTAGATAGAATTGTAGCTAAAAAAAGTTTGAAGTGTTTAAACGTAAGTAACTCATCAATTGAAGTTAAACTGTTTGATCACGGTTTGATTTTGTGTGTTAATCATCTAACAGATTAGTCAACAGTTTAAAACTTAGATCCAACGATTTGAACCATCCATTTAACCTTTTTATTGTTTATTTTCTTAACTTTTATACTATTTTGCACTTCACAATTTATTGTACTTTACTAGCATATCAAGTTAAAAATTATTATTTGATTTTTAACAACTATTACATACCATATTTACACTTTTCTAAAATTTGACTTTGTAATAACAGAAGGGACCAAAATTGGTGAAGAAAAAAAATCCATTTGAACCTAAACATCTCATTTTAAAACACCTTAATCCAAATATATCTTGTGTATTTATTTTTTCAGCCTGAACATTATAATATTGTTTTGACGAGGTCTATGGAGCCAAAGAGCTATTAGTCTATTACTACAGCTCATATTGTGATCAGGAATCCACAATTAGGATCATGAGTGGATTTAGGTTGGGAGTATCTGTTATGATCGAGTACACACGAGTACGAAACGAAACACAGAAGCAATAAACAAACATGGAGATCTACGTATTTCGATCTATACGAACCTAAACCATGGATCATTGAGTTTGATCAAAACATTCCGTTACAGTTTGATTAGGACAACAATGAGGCTGAGCACAGCATTCTATTACAGGTCATATACATGGCAGTGTAGTGCACAGTTAATGGTAATTAGGATTAGCATTTGTGCAGGCTTTGACTTTGCCTGGGTCAGCAAATTTAAAGGATTGACTATCCAAGGTCAAATAGATTAGGCGAAAATGGTAAAAAGTTGTGCAGGGGTAAGGTGTTTTCTGTTTACAAATAACAGAGGGTAATTAAAAAGGGTAAGATGGTCATTTCCCATGACCACTAACAGAACTGGTAAGAAATTTAACATCAGGGGGTAAAGTTGAGGCAATTGGGATTCGTCCAGGGGTAAGACAACATGATTTTGGTTTCAGGGGTAAGAGTGTGAGCGGGGTCTAAAGCCAGGGGGTAAGATTGAAATTTACTCAAACTTAAATAACTAGGGTTAAAACGCTTTAGAAACACGTTTTTAAGCAAGAACCAGTCATACCTGGTTTTTGAGTAGCAACGGGTCCCAACCCTACCCGAGCGTAGTAGTTATGAGTTTAAAATCACAAACCCGGTTTCGGTTTCTACCCGGTTCTTCTTTAAACCCGGTCCTAAAAGTACCTGATTCCAAAATACCTGGTTCCGGTTCCGCCTCAAAACCCATTTCGCCCCTCTAGTTCCAAAGGTCATGTTATAAACCCTCGTCCTTTACTAAGGCTTGTAATAGATTTTGTAAAGGATCTTTTGATGGACATGACGTGATGGTAATGATTCTCCTCAAAAAGTAGGAGCATGTTACTTTGTCATTCAAAAATATATATTCAACTTCTAGTTTTTGTTTATTTTTCCTTTTAAAATGACCGGATCCTTACTTCCAATTTGTATTTGATTGGAGCAAATTATATCACAAATTGTTATGCAACTCTAAGTGATGTTAAATTCTAAATGATGTTAGTTTTATAAATAGATTATAACAGACAAAAAATAAATGTCGAGCATCAAAAATCCAAATTCCAAGTCTCCAATTCGTCAAATTGCAAGATATTAGACAGATTCTAAATATCTCCTATAAAGTATAGCCGGTTCTTTTAATCAATTAACGAGCCCACTTTCAAATTACAGCATAAGCCCAATTTCAACAAAAAAAACACAAAAGTCACAAATAACTATTGTAATTCTTCCTTAGACCACCGGTACCGTTTTTTTTTTTTTTTTTTGCGTTTTTTCCAAAAAAAATCTCCCGTCACACCTTCCACCGCTCCTGGGCGTTTTTAAAAAAAAAAAAAACCCAAGTGTACTTTAAAAAACGTCAGAATATTCATATTTTTCAAAATCATACCGTTGATTCAACGGTAACATGCCAATTTTTTTTATTTTAATCCACTTTTTACCCTATAAAACTTCCCACTTTTATTCAATTTTTATAAAACTCCTTACTCTCTTCTATACTACTTCAAAATTTATAAAAAATTTACATCTTGAATCCCTTCCGACCCTATTTCGGTGTTCCGTCTAGACCCGGTAACCCCATTACATATCGCCCGAACACCATCCAATCGCAACAAAACATCAATTTTCAAGATAAGACTCGAGTGTGTTTGCGTATGCACAATACTAGGCAGGGCGGTTCACAACCGTTCTTTCAAGTTCCCCACGACTTTGCATCCATAGGCGGTTCGCAACCGTCTCGAGAAGAAACAGAACCGGAAGTACAAACGGTACCGGAGACACAACCCGAGCCCGTTCCCGCGGCATCTGAACGTGGAAAACGGTCTCATAAAAAAAGGAAGCAAACGCTCCACGCCGAAAGGGAACCTACATAGCTTGGACAAAAGACGAGGAATACGCGTTAGCTCGGGCGTGGCTCAACATATCGAAGGACCCCGAAGTTTGTTAGCATTATAAAAATATATTTGTTTAATTTTTTAAATAATTCGTAACTGTTTATTTTTATTTTTTAAGAATATAACATTATTTTTTTATTTGTTTGTAGCAAACTATCAAACTTCACCCGAATTTTGAAATAAACTCATGAAACTTTTTTAAAGCGATGGGTAAAGGTTAGTATCAGGAAAAAGATTCAATATCAAGCAAATGGACTGATATAAAACATAAATGTTATCGGTTCCAAAAAGTTTCCAACGCACGAGGGATAACTGGCCTAGCGGAGAAAACGACGGGGGTATTTTAACAAGAGCGTTGGAAGAGTACAACCAAACGAGAGGTGTTTTCACATACTTGAAATGTTGGGAGCTTCTATGCGGAAGTCCAAAATGGTCTAACGTACCGACCATGACGTCTAGTGGTAGACGTAAAGCAAAACGGTCGAAAACTTCGTCCTCGGTTGACCCGGAGACATCCACTTCCGATGCTCGTAACGTCGACATAAACAATAATTTGGACGACGAGGAGGATGTGGAATTGGAACGACCACCCGGTAGAAGAAGTGGGAAAAAAGGGGAAAAGGTGGAGTCGTCTTCGGCTAATTTCGAAATGAAGGAAGATTTCGACGAGATGAACCGACGCCTACAAGACATTCCAGACCTCGGTTATAGGCATTTAGAGACTATATAAGAAAGAAACGCCAAAAACAAAAAGAAATTGTCGCCATACAAAAATCGAGACAAATGGAGAAAGATATAGAATTTTTGTCTAAACCGATCGATCCTAGCGGAAATGCGTCGGCAACAAATTCGTGACAAATACGGACTTTAGATTATTTTTTTTATTTAGCAATGTATTTTTTTTGTTTTTCCCGGTTTTTATTTTTATTTTTAGTTATCTAATTTTTTTATTTAACGAAATATTATTAGTTTTATTTAAATTAAAAAAAATAATAAATGGGTAATGATTTGTTGGGGCATTATTCCGATATACCCATTTTAGAAAAACGCTCAATAATGCTCCATTGCTGACTCGACCGTCACATGGCGTGAAACGCCCAAGGGTGGGGGCATTATTCTCTCATCCCACTACACATGGTCTTAAACCTGCCATATAAGTTGGGGCCCAAAGTGATGGCTTTTTATAATTGCCCATAGGCCGACCCTGCCTAAGGGGTTGTTTGTTTAAGCTCTTAATATGCTCTTAATTGGTTCACACTCTTACTAATTCAGCACTTAATGGTTCAGACTGTTTGTTTCGCGAGCAGATGCCTCTGAATAATTAAACATTATACTAAGTTTGACTGAATAGCGAAGACATCTCATCTGAATTGGTCAGACATTTGCCTTTAAATGGTTAAGCATTATACTGACACTTAATGGTTCAGACCTCTTACTAGTTCTACACTTAATTGTCACACCTTGGTCGTAGCGGAAGCGCAAGTATGTGACTATTAGGTAATCATTGCATCCAATTTAGTAAACAGTACTAACAACAACGATGTCATGCCATTACTAAGTTTCATTATACATTTACATCCTTCAAAAGTGAAACATCAGTATCAGATTTCCATTACAAACATAGTTTAAAAGACATTGTTCCAAAATAGGATAGTGTTTTCATCACAATTTCATGTTGAGGCTTTGACCTCTATATACCCAAACGAGGTTGGGATATAAAGGGAAAACCCTCCAAAAGTAATACATCGTTTTCTTGACAGTTCCCAAACCCGGATCTCATCACGAGCTCAAGTCCTGCGTCCTGAAACACATGTAATTTTAAAAAAGAAAAAGTCAACATAAAGTTGGCGAGTTCATGTAGTTTATTGTTTTCACATCCAAATGTCATCTTTGAAAACCTGTATTGAAATCCAAGTATGTTATTAGCATCAATGAGTTAATTTAGGATCTATCAGTGTGTCGCGAGCACCCTGACATACTAGTGCCATAAGTAAGTAACCAAACCGAGACTTCTTTGACATGTTGGGATCACAAAAGCACTCCAATGGGTATACCAACCAGGAGTGGAGCGAGTCTCAAACTCAATAGATCACCTCTTTTGCACCTTGGTCACTAAGTGATTAATGGTTACTACTGTTATTTCCTACATACGCACAGTGATCTGTTATCTGCTAACTCATAGCTAACATACTGTTTTGACATGACATGTATTTCCCCTCGATAGTTTAAAACAAAACTTAAAGTAAGTGAAAGGAGGGACATGAACTCACAGTTTTTATGTTCCTTTTAAGTCGTACAGTCTAACTTTCGGTGTCCGCAACGTATGTAACCTACATGCGTATTGGTTTCATTAGACACCTAGGTCTCAATGGACCTTATACACGTTGTTCATCTTGAATCCTTATTGTATTTACTTGTTATGATTGAACAACTTAGAATGTTATTATAGTGTTGGTAGTTTGTTTGTTCGATGAATATTGTTATATCTTTCTTAAAATATATATACATTATTGTTTTCAAACAATGTGTGAACTGGGCCTTGCCCTTCACATGTCATTGGGCCTAGCCCATGTTTTCTTGTCGCCGGGCCTAGCCCATGTAATTTTTGACTTTGGGCCTAGCCCATTTTTTTTGTCATTATGCCTAGCCCATGTCTTTTTGTCTTTGGGCCTAGCCCATGTGTTTTTTGTCTTTGGGCCTAGCCCATGTCTTTTTTGTCTTTTGGCCTAACCCATGTCTTTTTGTCTTTGGGCCTAGCCCATGTCTTTTTATATCCTTGGGCCTAGCCCATGTATTTTTGTATCCTTAGGCCTAGCCCATGTATTTTTTTGTATCCTTGGGCCTAGCCCATTTATTTTTGTATCTTTGGGCCTAGCCCATGTATTTTTGTATCCTTGGGCCTGGCCCATGTATTTTTGTATTCTTTTGGGATTTTATTAGTTCTTGGGCCACCTCTATAACATATGGAATTTGGGCCTCATATATGGTTTTCACCATTTTTGGGCCTAGCCCAAATGTGTATATATATATATATATATATATATATATATATATATATATATATATATATGTGTGTGTGTATATATATATATATATATATATAAGCCCATTTTTATTATAAGTGTTTACTTATAATTTTTCTAACTTTTTATATGCTTAACTTTCCGGATTTTTCATTTCGATAATATATAAACATGTTGATCGTCTAAATATATATTTAGACTCGCTGTCGGCGATGTTTGATTATGTAAGATTAATGAGGACCAATTTGTTGCATAGTGCACTCCTCGTTTCCTTGACAAAAACATTCTTCATAGTGGACAAGATCCAAACTCACAATTGTTTACCCGAATTCTCAAGGACCTGTTATGGTTATTTCCACCCGATTTGAACCAGAGAAAATCGGGTCCTGTAAAAGGAGGAGGATGTTGTTTGGTGGCTTTTAGCATTCACAGTGGGATCTTTGCCAAAACCAAGTTTGGGTGATTTTCATTCTCACAAGAAACAAGAATTTGTTATAGTGCACAATAAAAGTACATTTCCAGTTTCTGGGGATCGTTTGAACTGGTTTGGGCCCAAAACCCGCTTTGTGCACCTTTACTCCAAACCAGGGATAATAGATGCAGGCTTTTTCCATTCAAATTTCAAGATGGTTCTTCCTGGAAAGAACATAAAAGAAAAACATGAGTGTCATATTTTCATACAACACACGGGATAAAGAAAACTGAAAGTACAAATAAACAACATACAATTGTGTACTACCAATCATTTTTGTTGTTTACAAATCATCTCTCTTTTAAAAGGGGCAACATGAACAACAGTTAGAACGCAAGGGTAAAATGGTAAGTTTCTGTTATTCTAACTAATCATTTAGCAAACATAAAACATTCAACAGAATAACATTTAATTCCATAAACTTCTAGATATACAGAAAAAACCCTTAATGGTAAACAAATAAACACACCCAAAATATATACATAGAGAGAGAGAGAGACAGGTATCAATTTTAAGTAGGGACTGTGAGAATCACATAAACAACCTGTGTCATTTGCTTTAACTATGATGTATAAGGCGGTTATGTTACTACATAAGCTCTGCGCTTTCTTACTCCAACTTCATCTAACAAGCATTAGGTGAAAGTTGCTAGTGCAGTTTTCACAGTTCTCGACTTAAAAGTGGTTTGAGTTAAGAACTGCGAAAACCGCATACTACCCTTTCTTTGCTGATTTAGTGGGAGAAAGAAAGAGAGTCGGGTAGGTGGTTACATAACCATCTTATGTATCGAAGTTAAAACATAAAGATACAAGTGTTTGTGAGGTTTTCACAATTTTGTACTTATTCTTGGTTATGTATTGGAAAAATTCTATATATATACAAATGCATATATACATTTCATGTATCCTTACTCTGGAAATATACTACTATTAGTGTGCACTATGACAATCTTCTTTTCTTGGGAGCATGAAAATCATCCAACCTTCTTTTTGGTGAGGAACATATGGTGAATGTTACAACACAAAGCAGCTTCCTCCATCTTTTACAAGATCCGTTTTTCTCTGGTTCAGGTCGAATGGAAGTACAAAGAGCTTCGAACTCGCAATAAATCTCATAATAACAGGTACCCAAAGATGCAGGTAAGAATTGCGGGTTTGAATCTTGTTCGTCATGAAGCATGATTTTGTTAAGCATATGAATGCAACTTGCAACGAATTGGTCCTTATTAATGGGAATTACATCCTTGAAGTTTTTAGATGCAGAAATTACCAACTTCTTGGCGTCTTCCTGCTACCACATATATACTATAATTAGAGGTGGCAAAAATAAGGTTGGGTAACTTCTTAAAATGTATGGGTCGAAATGTGAACACTTATATTGTCCATAAAAGTTCATATTTTGATGAACGATTAGTGTGTCAAGTATTAATAAAGATTCATATCATTTCGCTAATAGTATCATATTTGAGAAGATTGATTTAAATGTCCTATACATTAGAGGATTACATTGAATAATTTCATGGGAATCTTTTGACCTGTTTAATCCGTTTAAACACCCTTTCAGTTTTACTCGTTAAAATAAAATATTGCATGAATCAACCGGTTCATAAATAAAGGAGGGGGGGTCAAAATATCCAGCTCTAATAAAAAAAATTGTAATATAATGCTAGTGTTTGGATAGGAAGCATGCCTTTTGGGTCTCAGAGAGCATATAGCTGGAAAGAAATGAATCCCCTTGGTACAATCCCAACACTTCACCCGAGACATTGAGAATAACCTCTGTTTTTTGGTCAACGGTAGAACGGTACTTAAGTATAGCAGGACATTTCTGAGCATGTTCCACCGTTGCCTTCAAGTTTTTTGCATGCTTTGCACCACCAAATATCTAGAAATATCCCAACATTGTAACAATGATCATTTTCAGTTTATTGTCTATACTTTGTATAAGATCTGGCCACTAAAGACAACACTGTGGGTTGCTTGGTATCACATGTATACGGCCAGTGGTTATACCGCTTGTAACATCTAGTCACTAAAAATAACAAAAACTAACCATAACTGTGAAAGTCACTCTCTGTCGACTGTCTACTGGATGACTTGTTTACGCCTTTAGATATTCAAGACGGTTACTATGTGTAGAAAATGATTAACAATTTGATATTAAGTTATTAACACATTTCAAGTTGGTTTGTGCAGTGCATATTCTACATATTTTAAGTTTATGGAAGGGGATGAAAGAACATCCTGCTAAAAGAAAAGACGTATAAGATTGACTTGTAATTTGATCAAAGTTACCTCCTTGATACGTTGAGGATCTAGAGATAGACGCACAATAAAATCTCCCACCGTTTTGATCTCTGCGTTGATCAAGCTTTCAGCCAAGGTACCCCTTTTGTTAATGTTATATAATCGCCATATATCGTCATTCAGCGATGGGATAGGATACTTCTTGTTTGCTGCAAAACAATTCTAGTTGATCCCAAAAATTTGTTCTACATCTAAGAAAATTGCAATCATTTTTTATTTACACACACATTCCTGAGATATACTCACCTTCATTGCGGCGATCACTGAGCATAAAGGGCTTTGTCTGTGCTTCTTTAACATGAACCCCATCAAAATTGTCCACAAACCTCGCTTGTAGCCTAACTTTGGAAATTTTCATCCACGTGCTGTTATGTGAAAAAGAAACCATAGGAAGAGCAGCAGCACCTTTTCGAAGCTTCAGAGGTAAATTATTCTCATAAACATATTTTTTTCCTTCCATGTGGCAAACAAGTTTGCACTCAAATACATTTCTTGAATCCTCAGCTTCTGCTTCAATAACTACTATTTCCACTTTTCCTGAAGCTTCGGGCCCTGAGTTCACTTCTTCCTTTGTACAACTGTCAATTAAGGTCACTGTAACAGGCATGCCGCCTATGTCCTTTATGTGGTCACCAGTGTACAAAGGGGAACTGATGTTTGTAATCCTTAACTCTAAGTTTCTTGGTACAATATTGTCGGGCCTGTTAGATCCAATAAGCAACAAGGTTGATAAGAAAGTTTCCAAAAGCCGATATATGATGGTAAACACATAAGCGTCAAGCTTTTACTCTAAATATAGGCACTCACCTGGGCATGACATGGATCGCTTGATTTTGACATGACAATTCAATTTCTTCTTTTACCTGAAAGTGATTCTCAGTAAGATACTTAATCAACACCTATAAACAAACGTTATGATATGTAACTGGAAAGAAGCAAGCGAGCTAAAACTGAGCCAACTTAGGAAGATGTCCGAAATTACAGGCACATAAGTGGGCAAACCCGATGCAGAAGGCTCCCGCATGAGGACCCAAATTCCATCATCTTGAACCCGATTACAAAGTTGTATATTTCTCCCAATGTTTTGAGTTTTTATTTGTTTCTATTATAATGTAAAAATGCATGAATCTTTGATTTGAGTGATTCACGTGTTTATTTAGGAATTTAATTTCTTAACTATGCAGTCAAGTTTCAATCTTCCAAACTTGGATCGACCAGTCGTATTTACATGTACCTTTCAAATATTAAGTGCTTCATGTAATGGCTTAATCGTTCAATTCTACATCAATTTTCATCTTGATATTATTTTCTCGGTTGTTCTTGCTTACGCTCTGCGTCATGTTAACATTAATATGGCATATCATATTTAACATAGATACTTTTAATCTATGTTGTCAAGGCGCATAGGGGCACTCAAGGCGAATAGGCCTAGGTGTCAGGCGCTAAAAAAAGCGAGGGTTTTTAAGCTAGACGCATAGTTAAGATATCATTTTTACGGGTTTTAGACATGTTTTAGGATTCTTTAGGGCTACTTAAGAGGTTTTGGTTGATTTCATAACTATTTTGGTTGATTCTAGCCGTTATATAGGGTTTTTTTAACCATCTTTGCCTCTTTGCCTGACACCACACCTTTCAGGGCACAGCGCATATGGTACGCTGGGTTGTGCTTCAGAGCCTAGGCACCCTAGGAGGACGCCTTTGACAACATAGCTTGAAACATTAGAAAACATGGCTTACATAAGTTGCGAGTGCTGGCAAGATTGGGGAGAAAACAGTTATAGAAAAACGGCTATGATCCAAGTATCCAAACAAATGGGTAGGGGTGAGTTGAATAGATCTGAGAAAGAAAGCAAAAGAAATGACTACGACACCTTTGTCAATTGTCATTATATCAAAGTTTCAACACAGAATTTCTGAGAACAAATGACGAAAACAACCCAAATCTTGATATTTAATTGTGATCAAGAAAGTCAACAAAGCATAAATAAACAAAGATACCAATTTATATGTGTATATATTCTATCATCAAGTTCCAGATGATCAAATCAGATGTCGTGAATAACATCAGAAGAGCCCGAAAACAGGATCAAGGCATGAGACTCAACAGGGTCATCATTAAAATCAAGTACAGATCATAATCATAACCTCAAATACACCATTGATTTGGGATAACAATCCCTCCAGAATTATACTCAATCACATGTGATTTAAAGAACAGGAACACCATCCGAGACTCAAATATCAAATATAATCTACTTTAAAAGTATCAGATTGTTGTTTCTAGTGAAGAATTCCTGTTCAGAAACGTCATATTATATTTACATGCACCTTTCAAATAAGAACATGTAACAGTTTAATCATCCAATCGTCCGATAATTTTCCTCTTGATATTTTGTTCTCAGTTGTTCTTTCTTCTGCTCTGCGTCTTATTAGCTTTTATATGGCATATAAAATTTAAACTAAAAACAAAGATTAATGTGATACGTAATTTTATAAATCGGAACTTACATAAGTTGCAAGTGCTGGCAAGATTTGGGATAAAACTATTATAGATAAACGGCTAAAACAAATCCGTCCAGGCCTTTAGTGATATTTATGATCCTAGTATTCAAACAAATGGGTGGGGGTGCGTTGAATGTATCTGAGAAATAAGCAAAAAATGACTATGACGCCGTTGTCAATCGTCATTAAATCAAAGTTTCTAAAAATAATTTCTGAGGACAATTGTCGAAAACCACCCAGATCTCAGGAGACCATATATAAACAAAGATATAAAATCTATGGGGATGTAGAGATTATATCATCAAGTAAGGGATCAAATCAGAAGGGCCCAAAAACAATATCAAGGCATGACACTCAATAGAGCTATCATTAACAAGATAACAAGTTAACAACAAGTGCAGATCATAATTATAGCCTCAAATCCACCATTGAATTTGAAATAATACTCCCTCTAGAATTATGTTCAATCAGATGTGGTCAATAAGTACAGGACCACCATCTAGAGACTCAAAACCGCAATTATGATCTACTTCAAAAGAATTTAATGATTTGTGATTTCTTCCAGTGAAGAATTTATATATATTTCTTCCAGTGAAGAATTTCTGCACATTATTACCTTAATAATAATATATTCCAAAAAAATAAATGTAAACTCACAAGCGCTCGAACCCATTTGTCGAATTCGAACCGCATATCATGTGGCAAATGGGTCAACAGCCCTTTCAGTTCTTCCCTGAAAAAAGACAAATATCAATCACACTCAAGAAAGGCAAAAATTCAGTCAAAAAGCATGATGAGAAAAAAAAGTAGATTCTTACTCTCTTTGAAGAGAGAATTTCATTTCATCAGCTCCAGAATTGGTGTTATTTTCTGAAATCAGGGTTTGATTGCTAAAAGTCAACGGTTGATTAGTGCCACGAGACATTTCGAATTGGAAGCTATAGATGTTGGTTGCAGAAACAAAAATAACTGAAAATATAGGGGTTTGAAGTTTTGACGATTGTGATAAAGCGTGATTGGACAATAGATAAAGTCGGAGTATTTATAGGAAGTTGGATAGTGTCGGCTCTACTTACACGCGTCTTCTTGAGAGAAATGTCGTTTACTTTTAACCGACTTTAACAATAACCATAAAAGATTTAACAAAATACTCTTTAGGTTAAAAACTTACGAGAACTGTATTAAGAAAAAAAGTTAAAAACATTAAGATAATTGTTTTAAGAAAAAAAATATCATCCCAAAAGCGTCGCAACTTTAAATCACGAATAAATTATAAGTTTTGTCATTTATCTATCAATTTCAGACGTTTTCATTTGTCTTTAAAATTTATTAGTTTTGTACTTAATGTTTTCAAATGCTACACATTATGTCCTTTAGCTTTTAACCTAGTTAAAATTTTCTGTTAAATTTGATGACGTACTCTACACATGAGGGTATTTTTGTCAATTCACTTTTTAGGAACTATTATGTAAATACTTAATATCTAAGGACTGTTGTGTGTAACCATAAAAAAGATATATGTAAATAAAATATAAATCTGCACACTCTCTCTCTCTCTCTCTCTAACAGTCTAACCTATAGAACCACCACTCTTTTATCGCCAACACCCGACCACCACCACCCAAAAATTAAACACTCTTTCTCTGTATACACAATCTCTCATCTCTGCACCACCATAACCTCCTTCTGCCACAACCTCTGATGACGACGACGACGACGACGATGATGATGCCGATTTGTTGGAGTCGGAGCCACCAGAGCGAATCAGAACATTTCGGAACCAGTCACCGTTTATGTATAGTCGCCGGCTGGTGGGTTGTGTTTGTTGGTGCACATTAAGTGCCAGCAGACCAGCCGTTTGTGTATAGTCGCCGTGGACAAACAGAATAAAAGTATCGCTATGCTCTTTGTCATCTTCTACCTTGGCATCTTTTCCTATACCTGCACTCACTTGACACGAAGATGTTAGAAATGTTTCATTAAATTCACTATTAGGAACGGTGCTTACTACATTAGAAAACATGGCTTACATAAGTTGCGAGTGCTGGCAAGATTG
The DNA here is from genome assembly GCA_947069175.1 of Scalesia atractyloides. Taxonomy (NCBI): domain Eukaryota; kingdom Viridiplantae; phylum Streptophyta; class Magnoliopsida; order Asterales; family Asteraceae; genus Scalesia; species Scalesia atractyloides. The sequence goes on from CAMTDV010000001.1 coordinate 6,967,950, forward strand.
GGGAGAAAACAGTTATAGAAAAACGGCTATGATCCAAGTATCCAAACAAATGGGTAGGGGTGAGTTGAATAGATCTGAGAAAGAAAGCAAAAGAAATGACTACGACACCTTTGTTAATTGTCATTATATCAAAGTTTCAACACAGAATTTCTGAGAACAAATGATGAAAACAACCCAAATCTTGATATTTAATTGTGATCAAGAAAGTCAACAAAGCATAAATAAACAAAGATACCAATTTATATGTGTATATATTCTATCATCAAGTTCCAGATGATCAAATCAGATGTCGTGAACAACATCAGAAGAGCCCGAAAACAGGATCAAGGCATGAGACTTAACAGGGTCATCATTAAAATCAAGTACAGATCATAATCATAACCTCAAATACACCATTGATTTGGGATAACAATCCCTCCAGAATTATACTCAATCACATGTGATTTATAAGAACAGGAACACCATCCGAGACTCAAATATCAAATATAATCTACTTTAAAAGTATCAGATTGTTGTTTCTAGTGAAGAATTCCTGTTCAGAAACGTCATATTATATTTACATGCACCTTTCAAATAAGAACATGTAACAGTTTAATCATCCAATCGTACGATAATTTTCCTCTTGATATTTTGTTCTCAGTTGTTCTATCTTCTGCTCTGCGTCTTGTTAGCTTTTATATGGCGTATAAAATTTAAACTAAAAAACAAAGATTAATGTGATACGTAATTTTATAAATCGGAACTTACATAAGTTGCAAGTGCTGGCAAGATTTGGGATAAAACTATTATAGATAAACGGCTAAAACAAATCCATCCAGGCCTTTAGTGATATTTATGATCTTAGTATTCAAACAAATGGGTGGGGGTGGGTTGAATGGATCTGAGAAATAAAACAAAAAATGACTATGACGCCATTGTCAATCGTCATTAAATCAAAGTTTCTAAAAATAATTTCTGAGGACAATTGTCGAAAACCACCCAGATCTCAGGAGACCATATATAAACAAAGATATAAAATCTATGTGGATATAGAGATTATATCATCAAGTTCAAAGGGATCAAATCAGAAGGGCCCAAAAACAATATCAAGGCATGACACTCAATAGAGCTATCATTAACAAGATAACAAGTTAACAACAAGTGCAGATCATAATTATAACCTCAAATCCACCATTGAATTTGAAATAATACTCCCTCTAGAATTATGTTCAATCAGATGTGGTCAATAAGTACAGGACCACCATCTAGAGACTCAAAACCGCAATTATGATCTACTTCAAAAGAATTTAATGATTTATGATTTCTTCCAGTGAAGAATTTATATTATTTCTTCCAGTGAAGAATTTCTGCACATTATTACCTTAATAATAATATATACCAAAAAAATAAATGTAAACTCACAAGCGCTCGAACCCATTTGTCGAATTCGAACCGCATATCATGTGGCAAATGGGTCAACAGCCCTTTCAGTTCTTCCCTGAAAAAGGACAAATATCAATCACACTCAAGAAAGGCAAAAATTCAGTCAAAAAGCATGATGAGAAAAAAAAGTAGATTCTTACTCTCTTTGAAGCGAGAATTTCATTTCATCAGCTCAGAATTGGTGTTATTTTCTGAAATCAGGGTTTGATTGCTAAAAGTCAACGGTTGATTAGTGCCACGAGACATTTCGAATTGGAAGCTATAGATGTTGGTTGCAGAAACAAAAATAACTGAAAATATAGGGGTTTGAAGTTTTGATGATTGTGATAAAGCGTGATTGGACAATAGATACTGTCGGAGTATTTATAGGAAGTTGGATAGTGTCGGCTCCACTTACACGCGTCTTCTTCGTGACTGAGAGAAATGTCGTTTACTTTTAATAACCATAAAAGATTTAACAAAATACTCTTAGGTTAAAAACTTACGAGAACTGTATTAAGAACAAAAGTTAAAAACATTAAGGTAATTGTTTTAAGAAAAAAAATGTCATCCCAAAAGCGGGGCAACTTTAAATCACGAATAAATTATAAGTTTTGTCATTTACCTATCAATTTCAGACGTTGTCATTTGTCTTTAAAATTTATTAGTTTTGTACTTAATGTTTTCAAATGCTACACATTATGTTCTTTAGCTTCTAACCTAGTTAAAATTTTCTGTTAAATTTGATGATGTACTCTACACATGAGGGTATTTTTGTCAATTCACTTTTTAGGAACTATTATGTAAATAATTAATATCTAAGGACTATTGTGTGTAACAATGAAAAAGATATATGTAAATAAAATATAAATCTGCACTCTCTCTCTCTCTAACAGTCTAACCTACAGACCACCACCACCACTTGGTTATCGCCACCACCCGACCACCACCACCCAAAAATTAAACACTCTTTCTCTGTATACTCAATCTCTCATCTTTGCACCACCATAACCTCCTTTTGCCACAACCTCTGATGATGACGACGACGACGACGGTGATGATGCCGATTTGTTGGAGTCGGAGCCACCGGAGCGAATCGGAACATTTCGGAACCAGTCACCGTTTATGTATAGTCGCCGGCTGGTGGGTTGGGTTTGTGGGTGCACATTAAGTGCCAGCAGACCAGCCGTTTGTGTATAGTCGCCGTGGACAAACAGAATAAAAGTATCGCTATGCTCTTTGTCATCTTCTACCTTGGCATATTTTCCTATCCCTGCACTCACTTGACACGAAGATGTTAGAAATGTTTCATTAAATTTACTATTAGGAACGGTGCTTACCACATTAATGTTTAAGCTTTTGATGTTCTTGGGATTTGTCACTGTATCGCTTGGTTGATGACCTTTGTTCTTTTTCAAAATTACCACCTCACTTGCAAGCTGACACATTTGAGTAATCAAAGATTGAATCGCCTTGTCACGGTTTCATCTTTTTGAAGCGAGCATCATCCATTTGATTTCTTCTTTGCATCTCTAGTTGCATCGTTTTGAGCAAATCCATAACTTCATTCCCACTTGAACCTAACGGTCCCGACCACCATGTTTGTTCATTGTTTGGTGATAGATATTGCCTTTGATAGCCTTGATTTGCAAATTGTTGACGAGGAACATAATTTACTTGAGGAGCCCTTGAAAGTTCGGATTGGCTTGATTTGCTGAATTTTCATATCGGAAATTAGGGTGATTTCTCAAACCGGAGTGGTATGTATTCGAATTCATGTTATAGTTCCTACCACCCCCTCCTTGGCCTTGAATTGCATTCAGTTCCTCAAACTATTCTTGAACTCCCAAACAATTATCCGCTGCATGGCCCAACTCAATACATTTAGTACAAACATCATATACCTTATTAGTGGCCTGAACTCCTCCATCATCCACAGCATGAACTTGCGGTCTCGTACTAATCGGCCTTGCTCTTCCAGAAGATTGTGCCTTCCTCTTCGATATGACCGACATTTGTTCTAAAAACGCCCAATCGTCTTACTCAAAATTGGTACCAAATGTACCGTTAGTAATAGACATTAAATCTCGAGCATCTTCCGAATTCAACCCCTCGTGAAAAGCGTTCACCAATTCACAAAGCTCAATACCATGATGGGGGCAATTTTAATCATCATGTTAAATCTTTCAAACGCCTCATGAAACATCTCACCTGATTGTTGTTGGAAGCTTCTTAGACTACGTCTTGCATCATTAGTCTTTTGAGCAATGAAAAACTCTTCCAAAAAGCGTTGTTGTATTTCAGCCTAAGTATAAATGGAGGCGGAACGCAACGTATAAAACCATCTCTTCGCTTTTCCTTCCAAAGAAAATTGGAAAAACACAAATTTGAAATCATTGGACGAAAAACCTTGCCTTCCAATAGTGTTGCAAATGGAATCATAAGCTTCCAAATGAAAATATGGTTCTTCCGTGGCCAACCCCTTATACTTTAGCAAACTTTGGAGTGAGTTGGTTCTAACCTCAAAGGTTCTTCCCTCGTGATTTTGAGGAATCACCACCAGAGAAGGATTATTAGTAATAACCTCGTGGTTATGTCTTCTTGGAACACCCAATGGTACTCTTGGTTGTTGACCCGCTTGCCTTGGCATTTGCTTTGAGGTGCATATGGTTGAGGTGGTTGTTGAGGTATTTGTTGTTGTTGCATCTGCCTTTGAAATGGTTGTCTTTGTTGAGGCATTTGTTGTTGAAGAACTTGCTGCTGCAGTCTAGCAAACTTTTGTTGAAGAGGTCTGGTGGTTGCCTTTGTGCATATGCAAACCCACATTGAGTTCCCATTTGAGTCCCATCATCAACCATTACATATCCTTCATCTTATAACCCTCAAATTCATCCTCATACCCATAGTCATACCCATCCCATCCTGCCCCCATAGACTGTATGAAGGGAGGTTGTTGGTATTGCAACCTCAGTTGTGGTGGTTGTTGAAAATCTGAAGTGGTATGGATTATGGGTGGGTTCTGTTGAAATAAAGGTGGTTGATTTTGTTGGGATGATGATTGATCGGGAGTTGGGAAAAACGGCTAAAGGTTGGAATGTTTGATGAAGGTTAGTAACTGAATGAATGAGGTGTGCTCATGGGAATTGTGGTGTTGGTAGGTTTCATCTCACTTGATGATGTAGAAACTGTTGTAGGAATTGGAGGAGGGATGGTTGGCATTGTTTGACCCGTAGTGGGTTCCGAAGGTTCCATTATGCTTTTTGGTGTAGTAGGAGACCTAACAATCTTGTTCTCAAGAAGTAATACTTGGTTCCTTCTAAGTGTCCGTTCAATTTCAGGATCAAAAGCTGGTGGTGATGACTTGTGAGAGCCTCTAGTATGCATACACCTGTAGGTACCTGCACACTAACACAACCAGCGTAAACACGAAAATAACAAACAAAAATTACTAAATATAACACACGTTGCGCACTACTCCCTAGCAACGGCATCAAAATTTGACGTGAGGTCGACGTCTCACTCAAAAATAAACCAAATACACTAATTGGATAGTGGTAAATGGGTAGCGAATACTGGGAGTTTGTGGAAAATGTGTTTACTAAGTAGCTTGTAAATTACGACTAATAAAATTAAAATGGTAGAAAATTAATCTCAAAGTTTGGTTTGATTGGTTTTTATAAAATTTAAATTAACGAATTATCACTTAACAAATTTTAATTCAGAAATGAGAAGGAATGTTTTCCCCCGGTTTTAGGTTTTCTATGAACGACAATGTCAAAGTTTAATTGGGATGAACTACATAGACATAGTTCGTGAGTGTGTGTTTGATTGTGATAAAAAGGGGACCAAGTACTTGGATTACAGAACGCAAGGTTGTCACCCGATAATCAGTTACATATAACCAACCTCAAATCCCACCCAATAAATCCTGGTTACCTATGGCACCAAGAACTATTGGTTTAGAATAAGGAATCTAACAATATAAACAGTAACTAATCAAACTCACAATCACCATAGCAATACAATCAAAGAGATCAAATTACTATCCCAAAATAACATAAACAATGACAAACATTCATAAGGAATCCTTACAATCCGGGGAAAACATAAAGGAAACTAGCCACACATCGTTCGGTTGATCATCATCACTTCAAATATGTTGTTCATATGAATCAAAGATGATAAAGTAGCAATAAACACACCCAAAACAATGTTTTGCAACCCTAATTTCGCCTCCAACAAGTTCTGAAACGAGAATAATGAAAAGGATAATCAAAGGTCACTCCACACCAACTATTTTAAAGAAAACAAGAATTTCCGTCTGGCCTCCACCGTAATTTACCGCTTTAAACTGGTATAACCTAATTTACCGGCAGTACAACTTCTTTGCCGTTTCCATAGTTTACCAGTATGACTCGTGCCGGGTAAGCTTCCGGTATCCGATTCATACAGCCGGTTTAAACCGGTTTTTAAAACATTGCACTTATCCTTGCATCTTATGACCCACATCCCTTTTTGCGATAGCCCAAACTAACTTCACACCATTCAAAAGGAATAACCTTTCCAAAACACAGCTCATTTGTCCACTTTTAAGAGTTTATTCACAATCAAAGCTAATACATGTTGTGAATCTACCTTTAACAAATCACTTTATGATTAATTTAATTCATTAAACCACCCTTACCATTGACAAACATAATCTTTAACAAACTTTGTTAACACATATGATCATCACTTAATTCAGCCATAGCCTATTCCCATGGAAATGTATCTACATAAACTTAAACACGTATGTAAATCTGTTTATACCTATTTCCTCACGTACACTTAATTCAATACCCCCCCCTCCTCACACACATATAGTTAGCCAGTTATTCATTAACTTGCTTAATATATATTAATCATAAAATCATATGTGAACACTTATCATGTAGTAAAAGGGTTTTTTTATTATTTTTTTTTTCTAAGGAGAACCATCCTATATAATCTTCGGTTGTGTTCTCAGTGAAAAACAATATATTTATTTTTTATTTTGTCCCGATAATAAAACAGTTAAAATAATATATTAATAATGATGTTTTATTTAAAAACCTGATATCGCTTTCTATCATTGTTCTCACGTGCTCTCTTCATTGCTCTCCACACATAAGCGTCACTTCTAATTTCCTCTCCCACACCCTTCCTCATCATGCAAACCCTCTTTTTTTAATCAAACAAATAATATTAAATTATTTATCAGCTATCAATAATTTAAATTTAAATATAATATAATATATAATAACATAACAAACCTAACAAGGTCTACTTAAAACTTAAACCCAGAGTAGGAACAACTCACTGGAGAAACCAAGTATATAAATTGAAGTAAATTAGTAGCTACAAGATTATATTGTTTGGTTCATGATTTAATTTTGATGAATTTATGGTTTAACGGGTCTTTAAAATTTAGACTCAAATGTGTAAAGTGAACTTAATTACCCGTTTGAAAGAGAAGTATGTGGATTTTGAAGTTGTTAAGTCTTTTATAATGAGTTTAACTGAGACATTGTTTATGTAATTAACCTTATGTGTATTTATTTATTCTAAAGTGTTAATTGTGTTTGATTAGTGATAACGATTAAAAAATATTCATGAATTTGTCTTGTTCTATAAAATAAAGTAAATTTTCTTGAGTCATCCACACCTACACATAAAGTTTTATGTTGTAATCTTATTAATATTAATTTTCTTCTACGTATAAACTAATCATGCTTACCGTTATTTCTCTTATTTTATTAAAATCTAGTACTCATCTTTAAAATTTAGCACATGAAATCGCTTTGTTTTTATATTATGTATAAGCATATATATATATATATATATATATATAGTATATGTATCTATTATTTTTAACCATAATAAATAAGTTATGTATTACATAATCACTTCTATCTTATGACACTGTATAAGTGAATATACAATTTTATAGCACTGGTCAAGTCAATGGATAAAATAAAATCTTTTTCTTAAGAGTTTAAAAACAATTTAGACCACTGGTCTCGTCAATGGATAAAATAAGGTAATGAAATTTCGTATTCAACTACAGGTTACTTATTGTTAAACCAACTTTTTTTATTTGTTTAAAAACTTTAATTTATTATTATATTTAATTTTATTAGTTGTATTTGTTTAAAATAAAACACTTTTTTTTTTCAAATGATTGAATGTTTTATGTGACAAATAGTACCCTCAAGTGTTTGGGTACTTGATAGATTTTGATTTCGCAGCATATGATGTCCGACTTTTTGCCTTATGAACTTTAAGGACCATAAATAGTTCTCGTTCATTAAATTATGTTTGTACGTGTACCCACAGCTCCTCGTATTTGCTCACGTTTGTTTTAGAAAGAAAAAAAAGAAGTTTTAGGTATATAACTCGGCAACTGAATTATTTATTTTCAAAATGTTCGGTTGACGTGTTCGTTAAACCAACTTTTTTATTTTGTTTAGTTAATAAACAATATAATAAGTTTTATTTTTTTATTTAAAGATTCTCTTTTCCTCTTCCTCACCCTACCTCATCACGCCAACCCTCTTTTCTTTCCCCCTCCCTTCTTTTAATCATATAAATTAAATTAAATTAAATTAGTCTCTATAAAAACAATCCCCAACCGCCCAGACAAAGACAAGACAAGTAAAGACTAAAATCCAAAATATTATTTCTAATAAAAAGAGTAACTCATGTTAGAAAACGTGTTAAGTGTCTTTTAACGAACATGGTGTTGTGGTCACTTTTTTTTTGAAAGGCAGCACCCTCCATCATATAAGTGAAGATTTCAAACCATGTAAGGTGTAAGTTTAGATGGATAAAAAGAGTATTTAGGAGTAGATAGAATTGTAGCTAAAAAAAGTTTGAAGTGTTTAAACGTAAGTAACTCATCAATTGAAGTTAAACTGTTTGATCACGGTTTGATTTTGTGTGTTAATCATCTAACAGATTAGTCAACAGTTTAAAACTTAGATCCAACGATTTGAACCATCCATTTAACCTTTTTATTGTTTATTTTCTTAACTTTTATACTATTTTGCACTTCACAATTTATTGTACTTTACTAGCATATCAAGTTAAAAATTATTATTTGATTTTTAACAACTATTACATACCATATTTACACTTTTCTAAAATTTGACTTTGTAATAACAGAAGGGACCAAAATTGGTGAAGAAAAAAAATCCATTTGAACCTAAACATCTCATTTTAAAACACCTTAATCCAAATATATCTTGTGTATTTATTTTTTCAGCCTGAACATTATAATATTGTTTTGACGAGGTCTATGGAGCCAAAGAGCTATTAGTCTATTACTACAGCTCATATTGTGATCAGGAATCCACAATTAGGATCATGAGTGGATTTAGGTTGGGAGTATCTGTTATGATCGAGTACACACGAGTACGAAACGAAACACAGAAGCAATAAACAAACATGGAGATCTACGTATTTCGATCTATACGAACCTAAACCATGGATCATTGAGTTTGATCAAAACATTCCGTTACAGTTTGATTAGGACAACAATGAGGCTGAGCACAGCATTCTATTACAGGTCATATACATGGCAGTGTAGTGCACAGTTAATGGTAATTAGGATTAGCATTTGTGCAGGCTTTGACTTTGCCTGGGTCAGCAAATTTAAAGGATTGACTATCCAAGGTCAAATAGATTAGGCGAAAATGGTAAAAAGTTGTGCAGGGGTAAGGTGTTTTCTGTTTACAAATAACAGAGGGTAATTAAAAAGGGTAAGATGGTCATTTCCCATGACCACTAACAGAACTGGTAAGAAATTTAACATCAGGGGGTAAAGTTGAGGCAATTGGGATTCGTCCAGGGGTAAGACAACATGATTTTGGTTTCAGGGGGTAAGAGTGTGAGCGGGGTCTAAAGCCAGGGGGTAAGATTGAAATTTACTCAAACTTAAATAACTAGGGTTAAAACGCTTTAGAAACACGTTTTTAAGCAAGAACCAGTCATACCTGGTTTTTGAGTAGCAACGGGTCCCAACCCTACCCGAGCGTAGTAGTTATGAGTTTAAAATCACAAACCCGGTTTCGGTTTCTACCCGGTTCTTCTTTAAACCCGGTCCTAAAAGTACCTGATTCCAAAATACCTGGTTCCGGTTCCGCCTCAAAACCCATTTCGCCCCTCTAGTTCCAAAGGTCATGTTATAAACCCTCGTCCTTTACTAAGGCTTGTAATAGATTTTGTAAAGGATCTTTTGATGGACATGACGTGATGGTAATGATTCTCCTCAAAAAGTAGGAGCATGTTACTTTGTCATTCAAAAATATATATTCAACTTCTAGTTTTTGTTTATTTTTCCTTTTAAAATGACCGGATCCTTACTTCCAATTTGTATTTGATTGGAGCAAATTATATCACAAATTGTTATGCAACTCTAAGTGATGTTAAATTCTAAATGATGTTAGTTTTATAAATAGATTATAACAGACAAAAAATAAATGTCGAGCATCAAAAATCCAAATTCCAAGTCTCCAATTCGTCAAATTGCAAGATATTAGACAGATTCTAAATATCTCCTATAAAGTATAGCCGGTTTTTTAATCAATTAATGAGCCCACTTTCAAATTACAGCATAAGCCCAATTTCAACAAAAAAAACACAAAAGTCACAAATAACTATTGTAATTCTTCCTTAGACCACCGGTACCGTTTTTTTTTTTTTTTTTGCGTTTTTTCCAAAAAAAAATCTCCCGTCACACCTTCCACCGCTCCTGGGCGTTTTTAAAAAAAAAAAAAAACCCAAGTGTACTTTAAAAAACGTCAGAATATTCATATTTTTCAAAATCATACCGTTGATTCAACGGTAACATGCCAATTTTTTTTATTTTAATCCACTTTTTACCCTATAAAACTTCCCACTTTTATTCAATTTTTATAAAACTCCTTACTCTCTTCTATACTACTTCAAAATTTATAAAAAATTTACATCTTGAATCCCTTCCGACCCTATTTCGGTGTTCCGTCTAGACCCGGTAACCCCATTACATATCGCCCGAACACCATCCAATCGCAACAAAACATCAATTTTCAAGATAAGACTCGAGTGTGTTTGCGTATGCACAATACTAGGCAGGGCGGTTCACAACCGTTCTTTCAAGTTCCCCACGACTTTGCATCCATAGGCGGTTCGCAACCGTCTCGAGAAGAAACAGAACCGGAAGTACAAACGGTACCGGAGACACAACCCGAGCCCGTTCCCGCGGCATCTGAACGTGGAAAACGGTCTCATAAAAAAAGGAAGCAAACGCTCCACGCCGAAAGGGAACCTACATAGCTTGGACAAAAGACGAGGAATACGCGTTAGCTCGGGCGTGGCTCAACATATCGAAGGACCCCGAAGTTTGTTAGCATTATAAAAATATATTTGTTTAATTTTTTAAATAATTCGTAACTGTTTATTTTTATTTTTTAAGAATATAACATTATTTTTTTATTTGTTTGTAGCAAACTATCAAACTTCACCCGAATTTTGAAATAAACTCATGAAACTTTTTTAAAGCGATGGGTAAAGGTTAGTATCAGGAAAAAGATTCAATATCAAGCAAATGGACTGATATAAAACATAAATGTTATCGGTTCCAAAAAGTTTCCAACGCACGAGGGATAACTGGCCTAGCGGAGAAAACGACGGGGGTATTTTAACAAGAGCGTTGGAAGAGTACAACCAAACGAGAGGTGTTTTCACATACTTGAAATGTTGGGAGCTTCTATGCGGAAGTCCAAAATGGTCTAACGTACCGACCATGACGTCTAGTGGTAGACGTAAAGCAAAACGGTCGAAAACTTCGTCCTCGGTTGACCCGGAGACATCCACTTCCGATGCTCGTAACGTCGACATAAACAATAATTTGGACGACGAGGGGGATGTGGAATTGGAACGACCACCCGGTAGAAGAAGTGGGAAAAAAGGGGGAAAAGGTGGAGTCGTCTTCGGCTAATTTCGAAATGAAGGAAGATTTCGACGAGATGAACCGACGCCTACAAGACATTCCAGACCTCGGTTATAGGCATTTAGAGACTATATAAGAAAGAAACGCCAAAAACAAAAAGAAATTGTCGCCATACAAAAATCGAGACAAATGGAGAAAGATATAGAATTTTTGTCTAAACCGATCGATCCTAGCGGAAATGCGTCGGCAACAAATTCGTGACAAATACGGACTTTAGATTATTTTTTTTATTTAGCAATGTATTTTTTTTGTTTTTCCCGGTTTTTATTTTTATTTTTAGTTATCTAATTTTTTTATTTAACGAAATATTATTAGTTTTATTTAAATTAAAAAAATAATAAATGGGTAATGATTTGTTGGGGCATTATTCCGATATACCCATTTTAGAAAAACGCTCAATAATGCTCCATTGCTGACTCGACCGTCACATGGCGTGAAACGCCCAAGGGTGGGGGCATTATTCTCTCATCCCACTACACATGGTCTTAAACCTGCCATATAAATTGGGGCCCAAAGTGATGGCTTTTTATAATTGCCCATAGGCCGACCCTGCCTAAGGGGTTGTTTGTTTAAGCTCTTAATATGCTCTTAATTGGTTCACACTCTTACTAATTCAGCACTTAATGGTTCAGACTGTTTGTTTCGCGAGCAGATGCCTCTGAATAATTAAACATTATACTAAGTTTGACTGAATAGCGAAGACATCTCATCTGAATTGGTCAGACATTTGCCTTTAAATGGTTAAGCATTATACTGACACTTAATGGTTCAGACCTCTTACTAGTTCTACACTTAATTGTCACACCTTGGTCGTAGCGGAAGCGCAAGTATGTGACTATTAGGTAATCATTGCATCCAATTTAGTAAACAGTACTAACAACAACGATGTCATGCCATTACTAAGTTTCATTATACATTTACATCCTTCAAAAGTGAAACATCAGTATCAGATTTCCATTACAAACATAGTTTAAAAGACATTGTTCCAAAATAGGATAGTGTTTTCATCACAATTTCATGTTGAGGCTTTGACCTCTATATACCCAAACGAGGTTGGGATATAAAGGGAAAACCCTCCAAAAGTAATACATCGTTTTCTTGACAGTTCCCAAACCCGGATCTCATCACGAGCTCAAGTCCTGCGTCCTGAAACACATGTAATTTTAAAAAAGAAAAAGTCAACATAAAGTTGGCGAGTTCATGTAGTTTATTGTTTTCACATCCAAATGTCATCTTTGAAAACCTGTATTGAAATCCAAGTATGTTATTAGCATCAATGAGTTAATTTAGGATCTATCAGTGTGTCGCGAGCACCCTGACATACTAGTGCCATAAGTAAGTAACCAAACCGAGACTTCTTTGACATGTTGGGATCACAAAAGCACTCCAATGGGTATACCAACCAGGAGTGGAGCGAGTCTCAAACTCAATAGATCACCTCTTTTGCACCTTGGTCACTAAGTGATTAATGGTTACTACTGTTATTTCCTACATACGCACAGTGATCTGTTATCTGCTAACTCATAGCTAACATACTGTTTTGACATGACATGTATTTCCCCTCGATAGTTTAAAACAAAACTTAAAGTAAGTGAAAGGAGGGACATGAACTCACAGTTTTTATGTTCCTTTTAAGTCGTACAGTCTAACTTTCGGTGTCCGCAACGTATGTAACCTACATGCGTATTGGTTTCATTAGACACCTAGGTCTCAATGGACCTTATACACGTTGTTCATCTTGAATCCTTATTGTATTTACTTGTTATGATTGAACAACTTAGAATGTTATTATAGTGTTGGTAGTTTGTTTGTTCGATGAATATTGTTATATCTTTCTTAAAATATATATACATTATTGTTTTCAAACAATGTGTGAACTGGGCCTTGCCCTTCACATGTCATTGGGCCTAGCCCATGTTTTCTTGTCGCCGGGCCTAGCCCATGTAATTTTTGACTTTGGGCCTAGCCCATTTTTTTTGTCATTATGCCTAGCCCATGTCTTTTTGTCTTTGGGCCTAGCCCATGTGTTTTTTGTCTTTGGGCCTAGCCCATGTCTTTTTTGTCTTTTGGCCTAGCCCATGTCTTTTTGTCTTTGGGCCTAGCCCATGTCTTTTTATATCCTTGGGCCTAGCCCATGTATTTTTGTATCCTTAGGCCTAGCCCATGTATTTTTTTGTATCCTTGGGCCTAGCCCATTTATTTTTGTATCTTTGGGCCTAGCCCATGTATTTTTGTATCCTTGGGCCTGGCCCATGTATTTTTGTATTCTTTTGGGATTTTATTAGTTCTTGGGCCACCTCTATAACATATGGAATTTGGGCCTCATATATGGTTTTCACCATTTTTGGGCCTAGCCCAAATGTGTATATATATATATATATATATATATGTGTGTGTGTATATATATATATATATATATATATAAGCCCATTTTTATTATAAGTGTTTACTTATAATTTTTCTAACTTTTTATATGCTTAACTTTCCGGATTTTTCATTTCGATAATATATAAACATGTTGATCGTCTAAATATATATTTAGACTCGCTGTCGGCGATGTTTGATTATGTAAGATTAATGAGGACCAATTTGTTGCATAGTGCACTCCTCGTTTCCTTGACAAAAACATTCTTCATAGTGGACAAGATCCAAACTCACAATTGTTTACCTGAATTCTCAAGGACCTGTTATGGTTATTTCCACCCGATTTGAACCAGAGAAAATCGGGTCCTGTAAAAGGAGGAGGATGTTGTTTGGTGGCTTTTAGCATTCACAGTGGGATCTTTGCCAAAACCAAGTTTGGGTGATTTTCATTCTCACAAGAAACAAGAATTTGTTATAGTGCACAATAAAAGTACATTTCCAGTTTCTGGGGATCGTTTGAACTGGTTTGGGCCCAAAACCCGCTTTGTGCACCTTTACTCCAAACCAGGGATAATAGATGCAGGCTTTTTCCATTCAAATTTCAAGATGGTTCTTCCTGGAAAGAACATAAAAGAAAAACATGAGTGTCATATTTTCATACAACACACGGGATAAAGAAAACTGAAAGTACAAATAAACAACATACAATTGTGTACTACCAATCATTTTTGTTGTTTACAAATCATCTCTCTTTTAAAAGGGGCAACATGAACAACAGTTAGAACGCAAGGGTAAAATGGTAAGTTTCTGTTATTCTAACTAATCATTTAGCAAACATAAAACATTCAACAGAATAACATTTAATTCCATAAACTTCTAGATATACAGAAAAAACCCTTAATGGTAAACAAATAAACACACCCAAAATATATACATAGAGAGAGAGAGAGACAGGTATCAATTTTAAGTAGGGACTGTGAGAATCACATAAACAACCTGTGTCATTTGCTTTAACTATGATGTATAAGGCGGTTATGTTACTACATAAGCTCTGCGCTTTCTTACTCCAACTTCATCTAACAAGCATTAGGTGAAAGTTGCTAGTGCAGTTTTCACAGTTCTCGACTTAAAAGTGGTTTGAGTTAAGAACTGCGAAAACCGCATACTACCCTTTCTTTGCTGATTTAGTGGGAGAAAGAAAGAGAGTCGGGTAGGTGGTTACATAACCATCTTATGTATCGAAGTTAAAACATAAAGATACAAGTGTTTGTGAGGTTTTCACAATTTTGTACTTATTCTTGGTTATGTATTGGAAAAATTCTATATATATACAAATGCATATATACATTTCATGTATCCTTACTCTGGAAATATACTACTATTAGTGTGCACTATGACAATCTTCTTTTCTTGGGAGCATGAAAATCATCCAACCTTCTTTTTGGTGAGGAACATATGGTGAATGTTACAACACAAAGCAGCTTCCTCCATCTTTTACAAGATCCGTTTTTCTCTGGTTCAGGTCGAATGGAAGTACAAAGAGCTTCGAACTCGCAATAAATCTCATAATAACAGGTACCCAAAGATGCAGGTAAGAATTGCGGGTTTGAATCTTGTTCGTCATGAAGCATGATTTTGTTAAGCATATGAATGCAACTTGCAACGAATTGGTCCTTATTAATGGGAATTACATCCTTGAAGTTTTTAGATGCAGAAATTACCAACTTCTTGGCGTCTTCCTGCTACCACATATATACTATAATTAGAGGTGGCAAAAATAAGGTTGGGTAACTTCTTAAAATGTATGGGTCGAAATGTGAACACTTATATTGTCCATAAAAGTTCATATTTTGATGAACGATTAGTGTGTCAAGTATTAATAAAGATTCATATCATTTCGCTAATAGTATCATATTTGAGAAGATTGATTTAAATGTCCTATACATTAGAGGATTACATTGAATAATTTCATGGGAATCTTTTGACCTGTTTAATCCGTTTAAACACCCTTTCAGTTTTACTCGTTAGAAATAAAATATTGCATGAATCAACCGGTTCATAAATAAAGGAGGGGGGGTCAAAATATCCAGCTCTAATAAAAAAAATTGTAATATAATGCTAGTGTTTGGATAGGAAGCATGCCTTTTGGGTCTCAGAGAGCATATAGCTGGAAAGAAATGAATCCCCTTGGTACAATCCCAACACTTCACCCGAGACATTGAGAATAACCTCTGTTTTTTGGTCAACGGTAGAACGGTACTTAAGTATAGCAGGACATTTCTGAGCATGTTCCACCGTTGCCTTCAAGTTTTTTTGCATGCTTTGCACCACCAAATATCTAGAAATATCCCAACATTGTAACAATGATCATTTTCAGTTTATTGTCTATACTTTGTATAAGATCTGGCCACTAAAGACAACACTGTGGGTTGCTTGGTATCACATGTATACGGCCAGTGGTTATACCGCTTGTAACATCTAGTCACTAAAAATAACAAAAACTAACCATAACTGTGAAAGTCACTCTCTGTCGACTGTCTACTGGATGACTTGTTTACGCCTTTAGATATTCAAGACGGTTACTATGTGTAGAAAATGATTAACAATTTGATATTAAGTTATTAACACATTTCAAGTTGGTTTGTGCAGTGCATATTCTACATATTTTAAGTTTATGGAAGGGGATGAAAGAACATCCTGCTAAAAGAAAAGACGTATAAGATTGACTTGTAATTTGATCAAAGTTACCTCCTTGATACGTTGAGGATCTAGAGATAGACGCACAATAAAATCTCCCACCGTTTTGATCTCTGCGTTGATCAAGCTTTCAGCCAAGGTACCCCTTTTGTTAATGTTATATAATCGCCATATATCGTCATTCAGCGATGGGATAGGATACTTCTTGTTTGCTGCAAAACAATTCTAGTTGATCCCAAAAATTTGTTCTACATCTAAGAAAATTGCAATCATTTTTTATTTACACACACATTCCTGAGATATACTCACCTTCATTGCGGCGATCACTGAGCATAAAGGGCTTTGTCTGTGCTTCTTTAACATGAACCCCATCAAAATTGTCCACAAACCTCGCTTGTAGCCTAACTTTGGAAATTTTCATCCACGTGCTGTTATGTGAAAAAGAAACCATAGGAAGAGCAGCAGCACCTTTTCGAAGCTTCAGAGGTAAATTATTCTCATAAACATATTTTTTTCCTTCCATGTGGCAAACAAGTTTGCACTCAAATACATTTCTTGAATCCTCAGCTTCTGCTTCAATAACTACTATTTCCACTTTTCCTGAAGCTTCGGGCCCTGAGTTCACTTCTTCCTTTGTACAACTGTCAATTAAGGTCACTGTAACAGGCATGCCGCCTATGTCCTTTATGTGGTCACCAGTGTACAAAGGGGAACTGATGTTTGTAATCCTTAACTCTAAGTTTCTTGGTACAATATTGTCGGGCCTGTTAGATCCAATAAGCAACAAGGTTGATAAGAAAGTTTCCAAAAGCCGATATATGATGGTAAACACATAAGCGTCAAGCTTTTACTCTAAATATAGGCACTCACCTGGGCATGACATGGATCGCTTGATTTTGACATGACAATTCAATTTCTTCTTTTACCTGAAAGTGATTCTCAGTAAGATACTTAATCAACACCTATAAACAAACGTTATGATATGTAACTGGAAAGAAGCAAGCGAGCTAAAACTGAGCCAACTTAGGAAGATGTCCGAAATTACAGGCACATAAGTGGGCAAACCCGATGCAGAAGGCTCCCGCATGAGGACCCAAATTCCATCATCTTGAACCCGATTACAAAGTTGTATATTTCTCCCAATGTTTTGAGTTTTTATTTGTTTCTATTATAATGTAAAAATGCATGAATCTTTGATTTGAGTGATTCACGTGTTTATTTAGGAATTTAATTTCTTAACTATGCAGTCAAGTTTCAATCTTCCAAACTTGGATCGACCAGTCGTATTTACATGTACCTTTCAAATATTAAGTGCTTCATGTAATGGCTTAATCGTTCAATTCTACATCAATTTTCATCTTGATATTATTTTCTCGGTTGTTCTTGCTTACGCTCTGCGTCATGTTAACATTAATATGGCATATCATATTTAACATAGATACTTTTAATCTATGTTGTCAAGGCGCATAGGGGCACTCAAGGCGAATAGGCCTAGGTGTCAGGCGCTAAAAAAAGCGAGGGTTTTTAAGCTAGACGCATAGTTAAGATATCATTTTTACGGGTTTTAGACATGTTTTAGGATTCTTTAGGGCTACTTAAGAGGTTTTGGTTGATTTCATAACTATTTTGGTTGATTCTAGCCGTTATATAGGGTTTTTTTAACCATCTTTGCCTCTTTGCCTGACACCACACCTTTCAGGGCACAGCGCATATGGTACGCTGGGTTGTGCTTCAGAGCCTAGGCACCCTAGGAGGACGCCTTTGACAACATAGCTTGAAACATTAGAAAACATGGCTTACATAAGTTGCGAGTGCTGGCAAGATTGGGGAGAAAACAGTTATAGAAAAACGGCTATGATCCAAGTATCCAAACAAATGGGTAGGGGTGAGTTGAATAGATCTGAGAAAGAAAGCAAAAGAAATGACTACGACACCTTTGTCAATTGTCATTATATCAAAGTTTCAACACAGAATTTCTGAGAACAAATGACGAAAACAACCCAAATCTTGATATTTAATTGTGATCAAGAAAGTCAACAAAGCATAAATAAACAAAGATACCAATTTATATGTGTATATATTCTATCATCAAGTTCCAGATGATCAAATCAGATGTCGTGAATAACATCAGAAGAGCCCGAAAACAGGATCAAGGCATGAGACTCAACAGGGTCATCATTAAAATCAAGTACAGATCATAATCATAACCTCAAATACACCATTGATTTGGGATAACAATCCCTCCAGAATTATACTCAATCACATGTGATTTAAAGAACAGGAACACCATCCGAGACTCAAATATCAAATATAATCTACTTTAAAAGTATCAGATTGTTGTTTCTAGTGAAGAATTCCTGTTCAGAAACGTCATATTATATTTACATGCACCTTTCAAATAAGAACATGTAACAGTTTAATCATCCAATCGTCCGATAATTTTCCTCTTGATATTTTGTTCTCAGTTGTTCTTTCTTCTGCTCTGCGTCTTATTAGCTTTTATATGGCATATAAAATTTAAACTAAAAACAAAGATTAATGTGATACGTAATTTTATAAATCGGAACTTACATAAGTTGCAAGTGCTGGCAAGATTTGGGATAAAACTATTATAGATAAACGGCTAAAACAAATCCGTCCAGGCCTTTAGTGATATTTATGATCCTAGTATTCAAACAAATGGGTGGGGGTGCGTTGAATGTATCTGAGAAATAAGCAAAAAATGACTATGACGCCGTTGTCAATCGTCATTAAATCAAAGTTTCTAAAAATAATTTCTGAGGACAATTGTCGAAAACCACCCAGATCTCAGGAGACCATATATAAACAAAGATATAAAATCTATGGGGATGTAGAGATTATATCATCAAGTAAGGGATCAAATCAGAAGGGCCCAAAAACAATATCAAGGCATGACACTCAATAGAGCTATCATTAACAAGATAACAAGTTAACAACAAGTGCAGATCATAATTATAGCCTCAAATCCACCATTGAATTTGAAATAATACTCCCTCTAGAATTATGTTCAATCAGATGTGGTCAATAAGTACAGGACCACCATCTAGAGACTCAAAACCGCAATTATGATCTACTTCAAAAGAATTTAATGATTTGTGATTTCTTCCAGTGAAGAATTTATATTATTTCTTCCAGTGAAGAATTTCTGCACATTATTACCTTAATAATAATATATTCCAAAAAAATAAATGTAAACTCACAAGCGCTCGAACCCATTTGTCGAATTCGAACCGCATATCATGTGGCAAATGGGTCAACAGCCCTTTCAGTTCTTCCCTGAAAAAAGACAAATATCAATCACACTCAAGAAAGGCAAAAATTCAGTCAAAAAGCATGATGAGAAAAAAAAGTAGATTCTTACTCTCTTTGAAGAGAGAATTTCATTTCATCAGCTCCAGAATTGGTGTTATTTTCTGAAATCAGGGTTTGATTGCTAAAAGTCAACGGTTGATTAGTGCCACGAGACATTTCGAATTGGAAGCTATAGATGTTGGTTGCAGAAACAAAAATAACTGAAAATATAGGGGTTTGAAGTTTTGACGATTGTGATAAAGCGTGATTGGACAATAGATAAAGTCGGAGTATTTATAGGAAGTTGGATAGTGTCGGCTCTACTTACACGCGTCTTCTTGAGAGAAATGTCGTTTACTTTTAACCGACTTTAACAATAACCATAAAAGATTTAACAAAATACTCTTTAGGTTAAAAACTTACGAGAACTGTATTAAGAAAAAAAGTTAAAAACATTAAGATAATTGTTTTAAGAAAAAAAATATCATCCCAAAAGCGTCGCAACTTTAAATCACGAATAAATTATAAGTTTTGTCATTTATCTATCAATTTCAGACGTTTTCATTTGTCTTTAAAATTTATTAGTTTTGTACTTAATGTTTTCAAATGCTACACATTATGTCCTTTAGCTTTTAACCTAGTTAAAATTTTCTGTTAAATTTGATGACGTACTCTACACATGAGGGTATTTTTGTCAATTCACTTTTTAGGAACTATTATGTAAATACTTAATATCTAAGGACTGTTGTGTGTAACCATAAAAAAGATATATGTAAATAAAATATAAATCTGCACACTCTCTCTCTCTCTCTCTCTCTAACAGTCTAACCTATAGAACCACCACTCTTTTATCGCCAACACCCGACCACCACCACCCAAAAATTAAACACTCTTTCTCTGTATACACAATCTCTCATCTCTGCACCACCATAACCTCCTTCTGCCACAACCTCTGATGACGACGACGACAACGACGATGATGATGCCGATTTGTTGGAGTCGGAGCCACCAGAGCGAATCAGAACATTTCGGAACCAGTCACCGTTTATGTATAGTCGCCGGCAGGTGGGTTGGGTTTGTTGGTGCACATTAAGTGCCAGCAGACCAGCCGTTTGTGTATAGTCGCCGTGGACAAACAGAATAAAAGTATCGCTATGCTCTTTGTCATCTTCTACCTTGGCATCTTTTCCTATACCTGCACTCACTTGACACGAAGATGTTAGAAATGTTTCATTAAATTCACTATTAGGAACGGTGCTTACTACATTAATGTTCAAGCTTTTGATGTTCTTGGGATTTGTCACTGTATCGCTTGGTTGATGACCTTTGTTCTTTTTCAAAATTGCCCCCTCACTTGCAAGCTGACACATTTGAGTAATCAAAGATTGAATCGCCTTGTCACGGTTTCATCTTTTTGAAGCGAGCATCATCCATTTGATTTCTTCTTTGCATCTCTAGTTGCATCGTTTTGAGCAAATCCATAACTTCATTCCCACTTGAACCTGACGGTCCCGACCACCATGTTTGTTTATTGTTTAGTGATTGATATTGCCTTTGATAGCCTTGATTTGCAAATTGTTGGCGAGGAACATAATTTACTTGAGGAGCCCTTGAAAGTTTGGATTGGCTTGATTTGCTGAATTTCCATATCGGAAATTAGGGTGATTTCTCAAACCGGAGTGGTATGTATTCGAATTCATGTTATAGTTCCTACCACCCCCTCCTTGGCCTTGAATTGCATTCAGTTCTTCAAACTATTCTTGAACTCCCAAACAATTGTCCGCTGCATGGCCCAACTCATTACATTTAGTACAAACATCATATACCTTATTAGTGGCCTGAACTCCCCCATCATCCACAGCATGAACTTGCGGTCTCGTAATAACCGGTCTTGCTCTTCTA
This sequence comes from Scalesia atractyloides, assembly GCA_947069175.1. Taxonomy (NCBI): domain Eukaryota; kingdom Viridiplantae; phylum Streptophyta; class Magnoliopsida; order Asterales; family Asteraceae; genus Scalesia; species Scalesia atractyloides. The sequence continues at coordinate 6,989,635 of CAMTDV010000001.1, forward strand.
GAAGATTGTGCCTTCCTCTTCGATATGACCGACATTTGTTCTAAAAACGCCCAATCGTCTTACTCAAAATTGGTCCCAAATGTACCGTTAGTAATAGACATTAAATCTCGAGCATCTTCCGAATTCAACCCCTCGTGAAAAGCGTTCACCAATTCACAAAGCTCAATACCATGATGGGGGCAATTTTAATCATCATGTTAAATCTTTCAAACGCCTCATGAAACATCTCACCCGATTGTTGTTGGAAGCTTCTTAGACTACGTCTTGCATCATTAGTCTTTTGAGCAATGAAAAACTCTTCCAAAAAGCGTTGTTGTATTTCAGCCTAAGTATAAATCGAGGCGGAACGCAACGTATAAAACCATCCCTTCGCTTTGCCTTCCAAAGAAAATTGGAAAAGCACAAATTTGAAATCATTGGACGAAAAACCTTGCCTTCCAATAGCGTTGCAAATGGAATCATAAGCTTCCAAATGAAAATATGGTTCTTCCGTAGCCAACCCCTTATACTTTAGCAAACTTTGGAGTGAGTTGGTTCTGACCTCAAAGGTTCTTCCCTCGTGATTTTGAGGAATCACCACCAGAGAAGGATTATTACTAATGACCTCATGGTTATGTCTTCTTGGAACACCCAATGGTACTCTTGGTTGTTGACCCGCTTGCCTTGGCATTTGCTTTGAGGTGCATATGGTTGAGGTGGTTGTTGAGGTATTTGTTATTGTTGCATCTGCCTTTGAATTGGTTGTCTTTGTTGAGGCATTTGTTGTTGAAGAACTTGCTGCTGCAGTCTAGCAAACTCTTGTTGAAGAGGTTCTGGTGGTTGCCTTTGTGCATATGCAAACCCACATTGAGTTCCCATTTGAGTCCCATCACCAACCATTACATATCCTTCATCTTATAACCCTCAAATTCATCCTCATACCCATAGTCATACCCATCCCGTCATGCCCCCATAGACTGTATGAATGGAGGTTGTTGGTATTGCAACCTCAGTTGTGGTGGTTGTTGAAAATCTGAAGTGGTATGGATTATGGGTGGGTTCTGTTGAAATAAAGGTGGTTGATTTTGTTGGGATGATGATTGATCGGGAGTTGGGAAAAACGGCTAAAGGTTGGAATGTTTGATGAAGGTTGGTAACTGAATGAATGAGGTGTGCTCATGGGAATTGTGGTGTTGGTAGGTTTCATCTCACTTGATGATGTAGAAACTGTTGTAGGAATTGGAGGAGGGATGGTTGGCATTGTTTGACCCGTAGTGGGTTCCGAAGGTTCATTATGCTTTTTGGTGTAGTAGGAGACCTAACAATCTTGTTCTCCAGAAGTAATACTTGGTTCCTTCTAAGTGTCCGTTCAATTTCAGAATCAAAAGCTAGTGGTGATGACTTGTGAGAGCCTCTAGTATGCATACACCTGTAGGTACCTGCACACTAACACAACCAGCGTAAACCCGAAAATAACAAACAAAAATTACTAAATATAACACACGTTACGCACTACTCCACAGCAACGGCATCAAAATTTGACATGAGGTCGACGTCTCACTCAAAAATAAACCAAATACACTAATTGGATAGTGATAAATGGGTATCGAATACTGGGAGTTTGTGAAAAATGTGTTTACTAAGTAGCTTGTAAATTACGACTAATAAAATTAAAATTGTAGAAAATTAATCTCAAAGTTTGGTTTGATTGGTTTTTATAAAATTTAAATTAACGAATTATCACTTAACAAATTTTAATTCAGAAATGAGAAGGAATGTTTTCCCCCGGTTTTAGGTTTTCTATGAACGACAATGTCAAAGTTTAAATGTGATGAACTACATAGACATAGTTCGTTAGTGTGTGTTTGATTGTGATAAAAGGGGACCAAGTACTTGGATTACAGAACGCAAGGTTGTCACCCGATAATCAGTTACGTATAACCAACCCCAAATCCCACCCAATAAATCCTGATTACCTATGGCACCAAGAACTATTAGTTTAGAATAAGGAATCTAACAATATAAACAGTAACTAATCAAACTCATAATCACCATAGCAAGACAATCAAAGAGATCGAATTACTATCCCAAAATAACATAAACAATGACAAACATTCATAAGAAATCATTACAATCCGGGGAAAACATAAAGGAAACTAGCCACACATCGTTCGGTTGATCATCATCACTTCAAATCTGTTGTTCATATGAATCAAAGATGATAAAGTAGCAATAAACACACCCAAAACAATGTTTTGCAACCCTAATTTCGCCTCCAACAAGTTCTGAAACGAGAATAATGAAAAGGATAATCAAAGGTCACTCCACACCAACTATTTTAAAGAAAACAAGAATTTCCGTCTGGCCTCCACCGTAATTTACCGCTTTAAACCGGTATAACCTAATTTACCGGCAGTACAACTTCTTTGCCGTTTTCATAGTTTACCAGTATGACTTGTGCCGGGTAAGCTTCCGGTATTCGATTCATACAGCCGGTTTAAACCGGTTTTTAAAACATTGCACTTATCCTTGCATCTTATGACCCACATCCCTTTTTGCGATAGCCCAAACTAACTTCACACCATTCAAAAGGAATAACCTTTCCAAAACACAGCTCATTTGTCCACTTTTAAGAGTTTATAAACAACCAAAGCTAATACATGTTGTGAGTCTACCTTTAACAAATCACTTTATGATTAATTTAATTCATTAAACCACCCTTACCATTGACAAACATAATCTTTAACAAACTTTCTTAACACATATGATCATCACTTAATTCAGCCATAACCTATTCCCATGGAAATGTATCTACATAAACTTAAACACGTATGTAAATCTGTTTATACCTATTTCCTCACGTACACTTAATTCAATACCCTCCCCCCCTCCACACACACACATATAGTTAGCCAGTTATTCATTAACTTGCTTAATATATATTAATCATAAAATCATATGTGAACACTTATCATGTAGTAAAAGGGTTTTTTTATTATTTTTTTTTTCTAAGGAGAACCATCCTATATAATCTTCGGTTGTGTTCTCAGTGAAAAACAATATATTTATTTTTTATTTTGTCCCGATAATAAAACAGTTAAAATAATATATTAATAATGATGTTTTATTTAAAAACCTGATATCGCTTTCTATCATTGTTCTCACGTGCTCTCTTCATTGCTCTCCACACATAAGCGTCACTTCTATTTTCCTCTCCCACACCCTCATCATGCAAACCCTCTTCTTTTAATCAAACAAATAATATTAAATTATTTATCAGCTTTATTTGATTTAAATTTAAATATAATATAATATAATAACATAACAAACCTAACAAGGTCTACTTAAAACTTAAACCCATTGTAGGAACAACTCATTGGAGAAACCAAGTATATAAATTGAAGTAAATTAGTAGCTACAAGATTATATTGTTTGGTTCATGATTTAATTTTGATGAATTTATGGTTTAACGGGTCTTTAAAATTTAGACTCAAATGTGTAAAGTGAACTTAATTACCCGTTTGAAAGAGAAGTATGTGGATTTTGAAGTTGTTAAGTCTTTTATAATGAGTTTAACTGAGACACTGTTTATGTAATTAACCTTATGTGTATTTATTGATTCTTAAAGTGTTAATTGTGTTTGATTAGTGATGACGATTAAAAAATATTCATGAATTTGTCTTGTTCTATAAAATAAAGTAAATTTTCTTGAGTCATCCACACCTACACATAAAGTTTTATGTTGTAATCTTATTAATATTAATTTTCTTCTACGTATAAACTAATCATGCTTACCGTTATTTCTCTTATTTTACTAAAATCTAGTACTCATCTTTAAAATTTAGCACATGAAATCGCTTTGTTTTTATATTATGTATAAGCATATTATATATATATATATATATATATATATAGTATATGTATCTATTATTTTTAACCATAATAAATAAGTTATGTATTACATAATCACTTCTATCTTATGACACTGTATAAGTGAATATACAATTTTATAGCACTGGTCAAGTCAATGGATAAAATAAAATCTTTTTCTTAAGAGTTTAAAAACAATTTAGACCACTGGTCTCGTCAATGGATAAAATAAGGTAATGAAATTTCGTATTCAACTACAGGTTACTTATTGTTAAACCAACTTTTTTTATTTGTTTAAAAACTTTAATTTATTATTATATTTAATTTTATTAGTTGTATTTGTTTAAAATAAAACACTTTTTTTTCTAATGATTGAATGTTTTATGTGACAAATAGTACCCTCAAGTGTTTGGGTACTTGATAGATTTTGATTTCGCAGCATATGATGTCCGACTTTTTGCCTTATGAACTTTAAGGACCATAAATACTTCTCGTTCATTAAATTATGTTTGTACGTGTACCCACACCTCCTCGTATTTGCTCACGTTTGTTTTAGAAAGAAAAAAAAAAGGAGTTTTAAGTATATAACTCGGCAACTGAATTATTTATTTTCAAAATGTTCAGTTGTCGTGTTCGTTAAACCAACTTCTTTATTATGTTTAGTTAATAAACAATATAATAAGTTTTATTTTTTTATTTAAATTATTTAAAGATTCTCTTTTCCTCTTCCTCACCCTACCTCATCACGCCAACCCTCTTTTCTTTTCGCCTCCCTTCTTTTTTAATCATATAAATTAAATTAAATTAAATTAGTCTCTATAAAAACAATCCCCAACCGCCCACACAAAGACAAGACAAGTAAAGACTAAAATACAAAATATTATTTCTAATAAAAAGAGTAACTCATGTTAGAAAACGTGTGAAGTGTCTTTTAACGAACATGGTGTTGTGGTCACTTTTTTTTTTGAAAGGCAGCACCCTCCATCATATAGGTGAAGATTTCAAACCATGTAAGGTGTAAGTTTAGATGGATAAAAAGAGTATTTAGGAGTAGATAGAATTGTAGCTAAAAAAATTGTGAAGTGTTTAAACGTAAGTAACTCATCAATTGAAGTTAAACTGTTTGATCACGGTTTGATTTTGTGTGTTAATCATCTAACAGATTAGTCAACAGTTTAAAACTTAGATCCAACGATTTGAACCATCCATTTAACCTTTTTATTGTTTATTTTCTTAACTTTTATACTATTTTGCACTTCACAATTTATTGTACTTTACTAGCATATCAAGTTAAAAATTATTATTTGATTTTAACAACTATTACATACCATATTTACACTTTTCTAAAATTTGACTTTGTAATAACAGAAGGGACCAAAACTGGTGAAGAAAAAAAATCCATTTGAACCTAAACATCTCATTTTAAAACACCTTAATCCAAATATATCTTGTGTATTTATTTTTTCAGCCTGAACATTATAATATTGTTTTGACGAGGTCTATGGAGCCAAAGAGCTATTAGTCTATTACTACAGCTCATATTGTGATTAGGAATCCACAATTAGGATCATGAGTGGATTTAGGTTGGGAGTATCTGTTATGATTGAGTACACACGAGTACGAAACGAAACACAGAAGCAATAAACGAACATGGAGATCTACGTATTTCGATCTATATGAACCTACACCATGGATCATTGAGTTTGATCAAAACATTCCGTTACAGTTTGATTAGGACAACAATGAGGTTGAGCACAGCATTCTATTACAGGTCATATACATGGCAGTGTAGTGCACAGTTAATGGTAATTAGGATTAGCATTTGTGCAGGCTTTGACTTTGCCTGAGTCAGCAAATTTAAAGGATTGACTATCCAAGGTCAAATAGATTAGGCGAAAATGGTAAAAAGTTGTGCAGGGGTAAGGTGTTTTCTGTTTACAAATAACAGAGGGTAATTAAAAAGGGTAAGATGGTCATTTCCCATGACCACTAACAGAACTGGTAAGAAATTTAACATCAGGGGGTAAAGTTGAGGCAATTGGGATTCGTCCAGGGGTAAGACAACATGATTTTGGTTTCAGGGGTAAGGGTGTGAGCGGGGTCTAAAGCCAGGGGGTAAGATTGAAATTTACTCAAACTTAAATAACTAGGGTTAAAACGCTTTAGAAACACGTTTTTAAGCAAGAACCAGTCATACCTGGTTTTTGAGTAGCAACGGGTCCCAACCCTACCCGAGCGTAGTAGTTATGAGTTTAAAATCACAAACCCGGTTTCGGTTTCTACCCGGTTCTTCTTTAAACCCGGTCCTAAAAGTACCTGATTCCAAAATACCTGGTTCCTAACCGGTTCCGGTTCCGCCTCAAAACCCATTTCGCCCCTCTAGTTCCAAAGGTCATGTTATAAACCCTCGTCCTTTACTAAGGCTTGTAATAGATTTCGTAAAGGATCTTTTGATGGACATGACGTGATGGTAATGATTCTCCTCAAAAAGTAGGAGCATGTTACTTTGTCATTCAAAAATATAAATTCAACTTCTGGTTTTTGTTTATTTTTCCTTTTAAAATGACCGGATCCTTACTTCCAATTTGTATTTGATTGGAGCAAATTATATCACAAATTGTTATGCAACTCTAAATGATGTTAAATTCTAAATGATGTTAGTTTTATAAATATATTATAACAGACAAAAAATAAATGTCGAGCATCAAAAATCCAAATTCCAAGTCTCCAATTCGTCAAATTGCAAGATATTAGCCAGATTCTAAATATCTCCTATAAAGTATAGCCGTTTCTTTTAATCAATTAATGAGCCCACTTTCAAATTACAGCATAAGCCCAATTTCAACAAAAAAACACAAAAGTCACAAATAACTACTGTAATTCTTCCTTAGACCACCGGTACAGTTTTTTTTTTTTTTTTTTTTTGCGTTTTTTCCAAAAAAAATCACCCGTCACACCTTCCACCGCCCCTGGGCGTTTTTTAAAAAAAAAAAACCCAAGTGTACTTTAAAAAACGTCAGAATATTCATATTTTTCAAAATCATACCGTTGATTCAACGTTAACATGCCAATTTTTTTTATTTTAATCCACGTTTTACCCTATAAAACTTCCCACTTTTATTTCATTTTTATAAAACTCCTTACTCTCTTCTATACTACTTCAAAATTTATAAAAAATTTAGATCTTGAATCCCTTCCGGCCCTATTTCGGTGTTCCGTCTAGACCCGGTAACCCCACTACATATCGCCCGAACACCATCCAATCGCAACAAAACATCAATTTTCAAGATAAGACTCGAGTGTGTTTGCGTACGCACAATACTAGGCAGGGCGGTTCACAACCAGGCAGGGCGGTTCACAACCGTTCTTTCAAGTTCCCCACGACTTTGCATCCATAGGCGGTTCGCAACCGTCTCGAGAAGAAACAGAACCGGAAGTAGAAACGGTACCGGAGACACAACCCGAGCCCGTTCCCGCGGCATCTGAACGTGGAAAACGGTCTTATAAAAAAAGGAAGCAAACGCTCCACGCCGAAAGGGAACCTACATAGCGTGGACAAAAGACGAGGAATACGAGTTAGCTCGGGCGTGGCTCGACATATCGAAGGACCCCGAAGTTGGTTAGCGTTATAAAAATATATTTGTTTAATTTTTTAAATAATTCGTAACTGTTTATTTTTATTTTTTAAGAATATAACATTATTTTTTTATTTGTTTGTAGCAAACTATCAAACTTCACCCGAATTTTGAAATAAACTCATGAAACTTTTTTTAAAGCGATGGGTAAAGGTGAGTATCAGGAAAAAGATTCAATATCAAGCAAATGGACTGATATAAAACATAAATGTTATCGGTTCCAAATAGTTTTCCAACGCACGAGGGATAATTGGCCTAGCGGAGAAAACGACGGGGGTATTTTAACAAGAGCGTTGGAAGAGTACAACCAAACGAGAGGTGTTTTCACATACTTGAAATGTTGGGAGCTTCTATGCGGAAGTCCAAAATAGTCTAACGTACCGATCATGACGGCTAGTGGTAGACGTAAAGCAAAACGGTCGAAAACGTCGTCCTCGGTTGACCCGGAGACATCCACTTCCGATGCTCGTAACGTCGACATAAACAATAATTTGGACGACGAGGAGGATGTGGAATTGGAACGACCACCCGGTAGAAGAAGTGGGAAAAAAGGGGAAAAGGTGGAGTCGTCTTCGGCTAATTTCGAAATGAAGGAAGATTTCGACGAGATGAACCGACGCCTACAAGACATTCCAGACCTCGGTTATAGGCATTTAGAGACTATATAAGAAAGAAACACCAAAAACAAAAAGAAATTGTCGCCATACAAGAATCAAGACAAATGGAGAAAGATATAGAATTTTTGTCTAAACCGATCGATCCTAGCGGAAATGCGTCGGCAACAAATTCGTGACAAATACGGACTTTAGATTATTTTTTTTATTTAGCAATGTATTTTTTTTGTTTTTCCCGGTTTTTATTTTTATTTTTAGTTATCTAATTTTTTTATTTAACGAAATATTATTAGTTTTATTTAAATTAAAAAAATAATAAATGGGTAATGATTTGTTGGGGCATTATTCCGATATACCCATTTTAGAAAAACGCTCAATAATGCCCCATTGCTGACTCGACCGTCACATGGCGTGAAACGCCCAAGGGTGGGGGCATTATTCTCTCATCCCACTACACATGGTCTTAAACCTGCCATATAAGTTGGGGCCCAAAGTGATGGCTTTTTATAATTGCCCATAGGCCGACCCTGCCTAAGGGGTTGTTTGTTTAAGCTCTTAATGTGCTCTTAATTGGTTCAAACTCTTACTAATTCAACACTTAATGGCTCAGACTGTTTGTTTCGCGAGCAGATGCCTCTGAATGATTAAACATTATACTAAGTTTGACTGAATAGCGAAGACATCTCATCTGAATTGGTCAGACATTTGCCTTTAAATGGTTAAGCATTATACTGACACTTAATGGTTCAGACCTCTTAATAGTTCTACACTTAATTGTCACACCTTGGTCGTAGCGGAAGCGCAAGTATGTGACTATTAGGTAATCATTGCATCCAATTTAGTAAACAGTACTAACAACAACGATGTCATGCCATTACTAAGTTTCATTATACATTTACATCCTTCAAAAGTGAAACATCAGTATCAGATTTCCATTACAAACATAGTTTAAAAGACATTGTTCCAAAATAGGATAGTGTTTTCATCACAATTTCATGTTGAGGCTTTGACCTCTATATACCCAAACGAGGTTGGGATATAAAGGGCAAACCCTCCAAAAGTAATACATCGTTTTCTTGACAGTTCCCAAACCCGGATCTCATCACCAGCTCAAGTCCTGCATCCTGAAACACATGTAATTTTAAAAAAAAGTCAACATAAAGTTGGCGAGTTCATGTAGTTTATTGTTTTCACATCCAAATGTCATCTTTGAAAACCTGTATTGAAATCCAAGTATGTTATTAGCATCAATGAGTTAATTTAGGATCTATCAGTGTGTCGTGAGCACCCTGACATACTAGTGCCATAAGTAAGTAACCAAACCGAGACTTCTTTGACATGTTGGGATCACAAAAGCACTCCAATGGGTATACCAACCAGGAGTGGAGCGAGTCTCAAACTCAATAGATCACCTCTTTTGCACCTTGGTCACTAAGTGATTAATGGTTACTACTGTTATTTCCTACATACGCACAGTGATCTGTTATCTGCTAACTCATAGCTAACATACTGTTTTGACATGACATGTATTTCCCCTCGATAGTTTAAAACAAAACTTAAAGTAAGTGAAAGGAGGGACATGAACTCACAGTTTTTATGTTCCTTTTAAGTCGTACAGTCTAACTTTCGGTGTCCGCAACGTATGTAACCTACAGGCGTACTGGTTTCATTAGACACCTAGGTCTCAATGGACCTTATACACGTTGTTCATCTTGAATCCTTATTGTATTTACTTGTTATGATTGAACAACTTAGAATGTTATTATAGTGTTGGTAGTTTGTTTGTTCGATGAATATTGTTTATATATATATTTCTTAAAATATATATATTATTGTTTTCAAACAATGTGTGAACTGGGCCTTGCCATTCACATGTCATTGGACCTAGCCCATGTTTACTTGTCGCCGGGCCTAGCCCATGTAATTTTTGACTTTGGGCCTAGCCCATGTTTTCTTGTCATTAGGCTTAGCCCATGTCTTTTTGTCTTTGGGCCTAGCCCATGTCTTTTTTGTCTTTGGGCCTAGCCCATGTTATTTTGTCTTTGGGCCTAGCCCATGTCTTTTTTGTCTTTGGGCCTAGCCATGTCTTTTTGTCTTTGGGCCTAGCCCATGTCTTTTTGTCTTTTGGGCCTAGCCCATGTCTTTTTATATCCTTGGGCGTAGCCCATGTATTTTTGTATCCTTGGGCGTAGCCCATGTAATTTTTTTGTATCCTTGGGCCTAGCCCATATATTTTTGTATCTTTGGGCCTAGCCCATGTATTTTGTATTCTTTTAGGTTTTTATTAGTTCTTGGGCCACCTCCATAACACATGGAATTTGGGCCTCATATATGGTTTTCATCATTTTTGGGCCTAGCCCAAATGTATGTATGTATGTATGTATGTATATATATATATATATATAAGCTCATTTTTATTATAAGTGTTTACTTATAATTTTTCTAACTTTTTATATACTTAACTTTCCGGATTTTCATTTCGATAATATATAAACATGTTGATCGTCTAAATATATATTTAGACTCGCTGTCGGCGTTGTTTATTACATGTTTGTTTTCGTCGAGAATCGTTCGTTGTTGTCGACGTGAATGTGTAATCTTGAATGTCCGCCTATTGTTCGCCTTGTTTCAATTGTCCGATTTATTGTTTCGACGCTTAACAAAATATATTTATCATGTTACCAATACTTGGTGTGTTATTTCAAGTGTTTGTATTTTGTATATGGTGGGGTATTTTTATTGTGAATACCCTAAGTTTCTAATACATACATATACAATACACACATGTATACATATTATTTATTAGCAACAAGTATTTATACAAACACTTGTATTATTTTCCATATAAGAGTATATATATATATATTTGTAAATGTATTTATTTTTCTTATAAATATATATTTGTGACTTTATTTAAACACTTAGTCATTTAGGGATAACCCTTGTCATTAAAGTCCACTTAATGACGTTTTAAGTTACTAATCACGTTTAGTCCCACTAATCACCCCACTAATCATGTTTTAATTGCGATTAGATTTTTAGAAAATTTCACCATAGTTTCCACTAAACTATAGTGTTTTCCACGTTTTAAAACGTATTTAAAACCTGTTTAAACTCATAATCATCATCAACAACCCATCTAATATTTATTTAACATAATCTACATATCATCATCCATGAGTTTTGTTGTTAAAAACCCTAGTAAATCAAGGGGGGTTTTTAATGTTCATTATTCTTTTCAAAACAATACTTTATCATGTTGTTTAAACAAGTTCATGCATGTAACCCTTTGGTTACTACACATTTTTAATGTGATTACCACTTAAATACATATGTTTATTTCTTATAAAAATCATTCTTATGTATAAAAAATATATTTAAGTAGTAGTATTTTACATGGATGATGTAAGTGATGATCTTGGTTAGATTTAAACCTTATCATGTTTAAATCCTTATTTTTATACTAAATCATACAAGATTATCTTACTTTTATCTCATAACATCAACATAAACAACTTCAACACAAAATAATCAATATTTATTGTTAATATTATGTTGTATTTTAGGGTTTTTGATATATCTTTTCTTGATTTTCAAGATGATCAACTTGTACACTAATAATCTAAGCATAAAAATAAGTTAGATTATGGAGGAGATTAGCTCACAATGGGTGCACAAGATTCTTGAAGATTATGGAAGAAAATAAGCTCCTTAGAAGGCCCTAATGAGCTCCATCCATGCAAGCTCCCTTAGAGGTCTTGATCAAGCTTCAAAGTGTATGAAAAGTGGTGGTTTGTGGTGGCTTAATGGTGGCTTAAGGTGGAGGTGTTGGAGCCATGGGGTGTAGAGAGCAAAGGGGGAAGATGTTTGCAACTTTTTTGTGAATAAAAATGATGAGCATAATGTGAGATGATTATATATTCACATCATAATCTCAAGTCCATCAAACAATCTACACACCATACTTAGCATCACAATTTTTCAACCAAAATCAAGTGGGTGGGACCCACTTGATGACCGTCAAAATGAAATGGGGGGTAAGTATAAATTATTTTTTTACCACATGTTGAAAATAAAGATATTTTGGTGTTTAAGTTAATTATGGTAATTAGGGTTAATCTTCTAGCATCTTAAGCATAAGACTTGTGTTTAGGGTGTAATTACATGGTATTTAATCCATATGATCCTCCAAAATAAGTTTCGGATGACGGATATGTCGCTAGATCGTTCATTGTCGAAGTATTCGCTAATAAACGGAACTATATATTTATTACCGGAAGCGTTTGATTTCGATTACCACAACTAATATGGTGTCAAATTAGTGCATTTCCGGTCCAAAAATATTCGCTAGATGAATGCATGATGAATTAGGGTTGTCGATATGTCTTCCGTTCGACCGTTCGATCGATATCGGCACTTTTATGATCCGCCGTCGAACTTTTTCGAAAGTTGTGCTTCCGTGACCTCATGTTAGTTGAATGAATTCCGAGTTCCAAATAATGCTTAACTAGTTCGCTAGACGCTCGGATGAGGCTATCGGCCACTAAAATATTCGTCGTTTCGACGATCGGCCGCTTTCTGGTCGAATTGTGCACTGTTTGCCGAATGACCGGAAACGACGTGTTATGTGTATTTTTGCTATTCTCACATTATTTTAGGATGTTTAGCTTTGCTGTATTCTTATCTTGGCATCCGGAATCCTCCGAATTAGTCTTGCGGACAAATCGCCATTTGTCGCCTTTTTTGTCGAACGGAAAATTTTGAAATTTAGGCGTTATACCGGAAAGTTATGTATTATTGTAATAGTTGTTCTCAAATATGTATTTCATTTGTATATGGACTCAGGTATGACATTAACATGCCGTTATTCCTTTTTCTGATCCGTTTCAGCGGGTTTTCCGACACAGTTAGTGTCACCGTACTTAGTGCATTCAGCACTTTTTACCAACACTTTTAGGGCATTGTTTTGGTCTGTTTCTCGTCATAACGAAAACCAGTATATGTTATGATCAGATTTACTTGCCCTAATAACGTACGACTCAGTTTTGAATTCAAATTACGATAATCATGCATGAGATTATAATACGAAATTAGTGATTACATTGTACGGAATTTCCAGTTATTTGCCAGTTGTCACATAATGATTCAGACCTCTTATGATTCAATACTTACTCATTCAAAAGTTGCCAAACAGACTCTAAGATCGATATCAGTCTATTTTGATTGTTAGTTTTATAAAATGATTCCTTTCTATAATAAAATACAAATTTATTACTCAAACATAAATTTCAAGCTTTGTTTTCTCATGTGTATCCAACCCACACAAAAAACCTACCTATATAAGAAATTGTAGAACTAACATAAAACAAAAACTAACAAAAGGGTTTATAGCCCAGTGCTAATAAAATGTGCAAGTATATTTCCGCTCCGGTGTTGGTTAAAGGTTCAACTTTCATGGTGTACGCATAGTAAGTACAGTGACGAAGATTGAGATTTCCGACGAAGGGGTCGAAAACGTACTGATGTATAAGAATTTATACATCTTTTAAACGTCAAATATTCCCCATTTATGCGAGAACTCGTTGTGTTTTCATTGATCTTGATACTCATTTGAGTTGTTTGTGAAAATACAGGTCCGGGCTTCGCCCCGGTGATGAAACGAAGGCTTTTGGAGCAATTTGGAGCAAAAATGGAACATTTCAACCAAACTGCCAGATATGGCACGACCGTGCAACCATAGGCACGACCGTGCCAAGCCTCCGGACACCGGCACTATCATCAATCTGCGTAAACCAGACCAGTCCAACAACTGGCACGGTTGTGCCAACCCTAGCATGACCGTGCTCGTGTCATCCCAGCTTCTGATAAGCTCATTTCCGAGATCGAAAGGGTCATTGCCGAGTACGTTACTGATGAGCACGACCGTGCTACCCTTTGGCATGATCGTGCCACCTCGGGGAAATTTTAGCGGGATCTTTCCGGATTTGGTAGCAAACGTGGTCAACAGCTCAGAAAGGTATCTGACATTTACCAAGCACGACCGTGCCAAAAGGTGGCATGGTCGTGCCAACTCTCCAGTAGCATAAATACGTGGCTTCAGCTCATTTGAAGGGGAGTTGGAGCATTTTGGTAAACTTTTCTCTCAAGATTCTGGTGTTGGAAGCTTGTAGAGTGAAGAAGGAGCCTTGAGGAAGGTTGTATCACTTCAACTCGTTTTACCATTTATCTTGTCTCAAACTTTAGTTATCCACTTGTTATTAACAATTTATATTATCTTGAATTTGATTTAGTTGTCATGAGCCTTGTAGGCTAAACCTTTATGTTGCTTAAACAATGTTGAAGCTAATGAATATTTGATAACATGTTAATCTTCATGATGATATTTGATCTTGTTGATGGAGTTCATATGCATGTTTAAAGTCCTTGTTCTTGAATATTTGGTCATAAGTATTTACATGTTGTGTTGGAAAGCCCACGTAGAGATTATGATTGTTGAATCTTGTTAACTTGTTGATATGATTCATAGCATGAAACTAGGAATGGTAATTGCTAACATGATTAGAATAGTGATTTGAATATGTGTATGAATTCTTGCATTTAGATTTGGAAAGATCATATGAACGTTTATATGGATTCTATAGTTTGTGTTTATGTTGGGTTAATGATTTAGGCCAAGATTGTTATCTAGCATGCATGCTTGTGATTCATATCAAGAACATGTTGAATATGTCATTCACCTTGAAACCAAGTTAGGGTGATTAGTGTGTTGTTCATATTAGTTTCCCTTGACTTGTAGAGTTAGGAGTTTTGACAAACAAATAACTCATTATTAAGATCAACATCAACTTAGCAAATGAACTTAAAAGAATGAATCTTAGGTGATTAAAATGTTGTTCATTATAATTTTCCGAAGATTTATAAAACTAAGAAACCTTGAATGGAAACTTAGTTGACCTTAGAACTTGCATCATCATTAGATTTCCTTAAATGTTGTCATATGTTTATTAGTGGATACTTAGTTTAAGCAACCTTTCTCAATTATCGTTCTTTATTAATTTAGTTAGTTAATTGTTATTTTTACATGATAGTTTAAAATCAAGAAATCAACTCATCCATTGAAGAAGGTTTAAAAGTGACAAGGATTTAGTATTAAGACACCGAGTCCACGGATTGATATCTGGTTCTTACCGACTGACTATATTGCCACCTGACGGGTACACTTGCCATTTGTGTGTGTAGTTAGTTTTAAGTAAAAACCATAAAACCCAATTTGTGTGAAAGAAAATTATAGCAAAAAAATATATTCGGTTAACGCACATCACGTACATACCCAAAAATTTATATAAAACCGGAGGGTCGAAAACGTATATACCCAAAAATTTCTATACGAAAACTACATACTCTCCATTGTTGAGCGAAAAGTTCGGGGGTCAGCCGCTCCACAAAGCTACGCCCTTGGTAAGTACGTATATAGGCGTGGGATTAGAAGGTGTTAGTTACCAGTTAAAAAACGTACTCTATAACACTTTCGCGGTAGAAAAAGAAAGCAAGCAAGTTAACCCCGAAAAAGATACAGTGGAAAAACCGATGATATCTCCGAACCATGCAGTTTGAAATTTTGAAGTAACAATCGCAACATAAATGAAAAGAATAACAAATAAAACAATTGCCACTATGAACATGAAAACTGTATCACCTCGCGACACCAAGTTTTTATAGTCTTTGACCGGTGTCATCTTCATCACAAGAAGTTGATCAAGAGCTCAGACTCACTTTTGCGTTTCGGGTGATAAAATCAATCTAACATGTCCCGAATCGTTGACTAGAGTGGACCGACATTGGATCGCTTGAGCCAAAATCCAACCTTATCAAGCAAAATGATGGAACAAAGTTATTCTATGCCACAAGTAATTTAGTCAGTTGATGGTTTTTTCAACCACCTCGGAACGAGCTTTGCTACAAGATCGCCATCAATCACATTGCATGCAAAGTTGATCAATAAATGTTTTCGAGAATACAAAGTTTATTCAAAAACATTTTCTGTCCAAAACTTTTTTATGTTTTTTAATAAATGGTTAATATGTGTCAAATATCATTAGAAAACAATATTATTCCACGCATAATCTGACTTTGGATTAAACATGTTTACACTTTGGCAATTGACATTCAACTTGTATGATTTGTTAATAAACATAGCCCAAATCAACCCATTCAGTACACGAATCCAAAATCGTCGTTCTAATATTGGTCTATATCACTTATTTTGTAGTAAGGTGTAGTTAATTATTTCTTTATTTACTTCTATATTTTCATCAAACTAAAAGCCAGAGTCGAAAACTCACCTGCTATATATACACACGAATCCAGATTGAACTTTTGTTGCTCTATAACCGAGCATCTTGATCAAACATCCGATCATTTGACGATACATCCCCCTTTTGTATCTTTAACATGAGTGAGAAACATTTTACAACACTCGACACGATCTTCCATCTCCTCTGAGCTTTGACCATGGCAGAACACGGAAACAAAAACCGGTCAACCGCACATTGCAGTTCGCCTGGTGAACCACCACCAAGATACTGCAGATGCATTGATGAGCTCGGGTCACAAATCAAGGTGTTATCCACTCGGCATTCAAAGTCCATTGGTTGATCAAATCTCACATCAATGGAGCCCATGTGGTCCGGGCCATATTCACCCAAGCTGGACCGGATAATATCCGGGGACGTTGGATTCACCTGTGGGTAATCAAACGGGCCTTTCGGAATTGCGTTACTACCTTCGAAGCTTTCGTTCATCACTTGGGTATGTAAAGGGGAAAGGTCTTTTGTAAAAGAGCAAATACTGTTTCTTAGAGAAGCTTCATCGTCATAGTGAAGAACTTTGTCCAAGTGTTGAAATGCGTATAATACCATTTTTTGCGCTTCCGCCTAGATATGCAGTTTAAAGTTTACTTCACTGATTAGGTTCCATAGGTAAACTCAAGCCGTTTACTAACTAACGGGCCAGACGGGTTGGAAGTCATCCATAGTGTTCATTATTATTATTTTTTGCCTTAAACCACCTAAATCCTTTTTCTTTTAAAATTAGGTTACACTTGTAAGTATCTGTGTAACTTAAAGATCTGAATTTTCATAAAACTATTCAGAAGGTTCTACACACTTTGGAGTTTCGACCCATTTGACCCCTTCCCTTTTCTGGTTACCCGTTGACTTGTTAAAGGCATAACCCAAATGGGTCATAAGCACAGAAGGTCGAAAACACTTTTTGTTTATTAGCAATTGTTAACCAACTGAGAAGCTAACCTTTTCGGTTTCTGGGAGTTTGTCGGAAACAACGTACTTGCAATCTGAAAGAAGTCCAAGAACTTGTCCGACAACATTAAACACAACACCGTCTTTTTTTTGAGATTGTGGACAATACAAGTATAATTTGTTGTCATCTATCACACATCTTGTAGCATGCTCCACAACAACTTCCCACATTTTAGTAGACATACCGGGGCCCAGGATCTGCGGTGATCAATCCAGAATAAAGGGATGACTAAAAAAAAACTGGATGAGCAAAATAGTACAAAAAAGATGCAATATCTTACATGTCGAAGCGTTGTAGGAACTAGGAAAAGAAGAACTAAGAAGTCTTTCACTGTTTTGACATTTTCTTTGTTCAACCGCTTATGAAAAGCTCCATCCTTGCTGATTTTTTCGAGTCTCCATACTTCATCACACAGATAAGGCGGGTGGTGTTTCTTGTATACTAAAAACCAATAAAAATCACGTATTAATTTATTTTTTTATTAAAATAGTTACAAAACGTCAATTAAGGTATATAGTTGTCATCGATTATTATTGTATAATGTAGTCAACTGATAATAATTTTCTTAACAATGTCATGTAGTTTTGTTATAGCTGCATAATGGATTAGTAAGCTAGCGGGAAATGACATATTATCACATTTTGTTTTACCAAAATGTTAAATATTAGAGATGGCAAAATGGGCCGGGTTGGGTCAACCCGCAAACATTTTGTCCATCTATTCTTTAGAGAATTTCATATTCAAAATAGTTAATGTGTCATCAAGAAACAACAGTACAGCTACAATATTAACCTAAATCTTCAAATAAAATGAAGAAGTACAAATAGACTTGGATCAACTTTCAACCCGAGTGACCCGTTCCACTTTTAGCCGTCTTTTTTATTTGGCTTATTTGGCCTATTTGAGATTAAAAGACAACACAATCCAACTCCAAGTAAATGGGTCAAAATAAATATCTTAATAGAACAAAAAAAAAACACTTACGTTCCCCACGATGATCTCTGACAACAAACGATTCCGACATTGCTGCTCTTACTCTAACTCCATCAAAATTATCCAAAACTCGAGCTCCCAACCTGAATTTACGGCTCCTTGTCCAGCTTGAATTGTCTGTAAAACAAAGATCACCCACGAGACCTACGCCTTCTTTTAAATTCAACAATGAATTTCCACTAATAAGAGGTTTTTTCCCGCGCCTTTCTTTAACAATATTAGAATTAAACTCTTCAAGTGTCCAATTGTCACCAATGTCATCACCAAAGTCTCCCTCAAGAACCACTATTTCCACCTTTGATGATGATTCAATCCCGGTGGAAATGGTTTTGCCCGTATGTGAATTGATTAATGCTACTTTTAGTATATTGCAATCTTCTCCATCGATACGGGTTCCAGTAAAAACCGGAAGAGACAAAGCAGTTAAGAACTGTAACTTTAACTTCCTTGGTAGTGTAGATTCCATCTCATCCTCACTATCCCTGTGTGAAAAACACGCGTTAAACCTGAATACGGGTCAGCCATCCAGAAAATAGTCCTTTAGCCTAGTGCTACAAAGGTGGCCCATCAACCCACACGTTGTAGATTCAAGTCCCAAAAATGTGTGAGCATATGCCCTTAATAAAATGGACCAGTGGCCCGGGTCACATCCGAACTGATAACTTTTGGTTGGGTCAGGTACTCACTTGGATTTTTTTTATAATTAATTTGTGTCTCAAGTATGGTTCTATTGTACAAGTATACGAATACAATAGCGTATATACGTAAAATTGCACTATGGCTACTTATGATTTTTTTCTTTTAAGATAACATGGTAATTAAACTGTTTGACCGTTAGAGAGAAAACATAACATTTTACGGCTGCTTCACGATCAAATGGGCCGAGATCATACACCTTACCACTTCATGTTAGCTATATGTTTTTGCAGTGCCACTTCAACTTCCTCTCTCACCTGCACACCAATATTATCATACAATAGTCGATAACAAATTTACAAAAATCGAAGTTTAACACGAAGGACATCTTTTACATACTACTCTTCGGATCAAGGGCTCCAAAACGGGCTCAACATACTTGTGAATGGTACAAAACTTCATCACCTCCAGCACAGCACTGTAAACATCAAGAACAAAAAGTACAAGCTTAAACATAGATAATGGGTGTTGCTATAGTCTATGATACACCAGTGATGCTATACGGACACCATGTGACCTCATCATACTATATAGGTCGTATGATTTTGTCAGTGGTAACATTAGTTACTTTTGTGTCAGTCTACCACATCATACAGGCCATGTAACTTGATTACACAAACTCATACCATATAAAACATTATAGCCCATATGATGTACCAGCCTAACACGTCATACGACCTATATGATCATTTCCCCATATCATACGGGTTGTATGACATGTTAGTGGTGTCTGTATAGTGTGTTGGTGGTGTTTGTGAATGGTAAAAAACTTCGTCACTTCCAGCACAACATTGCAAACATCAAGAACTAAAGGTACAAAGTGGGTGCTACTAATGATACATTAGGTAACGTCATCATACGGGCCGTATGACAAGGCATAAATGGTCATATGGGCCGCATGACTTTGCTAGTAGTCACGTCAGTCACTTTTATGTCAATATACTGCATCATACAGGCTGTTTAATTTGACGACACTATAGCTCACACGGCCTCTCTAAAACATTATTTCTCGTATGATGCAACAATCCAACACATTATACGTCCCGTATTACCATTTTCACCATGTCATACGTGCCGCATAACCTGTCAGTGGTATCTAGATAATGTGTGAGTGGTGTTTGTGAATGATACAAAACTTCATCACCTCTAGCAAAGCACTTTAAGCATCAAGAACAAAATTACAAACTTAAACACCATGATAGGTGTTGATATAGATACGCCAATGATGTTATACACACTAAGTGACACCTACGAGCCATATAACGTGGCGAAATGGTCATATAGGCCATGTTACTTTATTAGTGGTTAGGTCAGTCATTTTTATGTCAGTTCACCACATCATACAAGCTGTATAAAATATTATATAGCCCGTATGATGTACCAGTCTAATAAATATTACACCAGTATCACCAACTAAAGTGGTTTCTGTATGGTGTGACAGTGGTATTTCTTTAGACACAACCTCGTTAATCCCGATACAAATATAATTTGTAATCTCCTGAAGGACACAACTAAACATCAATCAACAAAAACAAATCCAACAAAGCTAGGGTTTATCAGACTCACTTTCTGAAAGAAGGCCGCTTTCGACGAGCACCCGCATCCGATGACGACGAGTTATCCTCGTGTTCATGTTCATCCTGCGATGAAACACCGGTATCATCCTGCTTTTGCCGCTTCTGCGACATGATTAGACGGATGGCGGACTGTGTTGAAAGGTGGAAGAAGTACAGGTGGTAACTTCGTGGATGATCACTTTGGAGAAATCAATAAACAAAGAATCGATTAGGATGAACAGTAGTCGACAAGGACGACCAACATGCGGTGTCAGATTACAAGACAAAACACCAGAAACTGTTTTTGATAATTAATTCAGATACAGTACAAAACAGTGTAAGGGCTACATTCGTATAGACAATGTACGGTATATGCCAAAACTTGGGCCCTAGACTAAAATATTGGGGGACTAGCATCTTATAGCATGGGCTAGATATTCTCCATCCTTTTTGTTAAAACTTCGGTAAGACCGTGTGTGATGGGCTAACACTCTGGCCGAGTCAGCATATTGAAAGTGTTAAACGTCTCATAAGAGGCGTTTTAGGGGTGGGGGTGACACGAGTAACAAGCATAAGGGGATTGGGAACATGAGTCATCTTGCTTATGTTGTAGTGTGGTACTGACATGAAAATCAATTTTTTTTTGTATTTTGGTTAAACCAAAACAAATAATCTAAACAATAAATAGTTGTATAGTTTATCTAGTTACCATATCTCACTTATTATTTTACATACATTAACATAAGTTAATCGTTGACAGATTAGCCCGAGTAAGGAACTGAAGCTAATCGATGCTTGGTAAGATGATATTCCCTTATCGTCAAGTACCAGTGTCTTCGATGTCACCACTATAAAGGGTCAAAGATAAGTGAAAAGTGTCGTGTTGTAAAACTCATACTTAGGTTTTATATGGTTGGTTCACACAAGTAGGCTTTATGACCATGAAGTGCTTGAATGATATTCTATGGAAATTTTCATGGAATAAGTTATAGTTTTGCACGTCAAGTGAAATCTAAAACTTTTGTTCTCTTTTTCCATGACCCTCACCGACTCGAGTTACACCATTGATCTAATCCAAATGTTGAAAGGAAGTTTGACTCATTACGGTGATAGCGTTGTATGCAACAAAAGTTATATCGGTCCATTGCACTCGAAGAGGTCTATAATAGAGATGGCGACAGGGGGGAATATGGAGCACTCCTTTATGTTAATTAATGAAAACACAGAAGTATTTCTCAAGTGTTTATCCGAATTCTAAAAACTTTATGACAGACACTAAGGAAAGGGAAGATACTAATTGGGTCCATGTGTTAATGAATTCATATGCGTCTCTTCGTAGGGATTTCTAGGTGTGCCTCCCAAGAGGTATGTGGAATTCGTAATTGAAATTCTTCAAGTTGTGATACCAATTAGGTTATTTGGTACGGTTGATGGGGCCCTTTTTGGATAATGTTCCTGTAAGGACGAAATCAGCAAATGGGTGATGGCCATATCCCACTTAGTTAATTTATTTATTTTTTTAATTTTCTAAAATAAAATGTTTTGTATATATATATATAACTAAAAAAAATTAAACTCTAAATTAAGTATTAATTCAAACATTACATTAAAAAAACCAACCTAATATTAAAAAAATTAAAAAACTCTAAAATAAATGTTAATTCTAACATTATATTTATAAAAACCAACCTAATCTTTAAAAAAAAATAAAAAACTACTAGTCTTCATCCGGCATGTCGTCGTTGGGTTCGTTTTGTGCGTTGTTACAAATGTAGTCCACCAAGTCCGCTTGTAGGTTGTGATGTGTGTTCTCGTTACGTAGAGAAAATCAGTTTAAATCTTGTTGTTCTGCACTCACTGGAACAGAATTTCCGTTAACGTGTTTTCCTCGTAGTCACAAATCGCTCTACCTTCGTTTTCGATGATCATATTATGCAGCAAGATACATGCATACATAATATATCGCAACCTCTGTGGTGTAAAAGAACGTGTTGGATATTCAATGATATGCCACTTTTTGTAGAACCCAAAACACCGTGCGATATTTTTTCCCGCCTCCTCTTGAAACTTGATAAATTTCTTTCTTTTATCGTATGTCGGGTGTAGAATAGTTTTAACAATTGGTAGTAACCGCGCCTATATTCCACCCCCGAAACCATAAAACTTGTTTCTAGACCTGTTCCTACAATTACATCGTCAAATATCTGTGACTGGTAGATGATGCTAAGGTCGTTAAGTGAACCAGGCAAACCAAAAGAGGCATGCCAAATCCAGAGATCCTGTGGCGCAACATCCTCTAGTATTATAGTTAGATGACCATGATCGCCCCGAGTATATTGACCTTGCCAGGCAGTAGGGCAATTATGCCAGGGCCAGTGCATGCAATCAATGCTTCCGAGCATTCGTACCAAACCATGTCTTTCTTCGTGCGCTTGATATAATTTTGGACGTCGTTTGCGTTTGGTTTCCGCATATATTTCTTGCTATATAACTTCACGATCCATTCGCAAAACCTGTGCAAACATTCACGTGAAGTTCTTTTGGATATCCTTAAATACTCGTCCAACGAATCGGGTGCAATCCCGTATGAGAGCAGGCGAATGGTCGCGGTACATTTCTGTAAAGTGGTGAATCGCCTACGGCCCCTAGCGTCGTATCGAAGTGTGAAAAACGAATCAGACTGCGCCAAGTCGTCTGCTATACGTAAGAATAGTCGACGACTCATTCGGAACTGACGTCTAAACATCTCATCCATGTACACAAGTTTATCGGCAAAGTAATCGGCCACTAAACTATTATGCCCAACTAAATATTAACAACGAAAAATAAATTAATTCATTATTAACACTAAAAAGAGTTATATAAATTAGAAAAATACACCAAAATAAAGATAAACTAAAAAATTAAATATATTATTTAAATTAAAAAAAGATACACTAAAAAAATTAAATATCTTCTCGATGTCGATTTAAGACGGCCGCCCTAGTTTGCGGTTGTGACGATGTTTCTTCCTCTTCCTCCTCCTCCACGATCATATGTGCTGCGTGCATAATGAAGTTCGCAAAAAATAATTCGCACTTACCCGAAGATGATGAACACCACGATGAAGAAGAAGAAGACATGACTATATTTTTTTAAATAATAAAAATTGAGAGAGATTGAAAATATTTTTGTTAAAAGTGGAGGAATAAAGGGTATATATTTATAAAGTGGTATTGATTTTTTTTTTCACAAACAGCTATATAACGGATAGATTTTTTGTCATCTAGCGCCCGTCCTCAATGTCTTGAGGAGACGGTCTCTATGCCGCCAGCCCAGTGGAAATGGTGTTGAGAAGCGTCGTTGGGCCTGGACGACCCCCAGACCGAGTAGCCTTACCCGAGCATCATATTGTCACGCTTCTTCCAAACCTCAAGACTTCCCTTGGGTGAATCAAACTTATTTGTGTATGTGAGCATAAAACTGTACATAGATTATCGAGAATTAAGAAAGTTGATTGTCAAGAATAGTTATCCATTACCTGTTAGCTGGTAAAAAAGAGGTACCCATTACCTAAGATTAACGACTTATATGAACAGCTCCAAGAAGCTCGTTGGTTCTTATAGATTGAGATCTAGAAAACATTAGGTGAAACTTGAAAGTAATAGAAGATGGTGTTCCATAGACCAGCTTTTGAATAAAATATGGAAACTATTAGCTAGTGTTGATGTCATATGGTTTAACCAGCGCTATGTAGCTTATGCATTAGGTGTGTACACATCCCTTATTGATCCATTATGACTAGAGAGACATGTTCGTCTTCTTGCATGCAAGTATGGTTCCTAGAAAGACATGTCTCTATTAGCAAGTTTTGTTGTACACTGTATAACCCGAGACCGGATGACATGAATGAATTATCATGGTTCCCGTCGTCTAATAGGGCGAGCAACATAATGGAGTCCCAAGGGTGGACGACGTGAGTTAGGGGTGTTAGAATTCGTTTTGAGTTCGATTTAATTCGATTTGATTATCAAGAATTTGAATTCGATTCAATTCGAGTATAGTAAATTGAATACGAATTTATAATTTTAAATTCGATCCAAAATTTGAAATAAATTATATATATATATTTATTTCTTATTTTTATATATTATGCATATATATACCTTTTATTGGGCTATAATATAAACTAATCTCTAAATTTATTCTAAGTATTAAAATATTTCATTACCAAACCCATTACTATTAAGCCCATAGCTTAAACGAATTTATTACCTATTTTAACTGAATTTGAATCAAAACAAAAATATTTAAATGTATCCGAGTTTGATTCGGATTCAAAATTTTAATCGAATTGGCTGGTTCTTAATCGAATTCCAACCAAAAAATTAATTGAAAAATTCGATTCAAGCAATTCAAAAATTCGATTTTTGATTCGATGAACACCCTTAACGTGAGTAAGAGCCTAGACCATAGCAGCTTTAGAGACTTCTTTTTTGGATTTAACAACGATGAAAACATTCTTCGGGAGGCTTTCCTTTCTGCTTTGTTGTGATTTACCCATAATCATTACCGACAAAGATTATGAAGGACAAAACTTATGGAGTCAGCTAGTCCAACATCAATCATTCTAATGGAATATCGAACTAGGAATTGAAAGACTTTATATGCCTATATGTGAGTCAGTTACATACTAGAAATATTAAGTTGTCGTCCAGCATATTTTTTTAAATGGCAAATCTTACATACTCCTAAATTGCACCAAATACATCCTAATCTACGCCTTGCTTGGATTGAACCTAAGACCCCTCTCACCCACTAAGAGACAAGAGCCTCTACCAAATAAATGTCCTACTTATACCGATCAGTCTAGTGATAAGCAGGACAAACATTGAGAGTCTCAGGTACCGAAGAATTAAGCAATGAGTTGACAAAAGAATCCCTAAAAATAAGCATGCGCAATTTTTGATCCATTAGCGTGTTCATAGATGTTATTCTGGTTTATTTTGAATCTAGGGAAGATTATGATGTGGATTTGCAGAATCAAAGAATTTAAGAAAAGTCAATCTTTATACTAAATTTCCAAGTGTGGATTTGGGTTACATTAAAGTTCGATTTGTGGGACATGTTAAACTAATTTAGTATTCATGTTGATCTCTCGAAGATCAAAAGGATTGTTTAAAAATTAAAATAATCCTCCAATAATTCAAAGGCATAAAGTTTCGTTGATTTACTTGAGTTGTAACATCTACCCCTCGTAACAACAACCAATAATACTTGTTTTGTACCCCAAGAGCTTGCGAATTTGTATTTAGTTGCCATAGTAAAAACTTTCTAGAAGATCACACATAATTTATTGCTCTTACTCAAATATGCTGAAGTATGAAGTTATCCTCTCATCCACAGTCAATGTGCCTAAAATGTATTGGTGACATTTGATGCGAGTTATTCCATATGGCACATCATCTACTTTGTAAACTCAACTAAACGGTTTGTGATTTGCTTAAGGTGTAGGGGTGTGAAAGAGCCTAGCCGAGACCAAGCTCGCATAAGCCCAAGCCCTAGCTTGATAAGTGAAGCTCTAGTGCATGCTCGTTTATCAAATAAGCTTATTTTTAGGCTCAAACTTGGGTGTGAGGTCGTTTAAACACTGCTCGATTCTGAGTTTTTAACAAGTCGTTCTTGAGTAGCTCATGAGCGGCTTGATTTTTTTACCCCTCGTAAGAGTGTCACAAACACACCCCCTCCTCTCTTGATTGTAACTCATCATTCCGATGAGGTTTGCCCCATCATAATATCATAATAAACATAAATGATGTTGATACCATTTATAAAATCTTACCCCTTATACCCTCCAATGATTACTAAATGCCATTGTGAGATATCGTTATTCCATGCTAGTATGCTTGCTTTTTTGGCCATAATGAATGATTTTGATTTACATGTTTATTTTGTTGTAGATGTGGACTACCAAAAGGGTGTCACACACTTTGCGGTGATCGAATATCTAAACAAAAATGACCATTCCAAAATATTAAAGGAACGTTTTGTCGTTTTCCCATTTGAGGGGTGAGGTTATGTATTCAATCCTTGTTAAAGTTTCACAATGAATTATTTTTAATAATTTCTAAGTAGCAAATCTTGGTTTGATGGAGTTGTGTGTAAATTATGTGTTAGATAGTAATCAAATCTTATAACGTATACACTACTTGAATCGACTTATATATTTTTTTTGGTATGTTCAACGATTAATATCTTTCGTGTGTGAATTGTTATAATGACCATACCAATTCGAATTTACCAACTCGTCGAACAAAACTCAGAAATACGACACGACATGAAGATGAGCCGATGAGGATGAATCGAGTTCTTATTATTATTCTTAGCGATGAAAGGATTTGGCCCCAACCCCACCCCGATTTGAAACGTTTCGTCTCTAAATCATAAATCTCACAAATCAAATATCATGTAATGGCTTTGTTTTTGTGTGTATAAGATAATTACTTGTGGCCAAGCATTGAAAAGGACAAATATCCTTCACTAGTGATAACACTGGCCAGCAGCATTCCTTTCACGAAATTAGCTCCATTCGGCAGGTTAACATGCTTCAATTTTCAAGAAAACATTTAGCACAATAAATATAAAATATATTCTCTAGTTATATTCTTCATATAAATAGAACAATACCAACTGAATGTGAAGTTTACGTTAATACATTTAACTAACTAGTATACCATAAAGTTTGAACATATTTATAATTATGAATCTAACTAAAAGTAAAGTTATAAGGGGGGGGGGGGGGGGGGGGGGGGTGTTCCAAGCTTCGGCTTGTGGGTTGGGGAGGGGGGGGGGTGTTTCTACGAGAATACCGCCACAACTCCCCCATCCCACAAGATGAGATCATGTCGGGGTTGGTGAACACATTCCACGTTGGGGGACAGGGAAGGAGAAAAACACCTTGGAGAATTTCGTGGATAGTGTGGGGTTCGAGTGATTGAGCTAGAACACTACCGCAAATACTATGGGTTTGTTTGGGTTCATACGAGTTGGCATGAGGTGGCATAGTATAATTGGTTGATGGTATGGGTTCACATGGGTTGGGATGGTGTCACACCCCGGATTTCCAACCCGAAATCCATACACCGGTGGGCCCTGGTGGGGAGTATCGTGACGTCAGTTGATAACATCATTGTCAATTAAACACGGCACAGCGGAAGTCTTGGAGTAAAATTACTATTATAAACCGAATGTTCGAAAATACAAAATAATATACAGGCTCTTACTAGAAGATCCACAGGCGGATCATAAAATGTACAAGAAATAATATAAGACTTTAGGCAGATTTAGGATTTGCAAGATCCTCTATCACTACCGAGCAGCTTCCGGCCTATTTCGTATTGTACCTGCAGTTTAGCCTTTGGACGATACGTCAGCTTACGTTGGTAAATACACCAAACTCACTCATTTTGAAAACTTTAAAATGGTTTTTAAGTGCCAAATGGCACAAAATCTTTTATTAACTTGGGAAAGTTGACCTTGCAACCTTATATCAGATTCACATGTTTGTCAATACATACAGGGCCCGAGACAGAAACCGAGACATGATTAAATACACACCACTCAAGTACTCACGAAGGAGTCATCCCCAACGTCTTGGGCATATTGCATATGAGCATCAAAAGGTGTATGCATACACCCCGTGCTAAAGTCGTGGCCAATAACTAATGTATTGAGCCGAGGATATCCAGGACACCGTAATTTAACCCCCGATGTTTTAGTTATCAAACAAAACTGATTAAAACGAAATATGCGGGTTTACTAGCCACAAGAGGGCATTCGATTGACCCCATTTTGGACCAAGAGGTAATAATTTACCGTATCCCAAGCCCGTATAGGGAAAATAAGTCGAGAGTATTTACATGAGCTAGTCTTCTTCTTTTATTTTTAAATAACTCAGCCGTATACAAAAGTACCAAGTGCAGATAGCATTTACCGGGAAGGCTCTAGTCTGGATTATGGCATAAGCTAGCCAATTAAATACTAACAGTCTTATAAACCGAATAGTGTACATGATCATTACATATAACGCTTGATTAAACGATGATCGGATAGAATGTAGTTTAATCCCGACAAGTACTTGACTTGTATAATATGGGTAAACTATAAACATTCTGGATTTTGAAACTTAAATGACAAGGTTAAATCCGTTTCGGTTAATTTCCGTAAAATAGTTACATACACGTAACCGTGCGCATATTAGCGATATCGGGTAACCGGATAAGTCATGGACAAGTTCTATATGCCATTATATTTTTAAATAAGTTAAGATATCAGTAGGATATCAACTTGTATGTCCGTTAAGGTTTTAAAACGAAATTATGCCTCATAAGGGCATTTTGGTAATTTTATACTGTAATAAAGGAACTTGAATATAATTTAATGTTATAGTTATAAGTATTCTGGAAAAATACTTTATTTATGATATAATATCAGTAGGATGTCAATTATATGTGTAAATTATCTTTTATGACCAAACTATGCACCGAAGGGGCATTTTGGTCATTTTACACATAGTTGATAAATTATTTAAGATTCTGAGTTTATAACATGTACCTACTGTAAATACGTTTAAAGTAAGTTTTAAAATCAGTAGGTAACAAGTCTTGTTCATTAATATGGTTTAAAACCATACTATGCGCCGAAACGGCGCTTATGTCGTAAAATGACGTTTTATGCGATGTTTAATGAAAACCGACATTAGGGTCAGATTAAAATGTCTTAAATATGTTATTTAATATAACATATCAGTAGGTAATTGATTTACCTTGAAAAGATTTGATTAAAACCATTTTATAAGCCACAAAGACTAAAACCGTCATTTATCGACATAGTTTAAGGACCTGTTTGAAAACTCAGTTTATAACTTGGTTTAACATCCCAAATAATCCTAAGTATAATATTACATCAGTAGGAAACTCATTTTCAAGTATATTATCATTAAAACCTTAATTTATGTAAAAAGGGCATTTTGGTCAAAGATGGCATAACTATGGAACTTGCGCATAAACTTGGATTCTGATTATGATCATGTAATATAACCTCAGAGGGTTATGATACATTATATTACGATCATAATGTAACTTTAGATCAGTAAGTAACTAATCTAAATCGGGTCAGAATCGAAAGTCAAAGCAGAAGTCAATTGGTCTTACATGTTCTAATAATTATTACCAACTTGTTTAAGTGTCAAAACAGGTTTCATAGCATATATAAGATCATTTTATGATTTTTCTAAAAAATGGCCTGTTTGACTTTTTAATATCATAAGTTTGACCCGTCAATTGGTCTAGCAAACGTGATGTTTAGGAGGTGCCCTTTATAGGGATTAACACCTACCTTATTACGATCACTTAGCCATGTTCATTTTGAACAATGGCTGGACCATAATGGTCTTAACCGAAAGTCAAAGCGTTTGTTGTAAAACGCTTGAATTTTGGCTATAAAAGCCTATAAACGAAAATGCAAGAGCAAGGAACACTTACAAGAGGTTCCTATAATGCAAGAGAACTAAGTTGGATGCTCCTTTCAGCTAGGAACTTCCAGAGGATGGAGAAGAGTTATGATTTAGGAAGGTGCAAGTTGGAATGAAGCACTTGAACACCTATTTATAGTTGGAGAGCTCAAATGAGGTGAAGCCAGGTGTTTAGGGTGTAAGAGGAAGCTTACAAGTGTCCCAAAACGTGGCATAGCTGATTACAAGTCCATAGATTCGATCAAATTGTTTTTGGAGTTTTGTTTGGAGACCAAGCAAAACTTTCTGCAGCAGAGCCTCTATCGCGCTCCGCGAGAGATCCAGGCCTGGTCTCTCGCGGCCTGCGACCGCCCTATGGCCACTTTCAAAGTTTGACACTTTTAACCCCTTAACTTTAAAAGCTTCTAAAAACCTTTTAAACACCTTTTTGGCACTTTTAGCCCTCCGTAGCCAATACTTGGCATACCCGGGATTATGCCCGGACATTGTCGAGCTCTCGGTTCGTTAAAAGGTCACTCAGAGATATAAATTAACATGTTGACACTTTTAATCCCTCCATCATCCAACTTTCACATATTTACAAAATTGAACTCTCTCGTCCAACAAATGGCACGTATAAGAATAAGGACTTCACAAAGGATCACTCAGAAGCTTATTATAAGCATGTTGATTCCGATGTCACTCAGAGGCTGGGCATGTTGACATATCAGTCACTCAGAGGCCAAATTTCAAGCATATTGACATATCAGTCACTTAGAGGCTGTTATTTATGCATGTTGACATCGGACCGTCACCCAGAGGCTCGGTTTGAGCATGTTGACGCTTTTAGTCCTTATTGGTCTATAATAGGCTATATTTAAAATACAACACGTGTCACTATACTATTGGACACGATTTTACAGGGTGTTACAGATGGGAATGGCCCCCTCCACCTGAAATTACTAAATAATTATTATATTTTCTTAAAATAGTTTATGCTTTTAGGTGTGATTATACTGGGTTAAGGTTCTTATCCTTTTTCAAAATAAATAACTATGACATAGTTAACTAGAGTGGTGTGCACAATTTTATACAACAAACTTTTAGTGGAGCCGGGGAACTACGTGATGACAATGTGGGGTTGGGTTCGTTGGGTTCAAAGTGACAGGCCGCCCCAATATGGTCGGATCAAGGCCAAATGATGGAGTGGACGATTCATCTTAGCGAGATTCGATGGAGATGTGATTGGTGAATTTGATTTTTTTTTCTTTTAATTTAATTGAAAGGGGTTCAAGTGATGGATTGAAACATCGCCTCAGCTAACTAGTGAATTTTGCGAATATGTGATTCATGGAGATGACGTGAGTGATTAGTTGGTGAGGGTTCAAATGATTGTTTTGAAGAGTTAAACCAGAGTATTATAATGACAAGTTTTGAGTTATTAGAACACTTAGATAATATTACTTGTACTGAATTACTGTTTGAAAGTGTAGTAATATGGAGTTTCTTGATCGTGTAACATATAAATCGACCTAAGATTGATATAGTAGACAATTTTTTATTTGTACTTTTTGTTTAATATCTTTGTTTTATTACATCTGGAATCCATCTTCTCATCCTGATGATTTCATTTTTAAATAACTAAAGAAGCAGTTATATTATTTCAACTTGTATAATGGGTATTTAATTCAAGGGTGGAAAGTACATTAGTATTGCAACCTATTTCATCTCATGAAGCCAATCAATGTTGATTCAATAACAATCGTACTCGGTAAATTCTATAAATAGTAAAGCGAATGATCAGATTTAAGGAAACGCTAGATGTAAACACACCTTACTTCTATCCGTAATAATAAAAAGACTGCTTCTAGAAAGTGCCCAAACATTAAACCAAACAAACTAAAAATATATAAATAGGCATTTTCCAAAAAAGCACAGAAAGTGATGGAAAAATAAAACAGTCAAACAAAAAACAAATATAGTATTATGCAACCACCAAAAGTGTCGGAAAAACATAAGCCTCTAACAAGAAAGCTAATTCACCTATCTACCCTACCCTAAAAGCCTTTAATGTTAATTCTATGTCTCCACGAACTCTTATTTTATACCAAGCAAAACTTTCTACAGCAGAGCCTTTCTCGCGCCCTGCGAGAGACCCTGGCCTGGTCTCTCGCGGCCCGCGACCGCCCCATGGCCACTTTCAAAGTTTGACACTTTTAACCCCTTAACTTTAAAAAGCTTCTAAAAACCTTTTTAAACACCTTTTTGGCACTTTTTGCCCTCCGTAGCCAATACTTGGCATACCCGGGATTATGCCCGGACATTGTCGAGCTCTCGGTTCGTTAAAAGGTCACTCAGAGGTTTAAATTAACATGTTGACATTTTTAATCCTTCCATCATCCAACTTTCACATATTTACAAAATTGAACTCTCTCGTCCAACAAATGAAACGTATGAGAGTTAGGACTTCACAAAGGATCACTCAGAGGCTTATTATAAGCATGTTGATTCCGATGTCACTCAGAGGCTGGGCATGTTGGCATATCAGTCACTCAGAGGCCAAATTTCAAGCATGTTGACATATCAGTCACTTGGAGGCTGTTATTTATGTATATTGATATATCAGTCACTCAGAGACCAAATTTCAAGCATGTTGACATATCAGTCACTCAGAGGCTGTTATTTATGCATGTTGACATCGGATTGTCACTCAGAGTCTCGGTTTGAGCATGTTGACGCCTTTAGTCCTTATTGGTCTATAATAGATTATATTTAAAATACAACACGTGTCACTATACTATTGGACACGATTTTACAGGGTGTTACATCCTCACCCCTAAAAAGAAATCTCGACCTCGAGATTTTATTCAAAAAGATGGGAGCACATTTGTCACATAGTGGACTCAACCTCCCATGTATACCCGGGACCTCTAAAAGCGTCCCACTTAACCTTTACTATAGGTATTATCTTTCTTCGGAGCTTATTAACCTGTTGATCCTCGATCGAAATTGGTTTCTCAATAAACCTCAGGTTTTCATCAATTTACACATCCTCGTGCGATATTGCTAGCGACTCATCGGCTAGACATTTCTTAAGATTAGATATGTGGAATACATCATGAATTCCCCTAAGCTCCTCTGGCAACCTGAGCTTATAAGCTACAGTGCCGACACATTCGATTATCTCGAAGGGTCCTACATATCTTGGGCTTAACTTGCACTTCTTTCCATAACGCATCACACCTTTCCAGGATAATACCTTTAGCATGACCTTGTCCCCTATTTGGAACTTAAGAGGTTTACGCCTCTTGTCAGCATAGCTCTTCTGCCTATCTCTGGAAGCTTTGAGACGATCACGGATTTGCATAATCTTTTCCGTGGTCTCCAGGAGAATCTCTAGTCCTTTTGGGCCTCCCCAACTTCTGCCCAACATACGGGCGTTCTACATTTTCTCCCATACAAGGCCTCAAAAAGAGCAACCTTGATGCTAGTATGATAACTGTTATTGTAGGAGAATTCTATTAGGGGTAAGTGGTCATCCCAACTTCCACCTAAATCGATCACACATGCCCTAAGCATGTCTTCCAAAATCTGAATAGTACGCTCACTTTGACCATCAGTCTGCGGATGGTAAGCCGTACTGAAATTTAATCGTGTGCCTAATGATTGTTGGAAACTTTTCCAAAAGTGAGATGTGTATCTAGTATCTCTTTCAGATACAATAGATACCGGCACACCGTGTAGGGACACAATCCTGTCCACATACAACTTAGCCAATTTATCTGAATTATAAGTCTCTTTGATTGGCAAGAAATGCGCTGACTTAGTCAGCCTATCAACGATGACCCAAATAGTGTTGTTTCCACTTTTGGTCTTGGGTAACTTGGTAATCAAGTCCATAGTTACCATTTCCCATTTCCAAGTGGGAATTTCAAGTTGTTGTAGAAGTCCTGACGGTTTCTGATGTTCGGTCTTAACTTGCGAACACGTCAGACACTTAGCTACATGAGTGGCTATGGATTTCTTCAAACCCATCTACCAATAATTCTTCTTTATGTCTTGATACATCTTGTCAACACCCGGGTGAATAGAGTATCTTGAACTATGCGCTTCTTAGAGGACTAGACCTCTAAGTCCTCCAAAGATCGAAACCCAAATTCTATCATTAAATCTTAGGATTCCATCCTTTCCAGGCGCTAATTGATCAACAATTCCACCTAATTCCTCATTAGGATTATTAGCCTCTAACAAGGCTTGTTTTTGCGCATCTAATAGCCTCTCACTCAAGCTATTTCTGAGCTCAATGCTCTTAGTGTTAATCCTTATAGGTTTAACCTTTTCCTTGCGACTTAAGGCATCGGCAACTACATTTGCCTTCCTGGATGGTAGCGAATCTCGCAATCATAATCATTAAGAGTTCCATCCAACGGCGTTGTCGCATGTTCAATTCTTTCTGATTGAACAGATGCTGGAGACTTTTATGGTCTGTGTATATAACACACTTTGTGCCATACAAGTAATGTCTCCACAGTTTTAGTGCAAATACAACGGCACCCAGCTCCAAATCATGGGTGGTGTAATTCTTTTCATGCACCTTTAGTTGTCGTGATGCATAGGCAATTACCTTGCCATTTTGCATTAGCACACAGCCCATACCGGTGTGTGATGCATCACAATAAACAACAAAATTCTCAATACCCTCAGGTAGAGATAACACATGAGTGTTGCTCAACTTGTGTTTAAGAATCTCAAAAGATTCTTGTTGCTTTGGACCCAAATTATACTTAATATTCTTACGGGTCAAGGAAGTTAAAGGAGTGGCTATCCTTGAAAAGTTCTCAATGAACCTCCTATAGTAACCAGCCAATCCTAAGAAACTACGAACCTCCGTTAGGGTCTTGGGCACTTCCCAATTCATTATGGCCTCAATTTTGGCGGGATCCACTTGGATACCACGCTCACTTACCATGTGTCCAAGAAATTAGACTTCTATAAGCCAAAATTCGCATTTAGAGAACTTTGCATAAAGTTTCTCCTGCCTTAATAATTCTAGGATGCACCAAAGATGTTTCTCGTGATCATCTTGATTACGAGAATAGATAAGTATGTCGTCTATGAAGATAATGACAAACTTATCTAAATACGGTTTGCAGACTCTATTCATGAGATCCATGAACGCTGCTGGTGCATTTGTGAGCCCAAAAGGCATCACTAAGAATTCGAAGTGACCATAGCGGGTCCTGAAGGCTGTTTTGGGAACATCCTCGTTCCTAACCTTTAATTGATGATATCTGGATCTCAAATAGATCTTGGAGAAGTAACTGGCCCCTTGACGTTGGTCGAATAAATCATCGATCCAGGGGAGAGGATATCTATTCCTAATTGTTAACTTGTTCAGCTCACGATAGTCGATGCACATTCGCATCGAACCGTCTTTCTTCTTTACAAATAGGATAGGAGCTCCCCAAGGTGAGGAACTAGGCTGGATAAAGCCTTTCTCCAAGAGTTCATCTAATTGAATTCTTAACTCATCCATTTCGGTTGGAGCTAGCCTATATGGAGCTCTAGCTACGGGTGCTGATCCTGGTATGATATCAATTCTGAACTCCACTTGCCTATCCAGAGGTAGGCCTGGTAATTCTTCAGGGAAAACATCGGGATACTCCTAGATAACTGGCTGATCTTCAAGGTTCGGCTTTGGTTCATTTATGGTAACTTGTGCCATGTAGATGACACAACCTTTTCTCAAACACTTGGATGCTTTAAATAACGACGCCTTGTCTGGCAACCCATAGTGTGAGTCTCCGGGAATGGTGATTACTTCACCAGATGGGGTTTTAATTTTGATGAGCTTTTTATCGCAGGCAATACGGGCTTGGTTATAAGATAAGAAATCCATACCTAAGACAACATCGAACCCCGCCAATTTCATTGGCAAAAGGGAGATAGGGATGGAATGATTCTTAATGGATATAGAGCATCCATCAAGAATGGAAGAAGCAGTTTCTAAGGTTCTATCGGCGAGTTCTATCTTATAAATTTTATCTAGAGTTCTTATGGGCACGTTTAATAGTTTACTAAACTTATGATCAACAAAAGATTTATCCGCACCTGAATCGAAAAGAACTCTAGCATAAATATCATTAATGGGGAAAGTACCTATTATGACGTTATTGTCATTAACAGCTTCCTTAACAGTCAGCCGAAAGGTGCCTGCATTCCCCTTCTTGGCCTCTCCAGGCTTCGGATTATTATTCTTTGAACTCTTAGGGCAGTTAGTTGCGATGTGCCCTTTTTCATTGTAGATATAGCATACAACATCCTTAAGATCTTTACAATCTAGGGTCTTATGCCCTCTCCTTTTACAAATACCACAAGGTCTAACTTGTGAATCAGAATTACACTGTCCCCCATGGTTTGTGGTTGCAAGTCTTGCAAAATGGCATTACAGCCGACTTGCCTTGGTTCCCTTTGAACCCAAATCTTCCTTTATTTTTCTTATTAAACTTATGGGAGTTGTCATCTTCCCTCTTCCTTTTTCTGTCAGTTTCAGACTTAACTGAGTTTTGTCTCACAAGATCAAGGGTGAGAGAGAGAGATAGGTCTACAACAGACCTATAGGTATTAGGCTGAGCGGCCTTTACCATGCCCTTTATCTCGGGCGCTAACCCATTAATAAAACGTGCAATGCGTTTGGATTCAGGGGTAATTAAATAGGAAACTAACCTAGATAGGGAATTGAAATCGGAAACATACTTCCGACAGTCTAGGTTTTTCATTGATAGAGACAAGAAGTCTGTCTCTATTTTCTCCACCTCATGTGCTGGGCAGTAGGTTTCCTTAATGAGGTCTACAAACTTGGACCATCCCAGATTATACAGGTATACCTGTTGATTGAATCATGGCCTTCCACCATGTTAGGGCATCGCCCTTGAAGATATGTGATACATACTTGACCACATCCCTTTCAGCACAGCCGCTGGTCTCCATCTCGTCCAGCCACTTTAGGGCTTTTACGGCTCCTTTTTCCCCATTAAAGTCTCGGGGTTTACAGGAGACAAAGTACTTGTAGGTGCATCCGTCCTTAGAAGAACGGGACCTATCAGCATAGTCTATCATCTTAGGTTCACTCTTCGCATTTGATGAGTGAACAAAGCTCTCCTTATGAGCTGAGGATGGTGGAATTGATAATGGCTTAGAGCGAGTAGCACTCGACTCTCTTAACTTCTATATGGCCTTACCCATGGCCTTTTCTACAGCCGCATCAATGCGTGCTTGGAAGTCATTATTATCTATGGTTATATTTTCGGCATCTTTGAAGTTCTGATGGCTACTTTGTGCCTCATTAGAATTAGCCATTCTTCAAAGCTTTGGTTCTATTTACGAAATAAATTTTTTCTTAGCCATGGTATAATAACCATATTGGCTTCTAAACATTGGATATAAGAAAATCCAGTGCCTATACTAGTGTGAATAACATCACAACTCTTAGGCTTGATATAACTATATTTGGCCTAGGTCTTAATAGGACCATCATAGGCAAATTACAATCTGGACATAGTCCATTTATTACTAGACATGGGATCGCAATGTCACAACTGTCATTGTCATATTTGACAATTATATAGCACATAGGCTTGTCATAAAGGACATCAAATATGGCACAAAGGCCTGTCACTAATGGAGATAAAATATGGCACATAGGCCTGTCACTAACGGACATAAATTATGGCGCATAGGCCTGTCACTAATGGACATAACATATGGCACATAGGCCTATCATTAATGGACATAAGATATGGCACATAGGCACTACACACTAATGGATGTCTTATTTATCACCGCACTGACAATATTAGCTGGGATCAGATAGATCACATAGGCTATATAAAATAAATCATAGCCATAAGGGCAATACATCACTAATTGATGTTTTATTCATCACCGCACTAGTGATATTTAGCCGGGATCAAATAGATCACAAGGGCTATATAAAATAATTCATAACCCGAAAAGGGTAATACATCATTAATGGATGTTTCATTTATCATTGCACTGATGATATTAGCCGGGATCAAATAGATCACATGGGCTTTATAGAATAGATCATAACCCGAAAGGGTAATACATCACCAATGGATGTTTTATCACCGCACTGGTGATATTAGCTGGGATCGTACAGATCACAAGGGCTATATAAAATACATCTCTAATGGATGTTTTTTCATCACCGCACTGGTGATATTTAGCCGGGATCAAACAGATCACAAGGGCTATTTAGCCGGGATCAAACAGATCACAAGGGTTATTTAGCCGGGATCAAATAGATCACAAAGGCTATTTATAAGGTTAGGACATAGTCCATTACCTTGAAGGTTAGTGTGATTCCTCAAGTCACACAACCATGAGTATGCACATTACTTGAATGTTAACATAAGAGGACCTTAATGGTTGATTATTTGTCCCGGTCGCATTGACCTTAATGACTTGGAGGCTTGAACTTAGTCCACCACTCCTAGACAGAAGGATAACTTCCCTTAACTATCATGATAGAAGACCCTTCCGTTCTTAACTAACATTTATATATTTGGCCAAATATGTGGTCTGTGCCACTCGGCAAATCAAAACCATTAAGATCTTTTGGAATTATATCGCAGAGCATAAAATTCGAGTAAAATCGAGACGCTCATTTTCAAGAGGATGATTTACATATATATATAATTCCAAAAGTACTTCATTAAATTTTAAATTAGAAATTATAATACTAGAAAAATGAAATAAACTTGTTCCTGCAAGGACTTAAAGGAAATAAACATGTCCACACAGGGACTAAAAGAAATAACAATGTTGTCGCAGGGGACTACATATAATTTAGAAGAAACTTCACTCGTCATTCTTTCCCTTGACTAATTTGGAGAGTTTCTTGAAGAATTTATTCGTCTTCTTCTCTGTTTTCTCCGCTTGCTGCTGCATCTCTTTCATTCGTTCCAAGGCCTCATTAATGGCCTCAAGTGTTGGCGGAGGTTGTGGTTGTGGTTGTGGCATAACCGGATACTGGTATCCTTAAGTTGGATATCCAGTCGGTGGATAAGTAGGTGGGAAAGGAGACGGGTAAAGTGCGTTGTGCATAACCGCCTGCATATATGGGTCTTGCGACCACGCTTGATAGTCTACCGGTGTAGACGGGTTAAAAGGATCATATCCAGACGTGTCTGGATATGTGGGGATTGGGTTAGTATAACCCGATGGTGGTAGTTGAACAGCAGGTGCTGGCGTTGGTTCCACTATAGGTGAAACATTAGAGGGTCCACCATTTGTGGGTCCTCTTGAATTGGGGGTAGGAGTTGGGCAAAGGTGGCAGCGATCCCGATCTTTGCTCGGAACGTACCGACATACGTGCTCCACACTTTCTTCTTGGTGGTTCAGGTGGTGGTTGAAGTTGGTCCACTGGTTCCATGTGGACATCTTCTTGTACTGGGGGTGGTTGAGAGTGATGAGAAGGAGTGTGGGTGAAGGTGAATTGGTTCTAGTATTGGTCCCACTCATTAGGACCTTGGTAGGGCGATCCAGCGTAAGAATTCGAATCGCTTGAAATTTCAATGGGATGCATATTTGATCCCGACGGCGGCATCTCCGGGTCGAAGTCCTCGTCCATAGGGTTCTGCTGGTCCAACTGATTTTGTTTGGCTGGAGGTTATTAAAGTAGTGGTTTGGGTTAAATTCTTCATGGTAAGAGTGATGAGAATGGAATGGTGAGTATGGTGTGAATGATAGGAGTGGTAAGAATTTTGGGAATGTGAGGGCGAGTGTCTATTAGAGACAGAACGTCCGCTGGTTGCCAAGGAGACGAATCTCCTTATTCTTGGTATGCAACTGAGTTATGAGGTTGAGGGGGTATGCGTCCCGATGGTCCTCCTCTCATTGGACCTTTTCCTCGTCCACTTTGTCCTCTCACACGTGGCGGCATTTTCCGGTTAAAAATCAATTCAAAAACATACTAATAACTTAATAATGAAATGAGTAATCCTAATTCAATGCCTAGACTCGGAAGTCTAAGGAATGTGCTCTTGTAAGTTTGAGATTAAACACAAAAGGCTAGTGTTTAATTCTCTCAAACGTTGGCTCTTATACCAACCCTGTCACACCCCGGATTTCCAACCCGAAATCCATACATCGGTGGGCCCGGGTGGGGAGTATCGTGATGTCAGTTGATAACATCATTGTCAATTAAACACGGCACAGCGCAATTCTGGGAGTAAAATTACTATTACAAACCGAATGTTCGAAAATACAAAATAATATACAGGCTCGTAATAGAAGATCCACAGGCGGATCATAAAATGTACAAGAAAGAATATAAGACTTTAGGCAGATTTAGGATTTGCAAGATCCTCTATCACTACCGAGCAACTTCCAGCCTATTTCGTATTGTACCTTTAGTACGTCAGCTTACGCTGGTAAATACACCCAACTGACTCATTTTGAAAACTTTAAAATGGTTTCTAAGTGCAAAACGGCACAAAACCTTTTATTAACTTGGGAAAGTTGACCTTGCAACCTTGCATCAGATTCACATGTTTGTCAATACATACAGGGCCCGGGACAGAAACCGAGACATGATTAAATATACACCACTCAAGTACTCACGAAGGAGTCATCCCCAACGTCTTGGGCATATTGCATATGAGCATCAAAAGGTGTATGCTACACCCCGTGCTAAAGTCATGGCCAATAACTAGTGTATTGAGCCGAGGATATCCAGGACACCATAATTTAACCCCCGATGTTTAAGTTATCAAACAGAACTGATTAAAAAAAATATGCAGGTTTACTAGCCACAAGCGGGCATTCGATTGACCCCATTTTGGACCAAGCGGTAATAATTTACTGTATCCCAAGCCCGTATAGGGAAAATAAGTCGGTAGTATTTACCTGAGCTAGTCTTATTCTTCTATTTTTAAATAACTCAGCAGTATAGAAAAGTACCAAGTGCAGATAGCATTTACCGGGAAGGCTCTAGTCTGGATTATGGCATAAGCTAGCCAATTAAATACTAACACTCTTATAAACCGAATAGTGTACATGATCATTACATATAACGCTTGATTAAACGATGATCGGATAGAATGTAGTTTAATCCCGATAAGTACTTGACTTGTATAATATGGGTAAACTATAAACATTCTGGATTTTGAAACTTAAATGACAAGGTTAAATCCGTTTCGGTTAATTTCCGTAAAATAGTTACATACACACGTAATCGTGCGCATATTAGCAATAACGGGTAACCGGATAAGTCATGGACAAGTTCTATATGCCATTATATTTTTAAATAAGTTAAGATATCAGTAGGATATCAACTTGTATGCCTGTTAAGGTTTTAAAACGAAATTATTCCTCATAAGGGCATTTTGGTAATTTTATACTGTAATAAAGGAACTTGAATATAATTTAATGTTATAGTTATAAATATTCTGGAAAACTACTTTATTTATGATATAATATCAGTAGGATGTCAATTATATGTGTAAATTATCTTTTATGACCAAACTATGCACCGAAGGGGCATTTTGGTCATTTTACACATAGTTTATAAATTATTTGGGATTCTGAGTTTATAACATGTACCTACTGTAAATACATTTAAAGTAAGTTTTAAAATCAGTAGGTAACAAGTCTTGGTCCATTAATATGGTTTAAAACCATACTATGCGCCGAAACGGCGCTTATGTCGTAAAATGACGTTTTATGCGATGTTTAATGAAAACCGACATTAGGGTCAGATTAAAATGTCGTAAATATGTTATTTAATATAACATATCAGTAGGTAATTGATTTACCTTGAAAAGATTTGATTAAAACCATTTTATAAGCCACAAGGGCTAAAACTGTCATTTATCGACATAGTTTAAGGACCTGTTTGAAAACTCAGTTTATAACTTGGTTTAACATCCCAAATAATCCTACTTATAATATTACATCAGTAGGAAACTCATTTTCAAGTTTATTATCATTAAAACCTTGATTTATGTAAAAAAGACATTTTGGTCAAAGATGGCATAACTATAGAACTTGCGCATAAACTTGGATTCTGATTATGATCATGTAATATAACCTCAGAGGGTTATGATACATTATATTACAATCATAGTGTAACTTTAGATCAGTAAGTAACTAATCTAAATCGGGTCAGAATCGAAAGTCAAAGCAGAAGTCAAACTTCAAGACTTTCGGTTGCGAACCGACCCTAGAACTGAAATTGACGAGCCGAACATGTTCTTACATGTTCTAATAATGATTACCAACTTGTTTAAGTGTCAAAACAGGTTTCATAACATATATAAGATCATTTTATGATTTTTCTGAAAAATGGCCTGTTTGACTTTTTAATATCATAACTTTGACCCGTCAATTGATTTAGCAAACGTGATGTTTAGGAGGTGCCCTTTATAGGGATTAACACATACCTTATTACGATCACTTAGCCATGTTCATTTTGAACAATGGCTGGACCATAATGGTCTTAACGAAAGTCAAAGCGTTTGTTGTAAAACGCTTGACTTTTGGCTATAAAAGCCTATAAACGAAAATGCAAGAGCAAGGAACACTTACAAGAGGTTCCTACAATGCAAGAGAACTAAGTTGGATGCTCCTTTCTGCTAGGAACTTCCAGAGGAAGGAGAAGGGTTATGATTTAGGAAGGTGCAAATTGGAATAAAGCACTTGAACACCTGTTTATAGTTGGAGAGCTCAAATGAGGTGAAGCCAGGTGTTTAGCGGTGTAAGAGGAAGCTTACAAGTGTCCCAAAACATGGCATAGCTGATTGCAAGTCCATAGATTCGATCAAATGGTTTTTGGAGTTTTGTTTGGAGACCAAGCAAAACTTTCTGCAGCAGAGCCTCTATCGCGCTCCGCGAGAGATCCAGGCCTGGTCTCTCGCGGCCCGCGACCGCCCTATGGCCACTTTCAAAGTTTGACACTTTTAACCCCTTAACTTTAAAAAGCTTCTAAAAACCTTTTTAAACACATTTTTGGCACTTTTAGCCCTCCGTAGCCAATACTTGGCATACCCGGGATTATGCCCGGACATTGTCGAGCTCTCGTTTCGTTAAAAGGTCACTCAGAGGTATAAATTAACATGTTGACACTTTTAATCCCTCCATCATCCAACTTTCACATATTTACAAAATTGAACTCTCTCGTCCAACAAATGGCACGTATGAGAGTTAGGACTTCACAAAGGATCACTCAGAGGCTTATTATAAGCATGGTGATCTAGATGTCACTCAGAAGCTGAGCATGTTGACATATCAGTCACTCAGAGGCCAAATTTCAAGCATGTTGACATATCAGTCACTTAGAGGCTGTTATTTATGCATGTTGACATCGGACCCCTTTAGTCCTTATTGGTCTATAATAGATTATATTTAAAATACAACACGTGTCACTATACTTTGGACACGATTTTACAGGGTGTTACAGATGGGAATGGCCCCCTCCACCTGAAATTACTAAATAATTATTATCTTTTCTTAAAATAGTTTATGCTTTTAGGTGTGATTATACTGGGTTAAGGTTCTTATCCTTTTTCAAAATAAATAACTATCACATAGTTAACTAGAGTGGTGTGCACAATTTTATACAACAAACTTTTAGTGGAGCCGGGGAACTATGTGATGTCAATGTGGGGTTGGGTTCGTTGGATTCAAAGTGACAGGCCGCCCCAATATGGTCGGATCAAGGCCAAATGATGGAGTGGACGATTCATCTTCGCGAGACTCGACGGAGATGTGATTGGTGAATTTGATTTTTTTTCTTTTAATTTAATTGAAAGGGGTTCAAGTGATGGATTGAAACACCGCCTCAGCTAACTAGTGAATTTTGCGAATATGTGATTCATGGAGATGAAGTGAGTGATTAGTTGGTGAGGGTTCAAATGATTGTTTTGAAGAGTTAAACCAGAGTATTATAATGAAAAGTTTTGAGTTATTAGAACACTTAAATAATATTACTTGTACTGAATTACTGTTTGAAAGTGTAGTAATATGGAGTTTCTTGATCGTGTAACATATAAATCGACTTAAGATTGATATAGTAGACAATTTTTTATTTGTACATTTTGTTTAATATCTTTGTTTTATAACATCTGGAATCCATCTTCTCATCCGGACGATTTCATTTTTAAATAACTAAAGAAGTAGTTATATTATTTCAACTTGTATAATGGGTATTTAATTCAAGGGTGAAAAGTACATTAGTATTGCAACCTATTTCATTTCATGAAGCCAATCAATGCTGATTCAATAACAATCATACTCGGTAAATTCTATAAATAGTAAAGCGAATGATAAGATTTGAGGAAATGTTAGATGTAAACACACCTTACTTCTATCCGTAATAATAAAAAGACTGCTTCTAGAAAGCGCCCTGACATTAAACCAGACAAACTAAAAATGTATAAATAGGCATTTTCCAAAAAAGCACAGAAAGTGATGGAAAAATAAAACAGTCAAACAAAAAACAAATATAGTATTATGCAACCACCAAAAGTGTCGGAAAAACATAAGCCTCTAACAAGAAAGCT
This sequence comes from Scalesia atractyloides, assembly GCA_947069175.1. Classification (NCBI taxonomy): domain Eukaryota; kingdom Viridiplantae; phylum Streptophyta; class Magnoliopsida; order Asterales; family Asteraceae; genus Scalesia; species Scalesia atractyloides. The sequence goes on from CAMTDV010000001.1 coordinate 7,034,371, forward strand.
AATACACCTATCTACCCTACCCTAAAAGCCTTTAATGTTAATTCTATGTCTCCACGAACTCTTATCTTATACCATATCCTCAGGTGCAACTCTATCAAATCTAGTTTAATTTGCTCCTCCCAAGTCAAGTTAGGCTTGTCTTTATTCCTCATACCTTCCACATATAAGGTTTCCACTACTCTTACTGGCCCTGTCATATGTCTCCTCTTCATATTACCTAAACCATCTTAATCCCTACTCATTTATCTTTTCTTCTATACCAGCTACTTCTAACATTTCCCTAAAAACCTCATTTCTTATTCTGTCTAAACTTGTATACCCACACATCCACCTTAACATGCTCATCTCAGTTACCTCCATCTTGCATGCATGTGTCTTCTTGATAGCCCAATAGTTTGTCCCTACAACTTTACTGAATTTCTCCTATAGTTTAATTGAGAACCTCTTGTCATTCAGTCACTGGTGGCTCTCTCCATTTACACCAACCTACCTGTATTCGGTGGGCTATGTCACTATCTATCTCTCCATCCTTTTATATAAACGATCCTATGTACTTGCACTTTGTTACATTTGGAACCACTTGACCCGTGAAGGTGAGCTGAGTTTCCCCTTCGTTGCCTGTACCACTAAAATCGCAATGTCAGTACTCTGTCTAGAACGAGTATTCCTTAAATTTATGCCCTCAAAAGTTATTCGCCACTCCTCTAACCGCGCGTTCGCTGTAACACCCTAAATACGTTTTCACCAAAATAAATACAGCGTTGATACCAACTTAAAAATTCTTTCTTTATTGACTTTGTAACATACTTAAAGGTTCATTTATAAATATTTAGACACTTTCTTGAAAGTGTTTATTACGTTCATTTTGATTGACTTGCTAAATGTAATACATATTGCAAGTTATGAACCGCTCTTCCCGTACAATCCTTGTTCTTCGACTCGATCCTCGTTGGTTGGTCCATCATGTTAGTCCGACTATCTGCAGTCACCATATAAACATAACCGAAGTGTTAGTAAATGGTGACATTACATATTTTTAATTAAAAACATAAACATGGATCGTCTACATATCCATCAAACATTATATAAAAGTCCAATAGGATATTCTTCGAACTTATTCCTTATGTCGAGCCTCAAACCTTCGAGAGCCCAACCCTTACTTACCTGCATTCCTAATTTCATCCTCCACATTAAACAGTTAGCCTCTTTACATAAACACATAACACCAAACGACATTCATTGGGCTACATCACGTATAAGCATTTTCATATATACACATACTTACATACATGTTCCATATGTATATATATACATATATAATAACATCGACATCTAACTCTTTCATTCTACAACTATATACTTTTATATGCGCGTTCAAGTCATATTCACTTATCCGGGTTCAATCGTCGAACTATAATTACGCCTAATAATTTATTTATAAACGTACTTAAGAACAAGTTTCTTCTCCCCATTCGTGTAATACATTCTAACACTTTCATTCCCACGATATTCGAATCTCGTACGTATATATTTATATTTATCCCTTACGAGCCCGAAAGTCATTATATGTATTCGTATAACATAATTAAGACCTTTTCGAACTTTTCATAGATTATACTATCTTTCGGAAGTTTACCGAAGCCTTTGTATGAGCCTTAAAAGATACGAAAGTCCAAGATGTTATAAAATACACAACAATCAAAATTCAACATTTTGGTACTCATTCACGCCGTAAGCTACGGTTCATTCACCGTAGCTTACCGTGAGGACTTTCTACCAACCAGATACTTCCTACCGTAAGCTACGGTCGCTCATGACCTTAGTGCCAAATAGATAATCCTTACCGTAAGCTACGGTCGGGTACTGTAGCTTACAATCATATGCTGTTGCTACTAATCCGCAGCTTGGTTTTCACCCAATTCGATTTCCTTGCTCACTTAGGCCAGCCTCGGGCCGTCCAAACACACCATCCCTAATAACTTAGCTATTTTATCTCTTTACAAAACCTTTCGATTACTTTATCCAATTCCCACCCTTTCCATCTAATAGCCTTTCTACAAAATTCACGACCCGTTTACTTCTATATTGAGATTTTACGGTTTAATGACATACAACTCCCTTTCAAGAGGTCTTATTATAACATTTCTTATTAATTCGCACACTCTACTTTAGTCTCGATTATTCGAACACATATACGTCTTCATGTACTTAAATACGAAGTGAGTTCAAGAAGTCACTTACCTTAGCGTCCGTATTTGCATCCGTTACCTTGCCTCTTTTTGACCCGTTAGCCTTCCATGCTTTCATCCAATATGACATGATTCCTACATTTTCATGTCATCGCAATCACATTCTTGTTAGCCTTCCATGCTTTCATCCAATAGTCACTTACCTAAGTTACTAGATGCATTCTCGGATCATTCTCCTCAATCCTTTGAGCTTACCTTGCATATACAATTCAGTTAGTTTCTTTATATGAATACATATATACATGCTTACTTTCATTTACACATTTGAATCTTGATCGAGTCTTGGATTGTATGGGTCCTTTATCACAAGAGCACACAGGTTTGAGTTCAAGTACTAACCTTCTTGTACTTGATTTCACTCAAACCGTGGCTCTGATACCAACTTGTAACACCCTAAATACGTTTTCACCAAAATAAACGCAACGGAGATACCAACTTAAAAATTCTTTCTTTATTGACTTTGTAACATACTTAAAGGTTCATTTATAAATATTTAGACACTTTCTTGAAAGTGTTTATTACGTTCGTTTTGATTGACTTGCTAAATGTAATACATATTGCAAGTTATGAACCGCTCTTCCCGTACAATCCTTGTTCTTCGACTCGATCCTCGTTGGTTGGTCCATCATGTTAGTCCGACTATCTGCAGTCACCATATAAACATAACCGAAGTGTTAGTAAATGGTGACATGACATATTTTTAATTAAAAACATAAACATGAATCGTCTACATATCCATCAAACATTATATAAAACTCCAATAGGATATTCTTCGAACTTATTCCTTATGTCGAGCCTCAAACCTTCGAGAGCCCAACCCTTACTTACCTGCATTCCTAATTTCATCCTCCACATCAAACAGTTAGCCTCTTTACATAAACACATAACACCAAACGACATTCATTGGGCTACATCACGTATAAGCATTTTCATATATACACATACTTACATATAGGTTCCATATGTATATATATAATAATAACATTGACATCTAATTCTTTCATTCTACAACTATATACTTTTACATGTGCGTTCAAGTCATATTCACTTATCCGTGTTCAATCGTCGAACTTTAAATATGCCTAATAATTTATTTATAAACATACTTAAGAACAAGTTTATTCTCCCCATTCGTGTAATATATTCTAACACTTTCATTCCCACGAGATTCGAATCTCGTACGTATATATTTATATTTATCCCTTACGAGCCCGAAAGTCATTATTTGTATCTGTATCACATAATTAAGACCTTTTCGAACTTTTCATAGATTATACTATCTTTCGGAAGTTTACCGAAGCCTTTGTATGAGCCTTAAAAGATACGAAAGTCCAAGACGCTATAAAATAAACAACAATCAAAATTCAACATTTTGATACTCATTCCCGCCGTAAGCTACGGTTCACTCACCGTAGCTTACGGTGAGGACTTTCTACCAACCAGAGACTCCATGCCGTATGCTACGGTCGGGTACCGTAGCTTACGGTCATGACCTTTTTGCCCAACAGATAATCCTTACCGTAAGCTACGGTCGGGTACTGTAGCTTACAATCATCTGCTGTTGCTACTAATCCGCAGCTTGGTTTTCACCCAATTCGATTTCCTTGCTGACTTAGGCCAGCCTCGGGCCTTCCAAACACACTATCCCTAATAACTTAGCTATTTTATCACTTTACAAAACCTTTCGATTACTTTATCCAATTCCCACCCTTTCCATCAAATAGCCTTTCTACAAAATTCACGACCCGTTTACTTCAATATTGAGATTTTACGGTTTAATGACATACCACTCCCTTTCAAGAGGTCTTATTATAACATTTCTTATTAATTCGCACACTCTACTTATTCTCGATTATTCGAACACATATACGTCTTCATGTACCTAAATACGAAGTGAGTTCAAGAATTCACTTACCTTAGCGTCCGCATTTGCATCCGTTACCTTGCCTCTTTTTGACCCGTTAGCCTTCCATGCTTTCATCCAATATGACATGATTCCTACATTTTCATGTCATCGCAATCACATTCTTGTTAGCATACACGATTGTGCATATTAACGATTATACGAAATGCATATCTCGCATTTGACTTTCATTAATCAATTCTAACAAGCATAAGGCATATACTCAAAATCACATCCTTTCAAACTTATATAATTCATCATATCGTCCATATAACACATATTGATGTAACACGTACCATATAACTTGCTATAGTCTCACCATTGTAACAAGAAGTCTAACATGCATTCTTATGCGCAGTTGACTTTTAGAAGTCAACGGTTCAACATATGAACTTTCGACTTAACCTCATACATCTGTGTCATATAGTAGATTATGCAACTGACATTTATACATTTCATACCCCTGAAGTAATATGCTTACAACCACATGATCACCTACTTATTTACACATACAAGGTTGGTCTATTTAACATGATAACACATCATTCAAGCATAGAGTACAAATTTCCTAATGTATAATTCTACTCAATCATGCCATTGACTACACATTCTTACGAAATCCTTCTACAATATATCTTCTCATGTTTGATTATTGCCAATCATGTCTTTATCAAAATCTACACATGATCATTCATTGTTTAGCATACAATTTCACATACTAACTTATACTAGACATTTTATCAAACACTTGGTGTGCGTACACCATCTAATGCACAATGTACAACTATTCATGCAACAATCTTCCAAGTTCATAAAATTTATCATCAAATTCCTCTTCTACAAGACACATCATTCTTTTCATATTATTAAACATGGCTAAACACCACATCTCTTTCAATCAATCCATATTTACTCAAAACCCCAATTTCTTGAACATGGGTTTGCAAATTCAAAACTCTAACTAAGATGTTAACATCAGTTATTTGTTAGATAAGAGCATCGAAGTATAATTTCAACCATCCCATCCTTGCAATTTACCCGATTAAGGGTAATTCATCAAAACCCACCTAGTACTCTAATCAAGAAGGTTTGGAAGATGAATTTGGTACTTACTTGATGCTTAGGAGGTGATGAACACTCCAAGATTCATAGATTATCCATGCAATTTCATACTTCTCCTCTTATTTACTTCCTTTGGATCACACCAAGAACACACATACACACTGTGTGTGTGTCGACATATGATCTGCCCAAAAAATGGGCTTTTCCATTTTCTTCCACCTTTTATTAAATGAACTTTCCAACTTGACCTCTTTTGGCCCCTATAGTTTTGTTGGTTATTTTTATTTAGTCATAATTGTTATTCCTACTTATGAACTCTTTTTAAGTTAACTAACTTATGTAACTTAGTTACCTCCAAGGATCAAGTCACATTACTTTACGTTATATCATACGAGACATATAGCAAATATAGATATTTGAGTTTTGGGGCGTTACAAATCAACCCCCCTTAAAAGGGGTTTCGTCCCCGAAACCTTTCTCATTCCTGTTAGACCAATTCTACTCTAACTTTTTCATCTATTCATGATGCTTACTACAACATGAATACATTCGGGATCTTAACAAAAGTTTTATTCATGCATACGCGTAAATGTACGCATTGTTCCTACGCTCTTGGATCAAGCAAAAATTACTTTCATAATCACATAAAGTCGGAAATCCTAACCAGAGCTCTTATTAGTGTCTTCTTCACTTTATAATGCTAGTTCCTAGCACATATCATTACTAGCGGTTCATTTGTTGAATTTATTTCAAATGTATACAAGCCTAAGTTATGGCTTGTTCTATCTTTCTAATTAAGTCTAATACATTCATACACTTATTAATCAAAATAAATCGATTTATTTCATTCCATTCATATATATATATATATATATGTATATATATCATATATGATATTTTCACTTTGTTTACTATGAGTAAACCCCAACATCTCATTACTAACATTCTTTCCAATTACTTTCATATTCGTGTGAGAGGTTAACGTAGCATTATATGCATACTATAAACATTCACTGACTTGTTAATTCTTCAACGAAACTACCCATTAAAATATATATACTTATTCGTACTTGACAAGGATAAATCATCATTCTACAATTACTATTGTTACTTACACCATGATACCTTTAAGTTAGCCTCGACTTATCTTATTCATATCGCTTCACAATTTACCTCCTTCACGCACTACTTATCCTATTAAGCAAATACGTATTTTGAGCGCTCCGTGCGAGCGTTTAAACCATACACTACATGTATACTTAAAACAATTCTGGAGTTATCCTCCTGGTGACATAGTTTCCTTCTTACATTACCCATTGAAGCAAATCATTTAATATACCAATTCTTACTCAGAGTTGCGTGCTAAACTTTTCACTAACCTTGATTCCATTGCATAACCAACGGTCTGTGGTCCGAAACGGCCTGATTCTTCGTGAGTTTATGCGATAGTCTGATTAATCGCATCCATTCATTTATTGAGTTTTCGCCTATGCACATCCTTTCAACAATGCCTTGTTTCAGATGAACATGGCCAACAAGCCTAGCATTAACGTTAGTATTTTCTGACGGTACTTACTATTAATACATTCCTTTCAAGTGCCTATTCTTCTCGGTGCTTATGCACCTAACATTCTTTCATAAATTTCTTACATGTATGCTACAACATATAACACATACCATTTCTACATATAATTCTTACATTTTGTTAAATTAATTCACCACTTTTTGTAGTTTGACTTTACATGGTCAAACTGGCACTTTTACTTATTGTACATGTCTTAAAGTACCCGCTTGCACTCTTTCAAATTTCAAGCATACTTACGAGATATTATTTTAACTCTTCATGCGAAAGTTTTCCTTTCCTTGTAATTTACATCAGTCATTCATCCGAATTCTAACCCATCATTCATTTTGACTCGCATGGGTCGGCAAATAACATTCCTCACATGTAACGTATTCAAACTTATTTTTTTCAGTTAAGTTTCTTGCTACTACGATAGCTTTCTTCGGTTATACTTACTTAATGAATCAATTATGTCATATTACTTTACTATTATTTGCTTAATAATTATTTACTTAACTTCGTTTGGCTCTTCGAAGATCCAGCTGTAAATACATTCTTATCTATGTTTTACCAATCACCCAACCGGCCGTTAGGAGGCGTTCCGCATTCAAACTCGGGTCTCCTACTTTTCGTCAAAACTTTTATTACATCTTTCAACACAACTGCTAGAAAACTTTTATATTTCAATTTTCCCCTTGTATGACATTAGACCAAGATGACTATCAACCTAAGTTACTAGATGCATTCTCGGATCATTCTCCTCAATCCTTTGAGCTTACCTTGCATATACAATTCAGTTAGTTTCTTTATATGAATACATATATACATGCTTACTTTCATTTACACATTTGAATCTTGATCGAGTCTTGGATTGTATGGGTCCTTTATCACAAGAGCACACAGGTTTGAGTTCAAGTACTAACCTTCTTGTACTTGATTTCACTCAAACCGTGGCTCTGATACCAACTTGTAACACCCTAAATACGTTTTCACCAAAATAAACGCAACGGAGATACCAACTTAAAAATTCTTTCTTTATTGACTTTGTAACATACTTAAAGGTTCATTTATAAATATTTAGACACTTTCTTGAAAGTGTTTATTACGTTCGTTTTGATTGACTTGCTAAATGTAATACATATTGCAAGTTATGAACCGCTCTTCCCGTACAATCCTTGTTCTTCGACTCGATCCTCGTTGGTTGGTCCATCATGTTAGTCCGACTATCTGCAGTCACCATATAAACATAACCGAAGTGTTAGTAAATGGTGACATGACATATTTTTAATTAAAAACATAAACATGAATCGTCTACATATCCATCAAACATTATATAAAACTCCATATGGATATTCTTCGAACTTATTCCTTATGTCGAGCCTCAAACCTTCGAGAGCCCAACCCTTACTTACCTGCATTCCTAATTTCATCCTCCACATCAAACAGTTAGCCTCTTTACATAAACACATAACACCAAACGACATTCATTGGGCTACATCACGTATAAGCATTTTCATATATACACATACTTACATATAGGTTCCATATGTATATATATAATAATAACATTGACATCTAATTCTTTCATTCTACAACTATATACTTTTACATGTGCGTTCAAGTCATATTCACTTATCCGTGTTCAATCGTCGAACTTTAAATATGCCTAATAATTTATTTATAAACATACTTAAGAACAAGTTTATTCTCCCCATTCGTGTAATATATTCTAACACTTTCATTCCCACGAGATTCGAATCTCGTACGTATATATTTATATTTATCCCTTACGAGCCCGAAAGTCATTATTTGTATCTGTATCACATAATTAAGACCTTTTCGAACTTTTCATAGATTATACTATCTTTCGGAAGTTTACCGAAGCCTTTGTATGAGCCTTAAAAGATACGAAAGTCCAAGACGCTATAAAATAAACAACAATCAAAATTCAACATTTTGATACTCATTCCCGCCGTAAGCTACGGTTCACTCACCGTAGCTTACGGTGAGGACTTTCTACCAACCAGAGACTCCATGCCGTATGCTACGGTCGGGTACCGTAGCTTACGGTCATGACCTTTTTGCCCAACAGATAATCCTTACCGTAAGCTACGGTCGGGTACTGTAGCTTACAATCATCTGCTGTTGCTACTAATCCGCAGCTTGGTTTTCACCCAATTCGATTTCCTTGCTGACTTAGGCCAGCCTCGGGCCTTCCAAACACACTATCCCTAATAACTTAGCTATTTTATCACTTTACAAAACCTTTCGATTACTTTATCCAATTCCCACCCTTTCCATCAAATAGCCTTTCTACAAAATTCACGACCCGTTTACTTCAATATTGAGATTTTACGGTTTAATGACATACCACTCCCTTTCAAGAGGTCTTATTATAACATTTCTTATTAATTCGCACACTCTACTTATTCTCGATTATTCGAACACATATACGTCTTCATGTACCTAAATACGAAGTGAGTTCAAGAATTCACTTACCTTAGCGTCCGCATTTGCATCCGTTACCTTGCCTCTTTTTGACCCGTTAGCCTTCCATGCTTTCATCCAATATGACATGATTCCTACATTTTCATGTCATCGCAATCACATTCTTGTTAGCATACACGATTGTGCATATTAACGATTATACGAAATGCATATCTCGCATTTGACTTTCATTAATCAATTCTAACAAGCATAAGGCATATACTCAAAATCACATCCTTTCAAACTTATATAATTCATCATATCGTCCATATAACACATATTGATGTAACACGTACCATATAACTTGCTATAGTCTCACCATTGTAACAAGAAGTCTAACATGCATTCTTATGCGCAGTTGACTTTTAGAAGTCAACGGTTCAACATATGAACTTTCGACTTAACCTCATACATCTGTGTCATATAGTAGATTATGCAACTGACATTTATACATTTCATACCCCTGAAGTAATATGCTTACAACCACATGATCACCTACTTATTTACACATACAAGGTTGGTCTATTTAACATGATAACACATCATTCAAGCATAGAGTACAAATTTCCTAATGTATAATTCTACTCAATCATGCCATTGACTACACATTCTTACGAAATCCTTCTACAATATATCTTCTCATGTTTGATTATTGCCAATCATGTCTTTATCAAAATCTACACATGATCATTCATTGTTTAGCATACAATTTCACATACTAACTTATACTAGACATTTTATCAAACACTTGGTGTGCGTACACCATCTAATGCACAATGTACAACTATTCATGCAACAATCTTCCAAGTTCATAAAATTTATCATCAAATTCCTCTTCTACAAGACACATCATTCTTTTCATATTATTAAACATGGCTAAACACCACATCTCTTTCAATCAATCCATATTTACTCAAAACCCCAATTTCTTGAACATGGGGTTGCAAATTCAAAACTCTAACTAAGATGTTAACATCAGTTATTTGTTAGATAAGAGCATCGAAGTATAATTTCAACCATCCCATCCTTGCAATTTACCCGATTAAGGGTAATTCATCAAAACCCACCTAGTACTCTAATCAAGAAGGTTTGGAAGATGAATTTGGTACTTACTTGATGCTTAGGAGGTGATGAACACTCCAAGATTCATAGATTATCCATGCAATTTCATACTTCTCCTCTTATTTACTTCCTTTGGATCACACCAAGAACACACATACACACACACTGTGTGTGTGTCGACATATGCTCTGCCCAAAAATGGGCTTTTCCATTTTCTTCCACCTTTTATTAAATGAACTTTCCAACTTGACCTCTTTTGGCCCCTATAGTTTTGTTGGTTATTTTTATTTAGTCATAATTGTTATTCCTACTTATGAACTCTTTTTAAGTTAACTAACTTATGTAACTTAGTTACCTCCAAGGATCAAGTCACATTACTTTACGTTATATCATACGGGACATATAGCAAATATAGATATTTGAGTTTTGGGGCGTTACATTCGGACTTTGTTTAATCTCTACAACTAACACAATATCATTTGCCAAAAGCATGCACCATGAGACTATCTCCTAAATCGACTTTGACAACTCGTCTAGGACAACCACAAAAAGAAATGGGCCCAACACAGACCTTTGGTGGAGCCGTACCTATACAGGGAAGAAATCAGTTTCGCCTATTGGTACCCAGACACTAGTTTCATTGTAACAGCCCAAGTAAATCGTGCCAATATATTGTACGCTCTGCCCCCAATGGGTTGCCCATCTAGGACAATATCTTGGCACGAATTAATTAGACTGTTACAAATGGTATCAGAGTCAGGGGCATGGCCGGGGTGCCAACGAGACTCTGGGCTCCCTAAGAGGGGTGGAGATGTAAGTCCTACATCGGTTGAGGAGGAGAACGAAGCCTTCCTTATAAGGGGGTGGAAATCTTCTATACTAAGACGCGTTTTGTCTGGCGAGCAACTCGTCGGTGGAAACAAAACCATGAGTTCCTATATGGGCAACTCATCGGGGGCAGAGCGGACAATATCTTGGCACGGTTTACTTGGGCTGTTACATTCGATCATACCATATATATCCCTAATTATGTCTATATACTTCCCAAGATCCCCTTTACGCTCCAAACTATCTCAAATTAGTCTACGTAGCACACTATAGTATGTCTTTTCCAGGTCAATCTAATCTACGTGGCATCCCTAGAATTCCCCATCTAGCTTCATTTCAGTTGTACAAAAAGAACATCACCGGTTGCGAGTTGACAAAAAGTTGATGTGCATTTCTGTAAGGTCGTGAAACTCTTTTTTAACCTCCCAATGTAACCTTCTTAAAACAATTCAAAATTGGCTTCTATATCCCAACAATTTAAAAAATAAAATAAAATCTTTGGATAGAGGAAATCTCGCTCTAAATGTCGTAGTATTGTACTTTGGGTTGTTGACGAAGTAATCATTCATTAGAACTTCATGAGCCTCTTCGCGATCATGCTGCATATTTATTTTTTTAATCTACCCATATCTTCAAGTTCTTTTTTTTGTTGCAATGGCCACTTTGACAAGAAACTCAAGACTAGAATCAGTTGATTCGGAAGAAGTTGATAAGTCGAGTTGAAAACATCATTCTATTAGTTGGAAAATGTGACTATTTTTATTTTGTTTGGAAGAAAATATTGAATAGCTTTGTGAAGGTTGCGTATAAGAACTTAAAAAAAATGAGAGAATATATATTGTGGAAAGATTAAATGTTTTATTTAGTTGTAATAGTAACATTACCGTTGGTGCGTTCACATTTTCCCATCCTGGAACAAGTTCAGGGAACGGCTACTGAGCCTACATATCCATCTTGGGGTAGTTGTGGTGGTGTTCCCGTATCATCTTGCTTGGCCTCATCTCTAGAAAGCCTTGTACACCCTAACATCATCTTTTATAAGTTTATTGTCTGATAATCAACCGACGAACAACAAGGAAGACAATGATTGTTGGAAGCCAAAAAAGAGGTGTTAATCTCCAAACCGCTACCATTTATGACGTTATGGTTTGAATTCTTCTTCAACCTTAGATTAGTGGGAGTCCATCTTTCAATCCTCCTCACCTTCCATAGCCAACTATCAATCATAACTTGCCATCTCATTTTTCCAATAGACTTCCCTAAAGGGTGGCAGTGGAGTTCCCTAAAGTCCCCTCAACTTCTTATTTAAAAGACCAGTTTAATACTGAAAAGTAAATAAAAATAATTTAACAATTCATTTAGACTAGTGGAATTACCCGCACTTTGCAGCGGGCTTTCAACTGATGTCGATTCGGTTTGGCATGATTGTGGAAACTGGTATAACAATCGAAGTAGATATGCCAAAGAAAATATCGACACGTGTTTTTATATCAACAGAAAACTATAAACACGAATAACGGTGGGATTCACCCGCACTACGCTGCGAGAGTTCGTTTGGTATCGATTTGGCTCGTGAAACAACAAATACATCAATACGCGTTTACAACTGATCGGAAACAATAAAAACAAATACCTCAACGTGTTCCAATAATACACCTCAACATGTTCCAATAATACGGTAACTAAATATAACAATAACTAATATATACATGTAATTTTGTAATAACATATCCAATAGAATCCCACTCATATCCAAGCTATTAGTGGGTTTGTGAAGGGTTAAATGTAGACAAGTCTTACCTAATCTAGAGATAGAGAGGCTACTTCTAGTGAGACCATGCAGGTAAATAATATAGCATGCATCATATATGTTACTAATCATATTGGCTATTTGCTTCAGTTCTCGTCTTAAGTGCTTGTTCATCCATCTTCATTCCAAAGGTGAGCATATCCATTGAGCGATTGTAACTGCTATCGTTTACAATCAATAGTTCTTTACCAACTGTTTTTGGGGCTTTATAAAGCTTAATTCGTCAAACATTGGAATCCGATTTACAAATAATTATTTCAACTTTTAAAAGAATATCGTATAATAATATTTCATGAGAAAGTTTATGTTAAATATGATTTATATTGCTTTATAATGTAAAAATCTTACGGTTGACAAATAGATTCTTAAGAAAAAAGGAACCTGAAGCCACTAAGACTGACGATAATTATAAAAACATTTTTTGTTTGATTTATCAGATCCGCCGAAAAACACGGATGCTAAATACTAATTAATTTAAAAAATAAAAAATTAACATTCTTTCTTAGCCTACATGGTTAAAATCAACTTTTTATTTATCTTACTCCTCATTTCATAAATAATTTTTTTTTCCTATTCTTATCCAAATAATTTAAAATGGTTTATAATTAAAAATATAAAATTTAGTTTGGGAAATAGGTCCTACCAAGAGTGGTCACCTTTTTATTCCTTATTCCATGTGCTTTGACCATTTCCTCACCTTTCTCTTTCTACAAGATTTCAAGCAATAAAAAATGTTTGGCTTCGTCCCATCGCTCCAAAACTGTTATGATTCTTCCGAGAGATAATATTCGAAATATAATAATTTTGTTGAACTTCCTATAAAGTTTTACTTTGTCATATTTAAAATATGAGATAGAGATTAAAATTATTTTATTAACCACTAAGGTTAAACTGAAAATTCACTTTTATAAACCACCAAGTATAAACTGTAATTCACCTTTTATTTATATCAAAACCAAATAAATACGTTGCACGATATTTTTTTTATTATTTAATTTTTCTAACAGCTTAATTTTTATCACAAATGTGATTTGATCTCTTATCACAAAGAAAAACAAAGAATTATTCAAGTCCTTTGTCTTGCACAATAGTTTACGTTTTTGACATTTTCTGCATCATCGCATCGTTTACATTTATTTTGTTGGTGGGTTAGTGGTTTGGAATGTTTCATAAATGACGATAACATGTTTCTATATCATATGTTCGCGTGATACAACGTAGAATATAGACTAGTAATCATGTCAATTGTTAGTTTTTTTCAATTAAAAAACTATAGCAAGAACATACTCAAATTAAAGAAAACAAAAATGCACGATTTTATAGGGTAATTTAAAAAAGATATTAACATATAAAAAATCATGACCGTTTAAAAATCGTGAATACATTGATTAAAAAGTCAACTATATATATGTTTTAGAGGATTGCATCATATATTTTAAAAGTTATAATTACTTAATATCTCAACCATATATTTTAAAAAAGCTATAGTTACTTAAAGTTTTAAAATTTTGTAAAGTTAGTTTTTTGTCCTCACTTTGTATATTATAATAATATAGCATAGATATGAAACAACAGCGATATTAAAATCGAGTTATTAGCAAAACATCGAAAATTATTAATGGTATGAGAAGTATACAACAGCTGGGTTGAAACTTTGAAAATTATGTGATCGATTTAGCTTAAAAGTTCGATTTTTAAACATATTTCGAAACATCAAATTAAGATTAAAAATTCGATTTTTAAACATATTTTTTTCTAAAATCGAGTTCCTACTTCGATGTTAGGCAAGAAAATGGATGTCTTTTAACTATTTAAGCGTAAAGGTTTATGGTCGAATGGTTACAAATAAGTTTTTTTTTATTTACATAAGAGTAAAACTAGCGTACGTATAGAATGAAAGAGATATAGCAAAGGAAACTACTTAACCTACAAGTACGGAAACTATAATAAACATCACAATACATGGTTGAGTTATAGTGTGTGCTCATGAATTTCATGTTTCTAAGTATCATGTCACCTACCTTTAATTCATCATTTAAAATCACTACCCTAAGGTAATATTTGGTATGTAGGAATGAGAGACAGAATGAAATTGATCATTACAAGGAAATGAAAAAAATGATGTTTGGTTGGTCAATAGAATAGAATCACTCATTCCATAAAGCATTCCTTTCCTTCAAAATCATCCATCCCACCCCATGTTTTTTTTCTCATTCCATCTCCTCTGCATCATTCATCAACAACACCACAATTCACCACCTTTGCCACCACCCACCACCACCACCACCACCACCACCGACGCCATCACCGCCTCCACCCGCAACACGTCACCGCCTCCGCCACCACCCCGACAGCCACGCCGCCGCCACCACCACCACCACGTCCCACCACCGTCGTTGACGCCGTCACCACCGCCGCCGCCGCCACCAACCACCACTGACGGCCGTTGCCACCACCTCTGACACCGCAACCCGCCGTCTCCGCCTCCACCACCCGTCACCGTGGCCGCCACCGTCGCCGCCGTCGCCTCTACCTGGAATGACCCACAATCACTACCACCGACCACCACCAATCACCGCTGATTTTATTCTTTCGTTTTTCTTGCATACCAAACAATACACAATACTAATTCATTCAATTCCCACATGGTAACCAAAAAGACATGGAATGGTAATGATCCATTGCATTCCGTCGTCCATTCCATTACCTCGTCCATTCTATTTCCTTGTCTATTCCATTATCCCATACCAAATAAACCCTAAGGGTGTGGTCATGACCAAAACCACTATCCCCTTATTTATTTTAATTTATTTTTGTCTAGAGAAAAAGGAAAGAAAATATTGGAAAATGGAAAAGAGGACCGTAGTTGCCTTGGTTTAATCCATGCGAACCATGGTGGATCAGAGAAGAGGGTGGTGTAACCTTCCATTCATGTTACTACGTGGCGAATCATGTCCCAACCATGACCCCACACCCTTCAGCCTAAGTAATCTAAATATACGCCAACCAAAAATAACTAAATATATAAAACATATTGTACAACTATGGCTATAGGGTATGGTCATGACCCTCATGACTGCCATGACCCTCCACGCCAGTGCCATGTCACCCACCTCTAATCCACCATCCAAAACTAATTCCTTAAGGGTGTGGTCATGACACAAACCACTATCCACTTATTTATTTTAATTTATCTTTGTCTAAAGAAAAAGGAAATGATTTCTTAAAAAATGGAAAGAAGAATCATGGTTGCTATGGTTTAATCCATACAAGCATGGTGGATCATGCAAGAAAATGATATAGCCTTTCATTATACGTAACGAATCATGTCCCAAGTATTACTTAAACTCTTAACTTTATGTAAAATTACTTTTTTTTTCTCCTCTTTATATGTATTGTATAGATACGAGAACTGATGCAAAGGACACATTACACCCTTTGATGGTGCGTCGGTTAATGAAACATATCGGAGACAGTCTTAGCTTCATATCCTTCATATTCATGATAAACTCTTGGTTATTCGATAACTTTTCTTCATTCTCCTTTAGATCCAACAACTTATTATTTCATGATGTGTAAAGTGAGCAACATCCTTTTCTTGATCATTTGTTACTTCTGTCTTGATCTCATAATGCATATATTTGTACAACAACAGTTTCCCTCGAACTGAACTTCAAATCCCGTACAATAAGCTGATCCAGACTTAACACGTTATGATCTAAGGAGGGAACGAAAAACAGACCAATGATTACTTTCTTTCCCTCACGTGTGTTGTTGATTTCCACCTCTCATACGGCTCATATAAATTGGATGTTATTGTTTCTAGTCGAGTTTCTACACAGAAAGTTTGCATGAATGCTATGAACAAATTTCGATTACCGATCATGTGATATTTGAAGGCAGGATTGATATACAATATCTGATCCCAAATTCCTTGTTCGGCTTCTTTGATCATGCATGTATTCTTCTTCTTGAAAACAACTTGGAATTATAGTATTTTGCACTTCTTCCCTTTCATTTTACAGAATCATCGGTATATCCCAAATTGTGAAAGTGATAACATCGTGTTGTTGCAAGGAACCATTGCGATGGAAACATGACCCCGTTTCATGGTGTGTCGGTTAGTGCAACGATTCTAAGTGTTTTAATTTACTAAACATAATGGTTACTAATGAGACATAAATACATATATGAAGTTTTAGTTAATAATCTAATATCTAATAGTTTGGTCTAAGGAGTTATAAATGTAGGTCCTGTATAAGCATATGTAAGGGATTAAGGCTAATTTTTGCAAGAGGTTAATAATTCTTGCTTCTTATTTCGAAACTAACCGGAGCTCGAGCTCTTGTTTCAGATAAGAAAAAATTACAAGAATAAACAAGTTAACCTTCAGAGTTAACGTAATAGACATGTATTTTTTTCACTTTAGCAAAAAAGACAGGAAGAAAACCAATCAAGAGATGCAAAGCATGATTCACTGGCTAAGGCGACTAGGGCTTAGCCTTAAAAAAAACCTCATGGTGAACTGGTGAAGTACAAGGGGTCCACATAATAGCTAGTCAGATTGAGACATGTGTAAAGAGAAGAATAAACATCTTAGACTAAAATTTAATCGTCAGTTTTTAGCCATAGACTATTTAGCCCCTGCTGTTTTTTCTTTCATATGGCATCTATTTAGCCTGTGTTTTTCTTATTGGTCTTTTGTGGACCACATTGTACTTAAGCATGAGTTTTTGGTAGGCTATTTAAACGCACGAATCTTATACGACGTCTTCTGATTGACTCTCTTTATCTTTGTCTATTATAGCAAAGGATATATAGTCATATCTATTCTATTAACGGTGAAGATCAAGTTATCTATTATATGGTAATTTTCCCTAACGAATAAAACTGACTTGTTTAACTTCAAATGTGGGCCCTACTATATAAAACATCAAACAATAAAATTCATGAAAAGATTATTGGGCAACAACCGATTGAACCAAAAGAGCCGACCAACCGGAACCTACTAAACGATTTCAGTTGTTCAACCTCAATATTTAAAAAAAAACTTCAGTCCTTGATCCTGTCCAGTCCAGACCATGCATGCAACAACACGCGTCCTGTTGAAGCATGCAACAACACGCGTCCCATGATCAAATAATATATTGTCATCTCCTAACTTTACAGTGTTCATCTTATATCTTTCAAAACCAACTATATATCCATCTTTCTCACCCTTTCAAAACATATTCAAAATCCAACTCATGAAGAAGATAATCCACCTTTTGTTCCTGTGTTTCGTTCTAACATCTTCATCTCCACCTCAAGACCATTCAAAAGAGCTTAAACTGTCGGAAAAGATATCGAAAACGCTTAAATCAGTCGGAGAGAAGGCGGTTGTGGTTGCAGAAAATGTGAAAATCGCGGTGGAGACGACAACAGGCACGGTTAGAATCGGGGACAACATAGAAGGAGCACTTAAAGACTCAGTAGTTAAAATGCATGATTGGGATTTCTACGAGTCACCAAAAAGAATATGTGAAGATATTAAATGGAACTTTACCCGAAACGAGTTTGTAATAAGATCGGTTAACACAATATGTGATGTTTTGGGTAAAGTTTCATTTGAGGAAATAAGAACAGTGATCAATTGGTGTCACTTGTTAGGGTTTTCGACAGCTTACGGGATTGGGGTTTGGGTTACGTTCTCTTCTGGCTATGTGTTGGGCAAATGTTTACCTAAACAAGAAGTGTTGATGATGTTAAACAAGATGAATATGGTGTGTTTTAGAGCAATGGCTTATTGTGTTGGTGTAGCGCTTGTAGGGTTTCTTGCGAATCGGGGAATTAGAAGAGAAGGTTTCTCAAACAAAATGGTGATGTTTCAAGTATTCAATCTTGTTTCTGCACTTTGTATGATGTTAATCAATCTTATCTTCTTGGAACCTCGAGCAACAAAGGAATTTATTATAAAGCACATCAAATCTTTCATGATTTATATATTTGTTTAGAGCTCGTAACTCACACACCTACTAATCATATTCCAAATTCTACTCATTTGTTTTGTTGGAGACACACCTTTTCGTCTCACCTTAGTACCTAGGCTAAAAGCCTATCTAACAGTCTTAATTTTTGAATCTTGAGTTCATCAAAACGCCATAAATTAATGCCAAAGTGTTTTGTTTCTTAATTTTTTTGTGCTCTCAACATTTTGGGCCCTGTGCGATCACACATACCGCATATTCGCAAGGCCGGGTTTGTCATTTTTTGTCAAATGACTTGAACCCCCAATAAAGGACAGCACTATGTACACATCTTATAATTAGTAGGCTTCATACCCTTTAGTGTTTGTTCTAATTTTCTTGATCTAAAAACTAAGAGTTTCATTTCTAACATTGGGTGTTGAACTGCAGTGTATAGTCCAAAGAAAGAAGGAAACTTGGCAAATAAAGAGCGCAGCAGCAGAAAAGCTAAAGAAGATGAACGCATGCTCATCGACACTTAGTGTGTCGACCGTTGTGGTGCTGACATGGCATCTAGCATACATCAGTCAAATGCTACAAGCTCGACACTAGCTTTGTGCCCTAACATCCGTCAAGATAAAATATTTACGGATGTATTAGAGTGGTTGTTTGATCGTATTTTTATGTATACTTTGTTAGTCTTTTGATCACTTTTATTATTTATATATGTACATAATTGTAAAAAAGAAAAAAACAGATGAATTATATCAACATAGTTCCAACACCAAAATTATTTTGTCTTATTGTAAACTTTATCATGGTATCAGAGCTCTTATTAGTTAATGAATATTTAGTTAATTTATAATTGAGTGAAATTATAATTACTACTTAACTCTTCATATGTGAAGCTCTTGAGTAGTGTTTTATTGATGACATTTGATAATGTTTATCAGAGTTTAAGTCTATAATTATAAGACACTTAACTCTTCATATTTTACTGATGGCATTTGTTGAGTTTTATTAGATTTTAAGTATATAATTATGAGGCTCTTAAAAAACTGTTGGATACTTAAAAGACTAGGTGTCTTTTATGCAAAGGACACTAGAGAAATTCAAGAGATATGATACAAGGAAAATACATGTATACATGAAGAGTTCTTGAAAAAAAATATTTGAAGATCCATTTGTTGGGTATTTAGAGAGATAAGTTTTCTCTACTCGATTCCATCACCTTCTTTTTCATATTTTCCACAACTTTTAACACTATAATTTTATCTGATATAATCTCGTGCGCGTGGTCATTTCCGGCAGTACAGAATGTTTCGGCTGTTGTACCCTGGGAGACAAACGTGTCGTCTTTGGTAGAGGCGCGGAATCCATTTCAAGGAAAGCGTGTTGAACACGTGCCTCAGTCATAACCGTCAACATCGTTTGTTCTTTCTTGTAGCAAGGGATATTACAAAAAGGCCTTGTTCGAGCACAAAGTTGATTACTCTATCTTTTGAAGATCTTGCTAAGGAGACTACAAGAATACGTTACTAAAGATCAAGTTGAAGACTTTATCTTTTGAAGATATTGGTTTGAATCAGTTTATTTATTTAAATATGTTGTAGTCCATATTTATCTTCATTTTAATTTGTACACGGTTTATTTACTACAATTTCCCAAATGTTTAAAGAGAGTATCTTTATTTTTTATTAGTTTTGTTAATAAATTTATGATCTTTGTCTTACAAACTTAAAACAGATTTAGTGAGATTGTTGCTACAATCTTAAAACCTTATTTATAAGCATTTTGGGTGGAAAGGATTTATAATAAAAAAGTATTTTAAAGATTATGATCTCATAAATATTGTTTTGGGAAATATATATGTAGTACAACTTGTGGTGTTTTGGATTTATTGAGATTGAGATACAATCTTAAATCTTGTATCATGATACAAAACGAATAATTTTGGTTCAACCGTTTGGTTTTTGAAACGATTTTGTAATCGTTATTTTTTCTAACCTTTGTGTTAGATCGGGTTTATTAGTGTAAAACATACGTTTTTTTGTAAACGTTAAAATTCTCTAACATGCGCGTTAGACCGACTTAGTGTTAGAAATAGTTTATTTGTATAAACTAATATGCCTTATAATGATTTTGTAATCATTTATTTATAGACGAGCGTGTGAGAATCATGTTTTATATATAAACTGATATGTTTTATAACGATTTCTGTAATCTTTTATTTCTAACGAGCTTGTTAGATACGATAATGGTTATTATAATCATTTATTTCTAAAAAGAATGTTTATACATATTTATTGATAAGATTTATAACATTTTTTTTGTAATTGTTTATTTCTAACAAGAGTGTTAGAAATAGTTTATAAAAAATGCAAATGATTTTTGTAATAATTTGTCGTCTAACATGCGTGTTAGAAATGGTTCATGAAAAGGTTAGAAACAGTTTATAAAAAATGCAAATGATTTTTGTAATCATTTGTCTTCTAACATGCGTGTTAGAAACGGTTCATGAAAAGTGTTAGAAACAGTTTATAAAAAAATGCAAATGATTTTTGTAATCATTTGTCTTCTAACATGCGTGTTAAAAACGATTCATGAAAAGTGTTTGTTTGGAAGCAATTTTTAGTTGTTTATTTTTAACATGTGTATTAGAAGTGACTTATTTATATGAACAATACATGTGTTCATAACAAGTCGATTTAAAATTTAGTGGAAATGTTAATATTTCTAATGTGCTCGTTAAATTTTTTTTTCATTTTAACATGATTGTTAAAAATGGTTAGAATACAAATGTTTTGAAATGTTTTATGTAAACATTTTATATAAGTAATTTGTTGTAGAATTGATTTTAGTGAATACAAACACATTAATTTTTGGCATGGTTTAGAAATAAAAAGTCATACATTAAAGTTGATGTTTGATTGGCTTCAAAAATTAAATCACCAATAAGTGATGGTGTTGTATGGGATTTATCACTAACTTAATTTGTTATTTCTAATCCAAATGGTCATGTTTTATATATATAAAATGACTTAAATTTTCTAACAAGTGTGTTAGAAAATGTGTATCACAAATACAAGGTTAGAGATTGCTCATTATATAAGCCATAATGAATGGAAATGTTTTATGTAAACATTTAATTGCCTTTATGTGCATTAAAAATGATGAGAAATGGTTTATTTTATAAACTTTATCATTGGAACGTTTTATGTAAATGTTCGATTCTATATGCGCCATTATAACATTTTTTTCTAACATGCGTGTTAGAAAACGTTTAGTACATGCGTAGTAAGACTAAATAATATCAAACCATTTGATATTTTGGGTTTTGATTTATGTTTTCATAAACCCTAATTGAGATTATTATTGCAAAACTAAGGAAATGTTTTAGAGTGATCTTTAAAACAAAGTTTTGCATAGTATTGATAATTCAAATGGTTCGCTACTCTTGCTGAAAGTAACATATGGTGAACAAAGTAACAATCTCATGGATATTATTTGGTGGGAAACAACCTTTAGGTTTTGTGAATAAATTTAATTGTTCAAGTTTACGACTTAAATGTAGTCTTTGTAACAACTTGGTGTTGTTTTGAGCAGATTGTCCAACTTTAGAGTTTCAATATGAAATGAAGAACTTGTAGTTACAAGTTCATGGAGTCTTATTGAGGGATTACCTCAAGACATGCCATGGGATGATATCGTTGCGAAGATTTCGGTTAGATGATAAAGTGTTGAAGAGAATAGCACTTTGAGATTTAATGTCTACGTATCGTCTATGCTCCATTTAAAATATTCAAAGTGTTTGCCACTTATGATTTAATTTCAAATGTATTTTATTGTTTTGTGTTCAATATCTTCGGATAACACATAAAATTTTCACAAAGAAATAAATCATTAATGTTTGTGACGTATGGATTATTTTTGTGGAAAATAATTATAACGTCAACTATAAATTGTTTAAAGAATACGTTTTAAACGAATAGTACATGAAAAGTGTCACACCCTGACCCGCAACGGAAATGGTGATCGGGGCATGATTGGGTTTTCATCAAAGCTCATGACATTTACTATAATAAAGTTTCATATTTATTATTTCCAATTTAAAGGAAAAATTACAACAATCATACAAGTAAAACAACATTCATGAACTATTTATATTTCTTCTAAGGCAATTTCCTATGTGTTCCTTGCTTCAACCTGTCCACCTGTATTATGTGTAAAAAAATAGGGTTTTGGGGTCAACAAAAGTTGGCGAGTGAATCTTATTTAATCATTGGAAAGAATTAATTATATTGGTTATTTAAATAAAAATGTGCCTAAACCAAATATGAATAAACGCATATGTAAATATAACCACAAACCACGTATTATAAATCAATGCACACACAAGCATGACAAATAATGAACAATGAGATCAAGGCTTTGTTAAACGGAGCCGATCTAATGAGGCACCTGATGCTCAACTCGTCTCCAACGAGGAACTGATGGGCCTAGTGAATGAATTGCACGGAACTGACAAAAATTTAAACACACAATACAACAAATAACATTTACATCACACGTTAGATCATATAATGGTAATAGCACAAGTGTTTGAATAAACGAAATGTATGAACCAACACATTGTAACATCCGTCGAAAAACGGGTTTTCAAAACCCGCTTCGTTTATTAATCGAATAGTCAGTTTCAAATTTTCGTTGCTTATTTAATGCTCATTTTAATTTTAAACAATACATAACTAATAAACATTTTAGAATATGGAAACTAAAATTGTTAAAAATTAAAAATAAAGTAAATAAAAATGAAAATAGGCTGCCGGGTTTCGAACCCGGGTCAGCCGGAAGACACAACCATCACCCAAATTAACCACTCCGCCACTTGGTGTTTTTGTGTAATCAAGGAAACAAATAAAACCTTAAGTTCACCCGTGAATCTATCTGTTTGCGCCAAAACTGAAACTGATCATCGGCTTTCAACTATCCAAAGACGTTTGAGTGATCGTGGGTTACTGATTATAACCGATAAAACCATTACAACCCACGTTCTTAATCAATTCAGTCTTTATTGAACTCGATTCATATGATTTTCGAGTTTAATAACCGAAATCATTGTAACATTTGTCAAAAACGGGTTTTCCAAACCCGCTCCGTTTGTAATCGAATATCAAGTTATAAATGTTTCGTTGCGTATTTATGTTAATTTTAATTTTTCATGATGCATAATTAATAAACAAACTAGAACATAAAAGTTATAATTGATAAAAAGTAAAAATAAAATAAATAAAATGAAAAATAGGCTGCCGGGACTCGAACCCGGGTCAGCCGGAAAGACTCAAAGACTTAACACGCGCACTCTTAACCACTCCGCCCCTTGATGTTTTCTGTTAGTTCTAGGAATCAATTAAATCTTATGTTCAACCATAAATCAACCGGTTTACGCTAACTGAAAATGTTATCGGCTTCCAAACGTCCTGGACGTTTGAGTGATCACGGAATTCTGATTATAACCGATAAACCGACACTTTCAATCAATTTGATCTTGAATGGACTTGAATTCATAAGTTGATCGGTTTGAATAACCTAAAAATCTGCACTTCCTGATTTACTCCAACCTTAGTCCCCTCTCGCGACTCAAACTCATCTGCAGACATTCAATTTCATTTTCGCACTACTTTCAGTTCGTCGGAGCAGCTTTTTGAACTCGCCGGACTTTCACCGGAAAACCGTGTCTTCCATCAAATCAGTAAGTCTCTCATTTCTTTCATCGTCTATCAGTCGTTAAGCTTTTGCTAACTCAAACCCTTCAATCAGAATCAGTTTCAGACGTCGATATCGGATAATTCACTCTCGCCGGAAAACTTCTGAAAATTCCTATTTTCCGCTGTGAAACGGTATAGTCATTCAATCCTTCTGATAACTCTTGTTTAGTACTTCAATTCCACAATTAGCTAATCAAATATGTTAATTTGTTCGCTCAGTCGAAGTTCATAAAAACAGAGGCGACGACTTCGCCGGAGTTCTGAGAAAGATCATCATTCCGGTATGTTCATTCCCGAAACTTTTCCTATCCGTTACATATAAATCATTAGTACGTCTGTTAATCGAATTAAGCAAGAAACAGTTGATTAATCATTGTCTGTGAATTTAACGTAGAAGATGAAGTCTATTATGATTATAAGATTAATTAAAATCGGTATTATAAACGGGTTAGACACACAGTGCAGCGGTGGACTGTGTGCAAACAATACGCATACGTCCCGAGTTCGACCCTTGACACACACACACTCTCTGTAATTAAAATGTTCCTTTTTAAACTGAACCGGATCCATTCGCAATTAGATGTTAAGTATAATAAAAATCAGTATATTAACCAAGTTAGACACACAATCCAGCGGTGGACTGTGTGCAACATTAAATCACAGGTCCCGGGTTCGAGACCTGTTGACGGCACCGGTTTAATAATTAAAATTCTTTTTAAAAATAAATGAATTTTGAATAAATTAAAACAGTATATAAATATAATTAAAACCAGAAATATTTCGGGTTAGACACGTAGCTCAGTTGGTAGAGCTGCGTGCACGTGCACGGGAGGTCTCGGGTTCGAGTCCTGCCCGGCGCATACATGCACACAATAGAACCGGTCAAACAGTCAACAGTCACAGTCAAACAGTCAACGGTCAATGGTCAACGCAAAAGTCAACATTTTTTTTATATTTTTATTTATTTAATTTAAAAATCAATTAAAAATACTTAAAAATAATGTTTTTAATGATAGGAAATAGCCTTAAACTCACAAAAATATATCAAAAATCCTATTAAAATTATTAATAAAATCCACTCATTTACTATACCTTCCGTTATTATTTAGGTTAGTTAATCCTGGTTGATCAATCCTTCAAACTCGTGTGCATCTCGTTATCTCCAACTGAACGCACCCAATGTGAGTGAATCTCTACAAATTCCCCGTTTTAATCACGTTTTTGGGGTGTATCATGTGTCTTACCATTTATTATAATTAAATCATTGTGCATACATCATATCATGAACAAATGTGTATTCAGCTTGTACCAACTGTTTGTTTGGTTATTGTTTAGATTTAATTTATTATTTTCAGTACACGCAATATCATAGGCCGCCGCTCCCCATTACATTATGAGCGTTGAGCAGTTCCCCATTACATTATGAGCGTGAACCGGGCGTTGCCAACATACGGTCGGCTCCGTTTGATTGAGCCTTGATCGCACAGATATTCATCATAGGCCGTCAGTTCCCCATTACATTATGAGCGTGAACGTGACGTTGCCAACATATACAGTTTCATTCATGTTATATATTCATGCAAGTTCATATGTTATTGTACATTAATGTATGTTATTGTTTGTGGTTGTTATTGCTATTGTTTGATTATTTACATTTGCTCACATATGACTATTGCACAATTTTTCCTTGATAAAGATAATAAGAAATCAATAATAAATGTTTATCTAACAAGGTTCACTCGCCAACTTATGTTGATCCAAAAACCCCCATTTTTACACATGATACAGGTGAACCAGCTGCAGTAAGAAACACATAGAATTGGCTTAGAAGAATAAACTGGTTTAGAGCTTGGATTGTTTAGTTGATTATTTTTCTTTGTATTTGTATGAACATGTTTGGATTATTGAGAATGTAATTTTGACTTTAATAAATATGAAACATATTAGTAAATATCATGAGCTTTGGTGATAACCCAATTATGCCCCGACTCTTATTCCGCTGCGCTTCGGGGTGTGACAGATTGGTATCAGAGCCATGACTATAGGGATATAGGATAGGTTATTAGACCCTTAGAGCCTATACTATAGTTGATTAGAAATTTTTAAGATTTTTGTGTGTTACATGCAAAATTCATGATGTTTATATGTTTTATGTTTAATGTTACATTCAATGTTATGCAAGCATGTTCATAAGTACATATTATTATATAATGCCTATCATAAATCATATTCTCATAACATATCATATCCATGAAAGCACACATCACATCATTTTCATGATTGTTTTTACAATGATTTTTGTATTTTCAAATCACATCAAAGTGAGTTCTCATGACGGGCATGTAGTAACTGGAAGGGTACAAGTACCGGTAGTCGGAACGTCCTGTCTAGGCTGGCATTAGTATAAATCCAAAATAAAGGACCAGTTTGCCTACCTGGGGACTAACGATGAGAGTACGAAGTACCTATTAGGCCAAAGCATGCTATACCAAACGTCGTGTGAGCTAACCCCACTTTGAGTTGTCATTGTGTCTACACCTGGACACATTCCGACCATACATCTCGTAAACATATTTCGTGGTTTTCATTCGGGTAATGCGAGTGTTAAACCGCCAATACTAATGTGAATCCTACCAAGCCAATAGTCATGGGGGCCCACATGACTAAACAGGTGAAGGTATGGGGGACATTTGAGGCCCAACATGAGCAAACCCAAGACATCCTATGGATGTAGTTGCATTATTGATATTTATGTTATTTTCATTTTCTTTAAGACACATGACACCTAAAAAGACCCCATAAACTCACAATCTTCTTATATATGTTCCTGTAGATGTCGGCTAGACAACAACGAGGGGGTAGAAAATCAGGAAGGTCTCACGAACGCTTGGCCACTCAAATCGCAAAACAAATGGCCGCGGTGCTTCCTGACATTGTGGTTCAAGTACAACAAGCTCTCGCCACAAATCCCACCAATCCTCCCCAGCAAGAAGACCAGAACATCGGCAACCCTCCTATCAAAAAGTGTTCATATAAACATTTCAAGTCTTGCGATCCTCCTAAATTTGAAGGGACCGAAGGTGTCACTGCTCTCCTCCACTGGTTTGAGGAAATGGAAAACACCTTCCTCAACTGCGATTGTCCCGAGGATCGCAAGATACGATACGCAACCGGGAGACTATTTGGGGTAGCTCTTACCTGGTGGAATACTGAAAAGGGTAAGAGGGGGATCGAAGATGCAATGGCCTTAACGTGGGAGGAGTTAAGGGAAATCATGACGAGACGATTCTGTCCTAGAAGTGAGATTAAAAAGTTAGAAGATGAATTTCATGCATTGAAGCAAAAGGAGGGAGATCATACTTCCTACAACTAGAGGTTATTAGAGTTGAACCAGATGGTCCCTAATTTGTTCACCCCAGTTTACCGCTTAATCGAGCATTATATTCGAGGTCTTCCCTCGAAAATTCAAGATTCAGTTCTCAGCACTTCGCCAGCAACACTTGAAGCTGCTATGGAACTAGCTACTGAACTGACCGAGAATCGAATTCGCAACGGTAAATTTAAAGAGGAGAAAAAGAAATCCCCCGTTGAGGGCCAAACTTCAAACCATTCCACCTCCTCCTCTAAGTTTGCTAACAAGAGGAAACGTAACACCAGAAACTTCGCTGTCACACAAACCAATTTCCCTATCCCTGCTGCACCCATTACCTAAGTTGCCCCCTCACTTGCACCATACAAAAGGCCATACTCTGGCCCATTACCAAAATGCAACCGTTGCCAATACCATCACTTTCCTGATCATCCCTGCCAACATTGCACCGGCTGTGGTCGCGCAGGTCATACTGTTCAAACCTGTCGCATACCTCAGCGAACGAACCGCCACCAGCCTTCAACCCAAACCCACCATCAAGTAATGGGTCAAGCCCAACAACCCCTACTACTACCACCTACCCAACATTTAGCCCAATCATACTACCAACCCAACTATCCCATGGTGCAACCTATGCGGGCTTGCTACAATTGTGGAGACCCAAGCCATTTTAGAAACACTTGTCCACGATTAGTGAACATTATACATGCTCAAGCCCAAGCAAATCCGGTGAATCAAGCTAACCAAGCTCCTCCACCTGCAAGAGGAAGAGCTTTCAACATCAACGCTAATCAGGCTAGAGCTGACAGCAATGTGGTTAACGGTACGTTCCTTATCAATGGTAGTTATGCATCCATGTTGTTTGATACTGGCGCGGATAAAAGTTTTGTGTCCTTAGAGTTTGAACCCATCCTAAACCAAATTCGTGATAAGCTCATGGAGTCCATAACAGTGGAAGTTGCTGACGGGAAACCGATCTCATTAAACTCTATTATACGCAATTGTACTCTCACCTTAAACGATCACGATTTTTCTGTTGACCTCATTCCTATGAAGTTGGGAAGCTTTGATCTTATAATTGGTATGGACTGGCTCAGCCAACATCAGGCTGAAGTTGTATGCCGCGAAAAGTTTATACGCATTCCTCTTTCAAACGGTCAGACTCTACGAATCTTTAGAGAAACCCCATCGAAAGGGCTCAGATTAATGTCCTGTCTTCAAGCCCAAAAATATCTCCGCAAGAATTATGTCGCATTTTTAACCCATGTCGTCAAAAAGGGAACCATAGAGAAGAAACTTGAAGACATCCCAGTAGTAAAATATTTCCCGCAAGTTTTTCCTGATGACATTTCAGGACTTCCTCCCTTGAGAGAAGTCGAATTCCGCATTGATCTTATACCTGGTGCTACACCAGTTGTAAAGTCTCCTTATAGGTTAGCCCCCTCTGAAATGCAAGAGCTAGCCAGTCAATTACAAGAGTTGACTGACAAAGGATTCATACGTCCTAGCTCCTCGCCTTGGGGTGCAGCTGTCCTTTTTGTGAAGAAGAAAGATGGAACGTTTCGCATGTGCATCGACTACAGAGAACTCAACAAGTTAACGATCAAGAATCTCTATCCATTACCTCGCATTGATGATCTTCTTGACCAACTTCAAGGCGCCAGCTGTTTTTCAAAAATCGACCTTCGTTCTGGCTATCATCAACTCAGAGTACATGAAGAAGACGTCCCAAAGACCGCTTTCCGAACTCGTTATGGTCATTATGAATTCATGGTCATGCCATTTGGTTTAACCAACGCTCCAGCTGTCTTCATGGATTTAATGAACAGAGTCTGCAAACCCTATCTCGATCGTTTTGTTATAGTCTTCATCGACGACATCCTCATTTATTCAAAGTCTAAGTCTGATCATGAACGGCATCTTCGACTCATCCTTACACTCTTAGAGAATGAAAAGCTTTACGCCAAATTCTCCAAATGCGAATTCTGGTTAAAAGAGGTACAATTCCTTGGACATGTAGTCAATGACAAGGGAATACATGTCGACCCCTCAAAAATCAAAGCGGTACAAGAATGGCAAGCGCCACGTACACCAACTGAAGTAAGATCATTCCTTGGTTTGACTGGTTATTATCGCCGTTTCATTTCAAACTTCTCTCGCATTGCTGTACCACTCACGGCTTTAACTCATAAGGGAAAACCTTTCATTTGGGGACCCAAACAAGAAGAAGCCTTCCAAACCCTTAAACAAAAACTCTGTGATGCACCAATCCTCACTCTTCCTGAAGGTTGTGATGACTTCGTGGTTTATTGCGACGCGTCAGGGCAAGGACTAGGCTGTGTTCTAATGCAAAGAGGAAAGGTGGTAGCTTATGCTTCTAGACAACTCAAAACTCATGAGAAGAACTACACCACCCACGACCTAGAACTTGGAGCCGTTGTGTTCGCTCTTAAGATATGGAGACATTATCTCTACGGTACTAAGTGTGAAATATACACTGACCACAAGAGTCTTCAACATATCTTCAACGAAAAGGAGTTAAACATGAGGCAACGAAGATGGGTCGAACTTTTAAATGACTACGACTGTGAAATTTGGTACCACCCAGGCAAGGCAAATGTGGTGGCTGATGCACTCAGTCGAAAGGGTTATGCGAACTCCATTCATCTTCTATGTTCGCAAATCATAACTGACATTAAAGATCAAATTCGAGAAACCCAACATGTTTCAGTAACGGAAGACGACGTACGAAAGGAGCTGTCCTGTGGAGCTGAACTTAAAATTGAAACTAGATCTGACGGTATTCTGTACTATCTAGATCGCATATGGATTCCTGACCACAACAACCTTCGTGAATTCCTTATGAATGAGGCACACAAAACACGATACTCTATACATCCAGGAGCCGACAAGATGTATCAAGACCTTCGGTACACCTACTGGTGGCCTGGAATGAAAAAGGATATTGCTGTTTTTGTTTCCAAGTGCCTTACATGTTCCAAGGTAAAAGCTGAACATCAAAGACCCTCAGGACTTCTGGTCCAACCTGAAATACCTGTATGGAAGTGGGAAAACATAACCATGGACTTCATTACCGGGTTACCTCGCACTTCTGGTTGGTATGACACTATATGGGTAATCATTGATCGTCTTACAAAATCAGCTCACTTTATTCCAATCCGCGAAGATTTCAAGAACGAGAAGCTAGCTCGTATCTACATCAGCGAAATCGTAAGCCGTCATGGTGTACCGTTAAGCATTATTTCAGATCGTGATGGTCGTTTCACTTCACGAACATGGCAAGCCGTACAAACTGCTTTGGGTACACGAT
This sequence comes from Scalesia atractyloides, assembly GCA_947069175.1. NCBI lineage: Eukaryota > Viridiplantae > Streptophyta > Magnoliopsida > Asterales > Asteraceae > Scalesia > Scalesia atractyloides. The sequence continues at coordinate 7,065,750 of CAMTDV010000001.1, forward strand.
TAGATCTCAGTACCGCTTATCATCCTCAAACTGATGGACAATCTGAACGCACCATTCGAACTCTTGAAGATATGCTTCGAGCATGTGTCATAGACTTCAAGGGAAATTGGGACGCTCATTTACCATTAGTTGAATTTTCGTACAACAACAGCTATCATTCAAGTATCGGCATGGCACCTTTTGAAGCCTTATATGGTCGTAAGTGCCGATCTCCAGTATGTTGGAACGAAATTGGGGAAGCTCAAATCACCGGTCCAGAATTGATTCAAGAAACCACAGACAAGATCCATCAAATTCGAAACAATCTTCTAGCATCTCAAAGTCGTCAAAAGAGTTATGCAGATAAACGACGAAAGCCTTTGGAGTTTAACATTGGTGATCATGTACTTTTAAAAGTATCACCGTGGAAGGGAGTAGTTCGTTTTGGTCAAAAAGGCAAGCTGGCACCACACTACGTAGGACCTTTCAAGATACTCGAAAGGGTAGGACCTGTAGCATACAAGCTTGATCTACCAGAAGAACTCAACAGAATTCATCCCACATTCCACGTATCAAACTTGAAGAAGTGCCTCGTTGATGAGAACCTCCATATTCCTCTGGAAGATATTCAGATTTATGAATCTATGCATTTTATTGAAAGACCAGTAGAGATCATGGACTTCGGAGAAAAACGTCTAAGACGAAGTCGCATTCCAATTGTTAGGGTATGCTGGGAGTCGAAACGGGGACCTGAGTTTACTTGGAAACGTGAAGACTCAATGCGCGAAAAATACCCGCATCTTTTTCCTACTACTACTACTTAAATTTCGAGACGAAATTTCTAAAAGTAGGGGATACTGTAACATTTGTCAAAAACGGGTTTTCCAAACCCGCTCCGTTTGTAATCGAATATCACGTTATAAATGTTTCGTTGCGTATTTATGTCAATTTTAATTTTTAATGATGCATAATTAATAAACAAACTAGAACATAAAAGTTATAATTGATAAAAAGTAAAAATAAAATAAATAAAATGAAAAATAGGCTGCCGGGACTCGAACCCGGGTCAGCCGGAAAGACTCAAAGACTTAACACGCGCACTCTTAACCACTCCGTCACTTGATGTTTTCTGTTAGTTCTAGGAATCAATTAAATCTTATGTTCAACCATAAATCAACCGGTTTACGCTAACTGAAAACGTTATCGGCTTCCAAACGTCCTGGACGTTTGAGAGATCACGGAATTCTGATTATAACCGATAAACCGACACTTTCACTCAATTTGATCTTGAATGGACTTGAATTCATAAGTTGATCGGTTTTAATAATCGAAAAATCTGCACTTCCTGATTTACTCCAACCTTAGTCCCCTCTCGCGACTCAAACTCATCTGCAGACATTCATTTTCATTTTCGCACTACTTTCAGTTCGTCGGAGCAGCTTTTTGAACTCGCCGGACTTTCGCCGGAAAACCGTGTCTTCCATCAAATCAGTAAGTCTCTCATTTCTTTCATCGTCTATCAGTCGTTAAGCTTTTGCTAACTCAAACCCTTCAATCAGAATCAGTTTCAGACGTCGATATCGGACAATTCACTCTCCCCGGAAAACTTCTGAAAATTCCTATTTTCCGCTGTGAAACGGTATAGTCATTCAAACCTTCTGATAACTCTTGTTTAGTACTTCAATTCCACAATTAGCTAATCAAAACTGTTAATTTGTTCGCTCAGTCTAAGTTCATAAAAACAGAGCCGACGACTTCGCCGGAGTTCTGAGAAAGATCATCATTCCGGTATGTTCATTCCCGAAACTTTTCCTATCCGTTATATATAAATCATTAGTACGTCTGTTAATCGAATTAAGCAAGAAACAGTTGATTAATCATTGTCTGTGAATTTAACGAAGAAGATGAAGTCTATTATGATTATAAGATTAATTAAAATTGGTATTATAAACGGGTTAGACACACAGTCCAGCGGTGGACTGTGTGCAAACAATACGCATACGTCCCGAGTTCGACCCTTGACACACACACACTCTCTGTAATTGAAATGTTCCTTTTTAAACTAAACCGGATCCATTCGCAATTAGATGTTAAGTATAATAAAAATCAGTATATTAACCAAGTTAGACACACAGTCCAGCGGTGGACTGTGTGCAACATTAAATCACAGGTCCCGGGTTCGAGACCTGTTGACGGCACCGGTTCAATAATTAAAATCCATTTTAAAAATAAATGAACTTTGAATAAATTAAAACAGTACATAAATATAATTAAAAACAGAAATATTTCGGGTTATACACGTAGCTCAGTTGGTAGAGCTGCGTGCACGTGTACGGGAGGTCTCGGGTTCGAGTCCTGCCCGGCGCATACATGCACACAATAGAACCGGTCAAACAGTCAACAGTCACAGTCAAACAGTCAACGGTCAATGGTCAACGCAAAAGTCAACATTTTTTTTATATTTTTATTTATTTAATTTAATTTAAAAATCAATTAAAATTACTTAAAAATAATGTTTTTAAAGATAGGAAATAGCCTTAAACTCACAAAAATATATCTAAAAATCTTATTAAAATTATTAATAAAATCCACTCATTTACTATACCTTCCGTTATTATTTAGGTTAGTTAATCCTCGTTGATCAATCCTTCAAACTCGTGCGCATCTCGTCATCTCCAACTGAACGCACCCAATGTGAGTGAATCTCTACAAATTCCCCGTTTTAATCACGTTTTTGGGGTGTATCATGTGTCTTACCATTTATTATAATTAAATCATTGTGCATACATCATATCATGAACAAATGTGTATTCAGCTTGTACCAACTGTTTGTTTGGTTATTGTTTAGATTTAATTTATTATTTTCAGTACACGCAATATCATAGGCCGCCGCTCCCCATTACATTATGAGCGTTGAGCAGTTCCCCATTACATTATGAGCGTGAACCGGGCGTTGCCAACATACGGTCGGCTCCGTTTGATTGAGCCTTGATCGCACAGATATTCATCATAGGCCGTCAGTTCCCCATTACATTATGAGCGTGAACGTGACGTTGCCAACATATACAGTTTCATTCATGTTATATATTCATGCAAGTTCATATGTTATTGTACATTAATGTATGTTATTGTTTGTGGTTGTTATTGCTATTGTTTGATTATTTACATTTGCTCACATATGACTATTGCACAATTTTTCCTTGATAAAGATAATAAGAAATCAATAATAAATGTTTATCTAACAAGGTTCACTCGCCAACTTATGTTGACCCAAAAACCCCATTTTTTACACATGATACAGGTGAACCAGCTGCATCAAGAAACACATAGAATTGGCTTAGAAGAATAAACTGGTTTAGAGCTTGGATTGTTTAGTTGATTATTTTTCTTTGTATTTGTATGAACATGTTTGGATTATTGAGAATGTAATTTTGACTTTAATAAATATGAAACATATTAGTAAATATCATGAGCTTTGGTGATAACCTAATTATGCCCCGACTCTTATTCCGCTGCGGGTCGGGGTGTGACAATCATTTACCTCCAATTTACACCGGTAATATCATTGTCTCGCAACTCAGAAACACTCACAGAACCTTCAATTTCACTTTCGCTCTAATTTCTGTTCGTCGGAAACGCTTTCTGATATCGCCGGACTTTCGCCGGAAAACCGTGACATTCATCGAATCGGTAAATTTCTCAATTCTGTCATCTTCTATCCATTGTTAGACTTTTACTAACTCAAATCCTTTAATCAGAATCGGTCCCAGACGACGTTGTCGGATAATCTACAACCGCCGGAAAATCTCTGAAAATTCCGAAATCGCGCTGTGAATCGGTACAAACATCTAAACTCCCTGTTATTTCTTGTTTAGTCATTTAATTTCACAATTAGTTAATCAAAACTGTTAATTGGTCCGCTCAGACGGAATTCATAAAACAGAGCCGACGACTTTGCCGGAGTTCTGAGAAAAATCATCTTTCCGGTACATTCATTTCCAAAACCTTCCTTGTCAATTACATTTTAATCATTTATATGTTCGTTAATCGAATTGATCAAGAACTGTCGAATATCGTTGTCTGTGTCTTTGAACGAAGAAGATGAAGTCGAACAATAAGTATAAGGTTAATTAAAACAAGATATAAAACCGGGTTAGACACACAGTCCAGCAGTGGACTGTGTGCAAACACATAGCGCACGTCATGAGTTCGAATCTTACAAACGCACCGGCTTTCCGAATTAAAACCAATTTTTTTGTTACTGAATTAGAGTAGGACCCAGGATGTTCTTAAGATTAATTTAAATTGTAAGTTTAACAGATAAGTCACACAGCCCAACTGGTTGGGCTGTGCGCTGACAAACCAAGGGACCCGAGTTCGATTCGGTTTCTCTGCAACCGGTTCAATCATTTAAATCCTTTTTGTATAAAGCGAATAAATTAAAACATTTAATTAGTATATATATATATAATTAAAACTTAGAATATTTCGGGTTAGACACGTAGCTCAGTTGGTAGAGCTGCGTGCACGCGTACGGGAGGTCATAAGTTCGAACCTCACTCAGCACAAACAAACACAAGTCCGAACCGGTCAACAGTCAAAGTCAACGGTCAACGGTCAACCCAAAAAGTCAACATTTTTTTATATTTTTATTTATTTATTTAATTTAAAAATCAATTAAAATACTTAAAAATAATATTTTTAAAGTTAGAAAATGACCTTAAACTCACAAAAATAAATCTAAAAAAACCCTATTAAAATTGTTAATAAAATCCACTTATTACCGTACCTTTTTGTTATTATTTAGGTTAGTTATTCCTCGTCGATCAACCCTCTAAACTCGTGCGCATTCAACAACATCAAACGAACGCACCCAATGTGAGTGAATCTCTACAAATTCCCCGTTTTAATCACTTTTTGGGGTGTATCATGTGTCTTATTATTTAATACATTTAAACACTTGTGCATCCATCATATCCATGATCAAATGTGTATTCAATATGTATTAACTGTTTGTGTGGTTAATGTTTAGATTAAATTTATCATTTTCAGTACATACATCATCATAGGCCGTCTGTTCCCCATTACCTATGAGCGGAACGTGGCGTTGCCAACATACGATCGGCTCCGTTTGATTGAGCCTTGATCGCACATACATCATCATAGGCCGTCCGTTCCCCATTACCTATGAGCGGAGCGTGACGTTGCCAACATATACATTATCATTCATGTCATATACTCATGCAAGGTGGTTTGTTATTGTATGTTTATTTACGTTTGCTCACATATGATTATTGCACAACTCTTCCATATTAAATATAACAAGAAATCAATAATAAATGTTTTCTAACAAGGTCCACTCGCCAACTTTTGTTGACCCAAAAACCCCCATTTTTACACATGATACAGGTGATCCAGTTGCAGCAAGAAACACATAGAATTGGCTTAGAAGAATAAACTGGTTTAGAGCTTGGATTGTTTAGTTGATTATTTTTCTTTGTATTTGTATGAATTTGACTTGAATATTTGAGATGTAATTTGAATTTAATAAATATGAAACATATTAGTAAACATCATGAGCTTTGGTGATAACCCAATTATGCCCCGACTCTTATTCCGCTGCAGGTCGGGGTGTGACAGATTGGTATTAGAGCCATGACTATAGGGATATAGGATAGGTTATTAGACCCTTAGAGCCTATACTATAGTTGATTAGAATTATTTAAATTGTTTATGTGTTACATACAAAATTCATGATGTTTATATGCTTTATGTTTATTGTTATATTCAATGTTATGCAAGCATGTTCATAAGTACATATTACTATACAATGCTCATCATGAATCATATCCTCATAACATATCATATCCATGAGAGCACACACCACACAATTTCCATGATATTTTTTTTGCAACGATTTTCATATTTTTTTCAAGTCACATCAAAGTGAGTTCTCATGACGGGCATGTAGTAACTAGAAGGGTACAAGTACCGGTAGTCGGAACGTCCTGTCTAGGCTTGGCATTCGTATAAATCCAAAATAAAGGACTAGTTTGCCTACCTGGGGACTAACGATGAGAGTACGAAGGACCTATTAGGCCAAAGCATGCTATACCAAACGTCGTGTGAGCTAACCCCACTTTGAGTTGTCATTGTGTCTACACTTGGACACCCTCCGACCATACATCTCGCAAACATATTTCATGGTTTTCATTCGGGTTATGCAAGTGTTAAACCGCCAACACCAATGTGAATCCTACTAAGCCAATAGTCATGGGGGCCCACATGACTATACAGGTGAATGTATGGGGGACATTGGAGGCCCAAACATGAGCAAACCCAAGACATCCTATGGATGTAGTTGCATTATTGATGTTTATGTTATTTTTTTTTAAAAACGACACATGACACCTAAAAAGACTCTTTAAACTCACAATCTTCTTATGAATGTTCCAGTAGATGTCGGCTAGGCAGCAACGTGGAGGTAGAAGGTCAGGAAGGTCAAACGAACGCGTGGCCACCCAAATCGCAAAACAAATGGCCGCGGTGCTTCCTGACATCGTAATTCAAGTCCAACAAGCTCTCGCCACAAATCCCATCAATCCTCCCCATCAAGAAGACCAGAACGTCGACAACCCTCCCTCCAAAAAGTGCTCATACAAACACTTCAAGTCTTGCGATCCCCCGAAATTTGAAGGGACCGAAGGTGTCACTGCTCTCCTCCACTGGTTTGAGGAAACGGAAAACACCTTCCTCAATTGCGATTGTCCCGAGGATCGCAAGGTACGTTACGCAACCGGGAGACTATTTGGAGTAGCTCTTACCTGGTGGAATACAGAAAAAGGTAAGAGAGGAATCGAAGATGCAATGGCCTTAAGATGGGCGGAGTTAAGGGAAATCATGACGAGACGCTTCTGTCCAAGAAGCGAGATCAAAAAGTTAGAGGATGAATTTCACTCGTTGAAGCAAAAGGAGGGAGATCATACTTCCTACAACAAAAGGTTTTTAGAGTTGAACCAAATGATCCCCAACTTGTTCACCCCAATATACCGTTTAGTCGAACACTATATTCGAGGCCTCCCCTCGAAAATTCAAGACTCAGTTCTAAGCACTTTGCCTGCAACACTTGAAGCTGCTATGGAACTAGCTACCGAGCTTACCGAGAATCATATCCGTAATGGCAAATTTAAGGACGAGAAAAAGAAAGCCCCCATTGAGGGCCAAACTTCAAACCATTCCACCTCCTCCTCAAAGTTTGCTAACAAGAGGAAACAAAACACAAGAAACTTTGCTGTCACACAAACAAATTTCCATATCCCTGCTGCACCCATCACTCAAGTTGCCCCCTCACCTGCACCATATAAAAAGCCATACTCCGGTCCATACCCAAAATGCAACCGTTGGCAATACCATCACTTTCCTGATCATCCCTGCCAACATTGCACCGGCTGTGGCCGCGCAGGTCACACCATTCAAACCTATCGCGCACTTCAACGAACGAACCGCAATCAACCCTCAACCCAAACTCACCATCAGATAGTGGGTCAAGCCCAACAACCTTTACTCCTACCACCTGCCCAACATGTAGCCCAATCCTACTACCAACCCAACTATCCCATGGTGCAACCTATGCGGGCTTGTTACAACTGTGGAGACCCGAACCATTTTAGGAACACCTGTCCACGCTTGGTGAACATTATCCATGCCCAAGCTCAAGCTAATCCAGTAAACCAGGCTAACCAAGCTCCTCCACCTGCAAGAGGAAGAGCTTTCAACATCAACGCTAATCAAGCTAGGGCTGACAACAATGTGGTTAACGGTACGTTTCTCATCAATGGTAGTTATGCATCCATGTTATTTGATACTGGCGCGGATAAGAGTTTTGTGTCCTTAGAATTTGAACCCATCCTCAACCAAACTCGTGATAAACTCATGGAATCCATAACGGTAGAAGTTGCTGACGGAAAACCGGTCTCATTAAACTCTATTATACGCAATTGTACTCTCACCCTAAACGATCACGATTTTCCAGTTGACCTCATACCTATGAAGTTGGGAAGTTTCGAAATTATAATTGGTATGGACTGGCTCAGCCAACATCATGCTGAAGTTGTATGCCGCGAAAAGTTTATTCGCATTCCTCTTACAAACGGTCAGACTCTACGAATCTTTGGAGAAACCCCTTCGAAAGGACTCAAATTAATGTCCTGTCTTCAAGCCCGAAAATATATCCGCAAGAATTATGTCGCATTCCTAACTCATGTCGTCAAAAACGGAATCAAGGAAAAGAAACTCGAAGACATTCCAGTAGTAAAAGATTTTCCGCAAGTTTTTCCTAACGACATTTCAGGACTTCCTCCCGTGAGAGAAGTCGAATTCCGCATTGATCTTATACCTGGAGCTACACCAGTTGCAAAATCTCCTTATAGGTTAGCCCCATCCGAAATGCAAGAGCTAGCCAGTCAACTGCAAGAGCTGACTGACAAAGGATTTATACGTCCTAGCTCATCGCCTTGGGGTGCACCTGTCCTCTTTGTGAAGAAGAAAGATGGAACGTTTCGCATGTGTATCAACTACAGAGAACTCAACAAGTTAACGGTCAAGAACCGCTACCCATTACCTCGTATCGATGATCTTCTTGACCAACTTCAAGGCGCCACCTGTTTTTCAAAAATCGACCTTCGTTCTGGTTATCATCAACTCAGAGTACATGAAGAAGACGTCCCAAAGACCGCCTTCCGAACTCGTTATGGTCATTATGAATTCATGGTCATGCCATTTGGTTTAACCAACGCCCCAGCTGTCTTCATGGATCTAATGAACAAAGTCTGCAAACTCTATCTCGACCGTTTTGTCATAGTCTTCATCGAGGACATCCTCATCTACTCAAAGTCTAAGTCTGATCATGAACGACACCTTCGACTCATCCTTACACTCTTAAGGACAGAAAAGCTGTACGCTAAGTTTTCGAAATGTGAATTCTGGTTAAAGGAAGTACAATTCCTTGGACACATCGTCAATGACAAGGGAATTCATGTTGATCCCTCAAAAATCAAGGCGGTACAAGAATGGCAAGCGCCACGTACACCTACCGAAGTAAGATCATTTCTTGGTTTGGCTGGTTATTATCGCCGTTTCATTGCAAATTTCTCCCGTATCGCTGTACCACTCACGGCTTTAACACATAAAGGAAAACCCTTCATATGGGGACCCAAACAAGAAGAAGCCTTCGAAACTCTAAAGCAAAAACTCTGTGACGCACCTATCCTCACACTTCCTGAGGGTAGTGATGACTTCGTGGTTTATTGCGACGCGTCAGGGCGGGGACTAGGCTGCGTACTGATGCAAAGAGGAAAACTGATAGCTTATGCTTCTAGATAACTCAAAATTCATGAGAAGAACTACACCACCCACGAGCTAGAACTTGGAGCCGTTGTGTTCGCTCTTAAGATATGGAGACATTACCTCTACGGTACTAAGTGTGGAATATACACTGACCACAAGAGTCTTCAACATATCTTCAACCAAAAGGAGTTGAACATGAGGCAACGAAGATGGGTCGAACTTCTTAATGACTACGACTGTGAAATTCGGTATCATCCTGGCAAGGCAAACGTGGTGGCCGATGCGCTCAGTCGAAAGGGTTATGCGAACTCCATTTGTCTTCTATGTTCGCAAATCATAACCGACATCAAAGATCAAATCCGAGAAGCCCAACATGTTTCTATAACAGAAAAGGACGTACGCAATGAGCTGTCTTGTGGAGCAGAACTTAAAATCGTAACTAAATCCGACGGTATTCTGTACTATCTAGATCGCATATGGATCCCCGATCACAATAACCTTCGTGATTTCCTTATGAATGAGGCGCACAAAACACGATACTCTGTACACCCAAGAGCCGACAAGATGTATCAAGACCTTCGATACACCTACTGGTGGCCTGGCATGAAGAAAGATATCGCTGTTTTTGTTTCCAAGTGCCTTACATGTTCCAAAGTAAAAGCTGAACATCAAAGACCCTCAGGACTTCTAGTCTAACCTGAAATACCTGTATGGAAGTGGGAAAACATAACCATGGACTTCATTACCGGGTTACCTCGCACCTCCAGTGGGTATGACACTATATGGGTAATCATTGATCGTCTTACAAAATCAGCTCACTTCATTCCGATTCGCAAGGACTTAAAGAATAAGAAGTTAGCTCGTATCTACATCAGCGGGATCGTAAGCCGTCATGGTGTACCTTTAAGCATTATTTCAGACCGTGATGGTCGTTTCACTTCACGAACATGGCAAGCCGTACAAGCCGCTTTGGGTACACGATTAGACCTTAGTACCGCTTATCATCCTCAAACTGATGGACAATCTGAACGCGCCATCCAAGCACTTGAAGACATGCTTCGAGCATGTGTCATAGACTTCAAGGGTAATTGGGACGCTCATCTACCATTAGTTGAATTTTCGTACAACAACAGCTATCATTCAAGTATTGGCATGGCACCTTTCGAAGCTTTATATGGTCGTAAGTATCGATCTCCTGTATGTTGGCACGAAATTGGAGAAGCTCAAATCACCGGTCCAGAATTGATTCAAGAAACCACAGACAAGATCCATCAAATTCGAAACAATCTTCTAGCGGCACAAAGTCGTCAAAAGAGTTATGCAGACAAACGACGAAAGCCTTTGGAGTTTAACATTGGTGATCATGTACTTTTAAAAGTATCACCGTGGAAGGGAGTAGTTCGCTTTGGCCAGAAGGGCAAGCTAGCACCACGCTACGTAGGACCTTTCAAGATACTCGAAAGAGTAGGACCTGTAGCTTACAAGCTTGACCTACCAGAAGAACTCAACAGAATTCACCCCACATTCCACGTATCAAACTTAAAGAAATGCCTCGCCGATGAAAACCTCCATATTCCCCTAGAAGATATTCAGATCGATGAATCTATTAACTTCATTGAAAGACCAGTAGAGATCATGGACTTCAGAGAAAAACGTTTAAGACGGAGTCGTATTCCAATTGTTAGGGTACGCTGGGAGTCGAAACGAGGACCTGAGTTTACTTGGGAACGTGAAGACTCAATGCGCGAAAAATACCCGCATCTTTTTCGTGTCTTCACTACTACTTAAATTTTGGGACGAAATTTCTAAAAGTAGGGGATACTGTAACATCCGTCGAAAAAACGGGTTTTCAAAACCCGCTTCGTTTATTAATCGAATAGTCAGTTTCAAATTTTCGTTGCTTATTTAATGCTCATTTTAATTTTAAACAATACATAATTAATAAACATTTTAGAATATGGAAACTAAAATTGTTAAAAATTAAAAATAAAGTAAATAAAAATGAAAATAGGCTGCCGGGTTTCGAACCCGGGTCAGCCGGAAGACACAACCATCACCCAAATTAACCACTCCGCCACTTGGTGTTTTTGTGTAATCAAGGAAACAAATAAAACCTTAAGTTCACCCGTGAATCTATCTGTTTGCGCCAAAACTGAAACTGATCATCGGCTTTCAACTATCCAAAGACGTTTGAGTGATCGTGGGTTACTGATTAAAACCGATAAAACCATTACAACCCACGTTCTTAATCAATTCAGTCTTTATTGAACTCGATTCATATGATTTTCGAGTTTAATAACCGAAATCATTTACCTCCAATTTACACCGGTAATATCATTGTCTCGCAACTCAGAAACACTCACAGAACCTTCAATTTCACTTTCGCTCTAATTTCTGTTCGTCAGAAACGCTTTCTAATATCGCCGGACTTTCGCCGAAAAACCGTGACATTCATCGAATCGGTAAATTTCTCAATTCTTTCATCTTCTATCCATTGTTAGACTTTTACTAACACAATTCCTTTAATCAGAATCGGTCCCAGACGACGTTGTCGGATAATCTGCAACCGCCGGAAAATCTCTGAAAATTCCGAAATCGCGCTGTGAATGGGTACAAACATCTAAACTCCCTGTTAATTCTTGTTTAGTCATTTAATTTCACAATTAGTTAATCAAAACTGTTAATTGGTCCGCTCAGACGGAATTCATAAAACAGAGCCGACGACTTTGCCGGAGTTCTGAGAAAAATCATCTTTCCGGTACATTCATTTCCAAAACCTTCCTTGTCAATTACATTTTAATCATTTATATGTTCGTTAATCGAATTAATCAAGAACTGTTGAATATCGTTGTCTGTGTCTTTGAACGAAGAAGATGAAGTCGAACAATAATTATAAGGTTAATTAAAACAAGATATAAAACCGGGTTAGACACACAGTCCAGCGGTGGACTGTGTGCAAACACATAGCGCACGTCACGAGTTCGAATCTTACAAACGCACCGGCTTTCCGAATTAAAACCAATTTTTTTGTTACTGAATTAGAGTAGGACCCAGGATGTTCTTAAGATTAATTTAAATTGTAAGTTTAACAGATAAGTCACACAGCCCAACTGGTTGGGCTGTGCGCTGACAAACCAAGGGACCCGAGTTCGATTCGGTTTCCCTGCAACCGGTTCAATCATTTAAATCCTTTTAGTATAAAGCGAACAAATTAAAACATTTAATTAGTCTATATATATAATTAAAACTTAGAATATTTCGGGTTAGACACGTAGCTCAGTTGGTAGAGCTGCGTGCACGCGTACGGGAGGTCACAAGTTCGAACCTCACTCAGCACAAACAAACACAAGTCCGAACCGGTCAACAGTCAAAGTCAACGGTCAACGGTCAACGATCAACCCAAAAAGTCAACATTTTTTTATATTTTTATTTATTTATTTAATTTAAAAATCAATTAAAAATACTTAAAAATAATATTTTTAAAGTTAGAAAATGACCTTAAACTCACAAAAATAAATCCAAAAAACCCTATTAAAATTGTTAATAAAATCCACTTATTTATCGTACCTTTTTGTTATTATTTAGGTTAGTTATTCCTCGTCGATCAACCCTCTAAACTCGTGCGCATTCAACAACATCAAACGAACGCACCCAATGTGAGTGAATCTCTACAAATTCCCCGTTTTAATCACTTTTTGGGGTGTATCATGTGTCTTATTATTTAATACATTTAAACACTTGTGCATCCATCATATCCATGATCAAATGTGTATTCAATATGTATCAACTGTTTGTGTGGTTAATGTTTAGATTAAATTTATCATTTTCAGTACATACATCATCATAGGCCGTCTGTTCCCTATTACCTATGAGCGGAACCGTTCCCCATTACCTATGAGCGGAACATGGCGTTGCCAACATACGATCGGCTCCGTTTGATTGAGCCTTGATCGCACATACATCATCATAGGCCGTCCGTTCCCCATTACCTATGAGCGGAGCGTGACGTTGCCAACATATACATTATCATTCATGTCATATACTCATGCAAGGTGGTTTGTTATTGTATGTTTATTTATGTTTGCTCACATATGATTATTGCACAATTCTTCCATATTAAATATAACAAGAAATCAATAATAAATGTTTTCTAACAAGGTTCACTCGCCAACTTTTGTTGACCCAAAAACCCCCATTTTTACACATGATACAGGTGATCCAGTTGCAGTAAGAAACATATAGGACGGCTAGAAGAATAAATCAGTTTAGATTTTGGATTGTTTATTTAATTTTCCTTTCCTTGTGTTGTATGAATTTGACTTGAATATTTGAGATGTAATTTGAATTTAATAAATATGAAACATATTAGTAAACATCATGAGCTTTGGTGATAACCCAATTATGCCCCGACTCTTATTCCGCTGCGGGTCGGTGTGTGACACACATGATACACCCCAAAACATGAATAAAAAGGAGAATTTGTAAGGATTCACTCACAGTGGGTGCGTTTCCTTGATTGATGAAGAGTTTGCACGATTTTAATATTTAACCGACGAAGGAAACTAACCTAAATAATAACGTAACAATTTGATAGATAAATAAAAGTTAATATTTCAATTTAATACTTTTTATTAGAGTTTTAGGTAATTTCCGTGATATTTATGGAATTTTAATCTTGTTATAAATGGAAGATATTAGAATAAAAGAAATAAACAATTAAATAAAATAAAATAAAAATAAAAACATATATAAAAAATGGGCCTTGTCAGGCTGTCAGATCTGACCGGTTCGATTAGGATTTTTGGCAGCGTGTTGTGAGACTCGAACTTGGGACCTCCTGTTTACGTGCACGCAGCTCTTCCAACTGAGCTACGTGTCTAACCCGTAAGAAACCCAATTTTAATTACTCTTATATACTTATTAGAATATTTCAGAAATTATTTAATTTAAAAGGGTTTTAAAATCAACGAACCGGTGTGAGAGATGTGTTTCGAACCCGCGACCTTGGTGTTGTTTTGCACTCAGCCCAACCAGTTGGGCTGGGTGTCTAACCCAGTTATTCTAGGATTTTAATTATACTTAACTATTATCTGAATGGTTTTATATATAAGTTATAAAAAAAATTGGTTTAATTAAGGAAGTCGGTAACATATCTGAGACTCAAACCCGAGATCATGCGTTTCAAATGCACACAGTCCACCACTGGACTGTGTGTGTAACCCGTTTAAAACACCAGAAATAATTATACTTATAAATTTAACAACTTCATCTCCTTCATAATAATAAAACCCAGAAACACGACTGATATATATAACCATTTGGATTTCTTTGTTTTGATCAATATACATACAATTCCATAAATTAAGATTTGAAAGATAGATTTGTACCGAACAGATGAGTGTCACTATTCCGTCTGGCGATTCCAGCGTCACTTCCAGCAATTACCCATAATTTTCCGGCGACAAAGAACTCCGACGAGGCAGGAATTGAACAGTGAGTTTGAGCAGAGAGTTAAAATTGCAAGTGTGAGCGAATTCTTAATGATTACTAGGTCACTATTTATAGTTGAAGAATTGGCTCAAATTTTGCTTTCGGTTTTAAATCAAGATTTCGGTTATGAATTTAATTTAGTCATAACTGATTCAATAATTGTGTTCAACACATTTATTAGGACAGTTTCTGATCGAACATAAAACAAGGTTTGATTAGATTTGGAGGTTACTGCCGTTACCAGTGTTTGCTTGAATTCGGATTTGAATGTTATTTTGTTATATATGTTATTTGATTTAAGTTTATAACAGAATAGTGTGTGTAGCTCAGTGGTGTTTTGTGTGTGCGAGTTTGCTGGGTACCCGGGTTCGAAACCCGGTTGCCCCTTTTCTTTTATTTTTTTTATTTTTAACTTTTATTTATTAGTATTATTTTTATTCTTTTATTTATTTAATATTTTAATTATATAATTTATTTATTAACCTTATAAATTTTACTAACACAATGAATAAATACATAACGAAACGTTTAATAAATACCAGAATTTTTTTAAACGGAGCGGGTTTTGGAACCCGTTTTACATGAATGTTACAAAAAGATTTGGACATAAACAACTTGAGAGTTGTTGCATTGACTAAAAGTCAAAGGCGAAACATCAAATGTGTAACCACATCACGAGTGAGTAGTGAGTGTATTGAGATGAAATACACAAACGAGATTCATGTCGAAATACTTCGTTAGAAGTCTTTGGAAAATTCACAAGTGTGAATTCTAACACATGAAAGAAAAAGTACTATAATTGTATACCTTTAATAAATCTTGCGAGATTTGTTCCGGGTGATCTATACGTAGATGAGTCTACCACTTGATTATTGTTAGAACTATATGGAGATTTTACCTTCGTTTGGGAGAGCATCCTGAATATACGTATCTCCTTATGAATAACAATAGATGTGTGCAAATTACTTATGTCAAAATTATGAATGCCATGTTTGTTGAGTGTCGATCTAGTTGACTTTATCTCACACATAATAGTGATTGTAGACGAGAAACATTCATCTTGTTATTGATGAATGTGTTCACCAAGTGACTTGGATTAAGACTTATGTTTAAGTCCTTATGAGTCAATGGTAAATCGTTGGAGATCAAACGTAAACAAGTTGTGTTCCTTAATTGAATGATAAAATTAGCTATGTGCTATATACAATAATTTGTGAGACCTTCCTAAATATTGATGTTTTCGGATTATGAATAAGTCTCATTATTTTGTCATGACAAGGGATGAATGTTGCAAAGTGATATTATGATATCCTTAGGGCTATGAAGAATCATAATGATGCATCTTCTGTTCACATGCTCAAATATTGTAGTCTAAAGCATGCTAGACTAGTACTTGGTTAATTATGGATCTTGATGAAGACTAATTAACTCTAAACATTCAAATGTGTAAGAACACAAAAAGAATTTGTGTATAGACAAAGTTGAGGGAGAATTTTCATTCATAAGGAAAAGACATGTAATTCTTGTAGAGTTTTTCTGAAAAGCTAATGAGGAGAACTCATTGTCTAGGCTTATTCTATATGGTAAATAAGAATCATTTTAAGTTGGTGAAAAACTTATGACAATGGCATGTGTTGCTTTAGTCAGCTTATGTAAGCTAATGCAATATGATTAAATTCACTGATACAATGAGGTTATTTTGTTTAATCATATGTGTATAAAGGTCGTCATAAGTGAAGTTACGGAAATGTTGGTCAAATGGCAAGAAATGTGGGGGAGGATCCATTTAAAAAAATCCAACTCTATAAACTCTATAAGCTAATGCAATATGATTAAATTCACTGATACAATGAGGTTGATCTTGTTCAATCATATGTGTACTAAGGTCGTCATAAGTGAAGTTACGAAAATGTTAATCAAATGGCAAGAAATGTGGGGGATGATCCATTTAAAAAAACCAACTCTATAAGGGTATGTAGAAATGGTTTTCATTACTCTATTTGGATGTTATCCAATAACACTTAAATGTAGTGGTCTCTTGCATTTGTACCATAATATTTTGGCAATAAGGATTTGTAATCTAATCTAACATTGCAAACAGATGACTAAGTGGAAGACACAAAGGTCATAGTCATAATGGAGATATGTTTGCCTTAAATTATAAATGCATCATTCTAATGTGACAACGTGCACTTTCCGGTATTAATTAAGCGCTTAACGAACAGTAATACCATTATAATCAACGTAATTAGACGTAAATTAACTCGATCAGGCCTTTGGAAAGCCTAGGAACGTCTACTTGACTCACGTTACGCAATATGGCGACAATCGAGAACTTTAACGCGAATTTGAACGATAAGCGAATGGATGCCGAACAAATACAGACAAAGTCCAAAAACACAAATTTTATACTTGTAGTTATCATACAGTTATAATTATGCGATAAATTTGGATCGTTGAACGTTGCAAAGCACAACGCGGAAGTTACGCGAAAATCAAGACGCACCGACAACGAAATGGAAGCCACGGACTAGAGATACGTCTAAATATGAATATATTAAGATATATTAGGCTTTGTTTTCAAATTTTAACGCTCACGAAAGAAACCAGAACGAAAAACGGATCAGAAACGACAAATAGGGCAATTACGCGATTTTTAACGCAACGAACGAATTACGTGTCAAAACTCGACCCCGATATAATTTAATACGTTTTCGTGTCTAAACGAATAAATTTTGATAAATAACAACATTCGGATCGAAAAACGGACTATAAGTGTCGATCGTAGAGATTTTACACAAATTTTAACGAAACCAACAAACCGTCGCGTCAACCGGTCAACTAACGACAACATTTACGTGTTTTTGTTTCTAACTAAACACATTACGAAAAAAACGCAATATTTTGTTTAAAAAACGGGCTTTGGGTATACGTATTAGGCTTGAAACGCGTTAACGGGCCTCGGGCCCAACCCACTAAAGAAAACCCTAGTATATATATGAGCTTAACCCTAATTCTCATTCCTCTTCTAAGCAAACCCTAGCCCCCAAAATGCAAATTTCCCCTGCTCCCTCAAAGATCTGGTCGCAGGAATCCGGCGAGGATCTCCGGCGACGCCGGTATTTTTCTCCGGTAGACGCACCACCCACAACACCCACCTCCTTCCCTTCTCTCTTCAAACCCGACACACCACACAGCAAACCACCTCTCCTTTAAACTCATATACACGCATACAGACCGTCAGATGAGAGAGAGAGTACGGCGATTACAGTCGACCGCCGGTCGTCTTCTCCGGTCGGCCGACACCCCACACTCACCCGCATATACACGCACATGTATACAGTCAGAGAGGAGAGAGAGACAGCGTAGAGAGAGAGAGAGAGATCAGAGAGAGAGATCAGTGAGAGAAAGGGGGAGCGGCCCCTCTCCGCCGCTCACGGCGGCGATGAAATGGCGGCAGTGGTATCACACCGGCCGCCGAAAAAAGGGGGGCGGTGGGTGGTTGTTCCAAATCAGATTGGGGTTTGGATTCGTCAGGTTGGGTTGGTTTCGATCGATGGCGGTGGTCGGTAATTCAAGCGAAAGACAGAACGGCGGCGGTGCGACGGCGTGGCGGCGGTGCGACGACGTGGCGGCGGAGCAGCGTCGCGGCTACGATGACGCATTAGACCAGCGGCGGCGGCAGTCGCCGCGTCTCAGCGGCGGCTGTGGTATTTTGAATTCCCGGTTCAGTTCAGTTTTGTCTCAGGTTTTGGTTCCCTCGGGTCGACACAGTTCACCTCCGGCGCGGGTTCAGTCAACGGCCTGGATCCAGTTCGGCTCAGGATCGGTTCAGATCAACAAAGTTTCGGTTTAGTCCATTTCGGTTCAGTTTCGATACTACAGTTTTGATTTGATTCGGGTTTATTTTTCAGTTCGGTATAAAAATTCTAGTGTTTGTTTCAGGTTCGGTTCGGGTTGGTCAACAAAAGTCAACGCCGTCAACGGTCAAACCCGGTCAAGGCAGTCAAACCCGGTCAACTGTCGGTCAATGAGTCAACCCACGACTCGGTAAAAATTAATTACGACGCTCAAATTTAATTATATAAGTTTATAGTTATTGTTAATATTTAATTATCGTGAAACCGAGCTCGACCCGATCGTTAACAATTTGACATCGCCAAAAAGTTTAAAAATAACCACTAAGTCGACGTACGCTGCTTGCGGATAATTATAAATTAAGACCGAGCCGTCGTTAATTATATAAATCGGAAATATTAAATCGGTGAAAACGTAATATTCGAAAACGACGAAAAGTTTTATATCTTATTTGATTGTATATATTGCAGGTTGTGTTTTGATAAATAAATCAACAAATAATATTGTCGGAATCGTCCGAAAACAGAGGAAACTCTGCCCGATTTTCGTAAAATTCGTAAAACAAAACGCGTTGTAATTCAAAGTCAAAACATCCGAATTCATATGATTATTATTAAATAAATATAAGTATATATTTATTTTGTCGACGCTAATTAAAACGTTCCAATCTCGAGCCGACAATATTTCCTCGAGCGCGATTTCAAAATAACAAAAGTTCGGCAATCGACTACAAGATAAATACTATTTGTTTATGTTTAATTCAAACGCCGAATTCGGAAACTAGATTTCAAACATCGATAAATTATTAGAACAATGTTACAAAAAAAATAAGCATATCGCTTATATTTAATTCGAAATACCACTATTTCCGAACGCTTTTACAAGACGAATACAAAGTGCGTAGAATTTCAAACGACGAAATTCGAAAATCGTATATCAAAGACATCTCGAATTCTGCAATCGTATAACACGAATATAATTATATATATTCGAACGTCGAGATTTTAATACTTTCGTAAAATAAATATAGTTAGATTTATTTCAAAGACGACGCGAACACGTAAGAATACTTTCCAATGATACTATAACAATAGTATATTGTTTATATTCGATTCAAACGTTTTGCGCGAATATGAAATGTATTAGTTATACAAATATGTAGGCAAGTATATATACAACATGTCTTACGAAAACTACGAAGTAGTTATGATTTCATGAAATATAGTTATGTTTTATATAAACATATATTTCAAGTTGCTCGAAAACTAGATCGTTTCTAAGAAAACCATAGATTGGTTAACTGAGTTAAGTCAATAACAATTTCATAGAATCGTATGAGTAACGATTCGATAGAGCTCGGTATCACGTAGTATAGCTACGTCATTCTTAGAAACTTATAAGTTATTCTGTTTTAGGAATGCTTTAGATTGCATGCTAGCGAGTCAAGTTATGGAGACAACACTATGGAAATAACATATAAGCTAGCTTTGCACTGGATTATCCAGGTGAGTTCATAACCCCCACTTTTTACCGTTTTACATTCTTATAAATGTTTTCAGGGGTGGAAAGACATGCAAGTTTTGCAAAAGAACACAACGTTTCGATAAACGAAAATCATATATTTCTAAACCATGTTACAAACAGATTTCAATGAACACAAATGTTTTATGAAAGGTTTATACTAAACTTACCGGTTTTCACAGTTGTACAAAGCTTTTCGAAACATGCATGAGTTTTATGACTAGTGACGGGATTGTCATAGTCACAACTAGGGGGCGAGGCCCCAAAACTTTATTGAAAACATGGGCTAGGCCCAAGGACAAAATAACATGGGCTAGGCCCAAGGAAAAAATAATATGGGCTAGGACCAAGGACAAGAAAACACGGGCTAGGCCCAATGACAAAATAACATGGGCGCGGCCCAATAACTCAGTTTTTCAACTATGGTATGTAGTTATGGAATTAGATGATAACAGATCAATGTGCGTAAGTAGGAAGATGACAATAGTAACCATTAATCACGTAGTGACCAAGGTGCAAAAGGTATAGAACTATCGAGTTTGAGACACGTTCCACACCTGGTAAGATAGCCGGTTAGGAGTGGTTTTGTGATCCCAAAATGTCAAATAAGTCTCGGTTTGGTTACTTACTTATGGCACATAGGTCGGTGTATTAGCTACACACTGACAGATCCTTAGATTCCATAGGAAAACTACATACTACGATTTCAACACCGGTTTACAAAAATAACAAAAAACATTTCAATACCGGTTTATTTACAGATATAATTGAAATCACTTTATCACCGGTTCATACACATAACAGTTATATGCATGGATTTTCAAACAACATGGAAAACATTTCGATACTGTTATACAGACATGAGTTTCAAATGCTTTGGGATACTATGATCCCACAAACCGGTTTTTCAAATGCAAGACTTTCAAATGTTTTATGATTCATTTGAAACAAAAACAAATAATCTATGAACTCGCCAACTTTATGTTGATTTTTGGCATGTTCTTTCTCAGGTTATAAATTCAAGTATGGCATGGTTGGAATAGTGGAACCCATGGGGATTCGAGTAGTTAGCGGGCGTTCATTTACTAGAAACCTTAGCCATCACGTCGGCTTCTGCTGTGTGATGAAGATGCCATTCGGTTCACGCCCCGGCTCTGATGTGAAAAAGGACAACATGGGGGGCGGGGGTGTGACAGAGTTGTATCAGAGCTATAGGTTTTAGCGAATTAGGTATCAAACTTGGCTATGATAATAGATAGGTTTCTGTGGAGATACCTAGGCTTTAACCTCACGTTCCTTTGAGGACATTAGATCATTAAGACTTGAATACGTACAGAACGCCTAGTACTCGAATATGCGTTCCAACCGTGGCCGAAAACAATAAGTCAACATCATGATTTGAGTCATACACTAGTGTTGTGTTTGATACACGGTACATGATAAGATTACATACGGTAAGCAAAACTTTGAGAGTTTTGGCAACATGCATTTAAGACCTTTGGAAAAACTTATGTCAATATCCATCAAAGGTCATTTCGTAGGAACCATGATTATTAGCTCGGAAAAACACATCACATATATTGTCCCTATTATTTTATTTACCCGAGCAGGTGGCCTACGTAAAACGAAACGCTAGTGTGAAAATATACGTGAAACTTAAACGATATGACAACGGATGTTGAGGTACATCTCATACGACGTTCGAGGCACGACCTTGAGGAAACACGACATTACGACTATGATGCTAATCCCGTCAGCAGGAAAGCTACCGACCAGAATACGACAATTTATCACGTGGTCCTGAAAGCGACATGGACAGCGTTGAAGTACGTTCAAACGAGAATTCATAACAGTCGGTATTTATTACGATGGTAAATCACAACAATTGGCGCTGCAAAAGAAGTCACATGTCATCGCATTCCCCTACATTATTAACGACGACTACGCTATATATGACATTCGGTGGTAATGTCACGAAACAATAAGTCATCACAGGAAATACCAGGTAAAGTCCTCGAATTCCTTTTGTTGAAATTTCAACTTTGCACATACTGAGTAGGTTTGCACACCTCTACTCCTCATAACGGTTATTGTGTCACGGAAAATTTTTTTCTTGATTAGCGAACACCTATTGCATCATTTCTTGACAAACTTATACGATACGCATGCTTTGTTGCTACGCATGTGGTTAACTTGATACGTGGAGACCATCAGGGTTTTCACTTCGAATGGTCATCTCATCAATAATTCAAAGGTTGGTTCGCTATACTCAAAATTTTTGCTTTGTGATCTAGATGACCTGCCTTATTGCAAGTATTGACTATTTGATATCGAGTCAACAAATTTCTTGAAATTTCATTTTCTTTCCAAGTTGCATACATGGGATTTTTCGTAGTAACCATATCGAAACTTGTTCGAATCATGTTTTTAATGTTGGATTGTGTCAAACCAAGTTCAATTGTTTGAACTTGCTCACTGTGTACAAAGTCGATTCAAGGATTTCATATGATGGATTGAGGCCGTCATATTCAAAGTAATATCAACAAGCAATTCGTTTGTTTCGAACCATACCAGACTGGTTCAATCTGCACCCTTATTAAGTCACTTATTGGTTACGGCACCTTGTGGTGGCCTTACACTACTTGAAGCTTGTGCTAATCTCGCTTTCACAATTCATGTACGGATTTAATCACTTAATTATTTATTTATTTTTAAATCCCCTTGTTGGATCATCTTCTTAAAACATTCTTAATACAATCGTATATTAAGAAGACAGAAAACTTTATGGTCTATTTCAGTGTACCTCTTAACGGATTCATTCAATATCGGTCGAAAATTTTGGGATATTTATTGTTCTTCCACGAGCGACCGAAAAAATTATATTTATTTGTTCTTCATTTTCAGTTGAAAATCCTACGGGATTTATTTGGAACAAATATTCAGACTTACTTGATTGAACTTTTCGTGTAAACACGGTGAATTTGTTCGATCACCGCTATTATTGAATTATTTCAATGGCTATGACGCCTTGTGGCGTCGGTATAAACTTGTAGCTTGGGCTAATCATTGAAAGTGGTCTTAATGCAACTATGTATTAAGACAATGATACACTAACTTCAGTTGTAATTCGGTGTATCCTTGTAATTCAATAGTGTTAACTTATGGTTCGAAAAGTTAACAGATCATCTCCATGTTTCTAATTCAGTTGAGCTTGTTGATTCTAAGTCTTACCGATCCAACAACCAACGCTAGTTTCCGTTGGTAGAGATTCTTATTATTTAATGAAATTCATTTGCAGATTATGAACGTCTTGAAAATCTAATTGCCGAGATTCTCATTTGTATGACCCATGTAAACTCAGTCACATTGGTGACTATGTCATTACGTTTCGTTCAATTGGCATCGATTCTGAAAACAGATTCAGTTGAACTAGTGGGTTCATGTTGTTGTAGTAAGACATTGTGTTCACATAATCCAGACAAGTCTCGATGCGATTACATGGTTATTTACCTGGGTATTTTTAATACTTACCTACGTATGTCAAAAATCTAAGGAGATAACATAACTTAAGATTCGAGGACGAAATTTTTATATCAAGGGGAGATTGGGACAACCGGTACTTTTCGATATTAATTAAGCGCTTAACAAATAGTAATACCATTATTATCAACGTAATTAGACGTAAAATTAACTCGATCAGGCCTTTGGAAAGCCTAGGAACGTCTACTTAACTCACGTTACGCAATATGGCGACAATCGAGAACTTTAACGCGAATTTGAACGATAAGCGAACGGATGCCGAACAAATACTGACAACGTCTAAAAACACAAATTTTATACTTGTAGTTATCATACAGTTATAATTATGCGATAAATTTGGATCGTTGAACGTCGCAAAGCACAACGCGGAAGTTACGCGAAAATCGAGACCCACCGACAACGAAATGGAAGCCACGGACTAGAGATACATCTAAATATTAATATATTAAGATATATTAGGCTTTGTTTTCAAATTTTAACGCTCACGGAAGAAACCAGAATGAAAAACGGATCAGAAACGACAAACAGGGCAATTACGCGATTTTTAACGCAACAAACGGGTTACGCGTCAAAACTCGACCCCCGATATAATTTAATACGTTTTCGTGTCTAAACGAATAAATTTTGATAAATACCAACACTTGGATCAAAAAACGGACTATAAGTGGCGATCGTAGAGATTTTACACAAATTTTAACGAAACCAACAAACCGTCGCGTCAACCGGTCGACTAAAGACAAATTTACGTGTTTTTGATTCTAACTAAATGCATTACGACAAAACACAATGTTCGGTTTCAAAATCGGGCTTTGGGTATACGTATTTGGCTTGAAACGCGTTAACGGGCCTCGGGTCCAACTCTAATTCCCATTCCTCTTCTAAGAAAACCCTAGCCACCAAAATGCAAATTTCCCCTGCTCCCTCAAAGATCTGGTCGCCGGAATCCGGCGGCGCCGGTCTTCTTCTCTGGTAGCCGCACCACCCACAACACCCACCTCCTTCCCTTCTCTCTTCAAACCCGACACACCACACGACAAACCACCTCTCCTTTAAACTCATATACACGCATACAGAAAGTCAGATGAGAGAGAGAGAGAGAGAGTACGGCGATTATAGTCGACCGCCGGTCGTATTCTCCGGTCGGCCGACACCCCACACTCACCCGCATATACACGCACATGTATACAGTCAGAGAGGAGAGAGAGACAGCGTAGAGAGAGAGATCAGAGAGAGAGATCGGCGAGGGAAAGGGGGAGCGGCCCCTCTCCGCCGCTCACGGCGGCGATGAAATGGCGGCAGTGGTGCCACACCGGCCGCCGGAAAAAGGGGGGGCGGTGGGTGGTTGTTCCAAATCAGATTCGGGTTTGGATTCGTCGGGTTGGGTTGGTTTCGATCGATGGCGGTGGTGGGTGATTCAAGCGAAAGATAGAACGACGGCAGTGCGACGGCGTGGCAGCGAAGCAGCGTCGCGGCGGCGACGACGCATCGGACCAGCGGTGGCTGCGGTATTTTGAATTACCGTTTCAGTTCAGTTTTGTCTCAGGTTTTGGTTCCCTCGGGTCGACACAGTTCACTTCCGGTGCGGGTTCAGTCAACGGCCCGGATCCAGTTTGGCTCAGGATCGGTTCGGATCAACAAAGTTTCGGTTCAGTCCATCTCGGTTCAGTTTCGATATTACAGTTTTGATTTGATTCGTGTTTATTTTTCGGTTCGGTATAAAAATTCTAGTGTTTGTTTCAGGTTCAGTTCGGGTCGGTCAACAAAAGTCAACGCCGTCAACGGGTCAAACCCGGTCAAGGCATTCAAACCCGGTCAACTGTTGGTCAATGAGTCAACGCACGACTCGGTAAAAATTAATTACGACGCGCAAATTTAATTATATAAGTTTATAATTATTATTAATATTTAATTATCGGGAAACCGAGCTCGACCCGACCGTTAACAATTCGACGTCGCTAAAAAGTTTAAAAATAACAACTAAGTCGACGTACGTTGCTTGCGGATAATTATAAGTTAAGACCGAGCCATCGTTAATTATATAAATCGGAAATATTAAATCGGCGAAAACGTAATATTCGAAAACGACGAAAATTTTTATATGTTGTTTGATTGTATATATTGCAGGTTGTGTTTTGATAAATAAATCAATAGATAATATTGTCGGGATCGTCCGAAAACAGAGGAAACTCTGCCCGATTTTTGTAAAATTCGTAAAACAAAACGCGTTGTAATTCAAAGTCAAAACATCTGAATTCAT
Organism: Scalesia atractyloides; assembly: GCA_947069175.1. NCBI lineage: Eukaryota > Viridiplantae > Streptophyta > Magnoliopsida > Asterales > Asteraceae > Scalesia > Scalesia atractyloides. Next base: position 7,091,740 of record CAMTDV010000001.1, read on the forward strand.
ACGATTATTATAAAATAAATATAAGTATATATTTATTTTGTCGACGCTAATTAAAACGTTCCAATCTCGAGCCGACAACATTTCCTGAGCGCGATTTCAAAATAACAAAAGTTCGGCAATCGACTACAAGATAAATACTGTTTATTTATGTTTAATTCAAACGCCGAATTCGAAACTAGATTTCAAACATCGATAAATTATTCGAACAATGTTACAAAAAAAATAAGCATATCGTTTATATTTAATTCGAAATGCCACTATTTCCGAACGCTTTTACAAGACGAATACAAAGTGCGTAGTATTTCAAACGACGAAATTCGGAAATCGTATATCAAAGACATCTCGAATTCTGCAATCGTATAACATGAATATAATTATATATATTCGAACGTCGATATTTTAATACTTTCGTAAATTAAATATAGTTATATTTATTTCAAACGTTGACGACGCGAACACGTAAGAATACTTTCCAATGATACTATAACAATAGTATATTGTTTATATTCGATTCAAACGTCTTGCACGAATACGAAATTTATTAGTTATACGGATATATAGACAAGTATATATACATGTCTTACGAAAACTACGAAGTAGTTATGATTTCATGAAATATAGTTATGTTTTATAGAAACATATATTTCAAGTCGCTCGAAAACTAGATCGTTTCTAAGAAAAACATAGATTGGTTAACCGAGTTAAGTCAATAACAATTTCATAGAATCGTATGAGTAACGATTCGGTAGAGCTCGGTATCACGTAGTATAGCTACGTCATTCTTAGAAACATATAAGTTATTCCGTTTTAGGAATGCTTTAGATTGCATGCTAGCGAGTCAAGTTGTGGAGACAACGCTATGGAAATAACATATAAGCTAGCTTTGCACTGGATTATTCAGGTGAGTTCATAACCCCCACTTTTTACCGTTTTACATTCTTATAAATGTTTTCGGGGTGGAAAGACATGCAAGTTTTGCAAAAGAACACAACGTTTCGATAAACGAAAATCATATATTTCTAAACCATGTTACAAACAGATTTCAATGAACACAAATGGTTTATGAAAGGTTTATACTAAACTTACCGATTTTCACAGCTATACAAAGCTTTTCGAAACATGCATGAGTTTTATGACTAGTGACGGGATTGTCATAGTCACAACTAGGGGGCGAGGCCCCAAAACTATATTGAAAACATGGGCTAGGCCCAAGGAAAAAATAACATGGGCCAGACCCAAGGACAAGAAAACATGGGCTAGGCCTTGTAACATCCGTCAAAAACCGGATTTACCAAACCCGCTCCGTTTAATAACCGAACAATCAGTTTAAAATTTCGTGGCGTATTTAATGCCCAAAATAATTTTAAACAATACATAATTAATAAGTATATTGGAATATATAATTTATTTTTGAAAAAGTATTAAAATTTGTGGTTTAAAAATAAAAGAAGGCTGCCGGGTTTCGAACCCGAGTCAGCCGAGTCAATCTGGTCAACAAAGCATTAACACACACGCGCTCAACCACTGCGCCACTTATGATTCTTGTTCAATATTGAAGACAATTAATTCATAACATGAATATCGAATTCAAAACCGACGCGCCATATTGCAGTCGTCGGAAATCCCGACTATCTCGCCAAGTTTGGACGGTTACTTCCGTTTTAACGTAAACTTTAATCTCATCATCAGTTATAACCGACGCCTGAGTCCGCGACACAAGTTATAACCGCCGGAAAACGTAATGACCGACGAATCAAGACGGAAATTAGACTAAATACGTTGATGTCCTGCCCTATAAATACCCCCTCTAACCTTTGTTAGCTTTTTCGCTCAAAATCACACATTTTCCCGACGTAATTCCACTCGCCGGAAATTTCCATAACTCGCCGGAAAACCGACCCTTTCACTTCTGAGCCTTACTGAACACCCAGAACTTGTACCGAAGCCACTCACATCCATCTCAAGCTTGCTGAAGACTCTCTGCCACAAGACACACGTTGCCGGAATAGTCTGCTGACATCGGAGTTCCGCCGGAGAAACAGAGGAGTCCAGTTTCGGTATATCTAACACTTAATCTTCCATTCTTTTTATTTATCTCACCTGTAATTAACCGCAACACACTAAAAGAACATGATTTAATCGACGAATCAGTCGGACGTTAGTTCTGGTTAAATTCAACGAAGAAGACGAAGTTTCAGTAGTATATAAGTTTAATTTAAATCAAAATATAACTCGGGTTAGACACACAGTCCAGCGGTGGACTGTGTACACATTAAACACGCTTACGTCTCGAGTTCGATACATGTCCCACGCATACTCGCCTTAATAAAAATGTTCCTTTTTATTACTGAACCGGATTCATTTCGCATAGATGTTAAATTTAATAAAAACCGGAATAATAACCAAGATAGACACACAGTCCAGTGGTGGACTGTGTGAATGTTTAATCACAGGTCACGAGTTCGAGTCCGGACTACCGCACCGGTCCGGACAATTATCCAACTTTTTATATAAGGCAGAAATGAAACTATTTAGTTTGTATATAAGTATAATAAAAATCTGATTATTTAACAAGTTAGACACACAGTCCAGCGGTGGACTGTGTGTTAACTCAACCCACAGGTCCCGGGTTCGAGACCTGTGGAGAGCAACGGTTCGACGCATTAAATCGTTTTTAAAAATAAATGATTTTCAGTTCAATTCAATTATTATATAAATATAATTAAAAACAGAAATATATCGGGTTAGACACGTAGCTCAGTTGGTAGAGCTGCGTGCACGCGAACGGAAGGTCTCGGGTTCGAGCCTCACCTGGCGCAAACAATTTCACAGCATGACCGGTCAACAGGTCAACAAGTCAACGGTCAACGGTCACAAAAAAAGTCAACTTTTTTTATTATTTTTATTTAATTATTTTATTTAAAAATCAATTAAAAATACTTAAAAATAACATTTTTAAGGTTAGAAAATAGCCTTAAACTCACAAAAATATATCCAATCATCCTACAAAAATTGATTAATAAAATCCCATTATTTACCAAACCATTATGTTATTATCTAGGTTAGTTTCACTCGTGGTTAAATCCAACTTCGTGCGTATTCAACATCATCAACCGAACGCACCCAATGTGAGTGAATCTTACAACTCCCCTTTTTAATTACACGTTTTGGGGTGTGTCATGTGTCACCAAAATTAACTCGTTTATTAAAACTAGTGCCATACCATATTGTGATCTAAACTTAGATTGTATATATTGTTTGTAGTTGTGTATTTCATATTGTCAAGTTATATGCAATTCATTCATTAGGCCCATCAGTTCCTCGTGGGAGACGAGTTGAGCAACGCGTGCCTCAAAACAAATCCATTATAGTTTCATGTGTGCATTATTTAATATTAAATGATTGGTGAGTAAGATTACATCTATTTTTACTCATGTGTGGTTGTGCACTTTATTTTATAATCAATTAAATAAACTTGTTCAAATGTTTTTCATAGGATTCACTCGCCAACTTTTTGGTGATCCAAAAACCATTTTTATACATGATACAGGTGAACAGGATGAAGCAAGGAAAACATAGGAAATGCCTTAGAAGAAAACAATGAAGCCTAGATTGATGTTTAGGACATGATGTAATTATGATTGTATATTTCCCATTAAAATGTATTAATGAATATGAAACGTTATAATAAATGTCATGAGCTTTGATGATAACCCAATCATGCCGCGATCACCTTTTCCACTGCGGGTCGGGGTGTGACAGATTGGTATCAGAGCCATGACTATAGGGATATAGGATAGGTTATTAGACCCTTAGAGCCTATACTATAGTTGCCTAAATTTTAATTGTTTAGGTGGTTACATATAAACTTATGATGTTTATTTGTTTCATATTTGTTTATAATTACAGTCAAACATACATACTTACATACATATTCATCATACATATTTCAATGTTCATATATTTAAATCATCCTCATACTTTCATTTTTCAAAGATTTTGTCGCAATTTTCAAATCTCATCAAAGTAAGTTCTGCGACGAGCATGTAGTAACTGGAAGGGTACAAGTACCGATAGTCGGAACGTCCTGTCTAGGTTGGCATTCGTATAAATCCAATATAACGGACCAGTTTGCCTACCTGGGGACTAACGATGAGAGTACGAAGGACCTATTAGGCCAAAGCATGCCACACCAAACGTCGTTCGAACTAACCCCACTTTGAGGTGTCACCGTGTCTACACCTGGACACATTCCGAATCTCATACGTTATATACATATTTCTCGATTTTCTCCGGGTTTTAGTGTACGTAACCAGGCTAACACATGCGAACCATATGAAAAACCCGGTATTCATGGGGGCCCACATGATTACGAAGGTGAAGTATGGCGGCATGCAAGGCCTAATGACGAGCAAAGCCCAAGACATCCTATGGATGTAGCAGATTTATTTTTCTATATTTATTTTATGAATGTTCATTCCTAGTGCGACCCATGAACCCAAAAACATCCAACTCATACTCTTGACATGTATTCCTTGTAGATGTCTTCTAATCTCGCCCGAAGGAAGACGAGAGCAGAAAAAGCCCGCGAGCGCATGGCTGCCCTAATCGCTCAACAAATGGCTGCCGTAATACCCAACATTGTAATCCAAGTCCAACAAGCACTTACCGCTAATCCTGTCAATCAAGAAGAACAACACATTGTCAATTCTCCCCCAAATACCACTAAATGCACCTACAAGCATTTCAAATCATGCGACCCTCCAAAATACGAAGGGACTGAAGGTGTCACCGCTCTCCTCCATTGGTTTGAAGAAATGGAGAACACTTTTCTAAATTGCGATTGCCCCGATGATCGCAAAGTGCGATATGCTACTGGTCGTTTATATAGAATAGCACTTACTTGGTGGAATACAGAGAAGGCTAAACGAGGCGTTGAAGATGCTATGACTTTGACTTGGGAAGAGTTGAAGGAAATCATGACAAGACGGTTTTGGCCAAGGAGCGAAATCAAGAAATTAGAGGATGAGTTCTATTCGTTGAAGCAAAAAGAAGGCAACCACACCACATACAACAAAAGATTCCTCGAGTTAAATCAAATGGTTCCCAACTTGTTCACTCCCCTCTACCGTTTGATCGAGCACTACATTCGAGGTCTTCCGTCAAAGATTCAAGACTCTGTAATAAGTACCACGCCCGCAACTTTGGAAGCAGCAATGGAGTTAGCTACAGAGCTCACCGAAAACCGAATCCGGAACAAAGACTTCAAGGAGGAGAAGAAGAAGGATAAGGCATCGACTGAAACTTCAAACTCCACCCAAAACGAATCCCCTTCTCAACCCACTTTTAAGAGAAAACGAGATGGGCAACTTTTCACTGTCACACAACGTAATAAACAAATTTCACACGCCATACCCATACAAGCTATCCCAATCACTCAAGTAGCACCCAACTCAACTTACCCAAATAAGAAACCATACCTTGGACCTCACCCTCGATGCAACACCTGTTTTTATCACCATCCCCTACCTTACCTTGTCGACTATGTGCGAATTGTGGACGCTACGGTCATTTGAGCAAGGTTTGCCGCACCCCTCAAAATCAAATCTCACCTCTTCCTCAAAATATGATCCAAACCTATCAACAACCCCAATACCCCATGTTCCCATATGTTCGAGCTTGTTTCAATTGTGGCGACCCTACCCACTTTAGAAACACGTGCCCTCAATTGGTTAACATCATAAACGCTCAAGCTCAATCAAACCCCGTTAACCAAGTAAATCAAGAAAACCCAATCACTAGGCCACCAGCAAGAGGAAGAGTGTTCAACATCAACGCCAATCCTGTTGAAGATAATGACGGCCCAAACGAGAACACCCAACTAGTCCCCTTCACCGAAAATCAAGATTCAACTCCAATCGTTTAGTTTTATGTTTTTCCTTATGTTTTAGAATCACATAGAACCAATCATAACTTAAGGATAAAGCCAAGGAGAATTTGACAAGAATATGGTGGATACGCCGCTGGTACTTCCTATATATAAGTATTCTTGTCAAAGGATCGGAGGCATTATCAGGCGGTTATGAGAGGTTCCATGTATAAACTGTTTGAGTGATTATTGATTATTATTTTCAGTACATGCAATACGAACGGCTCCGTTTGATTGAGCCTTGATCGCACATACATTTTTTATTTTCAGTACATGCAATACGATCGGCTCCGTTTGATTGAGCCTTGATCGCACAGACATTTTTCATTATCAGTATCTTGTGGTTGTTGTGTTTGTTGTAGAGTCACATGGAACTAATCATAACTTGTGGATAAAGTCAATGAAAATTTGACAAGAATATGGTGGATACGCCGCTGGTACTTCCTATATATAAGTATTCTTGTCAAAGGATCGGAGGCATTATCAGGCGGTTATGAGAGGTTCCATGTATAAACTGTTTGAGTGATTATTGTTTATTATTTTCAGTACATGCAATACGATCGGCTCCGTTTGATTGAGCCTTGATCGCACAGACATTTTTCATTATCAGTATCTTGTGGTTGTTGTGTTTGTTGTAGAGTCACATAGAACTAATCATAACTTGCGGATAAAGTCAAAGAAAATTTGACGAGAATATGGTGGATACGCCGCTGGTACTTCCTATATATAAGTATTCTTGTCAAAGGATCGGAGGCATTATCAGGCGGTTATGAGAGGTTCCATGTATAAACTGTTTGAGTGATTATTGTTTATTATTTTCAGTACATGCAATACGATCGGCTCCGTTTGATTGAGCCTTGATCGCACATACATTTTTTATTTTCAGTACATGCAATACGATCGGCTCCGTTTGATTGAGCCTTGATCGCACAGACATTTTCATTATCAGTATCTTGTGGTTGTTGTGTTTGTTGTAGAGTCACATAGAACTAATCATAACTTGTGGATAAAGTCAATGATTTGACAAGAATATGGTGGATACGCCGTGGTACTTCCTATATACAAGTATTCTTGTCAAAGGATCGGAGGCATTATCAGGCGGTTATGAGAGGTTCCATGTATAAACTGTTTGAGTGATTATTGTTTATTATTTTCAGTGCATGCAATACGATCGGCTCCGTTTGATTGAGCCTTGATCGCACAGACATTTTTTATTTTCAGTACATGCAATACGATCGGCTCCGTTTGATTGAGCCTTGATCGCACAGACATTTTTCATTATCAGTATCTTATGGTTGTTGTGTTTGTTGTAGAGTCACATAGAACTAATCATAACTTGTGGATAAAGTCAATGAAAATTTGATAAGAATATGGTGGATACGCCGCTGGTACTTCCTATATATAAGTATTCTTGTCAAAGGATCAGAGGCATTGTCAGGCGGTTATGAGAAGTTCTATGTAGGATTTAGTAATTTCTTGGTAACTAATCATAACTTGCGGATAAAACCAACGAAAATTTGACAAGAATATGGTGGATACGCCGCTGGTACTTCCTATATATAAGTATTCTTGTCAAAGGATCAGAGGCATTATAAGGCGGTTATGAGAAGTTCCATGTAGGATTTAGTATTGTCTTGGTTGAAATTTGTGTTACATTTATATCATCTCGCCATTTAAAGAAATTGGATTGTGTTCCATTTCTACATAAACTAACCTCTCCATCATAACAAAAGAGGGAGGAACTGTCACCATTCAAACATGTATGCTATCAGAATTGAGACTCAAGTATTAGTTGTTGTGTTTATTTATGTTCTAGAGTCATATCATAGAACCAATCATAACTTACTGATAAAACCAATGAAAATTTGACAAGAATATGGTGGATACGCCGCTGGTACTTCCTATATATAAGTATTCTTGTCAAAGGATCAGAGGTATTGTTAGACAGTTATGAGAAGTTCCATGTAGGTTGTAGTATTAGAAATTTTGTTTTAGGATATAACCCTATCCTTCCAAACATATCAAAACTCTTACGCATGATATCATATTTAGCGAATCAACTCTGCTTATCAATATTTTCACCAAAGGCAACAAAAAACGATTCCTGTAACAGGGTACTTAACCCTTACAAGGGACGTTACCGCCTCAAACAAAAAAACTTAAACTCTTACTCTTTTTCTAAGCATGTAACTGTCAAACTAAACACTATCATTTCTAGTCAAATATACCACTACTTAAATTTCGGGACGAAATTTCTAAAAAGCAGGGGATACTGTAACATCCGTCAAAAACCGGATTTACCAAACCCGCTCCGTTTAATAACCGAACAATCAGTTTAAAATTGGCGTATTTAATGCCCAAAATAATTTTAAACAATACATAATTAATAAGTATATTGGAATATATAATTTATTTTTGAAAAAGTATTAAAATTTGTGGTTTAAAAATAAAAGAAGGCTGCCGGGTTTCGAACCCGGGTCAGCCGAGTCAATCTGGTCAACAAAGCATTAACACACACGCGCTCAACCACTGCGCCACTTATGATTCTTGTTCAATATTGAAGACAATTAATTCATAACATGAATATCGAATTCAAAACCGACGCGCCTTATTTGCAGTTGTCGAAAATCCCGACTATCTCGCCAAGTTTGGACGGTTACTTCCGTTTTAACGTAAACTTTAATCTCATCATCAGTTATAACCGACGCCTGAGTCCGCGACACAAGTTATAACCGCGGGAAAACGTAATGATCGACGAATCAAGACGGAAATTAGACTAAATACGTTGATGTCCTGCCCTATAAATACCCCCTCTAACCTTTGTTAGCTTTTTCGCTCAAAATCACACATTTTCCCGACATAATTCCACTCGCCGGAAATTTCCATAACTCGCCGGAAAACCGACCCTTTCACTTCTGAGCCTTACTGAACACCCAGAACTTGTACCGAAGCCACTCACATCCATCTCAAGCTTGCTGAAGACTCTCTGCCGCAAGACACACGTCGCCGGAATAGTCTGCTGACATCGGAGTTCCGCCGGAGAAACAAAGGAGTCCAGTTTCGGTATATCTAACACTTAATCTTCCATTCTTTTTATTTATGTCACCTGTAATTAACTGCAACACACTAAAAGAACATGATTTAATCGACGAATCAGTCGGACGTTAGTTCTGGTTAAATTCAACGAAGAAGACGAAGTTTCAGTAGTATATAAGTTTAATTTAAATCAAGATATAACTCGGGTTAGACACACAGTCCAGCGGTGGACTGTGTGCACATTAAACGCGCTTACGTCTCGAGTTCGATACATGTCCCACGCATACTCGCCTTAATAAAAATGTTCCTTTTTATTACTGAACCGGATTCATTTCGCATAGATGTTAAATTTAATAAAAACCGGAATAATAACCAAGATAGACACACAGTCCAGTGGTGGACTGTGTGAATGTTTAATCACAGGTCACGAGTTCGAGTCCGGACTACCGCACCGGTCCAGACAATTATCCAACTTTTTATATAAGGCAGAAATGAAACTATTTAGTTTGTATATAAGTATAATAAAAATCTGATTATTTAACAAGTTAGACACACAGTCCAGCGGTGGACTGTGTGTTAACTCAACCCACAGGTCCCGGGTTCGAGACCTGTGGAGAGCAACGGTTCGACGCATTAAATCGTTTTTAAAAATAAATGATTTTCAGTTTAATTCAATTAGTATATAAATATAATTAAAAACAGAAATATATCGGGTTAGACACGTAGCTCAGTTGGTAGAGCTGCGTGCACGCGAACGGGAGGTCTCGGGTTCGAGCCTCACCTGGCGCAAACAATTTCACAGCCTGACCGGTCAACAGGTCAACAAGTCAACGGTCAACGGTCACAAAAAAAGTCAACTTTTTTTATTGTTTTTATTTGATTATTTTATTTAAAAATCAATTAAAAATACTTAAAAATAACATCTTTAAGGTTAGAAAATAGCCTTAAACTCACAAAAATATATCCAATCATCCTACAAAAATTGATTAATAAAATCCCATTATTTACCAAACCATTATGTTATTATTTAGGTTAGTTTCACTCGTGGTTAAATCCAACTTCGTGCGTATTCAACATCATCAACCGAACGCACCCAATGTGAGTGAATCTTACAACTCCCATTTTTAATTACACGTTTTGGGGTGTGTCATGTGTCACCAAAATTAACTCGTTTATTTAAACTAGTGCCATACCATATTGTGATCTAAACTTAGATTGTATATATTGTTTGTAGTTGTGTATTTCATATTGTCAAGTTATATGCAATTCATTCATTAGGCCCATCAGTTCCTCGTTGGAGACGAGTTGAGCAACGCGTGCCTCAAAACAAATCCATTATAGTTTCATGTGTGCATTATTTAATATTAAATGATTGGTGAGTAAGATTACATCTATTTTTACTCATGTATGGTTGTGCACTTTATTTTATAATCAATTAAATAAACTTGTTCAAATGTTTTTCATAGGATTCACTCGCCAACTTTTTGTTGATCCAAAAACCATTTTTACACATGATACAGGTGAACATGATGAAGCAAGGAAAACATAGGAAATGCCTTAGAAGAAAACAATGAAGCCTAGATTAATGTTTAGGACATGATGTAATTATGATTGTATATTTCCCATTAAAATGTATTAATGAATATGAAACGTTATAATAAATGTCATGAGCTTTGATGATAACCCAATCATGCCTCGATCACCTTTTCCGCTGCGAGTCGGGGTGTGACAGGCCTAATGACAAAATAACATGGGCGCGGCCCAATAACTCAGTTTTTCAACTATGGTATGTAGTTATGGAATTAGATGATAACAGATCAATGTGCGTAAGTAGGAAGATAATAATAGTAACCATTAATCACGTAGTGACCAAGGTGCAAAAGGTATAGATCTATCGAGATTGAGACACGCTCCACTCCTGGTAAGATAACCGGTTAGGAGTGCTTTTGTGATCCCAAAATGTCAAAGAAGTCTCGGTTTGGTTACTTACTTATGGCACATAGGTCGGTGTTTTAGCTACACCCTGACAGATCCTTAGATTCCATAGGAAAACTACATACTACGATTTCAACACCGGTTTACAAAAATAACAGAAAACATTCAATGCCGGTTTATTTACAGATATGATTGAAATCATTTTATCACCGGTTCATACACATAACAGTTATATGTATGGATTTTCAAAGAACATGGAAAACATTTCGATACTGTTATACAGACATGATATTTCAAATGCTTTGGGATACTATGATCCCACAAACCGGTTTTTCAAATGCAAGACTTTCAAATGTTTTATGATTCATTTAAAACAAAAACAAACAAACTATGAACTCGCCAACTTTATGTTGATTTTTCGCATGTTCTTTCTCAGGTTATAAATTCAAGTATTGCATGGTTGGAATAGTGGAACCCATGGGGATTCGAGTAGTTAGCGGGCGTTCATTTACTAGAAACCTTAGCCATCACGTCTGCTTCCGCTGTGCGATGAAGATGCCATTCGGTTCACGCCCCGGCTCTGATGTGAAAAAGGACAACATGGGGGGGTGTGACATCTAAGAGAAATATTATAACCAGATTCAGGTGGCCACTAAGGTTATAGTCGTAGAAATTGTCAATAAACAATGTTAACTTTCGAGTTACGAACACGTCATGACAATTGATCTCAACTGCAAAGTTATCTTAAGTGACTTGTCAATGACAAAGACAATATTATGGATCCAACAACCTGAGGGTTTAATAGAGATCAAGTTGTGGAATGAGACTAAAGCCCATAGAAAAAGGGTGTGTGAAGTAACTTAGTTGACTGGAGATCCCAAGATCTAAGTTCAATAGGACAACGAATTCATATGCCTAAGGGTGGTCACTATGGGGGCATAGCTGATATGCATAAGCTAGTATATAATGGTTATATATACTCCATAATCAATAAAATGTTGTTTAAATACGTCCTAGTTCATTCCTATGAAATTTAGTGACAAATTGTGAGGCTAAGCATATTATGTGGTATATGATTTTGCGCAATCATGGTAACCGTGATGCTTTTAATGATTTAAAGAGAATCACCTATGTTAGAGAGAAGTGAGGTCGCTTCAAATGGAATTAGGGGCACAATTCCTAGAACTCTCGCAGAACCAGGAAATTGCTCCATGACTATTATTGGACATAACTATGAGGGGATGACCCGGCTAAGGAGAATATTGTATGAAGTGTATTGTCTTCTACACACATGTGGGTTTTTTCAAGGACATCGCGTTTATAAACCGCTAGGAGACTAAGTATGCTTCACATAGGAAGGTTCAAAGCTAATATCTACCTATCCTACAATACTCAATTGTCGAGGTTGTATTGGAAGTTTTATGTGTTTTGAACGATCTCCATTCATGTGGGGGATTGTTGGAAAATTAATGAATGGAGATTTAGTTAATTTATACTTGAGTGAAATTATAATTACTACTTAAACTCTTCATATTGCGAAACTCTTGAGTAGAGTTTTATTGATGACATTTGATGATGTTTATTATAGTTTAAGTCTATAATTATAAGACTTTTAACTCTTCATATGGTGAAACTCTTCATATGAGACTCTTAAAAAAAACTGTTGGATACTTAGAAGATTAGGTGTTTTTTGTGCAAAGGACACTAGAGAAATACAAAAGATATGATACAAGGAAAATACATGTATACATGAAGAGTTCTTGAAAAAAAAAATATATTTGAAGATCCATGTGTTGGGTATTTAGAGAGATAAGTTTTCTCTACTCGATTCCATCACCTTCTTTTTCATATTTTCCACAACTTTAGTTTACGATTTTATTTTTAGTTTAAAATTACGATTTCCCCCTTCTAGTATAAAATTTTGTTTTCGCCTCCAGTTCAAAGTAAATTATGTTTTTGCCCCTAGCTAAAATTACGAATTTGTCTTGGTTCACGAAAAAAAGATTTTGCCCCATTTCAAAAATTACGATTTCGCACTGAGTTCAAAAATTATGTTTTTGCCCCAAGTTCAAAACAAAATCATGCTTTTGCCCAAGTTCAAAACAAAATCATGCTTTTGCCTCCAGCTCAAAATAATAATTTTGCCCCTAGCTCAAAACAAAATGATCGTTTTGCCCCAAGCTAAAAATTACGAATTTGCCCTTTGTCCTCAATTCAAAATAAAATTATGTTTTTGCCATTTGATAAAAATTATGAATTGGTTCTCAGTTCAAAAATATGATTTTGCCCTATTTCAAAAATTACGGTTTCGCACTGAGTTTAAAATTACGTTTTTGCCACCAGTTCAAACAAAACTATTGTTTTACCTCCAGCTAAAAATTACGATTTCGCTCTGAATTCAAAATTATGGTTTTGCACCTAATTCAAAACAAAATTATGGTTCTGCCCCCAACTAAAAATTACGAATTTGCCCTCAGTTTAAAATTATGATTTTACCCCATATCAAAAATTACGAATTTTACCCCAGTTAAAAAATTTTCGTTTTCTTTTTCAAAACTATAGTAGTGTGTCAAGTAGTCATCTAGCACTCGCTCATTGGTCCTGACAAATTACTATTTTGCCCCATCTTAATTTTTTTAGCCTAACTATGATAGTGTTTTATGTATATTTTTTTTAAATTGTGTTATAAATATTATGTATAATTAACCAAAATACATACGTATATATTACGAAACTAAGAAATATTTGATTTAATGTCCTGCAACTCGAGGAGGGTATAACCTAAGCAAAACAATAAACAAATTCTTTTGTGGTAAATTATCGGCTGTGATGTATATATTTTATTTGGCTAGTGAAATAAATAAAAGAAAAAGAAAAGACAAACCTATTTTGCTTCTTATCTTCTTCGACGGTGACGATTCCAAACAACTCCACACACAGCTTGACGGCAAACACAAACAACACACAAGCAATAATAATATTATTTTAATGCAGGAAATAATAAGAGAGAAACAGAGAGATTTAGGTGGTTTGGTTACGGAGTGCGACCTATTATTATTATTATTATTATTATTATTATTATTATTATTATTATTATTATTATTATTATTATTATTATTATTATTATTATTATTATTATCATTATTATTATTATTATTATTGTTAATGTAATTTGATTTATTTTATGTTTGCGCTCCGGCGGTAGTGTAAATTTCGAAAAAATTTGACATTTTTTCAATTTCGTTACTTATTTCTTTTAAAACGTTACCTCTATGATGATTAACTTTTTTATATTTTTAACGATCAATAAAAGTCCGATTACCTAGATAAACACAATTGAAAAAGTCTACGTATGCCCGCGAACACAGATGACCCATCACCATTTTAGAGAAACCCAATGTCCGAAAAACCACTATAACAAAACTATTGGCTAGCCATTGCAATTTTGCTCCAGGCAATCATTATTCTTTTTCATTATAACCCTTCCACGTAAAAGGATATGCATCACTTGTATTTTGATTTTGTGTCCTTTGAAATCTTTCAAAAGTCGTTTGAAATTCCCAAATGGCCCGTAGTTTGGTTGTACAGTATGGTATTCATGCATGAAATTAAATAAATAGATTGGACCTGTTATCATGTGCCACGTGTATTGTAAGGTATCGTAAATACATATTTCAAACATTTTTTTATTACACATCAATACTGGTGGTAGGAAAATAAACGACAAATCTCGGCAACTGTCGCTTTTTGTTCAGTTCTCAAATTTTGTAGAACCATTGCTTTTGTTTTCAGTTGACTGTCTTTTTTATTGTTTTAGTATTTAGATTTATGGAAAATTCAAGAACTAAAATTGGAATCATCTTTGGAGAGTTTTGAACATTTGATATAAACTGCGGCACCTGATTAGAATTTTACTTGCGTTAGAAGTAGAGTCATATATTTTTAAGTTTAGTTTATGTATATCTATTGGGTCAGATAATTGAATTACGACCAGTAGGATCCGCTCTTAATTTCTTCCAGTAACATGTTGATTGACTTGTGCTTCTGATTAAACACTTTATCGTTTCGGTTGACCCATAGTCTCTAGACCGTCTTCATAAAGATAGCTTGAGTGACCAGCTTCCTCTTAGGCGTAATCTGTAAGTTGCAGCAGTGCTGAAACATCGCTTCTATGCTGTCGAAGTTAACCGGAATCGGAATCCTCATCCAAACACACACTAGCCACCACACCGCTTTCGCAAATAAGCAGCTAGCTAACAAGTGGTCCGCCGTCTCTTGATCTAAGCTGCATATCCGACACATCCCATCCCCAACGTTCACATTCCTTTTCTGCAGCGCCTCTGCGGTTGGGATTTTGCCTTGAATAGCTCTCCAACAAAAATAATTGACTTTAGGGACAACAATTTTGTTCCATCCGAACCCAAAGTGCTGCATCCCCTGGTCCTGTTTGTTCTCTAAGTCCACCCAAACCTGCTTCACAGAACACTCACCTTTGACGTCTTCGCTACTCCATTTCCATTCATCCTCTTTCGACCTTATGAGGTGCTGCCCCAAGAGGGCCACAAGTTGAGCCCATTCAGCCCTTTCCCCTGCTTATTCTGGGATTCGACGCCACTCGAAATCCCAGTACACACCTTGGTCAACCATTCTGTAACAATCAACAATCCAGGCCCGTTTATTTTTTACTAAGCCAAAGATCCGAGGGAAACGGTCCTTCAATCTCCCGCCTTCCATCCATCCGTCATACCTCACAAAAATACTGTCCCCCCTGCCAACGATCGGGACTATGCACTCATTCAGATCGATCCTAGCATTATTGAATTCCTTATTTATTGCACCAATAGCCCTCCAAATCCGCCTTACTTCTTAGATCTTAAAACCCGGTCCCAAGCTATCCACCCAATCTTACTTCCCATAGTTGCCCGCCCCATAGGAATTTTCTCTGTAACCCTTCTACAACTTTAATTACACCAACCGGGGCTTTAAAAAGGGAGAGATAGTATATATAGCAAGCGACCCAAGAACCGATTTGATAAGAGTCATTCTCCCCGTGAACGACAGGACTCTAGCTTTCCAAGATGACAACTTAGCATTGAATTTGTCTGTCATTGCTGTCTAGCCTGAAACCCGACATGTTTGCTCCCACCGGAAGGCCCAAGTAGACAAAGGGGCATGATCCTTGTTGACAATTGAAAATCCTAGCCATCCTCGAAACTTCCTCTTCACCCACTTGTTAGCCTGGAATAAGAGAATCACAGAGAAGGAGGGGAAACCCAAATCAAGCCTAATCTCATAGCTTGGGGTTCGTTGTATTTATTAACGGTCATTAGCTGTCATAACAACCTAACTGTTACAAAGTACAACATTAGTCCCTCATCTATGACTTATTACAATTATACCCTTTTACTATAACAACTACTAACAATACCATCCCCTTTTTAACATTTTTGCCCTAAAAAATTTGACTTAAGGAAAACTCGTTCAAGATCAAAATTTGAATTCAGGTAAGCGCAATTGGAAGTCATCCAAATACCCCCACGAAGCATCAGCAACAGATAATCCTTCCCAGTACACCAGAACCTGCTTAGCAGCTTTCGAACCTCTTCTCACCATTTTTCTATCCAAAACAGCTCGTGGTTGCAGTGTGAACCGTGGCCCCTATGGCAGCTGACCAGTTAACACATGAGATCCCTGAGCCTTCTTCAACAGTGACACGTGGAACGTATGGTGGATTTGAGCAGTCTCAGGTAAATCAAATTTATAAGCAACCTTTCCAATTTTTTGTAGGATTAGGAAGGGCCCAAAATATCTAGGAAATAGCTTCCTATTATGATGAGTTTTAAGAGAATGTTCGGTAAAAGAGTGCAGCTTAACATATACCCAATCACCAGGTAGAAACTCTCTGTCAGACCTGTGAGAGTCTGCAAATTGTTTCATCATGTTTCTTGCCACTTTCAAATTGGCCTTTAACTTCTTAATCATGCCCTCCCTGTCTCTATGATAGTCTTCCACAACTTCTATAGAAGTGTCTCCTGGTATATAAGGAATGTGAATGCTTGGTTTAACTCCAAACAAAGCTTCATAAGGAGACATTTTTATTGCAGAATGCCAGGTGGTATTGTACCACCATTGGGCTAAAGGAATCCACTTAACCCAAGTTAAAGGTGCATCCATGCACATGGTTCTCAGATAGGACTCTAAACACCTGTTGAGTACTTCTGTCTGACCATCAGTTTGAGGATGGTAAGAAGAAGACATAGTTAATTGGATTCCTTGCAATTTCATGAATTCTTTCTAGAAGGTGCTTAGAAAAATAGGATCCCTATCTGATACAATTGTAGCAGGGCAGCCATGAATCTTGAAAATCTGGTCCATAAAAAATTAGCTACTGTTGAAACAGTGTAAGGGTGACTGAGCAGTAGGAAATGACCATACTTAGTTAATCTATCAACAATGACCAGGATAGTGTCTTTTCCTTGCACCTTTGGTAGCCCAACAATGAAATCCATTGCTATATTGGTGAAAATAGACTGAGGGACAGGCAATGGTTGTAATAATCTAGGACAAGCAACAGTTTCATACTTTGATCTTTGACATGTGGTGCATTCCTTTACAATCCTGTGGACATCCTTAGTATATCCCTTCCAATAGAACAACTCTTTGATTCTTTTGGTGGTGGGAATAGCACCCGAATGACCCCCCATGGGAGAAGCATGAAAGATGTTAATGATATCCTTTCTAAGAAGTGCATCATTAGCAACGAGAATCTTGTTTTTTTCTTTTCAGTATCTGACCATTCCAACTCTTGTTGAGAATCACTTCACCTTTTTGCAATCTGTTGATAAGGGCCTGAGTTTGAGGATCTTGTTGCCATGACTCTTCAATCCTCTTCCATAGAGTAGCATCTATTGAACTTATACTCATTTGAAATAATTCCATACCTTGCATTCTGGATAGGGCATCTGCTTCCACATTTTCCACCCCTTTTGTATGAAATTTCATAGTCATAGCATAATAGTTTAGAGAACCATTTCTGTTGCAGAGGAGTCACGATCTTTTGCTCTAAGAGATGCTTTAAACTTTGATGATCAATTTTTATTATAAAATGTTTGGCCACCAAGTAGTGGTGCCAATGCTTCACTGCCATGATGATGGTCAACAGTTCCTTATCATAAACAGACAAGGATTGATGTTTATTAGAAAGGGCTTTACTGATGAATGATAGTGGGTGACCATCCTGCATTAATACAACACCCATACCCCTAGTAGAAGCATCTGTTTCCACAACAAATATTTTTGAAAAATCAGGCAGTTTAAGAACAGGTGGGGTACTCAAAGCCTGTTTAAGAATAACAAAAGCCTGTTGGGTGGAATCATTCCATTTAAAGTTGTCTTTTTTCAATATCTCAGTTAAAGGCTTAGCTAATACTCCAAAATTCTTTATAAACCTCCTATAATAGCCTGCCAACCCAAGGAACCCCCTCAATTCCTTAATGGTACCAGGTGTAGGCCATTCTTGGATTGCAATCAACTTTGCAGGATCAGTAGAAACCCCATTTTTTGTTATAACATGACCCAAATATTCCACTTTTTCCCCTGCAAATGAGCATTTAGATCTTTTGGCCTTGA
This sequence comes from Scalesia atractyloides, assembly GCA_947069175.1. Lineage (NCBI taxonomy): Eukaryota > Viridiplantae > Streptophyta > Magnoliopsida > Asterales > Asteraceae > Scalesia > Scalesia atractyloides. The sequence continues at coordinate 7,110,269 of CAMTDV010000001.1, forward strand.
GAGAATTGTCTCTCATCAGCTGTAAGACAGTTTGTAGATCTTGCAAATGCTGATGCCAACTGCTACTATATACTAAAATATCATCAAAGAAAACCAAAGCACACTTCCTGAGAACCTCTGTAAAAGTAGAGTTCATCAAAGATTGGAAAGTGGCTGGTGCATTAGTGAGTCCAAAAGGAAGAACTAAAAATTCATAATGCCCCTGGTGAGTTTTAAAAGCAGTTTTGTAAATATCAGGTTCATACATTCTAACCTGATGATAGCCTGACCTTAGGTCCAATTTATAAAAAATGCTAGCCCCTTGTAGCTCATCCAGTAATTCTTCTATTAAGGGAATTGGGAAGACATCCTTTACTGTTGCCTCATTTAGCCTTCTATAGTCCACACACATCCTCCAGGACCCATCTTTCTTTTTTACCAAGACCACAGGAGCAGCAAAAGAGCTGTTACTGTGTCTAATTACCCTTGAATCCAAAAGCTCTTGAGTCATCTGTTCAATGATGTCTTTTTGAGCAGTGGGATATCTGTAAGGTTTCAAATTCAAGTTTACATTTTCATCCTTGAGCCTAATTCTGTGATCCACCATTCTAACAGGAGGTAACCCTTTTGGAACTTCAAAAATATCACCATAGGCTTCCAACAACTTTTCCAACCCTTATTGTTCTATTGGTTTCCCAATCACAGGCTGATACATGCAGTTGTTATCAGCGGAATCTTGAATTGTGAACAATTGTGCCTGAACTACACTTTCCTCTTCTTGAATTAGGCTGGTAATCTTTTCCATAGAGGAAATTTTAACCCCTTTTCTCTTAGTGCCCTTTAATTCAAAATCCTGACCAACAATGTTGAATTTCATGGTCAAGTTCTTGAAATTCCACACAATGTCATCAAGTGTTTCTAACCACTGAATCCCAAGAACTATGTCATAGTTGTTGAGATCTATGACCAACATATCAGCAGTGAACCAATTTCCCTGCATTACCCACTGAAAATCCTTACATACGTTGACACATTCTACTTTATTTCCATCCGCCACAGTAACCTGTACATTTTGAATCTGTTTGATAGGACATTTCAATTTCTGAGCCAAAGCTTTGCTCATAAAATTGTGAGTGGATCCACTATCTGACAGGATGTACAAGTACTTGGTTCCAATCCTTCCCACCACCTGCATGGTTGAGAAAGATGGAATGCCCATAATAGCATTTAATGAAATTTGAGGGTCACCTTGAACATAATGTTCTTCTTCTTCTTCTTCTTCTGTTATAATTTCCTCATCCTCAAGATACTCATCCACTTCTACCAAGAACAGTTGTTTCTTACCTTTACAAACTCTACTATGCCCAGGTCCATATTTCTCATTACAATAGAAGCGTTCCCCTTTTGCCCTTTTGTCATCCATGTACTTATTTGTAACTTTCTTGGAGACAATTGCATTTGATGGTACAGAATTGACAGGAGTGGCTAGCACAGGTTGCTTGCCAATATTTGTCAAATTATTAGTTCTTGTGGATTGGGAATTGTATTTGTAACTGGTGGAACCTGTGTTACTCATACTTCCCAAACCCAAGGTCTTATTTGACTGATTCTGTAATCTTGCCAAAGAATATGTCTCCCTTAATGTTTTAGGCTTAAACATTTTTACATGACACTTAGTTTCAGGTTTCAACCCTTCAATGAATAGACTAATTGTATATTCATCAGGTAATGTTACCTTATTCAAGAGTAGGTCAAATTCATCACAGTAGTCTTCTAAGTCACCAGTTTGGGTTAATGCCTTGAGTGCACCCATAGCATCCTCTATTAGTGTTGCAACAAATCTAGTGGATGCAGTTCTTGTATATTCATCCCAAGTCACATCACAGATCTGCTTCCCAGTGGATTTCATAAAACCTTGATGCCATTGCAAGGCTCTACCCTCTAGATGGTCAGCAGCATATCTGACTTTGTATCTTTCAGGAGTGTCATCGATTGAAAAGAAATGTTCACACTTATACAACCACCCTTCAACATCATCACTATTGAACTTGGGGAATTCCACCTTTGTTAAACGATTGCTACTAAGTCTATCACCCTCATTTCTTGGAATCAAAGTGCCTTGTTGTTCCAATTTTGAGAATGTTGCCTGCAACTGATCAAAAGCTGCTTTCAGGCTCACTAGGGTTTCTTGATTTTGTGTTGTAAATGCATCTATTCGGTTGATGTCTTTTGCAAGACGTTCAACTTCCTGGTTCCGAGTAGCCATCTGAAAGGATTGTAATGAAATCAACAAGAATGAAACGAAAATTGCAAATCAAGAAACAAGCAACTGATTGATGATACAGAGTAGAATGATCAATCAAGTGATCACTCCCAAAGCAGAATAGAACGAATTAAAGAATTGATGAAGGAATTGGATTGATTTTGAAGGAATTGGGTGGATACGACGAATAACTCGCCGGAGAAGATAATCGGAGAAGTGGTGGTGGTCGGAATCAATGAGCTCTGATGAGAATCGGTGGCTCTAATACCAATTGCTAGCCTGGAATAAGAGAATCACAGAGAAGGAGGGGAAACCCAAATCAAGCCTAATCTCATAGCTTGGGGTTGGTTATATTATTAACGGTCATTAGCTGTCATAACAACCTAACTGTTACAAAGTACTATATTAGTTCCTCATCTATGACTTATTACAACTATACCCTTTTACTATAACAACTACTAACACCACTCCCACCCCAAACACCTTGCTTTTATCAAGGTTAACAGTAAGACCTGAAGCCAAGTTGAAGCACGTGAGCATCCTATTCAGGTTCCTTAGGTTTACCTCCGACCATTCCCCTATGAAAAGAGCATCATCCGCATAGAGCAAGTGAGAGAGGTTTGGACCTCCATTAGGGAGTTCGACTCCAACAAAGAATCCCGCCCTAACCGCCTTCTCCAGCATCACGTGAAGAGCCTCCATTACGATAGTGAAGAGGAAAGGGGGTCGCCTTGTCGAAGGCCCCTTTTTAAAGGTGAATTCCTTCGTTGGGGACCCGTTAACAAGGACCGAGGCTCTCCCGGTGTAAAGAATCCCCATGATCCAGTTCTTCCACTTAGAAGGAAATCCCATATGGTGCGTTATGTTGACCAAAAAGCTCCACGCCACACAATGTAAGCCTTATTAAAGTCGACTTTGAACATTATAAGTTTTTCTTACTCTTCTTAGCCCACGAGAGGACCTCATTAATAATGAGAGGCCCGTCTAGAATGTTCCTCGCTTGTATGAAAGCTGACTGCACAGGCCCTATAATGCTATCCAAAACCAACTTCAGCCTATTTGCGAGGACTTTTGACACCACCTTAGTGATGACCCCAATTAAAAAGATAGGCCGGTAGTCCGACAACGTTATCGGATCTACCACCTTTAGGATCAAAGAGATGAAAGATGAATTACTCTCCATGTTAATCACCCATGAACGTAGAAGTCTTCCAAAATACCCTTGAAATAGTCCTTCAACTTGTCCCAAAAATGCTTGATGAAAGCGAAAGTGTACCCATCCGGACCCGGAGACTTGTCTCCTCTACAATCCCAAACCCCTCTACGAATTTCTTCATTAGAAAAGGGATCTCCCAGCTTTTTAACATCATATTCGGATAGCCTGTTAAAACCCTCCCCGTCCATTTTTGGTCGAGCCTCATTTGGTTATGAGTACTTTTTATTGAAAAAATCCAGAACCGCCCCTTTAATAAACTCTGGTCTCATTACCCACTCCCATTAATCATAAGCCCATTAACTCTGTTTCGGCTCCTCTTGCAGTTAACTATGCCATGGAAAAATGCTGAGTTCTCATCCCCGTAAAGAATCCAGTTTATCTTCGCCTTTTGATGAAGATCCTTGAGTTTATCCCACTCCCATTTTCTCATAATTTACTTGCTCTCTTTCCATCTACCCCTTTCCTCTAAGTTTAGGAGTCTTGACTCAGCAGTATGCTCAAGCAAGTTTACAACAACTTTGGCTTCGTTATAAACCTTTTCCGCTTCTGCATTTTTCTTTGCTCTCAAATCTTTTACCAGCTCTTTAAGTCCCTTTAATTTTCTGCTGAGATCACATCTCTAGGACCATTCCCACTAGCCAAACCGAGCCCTTTGTCCACTAAAGAACCAAGACTCGCATCCTCCAACCAACTATTGACGACACGAAAAGGGTTGGGCCGAAGTTTTGAGAAGAAAGAAAGACCACGAGGGAATAGTCTGAGATATCCCTATCAACGGCGCGTACAAACATCGATGACCACTCCTCTATAAACCTTTCACAAACCAAGACTCGATCTAGTTTACTCAAGTTTGTCCCATCCCCTGACATAAAGATGAATTTACATCCCCCATAGAGTACTCAAGAAGCCCAGCCGTCGCAATGAATTGATTGAAAGAGAAAGCGTTACCATTCTTTCTCTCTGTCCTAACTTCGTTGAAATCGCCGAGAAGGACCCATTTCCCTTGAAGGGATTCTTATTCCTAAATAAGCTCAACCTAGAATCTCTTGCGAGTGTCGGGGTCTGCAGGGAAGTAAATGCTGACCACATTGACCTCCTCCCGCTTGCCAACAAGTCTCCCTTGACCAAGATGAAGTTTTTGTTGGTTCAAGCCCCACTTCACTCACTCTTAAACTCACGTAAATAGATATGTATGTGAAAGTTATCTCTGGAAGTGAAACAAGAAAATGAAAAGCTGTTCATTTATTCACTATTGAACATGGCTATTTATAGCCATAATACACCCTACTTACTTCAGAATAAAAAACGAATAAAAGCATATTCCTCCTATAGACTCGGTAAAAAGACCATGACTACTTCTACGCACGTGCAGAACCTAACGGTCATTTAAACCAATTTACCAATCTAACTTATTAAACTATTAAATAAACTAAATATAAAAACTATAAAATGCTTTTAGTCTTCAAGTCCCTGCATCCATGCAATGCAACACGTGACCTTTGAAGATTAAGCTTATTCCATCTAAACAACTCTTGACTCATGACCCGCTATCCACGAACAAACCGGTGAACGAACCCGATTAATCCAACAGTTTTGGCATGAGATTATGTTCTCAGCAATGAAAACATTCATGCTCCAGAGAGACACCAGGTCTCCTAATCTCCCGTTAGCCTGTACAATAAATTTATCATGAGGCGAGTTATCCCATAATCTACTTACCGGCCACTCGGATAGCTCTCTCATCTGAGTTTCTTGGAGAGCCAATAAAGAAATCTTATACTCGATCTTTAGTTGCCCAACTTTAGCAGGTTTTCTAGAACCGCCTGCTCCCTTCAAATTTAAGGATAGAAAGTTCATCTTCTAACAACTTTCTCCCGTTCTCCAATAACCTTAGCTTCCAGAACATTTTCGAACCTGTGCAACTGGAGGCCGACCACTGATCCCATATCGACTGTCTTTTTGACCTCCTACCCGAAGTCAACAGGATCAACCTGTTGAACGCACTACGGACTACCCCCCTGCCCCACACCTTTATCCTCTTCCCAATTCGACTCGAACTCGTCAGAGAGAGAGAGCCTGACATCCCTTCAAAAGAATCCAGAATTACAACATTCTCAATACGATTTTTCTTCTTGGACTTCACTTTAACCTTTGCTTCTCTTACCATTTCCCCACCCAGAAGAGTCGTTTTCAACTGAATCTATCCCAACTTGAGAGTTCATGTCAAAGGAGTTAGAACCTTTTGTATTAAAACTAGTTCTGAGTTTAGATCTAATACCTAATTTCCAGGGGCCACTTTCCTTTTAATTCTGAACAGCCCCCCCCCTAAAGTCTCGCATCAAAAGCCCAACTCTGAGGCCCGTCAGAATTACCATCATTAAAATATTTGGGCCCCAATTCTCCTTCTACAATAGCTAGCCCATTGGACTCTGACTCAAGTTGGACCCCACAAGGTCCCGCCCCAGCTACCTCCTTTTCATTTGCCCCCTCTTCCGCCTTCGAATAGAAAATTCACCTTCTGGTCCTTGGGATTCCCAAAGAGACACTCATAATTGCCTGGCACAGAATCTACACCTAACTTACTCTTCCCCATGCAAGGAAGCATCACCCGAAAACAACTGTGACTCTTCAATACCCCCTGCCACTTCGTATGCCATCATCGCCTCGCCACCGCCTTCCTCCTCCATGCCAACACTACCTTCCTGGCCGGAGAAGATGGGACCAGCAGATACAGTCCTCACCTTCCCTTATACATTTTCCTTAACCTACACACGAGCCAACTTATTATCCCACTGAATGTCCACCACCTCCGAGATGGTGGCCCCTGAATCAACTAGAACACCCACGAAAGCCTTGTGAATTGTAGCGTCCAAGACGTCAATCCCAGATTTGCAAACCACCCTTCTGAATTTTTCACCGATGTTGTTGACCACGGAAGCATCCCACAGATCGATGGGAATACCGGTGATCGAAAGCCATGCCATTCGTTGAAACTTAATCTCCTGACCTTCCCATCTAACCAGCCGAGCACACCACCTGGTCCAAATTTCTTCTTTGCTAACTAGAAACTTAGAAGCTTCTAAGGCATTCTTAAAATAGAGAAGAACCCGAAGACCTCCGCAGTAGTGTAACCCCAGTTCCTCCGACTTCAGTGCTTCCCCAAGCCCATTCAATGCTTGAAGGGAAGTAACCTCCCCTAATAACGAAGCTTGACGCCAACCGAAGGAGGCTAGGTGGGTAGTCTCCTGCACAAAGACCTTCCTTGAACCAACCTCTTCTTTGGTCCCGGTAACTGCCTCTTTGAACAACCCCGAGTTATTGCATGAACTCGGAACTGGCTCTTTAGACTGCTATTCCAAAGCCTGCTGCACATTAGAAGCCCAACCTAACTCGGGGTAAGTCTTAAGGGGGCAATCCCAACTCTCCTACTACCATCCCCGTTGAACCTAGCAATCTTCACCCCTAGCACGGCTCCATCGATCCTGATCTTAGCCAGCTCGACTACCCAATCATGAATTCTAGCAACATTCCAAAACCTGACGAAACCAAACTTGTTACCCATCGCATTCGACTTCTTAGGAACGAAAACGTCGGCTAGGTTGTGGTAACTCTCGAAGGCTGCCAGAGCCGAATACTATCACACGATCCTGGCAAGTTTGAGATGAAAAAGGTTGTCGCCTTCCCCCACTGCTTCTCCCATGCTCTGAACCTGGCTTCCATCTTCTTAGTTTTGATAGACTTTACGGTGTACCATTTGGGGTCGTACTCATCCCCTCCTATCCCCAACTTCCTAAGTTCCTCATGCTTTAGTTTCCTAAGTTCATCAATGTTGTTGTAGAACTCATCCCTTGGATTCTTCTCATTCCGCCTCTCCCTTCCTCCGTGTCTTTCCATTTTTTTGGATAAGATATATAGATCACACAGAAAATATGTAAATGAACATGTGAATACTATCGGCATGAACAAGTCACATTAATACACTTTGAATGGGTTTTGGCATCCTAATCTTTCAAGTGAGGGTATAAACGGTTCCAAAAAATGATTTTTGGTATGCTAATCTTCCTAGAATTTAGTCTTCATCTTCTATTCAATTTCAGATACAGTGAACATATTTGAATTTCAGAACCCATGACTTCTAAATCGGTTAATAGATTAGATTTAAAATTAATCAATGTTTTCTCTTTTGGTTTCATTTGGTTTTTGGTAGATTCAATTGCATGTTCTTATATTTCATTTATGGGTTTCGAGCATAACAAAACAATTCTTGATAAAGAAAACACAACGACGATACATTTTTTTGTTACCATGGAGATTGGACCATCACCGCTTAATAATGAATGACTAATCTTGAAATTATATAAAATAAATAAAATTAGGGTCTGTTTTAATTTATTATATTTAAAGTTTTGTTTATTTTTGTTTAGAGATATTGAGTCATATTTAAGAAATAGATGTTTTTTAAGAGCAAGTTAGAATAGTCTTATAAATATGATTTGCTTGGTCTTATTTTAATTGTACTTGATTTGAGTATAAGAAAAGAGTAGCGGTTTGTTCCCTCACATCTCTTTGTTTGTTTGTTAGTTTGATCTGATTGTTTGAGCATTTAAACCAACAATTGGTATCAGAGCTAAGGTGTAACTCAAATTTGGGGGTAAAGAGCAAGAAACGATTAAGAACGAAATGCAAGCTAGAACGGAAATCTTTTTTGGAGTCTTCTTTCACCACTTGCCGCCAGCAGCAGCACCGCCAAAGTGCACTAAGCCGCCGCCGCACACGCCCACACACGCGACTCAAAGTTTTTGACGCACCTCCTTTCGACAGGACGTGACAGCACATCGAAGCCTCACTCGCCGCCTTTTTATTCAGGTCTTGTTTGGAACTCGATTACGCACATTTCTGTGTGGTAGTTTTTGACTTTAGTAAAATTTTCGTTTAAATCTAGTTTAGATTCATTCGTGCATAGGAAAGGAAGTGAAAGGCAAATCTGGCAGGTGACAAAGAAGAGATTTTAAGCAAAGAAAGGAGCTCAGGAATGATAAAAGAATCGACGGGGTGGTTTGTTATTGCAGGCACCAAAGTTGATCTCAACCAACTACATATTGTGGTAGGTTATGGTGAAGATCACGTTGCATGTGAATGGCTAGCAAGACGTGATTAATAAAAAAAAAAGGGATGAGAATAAAAGAAAGAAAGAAGTTCATGGCTCTTGGTATCATCTTCCAAACCCTACCGAAAGATGTTATGCTTCAAATGGCCAAGTGCACAAAATCGACATACGTACTAAGAGTTAGCTATCATGGTGCTAAAAGAACACAAAAGGCTAGTATTCAATTCCTAAGTTGAGTGGAAGATTAAAGGCATATAACGAAAGAAACAAGTTAAAGATTGTGAGTGAAAGTTTATCGCAAAATTAGCTTTTGTTCATCAAATCTGAAAAAGAAAATTGAAACTATCGAGGACGTGGATGACCCAATGGAAGAGGAAAATGGGTCCAATAAGAATGAATGTGAGAATGATCAACGCGAGTAATGTCAAGATCAAAGGAGTCTGAACCCAGATACTTGGCATGATAGAAGGACAACTTTGAGGTGCTACGAATGTGATAAAACTGGGCGTTACTTGAGTGAGTGCAAAGCACCAAGCAAAGGGAAGAAGACGTGAATTTGATAAAGACAAAAGATGAAGGTGATAATGATCCCTCCTTATTCATGGCGTCCTCTTCAATTGAGAACATAAGTTTTACCAAGAACGGGTTATCCCATGAATGTTAAAGGATAACAGAAGGAACATGTTATTTAGACAATGGTGCAATTAACTACATGTCAGGGAAGAAATATTTTTTTTACTACTTTGAATCAACAAATTTCAGTTCAAGTAAAGTTTGGTGATAGAACCGTGATAAATCAGAGGTAAAGAAAGGTTAACCGTGGTAAGTAAGAATAGTGAAAAGAAAATGTGTTGTGATGTTTTCTACATACCTAAGTTGAAAACCAATCTTCTTAGCTCGAGAAAGTTAGATGAAGAAGGATGCAAGATTGGAATAACCAAACAGATATTGAGACTATATGATTATAAATGGAATTAGGTTGCTTTGATTTTAATTGTACTCTCTTTTGATTTTAACATAAGAAAATAGTTGGGTCGTTCCCCTATATCTTTATGTTTGTTTAATCCGATTATTTGACAATGTAGACCAACAGAAAGACAAAGTCTTATCAAACAAATTTATACCACTAGATAAAAACTCTCCCATGAATTCATACATTAAAAGTAAGTTTTAGGAAGAAAGGAACTTTAAAAAGAAAAAAAAAAGAAAGAGCATTTTCAGTTTCATTTAGTGCTACTCAAAGATATTTATACCACTAGGTAAAAACCATCTAGTAAATTCATACATTAAAAGTAAGTTTCCTAGGAAGATAGGAACTTTGAAAAGAAAAAAAAAACATTTTTAGTTTCATTTACTGCCACTCAAAGTATGACAGGAATGTGGTTTAGTAGACTTGGAACACTTTAATATATTTCGGAGACTAAAACTAACGTGACTAATTAAAATAAAGAGAGAAAAATAATTAGTTAACATATATATTGTTTGTATATAAAATGTAGTAAAGTGGATATCTAAACTAAATAATATTAGAGATGACTATGGGTCAATTTTAAGATGTAGTTTAGAGTATTTACAATGTAAGTGTTTTTTTATATTTTATAGAGTGATTGTGTGTAGAGGATAAATAAAATGTTACTGATCATTAGAAATTTTGAAGTAATACTGCTCATTCATTATAATTTTTTAATAATTTTTAAAAAACATTGTGAGTGAGGAAAAGAAAAAATATAATAAAATATAAAAAGTATATTTAATTAAAAAGAAATGAGAAAAGTTGATGACTTTAGTAGAGAATAATGATTTACTATTTCTAGTCTCTTACAATAACATTGCAAGTCACATTGTATATATCTGGGAGTACCTAACTAATTACTAGTTGGGTTTTACAAGTTCATTTTTTTCCATATGCATTGGATGTCATATTTTTTATTTTTGGTGGCAACCATTAGGATTTCATCAACCGAAATTGGATCTCAAACTCATACCCAAAAACTTAATCCTACTTTAAATACCAGTAGTCAAGAAAAAATTCTAATACGTCCGTATTTTCTATGAAAATCATCTTATCTTCGACAACAAAGCATCATCCTCATTGTGTCAGCAGTTAGTACATTAAGAGAAAATTGTCCTCAAACCCTTTCCTGGCCGAAGAAGATGGGACCAGCAGATACAGTCCTCACCTTCCCTTATACATCTTCCTTAACCTACACACGAGCCAACTAATTGTCCCACTGAATGTCCACCACCTCCGAGATGGTGGCCCCTGAATCAACTAGAACACCCACGAAAGCCTTGTGAATTGTAGCGTCCTAGACGTCAATCCCAGATTTGCAAACCATCCTTCTGAATTTTTCAACGATGTTATTGACCACGGAAGCATCCCACAGATCGATGGGAATACCGGTGATCGAAAGCCATGCCATTCGTTGAAACTTAATCTCCTGACCTTCCCATCTAACCAGCCGAGCACACCACCTGGTCCAAATTTCTTCTTTGCTAACTAGAAACTTAGAAGCTTCTAAGGCGTTCTTAAAATAGAGAAGAACCCGAAGACCTCCGCAGTAGTGTAACCCCAGTTCCTCTGACTTCAGTGCTTCCCCAAGCCCATTCAATGCTTGAAGGGAAGTAACCTCCCCTAACAACGAAGCTTGACGCCAACCGAAGGAGGCTAGGTGGGTAGCCTCCTGCACAAAGACCTTCCTCGAACAAACCTCTTCTTTGATCCCGGTAACTACCTCTTTGAACAACCCCTAGTTATTGCATGAACTCGGAACTGGCTCTTTAGACTGCTATTCCTAAGCCTGCTGCACATTAGAAGCCCTACCTAACTCGGGGTAAGTCTTAAGGGGGCAATCCCAACTCTCCTACTACCATCCCCGTTGAACCTAGCAATCTTCACCCCTAGCACGGCTCCGTCGATCCTGATCTTAGCAAGCTCGACTACCCAATCATGAATCCTAGCAACATTCCAAAACTTGGCGAAGCCAAACTTGCTACCCATCGCATCCGACTTCTTAGGAACGAAAACGTCGGCTAGGTTGTGGTAACTCTCGAAGGCTGCCAGAGCCGAATACTATCACACGATCCTGGCAAGTTTGAGATGAAAAAGGTTGTCGCCTTCCCCCACTGCTTCTCCCATGCTCTGAACCTGGCTTCCATCTTCTTAGTTTTGTGAGACTTCACGGTGTACCATTTGGGGTCGCACTCATCCCCTCCTATCCCCAACTTCCTAAGTTCCTCATGCTTTAGTTTCCTAAGTTCATCAATGTTGTTGTAGAACTCATCCCTTGGATTCTTCTCATTCCGCCTCTCCCTTCCTCCGTGTCTTTCCATTTTTTTGGATAAGATATATAGATCACACAGAAAATATGTAAATAAACATGTGAATACTATCGGCATGAACAAGTCACATTAATACACTTTGAATGGGTTTTGGCATCCTAATCTTTCAAGTGAGAGTATAAACGGTTCCAAAAAACGATTTTTGGTATGCTAATCTTCCTAGAATTTAGTCTTCATCTTCTATTCGATTTCAGATACAGTGAACATATTTGAATTTCAGAACCCATGATTTCTAACTCGGTTATTAGATTAGATTTAAAATTGATCAACGTTTTCTCTTTTGGTTTCATTTGGTTTTTGGTAGAGTCAATTGCATGTTCTTATATTTCATTTATGGGTTTCGAGCATAACAAAACAATTCTTGATAAAGAAAACACAACGACTATACATTTTTTTGTTACCATGGAGAATGGACCATCACCGCTTAAAAATGAATGACTAATCTTGAAATTATATAAAATAAATAAAATTAGGGTCTGTTTTAATTTATTATATTTAAAGTTTTGTTTATTTTTGTTTAGAGATATTGAGTCATATTTAAGAAATAGATGTTTTTTAAGAGCAAGTTAGAATAGTCTTATAAATATGATTTGCTTGGTCTTATTTTAATTGTACTTGATTTGAGTATAAGAAAAGAGTAGCGGTTTGTTCCCTCACATCTCTTTGTTTGTTTGTTAGTTTGATCTTATTGTTTGAGCATTTAACCAACAATTGGTATCAGAGCTAAGGTGTAACTCATATTTGGGGGTAAAGAGCAAGAAACGATTAAGAACGAAATGCAAGCTAGAACGGAAATCTTTTTTGGAGTCTTCTTTCACCACTTGCCGCCAGCAGCAGCACCGCCAAAGTGCACTAAGCCGCCGCCGCACACGCCCACACACGTGACTCAAAGTTTTTGACGCACCTCCTTTCGACAGGATGTGACAGCACATCGAAGCCTCACTCGCCACCTTTTTATTCAGGTCTTGTTTGGAACTCGATTACGCACATCTCTGTGTGGTAGTTTTTGACTTTAGTAAAATTTTCGTTTAAATCTAGTTTAGATTCATTCGTGCATAGGAAAGGAAGTGAAAGGCAAATCTGGCAGGTGACAAAGAAGAGATTTTAAGCAAAGAAAGGAGCTCGGGAATGATAAAAGAATCGACGGGTGGTTTGTTATTGCAGGCACCAAAGTTGATCTCAACCAACTACATATTGTGGTAGGTTATGGTGAAGATCACGTTGCATGTGAATGGCTAGCAAGACGTGATTAATAAAAAAAAAGGGATGAGAATAAAAGAAAGAAAGAAGTTCATGGCTCTTGGTATCATCTTCCAAACCCTACCGAAAGATGTTATGCTTCAAATGGCCAAGTGCACAAAATCGACATACGTACTAAGAGTTAGTTATCATGGTGCTAAAAGAACACAAAAGGCTAGTATTCAATTCCTAAGTTGAGTGGAAGATTAAAGGCATATAACGAAAGAAACAAGTTAAAGATTGTGAGTGAAAGTTTATCGCAAAGTTAGCTTTTGTTCATCAAATCTGAAAAAGAAAATTGAAAACTATCGAGGACGTGGATGACCCAATGGAAGAGGAAAATGGGTCCAATAAGAATGAATGTGAGAATGATCAAGGCGAGTAAGGTCAAGATCAAAGGAGTCTGAACCCAGATACTTGGCATGATAGAAGGACAACTTTGAGGTGCTACGAATGTGATAAAACTGGGCGTTACTTGAGTGAGTGCAAAGCACCAAGCAAAGGGAAGAAGACGTGAATTTGATAAAGACAAAAGATGAAGGTGATAATGATCCCTCCTTATTCATGGCGTCCTCTTCAATTGAGAACATAAGTTTTTCCAAGAACGGGTTATCCCATGAATGTTAAAGGATAACAGAAGGAACATGTTATTTAGACAATGGTGCAATTAACTACATGTCAGGGAAGAAAGATTTTTTACTACTTTGAATCAACAAATTTCAGTTCAAGTAAAGTTTGGTGATAGATCCGTGATTGAAATCAGAGGTTAAGAAAGGTTAACCGTGGTAAGTAAGAATAGTGAAAAGAAAATGTGTTGTGATGTTTTATACATACCTAAGTTGAAAACCAATCTTCTTAGCTCGAGAAAGTTAGATGAAGAAGGATGCAAGATTGGAATAACCAAACAGATATTGAGACTATATGATTATAAATGGAATTAGGTTGCTTTGATTTTAATTGTACTCTCTTTTGATTTTAACATAAGAAAATAGTTGGGTCGTTTCCCTATATCTTTATGTTTGTTTAATCCGATTATTTGACAATGTAGACCAACAGAAAGACAAAGTCTTATCAAACACATTTATACCACTAGATAAAAACTCTCCCAGGAATTCATACATTAAAAGTAAGTTTCCAAGGAAGAAAGGAACTTTAAAAAAAAAAAAAAAGAGCATTTTCAGTTTCATTTAGTGCTACTCAAAGATATTTATACCACTAGGTAAAAACCATCTAGTAAATTCATACATTAAAAGTAAGTTTCCTAGGAAGATAGGAACTTTGAAAAGAAAAAAAAAACATTTTTAGTTTCATTTACTGCCACTCAAAGTATGACAGGAATGTGGTTTAGTAGACTTGGAACACTTTAATATATTTCGGAGACTAAAACTAACGTGACTAATTAAAATAAAGAGAGAAAAATAATTAGTTAACATATATATTGTTTGTATATAAAATGTAGTAAAGTGGATATCTAAACTAAATAATATTAGAGATGACTATGGGTCAATTTTAAGATGTAGTTTAGAGTATTTACAATGTAAGTGTTTTTTTATATTTTATAGAGTGATTGTGTGTAGAGGATAAATAAAATGTTACTGATCATTAGAAATTTTGAAGTAATACTGCTCATTCATTATAATTTTTTTTAATAATTTTTAAAAAACATTGTGAGTGAGGAAAAGAAAAAATATAATAAAATATAAAAAGTATATTTAATTAAAAAGAAATGAGAAAAGTTGATGACTTTAGTAGAGAATAATGATTTACTATTTCTAGTCTCTTACAATAACATTGCAAGTCACATTGTATATATCTGGGAGTACCTAACTAATTACTAGTTGGGTTTTACAAGTTCATTTTTTTCCATATGCATTGGATGTCATATTTTTTATTTTTGGTGGCAACCATTAGGATTTCATCAACCGAAATTGGATCTCAAACTCATACCCAAAAACTTAATCCTACTTTAAATACCAGTAGTCAAGAAAAAATTCTAATACGTCCGTATTTTCTATGAAAATCATCTTATCTTCGACAACAAAGCATCATCCTCATTGTGTCAACAGTTAGTACATTAAGAGAAAATTGTCCTCAAACCATTTCCATTAATCCTTAACTATAACAAGTGCATTTGTTTTGTTGTTCGGTAAGATCCTGTCATGATCATTTAAGTCATATACCCTTTGTTAAGCATTTGATTACCTGCAAAAGAAAACCAGATTTCAAAGATATATATACCTGAATCTCATTTTGCAGAAATTTGACATACTCCACTGCCTCCTCCAACATGTCAGCCGTGTTAGTTTGCTGCCATGCAAAAAATATTACACATTAATTAGGGTTAAGTTTTAACTATTTCAATCAGATGCATGAAACTGCAATTGTATATATTATACCTTATGATCCATATTAGGCACAAGTTCATGAAGCTTCCTTATTCGGTCGCTAATTCTCGTTCTGCGTACCTAATTCAAAACCAGTAATCTCAACCTAGCTTTGTTAATCAACAAATAATGCCATAAAAACAACAAAGAATTAAGATTACCCTTTCGGCTATACTGCGAGGATGAGTAGCAAACCCTCGTTTTGCTCGTACCCCAAATGGCATAGAATCCTGTAGAATCTTCTCCATTTCAACATCCGCGTTCCAAACGAATAAAAAATAGTAGAAAAAACCGAGTTACTTACACTTATACTATGATATAAGAATTTTTTTGACATGTTTAGGTGGTTTAGGGTTTTAAGAGTTTATGTAGGCGGTTTATGGGAATATAAGTGTTTCTCCTTCAACCAAACCTGATAATTAAAGTCCGCTCATAGTACAAGTGGAACTTGAAAAGTCTTCTTATGGCGCCAACTTACTATGCTAAGTTTATTTGGACTTTAGCTAGCGTGGATATCTCTAAAAATAAAGTGGTTAAAGTCCACTTGTAGCACTATTAGACGACCTATAAACGCTTACATTCCCATAAACCACCTAAGCGAGTAAACAACTACAAAAATTTTATGACATACTCACCACATGTGTTTTGAATTCAATTTGTGCCTCTTCTAAGTTGAAGTCACCGAATTGTTTATCATTGCGAAAAGACGAAAGGTACTCGTCGTAACTACCCTTCTCTGGAATCCCATAGCTCAAGAAACCATCATCAGAATAATTGTTAATGTGAGGAAGGAACTCCATCTGAGAGCTGTTTTGTCTGATAAACACGCCGTCGGTTTCATGTAAGATCAGGCAAGGATCAAAGAAACTGGTGGTTGATTTAGGGGGCTCAATTGTGATATCTTCATCTGATAGTAGTAGTGCTTCTAACCACTTTGCTGGAGCTGACTGAAAGCTGGGTAGTCGTTGACCATCACTGCCACCGGCCTGTTGCATTTTGTTTGGTATGTTTGTGGTGTTAGTGTTGAAATTTGGATGCTATTTGAAGTTGTATCTTGCAAGGTGAAGTGGTGAACCGCCTTCTATTCTTGGAGTATGTTTTAGAGGATAAATGGGGAGAAACAACTACCAACGGTCAAGCATTTATACTTTTTTCTTCTAGACAAAGGAATAAAAGAAATGAACTGATTAGGAAAAAAAATATTTTTTAATTATTTAAGTAAGAAAAAAAAACATTTTTTTAATTATTTAAGTAAGAAAAAACATTTATTTTAATTAGTTTAGTTACGTAGGTATAAGTAAGCTTTGCTATTGAAAATAAAAATAAGAAAACGATGCAAAAGTGAAAAAAATTAAAAGGAAAAAAATTGGAGGTGGCATATCCGGTTTCAAAACGACTGAAGTGAAAACGAGCCATAACTGTTTAAAACCAGATCGAATTACATATTCAGTTTTGGTTTAAAATATCTAAGTGTATATTTAGCTCGAATCCCAATTACATGCAGTTAGTTGAATTTGGGTTTTTCGGTCGAAACTAAAAACCAAACCAAATTCGAATTCCATTTATAATTTGCTTAGTTTGGTGTTTGGTTTAAACAGGTCAAAAGCCTCTGGATTATATTTACCCTCAATTGGTAAAGAACACTTTTGTGAGCCAATACTCAATGGCTAGAAAAATTAACAAGACAACTTTGGGTTGTCTCACATAATTTACTGCAGAGGTTGAACAATCTATGAAGCACATGCCACATAGTATAAGTATTTGATTCATCTTTCATGTTAATTTATTAATTAACTATACACATCAACCACTTGATCATTTAGCCCAACATGATACTACCGAGGCCCAAGTATACTCGTTTAGCACTTTAGCCCACAATCCAATAATTATTTGAATACCCGGTTCCGGGTATGGAATCAGGTCCGAGTACGACCGGATTCTACAAAATCGGGTATTGACAATACCTGGGTCGGGTCCGAGTCCAGATTTTATACAAAAAATGTATACCCTATATACCCGGGTTCGGGTAGGGTCTGGGTAGGGTTTTCTAATACCGGGTATTGTCATACCCTATTTCCGGGTTCGGGTAGGGTCGGGTATGGATCGGGTTGGGTTCGGGTATGCCTTGGGTATGGATCGGTTTGGTTCAGGTATGCATCGGTATTCATTTTTTTTGCATAAAACATAGAAATATAAAATGCAAAACCTATTTATTTCATAAAACGTAGATATATATATATATATATATATATATATATATATATATATATATATATATATATATATATATATGACACCTAAATAATCATAGAACCGGGTCAAATAAGATGATGAACATAGATAGCTTTGAATAACTTGATCGTCTTCGTTTATTGTTCATCTCGAGGATAACACTTGCGGTTAAACCAACCATCAAAGACCCTTTTATAGGGTATAAAGATACAATATAAATAAAAAAATGTCAAAATACACTTTCTAACGGCTATATAGCCGTTACCAAGGTACAAAACTCGAAAAAACACAAAAAAAACACGAAAAAAAAAAAAAAAAAACACGAAAAAACCTGAACAGGGTATTTGAAAACCCGGATCGGGTATTGAAAAACTCGGTTTCGGGTTCGGGTTGAAACCGGGTACTCGTAAAACCCGAGTTGAAAACGGGTATAAAAAACCCGGTTGCAGGTTCGGGTTTTTTAACATATACATACCCGACCCCTACCCTATGGGTAGGGTCAGATTCGGGTATAAAAACCCGAGTTTTATAATACCTGATTCGGGGTTATTTTTCAGATCCGGATTCAGGTCTTTTGTGCACCACTAGTCTTATGTTTAAAACCTCGATTTTAGATTGTTCGTAGTTTTACAAACTTACACTTCATTGTTTATTATTCTTTTGTGACTCACAAAACTTGCTATTCTAAGTTTACCTTTTTTTAATGTACAATCATTCTCATTTTTTCATCTCTTTTTTTTTAACTTTCAATTCCAATCTTATGGCTTATACTACAAATATAATACACATTTAACCCCTTTAATTTTCAATTTATTTTTCTTTCTCTTATTTGTGTTATTGTTTATTTTCTAGTACCATCATAAGTTCAAACATGATTAAGCACCCTTCTTCGATTGATAAAAGTTATAATTTGTGAACATAAAACGTGGGTCAGACCCACACCCACCGAACCATACAAAATATACAAAATTTGCGAATGAATCGCATGATATGATGGAGTATAAGTATGTAATAGGTGAACGCTAATATTCTAATAAAGTTCCATAAAGTTTAGCCTGCAATCGTGACACTGACATGGATGATGTCGACACCGGTACCGATTATCCTGGAGACGAGTCCCCACTACTCAACAACTTCGTTGATGGTGTCGTTGACTACAAAGGTCGTCCGGTCCTCAGATCAAAATGCTGTTGCTGGCGATCTGCATATTTCATCAACGGTAACATTAATTATAATCCTCTCAGAAAAAAAAACATACTTAAATAAGTATTATAATGGTTTTCAAGTTTTTGATGTTGAACTTCAGGTGTGGAAGTAGCAGAGAGATTTGCATACTATGGAATCAGTTCAAATCTGATAACATACTTGACAGGACCATTGGGGCAATCAACTGCAACCGCGGCCGAGAATGTCAACATCTGGTCTGGAACGGCGTCGCTTCTTCCCCTTGTCGGAGCTTTCATTGCCGATGCTTTCATTGGTCGATATTTAACTATTATAATAGCTTCTTAGCTATATGTTCTGGTCTGTCCTTTTTCCATCTTCACTTTTGAATTTTGAAGAATCACCAGATTAACTAATCTTAGAATCACCAAATTATCCATCTTAATGGAGAAAATTAACAAAATAGCCTTGACTTATTATTATTATTATTATTATTATTATTATTATTATTATTATTATTATTATTATTATTATTATTATTATTATTATTATTATTATTATTATTATTATTATTATTATTATTATTATTATTATTATTATTATTATTATTATCATCAAATATCGTGTTTAGTGTCATTAGCACAGCTCTTGCGCAGCGGATCCAATCATTTTGTCGTGCAACATATCCATAGTACTTCGCTAGAGGCCTCACGAATTGGAAAACTAAAGTTGATAATTTTTTTAATTAATGCGTGGCGCTAGACATGTGCCGTCCTGTGATTAGTGAAAATTGTTAGAAATTAAAAATAAAAAAAGTCAAATGACTCTCTTAGTAATTTCAAAAAGTCGCGTTTATTTTGTTAATTTCGTCCGATAAAATGATTGTCATGATTTTCCCTCAAACTAAATTGGATTAAAAGTTGAAACAAATGGTTAACAGGCACTTGCATTACTGGCTTTTTCAACTTTGCTTCCTTCCGACAGTAAAAACGCCGTTGGTGACTCACCATGTTCTTCACAGATTCAAGTTATCATCTTTTTCATTTCTTTGTATTTTGTGGCATTTGCTCAAGGTGGGCACAAGCCCTGTGTGCAGGCATTTGGGGCTGACCAGTTTGATGCAGATGATCCAGATGAACTTTCAACTGGTGGTATTTTGGATTGTCGACTGTTGGGATCTTTGTTCTTAGTTACATTCAAGATAACCTCAGTTGGGGTCTTGGCTTTGGGATTCCTTGTGTTATGATGGGTTTTGCCCTGATGATATTCTTGTTTGGAACCATAACTTATCGGTTTCAAGAGAAGACGGAAGAGAAAAACGTGTTTGCACGGATCAGCCATGTGTTTGTTACAGCAGCTCGGAATCGCAGGGTTACATCTTTAGCAATATCTGCAGAGCAAGAAGCTTCTGGAATAACGCCTCATCAAGATTCTCAAAAATCAGGTAATAAGTTGTATTCATCCTCATTACATGCGGGTCAGATAAGTTGGTATCTGGTCGTACGAGTAAAGTTTAAGTTTTTGAAGAACTGATTCACTTTTAAATTTATAGCTTGTAGATTTTAGAATTTTCATTTATATCATTGTGTCTCTATATATTTACGTCATTATGTTTGTTTTTTTTTTGCAGCTCATTATGTTTTTTTTTCCTCGACACTGTGTCAGATTTCTCGGCATTGTGTTATATTTTGTGATCCATTAATAATTTGTACACTTCTTAGATTTAGGAGACTTTGTAAGCTAACTTCACCATTAGTTAACAAAAGTAACCCAAACCGACACATTCATATTATGTGGCATGGAATTAGTTTCTAATATCTTGTTGATGTTGGGTTAATGGTAGATTTCTCAACCAAGCTTTGGTTTCCCCTAACGGGTCAAATGAAGGAAATGTGTGTAGCGCTGATGAGGTGGAAGAAGCAAAAGCAGTTCTTAGATAAATCTCAATATGGGTTAGCTGTTTAGGATATGGAATTGTCTTTGCTCAAACCTCCACATTATTCACCAAACAAGGGGCTACCATGGACCGGTCAATCGGGTCAACCTTTGAGATTCCACCCGCCACACTACAATCTTTCATTGGCCTCTCTATTGTCATCCTCATTGTCATCTATGACACTATTTTAGTCCCTCTTACCCGAAAAATTACAAAGTTACACTCGGGATAACAATGCTTCAAAGAATTGGAATTGGCATTCTCATATTTATTGTTTCTATGATTGTTGCAGCAATCGTCGAAACAAAAAGACTCAAAGTTGCTCGCGAATATGGATCATTGGATGATCCAAATGCAATGATCCCGATGAAGATATGGTGGTTATTACCTCAATATCTTTTGGTTGGAGCTGGTGATATGTTTGCAATTGTGGGTATGCAAGAATTCTTTTATGACCAAATACCAAGTGATCTGAAAAGTATAGGCTTAGCACTTTACCTAAGTGTTTTGGGAATTGGTAGCTTTCTTAGTGGATTTATAATCTCGATCGTTGAGAAAATGACTAGTGGAAATGATCAAGATGGTTGGATATCTGATAACTTGAATAGAGGGCATATCGATTATTTTTACTACCTTCTTGCTGGAATTAGCGCAGTCGCATTTGTGATGTTTGTATATTCTGCAAAATCTTATGTTTATAATGGAGAAAGAGGCAAGTGATGTGATGTTGCTGCCATGTGTTAGACCGTGTATTTTATATCTTATATACTAGAGGATACCTAAGTGTAATGTTTACTCTTTATAATAATCTGTATTGTACGTGATTATCATCAGTCAAAATACGACCTATCGTTTCAACTTGGTATCAGACCAAGCGATTCTCTCAATCCAATCACCGACTCTTCTCTTTTCCGGCAACAATACTTCATTCCGGTTTGATAACCCAATCAAACAACCACAGCAACTTTCTAATCAGATAACAACCGAATCAAATCATAACATCAACTTTCTGATCAACCATCAAATTCCTACAACAGGATGTAATTGTTGTAATGGTTGCTTAAATTAGTGGATGTACCTGGTTTTTTTGAGGTTGGGACCATTAGCTACATTTGAGGATTTTTTATGGTTTTTTTTTCCAATATCATATTTGTACGTGATGACTTGATTTTCAGGTTTCTTTTTTAGTTGCTATACGGATTCAAATAATAAACTAAATGGATACTTGATGGGGCATTGTTGCGGCAAACCTAGTATCAAAAATGAATATACCACTAGATATAGAGAACAAAATGTGTAATTTTCAGTACACTTACTGGCGTGAAAACTGAAATTTCATCTACATGTAATTTATTAACGATATTTTAATAGTACCATTATTTGACGCCTCGTTAATAAGATATCCATGTCAAAAATCATTTTGATTGTTAAAGATCTCATGTAATATCAATTCATTCATACTAAGGGTACTGGGGAGTAGCTCGGGTAGTGCATTTGGGTACATTGGGTTGTCGGTAACACCGACACAAACCCTTCGAGTCAAACATTTGGTTTGTGATTTCAGTGACTACCTAACTTGCACCACACCCATCTCTTTCATGCATAACATCAAAACACTTGGAAGATGACTTCAATATCAGTAAGCTGAAAAGGCTAGTAATTCCATTTAAAGATAAAATGCAGTTAGAGACGATTAGAATTGGGCATGAATTCATTATTCATCCCTTACGTATGGGGTTTAAAAATGACACACGTTGAATATATTAAGCAAGTTATATTGACAAAATCTGACAAAAACTATATAAAATTTGCACATGAATCACACGACAGGAAAATATTGACATAATCTGATAAAAACTATATAAAATTTGCACATGAATCACACAACAGGATGGAGTATGAGCATGTTAGATATTTTAGTGTAATCGCGATTAATTTGGTGACTAAGGGGAATTATGATGTATATCGAACAAGTTAGGAGGTGCGGGAGTGCACGCTTGTTCGAGTTGTTATAATTCCAAGGGGTCCGGGGGCAACGCCCCTGGGGACAGGGTCCCATGGGCGGCAGCCCTTGGCGGGGTCCAAGGGGCAGAGCCCCTGGCTGGGGTCGATAAAAATTAATTAAATTGTTTTATAGAAAATGTCTTAGAAAAATTATTTTTATAAAATTCGTCACAATTTTGTAGATAAAAATTATGACGGCAATTTAATTAAATTTGAAATTTGAATTACAACTGCAAATAACTGCCAAGTGGCAGTTATCTGGGAATTATCTCCAAAAATCCGTGAGAGAGTTTTTTGGTCAATACTGGTTCATACGAATTCTAGAAAAACACATATTGTGACAATTGGCAAAATTTCGTTAATTCTGTACAACTTGAAAAACTAGTACATTGTCTATTTATCGTATAAGATGACTTAAATTTTGATTTTAAGTCTTAAAATCTTGGAATTTAACCAAATCATAGCTTGGTATGATAATGAATTCGTCATAATCACGAACATATAAAACCATATCCTAGACGGATGACAAAGACGCGAACACGAAAAAAATATCAGTACTAGTTATGGTACTGATATTACAGAATTAAGAATAAGATATGTCTGTATTGATATACCATAAAAATTTTATTTAAAATACCAAATTGTCAAAGTCTGCAGCAAAATACAACATTTTACAGCAAAAATGTAGCATTTCGCAACACAAAACAACAAATGTCCGAAAATCCAAAATTAAATATTTCTAGCTAAAGAATAATAACGGGTGTTAGAAATAGTATAAAACCCATATATAAATCTTATTATTTGAAGCTACACGTTTTGTTTAGTAAAAACCTAACAGCAAAGCCGGTACAGGAGCTGAACTCAAAATGACAAATTTATTAGTCTGAAGAGCTAGATTAATTAACAGGACAATAAAAATTGTACTATAATTATTTTGAACATAAAATTTTATAAGTAACACAATATATCAGTATTTCACCTGGTACAAGACCCGAACTAACTTTATCAACCGAACAACGAAACAATAAGACTAGTGAGTTATTTTGGGACATTAGTTTTTATAAAAACTTATATATATAATTATTAAAGTTTATAAAAATTACATATTATTTATAAAAAAAATATAAACCAACCCCCCCCCCCCCCCCCCAACCTCATGGCTATAATGGGGCATTCCCCATGCCACTTAAGTCTTGTGTTATGTGTTGGCTTAATATGAGCATGTTTAGTATGAAGTGAGGTGTAAGAACCATAATTACCAATACAAAACCAAGACCATAATCACTTCCATTTTATTCATTTTCTCCATACACCAAAACTCAACAAGAACACTTCCATTTTACTCCCAAAAATCGGCCCAAGCTCCATCATCTTCACTTCAATTTTTAAAAACCAAACACAAGAACTTTAAGCATGCATGAAGATCTATAGGAGATCTAAGGAACTTGCAAGGATTAGGAGCTCACTTTGGAAGCTTGGAACTCTTAATCAACCTATTTTTCTTCATCTTTTAGATCATCCCTAGCCTTGTGCTAGTAATAAGATCCTTAAACCTAATCTTATACTTTTTATTTTATAAAAATACACAAGATCATCATAAAAGATATTTAAAAACCCACTTGAAAAACACTAATAAAACTATAATCACTAATATAATTATGTGGTTAACTTGATAATTTTGAATGATCTTGAACTTGTCATTAACTAGTAAACTTGAATCTTGCAAAATTGTAACACCCCAAAATCCATACATACGTGATTAGGGTAAGATAATAATGTAAATAAGATAATAACTTAAAAAGAAAAGGTTTGGGTCAAGAAAGATATAAACCCTATAATTGAGGGACCAAACATGTACAAGCTGAAAACTTAAATGCATAAAACACAAATAAAACTCAATCACACATACATCAGTGGTGTGTGTGTCGAGTAGAGCCAGGAGAAGAAAAAAGGAAAACCCTAATGTCTCAAATCAGCAAAATTAGCAAGGAAATGGAAGCCTGAATTGATGCATGAACTAAGATTCATGATCAGCTAAGTGATTATAACATCGAGTAAGTCGAATTTTATGTTTTGGTGATTTTAATATGATGGGTTATGTGAAATCAGTGAGTGTTTTATGAAATTGAATTTGAATGCTTTGAATATCAATATGTAGAAGTTGTGATGTGCTTAATCTTGACTATGTTGATGATTTGGGGTAAAACCCACTTGTACTTATAGAATAATGAAGTTTAGTGAAGTGTAAGGTGGGATTATATGCAAAATTTGTGTAATAATTATATATGGATTTGCTTATAAAGAGCATTTGATAGATGGAATTGATTTGGGATAAGGTATATATGAAATTTGTGTTTATTTGATGATCTTGATATGAACTAGTAAGTTTATGCATAAGATACTTGTACATTATGCTCTGTTAATGGTACGCACACCATGTGTTTGATGAAATGCTCGAGTATTGTTTCCTTAAGTGATAAGATGATAAATGATTGGGATTGTTGAAATGATGAGTGGTTAGCTCAATATGTTAATGTAAATGTGTGATAAAAGCATGAGATTGAAAGAATGTTGAATGTAAAATTGTAGGAGTGAAGGAAGAGAATACGAGCCAATCCGCGTCGCAATCAACGCAAAGTAAAGGTATGTTCATATGAACTTCATTTTTGATCTTAACGTAATCTATGAAATTAGTTTCATTATATTACTTTTAGTCCGTTAGTTTGTTTAATGTGTAGTGAGACGATAAAATGAGTATTGAAGAAATTGTTAGATAATGGGTTGTAAAGTATGTATATTGACCCATTATAGCGTGTCAAGGTGAATGGAAAAGCATTTTAATGAAGTTGTATAAATATCATGACTCGTTATAAACGTGTCATTAAGAAAGGAATGTTCATCGTATGGATCTGCACAATCGGGTCGGGTAAAAATATATGATTGATGCTAAAAGGATGATAATTACAATTTCGTTGTAGGCGAAATTGTTACAAGTAAGGGATCTATGAATGAAGGATATTACGAAGACATGACCTAGTTAACGGGTCAATGAAGGGAATAGGGGAACAATGTAATAACTATGTCCAACGTGTTATACTAACAAATGTATTGTGTTATGTGTGATAGGGAAATCGACATCTTGATAATGGCTTGCTTAGAACGAGCACAATACATCGCCCTTTACGCGCTTCCGGCTCAAGTTTAATGTCAATGGTCAAAACAAACTCTTTTGGATTGTAAATGTCGTTTTAATACTTGTGTCTTTTTGTATAAACTTAATGTTTCTATTTTGTTATGGTTGACTAGGATAATGCCCCTTCGAAATTTATTTTGTATCTACTTTGTTTAAATACAAGGGCCATTTTGGTCAAAGTTTTATACGTTACGGTATGAAAGTTTAAATTATATGACGTTTTGACCTTTCTACGAAATGGGCGTTTCAAGTTGGTATCAGAGCCTAGGTTTGAGGGATTCGAGCATGATAAGGTGCTTGAACTCAAACAGAAAGCTCATGAGAAGGTGTGTGTTCACTCGAAGCCGCAAGAAGAGGTAAACTTTTAGAAGTCATTTATAAACCATGATATGAATGGATAATGTTATGGGAAGTTTAGTTAAGTGAAAACAGATAAACATTAGTGGAAATGTGTGTTCAAAACCCTCGGTGACCGGAATAAATCGAATAATTCCGAAACCGGTCAAAAGAATGCAAGGATAGAGCTATAGATGGAAATCATAAGCTACGGGAAGATCACCGTAGCTTACGGTGAGTTATGAAGGATTAGAAGAATTGCAGTAGTTACTAACCGCAACCTACAGTTTTTAACCGTAAGTTACGGTGATAAGCCCCTGTTAAATTATCATCTACCGTAAGCTACGGTAGGTACACCGTAGCTTACGGCGAGGACTGAAGTGCCAAATGAAGAGTGCCGTAGGCTACGGTAGGTGACTGTAATCTACGGCCAGCGATTTCTGATGAGTCTAGTTAAGGATCACCGTAAGCTACGGTGAGTAAACCGTAGCTTACGGCGAGAATGGTGAAACAAGTAAATATTTTTAAATCTTGATAAAAGGTTATGCATAGAAACCTCGTATTCCTTATGACTTGTGTATAGACCCCAATAAAAATCATGAGAGGTTACTGTTGTCTTTAAAGATGTTGGAGAAACACAAATACGCCTCATAAATTCATTCTGGGAATGTTTAAGGTGTAAATGCAAATAAATAACTCTTGGGAATTATAATCACTACGCTCAAATGTATGTATTGTATAGTCCATCGCGATCAATGATAATGGTTATAAATAATAATCCAAATTTTATAGAATGCAATAGCGATGGCATGAGTTGAAGGATGATGAAGTGAAGTATGTAAATTAATGAGTAAGATAAATGTTATTGTAGATGGCAGATGAAATAAATGTGAATGATAATGAAGCGGCACTACAAGAAGCAATAAACGACACAATTTCGAAAGAAGTAGAGAAAGCCATTCAAGCCAATCTTCCTCGAATGGCTCAAAAAGTGGAAAGCCGTGTTTTAGAAGCGGTTGAAGCCATGATGGTGAGTAAAATGGAAGAATTGAAAGAAATGATGAATGAATCCCAAAGTAAGAAAGGGACTCGAAGGTGCACGTATAAAGAGTTCATGGCTTATAACCCCTCACCATACAAGGGGAAGATTGATCCTATAGCATGCCAGAGGTGGATCTCGAGCACGGAAGTGGTGTTTGTAAGAAGTCGATGCGAAAAAGAAGATCAGGTGATGTTTGCAACGGGCCTACTCCAATCCCAAGCTAAGGATTGGTGGGATGCCTATTGTAAAGAGGCGGGAGAAGATAAGATCCAAGCTTTAACATGGCAAGAATTTAAGGAACCTTTCTTAAAATACATTGCCCACAATCTGCTATTGACAGAATCCAGGAGGATTTTCTGCATCTTCACCAGAAAGATGAAACAATCGACGAGATCACCAACATCTTCCTCGACAAGTTGAAGTTTTGTCAAGAAATCGTGGAACAGAAAGAATGAAGATAATTCGTTATCATGACATGTTGAAGGCTGAGTATCGAGAGTTTATAACTCCCTCCAAATGTGAAACCCTGAACGAACTCATTAATTGGGCTCGGGATATAGAAGTTGAACTGAAACGACAAGTGGAAATGGGTGAGAAGAGATCTTCTGAGAAGTTCACCAGTTCAAGTCCATCAAAGAAGCAAAATTTCCAAGATCATGGTAAGAAGGATAAAATGAGGGGAGGTATTCCCAAATGCAAGACTTGCGGGAAGCTCCATACAGGGGAATGTATAATGGGTAAGAAGGGATGTTATAATTGTGGTCAAGAAGGACACCCGTACTACAAGTGTCCTAATCCCTCGAGAACTTGCTTCAACTGTTTTCAACCGGGTCATATCAAGGCTGAATGTCCAAAGCTTCAACATAAACCGGGCAAGGAAGGAAAGAAGATAGAAGTCCCATAGGCTCGGGGCAGAATGTTTCAGGTGTCATCCGAAGAAGCCAAGGCTCTTCCAAATGTCGTATCAGGTATATTTCTACTAAATTCAATGCCCATGTACGTATTAATTGATACTGGGGCTAGTAAGTCATTTGTGTCGAGTGATATTATATGCCACCCATCATTAAGAATAGAAAAGATGCCGATACCTTTAGAAGTAGAAATAGCTGATAGCAAAAGCTATCTATTACATGAAATATGTAGAGGTTGTAAGATAGCACTTGAAGACGAAGAATTCGATATTGACCTCGTTCCCATGATTTTGGGAGAATTCAAGGTAGTTGTTGGTATGGATTGGTTGTCTCGACATTATGCTGAAATCCAATGTGAAAGCAAAACCATACACGTGACGACGCCTAGTGGCAAACAGATAATTATACATGGGGAAAGAAAAGTCAAACCGACGTTGTGCACCCTTATCCAAGCGGTCAAATACGTCCGAAACGGGAGTAAATCATACTTGGCCTATGTGGTAGATACCCACCAACGGTCCCCAAGATTTGAAGAGGTAAGAATTGTGAATGAATATCCTGACGTGTTCCCGGACGATTTACAGGGGCTTCCACCCGAACGAGAAGTAGAATTTCGGATTGAGTTAAATTAAGGTGCAAAGCCAGTGGCTAAAGCACCCTATCGATTAGCTCCTACCGAGATGCGGGAATTGATGACTCAACTACAAGAATTACTTGACAAGGGTTTCATACGCCCAAGTGTATCACCACGGGGTGCACCTGTGCTATTCATGAAAAAGAAAGATGGCGCAATGCGAATGTGCATCGATTATCGAGAATTAAATAAATTAACGGTTAAGAACCGTTACCCCTTGCCTAGAATTGATGACTTATTTGACCATTGCAAGGAGCAAGTTGGTTCTCGAAAATCGATTTACGATCGGGGTATCATCAACTTCGGGTACGTGAGGAAGATATAGCCAAGACTGCATTTAGGAACCGTTATGGACATTACGAGTTTTTGGTAATGTCCTTCGGATTCACTAATGCACCAGCTGCGTTCATGGATTTAATGAATCGAGTACGTCGGAATATGTTAGATAAGTCTGTGATAGTCTTCATAGATGATATATTGGTATACTCCCTAAGTGAATCCGATCACGCCTGCCATTTGCGTGAAGTGTTAGAAAAGCTTCGTAAAGAAAATTTGTATGCTAAATTTTCCAAGTGTGCATTTTGGCTAAGAGTAGTGCAATTTCTCGGCCATGTGATAAATGAAGAAGGTGTTCAAGTAGACCCTTCTAAGATAGAGGCTATAATGAAATGGGTTCCTCCAAAGAGCCCAAGTGAAGTAAGAAGTTTCCTAGGCTTAGCCGGTTACTATAGAAGGTTCATTCAGCATTTTTCTAAGATAGCCCTACCCATGACTAAGCTAACAAAGAAGAATGAAAGGTTTAATTATGGTTCGAGAGAAGGCTTTTCAGACCTTAAAGGAAAAACTTTCGAGTTCGCCGGTGCTGGTATTACCCGATGGTACGGAAGATTTGGTTGTGTACACGGATGCTTCGCATCAAGGTTTGGGATGCGTCTTGATGCAAAGGGGCAAGGTCATCGCCTATGCCTCTAGACAACTAAAACAACATGAATGTAATTACCCGACTCACGATTGGAATTGGCAGCGATGGTATTCGCACTGAAAATATGGAGGCATTATTTGTATGGAACGAAGTGCATGATCTACTTAGATCATAAAAGCCTTATTAAAGATTACGATTATGACATCCACTATCATCCCAGTAAGGCTAATGTCGTGGTAGACGCTTTAAGTCGAAAAGAATACCCGCCTCCAATTCGAGTAAGATCATTGAAAATGATAGCACCTAACCTCCTCGAAAGCGTACGAGTCAAAACTAACATGTATTACAGAATATAGTGGATGGTTTTCGGGGAAAATCTTGTTCGTATGTTGTGAAGTCAAGACATTATGTTTCATCCGGAATTTTGTTGTTATGTTTATAAAATTTATGTTGAATTTTAAGTAATAGTGTTCAAACTTGTGGTATGTTTTAAAAACAAAAGTTGGTATGTAAATTATGTATTAAATAAAAAGTATGGATGAATGTTTTGTAATACAATTGTCGTTTACTTGGTTGAATGCAATGATTGCCGCTCTGGCCACACCTCGCGACACGCTTCCGCTACATCAAAAATCGGGGTGTGACACATATTGTTGTTCCAGTTCTCGAAATCAGAGTTGTATCTGATTGAATTGTTCGGTAGAACCACCAAAATAATTTGATCTGAGAGTGAATACATGCCTCTCTGATCATCTGGTTTCTGAAATTCCCCAACAGAGGTCAAATTAATTTCTGTGAAGATAGCAAGCGGATCGATAAAGGATATGACAAGCAAGTTTGACAAACTGGAGAAGTTCGAAGGGTAGGACTTCCGAAGATGGCAGAAGAAGATGCACTTTCTTCTTACAACCCTGAAAGTGGTGTATGTGTTGACAACTCCAATCCTAGAGATACTGGAGGAAGGCAATCTGGAACAAATCTGGAACAAATCAGGAAGCGGTCAAAGTGGGAAAACGACAATTACATCTGTCTTGGCCACATCCTAAATGGTATGTCTAATTCCCTGTTTGATGTTTATCAAAATGTTGAAACTGTGAAGTTATTGTGGGACACTTTGGAAGCAAAATACATGGCAGAAGATTCTTCTAGTAAGAAGTTTCTTGTTAGTAATTTCAATAATTACAAGATGGTTGATTCGAGGCCTGTCATGGAACAATATAATGAACTGTTGCGAATTCAAGGACAGTATGCCCAACATGACCTGAAGATGGATGAATCCATCTTGGTTTCAAGCATCATTGACAAGTTACGCCCTTCCTAGAGAGATGTGAAACACACTCTGAAACACCAGAAAAGTGAGTTAACTTTGGTTGAACTTGGAAGCCACTTCAGAACTGAAGAAGGCTTTAGAGGACAAGAAAAGGTGTTGGTTAATGATGAAAAGAAACAGGTTGGAACGTCTGTGAACATGGTTGAGACGGGTGAATCATCCAAAGGAAACAGTAAGTTCAAAGGTAAACAGAAGTTTCAAGGGAATAACAAATCGGGTCCAAACAAGAAGCAGAATTTCCCTTACTGGAAATGTGGTAAATTTGGTCACTTTAAGAGGGACTGTAATTAATGAAGAATGCCATCAAATCTGGTTCAAAGAATAAGAATGAGGCTGGTCCTAGCGGGTCCAAGTACCCGGGCAAGCAAGGTCAGGATTTAGTACAATTTAATAATTCGGTTCAGAATTATGTATCACTAATTTCTAAAGCATTTTATGTGGAGGATGATGATGATATTTCTTGGTGGGTTGATTCGGGTGCAATAAGCCATGTATGCAAGGATCTTCATTGGTTTAAAGACTTTCAACCAATCGAAGACAGATCTATTATCAAGATGGGGAATGTTGCAACTGAACCAATCAAAGGAATAAGAACCGTGCATCTTGTTTTTACTTCTGGAAAATTGTTACTTTTGAATAATGTTTTGTATACGCCCAGAATTCGAAAGAATCTGTTAAGTGGCATTGTGTTGAATAACTTTGGTTACAAACAAGTGCTAGAAAGTGACAAGTATATCTTGTCAAGACATGGTTACTTTGTAGGTTTTGGTTATCTTTGTAATGACATGTTTATGTTGAATGTTGATGTTTTCCTTTATGAATGAATCTGTTTGTGTTGCTTCAACTAGTAATGTTAATGACATAGCTTCAACTGGTAATGTGAATTGCATAGCTTCAACTAGTAGGAGTAACAACTTGACTGATTCGGAATTATGGCATGCTAGATTAGGACATGTACATTATAAAAGAGTTAAAGAAATGTCTAAAATTAGCTTAATTCCACCTATTAACATACACAATGATAAATGCCATATTTGCAAGGTGAATAAGATAACTAAAAAGCCTTTCATGCAACATGTTCATAGGGAAACTAAAATCTTAGATTTGATACATAGCGATCTATGTGACTTTCATGCTACACCATCTCTAGGTAATAAAAAGTATGTAGTAACGTTTATAGATGATGCTACTAGATTCGGCTATGTTTACTTGTTGCATGCTAAGGATGAAGCTCTTGAAAAGTTTAAGATCTATAAACAAGAAGTAGAAATTCATCGGAGTGGGTTGATCAAAACCCTACATACGGACAGAGGTGGTAAGTATTTTGATCCGGTGTATTTCCAATCGACTGGAATAAAACACCATACCACAACTCCTTACACACCGGAACAAAATGGTATGGCGGAAAGGAAGAATAGGACTCTAAAGGAAATGGTCAATACCATGATGTCCTATTCGGGCCTAAGTGAAGGTTTTTGGGGTGAGGCTATGTTGACAGCCTGCTATTTGCTATAGGGTTCCAACTAAAGGGAACAAGACCACCCCTTATGAGCTTTGGTAAAAAAAACCACCTGAGCTGCATAAACTAAGAGTTTGGGGTTGTATAGTCGGGGTAAGGCTCACTGATCCTAAGATAAGGAACATAGGGGAAAGAGGTATAGACTGCATTCTCATTGGGTATGCTAAGCATTCATTTGCTCACAGGTTCTATATTATAGAACCAAATGACTATGTGTCGTTGCATAAGGTAATTGAGGCAAGAACTGCAGACTATGATGAAAATAGATTCTCTTCAATACCTAGGCCTAGGTACATGGTTTCAAGCTCTTGTAACCCTTAAATGGCTGATCAAGTGATTGATACTCCTCTTAAACCTAAGAGGAGTGGTAGAGCAAGAAAAGCTAAATCATTTGGTGATGAATTTCAATTATATTTGGTTGAAGGATCTAGAGATAATATTAAAATCAATATCAATATTGTTTCAATATTGAGGAAGATCCAAAAACCTATAATGAAGCCATTGCATCTCGGGATACAAATGATGAGATGGACTCTATTATGCAGAATAACACTTGGAAATTGTCTGACATCCCCCTTGGTTGTAAACCACTTGGTTGTAAGTGGATCTTCAAAAAGAAGATGAAAGTAGATGGTTCAATTGATAAGTTTAAAACCCGATTGGTTATTCAAGGCTTTAGACAAAAGGAAGGAATAGACTACTTTGATACATATGCTCCTGTAGCAAGAATATCTACTATCAGATTATTGGTTGCCTTAGCTGCAATACACAATCTTGTGATTCACCAAATGGATGTGAAAACTGCTATCTTGAATGGTGATTTGGATGAGGAGATATACATGAAACAATCGGAGGGTTTTGTTATGCCTGGCAACGAGCATAAGGTGTGTAAGCTAGTTAAGTCATTGTATGGCTTAAAGCAAGCACCAAAACAATGGCATCAAAAGTTTGATGATGTGGTTTTGTCTAATGGTTTTGTATTAAACCAAGTAGACTAGTGTGTATATAGAAAATTTGATGATTCTAGGAAAGGAGTCATAATTTGTTTATATGTGGATGACATGTTGATCTTCGGTATATTTACCAAGATCAAGTTGATAAAACAAAGAAATTTTTGTCATCTTGTTTTGACATGAAAGACATGGGGGAGGCAGAAGTGATCCTTGGTATCAGGATCAAAAGGGAGAACAATGGTATATCGATATCTCAATCCCATTATATTGAGAAGATATTGAAAAAGTTCAATTTTCATGATAGTTCTCCGGTTAACACTCCAATGGATCCTGCTTTTAAGCTCTCACCTAACGAAGGTGTAGCGATAAGCCAACTTGAATATTCAAGGGCCATTAGATCTCTCATGTATGCTATGATTAGCACTAGACTTATGCTGTTGGAAAGCTTAGTAGGTATACTAGCAATCCAGGTGCAAGTCATTGGCAAGCTATGAATCGAGTATTTAGGTACTTGAAAAGAACTATGAAATATGGTTTGACTTAAACTAGATTTCCTTCAGTTTTAGAAGGTTATTCGGATGCAATCTGGATTAACAACAAGGAAGACCATTCTTCCACGAGTGGATGGACCTTTCTGCTTGGAGGAGGTGCCATATCTTGGGCATCTAAGAAACAGACTTGCATAACTGATTCAACAATGGAGACAGAGTTTGTAGCATTAGCCGCAGCTGGCAAAGAAGCTGAGTGGCTAAGAAAGTTTATTTATGAGATTCCATTGTGGCCCAAACCTATATCACCAATATCTATTAGATGTGATAGTGCTGCTACCTGACTAAGGCCTATAGCCAAGTGTATAATGGGAAGTCTAGAAACTTAGCTATAGACACAGCATGATTCGTGAGCTCATCATGCATGTGATGATATCGGTGGAGTTTGTGATAACTCAACATAATTTAGCCAACCATTTAACCAAAGTAGAGATCTTGTGCACAAGGCGGCTGTAAGGATGGGATTAAAGTCCACATGAGATTTCTCGTGTTAAGATACCCAATTCCCACCTAATATGACGTTAGGTGCTGAATTCAATGTGGAAAGCTTAACATCTAGAAATTGGAACACATTAGTAGCATCATCCCAAGGTATGTGTTCAGACCTGCAAGTTAAAGGAGGTTGAAGGCTTTCTTCTTAATAGTTCTTTGAAAAATTGTCTATGCAGGTGCAAGAATAAAGAGCTACAAGAAGCTAGGACTTGGCTTTGATATGTTCATTGAAGGATGGGACACAAGCTAGTAAAAATAGTGTCAAGAAAGAACATAAAAGTATGTAAACTTGTATGTATATTATCTTCATGTATTCACTGAATAGAAAGGGTTCAATCCTTAGAGACACCCCTATATACGAATATTTGGAATGTGTAATATACTAATGTGAAATTCAATCGTTGCAACATTTCATTTATGCATAAGTTTGATTGTTGTGAATTTGTTGAAGTTAATCAAGGATTACGCCAAAATAGGGGAGGTATGTTAGATATTTTAGTGTAATCGGGATTAACTTGGTGGCCAAAGGGAATTATGATGTACATTGAACAAGTTAGGAGGTGTGGAAGTGCACGCTTGCTCGAGTTATTATAATTCCAAGGGGCAACGCCCCCTTGGCGGAGGTCCGGGGGCAATGCCCCTGGGAGCATGGTCCCAGGGGCGGCAGCCCTTGACGGGGTCCAAGGGGCAGAGCCCCTGGTTGGGGACGAAAAATTATGTTTATAAAATTCGTCACAATTTTATAGAAAATGTCTAAGAAAAATACTTTTATAATTGCTTTATAGAAAATGCCTAAGAAAATTTTTTTCATTTTATTTTAATTAAATTGCTTTAATAAATTGCTTTCTGAAATTCCCCGACAGGAGCATGTATCATGTGGATGATAATATTCTAATCATCAACTTGAAATATTTATATCCAGATGTAACAGGATCAATTATACATCCCAAAGTTTCATAAAGCTTAGACTAAAACTAAAATGGATAATACTGACACCTGAGTCCACTCTCCGCTACTCAACAACTTCGTTGATGGAGCCATCGACTACAAAGGCCGTCCAGTGCTCAGATCAAAATCTGGTTGCTGGCGATCCGCATATTTCATCATTGGTAATGTTAATTAAGCCTCTCAGAAAAAAACACACTAATAATTATTTTAGTATAAGGTTGATAAGTTTTTGATGTTTAAGTTCAGGTGTGGAAGTGGCAGAGAGATTTGCATACTATGGAGTCTATTCAAATCTGATCACCTACTTGACGGGACCATTGGGCCAATCTACAGCTACTGCGGCCGAGAATGTCAACATCTGGTCTGGAACGGCGTCGCTTCTTCCCCTAGTTAGAGCTTTCATCGCGGATGCTTATCTTGGTCGATACCTAACTGCTATACTTGCTTCCCTGCTCTATATCCTGGTTTGCAAATCTTTTCATCTTCGCTTTGCTATTTGAATCTTCACTAGATTAACTAATGGGAAAATGGAGATCTGTTTTAACCGCGAAATTTAACAAAATATCCTTGACTTTTTAAAATTACGAATCAAGACAAGCGTAATTTAGCGCAAAAGATTTCAATCTGGGTCAGCAGATTGGACACTTTTAGAGGCGTGATTTTTTACACGACACGAAGTTCGCGGGTTTAGATTTAGTCTGAATGGGCTCGGGTCAGTTTCAGGTTGAACTCGTGAACTTGTTTAGCAAAACGGGTTGGGTTCGTGTCAAACTGACGATAAGATTTATGACTTAAAAGAGAATTGGCATAAAATTTTATAATTAGAATCTCACTGTTTTAAATACATTTGTAATTTTTGTGAAAATAAAATTAAGTTTAAAATATTAATATACGAAAAAAAATTAATAAAAAGATTCTGATTAAACGGGTCGTGTTTGGGTCAACCCGCAAATATTCGTGTCGTGTAAAATATTCATATGTCTGTAAAATACTCATATGTCTGACACATTTTCAGATTCGTGTAAAAGTTTCGGGTTCGGGTTAGCACACTAGATATTTTAGCGTGGTAGGTTAAAAAAGGCGTAGCAGTTTCGATCATTTTGGTGCACAGATCCATAGTTGTGTGCCAGAGTCCACGAATTAAAAATTGTTTCTTTTAAAAAAAAACGAGGCGCGGGAGATTTCACTCCCGCACAAGAATATTTAATAGAGGGACTAATCTGTGAGTGATAAGTGACATGCGTCCTCCTGGGATCCGTGGAAATCATTTTAATTAAAAAAGTGAAAAAAGTTAAATTTATTTTGTTAATTTTCTCAGTTAAAAAATGAATATTTTCATGATTTTCCCTAAATCATATTTGATAGAAAGTTATAACAAATGATGAACAGGCACTTGCATTGCTGGCATTTTCAACATTGATTCCATCTGACTGTACAAACTCCATTGATGGCTCACCATGTTCTCCTCAGCTCCAAGTTAGCATCTTTTCATTGCTTTGTATCTTGTGGCATTTGCCCACACAAGCCCTGTGTGCAGGCATTTGGGGCTGACCAGTTTGATGCAGAAGATCCAGATGAACTCAAATCCAAAAGCTCATTCTTCAACTGGTGGTTTTTTGGATTGTGTGCAGGATCTACAGTTGGTATCTTTGTTCTTAGTTATATTCAAGATAACCTTAGTTGGGGTCTTGGCTTTGGCATTCCTTGTGTTATCATGGGTTTTGCTCTGATAATGTTTTTGTTTGGAACCGTGACTTATCGGTTTGGCCAAAAAACCCAAGAAGAAAACGCGCCTGCGCGAATTAGCCACGTGTTTCTTACTGTGGCTCGGAATCGAAGGGTCATGTCTTTAGAAATACCTGCAGAAGAAGAAGCTTCTGGAATAATGCATCATCAAGATTCTCAACAGTTCAGGTAATAAGCTTTATTCACCCTGACTAGAGGTGGAAAAACAAACCGGTCGGGCTAGTTGGGTAACGCGTCAAAAGTGTAAGGTTGTAGTTTTTTTCCCGAAACTTTTAAGTTATTTATAAATAAAGGGTTAATTGTAATCGTAGTTGAATTGGGTTCAAGATAATTCAAATGGGTTGAAGATAAAGTTTGGTTTGTTTATTATTATTTAGTTATTGGGTCTAGATAAGTATTAGTATTTTATTTAATGGGATATATTTATCTAGTTTGGGTTTAATAATTATTTATTTAGTGTTTGAATAATAGTATGTTTGGGTTTAGTTTAGTATATACAGATGGTCAAGATTATTGTAATTGGTGAGCTTTGGTTGATAACTAAAAGAGTCGAACTAGTTGTTCAATCTCGTGTTTTTTCTGTTCCATTAAGGGCCTAATTTTCCAACAATAAATAAGTAGTCCAGATGAGTATGATTATAGCTGTATAACTATGATAATAGTAACGGTAAAACTGATATAGAATGCTGTATGCATTAAAAAAACACTTTGTGGTGACCTTCGCCCCATTCAAGTCCCGTGACCGGTTTCTTTTTAAGATTATAATTTCTTAATAGTACTCTTTGGACCCTTTAAGTATAAAAAAAAAATCTCAAATCAACCGACTCATAATTAAACAGGTTGAAACCGTCACTTCTAGTGGTTGAATTATGAGTCCCTACAAAACTAGATCAATGTGTACTTGTATAGTTGTGTGTATTATAACTAGCACAACACAAATCATATTGCTATTTTGGAATAAAAATAGCTGTAAGATTGTAAATTATGATCCAATGTGATATGGATTAAGTTTCTAAGATCTTGTTGAAATTGGGTTTTATGGCAGATTTCTCAACAAAGCTTTGGTTTCCCGTGACGGGTCAAATGAAGATGGAACCGTTTGTAGCGCTGATGATGTGGAAGAAGCGAAGGCGGTTCTTAGACTTATTCCAATATGGGTCAGTTGTTTAGGGTATGGAATTGTATTTGCTCAAACTTCCACATTCTTCACCAAAAAAGGAGCTACCATGGACCGGTTAATCGGCTCAAGCTTTGAGATTCCACCAGCCACACTACAATCTTTCACTGGTCTCTCGATTATGATCCTCATTCCCATCTATGACACCATTTTAGTCCCTTTTACCCAAGCAATTACAAAGAAGCCATCTGGCATAACAATGCTTCAAAGAATTGGAATCGGCGTTCTTATATCTATTGTTTCAATGGGTGTTGCAGCAATCGTCGAAACAAAAAGACTCAAAGTTGCTCGCGAATATGGATTATTGGATGATCCAGATGCAATGATCCCGATGAAGATATGGTGGTTATTACCTCAGTATCTCTTGGTTGGAGCTGGTGATGTGTTTGCAATTGTGGGTATGCAAGAATTCTTTTATGACCAAATGCCAAGTGATCTGAAAAGTATAGGCTTAGCACTTTACCTAAGTGTTTTGGGGATTAGTAGCTTTCTGAGTGGATTTAAAATCTCGACCGTTGAGAAAACGACTGGTGGAAATGGTCAAGATGGATGGATATCTGATAAGTTGAATCATGGGCATATTGATTATTTTTACTACCTTCTTGCTGGGATTAGTGCACTTTCATTTGGGATGTTTGTATATTCTGCAAAATCTTATGTTTATAATGGAGAAAGAAGCACGTGATTTTGCTGAATTATGGTGTACTTTTGAACATGTGTTAAGTAATGCACGTCCAAACACCATGTATATTATTCTATGTGTGCTATCATTGATCCTTTTGCACCCAGTCAGACATCTTACTGGTTTAGACTCTCTTACCCAATCAGACATCTCTTAATGATTCAACACTTATTGGCGTAGAGGTTTCCAAACAAACCCTAAAAACAACTAAACATATCCACATTTGTTCTTATCACACTACATTAACAAAAGGTTTAAAACCTTGATATCATGATATATATATGGGGTAGGGTTCTAGAGTGAACACTTGGTTGAGAGTGAACTGTATGAACTAATCTGAGTCATTGGATTATATAATCTAGAGATTTTTAAACAATGGCAATATTGTAATTATAATGTTGTAACTTCCCTTTAAATTAATTGACAGAAGGGTATTTGCCTTTTGTAAATTGCATTTATTAAACAATATAATCAAAATTCCTAAAATCTTGCTAGTTTTCGTATATACAAGATACACAGTTGTTAGTGTATACACATGTGTACAGTCTCGATAGTATCAGTTTATACAACACAGATGTTAGTTTATACACATGTGTACAGTCTCATTAACTATCAATTTATACAAGATACATCGCTGTTAGTTTATACAAATGTGTACAGTCTCGCAAACTATCAGTTTATACAAGATACACAGTTGTTAGTTTATACAGATGTGTACAGACTTTGGATACATCTGTGTATTTTGTAGTCCACTACCTATTCCGTTAGGAGTTTCATATACGGTTTGAATCCGGGAGGGACAGTTGGTGTCCAGTATCGGGTTCTGTTAGGAGTTTCATATACGTTATTAGCAACTGATTCTACATGAGTTTAAAATAATGGAGAAGTAATTAAAAATGTGTGAGAGAGAGAGAATTAATAGATGAGAAAATTAAGGGATTCTGATTAAGAGAGAGAGCGCTAATGTCAATCTTACCTTGTTAATCTAAAAAATAATCAATGGTCGAGATTAGTTCACTCAATTCATTTTCAAAAAGTTGTTCACAAATGATCCTAATCATATATATATATATATATATATATATATAATTTACCTAAGTTTCACCCCAATTGTCTTTTTCAGGCGTTACATCAAACACGT
Organism: Scalesia atractyloides; assembly: GCA_947069175.1. Taxonomy (NCBI): domain Eukaryota; kingdom Viridiplantae; phylum Streptophyta; class Magnoliopsida; order Asterales; family Asteraceae; genus Scalesia; species Scalesia atractyloides. Next base: position 7,150,709 of record CAMTDV010000001.1, read on the forward strand.
TTGAGGATAACTTCAAGATCATTAAACTTAAAAATAATAATAATAAACATAGGATACAAAGGCTTACGACAAATAACAACAATTGTTAGACTAATCTTGCGTAAGTTCGAGTTAAACGTGACCGAACTTACAAAGCCATGTAAAAAGTGACCAAGTTATAAACTAAGGGTTTTTTTTTTACATAGGTTTTTTTAATCCTAGTTTATTTCAAATAGGTTTCTTGTTGATAAAGATTCTTAAGCTTATATATAGAAGGAATTATTGTAGGCCTAATTATCCAATCTTAATAGAAACGAGTTTTGTTTTACGTTCTTGTTCTACATACGGTACCAGTTATCTTTCAATTGGTATCAGAGCTCAATAGATAAGATCAAAAGGGAAGATCTATGGAAGTCCGGCAAGGAAGATTCAATTGACGAAGGATCGACGATTGAGTGAAACTTGCTACAGGTTTCTCGTGATCACAAAAGAGGCGACTCCTGAGACGACGCATAATCAGAATTCACAGGTGATACCTTTGTTTTATTTTCTAAAGTAGTGAACTACAAAGGGCTAGGGGTAGAAGGACGTGTGATCTGCAATTAATTTTCTTTGGGGAGTTGACTTTTATGTGATCAGAATTTAAAGGACAGTTGGTTTGTTGAAGCAATCAAAAGAAAAAGATACAATGCTGTTTTATTTATTTATTTATTTATGTTTTACTTCTACCTGAAGCCATAAAAAACAGTAGAGGCTGATTAGGAGAGCTTTTTTTTGTTTATTAAAATTGCTTCAAGTCTGAGTACTCCTCTAACATACAACAGACAAGACCGAAGGATGGGTGATAACGTGAATCGGGTTCCTCCAACAAAGGAACCGATGCCTGGTTTTCCATGTCCAATACTTACGGATACAAACGACACTGTTTGGGCTATGAAGATTAAGGTAATTTTCAAGGTTTACAAGGTATGGGATGTGATTGACCCAAGAACGACCATCAATACTCACAAAGATTATATTGCAATTACTTAGATTGGGAACAATGTTTCAGCAAAAGAGATGTGGGAAGCGGAGAAATCTTGCAATCAAGGTACCGAACGCGTGAAAGAAGCAAGGCTTCAAACCTTAATGTCGGAATTTGAGGGTTTGAAGATGAAGGAACCAAGTACAATTGTTGAGTTCGCAGGAAAGATTTCAGGAATGGCTTCTAGATCTGTTTCCCTTGGAATGGTGATTAAAGAAAAGAAACTGGTTAAAAGGATTCTACATGGCTTGCCAAAAAGGTTTATTCACATGGTTTCTTCTCTCAAGCAATCTATCGACCTTAGATAGTTGGATTTGATGATGTCGTGGGTCGTCTTATAACCTATGACAAACGCGACAGCCTTAAAGATAAGGAGCAAGCGGTTAGAAGTAATCAGTTACTCCTGACTTATAAGGATGGGAAGCAAAAATAAAAAGGAAGGGTATAATCTAGGCAAAGGAACAACAGAGTCTAGTAAAGAGGTCGCGGTCAAGGAAAAACCGGGGTCAAGACAAAGATAAGGAACCAGATTAAAAAACAAAGAAGGACCTTTCTAAGAAAAGGTGTTTTCGATATGATGAATTAGGACATTTTTCTTCACATTGTCCTACACGTAAAAAGGACTAGGACGTGGAAAACAATCTTATTTAAAGGGTTGAAGTGGTTCTTTACTTGCAAACACAAGTTGAAGAGGCTAATGATGTGTTTCTAGATGAGGAAAGGATTATTCCAAGGAACTATGATTCGAACCCAAGTGAACTCTATACATGGTAAACAAGAGTGGTTTACTAACCTCAATCACAACATCAAATGAAAAGTGAAGTTTGGAGACTAGTCATGTGTGGAGATTAAAGGATGGGGTATGATCGTCTTGGAAGGAAAATCTGGGGACAAAGAGTATTACGTGATGTGTATTATATTCCTGCACTTGAAAGTAATATAATAAGCATTGGTCAGTTGGACAAGATTGTCACACCCCAACAGATGGCGGAAACATCAGGGCGGGACGAAATAGATTGCAAGAGACTTCATAACGCTAACTGTGACAAGTATTTAATAAATAAATTTCATTTCATTACTAAAAGAGGAGTACAATTGTTGGGAATCAATTACAACAACTAGAACAAAGAATCAAATTACAATACAAGTACTAAATTAAAATGAGTTTCTAGCCATCCTACTAGATTCCGTTGATCATCATCATCGTCAATTTCCTGAAATACGTATTAAAGTAACACATAAAGTATTAGTGAGCATACAAGTTTGAGTACTAGCACAAGTATACATGTTTTAAACAAATCCACATGGCATAATCGTAATCTAAGACTTATCATACAATACTAGCATGCAACTATAATTGTCAACCCAAAGATTCCCGCTATCGTAATCTTATCGAAGCAACGATAAGACCGTTATGAGTAACTTAACATGACCTCAAGAATACGGGCGGTGCGTTACTCCTATAGCGCTATACATATTAAGGGAGGCTTGTACGAAGTTAATGACAAGTATAAAGCATAAGAGTATTCTAGCATGTACGAGTTCTAGCATAACGTATTAAGCATGTATGTTGGATTGTTTGTTTGTGTTTGAGCATAAAGTATGTGAGTTTGTGAGTTTGAAAATGTATACGTATTGCACCAAAAAGTGTGAAAAAATAAAAAAGGGGGTCATGTACACTCACGGTTTTTCTAAGCTTTCCGTTTAACCGCGAGTTGATGAGTTGCTGAGAGTAGGCGGCCAAAGTTACTATGTGTTAGGGATACGAGGGTGTATGAGCATTCGGAGTATTTTTAGGGAGTTAGGATTCGGAATTTAGCATAAAAGTATGTGTACACGAAAATTTATTTTGTCTAAATACTCGTTTGGACACTAAGTTTGTATATGTTTTCACGGGTCCTAACTTGCCCATTAGAATCACAAATGAGGAGTGTAGAACTAAGATAATACAACCTAAGTCCTTAACATCTAACCATAATCCGGTTAGTATCAAGAATTCGGTTAAATATATATATATATATATATATATATATATATATATATATTGTATATTATATAGTATAGTATAGTGCATCATGTATAATCATATAAATCATGTAATGTCACACCCCGACCCGCAGCGGAAAAAAGGTGATCGGGGCATGATTGGGTTTTCATCAAAGCTCATGACATTTATTATAATGTTTCATATTTATTATTACAATTTTAAAGAAGATCATACAATCAAATCATACAAGTACAACATGTCCTATACATCTTTCTAGACTTCATTATTTTTCTTCTAAGGCACCTTCCTATGTGTTCCTTGCTTCATTCTGTCCACCTGTATCATGTGTAAAAATGGTTTTTGGGTCAATAAAAAGTTGGCAAGTGAACCTTGTTAGAAAACATTTATTATTGATTTCTTGTTGTATTTAATATGGAAAAGTTGTGCAATAATCATATGTGAGCAAACGTAAACAAACATACAATAACAAACAATAACAAACCACCTTGCATAAGTATATGACATGAATGATAATGTATAAGTTGGCAACGACACGTTCCGCTCATAGGTAATGGGGAACGGACGGCCTATGATGATGTATGTGCGATCAAGGCTCAATCAAACAGAGCCGATCGTATGTTGGCAACGCCTCGTTCACGCTCATAGGTAATGGAGAACGGTTCCGCTCATAGGTAATGGGGAACAGACGGCCTATGATAATGTATGTACTGAAAATGATAAATTTAATCTAAACATTAACCACACAAACAGTTGATACATATTGAATACACATTTGATCATTGATATGATGGATGCACAAGTGTTTAAATGTAATAAATAATATGACACATGATACACCCAAAAAACGTGATTAAAACGGGGAATTTGTAGAGATTCACTCACAGTGGGTGCGTTTCTTGGATTGATGATGAATGCACACGAATTCGGATTTAATCGGCAAGGGAACTAACCTAAATAATAACATAATAGTTCGATAAATAAATAAACTTTTATTTGAGATTAATATTTTTAATTAGTGTTCTTAATGGGATTGTTAGGTTTATTTTTGTGAGTTCAAGGAAGTTTTCTAACTTTAAAAATATTATTTTTAAGTATTTTTAATTGATTTTTAAATAAAATAAATAAATAAAAGAAAATAAAAATTTTTGACTTTTTTGACCAGTTGACCAGTTGACCGTTGACCGTTTGACCGGTCGGACCGTGTTTATTATATGCGCTGAGTGAGGTTCGAACTCGTGACCTCTCGTATACGTGCACGCAGCTCTACCAACTGAGCTACGTGTCTAACCCGAAATATTTCTGTTTTTAATTATATTTATATACTACTTAGATTATTCCGAATTTTATTTAATTAAAAAGGTTTTTAAACTAGTCGAACCGGTGCACAATACAGAACTCGAACCCGGGACCTATTGTTTAACGTTGCACACAGTCCACCGCTGGACTGTGTGTCTAACCTGGTTAGAATACTAGTTTTTATTAAACTTAAATACTAACTGAAAGGTTCCGTATTTGGGTTTTATAAAAAGGGTTGAATATTGTGACGAATCGGAACAAGGACAGACTCGAACTCGGTATCTCTATGTTTCAAATGCACACAGTCCACCGCTGGACTGTGTGTCTAACCCGAGATATAACCCGTTTTATATTAAATATATACACAACCTAAACTTCGTCTTCTTCGTAAACATTACCCAGAAACCAAAAATCCGACTGTTATCTTTATCTAATCGATTCTGATTACTGGTTTACGAATTAACGGAATTAAATATGAATCTAAAAAGGTTTTAAGGTTCATACCCTCTGGAGAACAGCACTTTGACGATTCCAGTGACCAACTCCGGCGTGTTCCAATTTTTCCGGCGAAGCTTGACTTGCGACAGAGGCTTTACAGGGAGTTGAGGTGAGTGTGGGTGACTTCTGTCTGAGCTCTAGAGGTCTTATTTTAGAGTAAGGCAGAAGGGATGAAATGGATTCGGTTTTCCGGTGACTTGCAGAGAATTCCGGCGAATACAGATAAATTCCGGCGACTTGCGGCGACTGCTACAGAGTGTTTTAGCGAGAGTTTAAGAGAGAGTTTGAGAGATTGAACAGGTTGGATTGAGGAGTTTAGCCCTGTATTTATAGGTGATGTGATACACCACGATTTCGGTTTTTCCGGTGAGATTTTCTGGTGACTACCAAGCAATTCCGGCAGTAGTGTGTTTGAACAGAAAGCTTGAGATGTTTCAGTATTTGCAGATCAAATGATTTGTAATCGGTTTCATCTTTTAATGTTTTCGATTTCATTCATTCTTTCTTAAATGTTTTCGATTTCATTCATTTTTTTCTTAAATGTTTTCGGTTATGAAATACTGATTTTCTTTGATTCAGGGTATAATTGATAACTGAAATCGAATTAAACATGATTCAATAACTGATGCGCGTTCTACTTTCTTTTGAAATCGTAACTGCTAAATCTTTGGGCGGTTTTCTTTTTGAGACCTCCCTTAATTGAAATGCGTATACATATATTAATGAATCCTGAAATAAACCGAATGAGGCTTGGCAGCCGAACGGTTTATGTGTGTGTGATGGAGGCGGGTGACCCGGCTTTTGGCGCGGGTTCGAATCCCGGCCAACCCTTTTATTTTTTTATTCATTGATTATTACAAATTTTCAATTATAGATTTTAAGTTATAAAATGTTTATTAATTATGTATCGTTTAAAATTAAAATAAACAATATATATACGCAACGAATTTTATAACAGATTATTCGGTTTAATAAACGAAGCGGGTTTGGATAACCCGGTTTTTTTTACGGATGTTACATGTAAGTCAAGCATGGAGATAAGATTAAGCTCTTTGTACGATTCACCAAAGCACAAGTTTATCAACGTAGTTGATAAACCGGTTTGTCATGAATGAAAAATACAAAGTATAACTCACTAGTTCGTCAAGTAGCCAAATAAGGATAACCTGGGGTGTCATACCGAACATGGCAAATGTTGGGGACGAGGCGGGTTTATGTCACTTTGATTCTTGGAAGCTACTTGATGTCATTAGTAAAAAAAGTGTGAACATGTGAGATTTTGTGGAACTAATTCGGATAGCCAAAGCTTCCATGGTTCACACATAACTCATGCACAAGCCTTTCAACATGGAAGGTTGAAGCTTGGATGGTTTTCAATCACTTAAAACATATACGGGCAAGCTTGTTTCTTGTAGGAAATCAACCACAACACAAACCCACAACTATGAGCTTAGTTGGGGGCAAGGTGGATACAAGATTCCACTAAGTTTTAAGCATTATATTTAAGAAACAAAAAGATAAATTAGAGCATAATTTTATGCTACTTTGGACCTCAAATATGGTGAGGTTCCACCTTAGTTTGCCATGGTAAACTTGTGGAAACCTTCCTAGAGGTTACCCAAGTAGTTTGAAAGAAGAAATGAATAAGAAAGATGAAGAAAGGTGAGTTTTCTTCCTTCCTTGGAAGACTTGAGAGATTTTGGGAGTTTGAGAGAAGATTTGGTGTGTGGAAAATGTTTAGGAGGTGGTGGAGGCTTATATTTATAAGTGGGGATTAGGGTTTCGGATTTAATGAAGGTGGTTGGGAGTTAGGACATTAAAGAAAGTGGTTGGTAGATGGAAATTTTCATCTTTAGTCTTTCCACTTGTATTGTTGGTTATTTTATGCTATAAAGGTGTATGCAAGTATATTATAAATATGATACATGTATGAATGTGATTCCGAAAAAATATAATCTCGATGTATTGTAACACCCCAAAAATAATAACATCTATATGTATATAAATATAGGTACTAAATTAAAACTAGTTGGTTAATGAAACCTTTAAATAAAGAGGAAATCAAACTAAAGGGGCTAAAGTTGGTAAAAACGAAACTTTGTTTTAAAAAGAAAAGTTAAAGCACAACACACACACTGTGTGTGTGTATGTTCGATCACTAACCAGAGCAGAAGGGGAAAACCTCATCTTTAACCTAATCAGCAAGAATCCCCAAATTGAAAGGCTCAAAGTGTGAACATTGTATGCATGAAGTGAAATCTATGATCATGATGAACATCACAAGTTGTGAATCAAATATAAATTGTAGATGTTATAGTTGAATTTGAGATGTATGCAAGTCTAGGAACAACCCTTGATGAAAATTTGGAATCAAACGCTAAAATTAAGTGTTTAAATGATAAGCAATGCTTATGTTAAATGGGTTATATAAAAGATCGGAGTGCATGAGTTATAGTGATTAATCCATGCTTATGAAATGAAATAAACAAGAATTTAGATGTTAATTAGGTCAACATTAGGCATAATGACTTGATGGAATGAATTTATGGACAAATGATGTTTATTTGTGATTACTATAAGTAGCATAAAATCCATGCTTACAAAGTGTTCGATAAATTGCCTAAGTGAAAATGTCATACTATGGTAGCGCAATAAAGCTTGAAAAAGAATCATATAAAATGATTCATGATAAAGTTGGTGAAAGTAATTCTTATAAATGGTAATTTAACAATTAGTGTCATACCCCATATCTCCAACCAAATCTCGGTAGGCCCGAGTGGGGAATATCGTGACGTAAGTTGATATCATCATAATCAATAACACAGCACAGCGGAAGTCTTGGAGTTTAAAGTACTATTACAAACCAAGATGTCCAAAGTTTGAAAATAATATACAGACGGTTTGTAACAAAAGATCTACAGGCGGATCGTAAAATATACAAAAGATGTACAACAGACTTTTAGGCATATCTAAGGATTTGCAAGATCCTCTTATATCACTACCAAGCAGCTTCCAACCTATTTCGTATTGTGCCTGCAACTTAGTCCTTTGAAAATACGTCAGCATTCACTGGTAAATACAATTAACTGACTCATTTTGAAAACATTTCAAAAAATTGATTTAAGTGCACTGGGCGTATAAAAATCTTTTATAACTTGGGAAAGTTAAGCTTTTAACCTTGTATACGGATTCACATGTTTGTCAATACATATGGGGCCCTGTAGAGAAACCAAGACATGATTAACTGACACACCACTTATAAACCCACGAAGGAGTTATCCCCAACTTGTGGGTAAATATATTTTTAGCATTCGCATCTGTCAGGTGTATGCCTACACCCCGTTCTTTGGTCATGGCCATTAGTAACTTAAATGAGCCGAGGATATCCAGGACATGGTCGTTAACCCCCAATGCTTAAGTTATCAAACAAAACTGATCAAAACGGAATATGCGGATTTACTAGTCACAATCCGGCATTCGATTGATCTCATTCCCGACCAAGCGGTAATAATTTACCGTATCCTAAGCCCGTAGAGGGAAATAAGTTAAAAATATTTACCTGAGCTTGTACTTGACTTTTAAAAGCAAAGTTAATATTAACTTAGCCATTTAATCAATAGATAAGTGCAGATAGCATTTACTGAAGGCTTCTAGTATGGAATGATGGCATAAGCTAACCAATTAGAATGCTAACGGTCCTATTTAAGTCATAGATTTAGACCGACAAGCTTAAATGATCAAAACGGTACGATACGCTAGATTAAGCGATGCCGGATAGAATGTAGTTTAAACCCATCAAGTGCTAAGACTTGTATAACATGGGTAAACAATTAACATTCTGGAATTTGAGATTAAAATGATAAGGTTAAACCCGTTTTGGTTAACTTTCGTAAACTAGTTACATATACTTAACCGTATGCATATAAGCGATATCGGGTAACCGGGTGAGTCATCAACAAGTTCTATATGTCATTATACTTTAAATAAGTTGTAATATCAGTAGGATATCAACTTATATGCCCGTTGAGGTTTTAAAACGAAACTACGCTTTGTTAGGCGTTTTGATTATTTATATAACGTAAAAAGGAACTTGCATATATATTCTGATGTTATGATCATAAACATTTTAGAAAATACTTAATTGTTGATATGTTATCAATAAAACATCACACATAAGTGTGGTTTATGGTTTAGGACCAAGCTATGCGCCGAAAAGGCATTTTGGTCTTTTAAAAGCATAAATTACAATATTATAATAAAACTCAGTTTATGATCTGAATAATAATATCATAATATATTAATTATATTAAAATATCAGTAGTTAATTCATTTGCAAGTTCATTGTTGTTTAAAACCTTGTTTTATGTTAAAAGGGCATTTTAGTCAAAGTTGGACATATTAGTGGAACTTGTGCATAAACTCCGATTATGATTATGATCATGTATTATAACCTCATAGGGTTATGCTATACCATATTACGATCACAATGCAACCATAAGTCAGTAGTAAACTAATCTAAGTCGAGTCAGAATCGAAAGTCAAAGTAGAAGTCAAACTTTGAGACTTTCGGTTGCGAACCGACCCTAGGACTAGAATTGACGGGTCAAACATGTTCTAATAATTATTACCAACTTGTTTAAGTGTAAAAACATATTTATAACATATATAAACTTAGATTATAATATTTATATAATCTGATCCGTTTGACTTTTTAAAACATTAGCTTTGACCCGTCAATTGACCTAGTAAACGTGATCCTTAGGAGGTGCCATTTTAAGGGATTAATACCTACCAAATTACAATCACTTAGCCATGTTCACGTTAAACAATGGCTAGACCATAATAGTCTTAACCGAAAGTCAAAGCATTTGTCAAAAATGCTTTACTTTTGGCTATTAAAAGCCTTTAAAAGAAAAGAGCAGAGATGAAACACTTACAAGTGATCCAAAAGAAAGTTTAGAACTCAAAGGGATGCTCCTAGATGACCAGGAACTTCCAAGAGTGTATTAGAGAGGAGAAAAGGAAATGAGCAAAGAATAGAGTGAGCTTGGTGGTCTATTTATAGTGCAAGAGTGTGATTGAGGATGAAGTCATGTGTTAGAGGTGTTGTAGGATTATTACAAGTGGCTAGATAGGTGTCAAGAGCTACAAGAGAGTGGCAATTTGCAGGATAGGTGACATCTTGATAGAAATTTGGAATTTTGACACTTTTAGTCCCTCAAATATAGTTTTATTAAATGTCATGAAATGTCCCTTGACTTATATTCAATGACATAACGACACAACTAGTTCTTTTCGTTCAACACGTGGTGTATTGAAGAAGAGTGTGAATAACTGTAACATCCGTCGAAAAACGGGTTTTCAAAACCCGCTTCGTTTATTAATCGAATAGTCAGTTTCAATTTTTCGTTGCTTATTTAATGCTCATTTTAATTTTAAACAATACATAACTAATAAACATATTAGAATATGGAAACTAAAATTTTTAAAAAGTAAAAATAAAGTAAATAAAAAAGAAATTAGGCTGCCGGGTTTCGAACCCGGGTCAGCCGGAAGACACAACCAGCACACAACTTAACCACTCCGCCACTTGGTTCGTTTGTGTAAACAAGGAAACAAATAAAACTTAACTTTACCCGTGAAATCATCTGTTTGCGCCAAAACTGAAACCGCTCATCGGCTTTCAACTGTCCAGACTGTTGAGTGATCGCTATTACTGATTATAACCGATAGATCAATTGCTGCCCACGTTCTTAATCAATTCGGTCATCAATTGTCTCGATTCATATGATTTTGGGTGTTGAAAACCGAAATCATTTACTTCCTGATTTACACTAACAATATCATCGTCTCATAATTCGGAAACACTCACAGAACTTTCAATTTCACTTTCGCTCTAATTTCTGTTCGTTGGAAACGTTTTCTGATATCGCCGGACTTTCGCCGGAAAACCGTGACATTCATCGAATCGGTAAATTTCTCAATTCTTTCATCTTCTATCTATTGTTAGACTTTTACTAACTCAAATCCTTCAACCAGAATCGGTCCCAGACGACGATACCGGATAATCTGCACTCGCCGGAAAATCTCTGAAATTTCCGAAATCACGCTGTGAATCGGTACAAACATCTAAACTCTCTGATAATTCTTGTTTAGTCATTTAATTTCACAATTAGTTAATCAAAACTGTTAATTGATCCGCTCAGTGGAATTCATAAAACAGAGCCGACGACTTTGCCGGAGTTCTGAGAAAAATCATCTTTCCGGTACATTCATTTCCAAAACCTTCTCTATCCATTACATTTCAATCATTTATAATTTTCGTTAATCGAATTAAACAAGAACTGTCGAACATCGGTTGTCTGTGTCTTTGAACGAAGAAGATGAAGTCGAACCTAATGTATAAGTTTAATTAAAACAAGATATTAAACCGGGTTAGACACACAGTCCAGCGGTGGACTGTGTGCAAACACATAGCGCACGTCACGAGTTCGAATCTTACAAACGCACCGGCTTTCCGAATTAAAACCAATTTTTTTGTTACTGAATCAGAGTAGGATCCAGGATGTTTTTAAGAATAATAAAAACTGTAAGTTTAACAGATAAGTTACACAGCCCAACTGGTTGGGCTGTGCGCTGACAAACCAAGGGACCCGAGTTCGATTCGGTTTCCCTGCAACCGGTTCAATCATTTAAATCCTTTTAGTATAAATCGAATAAATTAAAACATTTAATTAGTATATATATATAATTAAAACTTAGAATATTTCGGGTTAGACACGTAGCTCAGTTGGTAGAGCTGCGTGCACGCGTACGGGAGGTCCCAAGTTCGAACCTCACTCAGCGCAAACAAACACAAGTCCGAACCGGTCAACAGTCAAAGTCAATGGTCAACGGTCAACGGTCAACCCAAAGAGTCAACATTTTTTTATATTTTTATTTTATTTATTTAATTTAAAAATCAATTAAAAATACTTAAAAATAATATTTTTAAAGTTAGAAAATGACCTTAAACTCACAAAAATAAATCTAAAAACCCTATTAAAATTGTTAATAAAATCCACTTATTTACCGTACCTTTTCGTTATTATTTAGGTTAGTTATTCCTCGTCGATCAACCCTCTAAACTCGTGCGCATTCAACATCATCAAACGAACGCATCCAATGTGAGTGAATCTCTACAAATTCCCCGTTTTAATCACATTTTGGGGTGTATCATGTGTCATTTATTATTTATTACATTTAAACACTTGTGCATCCATCATATTCATGATCAAATGTGTATCCAATATGTATCAATTGTTTGTGTGGTTAATGTTTAGACTTAATTTATCATTTTCAGTACATACATCATCATAGGCTCGTCTGTTCCCCATTACCTATGAGCGGAACCGTTCCCCATTACCTATGAACGGAACGTGGCGTTGCCAACATACGATCGGCTCCGTTGGATTGAGCCTTGATCGCACATACATCATCATAGGCCGTCCGTTCCCCATTACCTATGAGCGAAACGTGACGTTGCCAACATATACATTATCATTCATGTCATATACTCATGCAAGGTGGTTTGTTATTGTATGTTTATTTACGTTTGCTCACATATGATTATTGCACAATTTTTCCATATTAATTACAACAAGAAATCAATAATAAATGTTTTCTAACAAGGTTCACTCGCCAACTTTTGTTGACCCAAAAACCCCCATTTTTACACATGATACAGGTGATCCAGTTGAAGCAAGAAACATATCGGACGGCCTAACAGAATAAATCAGTTTAGATTTTGGATTGTTTATTTAATTTTCCTTTCCTTGTATTGTATGAATTTGACTTGAACATTTGAGATGTAATTTGAATTTAATAAATATGAAACATATTAGTAAACATCATGAGCTTTGGTGATAACCCAATTATGCCCCGGCTCTTATTTCGCTGCGGGTCGGGGTGTGACAGATTGGTATCAGAGCCATGACTATAGGGATATAGGATAGGTTATTAGACCCTTAGAGCCTATACTATAGTTGAATAGAATTATTTAAATTGTTTATGTGTTACATACAAAATTCATGATGTTTATATGCTTTATGTTTATTGTTACATTCAATGTTATGCAAGCATGTTCATAAGTACATATTACTATACAATGCTCATCATGAATCATATCCTCATAACATATCATATCCATGAGAGCACACACCACACAATTTCCATGATTTTTACAACGATTTTTGTATTTTTTTTCAAATCACATCAAAGTGAGTTCTCATGACGGGCATGTAGTAACTGGAAGGGTACAAGTACCGGTAGTCGGAACGTCCTGTCTAGGCTTGGCATTCGTATAAATCCAAAATAAAGGACCAGTTTGCCTACTTGGGGACTAACGATGAGAGTACCAAGGACCTATTAGGCCAAAGCATGCTATACCAAACGTCGTGTGAGCTAACCCCACTTTGAGTTGTCATTGTGTCTACACCTGGACACCCTCCGACCATACATCTCGTAAACATATTTCATGGTTTTCATTCGGGTGATGCAAGTGTTAAACCGCCAACACCAATGTGAATCCTACTAAGCCAATAGTCATGGGGGCCCACATGACTATACAGGTGATGGTATGGGGGACATTGGAGGCCCAAACAGGAGCAAACCCAAGACATCCTATGGATGTAGTTGCATTATTGATGTTTATGTTATTTTTTTTACGACACATGACACCTAAAAAGGACTCCTTAAACTCACAATATTCTTATGTACGGTCCTGTAGATGTCGGCTAGGCAGCAACGTGGGGGTAGAAGGTCAGGAAGGTCAAACGAACGCTTGGCCACCCAAATCGCAAAACAAATGGCCGCGGTGCTTCCTGACATCGTAATTCAAGTCCAACAAGCTCTCGCCGCAAATCCCATCAACCCTCTCAATCAAGAAGACCAGAACGTTGACAACCCTCCCTCCAAAAAGTGCTCTTACAAACACTTCAAGTCTTGCGATCCCCCGAAATTTGAAGGGACCGAAGGTGTCACTGCTCTCCTCCACTGGTTTGAGGAAATGGAAAACACCTTCCTCAATTGCGATTGTCCCGAGGATCGCAAGGTACGTTACGCAACCGGGAGACTATTTGGAGTAGCTCTTACCTGGTGGAATACAGAAAAAAGGTAAGAGAGGAATCGAAGATGCAATGGCCTTAACATGGGAGGAGTTAATGGAAATCATGACGAGATGCTTCTGTCCAAGAAGCGAGATCAAAAAGTTAGAGGATGAATTTCACTCGTTAAAGCAAAAGGAGGGAGATCATACTTCCTACAACAAAAGGTTTTTAGAGTTGAACCAAATGATCCCCAACTTGTTCACCCCAGTATACCGCTTAGTCGAACATTATATTCGAGGCCTCCCCTCAAAAATTCAAGACTCGGTTCTAAGCACTTCACCTGCAACACTTGAAGCTGCTATGGAACTAGCTACCGAGCTTACCGAGAATCATATCCGTAACGGCAAATTTAAGGACGAGAAAAAGAAAGCCCCCACGGAGGGCCAAACTTCAAACCATTCCACCTCCTCCTCAAAGTTTGTTAGTAAGAGAAAACGAAACACCAGAAACTTTGCTGTCACACAAACAAATTTCCCTATCCCTGCTGCACCCATCACTCATGTTGCCCCCTCACCTACACCATAAAAAGCCATACTCCGGCCCATACCCAAAATAAAACCGTTGCCAATACCATCACTTTCCTGATCATCCATGCCAACATTGCACCGGCTGTGGTCGCGCAGGTCACACCATTCAAACCTGTCGCGCACTTCAGCGAACGAACCGCCATCAGCCCTCAACCCAAACCCACCATCAGATAGTGGGTCAAGCCCAACAACCTTTACTCCTACCACCTACCCAACATGTAGCCTAATCCTACTACCAACCCAACTACCCCATGATGCAACCTATGCGGGCCTGTTACAACTGTGGAGACCCGAACCACTTCAGGAACACCTGTCCACGCTTGGTGAACATCATCCATGCCCAAGCTCACGCAAATCCAGTAAACCAGGCTAACCAAGCTCCTCCACCTGCTAGAGGAAGAGCTTTCAACATCAACGCCAATCAAGCTAGGGCTAACAACAATGTGGTTAACGGTACGTTTCTCATCAATGGTAGTTATGCATCCATGTTATTTGATACTGGCGCGGATAAGAGTTTTGTGTCTTTAGAATTTGAACCCATCCTCAACCAAACTCGTGATAAACTCATGGAATCCTTAACGGTAGAAGTTGCTGACGGAAAACCGGTCTCATTAAACTCTATTATACGCAATTGTACTCTCACCTTAAACGATCACGATTTTCCAGTTGACCTCATTCCTATGAAGTTGGGAAGTTTCGACATTATTATTGGTATGGACTGGCTCAGCCAACATCATGCTGAAGTTGTATGCCGCGAAAAGTTCATTCGCATTCCTCTTGCAAACGGTCAGACTCTACGAATTGGAGAAACCCCTTCGAAAGGACTCAAATTAATGTCCTGTCTTCAAGCCCGAAAATATCTCCGCAAGAATTATGTCGCATTCCTAACTCATGTCGTCAAAAAGGGAACCAAGGGAGAAGAAACTCGAAGACATCCTAGTAGTAAAATATTTTCCGCAAGTTTTTCCTGACGACATTTCAGGACTTCCTCCCGTGAGAGAAGTCGAATTCCGCATTGATCTTATACCTGGAGCTACACCTGTTGCAAAATCTCCTTATAGGTTAGCCCCATCCGAAATGCAAGAGCTAGCCAGTCAACTGCAAGAGCTGACTGACAAAGGATTCATACGTCCTAGCTCATCGCCTTGGGGTGCACCTGTCCTTTTTGTGAAGAAGAAAGATGGAACGTTTCGCATGTGTATCGACTACAGAGAACTCAACAAGTTAACGGTCAAGAACCGCTACCCATTACCTCGTATCGATGATCTTCTTGACCAACTTCAAGGCGCCACCTGTTTTTCAAAAATCGACCTTCGTTCTGGTTATCATCAACTCAGAGTACATGAAGAAGACGTTCCAAAGACCGCCTTCCGAACTCGTTATGGTCATTATGAATTCATGGTCATGCCATTTGGTTTAACCAACGCCCCAGCTGTCTTCATGGATCTAATGAACAGAGTCTGCAAATCTTATCTCGACCGTTTTGTTATAGTCTTCATCGACGACATCCTCATCTACTCAAAGTCTAAGTCTGATCATGAACGACACCTTCGACTCATCCTTACACTCTTAAGGACAGAAAAGCTGTACGCTAAGTTTTCGAAATGTGAATTCTGGTTAAGGGAAGTACAATTCCTTGGACACGTCGTCAATGACAAGGGAATTCATGTTGATCCCTAAAAAATCAAGGCAGTACAGGAATGGCAAGCGCCACGTACACCTACCGAAGTAAGATCATTTCTTGGTTTGGCTGGTTATTATCGCCGTTTTATTGCAAATTTCTCCCGTATCGCTGTACCACTCACGGCTTTAACACATAAAGGAAAACCCTTCATATGGGGACCCAAACAAGAAGAAGCCTTCCAACCCCTTAAACAAAAACTCTGTGACGCACCTATCCTCACACTTCCTGAAGGTTGTGATGACTTCGTGGTTTATTGCGACGCGTCAGGGCAAGGACTAGGCTGTGTACTGATGCAAAGAGGAAAGGTGATAGCTTATGCTTCTAGACAACTCAAAATTCATGAGAAGAATTACACCACCCACGACCTGGAACTTGGAGCCGTTGTGTTCGCTCTTAAGATATGGAGACATTACCTTTACGGTACTAAGTGTGAAATATACACTGATCACAAGAGCCTCCAACATATCTTTAACCAAAAGGAGTTGAATATGAGGCAACGAAGATGGGTCGAACTTCTTAATGACTACGACTGTAAAATTCGGTATCATCCGGGCAAGGCAAACGTGGTGGCCGATGCGCTCAGTCGAAAGGGTTATGCGAACTCCATTCGTCTTCTATGTTCGCAAATCATAACCGACATCAAAGATCAAATCCGAGAAGCCCAACATGTATCAGTAACGGAAAACGACGTACGCAAGGAGCTGTCTTGTGGAGCTGAACTTAAAATCGAAACTAAATCCGACGGTATTCTGTACTATCTAGATCGCATATGGATTCCCGATCACAATAACCTTCGTGATGTCCTTATGAATGAGGCGCACAAGACACGGTACTCTTACACCCAGGAGCCGACAAGATGTATCAAGACCTTCGATACACCTACTGGTGGCCTGCCATGAAGAAGGATATCGCTGTTTTCGTTTCCAAGTGCCTTACATGTTCCAAAGTAAAAGCTGAACATCAAAGACCCTCAGGACTTCTAGTCCAACCTGAAATACCTGTATGGAAGTGGGAAAACATAACCATGGACTTCATTACCGGGTTACCTCGCACCTCCAGTGGGTATGACACTATATGGGTAATCATTGATCGTCTTACAAAATCAGCTCACTTCATTCCGATTCGCGAGGACTTCAAGAATGAGAAGTTAGCTCGTATCTACATCAGCGAGATCGTAAGCCGTCATGGTGTACCATTAAGCATTATTTCAGACCGCGATGGTCGTTTCACTTCACGAACATGGCAAACCGTACAAGCCGCTTTGGGTACACGATTAGACCTCAGTACCGCTTATCATCCTCAAACTGATAGACAATCTGAACGCACCATCCAAACTCTTGAAGATATGCTTCGAGCATGTGTCATAGACTTCAAAGGAAATTGGGACGCTCATCTACCATTAGTTAAATTTTCGTACAACAACAGTTATCATTCAAGTATCGGCATGGCACCTTTCGAAGCTTTATATGGTCGTAAGTGCCGATCTCCAGTATGTTGGCACGAAATTGGAGAAGCTCAAATCACCGGTCTAGAATTGATTCAGGAAACAACAGACAAGATCCATCAGATTCGAAACAATCTTCTAGCGGCACAAAGTCGTCAAAAGAGTTATGCAGACAAACGATGAAAGCCCTTGGAGTTTAACATTGGTGATCATGTACTTTTAAAAGTATCACCGTGGAAGGGAGTAGTTCGTTTTGGCCAGAAGGGCAAGCTAGCACCACGCTATGTAGGACCTTTCAAGATACTCGAAAGAGTAGGACCTGTAGCATACAAGCTTGACCTACCAGAAGAACTCAACAGAATTCACCCCACATTCCACGTATCAAATTTAAAGAAGTGTCTCGCCGATGAAAACCTCCATATTCCCCTAGAAGATATTCAGATCGATGAATCTATGCACTTCATTGAAAGACCAGTAGAGATCATGGACTTTGGAGAAAAACGTTTAAGACGGAGTCGTATTCCAATTGTTAGGGTACGCTGGGAGTCGAAACGAGGACCTGAGTTTACTTGGGAACGTGAAGACTCAATGCGCGAAAAATACCCGCATCTTTTTCCTGTTACCACTACTACTTAAATTTCGGGACGAAATTTCTAAAAGTAGGGGATACTGTAACATCCGTCGAAAAACGGGTTTTCAAAACCCGCTTCGTTTATTAATCGAATAGTCAGTTTCAATTTTTTGTTGCTTATTTAATGCTCATTTTAATTTTAAACAATACATAACTAATAAACATATTAGAATATGGAAACTAAAATTTTTAAAAAGTAAAAATAAAGTAAATAAAAAAGAACCTAGGCTGCCGGGTTTCGAACCCGGGTCAGCCGGAAGACACAACCAGCACACAACTTAACCACTCCGCCACTTGGTTCGTTTGTGTAAACAAGGAAACAAATAAGACTTAACTTTACCCGTGAAATCATCTGTTTGCGCCAAAACTGAAACCGCTCATCGGCTTTCAACTGTCCAGACTGTTGAGTGATCGCTATTACTGATTATAACCGATAGATCAATTGCTGCCCACGTTCTTAATCAATTCGGTCATCAATTGTCTCGATTCATATGATTTTGGGTGTTGAAAACCGAAATCATTTACTTCCTGATTTACACTAACAATATCATCGTCTCATAATTCGGAAACACTCACAGAACTTTCAATTTCACTTTCGCTCTAATTTCTGTTCGTCGGAAACGTTTTCTGATATCGTCGGACTTTCGCCGGAAAACCGTGACATTCATCGAATCGGTAAATTTCTCAATTCTTTCATCTTCTATCTATTGTTAGACTTATACTAACTCAAATCCTTCAACCAGAATCGGTCCCAGACGACGATACCGGATAATCTGCACTCGCCGGAAAATCTCTGAAAATTCCGAAATCACGCTGTGAATCGGTACAAACATCTAAACTCTCTGATAATTCTTGTTTAGTCATTTAATTTCACAATTAGTTAATCAAAACTGTTAATTGATCCGCTCAGACGGAATTCATAAAACAGAGCCGACGACTTTGCCGGAGTTCTGAGAAAAATCATCTTTCCGGTACATTCATTTCCAAAACCTTCTCTATCCATTACATTTCAATCATTTATAATTTTCGTTAATCGAATTAAACAAGAACTGTCGAACATCGGTTGTCTGTGTCTTTGAACGAATAAGATGAAGTCGAACCTAATGTATAAGTTTAATTAAAACAAGATATTAAACCGGGTTAGACACACAGTCCAGCGGTGGACTGTGTGCAAACACATAGCGCACGTCACGAGTTCGAATCTTACAAACGCACCGGCTTTCCGAATTAAAACCAATTTTTTTGTTACTGAATCAGAGTAGGACCCAGGATGTTTTTAAGAATAATAAAAACTGTAAGTTTAACAGATAAGTCACACAGCCCAACTGGTTGGGCTGTGCGCTGACAAACCAAGGGACCCGAGTTCGATTCGGTTTCCCTGCAACCGGTTCAATCATTTAAATCCTTTTAGTATAAATCAAATAAATTAAAACATTTAATTAGTATATATATATAATTAAAACTTAGAATATTTCGGGTTAGACACGTAGCTCAGTTGGTAGAGCTGCGTGCACGCGTACGGGAGGTCACAAGTTCGAACCTCACTCAGCGCAAACAAACACAAGTCCGAACCGGTCAACAGTCAAAGTCAATGGTCAACGGTCAACGGTCAACCCAAAAAGTCAACATTTTTTTATATTTTTATTTTATTTATTTAATTTAAAAATCAATTAAAAATACTTAAAAATAATATTTTTAAAGTTAGAAAATGACCTTAAACTCACAAAAATAAATCTAAAAACCCTATTAAAATTGTTAATAAAATCCACTTATTTACCGTACCTTTTCATTATTATTTATGTTAGTTATTCCTCGTCGATCAACCCTCTAAACTCGTGCGCATTCAACATCATCAAACGAACGCACCCAATGTGAGTGAATCTCTACAAATTCCCCGTTTTAATCACATTTTGGGGTGTATCATGTGTCATTTATTATTTATTACATTTAAACACTTGTGCATCCATCATATTCATGATCAAATGTGTATCCAATATGTATCAATTGTTTGTGTGGTTAATGTTTAGATTTAATTTATCATTTTCAGTACATACATCATCATAGGCTCGTCTGTTCCCCATTACCTATGAGCGGAACCGTTCCCCATTACCTATGAGCGGAATGTGGCGTTGCCAACATACGATCGGCTCTGTTGGATTGAGCCTTGATCGCACATACATCATCATAGGCCGTCCGTTCCCCATTACCTATGAGCGAAACGTGACGTTGCCAACATATACATTATGATTCATGTCATATACTCATGCAAGGTGGTTTGTTATTGTATGTTTATTTACGTTTGCTCACATATGATTATTGCACAATTTTTTCATATTAATTACAACAAGAAATCAATAATAAATGTTTTCTAACAAGGTTCACTCGCCAACTTTTGTTGACCCAAAACCCCCCATTTTTACACATGATACAGGTGATCCAGTTGAAGCAAGAAACATATAGGACGGCCTAGAAGAATAAATCAGTTTAGATTTTGGATTGTTTATTTAATTTTCCTTTCCTTGTATTGTATGAATTTGACTTGAACATTTGAGATGTAATTTGAATTTAATAAATATGAAACATATTAGTAAACATCATGAGCTTTGGTGATAACCCAATTATGCCCCGACTCTTATTCCGCTGCGGGTCGGGGTGTGACAAACCGAACGTTAACGTGTGTTATACTATGTGCTTTTAGTGACTTATAATTGGTTACTAGCTTAGAATGTGACAAATACGAGTTCTTATAGTTTTATAGGATAAATTACCCAAATTAGTAAAGTTAAAGGTTCAATGATAATGTGGAACACTTAAGGTTAATGAATCAAAAGATATCACCTCAACCGAGAGTTGTTCAGATTTAAAAGTGGCTTGATTAATCAAGAATTTCAAAAATAATGAAGTCTAGGGGCCTCTAGGTCATTTTTTGAAAGTTTAAATAAAGAAAAACAAAGGATTTCAGGCCTCGTCGTAGGCTACGGTCGCTAGACCGTAGTTTACGGTTAGTGAAAATATGGTTCAGCAAGTGACCGTAACTTACGGTCCTTGACTGTAGGTTATGGTTAGGTTTAAGTTTGGTCAGATATGCCGAACCGTAGCTTACGGCCAGGTATGTGAAAATTTTGTGAATTTGACACGTTTGAGCGAGTTGAGCGTTTAACTCATTTGTGGTATCACCCGAGGGTTAGTACACGTGTCGGTATATTACCGGACGGGAATTTTACGAGGTGTTACAATTAGCCGGGGGGCTAGTGATAAAGTCGGGAGCGATACACGACTCAAAGGAAAGCTCTAAGGTACATGGTTTCATACTTTGTATAATTTCCTTAGTATATTTGCATTGAATAAATGTTGAATAATGAAATAATATTAGTGAAATTCGATTCAATCATAAGCGATGGACTTCGTACAAACGAATCGAATGATTAGATAGAGAATAAAAATGGGTTGGGCTAGTTCATAAGTGATGGGATTCAAACTTGAACAACCAAAACCAAGTGAAGGTGTGAACCGAATGAAGGGAACGCATGATATAAGCAGTGAATTTTAAGTGTGAATGGTAATAAGCTTCTTGTTTGGTTTAAGTAACCAAACGGGTCAAAAACATAGCGAAACGCTAACCAGGTAACGGAAGCATAAATGCAAGTTTAGTAGACTTGGAAAGGGGTTTGAATCCGCAAGTTTAGTAGACTTGGAAAGGGGTTTGAATCCCTTGTTGGAGCTTTTATTGTTGATGCTTTTCTTGGTCGATACCTAGTTCAATTAAAACAGGTTTCTTGTTAATAAAGATTTTTAGGCTTACGTATGGAAGGAATTATCGTAAACCTAATTATCCAATTTTAAAAGAAACGAGTTTTGTTTTACGTTTTGTTCTACATACGGTACCAATTATCTTTCAATAGTAAAGCTATTTGTAAGGTATGAAGAGATGAGTTGTAGGCAAAACTTACATTCATCTCCGGAGAAAGAGATGTTGCCTTCTAGAGAGACCCCCCGACTCTAAGCAAATAGCTTATCCAACTTTAAGGTTGCAATAAATACAAAATGTTTATGTTTTTAATTATGTTCTAATAACCAACAACAGAGTTTAATATAATTAAACACATCCACAAATTTTTTATGTAACTACATTAACAAAAATTTTGAAAGCTTGAAATCGTGATATATACAATTTATCCTTCTTTTAACTGTTTAAATTATATAAAATTCTCTTTTAAAGAGAGGGTTCAAACCCTTAACCTTAGCAAAATCAGCACCTTAACTCTAATAAAATTGGAACTCTCACCAAGTCAGTAAGTCACAATTTTGTTTTAACCATTACATCAAACACTTGGGACCCATTTAACAATAAAGTGTCGCATAAATTCATTATTCATCTTTTACTATGTGATTTAAAATGGTGACCACCCACCGAGCATACCAAGCATGTGGCACCTCAATGCCGGACAAAACAAAAATACATATTAAATCTTCACATGACTCACATGGTACAATAGTACTCCAATCATCAGATTGAAGTGTTATCTTATATCTAGATGTGTGGGGAGAATCAACTAAAGTTTCAAAAACTTTTAGACCAACACTGACATGCACGTCAACGATAACGAAAACGATAACGAGAACGGCGAGTCACCGCTACTCGACAACTTCGTGTACGGCGCCGTTGACTACAAAGGCAGGCCAGTACTCAGATCTAAATCCGGTTGCTGCCGATCTGCATATTTCATCATCGGTAACGTTTATTATTATCATTATTAGTATTATTATTATTATTGTTGTTGTTATAATAAGGTTTATAAGTTTTTGATGTTGAATATATTTGCAGGTGTGGAAATGGCAGAGAGAATAGCATATTATGGGGTGAGTTCAAATTAAATTACATATTTGACCGGACCTTTGGGGCAGTCAACGGCTACGGCGGCCGAGAATGTCAACGTCTGGGCCGGAACGGCTTCGCTTCTTCCCCTTGTTGGAGCTTTTATTGCTGATGCTTTTCTTGGTCGATACCTGACTGTTATATTAGCTTCTCTGCTCTATATTCTGGTTTGCAGATCTTTTCATCTATGAATCATTATGGGTTAAAATAAAAAATACACGTATATATTTTTGTGGTTATTCCATAACCAAATTGGATTGAAGATGAAACAAATGGCTAACAGGCACTGGCATTGCTGGCTTTTTCAACATTGATTCCATCTGACTGTACAAACTCCATTGATGGATCACCATGTTCTCCTCAGCTCCAAGTTATCATCTTTTTCATTTCTTTGTATCTTGTGGCATTTGCTCAAGGTGGACACAAGCCCTGTGTGCAGGCATTTGGGGCTGACCAGTTTGATGCAGATGATCCAGATGAACTCAAATCCAAAAGCTCATTCTTCAACTGGTGGTATTTTGGATTGTGTGGAGGGCCTACAGTTGGGATTTTTGTTTTGAGTTACATTCAAGATAACCTTAGCTGGGGTCTTGGCTTTGGGATTCCTTGTGTTATCATGGGCTTTGCCCTCGTAGTGTTCTTGTTTGGAATCGTAACTTATCGTTTTGGTGAGAAAACCCAAAAAAAAAAACGCGTTTGCGCGAATCAGCCTCGTGTTTCTTACTGCAGCTCGGAATTGGAGGGTTTTGTCTTTAGAAATATCTGCAGAAGAGGAAGCTTCTGGGATAATGCATCATCAAGATTCTCAACAATTTAGGTAAGAAGCTTTGTTGACCCTGACTAGAGGTGGAAAAACAGGCGGGTCGAGCAAATTGGGTAATGGGTCAAAAGTGTAAGGTTGTAGCGTTTTCCCTAAACTTTAAATTATCAATATAAAGTAGTCTAGATCATAGTTGTCAAAGGCGCAAGTCACACTTAACGTGCAAAGGGGCCTGAGGCTTTTTTGCGAGGCGCTAAAAATTGAAGGTTTTTTTAAGCCAGGCGTGTAGTGTATAAAGACAATTTTAAGGGGACTTACACATGTTTAGTGCTAGTTTAGGGCTAAATTAGGCTGTTTTAGGTTAAATCCAACATTGATTAAGAGTTTAGACATCTCCTAGGGGTTTTAAATAGATTCAGATAGCTTTTGGCCAGAAATTAGCACCTGAGTGCCTAAATAACTACATAATCTGGCCGGAAGATACAAGGTCTAGCCGGAATATGAGCAGATTGCGCCTGGACCGCCACAAGGCGCTTTTCTTGCGCATGGTTGCTCTTACGTGCGCGCCGGTGCACCTTTGACAACATAGATCTAAATGTGTATGATTAAAGCTATATAACTTTGATAATAGTATAATCTTTCAGGTAAAACTTAAAACTGATATAGAATGTTGTGTGCATTAAAAGAACACTTTGTGGACCTTCGTCCCATTCAAGTCCCGTGACCAGTTTCTTTTTAAGGTTATATTTGTTAATTGTACTCTTTGGACCAATTAAGTATAACCAAATCAAGCGATTCATAAGTAAACGAGTTGAAATTGTCACTTCTAGTGGTTGAATTTTGAGTCCCTAAAAGCTAGATCTATGTGTATTAGAACTAGCACAACTCAAATCATATTACTATTTTAGAGTAATAAAATAACTGTAAATTATAAATTATGATCCAGTGTGGCATGGATTAAGTTTCTAAGATCTTGTTGATATTGGTTTTATGGCAGATTTCTCAACAAAGCTTTGGTTTGCTGTGATGGGTCAAATGAAAATGGAACTGTTTGCAGCACTGATGAAGTGGAAGAAGCAAAGGCGGTTCTTAGACTAATTCCAATATGGGTTAGCTGTTTAGGGTATGGAATTGTATTTGCTCAAACTTCCACATTCTTCACCAAACAAGGAGCTACCATGGACCGGTCAATCGGGTCAACCTTTGAGATTCCACCAGCCACACTACAATCTTTCATTGGCCTCTCGGTTATCATCCTCATTCCATTTATGACACCAATTTAGTCCCTCTTACCCGGGCAATTACAAATAAGCCATCTGGCATAACAATGCTTCAAAGAATTGGAACCGGCATTTTTATATCTACTATTTCAATGGTTGTTGCAGCAATCGTTGAAACAGAAAGATTAAATATTGCTCGCGAGTATGGATTATTAGACGATCCGAATGCAATGATCCCGATGAAGATATGGTGGTTATTACCTCAATATCTGTTGGCTGGAGCGGGTGATGTGTTTACAGTATGCAAGAATTCTTTTATGACCAAATGCCAAGTGATCTGAGGAGTATAGGTTTAGCACTTTACCTGAGTATCATGGGAATTGGTAGCTTTCTTAGAAGTTTTATAATCTCGATCGTTGAGAAAACGACTGGTGGAAACAGTCAAGATGGTTGGATATCTGATAACATGAACCAAGGCCATATTGATTATTTTTACTATCTTCTGGCTGGAATCAGTGCAGGTGCATTTGTGATGTTTATATATACTTCAAAATCGTATGTTTATAATAGAGAAAGAGGCATGTGATGTGATGTTGTTGCCACGTTTACCTCTGTGTAGCTGGTCTAAGTATTAGTCTGTTAACTTTTGTATCGACGCACTGTATTTGTGGATGTGCTTGGCTTTTACTACCTTCTTACTAATAAAAGCTAATTTTAATCAAAACTCTCTTTGGGATTTCTAGTACAATAAAACCTATATAACTACCTAATTTCTCATTTAATGACATGTTACTGTCCTAAGTCAACATTGTCCTTTTTACTATCTATATACTAAAACTGAATTCGACTTGAAGTTGTAGTGGTAAAGAGTCTGGTTGGATAACATGGTAAAATAAGAGAGTTTCTAGTACACATGACATGTACCATAAGAGAATTTCTAGTACATATGACATGGGTTGAGTCGGATCGACCGGTAAACTATTTTTATGGAATATATATTAATAGGTAATGTAATGGTTGTTAGACTATGTGCACAAAATGCAAAACAATGATATCATTATAACAATAGTATCATTATCAATGCTATAAGAAATCTAGGGCATATGAATAAGAATATCACAATTCACAACAAGTGGATGATCAAGAGAGATTTTTCTTAACAAACATGATTTAAACAATGTTGTTTCGGAATGTTATGGAACATTGGTTTTTACTATGTGATGTAAGTATTTAATATGAGATATGCGCTTCTTATATAAGAGAGACATTTGTAGACCGCCTAACAATCGAGACTGAATAATACATGTTCGTTTAAGTTGAATGATCAATTATATCCAGTTAAGATTTTATGTTACGAAACACAATATGTTGACATATTCAACGTCTTGTACTCAATTTGAAATATTAGTGTCGCAAAATGATATAACTAAAAGATTATTTTTTTTAAATAGTTTTCGATTGATATTAGTAGGACTTTTATAATAAAACTATAGATAAAAAAGCAGCAAACTGCGATGCAACCTTTATGGCTTTTCAATCAAGAATCCCACTAAAGTTTTGATAAGAACCCCAAGTGTATAATGTCAATCAATGTAGCAATCTTACACAAATGTTGATATCAGAAAGCTGACACATGATTGATAATCACTATCTTAAAGTTGGATATGCATATCTCATCTTTTGTATACTAATTCTTTTAGACTTTAAATGATTTAATATGTCAGTAAACTTTTCCTTCTTATTTTTAAATATTCGATTTTAATTTATTATCATACTCATTCGTCAATGTGAAATAATATAACTAAAAGTATAATGGTGTAAGTTATAAAATAGGTTAATTAATAATATGTGTCATTCTTAATGTGGTTGATAGTTGGTGAAATTTGACCTTATCTAAGGTATGAGGTGCACGATTGAACTTTGATTGTTTCATGGGGTATTGTCTCTTTCATATGGTAGGTGGTTTGGATAAACAATGCTTGTTTTTTAAGATTAAAAATAAATCCAAATTCTATTATTTTTTATTATCAGCTATAATGAGACATTCCTAACATTAATTTTGACTACAAAATGAGAGAGTCGGCTAGATTACTACAACATTTAGATTTAAATATTGTTTGTATTGTTAAAGAGTTTAAATTTATAACCCGATTATCATATGTTAGAAAGTTTTAAACGCATTATGTGAAAGATGTATCAATTTTATTAAGCATTCCGTTTTGTAATAAATTAATCATATTCCTTATTGCAGATTGTGTGGATTGTACTAGACTAACTTCTCAATTTATCTATTTTTGAATCTAGTTAAAAACAATTCAACAAAATTGTATTTTTAATAAATTGAATATTAAATTCAACAAGTGGTTTATGACTGGGGTAATGGATTGGGTTTCCGTGGCTAAGCCAGTGAAACTTGTTAGAACCTGTTGATTATGGATGGGGTAGTTGTGTTTGTTAAACATGCATTCTTCCGAAACAACATTGTTCAAATCATGTTTGTTAAGATACTATTTTTAGATCTTATGATTTGAATTTTGTTCGACAAAGACGAGTAGGTCTTGCATAGGTACTTTGCAAGCTTATGATGTTATACGCGATCACGCTATCAATCATACATCAAAACATTTTGACCATTCAGTTCTTGCTCAATCTAAACCATTGAATTAAAAGACTTTTACATAGGCTAACTTTTGAAATAAAGTTACAATACTTATGAATCAATAGGTTGTTTTTGAGCCCGGGGTTCTCTCTAAAGAGATAGAGGTAAGGTTTGCAGACACTTATGTTTCTCAAACCCTACCAATAGCTTTTCTTTTTTTTTTCGAATTTACTGGGCACGGTTGTAGTTGTTGCTATGAACCAATAGGCTAAGGCAGTTGAATAAAAGTGACTTTTATGAAACCATTTATGGACTATGGTCAATAGCTGTATTGCGCTATTGATTTCATACACATTTTTTTTATAAAATTAGCAACTTTGTTCTTAGAATTGTACGACTAAAGTCTCGTGTCGACCGTACAATTGCAATCTTAAGTTGTTTCAAGCATTCAAAAACATAATATTGATAACCAAAAGCAAAACACATACCTTCTTAGCCGCATTGACCCTTTTCGGGTTGAGTTTTATATAAAATTTTAAAAAATGGTAATACTTCTAAAACCCATAAATTGTACAATATACACTTTATGAACATGACTCAATCCATACCCAGTGACGGATTCAAGAATTTTTTTCAGGGGTTCCTTTCTTAGATTTTCACCAATTCTCATTATTTTTTTCAAATCATACCTTGTACACTTTATGAACACGACTCAATCCATACCTGGTGGCGGATTCAGAAAAAAAAATTTCAGGGGGCTTCTTATTCTCATTAATTTTTTCAAATCATACAAGGTTTTCACTATTTTTTTCTAAACCAAAAGAATTTCTGACAACACCTAAACCCCCTGATCTCCCCTATCCACACCACTTGAAAACACATGCTACTACTACTACCAAGAGGCCAGATAAAAAGTCAAATATTTATTGCCAAATCTCCAAGTTTCCCAACAATTACAACAAGCAAAAGCAAAAGAAATAGACGCAACCCACACCACTTAAAAACACATGCAACTACACCAACAGGCGATATAAAATTTCAAATATTCGTTTGCCAAATCCTCAAGTTTCCCAACAATAAACAACAAGCAAGCAAAAAAAAAAAAAAAAAAACAAAACATGACAAAAACAGAAAGAATCTTCACATGTCAGCATGGTTTCTTAAATCCTTCAAATTTATCCACTCAAACCTCTCACAACTCACAAGTGTTGATCAAACATGAAAGAGTCGAATGTAGTTGACATTGACATGGAGACCACCACCGGACTCGATATTCCTCTGCTCAACAACTTCGTCGACGGCGCAGTCGATTACAAAAACCGTCAAGCCATCAGATCCAAATCCGGCTTCTGGCGTTCCGCAATATTTATTATCAGTAATAATGTTAACCCTCATCTTATATTATTTTTAACTTCTAGTTAGTTAAAACTTAAAAGGTTTTTTAAGTTTTTTTTTTGGAACGGCAACTTTCATAAATAGAAAAGCTACTAGCAAGCCACTAGAGCCACAAAACAACAACAAACCAGACCAAAAAAGGTTTTTTAAGTCTTGATGATGTATATATAACATATGCAGGTGTTGAAGTGGCTGAGAGATTTGCATATTATGGTGTCAGTTCAAACTTGATCACATACTTGACAGGACCCTTGGGTCAGTCGACTGCTACTGCAGCCGAAAACGTGAACATGTGGATAGGAACAGCGTCGCTTCTTCCTTTAGTTGGTGGTTTTATTGCTGATGGTTTTCTTGGTCGATTCCGAACGATTATAATGGCTTCTCTGATGTATATTCTGGTTTGTTATCTCTCCATCTTTGCTTTGAATTCACAAAGTTAAATAACTTTTGCATATGCGTATAACTAAACAAATGAGTATCACTGACGAAATATGTCAATAATGCAAAGTACGAAATATTGACGAATGATTTGAATATTGTTGTTTACTTTTAGTTGGTGGATTATTTAGTATATGTTTGTGTTCGTTTATGTTTGTTTAGAATATTAAGAAATAAATATAAAGGAACGCAAATATGTTCACTTTAACGAATGAACATAAACAAGAAAACTCATTTCTTTTAGGTGTTAGTGTTTGTTCGGTTATTTTAAAGGAATAGTTTTACTACTTGTAGTTAACTTTGACTCAATATGATTGATAGGCACTTGGCATGTTGGCCCTTACAACTTTGATCCCATCTAAGTGTGAAACTCTTGGTGGTGCCACATCAAGTTCTCCTCATCCCCAAGTCATCATGTTCTTCATTTCACTCTATCTTGTTGCATTTGCTCAAGGTTGTCACAAGCCCTGTGTTCTGGCATTTGGAGCTGACCAGTTTGATGCAAGTGACCCACATGAATGTACAGCCAAAAGTTCATTCTTCAACTGGTGGTATTTTGGAATGTGTGCTGGTCCAATGGTTGGGATCTTTGTTCTTAGTTACATTCAAGACTACCTTAGTTGGGGTCTTGGGTTTGGGATTCCTTGTGCTGTCATGGGTTTGGCCCTGGTCATTTTCTTGCTCGGAACCATGACGTATCGGTTTCCAAAGAAAACCGAGGATAAAAGTGCTATTGTGAGGATCGGTCAAGTGTTTGTTGAAGCAGCACGAAACTGGCGAACGACACTGTCAGCGGTATCTCTAGAGGAACAGGCTTGTGAAACCTTCACTCATCAGGGTTCTCAGCAGTTCAGGTATTGAGTAATTAGAGCTAGAGGTGCAGGGCCGGTCCTGAAAACTCAGTCCGAGTCGGAAAAATGTGCCCCTTGCCGCTCATTGTTATTATTATTTTTTTTTTCGAAACTAAAATGTGTATTGGGATAATACCTAATGGGCTTAATTTATAAATTTTGAGACTGATAGTTTTAAATGGGCCTGATATATAAGTTTATGTTTTATATTAGTTTTGTGTTTTTTTTTTAATATAACATATATATATATGATTTTTCTAAAAGATGTGCCACAAGATAAAATTTCCCAAGACCGGAAGTCCTCCCCCCCACCCTCAGGGCCGGCTATGTAGAGGTCGTAAACGGACTGTTTTCAATCAAACCTAACGTGCACCCGAAATTCATGCCAGACACATGAGCTCCAAAACAGCATGAGTTTTGCGGGTTAATACGAACACGAGCCGTTTAATCCATAATTTATTTTACTTTATTTTTTGCGTATTAATACTCTAAAGTTACTAAATTTTATCCTAACATACAAATGTACTTTAAAAAAATGAATATCATTTTGTTTAATCATATAAGTTATGATATAAATACCCAAAACAGATTTAGTTATAATACAAAAACGTTTTATTTTTTTTATATTTATATAGGTTAAACAGGTCAACCCGCAGACTAACTAAGGGTTTGACCGAAAACTGACCGGAACCCATTTAGGCTAAACCCACGAATTTCGTGTTAGGGTCATGTCGTGTCAAAAATTCACACCCCTAAATAGAACCTGATATAATATCAAATAAGTTGCTAACTTCTTTCTGATACTGGGGTCACTCAGGTTTCTCAACAAAGCCCTGCTTTCACCTGATGTATCGAATGAAAGCAGGCCCGTTTGCAGCATTGATGAGGTGGAAGAAGCGAAGTCTGTTCTTCGACTCATTCCAATATGGGCCAGCTGTTTAGCTTACTCAACTGTATCATCTCAACAAACAACTTTGTTCACCAAACAAGGAGCTACCATGGACCGATCAATCAGGCCAAACTTTGAAATTCCTGCTGCAACACTTCAATCGTTCATCGGCCTCACCATTGTCATCCTCATTCCCATCTATGACACCATTCTGGTCCCTCTTATGAGATCAGTTACAAAGAAACCGTTCGGTATAACGATGCTGCAAAGAGTTGGAACAGGCATCTTCATATCTATTGTTTTAATGGTCGTTTCAGCGCTTGTCGAGTCAAAAAGACTCAAAACAGCGAAAGAATACGGGTTAGTAGATGATCCGGGGGCAGTGATCCCAATGAAGATATGGTGGTTATTACCTCAATATGTGTTGGTTGGGGCTGCTGATGTTTTTGCAATTGTGGGTATGCAAGAATTCTTTTATGACCAAGTTCCAAGCGAGCTAAGGAGCATCGGTCTAGCTCTTTACCTTAGTGTCTCGGGTGTTGGTAACTTTCTTAGCAGTTTTCTGATCTCGAGCGTTGAGAAAATCACAGCTCGCGATGGTGAAGATGGTTGGATATCGGACAATATGAATCAGGGACATGTTGATTACTTTTACTACCTTCTTGCTGGGATTGGTGCGGTCGCATTTGTGATATACTTGTATGCGGCGAATTTGTATGTGTATAATCAAAGAAGAGCTTGTGATGTTGCTAAATGATGAACATGAAGATATGTTTAAACTGAAGCACAAGAATGTTGCAAGATATGCTGCTATGTTATGAACTTGTAAGGGTTCATAGTTATATAAATCTGTATTCATTTAGTCGTATATATAAAACGCCTCGGGCAACTTGACAGTTTTTTCAAAGATTCATTTTCGTCTTCGTGCATCTAGTTAGCTCGCGCACTTATTGTAAAACTTTCTAATGTATTATGCGTATTTTCGTAAAAATTTAGTGTTCTGATACGAAACCTCGGGTGTGTGTATATTATTGGGTTACTAGATCTGTTTTTTAAAATTGTTTTCAATTGAAATTTCATGTGGGCAGATCCAAATACATATTTAAATACGACATGATATAAAAAAGTTTAAATTTATAATTCAGACTTATATATGTTAAATAAGTATACATAAAATTTTATGTTATAAAAAATGATGAATTATATCATAAAGTATAAAATAGTGATGTCTTTTTATTACATGTTTTGTTTATGCATCTCATTGTGAAAAAAAATATAAACCACATGACATAAAAGATACCAATATTGTGTTCAAATTAATCATTTTAATTTCAACCAAATATATATGCTATATTTTAAGTAGGGGTGTAAAAAAATCGAATTAACAGAATCATAACCGAATTAATCGAGAAAACCGAACCGAAAAAACCGAACCAAATAAAAAATCAAAAGAAGCGGATCGATGTTATCAATGTTTCCATACTCACCATAATCGAACTGAACCGACATGTAATAAATCTTTTTAGGATTTAGTACTTTTCACCACATTTTTAATATATGATGTTTTTTATTGAAGATTTTTAGTATTTATGGGTTTTTCATATCGTTTTGTGGTTTTGGTTGAATGTTTATTTAAATTTATAAAATGTATCATATCACTTTATTTGAATATTCAATAATAATTGGTATTAATATTATAAATTATATGTATTTTCAATACTATGTAATATACTAATATATACAAATATGCAATAACAATTTATTCCAAGTTAAAAAAATTAAGCTATTTTTAACTAAGTTAAATACACGGTTAACCACCCACAACCGACCAGCTATTACCGTCAAAATCGATTAACCATAACCGCCATAACCGATCGGTAATGGTTATGGTTATCCATTAACCGACATCGTGACTATGATTATGGTTTTAGGCTAAAACCAACCTATACGCACCCTTAATTTTAAGAAGTGTCTTTTTGTGTGGACTTTGTTCTTTTTTATGGGCCAAACTAAAAGAGAAAGAAATATGGGTGGTGGATGTAATTTAAATGGGCTTGACTATTGTGTTGTTCGTTGTGCTTAGGCCTATTAGTTTAATGTTCACATTCATACATACTTGTACCTATGTACCTATGTATTAAAAATAATATTAGTCAAATTAGTTTGTTAACATGCTATTTATATTTTCTTATTATTACCATCATATGTCAGTGTCTCAAGTCACTAATTCAATAATATAACACTTAGTACCCCACAGAAATTGAGCACCCTGAAGTTTAAGTCTAGATATTCCTAAGATGCTTATCTAAATCTTTTATATCATAGTTACCAAATTGTAATGCCATATATCAAATCAAATTTTTTATTCACGAAAGACTTCATAAATGAAGTAATATATTAACTTATTTTAACCTATTGAACAAACATTTTTATAACATATGTGAGTTTTACATTTTTTTGTAAACGATGAAACTGTGAAGATATGTTGTAAAATGAAGCTCAAGTATGCTGCAATGTTGTGAACCTTAAAGGGTTCGTAGTTATAACTGTATGACCGTTGTGATTGTATATAACTGTATTCTCTTAGTCGTATACATAAAACACCTCAGCAACTTGACGGTTTTTCAAAGATTCATTTTCGCCTTCGTACAGTTAGTCCACGCTTGTCATAAAACTCTTTAATGTATTCTACGTATTTTTGTAAAAGTATAGTGTTATGATATGATGCCTCGGGTGTGTGTATATTATTGGGTCATGTGAGTAGATCCAAATACATGTTTAAATTCAAAATGGTATAAAAATATGGTTTAAATTTAAAATTCTGACTTATATATGTTAAATAAGTATATATAAGATTTATGTTACCGTAAATGATAAATTATCTCACAAAGTTTAAGATAGTGTATTAGCTATATATGTCTTGTAATTACATATTTTGTTAATGCATCTTATTGTGAACAAAAATATACCACATATGTAAAAGAATCCAATATTGTGTTCAAATAAAATCATTTTAATTTTAACCCAAATATGAGCTATATTTTAAGAAGTGTACTTTTGTGTGGACCATGTTCTTTTGATGGGCCAAACTAAAAGAGAAAGAAATGTGGGACCTGTGGGTGGTTATAATGTAAACCATTGTGTTGTTCACTGGGCTTATACCTATTATTTAATTTAATGGTCACTCACATTCATAGTTCATTCATACATACTTGTACAATTGTACCTATGTATTGAAAATAACATTGATCAAATTAGGAGGGGGTATCACATCTTACTTATATCTGGTATCAGAGCCCTAGTGTTCCTGCCATCCCTTTCTAAGGTATGATTAGTATGCTCTGTGACTGCCGACTTTGCGCGGATTTCTCAATCAGAAAACGAACCTTAGAAGGCCTTTGTCAGACTGGTCCGACACGCTGAGTTTTCTTATCCCACATCTAAAAGTAGCTTGTTAGGTGAGTCGTAAGTCGGAAGGGTCCGCAGTAATATCATCAAAGTACGAGCTTGAAGATTAAGATCAAGAGTCTTTAGAAGTCTAAACCTAGTTATGAATCCAGAACACCCACTCTTCCGTTCCAATTCTAGTTTCGTCGGTCGTCTGCGTCAAAGATTGATCAGTTATGCGAGATTTCTTATGTATCTGATGAGTCTAAAATTCCTATTACTAGTATGCCTTTAGTTAACCCTTATAGTGTCTTTAAAAAACCCCAAAATTCCCTCTCCAAAAAGGTAAAACAATTAGTCAGTTCGGCGTCAAACCCCGTTGTCAAAGAGTTTGTGCAAACCTTCAAGTTTGATTCCCACCAACTCCCAGCAACAATCTCCGAACACCTCATCCCCTCACTCTCCCCACAGATCTTCCAAGGATCTGCCTATCCCAAGGATATACCCATATCCACTTTGGTGCCATAAGACTAGCCCTAACCTTTCACGGAAGAAAAGGACTACCAGTGTTCTCTCGTATCGCCCTTGTTGATACAAGATTCGTAGAGTACCAGCACGCTTGCATCGGTACCATCCAAACCACGTTAAACGCCGGAACTGTCTTTGTCACCTTCTACCAAAACTTTAATATGCCTTTCAATGACCCGTCATTGTTAACGGCTCTTAAAGCCCAGATTCAGATCAACGGTACGCCACAGGTCAACACCTTCCAGGCCCCTTTTCATTATCAGATGGCCTGTCGCGTCCAAAACCACTCTTTGGACATCATGGTTCCCGGATCGCAGGATAACTCTGGCGATGCTCTACTCATAGACATCGACTCCAATGCCACACCAACCTGCACATATGTTCCCAAGCATTTATCCAGAGAAGAGCTTACAAAGCTACTACCTGAGAAATGGATAACTAACTATGAACAGATCCACCAAACGCCGGTTCAGACAACAACAACCCCTGACTTCGTCTGCCATCA
The DNA here is from genome assembly GCA_947069175.1 of Scalesia atractyloides. Taxonomy (NCBI): domain Eukaryota; kingdom Viridiplantae; phylum Streptophyta; class Magnoliopsida; order Asterales; family Asteraceae; genus Scalesia; species Scalesia atractyloides. The sequence continues at coordinate 7,186,394 of CAMTDV010000001.1, forward strand.
GGATGGACAAGTTGAGGTACAGTTTGCAAGACAAGACCGTAGAGACGTCTTCTCTACGGTTAGCATGATCCAACCGGTTGAAGAACCACATTTCCCGTTCGACGTATGTGACTGCCAGGAATGCCTGGAAGAGGCATACCAACTGGAATACGAAGAAGAAACCAAAACCAAGAAGAAAAGGGGATCCCAAAATGCCCTAAAGAAAAGATACGAAGCCGGAGATCCACAGGTTGGTCTTCTTTGAGAACCATCAGGAAAGTTTGACTACTATGTCCTGTATGGTGATCAAAAACCAAGCCCTAAACAGACAAAACCATCTGTACCAAGACGTCCATCTACCCAGCTAGACGGATTGTTCATGCTTGGAACAACACCTCCAACCCCCAGCTCTCCAGATTACCAGGTTGAATTCCCACCTTTAACCTCTTTTGAGCATACCCATCAAAAAACCAAACACAGCTGGAAGATCAGGAACCCAACAACCATCAATGCAAATGGTATTCCTGAATCAGTAACAGCTGTTGAAGCCACCTTAAACTGGCAAAGTGAAAATGTTGTGGCACAAAACAAAGCCCTCACCACCATCCTAGCTCAGCAGTGTAATCTTACGAAAGCCCATGAAGATCTAACGAGCAGAGTTCAAGGTTTAGAAGGAATCATATATGAGATCAAGGCCAAAATCCTTGAGCTACATCATGAACTTCTCCAGCTAGTACAAAACTCCCTAGGCCACAAAACCCACAGGGACTTCAACAAAAAGAAGTTGAGATGAAATTCCTCAAAGCACAACTCACAGATCTGGAAAGACAACATAAACAACAAAGAGTCTCCACCTTTGTTGATGATCCATGGAGATTGCCATCGGCACCGTTCGTGCGAACGTCCTTTGATCCCCAACCACTACCAGCATCAGCGTTCCCACAAACTTCTCCAACCCTAAACCTCTAGTCTAAAGAACAAGCAAAAATCAAAGCTAGAAAAGCTTCCTCGACAAGAAGCACGTCATCTGAAAGCATAAACAAAATCCCATCCTCAAGCAGAGGAAAAGAACCATCAAAAAGTGGGAAAGATATAGATGACAGCATCATGATGACCTCCTCAAAGGCTCCAAACATGATGCCTACCAAAAAAGAGAATGGTATCTCATCATTCTTGCAAGCTTTGACCAGGAATAACAACCCAGTGGATCTACAGATAATCGCTCCAGTAATTAACCCACATGACAAAACACCATCCATTTCTGAAGAAAGCTCTACCTCACACTCCTATGAAGAACTACCACCAACAGATGAATTCGAACATATGTTCATGAACAAGGCAGAAACAACTGAAAGAGCCTATGTTTCTGACATTGATGATGAAGTGTCCTAAATATCACCACAAACCAACGAGAAAGCTCCTCCAAACACGGATTCAAAACAACAATTCACCTTTGACGACATCTCCCCAGCAAAATGGCGTGATAGAAGCGTTGAAATGCTAACCTAGTGCACAGCAGAGCTCCAATACTACAGCATTGACATGGTCATCAAACGCTTTCTGGCAAGATGCCAAGGAAGACTTCGGGATTGGTACATAAGTCTTTGTGAATATAGGCAAACGAACATCCTAAAAAGAAAAAACCCAGAAGAATTCATAAATGCAATCTATTATGAATTCATTGGGAATCCGTTAGATCAAACAATTCGAGCTCGAGAAGAATTCCTAAAATGAAATGATGCTCTTTCCGTCCAAAGGATCTTGAAAAGCATTACAACAGAATGTCTGAAAGGTTTTATTGTGTCCATGTTATTGATGCCATAAAACTTAAACAAGTCTTCTTGAACTCCTTTCCAGAGTCTCTCTCGAATGAGGCATATAGATCCCTAGAAGCCAAAAACATGACAGTTGCCCAGGCTTCCCTCGGTGGACTCTACCAACTAGTCATGAACGCCCTAACTAAACTATGTAACCAAAAACGGTTCTTAGATGAGTTTGAAAAAACAGGAAGAAGGCTCGGGTCTGCATGCAACGACAAGCACCTAAAGATCAAATGCAAAGACGAATCGTCATGAAACTGCTCAAAACCTCACAAAAAATCAAGAATTTGTCCAGTTCAAAAGGTCAGGTAACTCCTACTCCTCACGGCGAAGAAAAGGTACATCCCGGAAGAAATGGAAATTCATAAACAAAAAATCAATAAGAGGCCGAAATACAAATCGATGCTACGTCTACAACAGAGAAGGTCATTTTGCAAAAGATTGCAAAGATAAAAGAAAAACACAAGCCCTTCTCGAAGCCATCAACAAGGTAGAACCGGTAGATGTTTCTGACATAGAATCACTTTATTCTCTAGATAATGAACAAGGAAAAAGGATGGTCTGGACCATATCCTACAGTTCAAATGAAGGATCAGAAACAAGCGAGACATCTAAGTCTGAAGAGGAGCCAATGCAAATATACATGATGGAAGACGTTTTTGAAAATACCCATAGTTTCCGGTCACCGACACTGGCACCAAAAATGAATAAGATAAGCCAAAAGTTCAAACAGTGCCCCAGCAACAAAAACCACGTGATAGATTCCCTGACAAAATAGTTCAAAAACACTGGGATCCTATCGTCTCAAAAGAATCTCCCAGCTCAGCTTAAAAAAGCAAAAGAGGTCACCAAAACTAAAGCAAAAGGAAGATGTGACCTCCATCCTGCAGATTCCTGCCACAAGCAGCCAACAAAGCAAAAGTAAAGAGCATGGCCCACATGAAGACAAAATAACATGTGGTCACAAGGGAAGCTTACCTCGGAAGAAAGTAAGAAAAAGAAAAAATGCCTAATGGGTCAAAAAGAAAACAGAAAACCCCCCAGAACGCCAAGCCAATCACAAGGAACCAGCTACAAAGAACAAACAGGAAAAGTTGCCGAAGGGTCTGTCATTACAAGCGATAAGAATCCTTCACAACTGCTCAACAAATCCCCCAATATTCCTTGTCGGATGGCATTATCTACTTAAAGGCCAACAAGAACAAGGATCACCACATCCCAAACTTCCCCATTCCAAAAGAAGTACTCATGAATACCTCAAACCCCACAAACATAAGCACCTTCATCCGGAAACTGAAAGGCAAGAATGTCCCTTCAGAAATCATCAAAGTAGTTACCAAACATGGAATCACAAATTAATCCCTCTTAAACTACAAAAACCTTCTTACACTCACCTTCAAAACACAGGGTTCATTAATGGATGGAGATAAGTTCTTCCCAGATTATCCCTTCCTAAATGTTTTCAGGCTCAAAAACTTGCACATATTATCAAATGAAGGTCTGGCTTTCCTATGGTACCTCACGGAATCTTTTGCCATTGCCATGGCTTTTAATTCCAACAAGCTGTTAGCTTACCTCTCAGACTACCAGTTAGAGATGCTAACAAGAAGAACCTTGCCAGGGTTCTCGAGTGGTTCCTCCCAATCTCTGATTGGGACTACCTCATGAGGGCTCCCCTAAGAAACATTGCATGGTCTTGCTCCGCAAACCCAGCCAAGGCTGGTGTGATTTAAACTCTACAGCACCGCCTGCCCTCATACACTCTTGGTATAACCTAAACCCCGCAAGGTACTACTACAAAATCAACTACAAGGATTCTTGGATAAATACGCGTATTAACCTAGCCAAAGTAAGCCAGGTAGAGGTTGAAGAACTGCCACCGTAAGTCCTGAACGATGAACATCCACGGAAGGAAGAAGATCCCCGGACAACTTAATGGGAGAAGACTATGGTAGAATATTTCAATAATATTCGAGCGCTCACACACCCTCCCATGATCGTCCTTCCAACAGCCCCCGAGAGAAAATCGGTATTCGACCCTATACCAAATGATAACCTGTTACATCAGAACCGCCCCAGTTCACCATCGAGATCCTTGATTCCGCAAAACCACAGTAAAGATGTCCGTACTCGCTTAGTGTGCTAATAGTGTGCTTAGGATAAAATAAAGCTTTAATCACTCTTAAAGTGATGTAAGCATGTGTGCTTAGGATAAATAAAGCTTTCATCACTCTTAAAGTGACGTAAGCGCTTATGTCATGAAATTTGTATTTTCCTAGATATTTTCTATGTGTAATTAAGTGTGATGTCATGGATGATGTAATCAAGCCTTTCCTTGGTCTATAAAAGGAAGCCTTCCCCTCATTTGTAAATCACCCTTGGAAAGAAATAGAATCTTCTTATATATTTCTCTCTTCTTTCTCTCTCTAGTTCTTGAGTCCTTTAGAGTCTTTTATGTTTAACACCATTTGAGTCTTTTTGTTTAAATCTTTTATGTTTAGCACCCTTGAGTCTTTCATTGAAGTCTTTTATGTTTATCAACCTAGTCCACCCCCTGAGTCTTTTACTGGTCTTATATAGATCAGCCATACCCCTCCTATCTTCTTAGGTACAATTGTACAAGTATATATGTTAGAACTTTTGAGACCATTGGTGCTTGATTATCCGTAGTTTGAGCTAGTTTGTAATGATTAGACAAAGTTAAAGGGTCAAAAGTGCAATATGGTGAAACTTATATGTACGCAGCGTATTTAGAAACCCAGCGTATTTAATAAATACGCTGGGTAGTCGTTTTGTATATATATGATGATCAATGAATGTATGTCCAAGTTTCTTGGACAGATTTTGGTGATTCTCTTGTGTTGTGATTTTTGCTATTGTGCTTACATCCGATTATCCAGGTGCTGTTATAGATTACATGTTATTGGGATTTCATATACAACACTAGTTGTTTGATCCATTCAAGATTCTTCATCTTCTTTGCTTGGTTTTTCTTAATATTTGCAAATTCAAACAACTAATCCATAGTTGTTTGGGTGATAACAATCAACCACTGTGATCCGAATACGTTTTGGGACTCACAATTTGATATCAGAGCCTTTGGGCTCTTGATTGTTTGAGTTTTTGTTTAGATTTTTCAAGTTTTGAAGGTTTTACAAAAGTTTTCAAAGTTTTATGGTTTTTCAAATTTTTGGGTTTAAAATGGCTTGATCTGGTGCGTTTATGTAAGACCCTATCTTAATTTATTGAATTTCTATTAAAATTTCGCATCAAAATGTGCAAATGCGAATACACGTCCGTGCATATTTTCGAACTTATTAAAACTTCATAAACATTAATCAATTTAACATATTATCATTGAATAGTTTCATAATAACAAAACCAAGTGCGGAAGCTTGAGCTTTGATCGTGTTCGGTTCTTTATAGAGCTTGGTCCTCCTCCGGTGCTCACAATCATTACCTATATTTCATAATTTATGAAATACGTTAGTTATAAATAGATTATAACGTAACCGAATAAGCCCAAAGGCCCAAAACATTAAACACAACATTTTTAGAAATCACCCGCCGTAAGCTACAGCTCCGAACCGTAGCTTACGGTCTGTTGATTCTGTTCTGATCAGCAGCTATCAACCGTAAGCTACGGTAGGCCACCGTTGTAACACCCTGTAAAAATCGTGTCCAATAATATAGTGACACGTGTTGTATTTTAAATATAGTCTGTTAAAGACCAATAAGGACTAAAGGCGTCAACATGCTCAAGTCGAGCCTCTTAGTGATGAGCCGATGTCAACATGCATAAATAACAGCCTCTGAGTGACTGATATGTCAACATGCTTAAATCATTAGCCTCTGAGTGACTGATGCGTCAACATGCTTAAAATTTGGCCTCTGAGTGATTGATATGTCAATGAGGGGAGGACCAAGGAGGAAGCGTGGAGCACGTATGTCGGTACGTGCCGGACAAAGGTCGGGATCGCTACCACCTTTACCCAACTCTTACCCCACAATACAAGAGGACCCATAAATGGGTGGACCCTCTAATGTTCCACCTATAGTGGAACCAACACCAACACCTGTTGTTCAACCACCACCAACGGGTTATACTAACCCAATTCTCACGTATCCAGACACGTATGGATATGATCCTCTTAACCCGTGTACACCGGTAGACTATCAAGCATGGTCGCAAGACCCCTACATGCAGGCGGTTATGCACAATGCACTTTACCCGTCTCCTTTCGCACCTACTTATCCACCGACTAGATACCCAACTTATGGGTACCAGTATCCGGTTATGCCACAACCACAACCTCCGCCACCACTAGAGGCCATTAATGAGGCCTTAGAAAGGATGAAAGAAATGCAGCAACAGGCGGAGAAAACGGAGAAGAAGACAAATAAGTTCTTCAAGTAACTTTCCAAATTGGTCAAGGGAAAGAAGGACGAGTGAAGTCTCTTCTAATTATATGTAGTCCCTGCAAGGACATTGTTATTTCTTTAATCCATGCATGGACATTATTATTTCTTTAAGTACTTGCATGGACAAGTTTATTTCATCTTTCTAGTATTGTAATTTCTTATGGAAATTTAATGAAGTACTTTTGAAATTATATATATATGTAATTCATCCTCTTGAAAACGAGCGCCTCGATTTTACTAGAATTTATGCTCTGCTATATAATTCCAAAAGATATAGATTGATTATGCCAAGTGGCACAGACCACACATTGGCCAAGAAGTGATAGTTAAGTACGAAGGGGTCTTCTATCAGGATAGTTAAGGGAAGTTATCCTTCTATCCAGGAGTAAGGGACTAGGTCCAAACCTCCAAGGTCGTTAAGGTTGAAGGTGACCGGGACCATTAATCAATTATTAAGGTACTCCTATGTAACATTAAGAAATGTTCATACTCTTGGTAGTGTGGCTTGAGGAACCACACTAGCCGTCAGGCCAATGTGCCTAATTAATTGTCCAACGGGACAGGCTGATATGCCATGTACTCTGATATGATATAGGCCAATGTGCCAAATTAATTATCCAATGGGACAGGCTAATATGCCATGTACATCTGATATGATGTAGGCCAATGTGCCCCATTTAATTGTCCAACGGGACAGGCTGATATGCCATGTACAACTGATATGATGTAGGCCAATGTGCCCAATTAATTGTCCAACGGGACAGGCTGATATGCCATGTACATCTGATATGATGTAGGCCAATGTGCCGAATTAATTGTCCAACGTGACAGGCTGATATGCCATATACATCTGATATGATGTAGGCCAATGTGCCCAATTAATTGTCCAATGGGACAGGCTGATATGCCATGTACATCTGATATTATGTAGGTCAATGTGCCCAATTAATTGTCCAACGGACAGGCTGATATGCCATGTACATCTGATATGATGTAGGCCAATGTGCCCAATTAATTGTCCAACGGGACATGCTGATATGCCATGTACATCTGATATGATGTAGGTCAATGTGCCCAATTAATTGTCCAACAGGACAGGCTGATATGTCATACACATCTGATATGATGTAGGCCAATGTGCCCAATTAATTGTCCAACGGGACATGCTGATATGCCATACACATCTGATACGATGTAGGGCAATGTGCCCAATTAATTGTCCAACGGGACAAGCTGATATGCCATATGTATTATGTCTTAACTGACAGGCTGATATGCCATATATATTTTATGACCAATATGACCGGCCAATGTGCCCAACTATTATGTCCATTAGGGACAAGCCTATGAGCTATATAATTGTCAATGATGACAATGACAGTTGCGACATTGCGATCCACTATCCAATAATATATGTACTGCGTCCAAATTGTAATTTGCCTATGTTGGTCTATTAAGACCTAGGCCAAATATAGATATGTTAAGCCTAAGAGTTGTGATGTTATTCACACTAGTATAGGCAATGGATTGTTATATCCAATATTAAAAGCTAATATGGTTGATGCGCCATGCCTAAATGAAGTTTTATTGGTATATAGAAACCAAGACTTAAAGATGGCTAACTCAAACGAAGCACAAAGTAGCCACATAAATGTTGAATCTAACAAAGCTGAAAACAAAAATATAGATGATGAAAATTTTCGAGATCGCATTGATGCAGATATGGAAAGGGCCATGAGTAAGGCCATAGAAAAGCTAAGAGAGCCGAGTGCCACCCGCTCTAGACCCCTATCTATTCCACCATCTTCAGCTCATAGGGAGAGCTCTGTTCACTCTTCAAATGCGAAGAGTGAACCAAAGAAAATAGATCTTATTGAAAAGTCCCGTTTTGTTAAGGACGGATGTACTTATAAGTATTTTGTCTCATGCAAGCCCCGAGACTTTAACAGGGAGAAAGGAGCGGTAGAAGCCCTAAAGTGGCTTGATGAGATGGAAACGATTGTAGATATCAGCAATTGTGCTGATAAGGATGTGGTCAAGTACGTATCACAATCCTTCAAGGGTGATGCCCTAATATGGTGGAAAGCCATGATTCAATCAACAGGTAAGGTACACCTGTACAACTTGGGATGGTCCAAATTTGTTGATTTGGTAAAAGAAACTCACGGCCCAACCCATGAGGTGGAGAAGCTAGAGACAGACTTCTTGTCTCTATCAATGAAAAACCTAGACTGTCGGAAGTACGTCTCCGATTCAACTCCCTATCTAGGTTAGTATCCTACTTAATCACCCCCAAATCCAAACGCATTGCGCGTTTCACAAATGGATTGGCGCCCGAGATAAAGGGCATGGTAAAGGCTGCACAGCCTAATACCTATAGGTCTGCTGTAGACCTATCTCTTTCCCTCACCCTAGATCTGGTAAGACAAAAGTCAATTAGGACTGAAACTGACGGAAAGAGGAAACGGGAGGATAATAACTCCCAAGGATTTAAGAAGAAAGGAAATTTCGGGTTTAAGAAGAACCAGCACGTGTCTAGTGACAAACCTCTGTGCAAGAATTGTAAATATAGGCACCGGGGATAGTGTAGTATAAATCCATAAACCAAACCCTATGGTATCTGCAAGAGAAAAGGGCATAAGACCTTATATTGAAAGGATCTCAAGGATGCAGTTTGCTATAACTGCAACGAAAAAGGGCATATAACGTACAATTGCCCCAAGATACCCAAAAGTAATGAGGCAAAGCCTGAGGAGGCCAAGAAGGGAAATGCCCGTGCCTTTCAAATGAATGCCAGGGAGGCCGTTAATGACAACAACGTCATAACAGGTACATTCCCGATTAACAATATCTATGCTAGAGTTCTTTTTGATTCGGGTGCAGATAAATCATTACCCTAGACAAAATTTATGAGATAGAACTCGCCGATGGAACCTTAGAAATTGTTTCTTCCATTCTTGATGGATGCTCTATATTCATTAAGAATCATTCCATCCCTATCTTTCTTTTGCCAATGAAATTGGCGGGGTTCGATGTTGTCTTAGGCATGGATTGGTTATCTCATAACCAAGCCCGCATTGCCTGTGATAAAAAGCTCATCGAAATCAAAACTCCATCGGGTGAAATGATCACCATCCCTGGAGACTCACACTATGGATTGACGGACAAGGTGTCATTATTTAAAGCATCCAAGTGTTTGAGAAAAGGATGTGTCATCTACATGGCACAAGTTACCATAAATGAACCAAAGCCAAACCTTGAAGATCAACCAGTTATCTCGGAATATCCCGATGTTTTCCCTGAAGAATTACCAGGCCTACCTCCAGATAGACAAATGGAGTTCAGAATAGATATCATACCAGGGGCAGCACCCGTAGCTAGAGCTTCATATAGGCTAGTACCTACTGAAATGAAGGAATTGAGGACGCAACTAGACGAACTCCTATGGAAGGGCTTTATTCAACCTAGTTCCTCGCCTTGGGGAGCTCCAATCCTCTTTGTTAAAAAGAAAGACGGATCAATGCGGATGTGCATCGACTATCGGGAGTTGAACAAACTAACAATTAAGAATAGATATCCTCTCCCCAGAATCGACGATTTATTCGACCAACTTCAAGGGGCTAGCTATTTCTCCAAGATAGATTTGAGATCAGGGTATCATCAACTGAAAGTTAGAAGTGAATAGGTTCCTAAAACAGCCTTCAGGACCCGCTATGGTCATTTTGAATTCTTAGTGATGCCTTTTGGGCTCACAAATGCACCAGCAGCATTCATCGATCTCATGAATAGAGTCTGCAAACTGTATTTGGATAAGTTTGTCATTGTCTTTATAGATGACATACTTATCTATTCTCGTAATCAAAATGATCACGAGAAACATCTTCGGTGCATCCTAGAATTATTAAGGCAGAAGAAAACTTTATACAAAGTTCTCTAAATGCGAATTTTGGCTTAGAGAAGTCCAATTCCTTGGATACATGGTAAGTGAGCATGGTATCTAAGTGGATCCCGCCAAAATTGAGGCCATAATGAGTTAGGAAGTGCCCAAGACCCCGACGGAAGTTCGTAGTTTCTTGGGATTGGCTGGTTACTATAGGAGGTTCATTGAGAACTTTTCAAGGATAGCCATTCCTTTAACTTACTTGACCCGTAAGAATATTAAGTATAATTGGGGTCCAAAGCAACAAGAATCTTTTGAGATTCTTAAACACAAATTGAGCAACGCTCCTGTGTTATCTATACCTGAGGGTGTTGAAAACTTTGTTGTCTATTGTGATGCTTCGCACACTGGCATTGGCTGTGTGCTAATGCAAAATGGCAAGGTAATTGCCTATGCATCACGACAATTAAAGGTGCATGAAAAGAATTACACTACCCATGAATTGGAGCTGGGTGTCGTTGTATTTACACTAAAACTATGGAGACATTACTTGTATGGCACAAAGTGTGTTATATACACAGACCATAAAAGTCTCCGGCATCTGTTCAATCAGAAAGAATTGAACATGCGACAACGTCGTTGGATGGAAACTCTTAACGATTATGATTGCGAGATTTGCTACCATCCAGGCAAGGCAAATGTAGTTGCCGATGCCTTAAGTCACAAGGAAAAGGTTAAACCTATTAGGATTAATGCTAAGAGTATTGAGCTTAGAAATAGCTTAAATGAGAAGCTACTAGATGCGCAAAAGCAAGCCCTATTATAGGCTAATATTCCTAATGAGGGATTAGGCGGAACTGTTGATCAATTAACGCCCGGAAATGATGGAATCCTAAGATTTAATGATAGAATTTGGGTTCCTATCTTTGGAGGACTTAGAGATCTAATCCTCCAAGAAGCGCACAATTCAAGATACTTGGTTCACCCGGGAGGTGACAAGATGTATCAAGACTTGAAGAAGAATTATTGGTGGATGGGTTTGAAGAAATCCATAACCACTTATATAGCTAAGTGTCTGACGTGTTCACAAGTTAAGGCCGAACATCAGAAACCGTCAGGACTTCTACAACAACTTGAAATTCCCACTTGGAAATGGGAAATGGTAACTATGGATTTGATTACCAAGTTACCTAAGACCAAAAGTGGTAATAACACTATTTGGGTCATAGTGGATAGGCTGACCAAGTCAGCACATTTCTTGCCAATTAAAGAAACGTATAATTCAGACAAATTGGCTAAGTTATATGTGGACAAAATTGTGTCCCTACACGGTGTGCCAGTATCTATTGTATCCAATAGAGATACTAGATACACATCTCACTTTTGGAAAAGTTTCCAACAATCGTTAGGCACACGATTAAATTTCAGTACGGCTTACCATCCGCAGACTGATGGTCAAAGTGAGCGTACTATTCAGACTTTGGAAGACATGCTTAGGGCATGTGTGATTGATTTAGGTGGAAGTTGGGATTACCACTTAACCCTAATAGAATTCTCCTACAATAACATTTATCATACTAGCATCAAGGCTGCACCTTTTGAGGCCTTGTATGGGAGAAGATGTAGAACGCCCGTATGTTGGGCAGAAGTTAGGGAGGCCCAACTATCAGGAACTGAGATTGTCCTGGAGACCACAGAAAAGATTATGCAAATCCGTGATCATCTCAAAGCTGCCAGAGATAGGCAGAAAAGTTATGCTGACAAGAGGCGTAAACCTCTTCAGTTCCAAGTAGGGGACAAAGTCATGTTAAAACTATCACCCTGGAAAGGTGTGATGCGTTTTGGAAAGAAGGGCAAGTTGATCCCAAGATATATTGGACCATTCGAGATAATCGAATGTGTCGGCACTATAGCTTATAAGCTCAGATTGCAAGAGGAGCTTAGTGGAATTCATGATGCATTCCACATATCTAATCTTAAGAAATGTCTAGCCGATGAGTCACTAGCAATGTCGCACGAAGACATGCAAATTGATGAAAACCTGAGGTTCGTTGAGAAACCAATTTCGATCGAGGATCGACAGGTTAAGAAGCTCCGAAGAAAAATGATACCTATAGTAAAGGTTAAGTGGGACGCTTTTAGAGGTCCTGAGTATACATGGAGGTTGAGTCCACTATGCGACAAAAGTACCCCCATCTTTTTGAATAAAATCTGGAGGTCGAGATTTCTTTTAAGGGGTGAGAATGTAACACCCTATAAAAATCGTGTCCAATAATATAGTGACATGTGTTGTATTCTAAATATAGTCTGTTAAAGACCAATAAGGACTAAAGGCGTCAACATGCTCAAGTTGAGCCTCTGAGTGATGAACGATGTCAACATGCATAAATAACAGCCTCTGAGTGACTGATATGTCAACATGCTTAAATCATTAGCCTCTGAGTGACTGATACGTCAACATGCTTAAAATTTGGCCTCTGAGTGACTGATATGTCAACATCCCCAGCCTCTGAGTGACATCGGAATCAACATGCTTATCATAAGCCTCTGAGTGATCCTTTGTGAAGTCCTAAACTCTCATACGTGCCATTTGTTAGACGAGAGAGTTCAATTTTGTAAATATGTGAAAGTTGGATGATGGAGTGATTAAAAGTGTCAACATGTTAATTTATACCTCTGAGTGACCTTTTAACGAACCGAGGGCTCGACAATGTCCGGGCATAATCCCGGGTATGCCAAGTATTGGCTACGGAGGGCTAAAAGTGCCAAAAAGGTGTTTAAAATGGTTTTTAGAAGCTTTAATAAGTTAAGGGGTTAAAAGTGTCAAACTTTGAATCTGGCCATGGGGCGGTCGCGGGCCACGAGAGACCTGGCCTGGGCCTCTCGCGCCCCGCGAGAACAGGTCTGACGCAGAAAATTTGTTTGGAGACCAAGCAAAGCTCCAAAACCATTGAAACGAAACCATGGCTTCTCTAAACTGCTATGCCACGTTTTGGAACACTCGTAAGCTTCTTCTTACTCCCCTAAACACCTGGCTTCACCTCCTTTGAGCTCTTCAACTATAAATAGGTGCATAAGTTCTCATTCCAACTTGCATCTTTCTCATTAAATCACTCTTCTCCCTCCTCTGGAAGTTCCTAGCTGAAAGGAGCATCCAACTTAGTTCTCTTGCATTGTAGGAACCTCTTGTAAGTGTTCCTTACTCTTGCATTTTCGTTTATAGGCTTTTATAGCCAAAAGTCAAGCGTTTTACGGCAAACGCTTTGACTTTCTGTTAAGACCATTATGGTCCAACCATTGTTCGAAATGAACATGGCTAAGTGATCCTAATAAGGTAGGTGTTAATCCCTATTAAGGGCACCTCTTGAAGATCACGTTTGCTAGACCAATTGACGGGTCAAAGTTATGGTATTAAAAAGTCATATAGGCCATTTTTCAGAAAATATAAATTGATCTATATATGTTATGAAACATGTTTTGACACTTAAACAAGATGATAATAATTATTAGAACATGTAAGAACATGTTCGGCTCGTCAATTTCAGTTCTAAGGTCGGTTCGCAACCGAAAGTCGCGAAGTTTGAATTCTGCTTTGACTTTCGATTCTGACCCGATTTAGATTAGTTACCTACTCATCTAAAGTTGCATTATGATCGTAATATAATGTAGAATAACCCTCTGAGGTTATATTACATGCTCATAATCAGAATCCAAGTTTATGCACAAGTTCCATAATTATGCCATCTTTGACCAAAATGTCCTTTTTGCATAAACAAGATTTTTAAATGGTAATGAACTTGAAAATGAGTTTCTACTGATGTAATATTATAAGTAGGATTATTTGGAATGTTAAACCAAGTTATAAACTGAGTTTTTAAGCAAGTCCTTAAACTATGTCAATAAATGACGGTTTTAGTCCTTGTGACTCATAAAATGATTTTAATCAATCTTTTCAAGGTAAATAATTTACCTACTGATATGTTATATTAAATAACATGTTTTAAACATTTTAATTTGATCCAAATCAGTTTTAGTAAACATCTCTTAAAAACGTCATTTTACGACATAAGCGTCGTTTAAGCGCATAGTATGGCTTTAAACCATATTATCAACCAAGACTTGATACCTACTGATTTTAAAACTTATTTTAAACATATTTACAGTATGTATATGTTATAAACTCAGAATCCCAAATAATTTATAAACTATGTATAAAATTACCAAAATGCCCCTATAAGACATAATTTCGTTTTAAAACCTTAACGGGCATACAAGTTGATATCCTACTGATATCTTAACTTAATTAAAATATAATGGCATATAGAACTTGTCCATGACTTATCCGGTTACCCGATATCGCTAATATGCGCACGGTTATGTATATGTAACTATTTTATGAAAATTAACCGAAACGGGTTTAACCTTGTCACTTAAGTCTCAAAATCCAGAATGTTAATAGTTTACTCATATTAAACAAGTCAAGGTACTTGTTGGGATTAAACTACATTCTATCCAATCATCGTTTAATCTAGCGTCATACGTTTTGATCAAGTACGCTAGTCGGTCTAAGTCTATGACTTAAATAAAACCGTTAGTATTTAATTGGTTAGTTTATGCCATAATCCAAACGAGAGACTTGCCGGTAAATGCTATCTGCACTTAGTCCTTTTTGTGTACGGCTGAGTTATTAAAAATTAAAGAAGACTAGTTCAGGTAAATACTCTCGACTTATTTCCCCTATACGGGCTTGGGTTACGGTAAATTATTACCGCTTGGTCGGAAATGGGATTAATTGAACGCCGGTTCAGAATAGAAATCCGCATATTCTGTTTAATCAGTTTTGTTTGATAATTTAAACATCGAGGGTTAACTACCGTGTCCTGGATATCCTCGGCTCATTACAATCGAAATGGCCACGACCTTAGCGCGGGTGTAGGCATACACCCGATAGACGCTCAATTATGCTTTCCCACAAGGTTGGGAGGAACTGACTCCTTCATGAGTCCAAAGTGGTGTGTACGACCCTATCTTAATTTATTGAATTTCTATTAAACTTTCGCATCAAAATGTGCAAATACGAATACACGTCCGTCCATATTTTTGAACTTATTAAAACTTCATAAACATTAATCAATTTAACATATTATCATTGAATAGTTTCGTAATAAGAAAAACAAGTGTGGAAGCTTGAGCTTTGATCGTGTCCGGTTCTTCATAGAGCTTGGTCCTCCTCCGGTGCTCACAATCATTACCTATATTTCATAATTTATTAAAAACGTTAGTTATAAATAGATTATAACGTAACCGAATAAGCCCGAAGGCCCAAAACATTAAAAACAACATTTTTAGAAATCACCCGCCCTAAGCTACGACTCCGGACCGTAGCTTACGGTCTGTTGATTTTGTTCAGATCAGCAGATATCAACCGTAAGCTACGGTAGGCCACCGTAGCTTACGGTAGGCTGCTGCAGCCCTTTTCAAGTTTGTCGTTTTAGTTACGAAAACTTCCGTAACTTACTCGATTTTTATCCGTTTTACTTGAAACTTGTTTCTAAATGTCCGTAAATTGTTTACCGACATATTTAACTAGAAATCCTTAACCCGGATTCCTAATTCTTATGAATTACACATCCACTCTTGGTTTATGCGCATATTCATTTTGACCCATTTAGAAATTTAAGCATATAAACTTACATCTCACTTCCTCTTATCCTGTTTCTCATTTTTAATACTAAAATATCTATTTATCTTCCACCACAACTATACTTGTGGTGGATTTGTTATAGAAAATATTTTATTTTCAATTTCTCCCCTTCGGTTGACATTTTACGAAAAAGACCCAATGTTAGGCATTAAGCCGAAACGGCCTATGCCATTTGCTAATACACTAGTGCAAAGGTGAACCTTCTTATGAAACACATTATTAAACTACCCTCAAGGTCGTTTACTTGTTTTATCACCCGAGGGCATTTTGGTCAACTTAGATCCCCCTTTTACGACGTAGGACTATCAATCGCATGATTTGACCAAAGAACACATTTAAATCCTAATTTATTTAAAATCATTAGGTTCCTATGAACCTGATGTCTACCATTTAGATTATGAGATTTACCTTGCTTTAGTTAATCCGATATTCATTTATGACTCGTTTAACTCTCATCGGACCTTAAATTCCTAAATGAGAGTTTGACCCATTACACATACCTAGCTCGAGTCATTCCATTGACTCGTTTAAATACCCTACGCTACTAATCTTTAATTAATAGCAACACCAACCAAACGTCATTTCCATGTGAATGCAAAACTCGATAAGCGTTCATTAGATATTATTGTCAAATGGTAATGACCACACCGTTTGACCCATTTGGTCTAAATGACCATTTTATCATTACGAGATGGTGTTTACTTACCATCTCATCATTTATCAGTTTCAGTTTACACCTCATGATCATATTCTTAATTCTTTTAACCTATTAGAGTTTATGCCATAGAATGCTCTTATTTTAGAGTTCAATATTTATTCATCAAACTCGTGCCTGAATTAACATATTACCCCTTCTTATTCCTTATGGTTTACACCATAAGGTAACCTTTTAAAATTCCTTGTTTATTTGTCAACACATGTCAATTACCATTTTCCCCCTTTTACCATCAAATATGGTTTAATACCATATTTGCTTATTCCGACCCATCTCAATACACGTCGGAACCTTGTATTTATACATCTTGTTCCGAATACCAAATCGCTTGTTCATATTCAAATACATAAGTACATTTACTATTTTAAGGATGTAAGCTGTACTTACCTCGAAATCCGATTATGCTTTTTCGCGTACTTGATCCGTTTGACCCGCTTCTTCACAAGCCTCCGCTTAGCTTGTCAAGCGTCAAACTATCATTTATCATTCGTAAGATGGTTAGGTTAGTCAACATCTAACACGACTGTTTCACCTTACAGATTTATATCAAATTTATCATTCGATCTTAATATTGGTCAGTTTGACTTTTAAAAGTCAACTGCCTATTTACTCATACTAACCCACAAACAAGTTTAACAACTCATTTAGGCATTTCGTTAATTACCCGGTAAGCGTTATTCTTAGGCCACCATTATAGCTACGTTTCCTAAACCAAGTTCATGTCGTTTCTTTTACTAAACCAAATCCAAGCGATTGTTAACATCAAGTTAACTTAGCTTTTGATTAACAATGCTAATTTATCCATTAGCTAGGTTTTCATCTTTATGTAGCAACCCATTTCATCATATTATTAGACATTCATCCGATACCTAATATTACCAAATTTTTACACACTAACTAGTAGAAACATGATCTTATATACTTATTAACATTAACTTAACATCTATTTCATCATTTCATACAAACCATTCCCTAGCAAGTATGAATATGTACTCAAACTCATAATTTGTTCAAATATCTTCCTACTATTATCATGCATGATGATTCTAAACATAGATATATCATCAACTTCATCATATTATTAAAACCCACTTTATAATCTACTTGTTAATCACAAACAAGTAATCTTACATCAAATTGTGCATAACTTCTTTAAGTTTAATGAAATCAATCATACACATACACTAAATATCATCTTGGATCATAACCCAACTATCTAACTGCAAGTAATCTACTTGTCTCAAAGCGCAACTTTCACCAATCTAGGTTTTAAGACATACCTTATGATCCCCTAATCAAGGTGATCAATAATTCATGGTCATGCACTGATTTAGGTCTCAATTGGTCTTCAATTTGGTGGATTAAGCTTGAACAAGGGTTTGCCCTAGTTCTTTCTCCTGAAGGTCGATATATACACACTAAATGTGTGTATTATGTGTTAATAACTTGTTTTAATAAATCAAGTTTCCTTTCTTGGCAACTTTGGTCCCTCAAGTTTAGTTTTGATTTTAAATGAGACTACAACTCATTGTCTTATTATTTATTTACATGTTATTAACTAGGTTATTTTGTTCCTAAGTATTTCGTTTACGGTTTTACTTTTACCTCTAACGGTCTTTTATCTGCTCTTTACTATTAACGTGGTTTGATTACCAAACCTGTTTTTGGGGTGTTACAAATCTACCCCCCTTGAAGAGGTTTCGTTCCCGAAACCTTTCTTACGTAGTTCCTTGGGTCCAACCCGACGAACTTGGTTTCATTTTCGCCTAAGCGTTGCTCATATTTTAATTATTCATAAATCTTACCAGAAGATGCGACAATGTCCTTCAAACTCCCTAACGGTGTCCGACTCGTTTCTTGTTCTTTTTCTTGATTAATGTTTTGTATTCAGGGAATTTTCTCTTTCGACCAAAGATTGTCATATACCTTGCCGCGTGCGTCTTTCTTTGTAATGCCTTCTTGGCCATCAAATCCGATTAGCATTCCTCTTCCTCATAATTCGCTAGAGTGAGTCACCATTTGGCTACTCGGTCGTATGAGTCTGTCTTCACATTTATTTCATGCTAATCATATAATGATAAGCATATTAAACAAGTTTTAAAATTTCATTTAACCTTCACCGGTTAGATTTATTAGTCACCGGTTACCTTATACCTCTGAATTTAGGTACACTCATATTGTTTTCGCAAGGTTTTTACAAACCTTCGAGACCCTAGTCTCATAGCTCGTGTTACAAGGTAATCATATACCATGTTATATATTTATATATATATTGACCGTGATTGCATCACGTCGTGTTAAATTATATATCTATCCTTTTCGTTTTTCGAAAATTTTCTTTTACTTAGCCTTTTAATGTGAGGTCTTTTAATGCACCATTCCTCTTGACTCGTGATCCCAAGGTCATTTTGACCATGTAGATTATTACACTATTCGCAACCCGAAGGTCGTGGTAATCCTTTAGATCATCCTTTTACCCGTGTCGTTCTTTAAATATATTTTGTGTCAATGCACCTCTTTTGTACTTGAAAGAAAAAAGTTATTTACGTTGTTCTTCCTTTTTCCGCCAAATCATGGCTCCCTCTTACCATGAAGGCTAATTTATTTTTACTTCAATTATGTCCCCAGATCATGTTTGATCCGGTTTGTTAACATTTTCGTTTTCTATGACTCCGCGAGTCATTTATGAATCATTTTCACTTGTCGGATCTATTAGTCGTTTCATCTCTATTGGGTGATGATCATTTGCGTCTAAACCTGGCGCAGTGTCAATGGGCGTTGACCACTTGTCACCACAGAATCACAACTACCATCTTTAGTGGCAACCACAACATTTTGTGTATGTTGCCCCAAACATTTATTCAGATCAGACACTGCCTGTTGATAGCCGTGCGTGCCTGCGCGATCGTAGTTCATGACTTGATCAATTATTGTTCGGACAACTCTTCCGACTCTACGACTTCATATGTCATTTATGCGCCGATTCATCTTACGTTTACCGTTATCCGGTTTAAGCCTATATTTTTTTACAACCTATTACCTGGGTTCTTTATCTTAATGTTTTAACGTTCCCCTTATCCGTTTTGCGTCTTCATATATATTCATTCACAACCCATTTTATGGGTTCATTTCTATTTCACGCTCCCATTATTCGGTTTGCGTCTACAGTATATTTAATCACGTCCCATTACCCGGGCTCATTATTATTTTGCTTTAACGCTCTCGTTACCCGGTTTGCGTTTACTTTTAAATTCAATCACTATACTTCTTTTTGACTCGTTTGGCTTGCTCATGTGAAATCCATCACTTATGAGCGATCGAATCTAATTATTTATTTAACCCGTTTGACTTGTTCATGTGAGATCCATTGTAACATTTGTCAAAAACGGGCTTTCCAAACCCGCTTCGTTTGTAATCGAATATCAAGTTATAAATTTTTCGTTGCGTATTTATGTTTATTTTAATTTTAAACGATGCATAATTAATTAACAAATTAGAATTTAAAAACTATAATTAATAAAAAGTGAAAAGAAAATAAATAAAAAAGAAAACCAGCTGCTGGGATTCGAACCCGGGTCAGCCGGGTGAGTCTAAAGACTTAACACGCACACAGATAACCACTCCGCCACTTGATGTCTTCTGTGAGTTCTACGAAACAATTAAAAGATAACTTCACTCAGGAATCAACTGGTTTACGCCAACTGTAACCGTAACCGGCTTCCAAACGTCCAAAACGTTTGAGTGATCGCGGTTTTCTGATAATAACCGATACACCGACATTTTTAATCAATTCAGTCATGAATGGACTTGAATTCATGTGATGTTCGGTTTTTATAACCGAAAACATTCACTTCTGGAATTACTTCAACAAAAGCTTCATCTCGCGACTCAATTACATTCCCAGAACTTCTATTCTCACGTTTACTCTAGTTTCTGATCGTCGGAATTGCTTTTTGAACTCGCCGGACCTTCGCCGGAAAACCGTGTCTTCCATCAAATCAGTAAGTTTCTCAATTCTTTCATCGTCTATCAGTTGTTAAGCTTTTGCTAACTCAAACCCTTCAATCAGAATCAGTTCCAGGCGACGATATCGGATAATCATCATTCGCCGGAAAATCTCTGAGAATTTCTAGAACTCGCTGTGAATCGGTATAAACCTTTAAACATTCTGATAACTCTTGTTCAGTACTTCAATTTCGCATCTAGCTAATCAAAATTGTTAATTTTTCCGCTCAGAAAAAATCCATAAAAACAGAGCCGACGACTTCGCCGGAATTCTGAGAAAGATCGTTTCTCCGGTATGTTTACTTCCAAAATCTTCTCTGCCATTTCATTTTAGTCATTTGAATGTTTGTCAGTCGAATTAAACAAGAAACAGTAGGGTAATCGTAGTCTGTGATATTGTAACGAAGAAGATGAAGTTAGTTTGTTTATAAGTTTAATATAAATTGGATATTATCTCGGGTTAGACACACAGTCCAGCGGTGGACTGTGTGCGCACATATATCACACGCCGCGAGTTCGATCCTTGACACAATCGTATGCTCTATAATAAAAATGTTTTCCTTTTTAACTGAACCGGATTAAATCACTGAAGATGTTAAGTATAATAAAAATTGGTATATTAACCAGGTTAGACACACAGTCCGGCGGTGGACTGTGTGCAACACTAACCCACAGGTCCCCGGTTCGAGACCTGTTGCACACTCCGGTTCGATGATTAAAACCCTTTTTGAAAATAAAAGAATTTTGAATAAACTAAAACAGTATATAAATATAATTAAAAACAGAATTATTTCGGGTTAGACACGTAGCTCAATTGGTAGAGCTGCGTGCACGCGTACGGGAGGTCTCGGGTTCGAGCCTTACCCGGCGCACACTTACACTTTAGCGAACCGGTCAAACAGTCAACAGTCCCGGTCAACGGTCAATGGTCAACGCAAAAGTCAACATTTTTTTTATATTTTTATTTATTTATTTAATTTAAAAATCAATTAAAAGTACTTAAAATAACGTTTTTAAAGATAGAAAATAGCCTTAAACTCACAAAAATATATCTAAAAATCCTGTTAAAATTATTAATAAAATCCACTCATTTACCATATTTTCCGTTATTATTTAGGTTAGTTAATTCTCGTCGATCAATCCTCCAAACTCGTGCGCATTTCATCATCTTCAACCGAACGCACCCAATGTGAGTAAATCTCTACAAATTCCCCGTTTTAATCACGTTTTTTGGTGTATCATATGTCTTACCATTTATTATATTTAAATTATTGTGCATCCATCATGTCCATGAAAAAATGTGTATTCAACATGTATCAATTGTTGTGTGGTTATTGTTTAGATTAAATTATCATTTTAAGTACATACATTATCATAGGCCGCCGCTCCCCATTACATTATGAGCGTTGAGCTGTTCCCATTACATTATGAGCGTGAACCAGGCGTTGCCAACATACGATCGGCTCCGTTTGATTGAGCCTTGATCGCACAGACATTTATCATAGGTCGTCCGTTCCCCATTACATTATGAGCGTGAACGTGACGTTGCCAACATATACAGTTTCATTCATGTTATATATTCATGCAAGTTGGTTTGTTATTGTATGTTCTGGTTTGTTGTTATTATTGTTATTGTATGATTTAAATACGTTTGTTTACTTATGATTGTTGCACAATTTTTCATGATAAAGATAACAAGAAATCAATAATAAATGTTTTTCTAACAAGGCTCACTCGCCAACTTATGTT
The DNA here is from genome assembly GCA_947069175.1 of Scalesia atractyloides. Taxonomy (NCBI): domain Eukaryota; kingdom Viridiplantae; phylum Streptophyta; class Magnoliopsida; order Asterales; family Asteraceae; genus Scalesia; species Scalesia atractyloides. The sequence goes on from CAMTDV010000001.1 coordinate 7,208,668, forward strand.
GACCCAAAAACCCCCATTTTCACACATGATACAGGTGATCCAGCTGCAGCAAGAAACACATAGGATGGCTTAGAAGAATAAACTGGTTTAGACTTTGGATTGTTTAGTTGATTATCTTTCTTTGTATTTGTATGAACATGTTTGGAATATTGAGGATGTAATTTTGACTTTAATAAATATGAAACATATTAGTAAATATCATGAGCTTTGGTGATAACCCAATTATGCCCCGACTCTTATTCCGCTGCGGGTCGGGGTGTGACATCCATCACTTCTGAACAGTCAAACTTTATTCTTTTTCTAATCCGTTTGACTTGTTCGTATGAAATCCATCACTTCTGAACAGTAAAACTTTATCCTTTATCCGATCATTCTTTATCACGGACCATGAATGATAATTATCATCATTATCTCTTTCTTTTCTCTTTTTATCTTTTCTACGATCATAGTCATCGACTTTGATCATTTCCCGTGTGGGCGCTACCTCCGTTTCTATTACCTCGTGGGTCATTTATACTTTGGTTTTACGTGCCATTTTGTCAACCATGGTTCTTTCGTCCATAATGACTTATTCCATGAATTTCCTTGGGTCATTTATTTCTATATGCGCCTATTACCGTTTTATGGTTTCCACGAAAACCATTTATATAAGTACACTTGTAAGTTTCTTGACCCCAAGGATCTTTTAACTTTTCCTATTCACCTTGATTTTACCACATTGAATGTATATGTGTTTATTATAACAAGTTCATGGTATCATGTGTTTATCATTTACTTGGCCAGAGTAAGCGACCAACACATGGTAAACATGACCTTATTATAACTAACACATTACTTCCCATGTAAGTAAATCCTCGGTTCATGTCCATATTTCTGATTTATTTGGTAAAACTTTGTTTAATTGTCATTTAACAATTATTAGTTTTTACCTTTCTTATCTCGTAACATAAGGAATGTTTTTCCTTTTTATAAAATTTTTATATAACCACATTTATCCATGTAATCGTTACTTTTCCTCAATAGGATCTTATTGAAAATTTCTACTTGGATGGTCGATCCCATTCAAGTTTCTAAATTTGAAATCTTTTATTGTTTTGTTATTCACAATTGTGAATAACGCATAAATTCCCACCCAATTTCCCTTGGAAACATTATTCTGAAAGGGTATCCCATTTGGATTTCCCAATACTTAATTTTGTATGCAACCATTATTCGTTGCTCATCTATCGCATACTACTATTCATGCAATAATTTAAAATGTGCACCTGGGTGATATTTGCCTCATGGGCTTTCATTGTCTTTCACCTTTATTCCGTACCCATATTTGATTTAAGTCCTGGTGAGAATGTCCTATTTGTCATACTTCGAACCATTTCTTCATCATATCGGTAGATCCTTAGACTCCCGTCATCTTCAGATGCGAGGGTCCTTCAACTTGAAATTTCATTGTAAAATATTAGTAGCGTTAACCTTAATAGGCACTCGTATTATAATACAAGGCTCTCTACGATACGTGTTAACACACGTAATTTGTTGACTGTATCGGTCTTTTACCAATATGGTTGGGGTAATGTACATTTAAAACATAACCCTTTTGCGCTGTTTTCAACACTTTAACATGCTACACCGTTAATATTCATAAAAACTTACCGGATCATGCGACCAAGCCTCAAACCAACACATTGATCATTAACCTTGAGATCTAATTACCAACTTGTAAGACCCTATCTTAATTTATTGAATTTCTATTAAACTTTCGCATCAAAATGTGCAAATGCGAATACACGTCCGTCCATATTTTCGAACTTATTAAAACTTCATAAACATTAATCAATTTAACATATTATCATTGAATAGTTTCGTAATAACAAAAACAAGTGCGGAAGCTTGAGCTTTGATCGTGTCCGGTTCTTCATAGAGCTTGGTCCTCCTCCGGTGCTCACAAATCATTACCTATATTTCATAATTATTAAATACGTTAGTTATAAATAGATTATAACGTAACCGAATAAGCCCGAAGGCCCAAAACATTAAAAACAACATTTTTAGAAATCACCCGCCCTAAGCTACGGCTCCGGACCGTAGCTTACGGTTTGTTGATTTTGTTCAGATCAGCAGATATCAACCGTAAGCTACGGTAGGCCACCGTAGCTTACGGTAGGCTGCTGCAACCCTTTTTAAGTTTGTCGTTTTAGTTACGAAAACTTTCGTAACTTACTCGATTTTTATCCGTTTTACTTGAAACTTGTTTCTAAAAGTCCGTAAATTGTTTACCGACATATTTAACTAGAAATCCTTAATCCGGATTCTTAATTCTTATGAATTACGCATCCACTCTTGGTTTATGCGCATATTCATTTTGACCCATTTAGAGATTTAAGCACATAAACTTAAATCTCACTTCCTCTTATCCTGTTTCTCATTTTTAATACTAAAATATCTATTTATCTTCCACCAAAACTATACTTGTGGTGGATTTGTTATAGAAAATATTTTATTTTCAATTTATACCCTTCGGTTGACATTTTACGAAAAAGACTCAATGTTAGGCATTAAGCCGAAACGGCTTATGCCATTTGCTAATACACTAGTGCAAAGGTGAACCTTCTTATGAAACACATTTTTAAACTACCCTCAAGGTCGTTTACTTGTTTTATCACCCGAGAGCATTTTGGTCAACTTAGATCCCCCTTTTACGACGTAGGACTATCAATCGCATGATTTGACCAAAGAACACATTTAAATCGTAATTTTATTTAAAATCATTAGGTTCCTATGACCCTGATGTCTACCATTTAGATTATGAGATTTACCTTGCTTTAGTTAATCCGATATTCATTTATGACTCGTTTAACTCTCATCGGACCTTAAATTCCTAAATGAGAGTTTGACCCATTACACATACCTGGCTCGAGTTATTGCATTGACTCGTTTAAATACCTTACGATACTAATCTTTAATTAATAGCGACGCAAACCAAGCGCCATTTCCATGTGAATGCAAAACTCGATAAGCGTTCATTAGATATTATTGTCAAATGGTAATGACCACACCGTTTGACCCATTTGGTCTAAATGACCATTTTATCATTACTAGATGGTGTTTACTTACCATCTCATCATTTATCAGTTTCAGTTTACACCTCATGATCATATTCTTAATTCTTTTAACCTATTAGAGTTTATGCCATAGAATGCTCTTATTTTAGAGTTTAATATTTATTCATCAAACTCGTGCCTGAATTACCATATTACCCCTTCTTATTCCTTATGGTTTGCACCATAATGTAACCTTTTAAAATTCCTTGTTTATTTGTCAACACATGTCAATTACCATTTTCCCATTTTTACCATCAAATATGGTTTAATACCATATTGGCTTATTCCGACCCGTATCAATACACGTCGGAACCTTGTATTTATAAATCTTGTCCCGAATACCAAATCGCTTGTTCATATTAAAATACATAAGTACATTTACTATTTTAAGGATGTAAGCTGTACTTACCTCGAAATCCAATTATGCTTTCCGCGTACTTGATCCGTTTGACCCGCTTCTTCCCAAGCCTCCGCCTAGCTTGTCAAGCGTCAAACTATCATTTATCATTCGTAAGATGGTTAGGTTAGTCATCATCTAACACGACTGTTCCACCTTACGGATTTATATCAAATTTATCATCCGATCTTAATATTGGTCAGTTTGACTTTTAAAAGTCAACTGCCTATTTACTCATACTAACCCACAAACAAGTTTAACAACTCATTTAGGCATTTCGTTAATTACCCGGTAATCGTTATTCTTAGGCCACTAAATAGCTACGTTTCCCAAACCAAGTTCATGTCGTTTCTTTCACTTAAGCAAATCCAAGCGATTGTTAACATCAAGTTAACTTAGCTTTTGATTAACAATGCTAATTTATCCATTAGCTAGGTTTTCATATTTATGAAGCCACCCATTTCATCATATTATTAGACATTCATCTGATACCTAATATTACCAAATTTTTACACACTAACTAGTAAGAAACATGATCTTATACACTTATTAACATTAACTTAACATCTATTTCATCATTTCATACAAACCATTCCCTAGCAAGTATGAATATGTACTCAAACTTATAATTTGTTCAAGTATCTTCCTACTATTATCATGCATGATGATTCTAAACATAGATATATCATCAACTTCATCATATTATTAAAACCCACTTTATAATCTACTTGTTAATCACAAACAAGTAATCTTACATCAAATTGTGCATAACTTCTTTAAGTTTAATGAAATCAATCATACACATACACTTAATATCATCTTGGATCATAACCCAACTATCTAACTGCAAGTAATCTACTTGTCTCAAAGCGCAACTTTCACCAATCTAGGTTTTAAAATACCTTATGATCCCCTAATCAAGGTGATCAACAATTCATGTTCATGCACTGATTTGGGTCTCGAATTGGTCAATTTGGTGGATTAAGCTTGAACAAGGGTTTGCCCTAGTTCTTTCTCCTGAGGGTCGACATATACACACTAAATGTGTGTATTATGTGTTAATAACTTCTTTTAATAAATCAAGTTTCCTTTCTTGGTAACTTTGGTCCCTCAAGTTTAGTTTTGATTTTAAATGAGACTACAACTCATTGTCATATTATTTATATACAAGTTATTAACTAGGTTATTTTGTTCCTAGTTATTTCATTTACGGTTTTACTTTTACGTCTAACGGTCTTTTATCAGCTCTTTACTATTAACGTGGTTTGATTACCAAACCCGTTTTTGGGGTGTTACAGTTTAATCTTTGGGTTGTTGTTAATCAGTGTTTTGGTAAATATTTTAGTCATTTAGCTGCAAAGAAACATGAATTTTGGGTCATTTTTGGGTGATTAGAGGGTTTTTGTTCGTACTAAAACCCTTCTGGGCGTATTTAATGTTGAAGCTAGCGTAGATATATTTGAAGTTGGCTTAATTATTTTGAAGCTAGCGTAGTTAACTTGAAATTTGCGTATTTAACAAATACGCTGGTCTTAAATCAGCGGACTTGCAGAGTTTCAGCGAAATAGTACCAGCTAAATTAATCGAAGGCGACTTCGAAATCAGTGATACAAATCCTCAACGATTTTATCACAGTGTTCTGCAAAATTAACTAAACCTTTGCTTGTTTTCAAATATCCAGCAGATTTAGCATTTTGCAGGACAAAGTCGTCGATCCCCATCAGCGTAATTGTTTCCAAGTGCAGTGAATTTGATCTCTGGTCCAGCGTATTTACCTCCCAGCCAGCGTAATTGTCTTCTCTTTGCAGTGTAATTGTTCTCTGATTCAACAAAACCCAGCATATTTAATCACCGATCATCCATCATGTCTCTAAATCAACTTAATCCGGTTGCCCAAGCCGAACTTGAAACTGGAACTGCTACAAGGCCACCAAAGTTGAAAGGTTCGGAAGATTTCAGCAGTTGGAAAAACATGATCGAATCTTTTTTTGAGTATACCGATTATACTCAATGGATGTCAGTCATTGTGGGCCCGCATGTTCCTATGATAATACGTGACGACATCCGTACTATCAATGAAGATCCTTTAATGTTTACAGATGAAGATAGGACGTTCATTCAACGTGATCGGAGGGCTCACGATGCTGTTACTATGGCTCTGTCGAAGGATGATAACAACCTGTTTGAAGAATACACCTCGGCACATGAACTATGGTTGGCTCTAATCGACCATTATGAAGGTAATGAGGAACTCATGGAGAACAAATGAGACATGGTGCAGAAAGAATATGATATGTTTGGAAGTATTCGTGGCGAAAGCTTGTCTGACCTCATAAGCCGATTTCTGGGGGTGTTGACCAAGATGAAGAAAGTGGGAAACCCAGTTGCAAATTATGCATCAATTAAGAAGCTGCTAGATTCTCTACCAAAAGAATGGAGTCTTCAATGCATGATGATTAAGAAAACTTTCCTCACACTACAACTCGAGTCACACTCTCGGAATTGATTAACACCTTAAAAGCCTTTGAAATGGACATTGTTAAATGAGAGATGAATCAAACTGGATATTCTCAGAAGACGTCTCAGCAAGCTGCTGCAACCTCGGTCCCCAAGAATATGGCATTTCTTGCTCCTGTCACCTCATGTGGATTAAATTCCCAAAGTGCTGTCGAATCCTATTCGAATGCTTCCGCGAACTCTGTGAAGGCCTCGTCATCCTTCGAGAAGACCACTGTGGCCAGCGACACTCAAGCACTTAAAATTTCCACAGAACATGTAGCTCTTTTTAATACTTTCTTAAGCAGCTATGAGGCGCTTATGTCGGGAGAGTTGAAGAGAGATTTCCTCACAGCTGAGGACATGTATCAAGTAGATCCAGACGACATGGTGGAGATGGATCTGAAGTGGCAGATGGCAATGATCACTCTACGGTTGAAGAAATTCCAAGATAAAACGGGAAAGAGGTTGGCTCTTGGAAAAGCTGGATTTGACAAGTCCAAGCTTAGGTGTTATAACTGCAAAAACTTGGGCCATTTCAAAAGAGAGTGTCCATTGCTGAAGAACGAGAATGTCGAAATCAACCAGATAAGGAGGCCGATTGCTATTGAAGGAAATGATAATGCTGCTGACAATAATCATAAGGCTTTAGTGGTGGAAGATTATGATTGGTCGGAGGAGATAGCTGAGGGAAAGGGAGAAGTAAACAAGGCCCTCATGGCAAACATCACCACTGTCTTTGCCACGTCTGCTTCAAATGGTGTTGAAAAATAAACCTCCAAGATTCCAAAAGATGACACTGGTTTGAAAGGCATCATCACTCCTGCCTCAGAGAAGAGACAACAGAAAGCTGAAATGAATGAGCCAAAGCCTGTAGTTCAAGAAGTCATCAGTACAAGCAAGAATGAAGCGGTTGGAACATCCACTACCGCCATGAAATCAGAAGCCGAGGATAAGGATTTGGTAAACAGCATTCCATATGAATTTAAAGCAAAGCTGTGCTCCAAACCGTGTTTGAACATCGTGGCACACTACAAATTACTCAACTGTGATATAATTAAATAAAAAGAAAAATTTTTGAAAATAAATCAAGAATTAAAAGAAAATGAGGCTGCATATCAGCGAAAGTTGAATTCAACCATAGCTGAAATGCAGACTTTAAAAGAATTTGTTTTCAGAAAATATTTTATCATAAATGATTTGACTGAAAAACTAGAAAAATATCAAAACGAAAATATCAAGTTACAAATCATTATTGATAAATGGAAAATTAGTCAAAAAGCAATGGTTGATATTGTAAACTGCCAACGACCGACATTCATAAAGGATGGAATTGGATATAAAGATAAATTCGGAAACGAAAGAAAATTATTTCCTCCTCCGCACAGCAAAAATTATGTCCCTATGCCATCTCCTCATCCTAAAAACGACTTAATCAATAAAAATGATCTTTTGGATCAAAGTATTTTTTATAAATCCGAAAACAACACTAAATTTTCTGAAAGTAATGCAGATCTGTGCGAGAGTAAGGAAGATGTCTGTGATGGGGAAGATGATTGTGGAGGGATGAAAATAGGAATAGGCTATTCAGGCGACAGTTATTCAAATGTTAACTGGTTCGCCCGGAATTGTGATAAGACGAACAAAATTTCTATTCGAGATAACTGTAATAGTTTATCTAGGAATGATGATTGTAACGGCCTTATGCCTAAATTGAATATTTGGGATGACTGTAATGGCCATGTGCCTACACTTAAGGCTCACAACCAAGGGCTTGCTAAGGTTGAGGGTCATGACCTAAACTTTGTTCTTAATGATGAAAAAGGTGTGCTTGAATCTCCTGTATTTGTGCCAGAGTTAAAGAAAAATAGTTTTGGAAAATTCCTTACAGAGGAAATTCCAGAATTTATTCCATCAGTTGCAGGTACATTAGAGACTGATAAAGACTTCACTGAAGATTCAAGCACAACAACTTCAGAAAGTGATACGTGGTTGAAAACCGTTGCTTTTATTGAGTTTAAGTTAACGTTTTATGTAACTTTTAGTTTCGAATAGACTACTTTTGATTGGAATTGTATTTTGCAGGTTTATGAAGTTTAAGGAGCTAGGAGCATTTCGGAGCATCGGGACGGAAACCAGATCAACCGGGAGCAAAAATTAGAAAACAAAAAATTGCAGTTTAGGGAGGCCATCGCCGACGCCCATATGGACCGTCGGTGACGCCCCCCAGATAACCCTGTCGGCAAAATTTTGCCGTAGACAGTGGATTAAGGCGTCGGAGGAATATATGAAATTCTAGAGGCCGTCGGCGATGCCCCATTGGGCCATCGGCGACGCCCCTCCTGTTATGTTGTCGCTGAAATTCAATTTTGAACGGGTTTTAAAGTTGCTGTTGACCCATTTGCGAGGAGTTACGAGATTTTGAACATAAAAGAACCATCTTGGAGCCAAGAACATCATCACTTTCAATTCCAATACATCTTGTTCATCCATCTTCAACCGAATCAATCATTCACCATTCCTAACCCTAATCCATCATCATCATCCTCACCAATCCACCAATCCTTCCACCATAATCATCCATTCCCAAACCCTAAATCATCACCACTATCGAAGCTCAAGATGTTCGCGTTTGAATTTCAATCTTCCATTGATTAAGTTCCGTTCACCATCAGCGGCTAATTACCGAAGGTTCACCCCGGTGTAGGTTTTGTAAGCTCTAGGGTTTGACGTTGTTTTAAGTTTTGATTTGTGACAAATTATGAATTGATTTGAAAACCTATGATAATTGTCTCGCATTGGTATTGTATTTGTGAATTATCGAATGAGTTATGAAATTTGACTTTGCGAAATGTTTATGTGCGATTATGCCTTATCTAGGTTAGAGTTTACATTTTCTTGGTAATGAAGTGTATCATAGTCCATTGTCTATGATGTTGATAGCTTTGACACCTAAACCACGCAACACTAAATTCGTTGATCATTGGTTGCAATTGAGTTGAAGTTAAAAACGTGTAGGAACCCTATGATCTGCATTACCGAACCGGGTGTGAACCTTGTTTTCAAACTATTGTGTTTCATTCAGTTAATTAAGGTTTCCTTGAAATCAATTGAGTTTTCAAAGTTAGTAAAGTATAAACAAATTCGTCGGACCATTCCGACATTCTTTCAAACCAATAAACCAAATTAAACAATTATAATAGCAAGCTTCATAAAGTGACACTTTTACCGAAAATCAATCACATCTGAACACAAACCACAAACTCTTCGTTATTCGACCCCTTACTACCACTAACACATTGTTAAAGGTAATTTGGGTATATAAATATTTTCTTTGACCGGGGCACGACACTCCGATCAGAAAGTGATGGAGTAAGATCAGATGAAAGTCAAGAATCAAACTCCTCATCAGATAGTGAGCACAGTGAAGTCAACATTGAAGATAAACATCATCCTGATAAGATACTAAAGTAAGCCAAAGATTCAAGCCACGTTACATCATCAAACTCCTCGAGATGCTCCAGATTCTCTTCACATACATCATCTTCACACTCAGCACCCAGGAAGAAAGATCGAGTCAAAAACAATGTTTTCGCTATGGTCATTTAGGACATACGTCGAAACATTGCAAAAGCAAGAAATTTTCTAAACCTAGTCAAGATCTCATTAAAAGTTTTACTGATCAATTTGACAATTTAAAGAAATCAGTAAAATGCATAGTTGATTCAACTTGTTTTTGGAAAAGAAAAGAAACTCTCTTGCTCAAAATCATGATAGAACTAATGTAAAGCAAGTCTGGGTTCCAAAAGCTAGCTAATATGTACATATGTTTGTTGTTGTTATTGTATAACAGAATAAAATTCCGAAATGGCTTCGGATGCTCATGGAATATATCTGGCATGTTGACAGCGGTTGCTCAAGGCACATGACCGGGTTAAAGGATCTGCTCCAACTTTCGAGTTATTGATGGTGACTTTGTATCCTTTGCCGGAGACGAAAAGGGAGGAAAATAGTCGGAATGGTTGACGTTGTGTCAGAAGCACTCACTTTGGAGAATGTGAACTATGTTCTAGAATTGTGTTACAATCTCATGAGTGTTTCACAAGTCTGTGAAAAAGGAATTGCGGTGTTGTTCAATAACACGGAGTGCTTATTTCTCAAACCCGGTTACTCCGTCCCTGAAGAAATGATCCTGCTTAGAGCTCCCCGTCAAAATAACACCTACGTGCTAAATATGAAAAATGCCAAATCAATTGAGCAAATGACATGCCTTGTTTCAAAAGCATCTGAATCGGAATCACTGCTGTGGCACAGGCATTTGGGTCATGTGAATTTTAAGAACATAAATAAACTTTTAAAACTAAATCTAGTAAGAGGTTTACCTATGAAAGACTTTTTTTCTGAAAAGTGTATCGCATGCGCCCAAGGAAAGCAACATAAAAAGCCTCATAAGTCCAAAGCAGTTAATACGAAATCTGCCCCACTTCAATTACTTCACATGGATCTTTTCGACCCTATTAGTGTTAAAAGTTTAGCTAAAAGGTCTTATTGTTTGGTGATTACAGATGATTTCTCACGGTTTTCATGGGTATTCTTTCTTGAAGCCAAAAGCGAAACAACATCAATTCTGAAGATCTTCATTCCCATGATTGAAAACGTGATCAAGATGAAAGTCAACTCCATCAGAAGCGACAACGAAACTGAATTTAAAAATCATACATTTGTCACCTTATGTGAAGAAAAGGGAATTCGCCTCCAATACAGTGCTGCCAGAACTCCTCAGCAAAATGGGGTAGCAGAACGCAAAAACAGAACTCTCATCGAAGCTGCAAGAACTATATTTGTCGACTCCAAGCTTCCCATAATCTTCTGGGTTGAAGCGGTCAACACAGCATGCTACGTTTTGAATCATGTTCTGATTGTCAAACCTCACGGAAAGACAGCTTATGAACTACTTTTCAAACGGAAGCCTCTGATAGATTTCTTCAGACCGTTCGGATGCTCATGCACACTTCTCAACACTGAAGACAATCTCATCAAGTTTGAAGCAGTCAGTGACGTGTGCTACTTCATGGGCTATTCATCTTCTCAAAAGGCATATCGAGTCTACAACAAACAGACCAAGATGGTGATTGAATCGTACTACGTCGATTTTCAAGAAGGAAACTCTACTAACACTGGAAGCACTCCAAACTGGTTCTATGACATGGACGTTATATTCAACACTTTCAACATCGATGAACCCATCACTGAATCCGAACCTGCAGAATCACTCCATTGGAACCATTGTTTGATGCCTCCGACATTGGTTTCACTCCTTTTACAACCCGTTTCACCCATGCCCCTATCTCTCCTACTCTTCCGATGTTCGAAGTAAATGGTAACATCTCTGCTGAGAATGCATCCGCACATGATGATTCTTCTTCACAGCAGGCTGTGGATGAACCACCCAAAGAAGACGAAACTCAAATTATCTACGTCGATGAACATTTTTCTAATCTGCCTCAACAAGTTGAAACTCACACCAACGAAGGATACAAGACTAATCGAAACCATCCAATTCGGTTCCATGGAAGATGGTGTTCGAACTTGCAGACAAACCCATACCATCAACACAGGACTGTATGCAGCTTTTCTCTCGCAGTCTGTCCCGAGAGATATCGAAGAAGCTATTCAAGATTCAAGTTGGGTACAAGCTATGCAACAAGAATTAGCCCAATTTCGGAAACTTAAAGTCTGGGAACTCGTTGACTTACCAGACGGAAAGTATCCAATTGGTACCAAGTGGGTGTTTCGTAACAAGATGGACGATCGTGGTGTAGTTATCCAGAATAAGGCTAGATTAGTGGTTCAAGGGTTTCGACAAGAAGAGGGGATTGACTACGAGGAAGTTTTTGCACCGGTTGCACGCTTAGAAGCTATCAGAATCTTCTTAGCCTATGCCTCGTTTAAAAACTTTAAGGTGTTTCAAATGGATGTAAAGAGTGCTTTTCTGTATGGGAAAGTGAAAGAAGAAGTCTATGTCTGTCAACCTCCAGGTTTTGAAGATCCTCACTTCCCCACGAAATACTACAAGCTTGACAAAGCTCTCTATGGTCTTCACCAAGCTCCTCGAGCATGGTACGAGACTTTGTCAACATATTTTCTGGAATGTGGATACTCAAGAGGGAAAATTGATATGACTCTTTTCACAAAGCGGATTGGAGAAGATGTGATGCTGGTTCAGATCTATGTAGACGATATCATTTTTGGGTCGACTGATGAAGCCCTTTGCAGAAAGTTCGAGAAGGTGATGAAAGCGAAGTTCGAGATGAGCATGATGGGAGAACTCACGTTTTTCTTAGTATTAGAAGTGAAGCAAAGAAAAGATGGCATCCTCATTCATCAGGCTAAGTATATCAGAGATATTCTTTCCAAGTATAACATGAATGATTGCAAATCAGCCAGCATTCCTTTTGCTGCTCAGAGGGAACTCACTTCATATCTTCAAGGAAAGCCAGTGAACAAATCTTTCTATCGCTTAATGATTGGCTCGTAATGTATCTAACCGCTAGTAGGCCTGACATAATGTGGGTTGTCTGTCTCTGTGCCCGCTTTCAGACGAATCCCAAAGAATCGCATGATGCTGCCGTCAGGAGAATCTTTCGCTATCTCAAAGGAACTCCAAAGCTTGGTTTGTGGTATCCGAAAGATAGTAATTTTGATCTAATCGCTTACTCTGACAGTGATCATGCAGGTTGCAAAGTAGAAAGAAAATCTGTCTCTGGAGGCTGCCAATTCTTAGGAAATCGTCTCATTTAGTGGCAGAGCAAGAAGCAGACGATAGTCTCTACATCTACCGCTCAAGCTGAATATACGGCAGCTTACAGTTGCTGTTCACAAGTCCCTTGGATAAAAATCAGTTGTTGGATTATGGGATCAACATCATGAAGACTCCAATATTCATCGACAATGAAGCGTGTCTGGGAATTGTGAAGAATCCGATCCACCACTCCAGAACGAAACACATCGAAATTCGCATTCATGCGATTAAAGATGCATACGAGAAAAGATACATCCAAGTGGTGCCATTGGATTCAGTGCAACAAAAGGCTGATATATTTACGAAAGCCTTCGATAAAGCTCGATTCAACCAGTTGGTAACCTGGTTGGAAATGGTGAACTTCCTTGAATGGAATTAACTTTCGGTAATTTAAAAAAAAAAAAGATTTTCTGCAAACTTAAAATTTCTTTTCAAGTAACGGATCCTAGAAAATAAAATTTTAAGGGGGGAAGTATTCCAGAAAATATTGTTGAATAAGAATCCTTTATTTGACACCTGCATAAGAAATGATAGAGAAGCTGCTGACACTTTGTTTGATCTTAAAATAAAATCAAGTTGAGGCCTCAAGCAACGACGTGTCAGTAGATTCAGCAATACCTTGAAGTAAACTGCGAAAAGGAGACAAAATCACATAAGAATTCTGAATACCCACAATGTTGTGCAACTTGCGGGTAACACGTTGCGGCGTATGGCTTAATGGTCTTAAATCTTGCATTGAGAGATTGCCAAAGTCCGAGATTTCGGGTCTTTATATTGGCTAAGCATTCGGGGATATCATAGTTGCTCTTCTGCTGCATCCAGAAATATGCTGACCTAGACACAACTATGATATCTTTTCAAAAAGAGCCTATGCGGCCAAAAACCTACACAAATGAAGCTCTCATTGAGAATCATTCAAGTGCTTAAATCGTACCGCATCTGGTATCTGTCATAGCCCTTGTTAGACCTTGGTCTCTCTGTTGTACGGAAGTACTGACCTGAACACCAACTGTCTAACGTTGAAATTTCAAATACGAATGAGGTCAATATATTGACCTGCTATGAGGAATCTTTGAGCATACCTTGATTACGGGGGTATGTCCTGACGTCGGACTCACGGGCACAACATTCTAACTGTTTCAGCATGAGTGGGGGAACATTGAATTTCTTGTCAATATCACCGCAACATGATAAAAAGGCTCTCCTATCGCATGTTGAAAGATAGGTGCATGGATTTAAAAGGACAAACATACTAACAATTTTTCTTGTGCCTTAATTATTTAATATATCTAATATTTTATCTCAAATGAACGAAGTGTTACCGGTATGATCTTTTGCAGGAAAGTCACAGATTTCAAGTCAGTTAGCAAAAAACTTTTGTGTGAAAAAGGTGGCTTCCGGACCCAAAAACCACTTTCAGGATCAGATTGCAATTTTTCATTTTTCCTAAGCTTATTTTAAAATTCTTGCAATATTTTAATCAAAAAGGGGCACGTTTTTCGAGAAAAGTTAAAATTTTCGAGCGTATCTGTTTCTAAGTTTTCTTAAAGATGAAGATATCTTACAAACATATCAACGCGGCGTATTTAATGTTCCAGCGAACTTAATGAATACGCTGGAAAGCAAGTATGTATGTATGTATATATATATATATATATATATATATATATATATATATATATATATATATATATATATATATATCTTTCAGTTTCACTTATTTGCAAATACTTTCAAATTCATTTCATCATCTTCTTCTTCAACCTAAAAACCCAAACTCTTGTTCAATCATCACTGAATAATCCAATCAGAAATTGGTTATATCGATATCGATATGTCCTAGGTCTTCTAATGTAGAGTGTTCGTTGATATAATGCGTTGATTTCAAAATACTATCGTGTTGCATATATATATATTTGAATCTGGTTTTTCCGGTTTTAATGGGTTTATCAAGAAATCTTTGAAGCCAGCGTATTTATTATGAACGCAGCGTAGATAATTTGAAATTGGCGTAATTATCTCAATCTCCTAAGTCAGCGGATTTAAGTCTTGAACGCGAGTTCAAGCAACCGGCGTAATTGACAATTACGCCGGTAATCTAGCGTAGATAATTATCTTCGCTGGATTCTTTCTCAAGTCAAAATCTTAAATCCGCTACTCCTGTGCAGCGTAAATAATCCTTAATCAGCGTATTTGTATCTAAGTCTCGTGCACAGTCATGTGCCCGGTGAACTTAGTGATTTTGCCCGGCGTAAATATTAGCGGATTTATAAGTTCATTTTGTATATATCTCTTTATTATTATTACCATATACTTATATATTATATATATATATATATAATTATGTACATAAATCTAACCTAGCTCGTTTTCAATTTCAGAAATGGTAAAGGAAATCATCTGGGATAAAACACGAAAGCACAATCAGCGTGCAAACTAGTTCCCACCTCCAAGTGATTTCAAAGATGTAGCGGAGTGGATAAACTCAAGCAGGATTAGCTATGCTGTTCAAGCCAATCCGATCATTTACAACATCCATATTGAAGAGTTTTGGAAAACCGCCAAGGTGTCACCAGTAAATGAAGTTAAGAGAATCACGGCTACAGTGAGGAACAAAAAGATCGTAGTAACAGAGGAGAATGTACGTAGAGTCCTTAGTCTGGGAGACAAGCACAGTGATCCGCTCAGGGTTAAAAAGGACGACATCCTCGATGGTTTTAAGAGGATGAGGTATGTTGGAGATTGCAGAGAGAAGAACGAGATCAAAAGAAAGGGGCTTACCAAGGATTGGAGATTCATTCTTCATGTATTTGCTTTGAGCCTGGCGCACTGAAAAGGAGGATATGATGGATTGAATTTAGAATAGTCGGCTGCTATGCTCAACCTTTGCACAAAACAGCCATTCAATATCTTCGGTCTGATATTTTACTACATGGTTGATAACACCAATTCCTCCACATGGGCCATATACCCACGGTTTGTTCAGCTCCTCATCAACGACCAACATCCAAGTCTCCCTCATGACGGTGATCTGTACAAGTTTCAGTTACCAATAGGTCGTCAGATTACAGAATTGAAAACTGAAGAATGGGTGATGCTCCATCAGTGGATGTATAGGGAAGAAAGATGCCCCGTTCTGAAGGCAGCCTATGAGAAATACAGAGAACGTGTCAAGAAACAGAGACAGGGAGATGGTGATGAGGAATTGGAAGAGGAAAAAGAGGAAACCGAGCAGCTAGTTAGAAAGAATAAAGAAAAGCAAGTCATGAAGGAAGGGGACTCATCAAAGAAACGGAAAGATACTGCTTCTCAAGAACGATTGATGGAAAGCAGCTTCAGGGCCGGAGGCACCAGAGAACATAGCGAGCATATTGAGAATCTCTGTGCGATTCATGAGGCCGAAGAAAAAGAGAAGAGAGAAACTAGAAGAAAGAGGCGTCATATGACAGAATCCGAAACACCGGTAACGGTCACTACAGAGCAAGAGCAGTTAGACGAATTCGTTGATCAGTTGATTGTTGATCCAGAAGCCCCAAGTCTATCTCCCCCGCTGAAGCGTAAGAAAACAGGGGAAGGACCATCGACAGAGGCACAACCAAGACAGATGCCGCAACAAGCTCCTCGAAGACCACGTCCATTTCAGGAGCTGTACGATAAGCTGGCAAAAGACATTGGGAAAGGTCCAGCTCAGGAGATCTGCTTGTTGAAACATCAGGTAAGCAACACGAATGTTATTCGTGAGAAGCTGAGGGAACAGCAAAAGAAAAACAAAGAACTTCATGCATATGTCAAAGAACAAACGAGATTCGTGAGATTTCAGCAAGATGGGATGGAAAAGATGTATCATATGATCAGAGAACTTTGCACCAAAGTAGACATACCACCGATGTTCTCTTCCACGGACATCTTTGACTATGAGAAGTTCAAGGCTGAAGAAGAAAGACAAAGGGCTGAAGACACAAAAAAGAAGAAAATGCGCTTAGAATCGGCCGTAAACGTCACTGAGGATGACGAAAGCGAAGAAGAGGAGGTAGACAGGGATGAGATGCCAGCTAGATTTGTTGAATGGGGCTTGGAGGAAGATATTGTTTATGAAACTGAGGATGGTGATTCAGTAACGCCAATGCATCCAGAATGGTTTCGGAAAGAAAGGGAAAAACTTCCAGACTTCTATCAGGTGGTTACTGTTGAAAAATCTAAAGTTACCGATAGAAATATAAGCTGGAAGTACTGTAATCTCAAAGGGATGTTCATTGTCAAAAGACGGGGAGGAGTCATTCAACATTTCAAGACCGGAGCTGATATGAGAAGCCTACCGAGATGGGATATTCGAGAACTGGGCAGGCTAGACTTAATAAACCCGACCAATAGTAGCATCGGAGCTGACTTTGAAAGACTCATTTTAAGAGAATGTAATCGAGGTTCACAATCTTCAAGCCACAACGACCCCGAAGAAGAGTGTCGAATACGACAAAAGATCCCATCACCAGAAAGGGAATGGTTACTTGGGTCATAGATCCTGCTAAGGTCGAAACAAAAGTCAAAATTTCACCTGAACAGCCCGTCATGCTTACAAACTTCAAGAAATGGTTTTACGATGGGAAGACAGGAGAAGCAGTGATCCGATTAGTGTCTAACGAAGATATTCGTATTCTAGACCCGATGGATGTTTTCATGTTCTGTCTCTCCGGTCTCAACATTCTCTATGGTCACAAAATCCACGTTGGAGCCGGAAATGAGTACAGAGAAGAAGGAATGTTATTCCAAAGGTTTGTGGAACAAGCTCGAGAGAGGAAGATAGAGATGATGGATATTGTTCTCAGGATTGAGAAGCAGACAGAAAAGGAGGAGGCAAGAAAAAGAAAAAGGAAGCACAAGTCATCATCGCAACAGAAAGCTCCCTCACCACCTCAAGCTGCATCTCACTCTCAAACTCCGGTTTCATCCACATATGAAGCCACTACGGAGTTACAACAACCCTCAAGTGAAGCTATTGTTAATCTAAGCTCTAAAGAAACAATCGAAGCAACAACCCATCAACCTACCGATCAAGCTGCACAAGACAAAGATCAAGATCCAGCCGTAGACCCTGAAGCTCGGAAACAAGATTGAAGAAACTCAAGCACGCAACGGTCTAGGGGGGATATTGTTAGAACTTTTGAGACCGTTGGTGCTTGATTATCCATAGTTTGAGCTAGTTTGTAATGATTAGACAAAGTTAAAGGGTCAAAAGTGCAATATGGTGAAACTTATATGTACGCGGCGTATTTAGCAACCCAGCGTATTTAATAAATACGTTGGGTAGTCGTTTTGTATATATATGATGATCAATGAATGTATGTACAAGTTTCTTGGACAGATTTTGGTGATTCTCTTGTGTTATGATTTTTGCTATTGTGCTTACATCTGATTATCCAGGTGCTGTTATTGATTACATGTTATTGGGATTTCATATACAACACTAGTTGTTTGATCCATTCAAGATTCTTCATCTTCTTTGCTTGGTTTTTCTTAATATTTACACATTCAAACAACTAATCCATAGTTGTTTAGATGATAACAATCAACCACTATGATTCGAATACGTTTTGAGACTCACAATATAGTCTTTTACTGTCTATATCTTCTTACTATTAGTCTATTACCATTATCTTAAAGTGCCTCAAGTCATTAATTTCGGTTTGAGCACCCTAGAATTGAAGTTTAGATACTCCTATAGGGTGCATATCTAAATCTTCTATATGACTATATCATAGTCATCAAGTTTTTATTCACGAAAGACTTCATAAAGTAATATATTTACTTATGTTAACCCCGGTAGATACTGAACAAACAATTCTATAACATATATGAGTTCTACAAAAAGAACATCAAGTTCCCAGTGTAGAAGTCGAGGTACTCTTGTATAATAAAGTATTATATAGGATTGTCTGTTATTATTAATTATTAATTAACTATAATACAATTACAAATTTAGGTTTTAACTTTTTTATATTATTATTATTTTTTTTTTTGTCTTTTTTGTCTCTTTGTCTTTTTTTTGTTTTTTATACTTTACCTCTTAAATTTTAGCATTTACACTTACAACATCTTAATTTTATAAACGATATATAATCAAGTTTTACATATTTATATTTATATACATGTCGGTATAAATTAAAGTTAATTTACGTTTCAACGTAAATTTTTCATGAAAATAAGTTGGGTTAAATATAATATGTTCTTATGCGTATTATTGTGTACGTTTTCAGTTGATGTAGATTTTGATGTAATTTTATTTTATTTTTTTGGAAAATGAGTCGGGTAAAATATAATACGTTTTTGTGCTTATATTTATGTACAATTTTCTGCTTATTTTTATGTACGTTTTTAGTTGTTCTTTGTTTTGACGTAAATTTTGTTCGAAAACGAATCAGGTCAAATATAATATATTTCCATTAGACTGTATAAATTCGCGCCGTACTATTCTTTAACTTAAAAAACAATATTTTCTTACGTGCTTATTTTTATGCACGCTTCGCTATAAATTCAAATTGTTTACGTTTAGACATAAATTTTCATCGAAGTTATGTTAGAGATATTGTTTACATTTTCATTTACAATTAATTTAAAATCAGCTTGTACCTCTATCTAATTTAACGTTATTTTTATGGTTTCAGTGGATGTAAAACATGTATATATATTCTTTTGAGTATGTTTCTTTCGGCTGATATAGTGAACCAAATACAAATTAAGTGAAACTCCATAATGTGGATAATCTTACTGGTTTTATACAAAAGTGATGACAAGATCCCCCAACATGTAACATAGTCCAAAATCTAGGCCTTGTCCTTATCAACGGAATAACATCCACCTAAAATCACACACCACATATGTTTGGTCTAAGTAAATACAAGAATATTTAAATACCCTTAAAACAATATCATACAAAATAATTGGAAAAATTAATAAACATTTAGTGTAAGATTCAACAAAAGTAAACTTAGGGCAACCAAAAGTTTATGGTAAATCATTATAGACCTGCAATGCCTAGTGAATACATTTTCTTAGAAGCACCATAGAACCAACGTAAGACACTGACAGTTTAGATCGTCATAATATAAATCTACAATGCCTAGAGAACATGTTTTCTTAGGAGCACCATAAAACCAACGTAGGACACCTACAATTCAGACCGTCGTAATAATATTATATCACGTACTACTTATTGTTATTATGACATTATAAAATAATTTAATTAAATATGTTAAATCATTACCTATGGAATTACTTTGGATAAATCCAACTCTAGGGTAATAGTGATTTTAAAAATGCTAGTTAATTTGTTTGATTTCTCTTTGTTATGTGTTTTAAATTGTGAAATCAGTTAAGGAAAAACTCCAATGTGTTTTAAATTGTTAAATCACTTAATGAAAAATTCTGTTCATGACATCATAGCTTAGTGGCATCTTAGAGTGGAAAAAGTCTTAGGGACCATGAGATCTTAAGTTCGATTTCTACAAGAGGATTTTTCCAGATTTATTGAGTTTCCTCCTGAATTTGTGTATAGACATTATTGTTTAGTGGAGATGGATATGATCGGGTGGTTCCGCTCGTGGCACGATGATACTCCAGTGGTCCATCAGTTATTCAAATTTTTCGTTCATAAAAAACTTAATGAAAAAATCCATTGAAGCTAGCGTTTTAAATTGTTAAATCACTTGAGGAAAAATTATCATTGAAGCTAAATTTAGAGGAATGGCTAATATTTGACGTTGAATGATCTTGCCTTTGTAATCTTCCTTTTGAGTTAATATGACATCTCTGTAAATGAACGGTTGTCTTCTGTGATAATGTTAATGCAATTTACTTGTCAGGTAAGCCCATATATCACTCACACACTATAGATGTTGAGAATGATGTATACCTAGGAAAATTTAATGGAACAGGTTTGGGATGGATATTGTTAATCCCAATCTCATACTTAATTGTAAAATTGTGTTTCATACTGGGATCATTTTTGTCGAGTATATGTCGTGTATCGGTTATACCTTTGAATATAGAGTATACCTGTTAATTTCTTGAAAAATACACAATGATTTCGAAATACATATTTTTTCTTACCATTTAAATTTTTTTGATTACTTTTATGTTTTTAACAACTACAATAAAATAAAGTATGCCTAATTACATATAGGGGTGCTAAACCGGTCGTGTTTGCGGGTTGACAAGTTCAACCCGACTCAAACCCGAAAATTTTAAACGAACTTGAACCTGAAATTGTGTCATGCATATGAACCCGAATCCGACCTGAATATTCTCAGGCTGACCCGAACCTGACCCATTCAAATTTTTTTAATTTTTTCAGCAAATTAATATATTAAAATTAACATTTACTACAAAAAAAAAAACACAAATTTATATAACAAAATTACATTAAAATCATAAAATCCCTTTTTAAGTTATAATTATGATATAAAATTACACACCTAATTAAACTTATGACATAAAACATATTGTAAAAATATTATTTTAATATAAATGGGTTAAAAGGGTCAACCCGTAACCTGACCGGTTCGACCCGAACTTAACCCGTTTAGCTAAACGGGTTTGCGGGTTCAACCTCAAATTGACCTAAACCCGTTTAGACTAAACCTAAACCTATATATTCCGTGTTAGATTCTTGTCGTGTTTTCGGTCATGTCAGAAATTCACACCCCTAATTACATACATATCATTATCACTATAAAAAGTATGAAATATCAAAAATATATAATTCATGATAATATGTATCTAAAAGTTAAGTTAATGCTACATATCATAAAAAATATAGATAATATTATAAATTACATATTCGTGAACCGTTACTCGACTGGAATTAACGAAAATAAAATCTAAAATTATATGTATTAGGTATATGGTTCATGGTTCAAAAAATGGTATATGTTTTTGCATATTCAGGTTAAATATCATCTAACTCTATACTCGTCTCATACTTGTGAAATTTTTCAAAACTAATCCACCCTAAATATTTCGGGTTTTACGTTTACCTATCGGGTTTGGGTTCAATTTCCATACTATTTACATCTTATTGTCACGACTCACAAATACGGCTGACAAACATATTTTTCAAATCATTGTTTCATGTTTAATTCCGTTGGATGTTTTGTTAAATTGTATTAAAATCGAGTAAGACACATATTGAGTGAGTCTTTCCTGTTAACTTTTATGGTTATCACCAAAATTAAGACCGAATGTTTCTGCTAGACAACGGAAGGTGCCATTAAAGGTTTTACATCTTTAAATCAATGAATACAACTGCAATCTTATCTTGATGTTACAATAGCTTTTTTTCCCTGAATTCATATATAAAATATTACAATATTTTTAAATATTATATATGAAATATTAAAAAGTAAAAATTTGCGTCTTATTTCGTCGATTTGACACATTTCGGAAAAATATGATAATATTGTTTATCCTAACCATGTTTGATTGTTTGCAATCTTCTTTTAGTACACGTAATTGGCATAATCGTCAATGAAAGTTGCATGTTTGTCTCTTTGGATGGCTTAATTTTCACCCTTACTTTTTTTATCTATTATTTTTCTACAAATCTATATGCATGAACATAAAAATATATCAGCTTGGTAAACGTATTAATTTCATGATTATATCCACTATGTTAACTCGACTTTTTTAATATATTATAATTGTTGAGGACCTCTTGGCTTAGCGGCATCAGGTATTTATTCTTATCAAATTAGTACGGTTTCAAGTCTCACAAATTAGGTATTGTGTTAATTTTAGTGGGATGTGTGTTTGCCATTTAAAAAAACTTACATTAACCAAGTTTTCCAAGTGTAATATTAAATGCACTCAACTTTAATTAGGTGTTTCATGTTATAAATTATTTTTATAAAGAATTAACAAAATTAGAGTGAAGTAACACGATCTAACATTCCTTTGTTGGTGAGAGAACGCGGTACTCTCGGAATTCATAGCGAGCCAATGTGCTAGTGGGGACTTTTGGCTTGGGTCGTGCTTAGCCCTTTGGGTTGGAGTATGTTGCTCCATTTAATGTGGTATTGGAATGTTATCAAATCGTAAGGTTATTCATTGCATTTAGGTTGTTAGTATTGGGTTACTCATATAGTTAAATTTGTATTTGTGTTTTCCGAATTACCCTATGATTTTATTGGCAATAAATGGACATTCATTGCCAGATGTGACCGTTTAAAATCATACAGATAAAACCAAAACTAAGTATAGCTTTTTGTGTGTAGTGTAAGCAATAGTGAAATATATATGAAAAGGTTTAAATCAGAACGCTAAATATTGTGAAAACTGTAAGAACGAATTAAAAAAATGTAAAAATTTGGTCAAAAACAATTCAAATTCAAAATTTCTTTTACACTTATTAGTATTATTCGAATACAATGTTAAAAAATTTATTTTCACGTTTAAATTTAAGTAAATTTGTTATATTTACACACGTGTAAAAAATCTAACAAGAGTGATTTGAGAGAAGAAATGAATTATTTGATATTATAAATTCTTTTTTTGATATTGTAATTTAATTATAATGATGTTTGTATTAAAAAAATTGGTTTTTTCATTCGTTCCCACAGTTCTCGCGATATTTAGCGTTCTTAAGATAACTCTCCCCTTTTATGCCCTTTCTTCTTTTTCTTCTCACACTCTCCTATATATATATATATGGGAGTGTGAGAAGAAAAAGAAGAAAGGGCATAATTGTAAAACATTAAATAGTTTATAACTCCTCTCATTAATTATGTTATCTCTCATTAATAAAACAAAAACATTTTATCCTACACATTTCAAAATTTACCCTACATATATTATACTTATCAGAATTTAACCGACACACATGTAAATTTACCCTACACATTTCAAAATTTATCCTACACATACTAAAATTTATCCTACACATGTCGAAAAATGTCCGTCACCGTAAATTATTTTATCTTGAAAAAGTATATTAAAAATGAGTTACAAGTTTAATTAATTAGCTAATTAATGACAAATATAGATTTACCTATATGCCCATTTTCTTAATATTAAATACACACATTAAGTGAAGTAAATGAACAATTTCTATTGGTTTAAAAGTTATTCTTTTTATTCTTACAAAAATTTTCTTCTCATTTGAACTCTCCACTACATATATATATATATATATATATATATATATATATATATATATATATATATATGAATCAGTTCAAAGAGAAACCTCTACCCGTTGCGAGAACCATGAGAACTCCTCTCATCCAATAGAATTTTAACATATCATCTATAATTAATTTAATTTAAAAAAGTATTTTAGTCTTTTTCTCTTAGAGTCTGTTTAGTATGGGGTAATGAAATAGATGGGGGAATAAAATAGACGAGTTAATGGAATGGACAACGGAATGAAATGAATCATTTCATTCCATTGTGATGTTTGGTTACTCATGTGTAAATAGAATAAATTATTACTTTGTACAATTTAATAAACAAAAAAAAAACTAAGTAACGAAACACAAAAACTATACTTAGCATAATTGTCTCAATAATAATGACAATAATAACAACAACAACAACGATAATAATAACAATAATAATAATAATAATGGTAAAAAATTAATAATAATAATATATTTCTTTCCATTGCTGAATGAATGAAAAAAATACATCCTTACTGAGGAATGAAAATTGTTATATTCGAAAAGAGTTACATTCCTTTAGAATGCTTGATTTCATTACCACAAGATAACCAAACATGTTTCCTTTTATTGCATCAAAATGATCCATTTCATTCCACCTTCTATTCCTTCATACCAAACGCTACCTCAATCATTCCATCAGAATGATCCATTTCATTCCACCTTCTATTCATTCATACCAAACGTTACCTCAATGTCACATCTCCTCTCTCTTTTCTCTAAAACGCATAGCATCATCACTTAATGTCCGACATGACAATATCTCTCTTCTTTCATCTCTTTTTTTACTTTTTATATTTAAAATTAGGGAAAAAATATCTTAGGTTTTAAATTTAAACACCAAAAGTATTACGTAATTTAGAAAATACAAATATTGCAAATGATATCTATTTCTTTTTACTCTGTTTTCCCTAATTCTAACATAATTTTTTTTATAAAGTACGATCTGTATTTGTCTTATATGTTTATTGAGAATTTTTATTTTATTCGTTAACGTTTGATGACTTTGGACTACAATTTAAAAAAAACATTCGACAACATGCACAAAAAAGTTTTGACAACATGCGCAAAAAAGTTTAACAGCATACGTAAACATTTACACGAACTGAGTATGAGAACCACTATGTAAAAAGTAAAAAATAAATGTTTTGACAACATACGTAAAAAAAGTTTTTTTACGCCCCTGATTGTCGACCCGAGTTTCTCTAAACATTACACGTAAATCTAATTTTCAAACGTATGTAAAAATGGAAGGCGTAAAATAATTTTTACGTACGTTTGGAAAATGTTTTTATGTAAGCTGTCGAATGTAGAATATTTTTTTGTGCACGGTGTCGAATGTAAAATAGCTTTTTTTTCGTAGGTGGTGGGGCTTTTACCTTTAAATGACGAGGATAACGAACAAAAAATGAAGATCAAAATCAGAGATTGAAAACGTTTTTTTTTATAAATGTAATGTAATTTTTTTTGTATAATAAGCATGTGTTATAATTAATTCTTTTTTTAATAGATAAATGTACTTAATGTTGGCATGAAGAGTGATATAGTTTATGATGTTTGATTGTCAGTTTTGACAAGTTGACATGCATAGTACACAAGTCCAAATTACTAAAGTACCCTTCTTGTACTAGTTATTTTTTTTAATCAATAATTCACTATAAGACAAATCAAAGTTAAATAATTCAATCTCAACCAATTATATATGAGAGATGCAAGGTGATAATTGATTCATATGGTTCTCGCATCTAAAAGTGTTTTCTATTTTACCCATTCCTATATATATATATATATATATATATATATATATATGAATCTAAGCAAGGGCTTGGTTACTTATAAGTATAGCTTTTTATGTGTAGTGTAAGCAAGAGTGAAGTAACACAATTTAACATTTGTTTGTTGGAGATAGTGGATATTTATACTTACATATCAGCATTCATATCATAATAGCCGAGCTAGTGGGAGACATTTTGGTTGGGACAAGTTTTACACAATAAAGTGGTCACCAGCATTTATTTAAGTAATCATGAGATAAAATATCAGGAACATTGGTACCAAAAGTCAATGGCGTCCCACATATTATGTCATTTAAGCTCAGTATATTTAGCTTCAGAGTAACAAGTAAAAGCTGGAATACGCATGTTGAAACAAGTCTAATACTGGGCTAGTCACAATTGTAATGGTTCAAAGACGTAGCTTCAGAGATAGTTGTGTATGTGAGAGTGTGAGACCTTCCTAGTAAATAGAGAGCCAGAGTCGGAACCTTAGTTGAACCATCTGATAGGGAGTCGGGTGTGGTCGTTCGGCTCGTAGTCCTTCGGGTTGGAGCATGTTGCTTCATATAATGTGGGATTGGAATGTTACCACATCGCTATGTTATGCATATAAATAATTTTGTATTTACGATATTCGTATTAAGTTCCTCATATAGTTTAACTTGTATTTGTATTTTCCGAATTACCCTTGTTGGCAATAAATGGATCTAGTATGTTATTTACTTAACTTGAGTACTAAGCACTGAAAAGAAGAGCGGAACACTGAAAAAATAAGGGCGTACCATGCCATGATCAAACCCGAACCTAGATTCCTAACAACTAGGCCTGCAAACGAACTTAAAGTTCATGAACTGTTTGTAAACTTGTTCGGTGGGAAGTTCGTTTATTTAAAAATGAACGAATATGAACACATGTTTTGTTCGTTCATTTATGTTCATGAACATCCGTTTGTGTTCGTTTATTTACATTTGTTTATGTTCATTCGTTTATGTTCGTTTTAATTTAATTAAATAAGTAGTTATAGTTATATAAATTTTAAACATAAAAGGAACTTTCTAACTTTATAAATATAACAAACTGTTAATTGGCCTTTCTAGTAATAACAATGGATTTTTCAATAAAATTATCGTAATTAATCAATAATTTATATAAAAATTATTTTATGTTGATTTATATTTAGTAACTTATGTTCATTTGTGTTTCTTCAATCAGGTTGTGTTGTTTATTGTTCGTTAAATGATGTTCATTTACATTCGTAAACTGTTCATCTAGGTTTTAAATGAACGAACATAAATGAACACAAACATAATTATCTTCTTAATAAATAAACATGAACAAAAAAATGTGTTCGATTATATATTTGTGTTGGTATTCATGTACTAAAGTTAAATGAACAAATACGAACATGTCTATGTTCATGTTCGTTCAGTTCATTTATAGGCCTACCACGACAAAACATTTCGTTTGTTAAGGGTAACCGCATCCTCATCGATGTGACAACACCACCCTCGATGATAAGAAGAGAAAGTTTGAAGGAAAATCCATATGATCTACATCAATACTATATATTACTAGATTTAAAAAGATACTTGTTGGAAGAATCTCAATGTAGTTTCTATTGTTAGGTAGTTATCTACAATCATTTGTATGACAAAACCTAGGAATTACAAAAATTTACCAAAACTCTGTATGTATCCCCTTGAATCAATTGGTTATCGAAATTTTGAATTGGATGTTAAGCAGACATTTTGCTAACATAATTGCTACACAAGTTTTTGCTGACATTGACATAAAAGATATAAAGTATTTTATTTTTATTTTTAACAACCAGTAATAGTCTGATCATTTGGGTAAATCTAATGGTAAAAGGTCACCTATGCTGTAAACGCAAAGACGTTAATGACCCGGCCCACAACCCTTCCAAAAGAAACTCACCGCCCGAAGGCTCACTGCGATAAACCCCCTGGCTTAACCCAATTTTTTTTTGCTCCAAATGAGACTCGAACCTATAACCTCAATTTTGAAAATTTATGGGGCTACCAATACACCAAAAAGTCTTGGCATAACTAGGGGCGGATATACCTTATAATAAGGGGTAGCCCCTGTTGCCCCTTGACGCTCTGTTAGTAGCGTAATTTTTTGAAAATTTAACCTTTTTTTGATTTTGCTACTCATTTTTTTGAAACGTTACCCCTGTAGTTATTTTCTAGATCACCACTGGGCATAATGTATTTCTTATATTTCAGGAAATAAGTTCCTATAGTTACTTTTTCCAATTACATCCGTTATTCATCAGATATATAAAAGAACTTTAACTTGTTCTTTCTAAGCAACTTGGAAGCAATCTCAACAAATTTAACATATATCTGTTGGTAAATCCTATAAAGATACATTGTCTACTTTTAAAAACATATCTGAGAGAACTATAATTCTAGAAAGATACATTGTCTATTTTTTTCAATTGCATAGTTGATTATGTATTTAAGTTAGAAAAGTAATAATTATGACAAATAAAATATTAGCATTGTTGTCCAAGTTTGATCCTTACATTTTTATGGACATTGAAATTGATGTGTCATTGGTTTAACATCACTCTCATACAATTAAGACGCCCATAGATTATGAATATAAAATAATCCTATCTATGAAATGTATAACTTCTTATTTGAGTAACGTATCCAGCTGAAAAATAATTTTCTATTACCAAGTTTACTGTTTTCTTATAGCTTTATCTTCCAATTTGAATTATCTCCCATAGAGTTGTTAAACCGAATGTAAACTGTTTTTATCATGATCAGGGTCGTTTTAACCTTTTTGAAAGCCTAAAACGAAATAAATTTTGGGCATTTTTTTCCTTTTCTTATTATTATAAATGGTACTCTTTTATGCGTGTTTGGAACCTAACAAAAATCTAACACAACTATAACACGGAGTGGTTTGCTTGTATAAGAAATCAACTAGATCTAAAACAATAAATTTGCACTGCTTTTAATAGTTAGCATATAATTTTTCTTTTAATTGAAGGTGCTAGACTCAAGCTTAAGTTACTTATAGTATAGGTCCCTGATCCTGACATTTCAGTTAAACGTGTCAGTTATAATATGAGTATCACTTTTGATAATATGGAAACAAAATGCGAATATATATATATATATATATATATATATATGCAAGTATATAACTTTAGGGTTAATGACAAATTAAGATAGCCGTTATTGTCAAGTTGTACACGCATGAGATATTAGATAATATCAATTTCAATAAAGGGACAGCAAAGAAAGAGAAGGCCACCACCTCTATACACTTTGGATTGCTTTTCCTTCTTCAAAGAAGGCCCACCCTCAACTTACAACACAACTCAACAATCAAGCATTTAATTCCTTTTTAGTGTTATGCCATGTTATTTTACATAAAGTCAATACATGAGACAATGTATATTCTTTTTTGATATATTGTGTGATAAATATTTACAAAGGCGGTTTCTTCTACAGCCGGTTTCATCGTTGGATATGATAAAAGGGTAAAGATACTTGTTGGCACAAAAGTCTGAAATTTCTAAAATGTATCATATTTCTTTTTTAAACCTTTCGTATTGTGGTGTGGGAACGTAAAGTGTGTTAAAAGTGTTATGGGAGGGTGTAAAAGCATGTTAAGTAACAATTGAATGACTATCAAAACCGGAAAAAAAAAACGTAAAATAAAAACACGAATTTCTAATACCAAATGCTCACGTGACGTAACATGTAGATGAAGTCAAAATTATACCAACGCGTATTAAAAAGTCTAAAACATATTTAACTTTTATGGAAAATATTAAAAACTAAGTTTTATTACTAAAATGGTAACCCCTAAAGTTATAAAAAAAACCATTCATAAAAACGAAAAAGTTACTATTCATATTATGAATTATACAATTTAACGCGTAACTAAGGGTAAAATAACATCCTTTTGAATAAGTTGAATTATATAAATTATAAGAACACACAGTGTGGCTCAACGCCCCCTGCTAAATCATCCATTTTAGCGCCCTATAGTGGGCGTCATTCGTTCTCTTCACCAAGCCCTTAACAGGCGTCATTCGCTTATTTTGAGGATTTGGTCAAATATGACTATTTATCAACGGTCGAATTAACAAAAACAAACCTAAAACTTTATTGTATATACACATATATTTTACACACACAAATCATAAACTAACTCACTAAAACATACAAATTCTCTCCCATCATTTTTTATAAAAAAATGTCATCTCACTCATCATCCGATTCGTCCAGCTCTTCATCCGACGGATTGATCGACGATATGCTTATCACAGTGACTCAGGAGGCGATTCAGTATTTGCGAGAAGAAGCCGAATCGTCTACAACACGTACTAGACAAGTGCATCTTGAACGAGATCGATTAGGTGTTCATGAACATTTAATGCAAAATTATTTTTGTGAAGATCCGTTGTACGACGATGCACAATTTAGGCGTCGATTTCGTATGAGTCGTTAGTCTTGTTTTAAGAATTCCTAATAATCTTGCGGGCCAATGTCCATTTTTCACACAAAGAGAGAGTACTAGTTACAAAATTGAATTCTCTAAGAATACGAAAGTGTACCATCGCAATCCTTCAACTTGCGTACGACATGGCGAGCGATGCGTGGGACGAATATTTGAGGATGTCGAACAGAACTTGTCGTGATAGTCTTGATAATTTCTGTGAAGGTATTCGTTAATTATTAATTGTTATTTATATTTTTATTATTGCTTTTATTATTATTGTTGTTGTGATGTCGGACAGAACTTGTCGTGACAGTCTGTATAATTTATGTGAATGTATTCATTAATTATTAATTGTTACTTAAATTTTTATTATTATTTATTGTTGTTGTTGTTTAATAATGTATTATGTTAGCTGTTATTTTTTCTTTACGATAGGCGATATTTGATGATGCCGACCGTTATCGACGTTTCACTTTTATACGAGGCCCATCAACGGATATACGGGTTTCCTAGGATGTTGGGTAGTGTTGATTGCACGCATAAGGAGTGGGTGGCATGTCCAACCGCTTGGAAAGAGAAACACTATCGTGGTGACCATGAGGGTCCATCCCTAATACTACAAGCTGCAACAACCCGAACAATCAGGTTAGTATTGTTTCCGATTACCACACTAGTTTTGTCACGCGATATTTAACGATTTAGTTTATATATATATATTGATTAGTTAAAAAACTTAAACTAAAATAAAATAACAAACAATCCACAAGTTGCAGCCACCCTATTTTTGTGTACAGATATACGTACACATGTATGTAGTAGTATTCAAAAAAAAGATAAAACAACAAACCAACCCATCATTTACGGCCCAAGTAACTGCCCCATCTTTAAATTCAATATGTATGTATTATGTATGCATGTTGTGTTAAAAAGAAAAAAAACCTAAAACTACCCATCACCACCACCGCACAGACGGCAACAGCCTCCCCGGCGCGCGACACCCACATCCGCCGCTCCCTCGCTCTCTCTTGGCTCTCTCGCACTTTCTCTCGGTCTACCACTTCGGTTCGGTTTCGATATCGGTTAGGTATATTATTTAATAAAGATTTTAGTCCATATAATTGAAACTTGATTTGGTTATGTGCTAGGTATTACGTGTTAGATGTTCTTGTGCGAAGATGAAGTAAGTATATTTCGATTGTTATGTGGTGAATAAATATATTTAGTTATGTGCGATTACATGTTCTTAACGGTTTTGTGATCATAGCATTTGGGGATTCGGGTTATTTATCGGTTAGGCATACGGGGTATTAGTACGGGTTTCGGGTTATTATAGTTCATGTCTGTTGAAGATTAATTATGATGGGTAGGCGTTATGCTAAATACAGTCGCGGACGGTTAGAAACTTATGTGGATAGGTTGTGTGATCGCTAAATAGGCTAACAGAACCACTAGAACGTGCATGAAGAGGTTAAGCGCTAAAAACAGTAAGGTGTTGGAAGTTTGCAGCCGACTTCAGTGGGCTGTAAACGGGTCAAAACATAACGAAAATGCAGTTTTCAAAAGCCTATAATGAACCTCTTCGAAGTGCCGTTCAAACCACATTGGTTTCGCAATTTTTGGACTTTCTTTGGTCAGTGACAACATTTAATTTGTTTCAGTGGTCATAGCTGCTAAAAATCTGTAGAAAATGCAGACGACGTTTCTGGTCATAATTAATGGTATTTTGGGAATTTTGTTTTAAATTTTGATTTACAGAAACTATGAAAGTAGACCGAACTTCCCTAACTGGAATCAACTCGTTTCGATACTCTGAGATTTTTAAATAAAATATTTAGCGGACAGGGGGCAGAATTGTCAAAATTCAGAACGCTGTCCATTGAATGATTTTTTATGCAAAATCTGTAAGGAATTAGCTTTTACGAACTTTATACAAGCATGCAGAAACATTTTAACACATCATGTAAATTTTTGGTAATTTTTAGTGACCTGTAACTATTTTATAAAAATCCTTAAACACAGATGAAAATCTAGGAAAAACTAGCTGATGTATGTCAAAGATGAACTTGTGCATTAAATAAACTTAATTGCTCATGACTTTGTGAATGCTTGCTTGTTATGTGTTGCGACTTGTCTAACATATCATGAATATGTGCTTAACGAGAAAATGTGCTAAGTGTTATTGTGTGCAATAAACGTGCGTAAACATTAAAACTAATCAAAAGGGTAATCGTTCTAGGAAGCGATTGACCGGACACAACACTTGCTTTCGAATTCTTACCGAGCAAACAAAGGTGAGTTCACGGCCCCTACTTTTGAATGGTTTTAAATACAGGGGGAGAAAACATGTGCCCGCTATGGGATAGTAGCGCTAATTCAATAAACTTACGACAACGTGTTACGGTTTAGTAACATGCATATAAAATCTAAATTGATATGAGTTATGTTATACGGTTTTGGTCACAAAGTAGCATATCACTTTAAGTCCCCTCTTAACTTTACGAGCCGTTAGTAATGGATCTTTAGCGAAGAAGTTTATGGTAGTACTACTGGGCCCAACAAGCCCCACCCGAGCTAGTCGCGCTAGCCAGACCGGTAAAGGTCTAACGGGTGTTGAATTTGCCTAATATAGTCATGGTTGGTGATAGCCTAACACCTTCAGGGGCAACAACGTTAGCTTCGGTTCGAACTCTTTGGTGGCATAACCTATGCTAGCTACCTACAAATATAACATGAACTTGATAATCAGTTTGGGGTTCTTGATACGAGATTGGATCAAGGGTAACTTATATATTTCTGATTCTGCATAGAATCAGGGGAAACATTTATTACACCCTGGTTCGGTAATAACCAAAACAAACTAAAACATGTGAACTCACTCATCAATTATGTTGACACTTGTTTCTTTGCATGTTTTCTTAGGTGGCTAAGGATTCACGAACATGAGTAGGCAGTCCCGCATGAACATTCTAAACTATTTTTTTAAAGTTTGCATTATTTACAATTCACTATGTTGGTTTTGCGTTCGTGTTGGCGCTACAAATTACTTTTTCAAACTTTATTACGCTTCCGCATCTTTATTTAATCCAGCGTCAAAACTCGGTTTTACTCATGTAAAGGTAAATCTGTATGGTCATGTGTCGATGATCCTGGTTTGTCACGCGCCTCACGGTAAAACCCCGCATGTGGAATTTGAGGGTGTGACAGATTGGTATCAGAGCTCATTGGCTATAGAGAATTAGGTTGCATTCAGACCTAGACTATAGTCACGAACACGACACAACACAACTATATGATTTGTATGTTGCCCTATTTGTAATGTAATTCTATGGTACATACTTATGTTATATCTATATTTAACAGGAATGTCTAACTCTAACTCTAGCTCTAGCTTTCACGGATCTAGCGACGGGTCGGACGCACCCGATTCGTCCCAACTTACTCCTTACTTAGCGGGACAAGTTCGTGCTGAGGCACTAAAAGTGGAAATGAAGTACGAACCTTTTGTAGTACGCGATCGATACTACAACGGGGATTGGAGCTGGTATCCCCGAATTATTAAGGAGATCATTTCTGAGGAAGAGGTCCCACCCAAGACACTCGGGGAGTACCCGGGCGTTAATCGGCCTGTCGTAGGCAAACTTCCACCGATTGAATTTCCGCTTGAGGAAGCTTTCGCAGGGTTTGTTGCTAAGATGACCAGGGAAGTTCGCAACATGCGGGAGGCGGCATGAGCTATCACTGCTTGATTGAGAGCAACACGGAACTAATGAAGGAGGTCAATCAACTGAAGGGATCGCTTCAGGCCAGCAACACTCGGGCCGATAACCTCCAAGAGATGGTGGTAGCACTGACACATCAAGTTATCGACCTCACTGAACGAACAGAGATGGCAGAGAGCCGCATCATAGCCATGGAGCAGAATAACCGGGAAATGGAGGAAGAGGACCCGGACGAAGACCCGGAAGAGGAACCGGAGGAGGCACCTGCAGAGGCAGCTGCTAACAAAGACGTGAACATGGAGGATGGCGAGATCGATGACTGAAGACTCGTTATCTAATAATTCTATTTCCGTTTTATTTCAACTTATCAGACAATTTGTTTAAACATCTTGTTTCGTTTATTTATTTATTTATTTATTCGTTTCAGCATGACTATATCCTGACATTATGCAGTTTATTTTGGATATTTATATTACTTCCACGTTTTGAATTACTTCCATGGTGTTACTTAAAACTCTCAAACTATTGTATGCGTTTCACGATACGGCTCCATCATGATGTAGAACATTGACAAGCAGGCCAGACAAAACCCTAAGCAGCAATTACAACGTGTAGAACGCTCCTGTGTGACGACGCCCCTAATTCCTATCCTAACTTAATCCATTCACGCGTATCCTTTGACCCCTGCACTATTTCAACACAATTTAGCAAATTTTGAGTTATACCCTAAGTCCTTAAAACTTACAATTCCCTTGTATGTATAACTTAGATTCGGAACGCTAAACTATGGGAAACACATGAGATAACCACGATTAAATATCAATTTATATATGTGTGGTTACTTAAATTTTATGTGTGCACAATTCATATAATTGTTGAACTACGTGCTAAATGTGTGATGTAACCTTGTGTGTTCTTTATTTTGGTGCTAAAACAGAATGGCAGGACGACCTAGACGTGACGGTCAAGGAAACATTACCATGACAAAAGCTGAACTAACTGCGCTCATCTAGCAGCACGTAGCCGAGGCCATGGTTACTCATAATCAAAACAACGTGAATGTTCAAGATCAAAATCCGCAGGGCGGCGGTAAATTTTAATCTCTTCTAAATTCATACAATCTAAACTACTAATGCAATTAGTATTTCTCCCACATAATTACCTAATGTTAATCTTGTGCATTAAATCTGTCAGGTATGGGAGTAAATCCCTACAAGATGTTCTTGGATGCCAAGCCCACTAAGTTCACTGGGGAAGAAGGACCTATTGTTTGGCCCGTTGGTTGGAAAGATCAGCATCTGTTTTTGCTATGTGTAACTGCTTACCTAAGAACCAAGTTAAGTATGCCGTTTCCACTGTGGAAGACGGTGCTTTGAGCTGGTGAAACGCCAGAGTTCAACTTCAGGGTCTAGAGGCAGCAAACGCCATGAGATGGGATGCGTTTAAGGAACTTATTCGGGAAAAGTACTGCCCTCGGGATCGAGTTCATCAGTTAGAAAAGGAGTTGTGGGTGCTTGAAATGCAGGGATCAGAAATCGAGGCCTACACCAGAAAGCACTATGATTTGGTCTCTCTGTGCCCCGACATGGCTAGGCCGATGCACAAACAGGTGGAGTTATACCTGAAGGGTTTGGCCCCTGAAATCCAGGGAATGGTGATGTCCAGTAATCTGGTCAACGTTCAGCAGGCTGTGCGTCTGGCACACAAGTTAACAGATAAGGCCATTGAACAGGGAAGGCTATCAAAGAAGGGTTCATCTTCTATCACACCCCGACCCGCAACGGAATAAGAGTCGGGGCATAATTGGGTTATCACCAAAGCTCATGATGTTTACTAAAATGTTTCATATTTATTAAATTCAAATTACAACTTAAATATTCAATTCAAATCCATACAATTACAAGGAAATGAACCTAAGTAAAACAATCCCAAGCTTAAATTGATTTATTCTTCTAGGCCTTCCTATGTGTTTCTTGCCTCAACTGGATCACCTGTATCATGTGTAAAACGGGGGATATTTTGGGTCAACAAAAGTTGGCGAGTGAACCTTGAGAAAAACATTGTTATTAATTTCTTGTTGTATTTAATATTGAAAATTTGTGCAATAATCACATGTGAGCAAACATATATATATAGCATAAACGCAAACCACATTGAATGAGTAAATGACATGAATGATGATGTATTTGAGATCAAGGCTCAATCAAACGGAGCCGATCGAATGAGGCACCTGATACTCAACCCGTATCCCACGGGGAGCTGATGGGCCTAATGAAATGCATGTACTGAAAATGATAACTTCAATATAAACATAATTCACACAACAATTGATACATAATTGGTACACATTTGATCACGGATATGATGGATGCACAAGTGTTTAAATATAATAAGGAATTAAACGACACATGATACACCCAAAAATGTGATAAAAACGGGGAATTTGTAGAGATTCACTCACATTGGGTGCGTTCTTTGATGACGTTGGATGCGCACGAGTTTTGGGATTTAATCGACGAGGAAAACTAACCTAAAATAATAACGAAATGGTTCGGTAAATAAATGGATTTAATTTGAGACTAATACTTTTATTTCATAATCTTAATAGGATTTTTAGGTTTATTTTTGTGAGTTTAAGGACATTTTCTAACTTTAAAAATATTATTTTTAAGTATTTTTAAATAATTTTCTGATTAAATAAATAAAAAAATGTTGACTTTTTAACTCTGACCGTTGACCGTTGACCGGTCGGATTGTTTGTAATTATGCGCTGAGTGAGGTTCGAACTCGGGACCTCTCGTACGCGTGCATGCAACTCTACCAACTGAGCTACGTGTCTAACCCGAAATATTCTCTGTTTTAATTATATATATATACTGATTAACTTTTATCTAATTTAGTTTATTTCAAAAATGATTTAAAATGGCCAACCCGCCTTCAGTGACTCGGAGTCGAACTCGAGACGTTTGGTTCGAGTACGCACAGCCCAACCAGTTGGGCTGTGTGTCATATCTGTTTAACTTATGGATTTAATTATACTTATTAACATTCGGTGACCTAATCCGATTCAGTTGTAAAAATGTTGGTTTTAAATTCTGAAATTCGGTAACCTATCCGATTCGAACCCGGGACGTGTGCATTGTTTGTGCACACAGTCCACCGCTGGACTGTGCGTCTAACCCGGTTAAATATTCAGTTTTAATTAAACTTATACACATGTTCGACTTCGTCTTCTTCGTTTACAAAGACGCAGAACCATGATGTCCGACTGTTCTGGTTTAAACCGATCATCGAACATATAATTGATTGGAATGAATTGGATAAAGAGGGTTATGGAGTAAAATGTACCGAACAGAATGCTTTTCTCAGATTTCTGGCAAGAGTCGTCGGCTCTGATTGGCGACTTCCGTCTGAGTGAATCAATTAACAGTTTTGATCAACGAGTTGTGCAATTAAGTTACTAAACAAGGGATATCAGGGGGTTTAGATGATTGTACCGATTCACAGCGAGACTTCGAAATTTTCAGTGATTTTCCGGCGAGTGTATGAATTCCCGGCAACGTTGTCTGAGACGGATTCTGGTTGAACGATTTATGTTAATACTTGTCTAATAATGGATTGCAAACAAAAGAGTCGAGAATTTTACCGATTTGAAGTAAGTCTCGGTTTTCCGGTGAAAGTCCGGCGAATGCAGAATATCTCCGGCGAGTGCTAAAGCTTCGAGAGATTGTGCGATTTTGAGCGAAAAGATTACCAGAGGTTTGGGTGGTTATTTATAGGGATGATCAGGATGAATTGAGTCCGAATTTTGGTCTTGATTCGCGGTCAAAACTTTTCCGGCAGTTACGACTGGAATTGGGGGTTAGACATCGGTTATAACCGATTTCGAAGTTAGTTCACGCGTTTCAGTCAAAGAAAACGGTCGTGATTTGCGAAATCGTCGGTCTTTCCGGCGACTGCGGATTGGGCGCGCTGATTTCCGGATTTTGATTTCGAGTTTTAACTTAAGTATTATTTGTTTCAGTAATTACACAAAAGAGTCATGTGGCCGAGTGGTGTGTTGTGTGTTTGTTGGAGCGGCTGACCCGGGTTCGAAACCCGGCAGCCCTATTTATTTTTTATTCACTTATTTTTTATTATTTATTAATTATGGTTTAAAATTCTAACAATGTTTATTAGTTATGTATTGTTTAAAATTAATTTGAGCAATAAATGTGCAACGAAAAATTATAATTGGATATTCGATTAATAAACGAAGCGGGTTTGGAAAACCCGTTTTTCGACCAATGTTACATCTTCGGGCACATCTGACAACAAGAGGAAGTGGGAAAGCAATTCCTCAAAGCCAACATTATCAGGTCAAAACCAGCAGAACTCTCAGAAGCGGTTCAACAGCTGCAAC
Source organism: Scalesia atractyloides (assembly GCA_947069175.1). NCBI lineage: Eukaryota > Viridiplantae > Streptophyta > Magnoliopsida > Asterales > Asteraceae > Scalesia > Scalesia atractyloides. The sequence goes on from CAMTDV010000001.1 coordinate 7,247,052, forward strand.
CGCAACTTCAACAATCAGCAGTTTGGTAACTCCAACAACAACACCCAGGGTCAAGGCGGTTATGCGGGCAAAAAGCCTTTCTGCAACAAATGCTCTCGACATCACACTGGTCAATGCAATTCAAGCCAACGATGCGGCCGGATATGCTACTCTGCTAAGGATTGCCGTGTGAATACTCAGCACCGGTCAACCAACAATCAGTCCCAACCTCAGCAGACAGGAGTTACAAGGTCGTCTTTCAGTGTGGTAGCACAAATCACTTTAAGAAGGATTGCCCACAATTAAACAGGGGTAACAGTGCTGGAAACCAGGATCAGGGCAATACTACGCAGGTAGCGCAGCGGGGCTAAAGGTCGTGCATTCACGCTAGTCAAAGGTGAGGCGCGACTTAACTCAAATGTTGTTTCTGGCAAATGTCCTTTGAATAACTTTTTTGCAAATATGATATTTGATTCCGGTGCCGATAGAAGTTTCATATCAGAGTCATTTAGGAAACGGTTAGATATTGCCCCAGTGTCGCTAGAAACCAACTACGTTATAGAGTTAGCCGATGGTAAAACAGTATAAGTAACCCACATACTCGAAGGGTGTCAGCTCTCTCTCTCTCGCTGGTAACACTTTTGACATAAACCTAATGCCAACTACGTTTGGTAGTTTCGATGTAGTGGTTGGTATGGACTGGTTGTCCAAAAACTGGGCCGAAATAAATTGTCGCGAAAAGGTTATTTGCATTCCTTTTCCTAGTGGCAAAACTCTGTCCATTCAGGGTGATCGAAGCGGTGTCGTCGTAGATATCATTTCCTTTATGCAGGCGCAGAAATATCTTCACAAGAAAAATTCGGTAGCCATTTTTGCTCTATCACGGAACCGTCGACGGGCGAGAGGAAAATCGAGGACATTCCTATCGTACGCGACTTCCCCGATGTTTTTCCTGAAGATTTGCCTGGTCTTCCACCTCATAGGTAGGTTGAATTTGAAATCCAATTGGCGAACCATGCGGCTCCAATTGCCAGAGCTCCTTACCGCCTAGCGCCGTCCGAACTACAAGAACTATCAAGTCAGCTGCAGGAGCTATTGGATAAAGGTTTTATCCGTCCTAGCTCATCCCCGTGGAGAGCTCCGGTACTTTTTGTCAAGAAAAGGATGGAACTTTTCGTATGTGTATCGACTACCAGGAACTAAACAAGGTTACTATTAAAAATCGATATCCATTGCCGCGCATAGATGATCTTTTTGATCAACTTCAGGGATCAAGTTATTATTCCAAGATTGACCTAAGGTCAGGTTATCACCTGCTCCGCTTAGAGAGGAAGACATCTCAAAAACCACATTCTGCACTCGGTATGGCCATTATGAATTCTTGGTCATACCGTTTGGTCTCACCAATGCATCCGCGGTATTCATAGATCTCATGAACCGTGTGTGTAAACCGTATCTTGACAAGTTTGTCATCGTGTTCATTGATGACATATTAATTTACTCGAAGAGCAAAGAGGAGCATGAAGAGCATCTTCGGCTACTATTGGAGTTACTGCAACGGGAAAAGCTTTATGCCAAGTTCTCCAAATGCGATTTCTGGATTCGCGAGATTCAGTTTTTAGGGCATATAGTGAACGAACAGGGTATTCATGTTGATCTAGCTAAGATAGAGGCTATCAAGAACTGGGAAGCACCGAAGACTCCAACGGAAATAAGACAATTTCTAGGTTTAGCAGGCTATTATCATCGTTTTATTGAGGGATTCTCAAAAATCACTCAACCACTCACCTCCCTGACTCAGAAAGGAACCAAATATATCTGGGGTGACAAACAAGAAGAAGCTTTCCAGGTGCTGAAACAGAAGCTTTGTAGTGCGCCTATTTTGTCCTTGCCTGAGGGAACTGAAGACTTTGTGGTGTACTGTGACGCTTCCATTCAGGGACTTGGATGTGTACTCATGCAACGCGATAAGGTCATTACGTACGCATCCCGGCAGCTGAAGGTACATGAGAAAAACTACACAACTCTCGACTTAGAGTTAGGAGCTGTGGTATTCGCTCTAAAAATTTGGAGGCACTATCTTTATGGAACCAAGTGTACCATTTACACCGACCACAAAAGCCTTCAACACATTTTTGATCAAAAAGAGTTGAACATGCGGCAACGTCGCTGGCTCAAACTTTTAAATGACTATGAATCTGCCATCCAGTATCATCCGGGAAAGGCTAATGTGGTAGCCGACACTCTTAGTAGAAAGGAACACGAGAAGCCTCGACGGGTTCGATCCTTACAACTCACGATACATTCTAGCTTACCGAACAAATTCGCAACGCTCAGCTGGAGGCAGTTAAACCCGTAAATCTGAAAACTGAGAAATTACGCAAGATGGAGCATGATTGGGAAACCAGACCAGATGGAACTCGTTACTTTCTTAATCGGGTATGGATACCTCTCTACGAAAACTTGAGGGAACTCATAATGGACGAAGCTCACAAATCAAGGTACTCGGTTCATCCAGGATCGGACAAGATGTATCATGATCTTAAAACAACTTATTGGTGGCCCAACATGAAGGCTGAAATCCCAACTTATGTCAACAAATGCCTAACATGTGTGAAGGTGAAAGTTGAATATCAAAAGCCTTCAGGGTTACTACAGCAACCGGAGATCCCAATGTGGAAGTGGGAACAGATCTCCATGGATTTCATAACCAAACTCCCCAGAACACAAGGAGGATGTGATACCATCTGGGTGATCGTAGATCGTCTAACGAAGTCAGCTCATTTCCTTGCGATTAAGGAAACAGACAAAATGGAGAAACTAACCCAGCTATACATCAAGGAAGTGGTCTCCAGGCATGGGGTACCGACTTCAAACATATCGGACCGGGATGCTCAATTCACTTCACATTTCTGGCAATCATTACAAAAAGCATTGGGCACGCGCTTGAATATGAGCACTGCCTATCATCCCCAAACAGATGGCCAAAGTGAACGCACGATTCAAACACTCGAAGACATGCTTCGAGCGTGTGCTATTGACTTCGAAAATAGCTGGAAAACTTATTTACCATTGGTAGAATTCTCGTATAACAATAGCTATCACACCAACATACAGGCAGCACCTTTTGAGGCACCGTACGGAAGAAAATGCCGATCACCTGTTTGTTGGGCAGAAGTCAGTGATAGTCAACTAACTGGACCTGAGCTGGTACTTGAAGCAACAGAAAAGATTGTTCAGATTAGAAATCGAATGACAGCAGCTCGCGATCGCCAAAAGAGCTATGCCGATCATCGTTGCAAACCGTTAGAATTTCAAGTAGGCGATAGGGTCTTACTCAAAGTCTCACCCTGGAAGGGTGTTATCCGTTTTGGGAAACGGGGAAAGCTAAATCCGCGAGGCGCATTGGACCATTTGAAATCACGAAGAGGATTGGTCCAGTGGCTTATCAATTAAACCTTCCTGATGAACCCAATGGGGTTCATAACGTGTTTCATGTCTCAAATCTGAAAAAGAGTTTGTCAGATGAAAACTTAATTGTGCCATTGGATGAGATCCAAGTGGACGAACAACTGAGGTTCGTGGAAGAACCAATCAAAATCATGGACCGTGAGGTCAAGATACGGAGGCACAGTAAAATTCCAATCCTCAAGGTTCATTGGAACTCTCGGTGTGGACCGGAGTTCACGTGCGAACGAGATGACCAGATGAAGGCTAAGTACCCCCAACTCTTTAAAACACGCAGCACATATGGTGCTAACTAATCTTCGGGACGAAGTTTCCTAAACAGGGGGATACTGCGACACTCAGGATGTTTACTGTTTATTTGCTACTCCGCAAGGCATGGCACTATAATAGGAAGCTTATTACTCCACTGCTCGTGAGGTGGCTTAAGTTCAGTTCTGCTCTTACTCCGATTCTGACATCTTACAACACTTTACTCAAGTCAATTTTCGGGACGAAAATTCGTTCAACATGGGGATAATGTAACAACCCGAACAATCAGGCTATTATTGTTTCCGATTACCACGCTAGTTTTGTCACGCGATATTTAACGATTTAGTTTATAAATATATATATACATATATAGTGATTAGTTAAAAAAATTAAATTAAATTAAAATAGCAAATCAATCCACAAGTTGCAGCCACCCTATTTTTGTTTACAGATATACATACACATGTATGTAGTATTATTAAAAAAAAAAAAAGATAAAAGAACAAACCAACCCATCATTTACAGCCCAAGTAACTGCCCCATCTTTAAATTCAATATGTATGTATTATGTATGCATGTTGTGTTAAAAAGGAAAAAAAACCTAAAACTACCCATCACCACCACCGCACAGACGGCAGCAGCCCTCCCCGGCGCACGACACCCATATCTGCCGCTCTCTCACTCTCTCTCGGCTCTCTCGCACTTTCTCTCGGTCTCCCACTTCGGTTCGGTTTCGATATCGGTTAGGTATATTATTTAATAAAGATTTTAGTCCATATAATTGAAACTTGATTTGGTTATGTGCTAGGTGTTACGTGTTCTTGTGCGTAGATGAATAAGTATATTTCAATTGTTATGTGGTGAATAAATATATTTGATTATGTGCGATTACGTGTTCTTAACGGTTTCGTGATCATAGCATTTGGGGATTCGGGTTATTTGTCGGTTAGGCATACGGGGTATTAGTACGGGTTTCGGGTTATTATAGTTCATGTCTGTTGAAGATTAATTATTATGGGTAGGCGTTATGGTAAATACAGTTACGGACTGTTAGAAACTTATGTGGATAGGTTGTGTGATCGCTAAATAGGCTAACAGAACCACTAGAACGTGCATGAAGAGATTAAGCGCTAAAAACAGTAAGCTGTTGGAAGTTTGCAGCCGACCGCAATGGGTTGTAAACGGGTCAAAACATAACGAAAATGCGGTTTTCAAAAGCCTAAAATGAACCTATTCGAAGTGCCGTTTAAACCGCATTGGTTTCGTAATTTTTGGACTTTGTTTTGTCATTGAAAACATTTAATTCGTTTCAGTGGTCATAGCTGCTAAAAATCTGCAGAAAATGCAGACGACGTTTCTGGTCATAAGTAAGGGTATTTTGGGAATTTTGTTAAAATTTGATTTACAGAAACTACGAAAGTAGACTGAACTTCTCTAACTGGAATCAACTCGTTTCGATTCTCTGAGATTTTTAAATAAAATATTTAGCGGACAGGGGGCAGAATCGTCAAAATTCAGAACACTGTCCATTGAATGATTTTTATACAAAATCTGTAAGGAATTAGCTTTTACGAATTTTATACAAGCATGTAGGAACCTTTTAACACATCGTGTAAATTTTTGGTAATTTTTAGTGACCTGTAACTATTTTATAAAAATCCATAAACACAGCTGAAAATCTAGGAAAAACTAGCTAATGTGTGTCAAAGATGAACTTGTGCATGAAATCAACTTAATTGCTCATGACTTTGTGAATGCTTGCTTGTTATGTGTTGCGACTTGTCTAACATGTCATGAATATGTGCTTAACCGAGAAAATGTGCTAAGTGTTATTATGTGCAATAAACGTGCGTCAACATTAAAACTAATCAAAAGGGTAATCGTACTAGGAAGCGATTGACCGGACACAACACTTGCATTCGAATTCTTACCGAGCAAACAGAGGTGAGTTCACGGACCCTACTTTTAAATGGTTTTAATGCAGGAGAAAACATGTGCCCTCTATGGTATAGTAGCGCTAATTCAATAAACTTACGACAACGTGTTACGGTTTAGTAACATGCATATAAAATCTAAATTGATGTTAGTTATGTTATACGGTTTTGGTCACAAAGTAGCATATCACTTTAAGTCCCCTCTTAACTTTACGAGCCGTTAGTAATGGATCTTTAGCGAGGAAGTTTATGGTAGTATTATTACTGGGACCAACAAGCCCCACCTGAGCTAGTCGCGCTAGCCAGACCGGTAAAGGTCTAACGAGTGTTGAATTTGCCTAACATAGTCATGGTTGGTAATAGTCTAACACCTTCAGGGACAACAATGTTAGCTTCGGTTCGAACTCTTTGGTGACATAACCTAGGCTAGCTACCTACAAATATAACATGAACTTGATAATCAGTTTGGGGTTCTTGATACGGGATTGGATCAAGGGTAACTTATATATTTCTGATTCGGGATAGAATCAGGGGGAAACATTTATTACACCCTGGTTCGGGTTTGAACCAGTGGCCGTTTGGGGAATAACCAAAACAAACTAAAACCTGTGAACTCACTCATCAATTATGTTGACACTTGTTTCTTTACATGTTTTCTTAGGTGGCTAAGGATTCACGAGCACGAGTAGGCAGTCCCGCATGAACATTCTAAACTGTTTTTTTAAAGTTTGCATTATTTACAATTCACTATGTTGGTTTTGCGTTCGTGTTGACGCTACAAATTAAATTTTCAAACTTTGTTACGCTTCCGCATCTTTATTTAATCCAGCGTCAAAACTCGGTTTTACTCATGTAAAGGTAAATCTGTATGGTCATGTGTCGATGATCCTTGTTTGTCACGCGCCTTGCGGTAAAACCCCGCATGTGGAATTTGAGGGTGTGACACAAGCGGTCGCGTGATCTCAAAACTTATGGATTTGGTATGCGTACTTTGGCATGGCCAGTGCAAACAATGATATCGTTGTTTTACAATCTTCAGGTCTTTCGACGATGTCATAGATGGTGTTGCACCAAATACTTCATTCTATGCAAATGATGTGGAGTATAAGTATGGGTGTTATCTTGTCGATGGTATTTACCTGGAGTGGGCTACGTTGGTTAAAACTCTTTTGTGTCTAGACGACGAAAAATGATTGTACTATAAGAAAAAAAATGAGTCGTCAAGAAAAGATATCGAGCGGGCTTTCGGTGTATTAAAAGGAGATGGTCTATCATTGCCCAACCGTCGAGGCTACTAGAAAAGAATTAAATGGGAAATGTCATGTATACGTGCATCATTTTGCATAACATGATATTGGAGGACTCGAACATAGAATTTTATGCAGAGACTTATGATGAAGTTAACCAACCGGCAAACCCACGACTCACCCACGTTCAAAAAGAAGTTATCTGAGGGAGGATACGTGACAAGGACACAAGCTTTCGATCTGATCTGACCGAGCACCTATGGTTTGATAGTGAACAGGGAGACGATAACGAGTAAAGATTTAATTTCAAGTTTAAAATATAAAGTATTTTTAATTTTTTGGTTTGTATTTTTTACAGTGACGTTGTAGTTTTATATTTAAATTATGTGTTTTTAATTTAAATTAAATAATATTTAAATTTAAATAAAAAAAATTAATTAGATAATGATTATAAGAGATTTAAACCATTACTAATGTTAAAGGAAGTAGATTTAAAGCCACTCATATAAGTTGACGTCTAGATGACGTTGACTTGACATAATAAAACCATAAAGGGTTTATATAAAATGTGAAAATTCATAGGGATTTGTAAGTTCTTCCCTACTTAACGACGATATAAGTTTCTCTTTCAATGTCCAAAAAAATGAATATTTCAACCCAAAAAGTTCAAAGTGTGACATCTGAGAGCAGAAAAATGAACCAATTACGAAAAGTTTATGATAGCTCCGTAGAGTTGTTGCTATTTATGTAGACTTCCAAATTGTAATGTAATTGTAATAAGGAAAATATAACATATATGTTGAATAGTATATAAGTTATCAATATATGTATTATACGATATTTCTGTAGACTTCCAAATTGTAATAAGGAAAATATAATATGTTGAATAGTATATAAGTTTTCATCGTGTTTGTCTACTTTATGATTATCTGAAAAAAAATATATATATAAACACTTGATATTATTATTTTTTATTATTCATTTATATTATGTATATAGTAAAATAATATATACAGTTATCCTTGATGCATGTGGTCATTATTTTACATGAAATAAAAGTTACAGTTTAACTCATTTTGTGATATAGATTATGTGCCCAGCTTATGGTATCTTGTTAGAGCAAGTAAATCCATATTGAAAAGAGTTGATGATTATGTCTTTGATTTAAGGAAGGGAGGATATTGAGTGCTTAATTTTATTAAAAATTATGGTTCGAACCATTATATGTTAGTCAACTAGTTTTTTTAACTGAGTTTTACTTACATATTCTAAAGAATAATCCAAAAATGATGACATTAACAAGTTCTAAAGAAAAAGATTAAAACAAATCATTAAAGGGTAAGATTTTATTGATTTGATTTTGTCATTAGTTAAAGTGGAATGGGTATCTAAGCTTAGTACCTAAGCCCTCAGTAGTACCTAAGTTCTGTCCCATCATGTACTATTATGTTATTTTTAACCCCAGGTATTTTATAACCATAAAACATTTATAATGCCTAACCACAAGTATTCTAAAACTTTTTATTTTTAATTTAAATAAATTCAGTTATTAAATTTAATTAAAATTTAAATTAAATAAAAAAACACAATTAAAATAAATGTAGAAAAAACATAGATATAAAACGAAACTACTCCTCATCTCTTAGTACCTAAGCCGTGCGTAGTACCTAAGTTCTGTCCAATTATGTACTTATGTCATTTCCAATCAAAGGTACTCTAGAACCATAAAACATTTATGATGCTTAACCATAAGTATTCTAAAACTTTTTATTTTTTAATTTAAATAAATTCAATTATTAAATTTAATTAAAATTTAAATTAAATAAAAAACACAATTAAAATGAATATAGAAAAAACATAGATATAAAACGAAACTACTCCTCATCTTCCTCTTCGAGGTACAGTAGATCTTGAGCTGCAAGACGAACCACAAGATCATTTCTAAGTCAAAATGCGTATCTCGATCCATCAACTCGCAAAGAGCATCATTGTCAAAAACGGGTAGTATGACAGGATCTGGGATGTGGACTGGTGAGAACTCATTTCTGTCATCCTTTAAAATCATGTTGTGCAGTATCATGCTAGCATGCTTAGAAAGTAACAAATAAAGGATAGACAACATATACTAGTTATAATGTAATAACCATAACTACAATCTATACATGTTTTATGAAAGCGTACCTATCAGAATATAATATAGCTAAGGTAAGTACTTAGGTATCAATCCTAGGACACTAAATCTATTAAATAGTTTCATAATATTTAACATCTATAACTTTTATGATTAAGAAATAGTAAACAAAAACTACTACTTTTAAGTGTATGAAAACAGATGTAATAAATATAACCAATTAGGATCAGAATCCTCTTAATACTTTTGCAAAGTTGTTTGTTATGGTTTTATGAAAAGCTCATCATAGTAAACACTAGTGATGAGGGTGTAGTATTAAAAAGCTAGAGCCCTCTTAGGCTAACCCCATCTGAATAATCAAGCTATAGACGACCTAACTATTCAATTCTAAGTAACTAAGTTATTTACCAATCAATTGTGATCTTAGAGTTTCTTATATTGTTCTAGCAACATAAACTAACAAACCGAGCAAATTACTAAGTATGCTACTCAATTTAAAGCAAACCCTAACTAACTTTGAAAAACCTTTTCAATCAGATTCTTCCCATAGGTGACTCGTATGACTTACCAACCTTTAAACAAGTTTGTCCTTTACCTACTAAATTTCTAGCCCTAGACTAACGATTGATATATAGCCTAAAGATAGACAAAATAGCCGTAGACTAACGATTGATATATAGCCTAGAGATAGACAAAATAGATCTAGCATGCATAACCTCATAGAAAGATCTAAATCATCCACATAAACTCATTCAATGATCAATACACATCATATAGATTACAAAATCACAAGTTCATAAGCAAATCTTATTAAAAACACACTTTCATCACAAAATCATCCAAGCTTCACATAATATTAAGATTCATCTTGCCCTAACCGTCTATAGAGCGCTTTTGGATACTCATAGAAATAACTAAATCACAAGAATTCATTATACGTGATCAAATCACAAAGAAAATGATAATACCAACGGTCTAGCTAACCATGTAAGGATCGATATCTCAACCTCCTGTATGCTTTTCTTCCTTGAATCCTCTTATCATTGATCTTCTCTTGAAACTTCCTCCTTGTTACATCCATTTTTTGTGTTTCTTGTTGTTGAGTTCATAACTTAGGGTTTAGTTCGACATCACTTTCTTTATATAGGATCCAGGTCCAATCTGGGTCGGGTACGACCCGTACGCTTCCACTCGGATACTGCCAGTAACGTCGCCATGTTATAAATGAGCCCACTAGGGTTTAACCCAAGAAGGCGGTGTATAACATTCTTTTAGAGAATTTACCTGGCCAGTTGAGCTTGAGGGGGCTTAGAGAGAATGGAAAGCCTTGGTCAGAAAAAAAAATATAAAACAATTCATGTTCCTGAGAGAGGCAGAGTTATGCAAACCTTTGTGAGTTGCAACAGGTGCGCCACCTCTAAATCCATAACCTTATAAGGTTGTGACTCCTGCGGGATAGGAGTTTATGATCCTCTCCAGCTATGAGTCAGTGTCTTCCTCTATAAAGTTTCTAACTCCTCCCCACGATGTGATCTTTAGAGGTGGGGCCTCTGGGTTGGTCCCAAGTCAAGAGGAAGTAAGTACAAAAAATGTTGGTGTGGAGAAAGCTAGTAGGAAGAAGTCTATGCATGTGCAGACTTCAAAGACAACTGGTGGGGAGAAACCTTTGTCGTAGATTTGTGCATTACTACAACTACATAGAATGTACATTATAACATTGATTGTTATTAAAAATGTTACTTACAATTAATGTAAAAACTCTTTTAACAACTAAACATATCAGTTCTTATTAATAATTTTAAGCCGAAAATGACGCGCAAAAAGCGCATCAAGTGCGACTTAAAGTTCAACCTATTTTTCGCGTACCCTCCTAAAACGCTCGGTTAGTGCATTTAACTTTTCCAAAACCAAACGATTAGACACAATCAAATCTTCAAGAATATCTTCGCAATACGCTCAAGAATACGAATTAGCCTACACTTAAGAATAAAAAAATAAAGGATAAATAGTTAGATCATATTGAAAATATTTCTTCAATAGGCTCAGAAAGTTGGTATTCACAGGTTGCTATCGCAAAGTTATCCCAGTTTTACAACACCATACTTTTAACATCATAGCCAATGAACACGTCAACCCACAATCACCCTGTCATTAAACATACGTATTTGTATACTATCAATTTGCAACAATCAACACTCTATAACTAAGCATGGCTATGAGACATATTGCCACGCCTTTTTGTCAAGTACACATTATATAGAAATAAAACTTCGAAATGAAGTCAAACCCCAAAACAAAGCTTCAAATACCAACAAACAAAAACAACTTGCACAACCAAATCACGCCCCAACCAATGACAGAAACATCAGGGCGAGACGTAATAGATTGCTCAAAGACTCATTGTACTAAGATTGGAATATATACTAATCATCAAAATTACTTGTCTTATAATACATAGAAAGGAAACAAATTGTTCAACTAAAAGATAACAAAAACACAACATTAATTTAAATTGATAGTTTAAATCCAAAAGTCCTATGTGATCTCAATCTTTTCATATCATCTCAAGCATCTCCTATAAACATGTTAAAATAAAGGTCAACAAATAATTGTTTGAGAGTATACAAGTTTGATACATAGCATAAGTGTAAATGTATAATACACATGTCAAAATAACTATTATGGCAAACATGTGACATTCGTTGTACAAAAGGCATAATGCAAACCTAATATGTAAGACAATGCGTGCACCCTAGCATCAAAATGCTAGGTTAAGTGTAACTTAACAATGACCATGAATCTCCCTCGCAAGGGTTAGATTAAACTAAGGCGGGTTATCAATCCTATAATGCTATACATGTTAAGGGCGGCTTGCAAAGTTAATGAATATGCATCGGAACAATTGTAACAAGTATGTAGCACACAAGAATAGAGTATTACTAAACATGTAAGTGGATATGTATTTGAATTAATGTTGTGCAATTTGATGTTTAATTTGTATAGTTGCATGTTTTCAATTAGAAATAATGCATAAAGTAAAAAAGGGATCATGTATACTCACGGTTTTGTGAAGGTGAACCGAGAGAAGTCGTGAACAAGCATAACAAGTATGACGAGCAAAGCGAATACGTGCCTAAAAGGATAAATGTACATATGTATAAGTACATGGATAAAAGAATAAATAAATAGAAAAACTAATATGTGAGTCTTAGATTGGATCTTGAGGTAAGGATAAAATCAACATTAAAATGGAATAAAAACGCATCATAATGTGTTGGATAATAACCTTCAAGTATTGGAGAACTTAGAAGTTTATTTTCCATGTGGCCGATTTGTTAGGAAATCGACTACGGTTATGGGAAGTAATCTAGTAACCGATATTGGGTATTAATCTTAAAAGTATTATTTACTTAAAGATTATCCCAAAGTGGGTTATCTATTAAAACAACTAAAAATAACCATAGAAGTATTAAAACTTAAAGGTTATCTTTAATAAGATAGAACATTATGGTATAAGGTATATTTTATTAGTTACATGGATAGCCATGAGTAGTTAGGTGGTTAGTATGGTTATACATGAGAAGTAACAAAAAGAATTAAAGTAATACAGGAGTGGGGATTGAACCCGTGAGATCTTACTCATACCCAACCTTAACACAAAGTGGCAACCATTGGACTAGGTTGTTACTTTGGTTTGGTAAAGGGAAAAAGAAAATACATAAACATGAAAAAGAACAAGATCCAATCCCATTATTTGCAAGGTTGGAAAGGATTCCAGTAGCGTAAGACAAAACCCTCTGATAAGTCTTGTTTTGTAGATTGAATCCAACCATATGCAAGAAGAATGAGGTTTAAAGACTAAGTATTATGGTCAGAAACATGAGTCAAACCTTATGTGTTTTATTCGCAAATTTCGCGAAATGCAGAGAGGAATCAAGCTTGGGAGTACAGGGTAATGTAGTGAAAAAGGAAAAGAATGAAATGGATGTTCCAATTTATAGAATGGCTTAGTAGGGTTAAAGATATAGGCGGGTCAATTTGAAATGTTTTGACCGACCAAATTTTGTTGAGGTATTAATTAGAGGTAGTTGGCAGTCAAAAACGGGTGGATTAAGGTTAATTTCGGAGGTTAGGTGTTAGGTAATACTTTAGGGTAAATATAAATGGTTAAAATCAAGTAATTTTTTTGAATTTGATGATTAAAATGTTAAAAATGGGGAAATCCCGTATCTGAAACGAAGAGCCCTGGTGATTTTGCACGGTCGTGTGGATCGGTTGCATAGTCGTGCGAATCACGACACACATGGTCGTGTGCATCAAATGTATGGTCATGCGACATCTACAGAATCTATGAAACTTTCCATAATTTGCAGTTTAACCCCTAAAGTTTGATAACTCCAATATTTTGTGTAAATTTAGGGGTTAAACTGCAAATTATGGAAAGTTTCATAGATTCTGTGATGTCGCATGACCATGCATTTGATGCACATGACCATGTGTGCCGTGATCCGCATGACCGTGTAACTGATCCACACAGACCAGGGCTGTTCCTTTCAGCTATAAGATTTCCCCATTTTTTAACATTTTAACCATCCAATTCAAGCATGTTTTTGTATATATAAGTGTATGCAAGTGTCACAACCCCTGACCCTACCCTGGACGGGAGCCGTGATCTACAAGTGGTACCGGTGTTTATAAAAGTTATCGACAACCGAATTTTCATCAAGACCGGGTGTTAGATAAATATCAGAGTTTTCAAAACACCATAGTTTCATTTCATAAATTATGGGATGAAACCCATATATAAATAAAGGATTTTCAAAGGGGATAAACCCTTGATTGCAAAACACGTTTTATTCAGGTTTACATAGCCAATTTTAGCTTAAGTGCCTCATAGCACTTTTCCTTCACTTCACAGTAAATCACCTGAAACGCGTTTAAAAACATTTGGTCAGCGAAAAATACTGGTGAGTTTATTCAGATTTAACAAAAAGATACAATGTTATAATTCAACATTAAGGGTTTTTACATTTGTTTATATCTTTCAATTACTCTAATCAGTATTTGTCACACACCCAATTCAGTGACTTTGGTCATATTAATATTGTCTAACTCTTTGTCGAATAGTAACACTGGACTAGTAATGTATACAAAACCCCACATATCCGCAATAATTTCAGAATACAAAAACTTAATCACTGTAAGTACAACTGGTAAAACATTTAGGATTTTGCAAATCATTTGAGAAAAAAAGAATGACTCACATTGCAGATTTCAGGTTTACAGTAATAGCCTCCTAGTCTATTTCTTGGGTTCCTAATTAAACACACACTCCGACACGTATTAGTGTATTAACCCAATTCAAACTTTAACGATATCACGAGATCAAAACCACAATCTAGATGACAAAGTATAACCTATAAAGGCAGCACTTAAACATCTGTTACTTTGGTTTCAGATCAATCGGACGGGGTATCGTACCAGTGATTAGGTTTAACACGCTTTCAACGGAGCATCTTTTCATGATTTATGGGCTTTGGGTATTAGAACAGTGTTTCGAAAGAGAAAAAGTTGTCGATTTTGAATAGAACAGGCGCATGTGAACTCCTCCCAAAGCTGCCTTTATATAGCCAATCTGAGATTCTCCCACGCGTCGGGCAAAATCAGGGGTCTCCCCCGTGTGGTGCGACAGCTTCCTATTAGGGCTAGGTCAGCCTAGTCAACCACATAAGCTTGCCACGTGTAGTGAAACGGTGCCACGTGGTCTAGTACTCTCTCGCGCGCCGCGAGAGAATTCAAGATTCTCTTGCATGGCGCCAGGGAGGTCCAAATTTCTTTTTCACGATGGGTCTCTCCGTGCATGTCTGTGGTTTCGCTTATGGTATTTTGGGAGTTGTTACATCCTCCCCACCTTGTTTTAAAATCTCGTCCTCGAGATTCATTGAAACAAGTATGGGAACTTCCGTTTCATCTCTGATTCTAATTCCCAAGTATACTTTGGTTTTGTTTCGAATCCCATTTACTTTAACTAGAATCAATCTTTTATGTTTGAGATTCTTAACCTTCCTATCTTCGATTTGGAGAGGTTTCTCAACAAATTTTAATTTTTCACGTAACTCTACATCTTGAAGAGGTACCATCAAAGATTCATCATCTAAACATTTCCTTTGATTACATACATGAAATACATCATGTACACCAGCCATTTCTTCAGGTAACTATAGCTGATTGACTATTGAACCAATTCGTTTGATAACTTTGAATGGTTCAACATACCTTGGGCTTAACTTTCCTTTATTATCAAATCGAACTACTCCCTTCCTAGGAGAAACTTTTAACAGTATTTTGTCTCCAACTTGAAATTCCAATGGTTTACGTCGATGACCAGCATAACTCTTTTGACGATTTCGTGTTGTATTTAACCTTTCTTTAACTTAAGTTATCTTATTTGTTTGTTTCTTGTACAATTTCAAGACCTGTTAATTGCTTTTCTCCTATTTATGCCCAACATACTAGAGTTTGGCACTTTCGTCCATAAAGTGCTTCAAATGGGGCAGTATTAATACTTGTATGATAACTATTGTTATAGGAGAATTCCATTAATGGCAAATGATCGTCCTAACTTCATCCAAAATCTAATACACAAGCCCTAAACATGTCTTCTAGTGTTTAAATTGTCCTCTCACTTTGTCCATCAGTTTGAGGATGATAGGCTGTACTTAACTTTACTCGTGTCCCCGTTGCTTTTTGGAAACTTTTCCAAAAATGAGAAGTAAAACGACTATCTCTATCAGATACTACGGATAAGGGAACTCCATGTAATAAAACTATTTCATCTATATATAGCTTAGCTAATCTTTCCATACTAAAGGTTTCCTTCATTGGTAGAAAATGAGCAGACTTGGTTAGTCGATCCATAATCACCCAGATTGTGTCGTTACCTTTCCTTGTTTTGGGTAACTTGGTAACAAAGTCCATTGTTATCAATACTCATTTCCATACTAGCATTTCTAATTGTTGAAGTAAGCCTGAAGGTTTCTGATGTTCATCTTTAACTTGCGAACAAGTTAAACACTTAGAGACGTAATAGCTATATCCTTTTTCATTCCTATCCACCAAATTTTTTTCCTCAAATCATGATACATCTTGTCACTACCAGGATGCATTGTCATACACCGTATTTTCAACCAAACACCGGTGGGCCCGGGTGGAGAATATCGTGACGTAAGTTGATATCATCATAGTCAATTAAACACGGCACATTGGAAGTCTTGGATTTAAATTACTATTACAAACCAAATGTTCAGAATACCAAGATAATATACAGACGGCTCGTAAAGAAGATCCACAGGCGGATCATAAATTGTACAAAAGAAAGAATGTAAAACAGACTTTGGGCAGATCTAAGGATTTGCAACATCCTCTTATACCACTATCGAGCAGCTTCCAGCCTATTTCGTATTGTACCTGCAGGTTAGTCTTTTGAAAATACGTCAGCTTTCGCCGATAAATACACCCAATTGACTCATTTTGAAAACATTTGAAAATGATTTTTAAGTGCACAAGGGCACAAAATCTTTTATAACTTGCGAAAATTGACCTTGCAACCTTGTTAACAGATTCATATGTTTATCCATACATACAGGGCCCAGTACAAAAACCGAGACATGATTAACGTACATACCACTTATGAACTCACGAAGGAGTTATCCCCAACAAGTGTGGGTAGTTGCATTTGAGTGTCTGTCAGGTGTATGCCTACATCCCACGCTAAGATCGAGGCCATTATCTAATGTAATGAGCCGAGGATATCCAGGACACGGTAGTTAACCCCCGATGTTTAAGTTATCAAACAAAACTGATTAAAATGGAATATGCAGCTTTACTAGCCACTACTCGGCAATCGATTGATCCCATTCCGACCAAGCGGTAATAGTCGTATCCAAAGTGAACTAAGTGCAGATAGCATTTACCGGAAGGCTCTAGTCTGGATTATGGCATAAGCTAACCAATTATATACTAACGGTCTTTTTTAAGTCATAGACTTAGACCGACTAGCGTTCTTGATCAAAACGTATAACGCTAGATTAAACGATGATTGGATAGAATGTAGTTTAATCCCAACAAGTACTTTGACTTGCATAATATGGGTAAACTATAAACATTTTGGATTTTGAAACTTAAATGACAAGGTTAGACCTGTTTCGGTTAATTTCTGTAAACTAGTTACATATACTTAATCGCACGCATATAATCGATATCAGGTAATCGGATAAGTCATGGACAAGTTCTATATACCATTATACTTTAAATAAGTTGTGATATCAATGGATATCAACTTATATGCCCGTTAAGGTTTGAAAATGAAACTATGCCTCATAAGGGCATTTTGGTAATTATTTACCGTTTAAAAGGAACCTGAATATAATTTAATGTTATAACTATAAGTACTCTGGAAAAATAACTTATTTATGATGTAATATCAGTAGGAACATGATAATATGTGTAATTTATCCTTTATGACCAAACTATGCACCGAATGGGCATTTTGGTCATTTTACACATAGTTTATAATTTATTTGGGATTCTGAGTTTATATGATGTACCTACTGTGAAAATATTTAAAATAAGTTTTAGAATCAGTAGGTAACAAGTCTTGGTTGGTAAATATGGTTTAAAACCATACTATGCGCCGAAACGACGCTTATGCCATAAAATGGCGATTTGTGCAATGTTTATAGAATACTGATGTTTAGGTCAGATTAACCTGTTGATATGTTATTTAATATAACATGTCAGTAGGTAAAAGATTTACTTTGAAAGAATGTGATTAAAACCCTTTTATAAGCCTTAAGGGCTTTATTGTCATTTATCGACATAATACAAGGACTTGTTCATAAACTCAGTTTACAATCTGATTTGACATCCGAAATAATCCTACTTAAAATATTATATCAGTAGAAAACTCATTTTCAAGTTCATTATCATTTAAACCTCTTTTATGCAAAAAGGGCATTTTAGTCAAAATGGCATAATTACGGAACCTGCGCATAAACTCAAATTCTGATTATGATCATGTAATATAACCTTAGAGGGTTATACTACATTATATGATGATCATAATGCAACCTTAGGTCAGTAGCTAACTATTCTAAATCGAGTCAGAATCAAAAGTCAAATTAGAAGTCAAACTTCGCGACTTTCGGTTGCGAACCGACCCTAGAACTGAAATTGACGAGCCGAACATGTTCTTATATACTCTAATAATTACTACCAACTTGTTTAAGTGTCAAAACAGGTTTCATAACATATATTAGATCATTTATAATTTTTCCAAAAAATGGCTTGTTTGACTTTTTAATATCATTACTTTGACCCGTCAATTGATCTAGCAAACGTGATCTTCAGGAGGTGCCCTTTATAGGGACTAACACCTACCTTATTACGATCACTTAGCCATGTTCGTTGCAAACAATGGCTGGACCATAATGGTCTTAACCGAAAGTCAAGGCGTTTTCCGTAAAACGCTTGACTTTTGCCTATAAAAACCCATAAACGAAAATGCAAGAGGAAGGAACACTTACAGGTGGTTCCTAAGATACAATAGAACTAAGTTGGATGCTCCTTTCAGTTAGGATCTTCCAGAGGAGGGAGATAGAGTTGTGAATGAGAAAGGTGCAAGTTCAAATGGTGAACATTGGAACCTATTTATAGTTGGAGAGCTTGAAGGAGGTGATGCCAGGTGCTAAGGGGTGTAAGAGGAAGCTTACAAGTGTCCTAAAACGTGGCATAGCAGTTTGGGAAGCCATAGTTTCGAATCAATGGTTTTTGGCAATTTGTGTGGAGGCCAAGCAAATTTTATGCAGACACAGGCCTCTCGCGGCCCTTGTCAGATTTCAAAGACACTTTTAGCCCCTCAACTTATTAAACCCTCTAAAACCTTCTAAAACACCCTTTTAGCATATTTAGCCCTCGGTAACCAATATTTGGCGTACCCGGGAGTATGCCCGGACATTGTCGAGCTCTCGGTTCGTTAAAAGGTCATTCAGAGGTAAAAATTAACATGTTGACACTTTTAATCCCTCCATTGTCCAACTTTTATATAACTATGGATTTGATCTCTCTTACAAGTGTCCTAAAACGTGGCATAGCAGTTTGAGAAGCCATAGTTTCAAATCAAATGGGTTTTGGCAATTTGTGTGGAGGCCAAGCAAATTTTCTGCAGACACAGGTCTCTCGCGCCCCGCGAGCGCCGCTTGTCAGATTTCAGATTTTGACAGTTTTAGCCCCTCAACTTATTAAACGCTCTAAAACCTTCTAAAACACCCTTTTAGCATATTTAGCCCTCCATAACCAATATTTGGCGTACCCGGGAGTATGCCCGGACATTGTCGAGCTCTCGGTTCGTTAAAAGGTCACTCAGAGGTATAAATTAACATGTTGACACTTTTAATCCCTCCATTGTCCAACTTTTATATAATTATGGATTTGGTCTCTCTCGTCCAACGAATGGGACATATGAGAGTCACTTGTAAAGGATTATTTAGAGGCTCATTTTAAGCATGTTGACTCCGATGTCACTCAGAAGCTGGGCATGTTGACACGACGGTCACTCAGATGCCAAGTTTTAGCATGTTGACATTAATGGTCACTCAGAGGCTATGTTTAAGCATGTTGACACTAATGGTCACTCAGAGGCTATGTTTTTAAGAATGTTGACACTAATGGTCACTCAGAGGCTCGGTTTATACATGTTGACATCAGAAGATCACTCAGAGACTTAGTTTGAGCATGTTGACGCTTTTAGTCCCTGTTAGTCTTTAATAGACTAAAAAAATATAATGTGACACGTGTCGCTATACTATTGGACACTATTTTACAGGGTGTTACATGCATCGTATACTTAAACTTATGAGCTTTTTCTAAAATTCTACGTCGTAGGTTTCCTTGGTTTGGTATCCAAATTCTTTTCTTATGGAATTTCCAAATTCCATCTGTTCCTTATTCAAATTCCTTCATCATTCCTTTTAATCCTTCAGCATCATCCTTGATTGTTGTTTCCTGGGTACTCTTCAATTGTTCTGTTATCTATCTTGCAGATTTAATCGGAGAGCATGTACTCATCTCGGCTTCTCATGATACTTACGACTGTACATTAGCTTTACCTTCGAGATATTGAATATCATAGTCATAATCACTTAAAATCTCCATCCATCGTATTCGCCTCATGTTCAAATCTTTTTGCTCAAAAACATATCTTATACTTGTATGATCTGTGAAGATGGTAAACTTACTACCATATAAATAATGTCTCCAAATTTTGAGGGCAAAAATTATCGCTCCTAATTCTAAATTATGAGTTGTATAGTTTTCTTCGTGCTTCTTCAGTTGCCTAGAAACGTAAGCAATCACCTTCTCGCGTTGCATCAAAACACATCATTATCCTAATTTAGAAGTATCACAAAAGACTACAAAATCCTCAGTTCCTTCTGGTAATTCAAATATCGGTGCGTTCGTCAACTTTTGCTTCAAGGTTGTAAAAGCTTCTTCCTGCTTGGTTCCCCATTCAAAACGGCTATTTGGGAAAACTTTTGAATAAATCGTCGATTGTCACACCCCGACCCGCAGCGGAAAAAGAGTCGGGGCATAATTGGGTTATCACCAAAGCTCATGATATTTACTAATATGTTTCATATTTATTAAAGTCAAAATTACATTCTCAATAATCTAAACATGTCCATACAAATACAAAGAAAAATAACCAACTAAACAATCCAAGCTCTAAACCAGTTTATTCTTCTAAGCCAATCCTATGTGTTTCTTGCTGCAGCTGGTTCACCTGTATCATGTGTAAAAATGGGGGTTTTGGGGTCAACATAAGTTGGCGAGTGAACCTTGTTAGATAAACATTTATTATTGATTTTCTTGTTATTTTATCAAGGAAAAATTGTGCAATGATCATAAGTGAGCAAATGTAAATAATCAAACAGTAGCAATAACAACCACAAACTATAACATACAACAACATACAATAACATACAATAACATACAAGAACATACAATAACAAAAATGGGGAATGGACGGCCTATGATGAATGTATGTACTGAAAATGATAAATGTCTGTGCGATCAAGGCTCAATCAAACGGAGCCGACCGTATTGCATGTACTGAAAATGATAAATGTCTGTGCGATCAAGGCTCAATCAAACGGAGCCGATCGTATGTTGGCAACGCCAGGTTCACGCTCATAATGTAATGGGGAGCGGCGGCCTATGAAATTGCATGTACTGGAAATAATAAATTAAATCTAAACAATAACCACACAACAGTTGAAACAAGCTGAATACACATTTGTTCATGATATGATGTATGCACAATGATTTAAATATAATAAATGGTAAGACACATGATACACCCCAAAAACGTGATTAAAACGGGGAATTTTGTAGAGATTCACTCACATTGGGTGCGTTCGGTTGGAGATGATGAGATGCGCACGAGTTGGAAGGATTTAACAACGAGGATAGACTAACCTAAATAATAACGGAAGGTATAGTAAATGAGTGGATTTTATTAATAATTTTAATAGGATTTTTAGATATATTTTTGTGAGTTTAAGGCTATTTCCTATCTTTAAAAACATTATTTTTAAGTATTTTTAATTGATTTTTAAATTAAATTAAATAATTAAAAATATAAAAATATGTTGACTTTTGCGTTGACCATTGACCGTTGACCGTTTGACTGTTTGACCGATTTCATTGTGTAAATGTATGCGCCGGGTGAGGCTCGAACCCGAGACCTCCCGTTCGCGTGCACGCAGCTCTACCAACTGAGCTACGTGTCTAACCCGAAATAATTCTGTTTTTAATTATATTTATATACTAACTCAGTTTATTTAAAATTCTTTTATTTTCAAAAATGTTTTGAATCATCGAACCGGTGTCGTCAACAGATCTCGAACACGGGACCTGTGACTTAATGTTACACACAGTCCACCGTTGGACTGTGTGTCTAACTTGGTTAATATACAGATTTTTATTATACTTAACATCTAACGTAAGTTAGTCCGGTTCAGTTAGAAAAATAAAACATCTTTATTACGGAGAGGGTGTGTGTATCAAGGATCGAACTCGCGGCATGTGCGTATTGTGTGCACAAAGTCCACCGTTGGACTGTGTGTCTAACCCGTTTATAATACCGATTTTAATTAATCTTATAATGTTAACACACATCATCTTCTTCGCTAAATTTACAGACGACTATTTACTCAACTGTTTCTTGTTTTAAAACGATTAACAAACATTCATAAGACTAAAATGAAATGGCAGAGACGGTGTTGGAAGTAAACATACCGGAGGAATGATTTATCTCAGAATTCCGGCAAGGCGTCGGCTCTGTTTTTATGAACTTCAACTGAGCGAACAAATTAACAGTTTTGATTAGCTAATTGTGGAATTTAAGTACTAAACAAGAGTTAACAGAAGGTTTGAATGTCTATACCGTTTTACAGCGGAAGATAAGGATTTTCAGAGGTTTTCCGGCGAGAGGGAATTATCCGATATCGACGTCTGAAATTGATTCCGATTGAAGGGTTTGAGTTAGCAATAGCTTAACAACTGATAGACAATGAAAGAATTGAGAGACTTAGTGATTTGATGGAAAACACGGTTTTCCGGCGAAAAGTCCGGCGAGTTCAATTAGCTTCTTCGGCGAACTGAAAGTATTGCGAAAGTGAAATTCGAAGGTCTGCAGATGTGTTTGAGTCGCGAGAGGGGTCTATGATTGAAGTAATTCAGAACATGAAAGTTTTCGGTTATTAAAACCGATCCACTCTTGAATTCAAGTCCATTCAAAGCTCAATTGATTGGAGATGTCGGTGTAGCGGTTATAATCGGTAAACCGCGAGTAATCAAACGTCTTTGGACGTTTGGTGACCGATTTCGGTTACAGTTGGCGTAACCAGCTTGATTTACGATTGACTATAAAATTTATTTGTTTCCTAGAGTTGACAGAAAACAACAAGTGGCGGAGTGGTTATGTGTGTGCGTGATAAGACTTTGTGATTAAACCCGGCTGACCCGGGTTCGAGTCCCGGCAGCCTAAATTTCTTTTTAATTATTTTATTTTTACTTTTTATCAAATATAACTTTTATATTCTAGTTTGTTTATTAATTATGCATCATTAAAAATTAAAATGGACATAAATACCCAACGAAACATTTATAACTTGATATTCGATTACAACCGGAGTGGGTTTGGAAAACCCGTTTTTTACAAATGTTACAGTATCCCCTACTTTTAGGAATTTCGACCCGAAATTTAAGTAGTAGTAGTAGGAAAAAGATGCGGGTATTTTTCGCGCATTGAGTCTTCACGTTCCGAAGTAAACTCAGGTCCCCGTTTCGACTCCCAGCGTACCCAACAATTGGAATGCGACTTCGTCGTAGACGTTTTTCTCCGAAGTCCATAATCTCAACTAGTCTTTCAATAAAATGCATAGATTCATCAATCTGAATATCTTCCAGAGGAATGTGGAGGTTCTCATCGGCGAGGCACTTCTTCAAGTTTGATACGTGGAATGTGGGATGAATCCTGTTGAGTTCTTCTGGTAGATCAAGCTTGTATGCTGCAGGTCCTACTCTTTCGAGTATCTTGAAAGGTCCTACGTAGCATGGTGCTAGCTTGCCTTTTTTACCAAAACGAACTACTCCCTTCCACGGTGATACTTTTAAAAGTACATGATCACCAATGTTAAACTCCAAAGGCTTCCGTCGTTTATCTGCATAACTCTTTTGACGAATTTGAGCCGCTAGAAGATTGTTTCGAATCTGATGAATCTTGTCTGTGGTTTCTTGAATCAATTCTGGACCAGTGATTTGAGTTTCCCCAATTTCATGCCAACATACTGGAGATCGGCACTCACGACCATATAAAGCTTCAAAGGTGTCATGCCGATGCTTGAATGATAGCTGTTGTTGTACGAAAATTCAACTAATGGTAGATGAGCGTCCCAATTTCCCTTGAAGTCTATGACACATGCTCGAAGCATATCTTCAAGAGTTTGAATGGTGCGTTCAGATTGTCCATCAGTTTGAGGATGATAAGCGGTACTGAGATCTGATCGCGTACCCAAAGCGGCTTGTACTACTTGCCATGTTCATGAAGTGAAACGACCATCACGATCTGAAATAATGCTTATCGGTACACATGTCGGCTTACGATTTCGCTGATATAAATACGAGCTAGCTTTCCGTTTTTGAGATCTTCGCGGATAGGAATAAAGTGAGCTGATTTTGTAAGTCGATCAATGATTACCCATATAGTGTCATACCCACCAGAAGTGCGAGGTAACCCGGTAATGAAGTCCATGGTTATGTTTTCCCACTTCCATACAGGTATTTCAGGTTGGACCAGAAGTCCTGAGGGTCTTTGGTGTTCAGCTTTCACCTTGGAACATGTAAGGCACTTGGAAACAAAAACAGCAATATCCTTTTTCATTCCTGGCCACCAATAGGTGTATCGAAGGTCTTGATACATCTTATCGGCTCCTGGGTGTATAGAGTATCGTGTTTTGTGAGCCTCATTCATAAGAAATTCACGAAGGTTGTTGTGGTCAGGAATCCATATGCGATCTGGATAGAACAGAATACCGTCAGATTTAGTTTCAATTTTAAGTTCAGCTCCACAGGACAGCTCCTTTCGTATATCATCCTCCGTTACTGAAACATGCTGGGCTTCTCGAATTTGATCTTTAATGTCAGTTATGTTTTGCGAACATAGAAGACGAATGGAGTTCGCATAACCCTTTCGACTGAGTGCATCAGCCACCACATTTGCTTTGCCAGGGTGGTACCGAATTTCACAGTCGTAGTCATTTAGAAGTTCGACCCATCTTCGTTGCCTCATGTTTAACTCCTTTTGATTGAAGATATGTTGAAGACTCTTGTGGTCAGTGTATATTTCACACTTAGTACCGTAATGATAATGTCTCCATATCTTAAGAGCGAACACAATGGCTCCAAGTTCTAGGTCATGGGTGGTGTAGTTCTTCTCATGAGTCTTGAGTTGTCTCGAAGCATAAGCTATAACCTTTCCTCTTTGCATTAGAACACAGCCTAGTCCTTGTCCTGACGCGTCGCAATAAACCACGAAGTCATCACAACCTTCAGGCAGAGTGAGGATTGGTGCATCACAGAGTCTTTGTTTAAGGGTTTGGAAGGCTTCTTCTTGTTTGGGTCCCCATATGAAAGGTTTTCCCTTATGAGTTAAAGCCGTGAGTGGTACAGCAATGCGAGAGAAGTTTGAGATGAAACGACGATAATAACCAGCCAAACCAAGGAATGATCTTACTTCAGTTGGAGTACGTGGCGCTTGCCATTCTTGTACCGCTTTGATCTTTGAGGGGTCGACATGTATTCCCTTGTCATTGACTACATGTCCAAGGAATTGTACCTCTTTTAACCAGAATTCGCATTTGGAGAACTTGGCGTAAAGCTTTTCATTCTCTAGGAGTGTAAGGATGAGTCGAAGATGCCGCTCATGATCAGACTTAGACTTTGAATAAATGAGAATATCGTCGATGAAGACTATAACAAAACGATCGAGATAGGGTTTGCAGACTCTGTTCATTAGATCCATGAAGACAGCTGGAGCGTTGGTTAAACCAAATGGCATGACCATGAATTCATAATGACCATAACGAGTTCGGAAAGCGGTCTTTGGGACGTCTTCTTCATGTACTCTAAGTTGATGATAACCAGAACGAAGGTCAATTTTTGAAAAACAGCTGGCGCCTTGTAGTTGGTCAAGAAGATCATCAATTCGAGGTAATGGATAGCGATTCTTGATTGTTAACTTGTTGAGTTCTCTGTAGTCGATGCACATGCAAAACGATCCATCTTTCTTCTTCACGAAAAGGACAGGTGCACCCCAAGGCGAGGAGCTAGGACGTATGAATCCTTTGTCGGTCAACTCTTGCAATTGACTGGCTAGATCTTGCATTTCAGAGGGGGCTAACCTATAAGGAGACTTTGCAACTGGTGTAGCACCAGGTATAAGATCAATACGGAATTCGACGTCTCTAACTGGAGGAAGTCCTGAAATGTCGTCAGGAAAAACTTGTGGGAAGTCTTTTACTACTGGAATGTCTTCGAGTTTCTTCTCCATGGTTCCCTTTTTGACGACATGAGTTAAAAATGCGACATAATTCTTGCGAAGATATTTTTGAGCTTGAAGACAGGACATTAATCTGAGCCCTTTCGATGGGGTTTCTCCAAAGATTTGTAGAGTTTGACCGTTTCGAAGAGGAATGCGTATAAACTTCTCGCGGCATACAACTTCAGCCTGATGTTGGCTGAGCCAGTCCATACCAATTATAATATCAAAGCTTCCCAACTTCATGGGAATGAGGTCAACTAGAAAATTATGATCGTTCAAAATGAGAGTACAATTGCGTATAATGGAGTTTAATGAGACCGGTTTCCCATCAGCAACTTCTACTGTTATGGATTCCATGAGCGTATCATGATTTTGGTTTAGGATGGGTTCAAACTCTAAGGACACAAAACTTTTATCCGCGCCAGTATCAAACAACATGGATGCATAACTACCATTGATAAGGAACATACCGTTAACCACATTGCTGTCAGCTCTAGCCTGATTAGCGTTGATGTTGAAAGCTCTTCCTCTTGCAGGTGGAGGAGCTTGGTTAACTTGATTCACTGGATTGGCTTGGACTTGAGCATGAATAATGTTCACCAACCTTGGACAAGTGTTTCTAAAGTGGCTTGGGTCTCCACAATTGTAGCAAGCCCGCATAGGTTGTACCATGGGATAGTTGGGTTGGTAGTATGATTGGGCTAAATGTTGGGTAGGTGGTAGTAGTAGGGGTTGTTGGGCTTGACCCATTATTTGTTGGTGGGTTTGGGTTGAAGGCTGGTGGCGGTTCGTTCGCTGAGGTATGCGACAGGTTTGAACAGTATGACCTGCGCGACCGCAGCCGTTGCAATGTTGGCAGGGATGATCAGGAAAATGGTGGTATTGGCAACGGTTGCATTTTGGTAATGGGCCAGAGTATGGCCTTTTGTATGGTGCAGGTGAAGGGGCAACTTGGGTAATGGGTGCAGCAGGGATAGGGAAATTGGTTTGTGTGACAGCGAAGTTTCTGGTGTTACGTTTCCTCTTGTTAGCAAACTTAGAGGAGGAGGTGGAATAGTTTGAAGTTTGGCCCTCAACGGGGGCTTTCTTCTTCTCCGCTTTAAACTTACCGTTGCGAATTCGATTCTCGGTCAGTTCAGTCGCTAGTTCCATAGCAGCTTCAAGTGTTGCTGGTGAAGTGCTGAGAACTGAATCTTGAATTTTCGAGGGAAGACCTCAAATATAATGCTCAATTAAGCGGTAAACTGGGGTAAACAAGTTAGGGACCATTTGGTTCAACTCTAAGAACCTCTTGTTGTAGGAAGTATGATCTCCCTCCTTTTGCTTCAAAGAATGAAATTCGTCCTCCAACTTTTTAATCTCACTCCTAGGACAGAACCGCCTCGTCATGATTTCCCTTAACTCCTCCCACGTTAAGGCCATAGCATCTTCGATTCCCCTCTTACCCTTTTCAGTATCCCACCAGGTAAGAGCTACCCCAAATAGTCTCCCGGTTACGTATCGTACCTTGCGATCCTTGGGACAATCGCAGTTGAGGAAGGTGTTTTCCATTTCCTTAAACCAGTGGAGGAGGGCAGTGACACCTTCGGTCCCTTCAAATTTAGGAGGATCGCAGGACTTAAAATGTTTATATGAGCACTTGCTGGTAGGAGGGTTGCCGATGTTCTGGTCATCTTGCTGGGGAGGATTAGTGGGATTTGTGGCGAGAGCTTGTTGTACTTGAACCACAATGTCAGGAAGCACCGCGGCCATTTGTTTCGCGATTTGTGTGGCCAAGCGTTCGTGAGACCTTCCTGATCTTTTACCCCCTCGTTGTTGTCTAGTCGACATCTACAGGAACATACATAAGAAGATTGTGAGTTTATGGAGTCTTTTTAGGTGTCATGTGTCTTAAAGGAAATGAAAATAACATAAATATCAATAATGCAACTACATCCATAGGATGTCTTGGGTTTGCTCATGTTGGGCCTCAAATGTCCCCCATACCTTCACCTGTATAGTCATGTGGGCCCCCATGTCTATTGGCTTGGTAGGATTCACATTAGTATTGGCGATTTAACACTCGCATCACCCGAATGAAAACCATAAAATATGTTTACGAGATGTATGGTCGGAATGTGTCCAGGTGTAGACACAATGACAACTCAAAGTGGGGTTAGCTCACACGATGTTTGGTATAGCATGCTTTGGCCTAATAGGTACTTCGTACTCTCATCGTTAGTCCCCAGGTAGGCAAACTGGTCCTTTATTTTGGATTTATATGAATGCCAAGCCTAGACAGGACGTTCCGACTACCGGTACTTGTACCCTTCCAGTTACTACATACCCGTCATGAGAACTCACTTTGATGAGATTTGAAAATACAAAAATCATTGTAAAAACAATCATGAAAATGAAGTGATGTGTGCTTTCATGGATATGATATGTTATGAGAATATGATTCATGATAGGCATTATATGATAAGATATACTTATGAACATGCTTGCATAACATTGAATGTAACATTTAACATAAAACATATAAACATCATGAAATTTGGCATGTAACACACAAAAATCTTAAAAATTTCTAATCAACTATAGTATAGGCTCTAAGGGTCTAATAACCTATCCTATATCCATATAGTCATGGCTCTGATACCAATCTGTCACACCCCGACCCGCAGCGGAATAAGAGTCAGGGCATAAATGGGTTATCACCATAGCTCATGATATTTACTAATATGTTTCATATTTATTAAAGTCAAAATTACATTCTCAATAATCCAAACATGTCCATACAAATACAAAGAAAAATAACCAACTAAACAATCCAAGCTCTAAACCAGTTTATTCTTCTAAGCCAATCCTATGTGTTTCTTGCTGCAGCTGGTTCACCTGTATCATGTGTAAAAATGGGGGTTTTGGGGTCAACATAAGTTGGCGAGTGAACCTTGTTAGATAAACATTTATTATTGATTTTCTTGTTATTTATCAAGGAAAAATTGTGCAATGATCATAAGTGAGCAAATGTAAATAATCAAACAGTAGCAATAACAACCACAAACTATAACATACAACAACATACAATAACATACAATAACATACAAGAACATACAATAACAAAAATGGGGAACGGACGGCCTATGATAAATGTATGTACTGAAAATGATAAATGTCTGTGCGATCAACGCTCAATCAAACGGAGCCGATCGTATTGCATGTACTGAAAATGATAAATGTCTGTGCGATCAAGGCTCAATCAAACGGAGCCGATCGTATGTTGGCAACGCCAGATTCACACTCATAATGTAATGGGGAACTGCTCAACGCTCATAATGTAATGGGGAGCGGCGGCCTATGAAATTGCATGTACTGGAAATAATAAATTAAATCTAAACAATAACCACACAACAGTTGAAACAAGCTGAATACACATTTGTTCATGATATGATGTATGCACAATGATTTAAATATAATAAATGGTAAGACACATGATACACCCCAAAAACGTGATTAAAACGGGGAATTTTGTAGAGATTCACTCACATTGGGTGCGTTCGGTTGGAGATGATGAGATGCGCACGAGTTGGAAGGATTTAACAACGAGGATAGACTAACCTAAATAATAACGGAAGGTATAGTAAATGAGTGGATTTTATTAATAATTTTAATAGGATTTTTAGATATATTTTTGTGAGTTTAAGGCTATTTCCTATCTTTAAAAACATTATTTTTAAGTATTTTTAATTGATTTTTAAATTAAATTAAATAAATAAATATATAAAAATATGTTGACTTTTGCGTTGACCATTGACCGTTGACCGTTTGACTGTTTGACCGATTTCATTGTGTAAATGTATGCGCCGGGTGAGGCTCGAACCCGAGACCTCCCGTTCGCGTGCACGCAGCTCTACCAACTAAGCTACGTGTCTAACCCGAAATAATTCTGTTTTTAATTATATTTATATACTAACTCAGTTTATTCAAAATTCTTTTATTTTCAAAAATGTTTTGAATCATCGAACCGGTGTCGTCAACAGGTCTCGAACCCGGGACCTGTGACTTAATGTTACACACAGTCCACCGCTGGACTGTGTGTCTAACTTGGTTAATATACAGATTTTTATTATACTTAACATCTAACGTAAGTTAGTCCGGTTCAGTTAGAAAAATAAAACATCTTTATTACGGAGAGGGTGTGTGTATCAAGGATCGAACTTGCGGCGTGTGCGTATTGTGTGCACATAGTCCACCGCTGGACTGTGTGTCTAACCCGTTTATAATACCGATTTTAATTAATCTTATAATGTTAACACACATCATCTTCTTCGCTAAATTTACAGACGACTATTTACTCAACTGTTTCTTGTTTTAAAACGATTAACAAACATTCATAAGACTAAAATGAAATGGCAGAGACGGTGTTGGAAGTAAACATACCGGAGGAATGATTTATCTCAGAATTCCGGCAAGGCGTCGGCTCTGTTTTTATGAACTTCAACTGAGCGAACAAATTAACAGTTTTGATTAGCTAATTGTGGAATTGAAGTACTAAACAAGAGTTAACAGAAGGTTTGAATGTCTATACCGTTTTATAGCGGAAGATAAGGATTTTCAGAGGTTTTCCGGCGAGAGGGAATTATCCGATATCGACGTCTGAAATTGATTCCGATTGAAGGGTTTGAGTTAGCAATAGCTTAACAACTGATAGACAATGAAAGAATTGAGAGACTTAGTGATTTGATGGAAAACACGGTTTTCCGGCGAAAAGTCCGGCGAGTTTAATTAGCTTCTTCGGCGAACTGAAAGTATTGCGAAAGTGAAATTCGAAGGTCTGCAGATGTGTTTGAGTCGCGAGAGGGGTCTATGATTGAAGTAATTCAGAACATGAAAGTTTTCGGTTATTAAAACCGATCCACTCTTGAATCAAGTCCATTCAAAGCTCAATTGATTGGAGATGTCGGTGTAGCGGTTATAATCGGTAAACCGCGAGTAATCAAACGTCTTTGGACGTTTGGTGACCGATTTCGGTTACAGTTGGCGTAACCAGCTTGATTTACGATTGACTATAAAATTTATTTGTTTCCTAGAGTTGACAGAAAACAACAAGTGGCGGAGTGGTTATGTGTGTGCGTGATAAGACTTTGTGATTAAACCCGGCTGACCCGGGTTCGAGTCCCGGCAGCCTAAATTTATTTTTAATTATTTTATTTTTACTTTTTATCAAATATAACTTTTATATTCTAGTTTGTTTATTAATTATGCATCATTAAAAATTGAAATGGACATAAATACCCAACGAAACATTTATAACTTGATATTCGATTACAACCGGAGCGGGTTTGGAAAACCCGTTTTTGACAAATGTTACATTGATAGTATCCTGCTAATCGTAGGAAACTTCTGACTTCCGTAGGTGACGTAGGGACTTTCCATTTGGTAATGCATCGATCTTTGTAGGATCCACATGAATTCCTTCATGATTAATCAAATGTCCTAAAAATTGCACTTCTTGCAACCAAAATTCACACTTAGAGAATTTAGCATAAAACTTTTCTTTCCTCAATAATGTTAAAAGTACATGTAGATGATTAGCATGCTCTTCTTCACTTTTCAAATATATAAGTATATCGTCTATGAAGACAATTACAAATTTATCCAAGTACGGTTTACATATCCTATTAATCATGTCCATAAATGCAGCTGGAGTATCTGTTAGGCCAAATGGCATGAATGTAAACTCGTAATGACCATACCTTGTTCTGAAAGCAGTTTTATGAATGTCCTCTTCATGTACTTTCAGTTAATGGTATCCTAAGCGTAAATCGATCTTGGAAAAATATCGAGCTCCTTGGAGTTGATCGAATAGATCATCAATTCTCGGTAATGGTTATCGATTCTTGATTGTGACCTTATTCAATTCCCTATAATCGATACACATACGCATCGAACCATCCTTTTTCTTGAAAAACAACACAGGTGCTCCCCAAGGGGATGAACTTGGTTGTTTGAAACCTTTCTCTAGTAATTCATCTAATTGTTTCTTTAATTCCAGCATCTCCATTGGTGTTAATCGATAAGGTGATTTAGCAATTGGTGCACTTCCAGGTATCAGATGAATTCTGAATTCTACTTCTCGGTCATGTGGTAGTCCAAGTAGATCTTCTAGGAAAACGTCAGAGTACTCTGATACTACCGAAATTTCCTTCAGTTCCTTGCCTTTAGTGTTAATGATCACAGAGATCATATACACTATGCCTTACTTCTGTACATAACTTACAGCTTTCATTACAGAGATGAATTATGTGGACTTGGTTGGCTTGTCTCCTTGAATCATGATCATTTCTCCTGTTGGCGTACGAATCTCAACAGAATTTTAATCACATAGGATTCGAGCATGATTGGCTACTAACCAATCCATCCAGATAGATTCATTGGTAGCAGGTTTGCTGTGAAAATATGTCATAATAATTCTATCTTCCCTCCTTGAAGTACTTCACGTATGTTGGTGGAATTTCCCTCGGCCGTTTCTACCATACAAGCTTGACTAAGCTTAGTTAACGGCTGATTAAGTGCTTGACAGAATGTAGTATTTATAAAACTTTGATTTGTACCAGAGTCAAATAATCCTTTAGCATAGATGTCATGGACAAGAAAAGTAACAGCGATCACGTCTGGAATCATCGCTGCTTCTTGCGCCGTAACTACGAATGCTCGCGCGTTCTTCTTAACTACGTCTGCTGCTTTTGCCTTGTTGTCAGATACTTTAGCCAATTTCGGCCAATCTGGACAGATATGGCCTGCTTCTCCGCAATGAAGCAACCTCTGGATTTAATTTTTCTTCTACATTCTTCTTTTTTATGTTAAGGTGTTTTGCAGAAGTTGCAGCACTTAGCACATCTTCCTGAGTGCTTCCTATTACAGAATTTATAGAAAGGCGTTGAAGATGACTGACCTGCTCCTTTCCTCCTGTAGGTATTACAAGAACGAAATTCTTGGATAATTTTCTGTGTTACTTCCTTCTTGTTTTCTTCTCTTGTGCGGATTAATCCGTCAGTCAAAGTGTTAGGCAGCTCAACGGTTTCCTCAATAGTCTGAGGTCTAGTTGCTTTGACTATATCACGGATTTCACTAATTAATCCCCAAATATAACAAGAAATTATTACAGGTTCTAGCGAAGCCAGAGTTGGTATTCTTGCATATTAAAAGAATTTTGTCGTATACTCACGACAATTTACATCGACCATTTTATGATTTAAGAACTTATTAGCCATTTGTTCCTTTTCATGAGTAGGAAAGAATTTCTTTTTCTGTCATTTCTTTAAATTCCTTCTAGTTCATGGCATAGGCCATGTTACTTCCTTTTGCCTGAAGAGTAATATTACACCATTCTAGTGCCTCATCTCTAAAGAGATTAGAAGTATACATTACCTTATCTTTTTCAACACATTTACTGATCTTAAGAACAGCTTCAGTCTTTTCCAATCATCGTAGACTAGTATGGCTCCTTCACTTCCTGCGAATTCAGCTGGCTTACAGGCTATAAAATCTTTATAAGTACATCCAAAAGTTTTTGCCTTCATTCTTTTAGGAAGTGGAGCTTTAATAAAGATGTCGTTATCTCCTTTGACGCTTTGATTAAAATCATTGTTATGGTTACGTTTGCTATTGATAACTTTATTATTTTCTAAAGGCACGGGGTTTCTAACAGCTTCGATAATTAAGGGTATTGCGTCAGCTAAAGAGTTTTCATGATTGTTCTGGACCGATTGATTAACTTCATTCGACATCTGAATTGAAAACATGTTTCAAATATTAATATCACAGAATAAGTAATAAAATAATCAAAATATCGTAAACATAATTAGTCAGAGCATATTGTCAAAAACGTCGATCACTGCGACTTTTACTCTTTTTATATATTATGCTTCATATATCTTACATACACTATCACATATATTTAAATTTTAGTTTTAGTTTAATTTTTTTTCCTGTACACAAAAACATAGAAATCACATTATATAGATGTGTGTGTGTATATATATAATAAGGTTAAAGCCGACTTCAAAAGTGATGTTCCCTCTCATCATACTTCTAGACGAGATTTTCTACCATAACGCGTATTCGGTTGCCGGTGTCCATCAGCTCCTCTCTATAGTGGCGAAGTTCTGCCACATTCTCAGGGTTCATTGAGGGATAAGCTGGGGTGCAGGTTAGTAATTTGGATAAAATTGAAAAGGATCGGCCATTAGGTCTTGAAAAGCCCATTCGTTGGTCAGACACTCTTAAACTGGGTTTTGAAGAGGTTGTTGTGGCATCATGGGTTCAGGATTCATAGGTTCTGGGTTCCTGAGTATTGGTGAGCGAGGTGGCATATTCAAGTCGATTTCATTTTTATTGGCCTGAACATTTCATAATTTTCCAGGCGTTGGTCTAGTTCTTCCCATGTTAGTCGCATGAGAATTAGGTTTGAACTTTCTCCTATATTTGGGTTCTCGACTAGTTTTCAAGTTTGTCTGATTGTTGTTGCGGTTGGGTTTTTCTTCTTCTTTTTTTGTCCCTTTTTACTTTCCAATCTAATCTTCTCTTTTCGGAGGTGCTCTATTTATTAGTTGAGCCTAAAATATCATTGGTTCGTCTTTATCTACTTTATATCTGTAACATCCGTCAAAAACGGATTTACCAAACCCGCTCCGTTTATCAACCGAACAGTCAGTCAAAAATTTCGTTGCGAATTAAATGCCCAAAATATTTTTAAACGATACGTAATCAATTATTATACGGGAATATATATTTAGTTTTTGAAAAACTGTTGAAAATCGCAAAATAAAAATGAAATGATCCAGCCGGGTTTCGAACCCGGGTCACTCGCCGAGTCACTCAGCGCCTTATCTCACACACTCAAACCACTGCGCCACTTGCTTTGTTTGTTAAATAATGAAATCATTTAATTGATAAAGTGACGTTACGAATTCAAAATCGGCGCCCATTAGTTCAGTCGTCGGAATCCCGGAAATCTCGCGAGTTTTTAACACCCCTTTCAGTTATAACGTAAACTAGTATTAAGACATCGGTTATAACCGATGTTTGAAGTCCGCGACCAAACCATAACCGCCGGAAAATTTAAATCGATGAATACAGTCGGAAATCAGACCAAGTGCATCTCGATTTTCCCCTATAAATTCACCCTCAACCCATTGAAAACCTTTTCGCTCAAAACCACACTCTTTCTCCGGCGAAAACTCCTTCGCCGGAACTTTTCTGTTCGTCGCCGGAAAACCGATTTCCTTATTTCTGAACCTCACTGAGCCCCTGAAGCTTATACCGGAGATACCCATACTTTTTCCAAGCTTTCCGGAGACTTGCTGCTGCAAGACACCTGACGCCGGAGTTGATTGCTGTCGCCGGAGTTCTGCCGGAAAACAGAGGGTCCAGTCGGTATACTTCTTCGCTTATTTTCTTTATCTTTCCACCCTTATCTCACCTTAATGAACTGTAAGACGCTAAGAAACCGATTAAGACTTTGAACCAGTCGATTTCCGATTTCTGGTTCTAACTTGACGAGGAAGACGATGACCGTTGTATCATATAAGTATAATATAAATCAGGATATTACTCGGGTTAGACACACAGTCCAGCGGTGGACTGTGTGCACATAAAACGCAAAGGTCTCGAGTTCGAATCCCGTCTCACACACGATGCCTTAATAAAAATCATTTTTGTTAAACTGAACCGGAGTCGCCACAGTTATATGTTAAGTATATTAATAATCGGAATAATAACCAAGTTAGACACACAGTCCAGCGGTGGACTGTGTGTTTGTTTATATCACTGGTCACGAGTTCGAGTCCGGTCTTCTGCACCGACTCGGACAATTATCTCTTCTTTTTAAATAAGACAGAAAAGGAAATATCTAATTTGTATTTAAGTATAATAAAAACCGAATTATATAACATGTTAAACACACAGTCCACCGGTGGACTGTGTGTTAGTTTAAGCCACAGGTCCCGGGTTCGAGACCTGTGGAGCGCACCGCCGAATTGATTTAAACTATTTTTAAAATAAAATGATTTTCGGTTTAAACTAATTAATATATATGTATAATTAAAATCAAATATATAACGGGTTAGACACGTAGCTCAGTTGGTAGAGCTGCGTGCACGCGTACGGGAGGTCTCGGGTTCGAGCCTCACTCAGCGCACTTGTATTCCGAATTGAACCGGTCAACGGTCAGTCAAACGGTCAACGGTCAGGAAAAAAATCAATTTTTTTATTATTTTTTATTTAATTATTTTAATTAAAAATCAATTAAAAATACTTAAAAATAACATTTTTAAGGTTAGAAAATAGCCTCAAACTCACAAAAATACACCCAACAATCCTACTAAAGTAGATTAATAAAATCCGTTTACTTACCAAACCATAATGCGATTTATCTAGGTTAAATCTCACTCGTGGTTAAAACCACTTCGCGTGCATTCAACGTCATCAACCGAACGCACCCACTGTGAGTGAATCTTACAACTCCCCCTTTTAAATTACACGTTTTGGGGTGTGTCATGTGTTATGAAAATAATTAATTTATTTATTTAAACTTGTGCCATACCACATCATGACCTAAACTTAGATTGTTTTTATTGTTGTGACTTATTTATTTCCTTTTGTCAAATTATATGAAACTCATACATTAAGCCCATCAGTTCCTCGTGGGAGACGAGTAGAACATCGCGTGCTTCAAATCAAATTCATTATTGTTCATGTGTGTATCCTTGAGTTTATATTGTTTGTAGTTGTGTCATTCATATTATCATGTTTATGCAATTCAATCATCAGGCCCCTCAGTTCCTCGTGAGAGACGAGTTGAGCATCGCGTGCCTCTAATTGTTCCATTATTATTCATGAGTGTTTCATTCAATATCTTATGATTGTTGATTAAGTTACATCTATTTTTACTCATGTTTGGTTGTGCACATATTTCATAATCAATTTAAATAAATTTGTTCAAATGTTTTCCATAGGATTCACTCGCCAACATTATGTTGATCCAAAAACCCTTTTACACATGATACAGGTGAACGGGTTGAAGCAAGGAAAACATAGGATATGCCTTAGAAGAGAACAAAGAAGTTTAGATTGTTAGTTAGATCATGTTGTAACATTTATTGTAAAATTCCATTTAATTTGTATTAATGAATATGAAACGCTTAATAAATGTCATGAGCTTTGATGATAACCCAATCATGCCCCGATCACCTTTTCCGCTGCGGGTCGGGGTGTGACAGATTGGTATCAGAGCCATGACTATAGGGATATAGGATAGGTTATTAGACCCTTAGAGCCTATACTATAGTCTGCCTAAATTTTAATTGATTAGGTGGTTACATACAAACTTGTGATATTTATTTGTTTCATATTTGTTTACATTTCAGTCAAACATACATGCTCATATACATATTCATTATACATATATACATATTCATTATACATATATCGATGTTCATGTATTCAATTTATTTTCATACTCTCATTATCCAAAGATTTTGTGCAATTTTCAAATCTCATCAAAGTAAGTTCTGCGACGGGCATGTAGTAACTGGAAGGGTACAAGTACCGGTAGTCGGAACGTCCTGTCTAGGCTGGCATTCGTATAAATCCAATATAACGGACCAGTTTGCCTACCTGGGGACCAAGGATGAGAGTACGAAGGACCTATTAGGCCAAAGCATGCCACACCAAACGTCGTTCGAACAAACCCTACTTTGAGTTGTCACCGTGTCTACACCTGGACACATTCCGAACATCACGCGTTGTATACATATTTCTTGATTTTCTCCGGGCTTTTGTGTACGCAACCTGGCAAAACCCGTGCGAACCATATGAAAAAACCGGTATTCATGGGGGCCCACATGATTACACAGGTAAAGTATGGCGGCATGTAGGGCCTAACAGCGAGCAAACCCAAGACATCCCATGGATGTAGTAATTTATTTTCTATAATTATTTTATGAATGTTCGTTCTTGAATACGACCCATGAACCCGAAAGCATCTAACTCATACTCTTGTCATATATTCCTTGTAGATGTCTTCTAACCTCGCCCGTAGGAAGACGAGAGCAAGAAAAGCCCGCGAACGCATGGCTGCCTTAATCGCTCAACAAATGGCTGCCGTAATACCCAACATTGTAATCCAAGTTCAACAAGCACTCACCGATAATCCTGTCAATCAAGCAAACCAAAACATTTTCAACTCTCCCCCAAATACCACTAAATGCACCTACAAGCATTTCAAATCATGCGACCCTCCGAAATACAAAGGGACTGAAGGCGTCACCGCTCTCCTCCATTGGTTTGAAGAAATGGAGAACACTTTTCTAAATTGCGATTGCCCTGATGATCGCAAAGTGCGTTATGCTTCCGGTCGACTATATGGGATAGCACTTACTTGGTGGAACACAGAGAAGGCAAAACGAGGTGTGGAAGATGCTATGTCCTTAACTTGGAACGAATTGAAGGAAATCATGACCCAGACGATTTTGCCCAAGGAGCGAAATCAAGAAGTTAGAGGATGAATTTTACTCATTGAAGCAAGTGGAAGGAGACCACATCACCTACAACAAAAGATTCCTCGAGTTACATCAAATGGTTCCCAACATGTTCACTCCCCTCTACCGATTGATCGAGCACTAGATTCGTGGTCTTCCGTCAAAGATTCAAGACCCTGTAATAAGTGCCAAGCCT
This sequence comes from Scalesia atractyloides, assembly GCA_947069175.1. Lineage (NCBI taxonomy): Eukaryota > Viridiplantae > Streptophyta > Magnoliopsida > Asterales > Asteraceae > Scalesia > Scalesia atractyloides. Next base: position 7,285,941 of record CAMTDV010000001.1, read on the forward strand.
GCAACTTTGGAAGCAGCAATGGAGCTAGCAACAGAGCTCACCGAGAACCGAATCCGAAACAAAGACTTCAAGGAGGAGAAGAAGAAGGATAAAGAATCGACTGAAACCTTCGACTCCACTCAAACCGAATCCCCTTCTCAACCCAATCCTAAGAGAAGAAGAGTCGGGCGACTTTTCGCTGCTACTCAACGAAATCAACCAGTTTTACATGCCATACCCATTCGAGCTATCCCAATCACCCAAGTGGCACCCAACTCAGCTTACCCAGATAAGAAACCATATCTTGGACCTCACCCTCGATACAACAACTGTTTTTATCACCATCCCCATACCCTACCTTGTCGTCTATGTGCAACTTGTGGACGCTATGGTCATTTGAGCAATGTTTGTCGCACCTTTCAAAACCAAACCTTTTCCCCTACTCAAAACATGGCCCAAGCCTATCAACAACCCCAATACCCCATGTTCCCATATGCGCGAGCTTGTTTTAATTGTGGCGATCCTACCCGCTTTAGAAACACATGCCCTCAATTGGTTAACGTTATCAACACTCAAGCCCAATCAAACCCAGTTAACCAAGTAAACCAAGAAAACCCAACCACTATGCCACCAGCAAGAGGAAGAGTCTTCAATATCAACGCCAATCCTGTCGAAGATAATAACGGCCCAAACGAAGATACTCAACTAGTCCTCTTCGCTGAAGATCCAGAATCAACTTCTATCGTTTAGTTTTATGTTTTTTCTTTATCACATGTGTAGACTGTTAGAGTAATTATGGTATATTATATATTATATATTGTTTTCAGTATATGCTTTTTGCCGAGGCCGCAGCTCCCCATCCATCGAGGTTGAGTTTGATCCCCATTTTATTATGCGGTTGATCAGGGCGTGCCCGCACGATCGGCTCCGTTTGTTTGAGCCTTGATCGGTTATTTCATTTTACATTTCAATACATGCAATACGTTCGGCTCCGTTTGATTGAGCCTTGAGCGCACATTTCAATTTACATTTCCAGTTCATGCAATACGTTCGGCTCCGTTTGATTGAGCCTTGAGCGCACAGACAATTTCATTATCAGTATCTTGTGGTTGTGGTGTTTGTAGTAGAGTCGCATCGAACCAACCATAATTTGCGGATAAAGTCAATGAAAATTTGACAAGGATATGGTGGATACGCCGATGGTACTTCCTATATATAAGTATTCTTGTCAAATGATCGGAGGCATTATCAGGCGATTATGAGAGGTTCCATGCATAGGCTGTTTGTGTGATGGTTGTTTAGATTAAGTTGTTCAATTTCAGTACATTCAATACGTTCGGCTCCGTTTGATTGAGCCTTGAGCGCACATACAATTTCATTCAATACGTTCGGCTCCGTTTGATTGAGCCTTGAGCGCACAGACAATTTCATTATCAGTATCTTGTGGTTGTGGTGTTTGTAGTAGAGTCGCATCGAACTAACCATAACTTGCGGATAAAGTCAATGAAAATTTGACAAGGATATGGTGGATACGCCGCTGGTACTTCCTATATATAAGTATTCTTGTCAAATGATCGGAGGCATTATCAGGCGGTTATGAGAGGTTCCATGCATAGGCTGTTTGTGTGGTTAAGTTATTCATTTTCAGTACATGCAATATGCTCGGCTCCGTTTGATTGAGCCTTGAGCACACAATTTCAATTTCAGTACATTCAATACGTTCGGCTCCGTTTGATTGAGCCTTGAGCGCACATCCATTTCATTTTCAGTACATGCAATACGATCGGCTCCGTTCGATTGAGCCTTGATCGCACAGATATATTTCATTTCAGTATTTTATGTTTGTTGTATTGGTTGTAGAGTTATAGGACTAATCATAATTCACTGATAAAACCAATGAAAATTTGACAAGAATATGGTGGATACGCCGCTGGTACTTCCTATATATAAGTATTCTTGTCAAAGGATCAGAGGCATTATCGGACGGTTATGAGAAGTTCTATGTAGGATTTATTAGTTTCTTGGTAACCAATCATAACTTGTGGATAAAACTAATGAAAATTTGGCAAGAATATGGTGGATACGCCGCTGGTACTTCCTATATAAGTATTCTTGCCAAAGGATCAGAGGCATTATCAGGCGGTTATGAGAAGTTCCATGTAGGATTTAGTATTGCCTTGGTTGGAATTTGTGTTACATTTATATCATCATGTTATTTAAAGAGATTGGATTGTGATCCATTTCTACATAAACTAACCTCTCCATCATAACAAACGAGAGAGGAACTTCCATCATTCAAACATATATGCTATCAGAATGTGGATTCAAATATTTGCTGTTGTGTTTATTCATGTTCAAATATTTGCTGATGTGTTTATTCATGTTCGAATATTAGCTGTTGTGTTTACTTATGTTCAAATATCAGTTGTTGTGTTTTTATTTATGTTCCATATAGGTTGTAGTGTTAGAAGTTTTGCCTTAGGATATAACCATACTTTCCCAAACGTATCTAAATTCTTCTGCATGATATCATTTTTAGCAAATCATTTCTGCTTATCAATACTTATACAGTAGGCAACAAAAAGCGATTCCTGAATAGGGTACTTAACCCTTACAAGGAACGTTACCGCCTCGAACAAAAACTTAAACCCTCAATTTTTCTGAGCATACAACTGTCAAACAAAACATCACCATCCTTTTAGTCAAAATATATCATTATTTAAATTTCGGGACGAAATTTCTAAAAAGCAGGGGATACTGTAACATCCGTCAAAAACGGATTTACCAAACCCGCTCCGTTTATCAACCGAACAGTCAGTCAAAAATTTCGTTGCGAATTAAATGCCCAAAATATTTTTAAACGATACGTAATCAATTATTATACGGGAATATATATTTAGTTTTTGAAAAACTGTTGAAAATCGCAAAATAAAAATGAAATGATCCAGCCGGGTTTCGAACCCGGGTCACTCGCCGAGTCACTCAGCGCCTTATCTCACACACTCAAACCACTGCGCCACTTGCTTTGTTTGTTAAATAATGAAATCATTTAATTGATAAAGTGACGTTACGAATTCAAAATCGGCGCCCATTAGTTCAGTCGTCGGAATCCCGGAAATCTCGCGAGTTTTTAACACCCCTTTCAGTTATAACGTAAACTAGTATTAAGACATCGGTTATAACCGATGTTTGAAGTCCGCGACCAAACCATAACCGCCGGAAAATTTAAATCGATGAATACAGTCGGAAATCAGACCAAGTGCATCTCGATTTTCCCCTATAAATTCACCCTCAACCCATTGAAAACCTTTTCGCTCAAAACCACACTCTTTCTCGGCGAAAACTCCTTCGCCGGAACTTTTCTGTTCGTCGCCGGAAAACCGATTTCCTTATTTCTGAACCTCACTGAGCCCCTGAAGCTTATACCGGAGATACCCATACTTTTTCCAAGCTTTCCGGAGACTTGCTGCTGCAAGACACCTGACGCCGGAGTTGATTGCTGTCGCCGGAGTTCTGCCGGAAAACAGAGGGTCCAGTCGGTATACTTCTTCGCTTATTTTCTTTATCTTTCCACCCTTATCTCACCTTAATGAACTGTAAGACGCTAAGAAACCGATTAAGACTTTGAACCAGTCGATTTCCGATTTCTGGTTCTAACTTGACGAGGAAGACGATGACCGTTGTATCATATAAGTATAATATAAATCAGGATATTACTCGGGTTAGACACACAGTCCAGCGGTGGACTGTGTGCACATAAAACGCAAAGGTCTCGAGTTCGAATCCCGTCTCACACACGATGCCTTAATAAAAATCATTTTTGTTAAACTGAACCGGAGTCGCCACAGTTATATGTTAAGTATATTAATAATCGGAATAATAACCAAGTTAGACACACAGTCCAGCGGTGGACTGTGTGTTTGTTTATATCACTGGTCACGAGTTCGAGTCCGGTCTTCTGCACCGACTCGGACAATTATCTCTTCTTTTTAAATAAGATAGAAAAGGAAATATCTAATTTGTATTTAAGTATAATAAAAATCGAATTATATAACATGTTAAGCCACAGGTCCCGGGTTCGAGACCTGTGGAGCGCACCGCCGAATTGATTTAAACTGTTTTTAAAATAAAATGATTTTCGGTTTAAACTAATTAATATATATATATAATTAAAATCAAATATATAACGGGTTAGACACGTAGCTCAGTTGGTAGAGCTGCGTGCACGCGTACGGGAGGTCTCGGGTTCGAGCCTCACTCAGCGCACTTGTATTCCGAATTGAACCGGTCAACGGTCAGTCAAACGGTCAACGGTCAGGAAAAAAATCAATTTTTTTATTATTTTTTATTTAATTATTTTAATTAAAAATCAATTAAAAATACTTAAAAATAACATTTTTAAGGTTAGAAAATAGCCTCAAACTCACAAAAATACACCCAACAATCCTACTAAAATAGATTAATAAAATCCGTTTACTTACCAAACCATAATGCGATTTATCTAGGTTAAATCTCACTCGTGGTTAAAACCACTTCGCGTGCATTCAACGTCATCAACCGAACGCACCCACTGTGAGTGAATCTTACAACTCCCCCTTTTAAATTACACGTTTTGGGGTGTGTCATGTGTTATGAAAATAATTAATTTATTTATTTAAACTTGTGCCATACCACATCATGACCTAAACTTAGATTGTTTTTATTGTTGTGACTTATTTATTTCCTTTTGTCAAATTATATGAAACTCATACATTAAGCCCATCAGTTCCTCGTGGGAGACGAGTAGAACATCGCGTGCTTCAAATCAAATTCATTATTGTTCATGTGTGTATCCTTGAGTTTATATTGTTTGTAGTTGTGTCATTCATATTATCATGTTTATGCAATTCAATCATCAGGCCCCTCAGTTCCTCGTGAGAGACGAGTTGAGCATCGCGTGCCTCTAATTGTTCCATTATTATTCATGAGTGCTTCATTCAATATCTTATGATTGTTGATTAAGTTACATCTATTTTTACTCATGTTTGGTTGTGCACATATTTCATAATCAATTTAAATAAATTTGTTCAAATGTTTTCCATAGGATTCACTCGCCAACATTATGTTGATCCAAAAACCCTTTTACACATGATACAGGTGAACGGGTTGAAGCAAGGAAAACATAGGATATGCCTTAGAAGAGAACAAAGAAGTTTAGATTGTTAGTTAGATCATGTTGTAACATTTATTGTAAAATTCCATTTAATTTGTATTAATGAATATGAAACGCTTAATAAATGTCATGAGCTTTGATGATAACCCAATCATGCCCCGATCACCTTTTCCGCTGCGGGTCGGGGTGTGACAATATCCGGTTTAGGTACCGGCATGATCTTCATCCATATCTGAGTTATTAACAGATATGTGTTCGAAAAACTTCGGTTGAATCTCTATCGCTCATATTGTTAGATAAAGTATAGCCTTATACAGGCAGCACTTAAACATCCGTTGCTTTGGTTTCAGATCAATGAGACATGATATCGTACCAGTGATTTGGGTTAACACGTTTTCAACGGAGCAGCGTTTCAGGATTTAGGGGATTCTGGTATTCGAACAGTTTTTTGAGAGAGAAAGAGTTGTCGATTTTGAATCGAACAGGCGCATTTGAACTGCTCCCAGAGCTGCCTTTATATAGCCAATCTGAGCTTCTCCCACGCGTCGGGCTAGAGTCAGGGGTCTCCCCCGCGTGGCGCAACAGCTACCTATTAGGGCTAGGTCAGCCTCGTCAACCACATAGGTTTGCCAGGTGTTGCGAAACGGTACCACATGGTCTGGTACTCTCCCGCACGTCGCGAGAGAATCCAGGATTCTCTCTCATGGTGCTAGGGAGGTCCATATTTTTTTCGCCCTAGGTCTCGCCGTGCGTGTCCGGGTTTCGCTTATGATATTTTGGGAGTCTTTACAGCAAGTATATAAGATGATTAAAAAATAATACTAAACATTCCAATGATTTTATTAATCCAAACATAAACGACTACAAGATTTGAAATGAAATACAAGATTAAAAAGTAACCTAAAAGTACGAATATTACATAAATGCACAAACATGCCATGCACATTAAACCAATGGTCTTTGGTCAGTGTTTTATATAAAGAAGCTGAAAGCTTCAAAGTTAAGCCAAAACCCACAAAAACTTAGCCTTAAATACCCATAAAAGAAAACAACTTGCAAAGCCAAATGTACAAACATAAGATGCACATTAACCTAATAATGTGTGAGGTGCAACCAACAACATCACCAATATGCTGCAAATTGATTATATGTAAACAAAGATAGAAACATAAAAATGGTCCAAAAAGCCAAAGATTTGAGATTTAACACAGCTAACACACATGCATAACACAACATTCTGAGGTTGTATGCACAATCAGCCATAACTCTCAGCAAAACATAGAAACAACAAAGCTCAGATATCTAGGATGACGGCAAGATATAATACAAAGCTAAATTCTAGCCAGCATCATAGCTATGGCTCTCAGAGGACCAATTGCTCAACTTCATTGAGCCAAACAGTCAACAATTCCGGAGTGCCTCAATAAAGAAGACTTTTTTAACAGGATCGGTTTACATCTTGCAAGCAACACAGCATACCCAAATAACCATAATGAACATCAAAATGGCCATAAAACAAAGCTTATAAGCAATAGACAACTGTAATCTAAATTAACAAGCCAAGTCTAAAATACATCATAGCTAATGGTCCTCGACGAGCCATAACTCATTTTCATCAACCCAACAAACTAACACCATAAATACCAACAAAAGATGTAAAACCATAAAAGAAATCCGATGAACATTATCGTCACACCTTCACAAACCCTTAAAACCAACAACCAAACATAACGGAAAGTGAAACCAAACAAAACGCAAACAAAAATCCTTAAAAGGTCTCGTCCAAACATCAAATAAGAAATGTAAACCAAAACCTAGATAAACAACAACATCAGATGTTCGATAATGAGACGCCAATTAACATAGAAAAAAGGCATTCATCGTTAAATCCTTCATAGTAACCCAAAAACTCAACATAAAAGTCAAAACATAACCACCAACACGTAAGCCATCGTCTTTAACGTATTAATGCACATGTGCGGTACTTATTTATTTTATTATTTTTTTGTAAATTAAAAATAACGTATTTAAGAAAAATAAATTCGAAAAAATGGTGTTTCATAGGCTTTTTAGGTAGTTTTTTATTTTATCATTTAAATTAGTTTTCTCATTATCCATTCCATATATATAGGGGGGATTCATTAGGTAACAATAAAAAGTGGGGAACTTAGGAACCATGCATTATTATGTTAAAAATTCAACTTAATATGTTAAAAATCAATTTATTTTAGTATATTTAATATGCTAAATGCACTGTTTCTCGGTTCCCCACTTTTTTAGTATTACCCAATGAACCTTATACTATATATATATATATATATATATATATATATATCGGGGAAGGATAAAACGAAAACCCACTTGAGTTGAGAAAACTCAAAAAACCTTTGTAAAAACCCCTATGTAACATTTTTTTTTTTTCTAAAAAAATAAGAAATGTAACATACGTATATTTGAACATTTTTATAAAAGAAACACACAAAACACAGAGTATTTTATTTTTTAAAAAATGTTAAAAATTTCATGTTACATAACATACATGTCCAAAAAATGTAACATATAAAATTTTGAACATTTAAAAAAAACAAGTAGGCGTTTTTTACATTTTTTTATAAAAATGTTCAAGTACATTAATGTTACATTCCCCTGCTTTTTTAGAAAAAAATAAAAATGTTACATATGGTTTTCTTGAGTTTTCTCAACTAAAGTGGGTTTTCGTTTTATTTTTCACCTATATATATATATATATATATATATATATAGGGTTAGGTTCATTTGTGAACTACCTCCTTGATTGTGAACACTAGTGAACTAATTATAGTTCTTAATTATCAATACACAAGTGTAAATCAATAGCCATGATTTGATGATGAAAATACACTACTGTATTTTATGATTTGATAATGTAAATCAATGGTTAGAATTTATTCACTCAGTTCACAAATACACTAGCGTTCACTCTAGAACCTCATCCACTATATATATATATATATGGCTCGGTTCAAACGAGAACCACCACGAGTTGTGAGAACCGTGAGAACTTTTTCTTCCCGCGCGATTTTTTTGCACAAACGTAGATGAAAACATTATAAACACATTTGTAAAAAAACAAAAAAAAGATTGTCGAGTTGGTAGTTTTGACTGATGCAAATTTTTTTTTTGCGCGCTAGTGTAAATTTTGTACGAATATAAATATTTTTTTACGTATCATGTAAATGTGGATATGTAGCATTTTTTTATTTTTTTTTTATTTTTTTACGGCCTAGTTATCACAGTTCTCACAATTTAAAGTGGTTCTCATTTTAACCTATCCCTATGTGTGTGTGTATGTGTATATATATATATATATAAGCCAAATTTTAGTTTTGAAGTCTTTAAACAGGGATGGTTTGGCCTTTTATCAAAGTGTGTGGCATTACTTGACAATTTGGTGGGGTAAAATTGTGTTGTAGGAGATATGGTGGATATTGGAAGAAGCCGGCATATATTACGGGGGATTGTGACAATTAGAAATTGAGGTTTTGGAACAATCAAAGTGTTGCGTGACAGCCTGTCTTGATTAAATATCACACACAACTTATTTTTTAATATAACTTCTTATTCAACTTTATAAACGATTAATAAAATAATTCAATTTCAAAAGTGATAAAAATCAACTTCATAGACATGTTACAAGATTTTATACAACATACATGATCATTGTTAGTAGTCTATTATATACCTAGACAGCTATAGAGTTATGAAAAAGTTAGTGTTTTTTTGTTTATTATGTCTATCAAAATCTTTTTTTTAATGGTCAACAAAATTTTTATTACTCGTCAAACCGATTAGAGGGTTACTAACCGAAAGTTACATAGTGTCACCAAATACAATCAATAAAACTGCCACCAACATACAGCACTACAAAATTAAAACAAGTAAATACAAGTTGTTACCACCCCTATAGAGAGATATTAAAACTACGCCACACTTCCCATTTGAGTCCGGCTTCCTTTGATCTTGTCTTGACCCATAAGAAACTAAGGGCTTTAACGTCTACTACTATCTTCTGCACTAGCCACCTAGTTTGATTAAATACCAATTCGTTTCACACTTTCCATACACACCACATTACCAACAAACATACGACGTGCACAACTTTTTTGCGCTTCTGAGATACTCCCACATGATTGTGAAGCTCAAGGATATCTCTCAAGTTAAAAGCAAAAATAGAAGATATCTTACACCATGTTGAACCCGCTTGCTTTAAGAAGCTCAAAGATTTCTGTCAAAATATCTTTTGAAAGTACAATATCTAGCTCGTTTCTTCGAGACCGTGATCAAGACTGCGAGAAAGCGAATTCTAACAACACATGACACTTTTTAAAATTAAGTTCGATATTTCCTAAAAACTATAATAATACTTTTATAATCGTATATATGTGTCCTATTTAGAGAGGTTATAATCTTCTGTTTTTTATATAACTAAGACTGATCAATTTTAAAACCTAAAGATGTTAGCTTAGATTTTCAAAAATAAAGAAGAAAAATGATTGCTATTTATTACCACTTTCCTTTCATATATTCTTTTAGTTCCATTGTGATGATAACTTTACAAAAAGATATTCTCCTCCCTTGTATTTTGCCATATGTAGTATTATTGTTATTAGTGATATAAAATAAGAGAACATTCAAAATACATTTATTCATAGCTCTTGTTTCGATATAAATTAGAGCCGGATGAACTCACAAATTCATAATTCACACCACTTTAATTCCATCGTTATTAATTAATCAATCAATTATTATTTTTCGAACAACTAGACTTGCATACCATGTGAATTGTACCCCTTATTATTATTACCCCCTGTACTTTAAACTCTAATTCATCAACACCACTGAACTATTTTCAAATATGAAACGGATACCAATCGATTATTTCATCAACGTATCCCCAATTTTGCTTTTAGCACGATGTTAATCACTACTTATGATTACTTTAATCAACTTTTTTAAACATTAAACAAATGTAACGACTAGTTTTGCTTTTAGCACAAACTTGACATCATTCTTCCACGTGCAAGATGTAATGATGGACCTCCTGAATTTTTCTTCATGGCCAAAATTTTAGCCTAAGTGGCTAAGTGTATATCTCACAACTAATATGATAATTTAATTATGGATTAGTAGTTCTCTAACTAGAGGTGTTTATAAATAGTTAGAAATCGATTGATCTGAGATTTGTTTGGTACACAGTGTGATTTGACGGTTTACCGGTTTGGCTAACGTATGGGAACTTGAATCTAGCTGTATAAATCGAACCTGTGAATCGGCTGTTTAATCTTTTATTTTAAAAAAATACATAGTTATTTATATATGTGTATTACAATGATAAAACATTTATATCATTTTTAAGTTTTTTAATACAAACTAACAATTTAAAACAAAAAAAACACAAAAGTAATTTAATCAAACCACCATATAAAAAACTAGATCGGTCCAGTAAACCCACCCAACCTTACCAATTTTTTACAGGTTCTCAAAACTGTAAATAACGTTTTTCTTACAAGAACTTTTGTAAAAGCCGTGTAAACCTCAACATCCTCATCTTTGGTATCTTTAGCTTACGTGTTTGTCTCTTCTTGACCTAGCAATTTGTGTCATCTAACATAGTCGATCGAACTACAACCTTATAAAATACCCCCTTTAATTGGGAATCTCATGTCGCACAATACCTATATGGTTAGTTTACACCTATACCGGCCAACCTAGACGTGGTGGAATATATCAGTATCTATGTCTCCATTACTCTGTATGGATCATTCTAAATACTTAAACATGGTTGACTACACAAGGGATTTTAAATACTTGAACATGGTTAACTACAAAACCACTTGACATTCGGTGGTGACCTAGTCATCCTCACTGTCGTTTACCCTAATGAAGCCACGGTTTAAAACATCATTTAAAAATATGTTAGCTATCAAATGCTACCTATAAACAAACACCAAGGTCCTTTTGTAAGTAAAATGTTGGTTTGATGTCCTTGAGTGACAACTTAGTGATAAGATATCGACCTCTATTCAAGAAGATGAGAGTTCAAATTCCACCGGCTAGTGGTGAAGCTTGAGATTTCCAACCAGGGGGTTGAAAACATATATACCTAAAAAATTGTATACAAAAACTGCATACCTAACACTACTGAGGAAAAAGTTCAGAGGTCAGACGGGCCACCAACCCCTACAAAGCTACGCCCCTACCACCAGCAACCATAGATGGTTAACAGAACTAGATTAGAAGATGTTCTAAAAAATGTTTGTCTGATAGTTAACGAGTCAATAAAGTTGGACATTTACTATATTCATATACAACACATATTATTTTCTCAAATCAAAACTTAACTTGATTTAGGGCAGATGGGAGTCAATAAAGTTGGACATTTACTATATTCATATACAACACATATTATTTTCTCAAATCAAAACTTAACTTGATTTAGGCCAGATGGATGCCTTTTAAGTTACAAACACATACATTATACTATATTATAACGCATATAAGAGAATAAAAATACAATTTTATATAATTTTAAAATTTAAGTAATATAACTTTTAAAATATATATATAATTATTTAAAAGATATTATTAACTTGTAAATTAACTATTATTCATGATTTTTAAACAAGCATAACATTCTCATACGTTAATATACATATATATATATATATATATATAAGAGGATAAAAATATAAGTTTATATGATTTTAAAAGTTTAAGTAATACAACCTTTAAGACATATATATAATCATCTAAAAGATATTATTGACTTGTAAACAATTATAACCTTCTCATACGTTAATATGTGTGTGTGTGTGTGTATTTAGGATCTTTTATCATTTATTATATGTATTTTTATGATTACATACATGTTAAAAGTAGTTTACATATGTTTAATAGCCAAATTATAAATATGTATCATAACTAATTATATATATGTAAAAAATGTAACATCCGTCAAAAACGGATTTACCAAACCCGCTCCGTTTAGCAACCGAACAGTCAGTCAAAATTTTCGTTGCGAATTAAATGTCCAAAACATTTTTAAACGATCCGTAATCAATTATTATACGCGAATATATATTTAGTTTTTGAAAAACTGTCAAAAATCGCAAAATAAAAATGAAATACATGTGCCGGGTTTCGAACCCGGGTCTGTACCGAACCAGAATCATGACTTAACTCTCACACACAAACCACTGCGCCGCTTGTTATGTTTGATGAATAATAGAATCATTTAATTGATATAGTGACTTTACAAATTCAAAAACCGGCGCCCAAACGGTTCAGTCGTCGGAATCCCGGAATTTCCGCGAATCTTAACTACAATTTACGTTATAACGTAAACCTTTAATCAGACATCGGTTATAACCGATGTTTGAAGTCCGCGACACTTTTCAAAACCGCCGGAAAACTTGAACTGATGAACCCAGTCGTAAATCAGATCAAATACATTTCAATTATTCCCTATAAATTCACCCTCAAACCACGACAAACACTTTCGCTCAAAAATCACACCTTTTCTCGGCATAATTCCACTCGCCGGAACTTTCCTGTTTTTCGCCGGAAAACCGAATTTTAATCCCTGAGCTTTATTGAATCCCCTAAACCTTTACCGAAGTTACCCTTACTCTTTCCAAGCTTTCCGGAGACTTGCTGCTGCGAGACACCAGACGCCAGAGTTGTTTTCTGTCGCCGGAGTTCTGCCGGAAAACAGAGGAAAGCGAGTCGGTATACCTCACGCTTATTTTCTTTTCTTTTTACTTCTATCTTACCAGTAATTAACCTAAAACACTAATGAAACTTGAATAAAAACTCGAACCAGTCAGACCCGATTTCTGGCTCAACATTGACGAAGAAGACGACGCACTTTCGTTAACATATAAGTATAATATAAACCAAGAAATTAATCGGGTTAGACACACAGTCCAGCGGTGGACTGTGTGCACATATAAAACGCAAAACGTCTCGAGTTCGATTCCCGTCTCACACACGCTGCCTTAATAAAATGCATTTTTTGTTTACTGAACCGGATCGCTTTAGATATATGTTAAGTATATTAATAACCGGAATAATAACCAAGTTAGACACACAGTCCAGCGGTGGACTGTGTGTTTGTTTATATCACAGGTCACGAGTTCGAGTCCGGTCTTCAGCACCGACTCGGACAATTATCTCTTCTTTTTAAATAAGGCAGAAAAGGAAATATCTATATTGTATTTAAGTATAATAAAAACCGAATGATATAACATGTTGAACACACAGTCCAGCGGTGGACTGTGTGTTGGATTAAACCACAGGTCCCGGGTTCGAGACCTGTGGTGTGCATGACCGTTTCGTTTAAACTGTTTTTTTAAAATAAAAAGGATTTCTGTTTAAACTAATTAGTGTATATATATAATTAAAATCGGATATATAACGGGTTAGACACGTAGCTCAGTTGGTAGAGCTGCGTGCACGCGTACGGGAGGTCTCGGGTTCGAGCCTCACCGAGCGCACAACAATATGCCTCGAACCGGTCAACGCCGGTCAAAGTCAACAAGTCAAAGTCAACTGTAGCAGAATAAAATATTTTTATTATTTTTATTTAATTATTTTAATTAAAAATAAATTATAAATACTTAAAAATAACATTTTTAAGATTAGAAAATAGCCTTAAACTCACAAAAATACACCCAACAATCCTATTAAAATAGTTTAATAAAATCCGTTTACTTACCAAACCATAATGCGATTTATCTAGGTTAAATCTCACTCGTGGTTAAAACCACTTCGCGTGCATTCAACGTCATCAACCGAACGCACCCACTGTGAGTGAATCTTACAATTCCCCCTTTTAAATTACACGTTTTGGGGTGTGTCATGTGTTATGAAATAATTAAGTTGTTTATTTAAACTTGTGCCATACCACATCATGATTTAAACTTAGATTGATTTATTGTTGTGATTTACTTATATTCCGTTTGTCAAATTACATGAAACTCGTACATTAAGCCCATCAGTTCCTCGTGGGAAACGAGTAGAACATCGCGTGCTTCAATTCAATTCATTATTGTTCATGTGTGTTTTCATTGAGTTTATATTGTTGTAGTTGTGTTATTCATATTATCACGTTTATGCAATTCATTCATCAGGCCCCTCAGTTCCTCGTGAGAGACGAGTTGAGCAACGCGTGCCTTTATTTGTTCCATTATTATTCATGAGTGTTTTCATTTAACATATTATGATTGTTGATCAAGTTACATCTAATTTTACTCATGTTTGGTTGTGCACATATTTCATAATCAATTTAAATGAATTGTTCAAATGTTTTCCATAGGATTCACTCGCCAACATTATGTTGATCCAAAAACCTTTTTACACATGATACAGGTGAACAGGTTGAAGCAAGGATAACATAGGATATGCCTTAGAAGAGAACAAAGAAGTTTAGATTGTAGTTAGATCATGTTGTAGCAATCATTGTAAATTTCCATTTAATTTGTATTAATGAATATGAAACGTTTAATAAATGTCATGAGCTTTGATGATAACCCAATCATGCCCCGATCACCTTATCCGCTGCGGGTCGGGGTGTGACAGATTGGTATCAGAGCCATGACTATAGGGATATAGGATAGGTTATTAGACCCTTAGAGCCTATACTATAGTTTGCCTAAATTTTAAATTGATTAAGTGGTTACATACAAACTGGTGATATTTATTTGTTTCATATTTGTTTACATTTCAGTCAAACATACATGCTCATATACATGTTCATTATACATATATACATATTCATTATACATATATCGATGTTCATGTATTCAATTTATTTTCATATTCTCATTATCCAAAGATTTTATGCAATTTTCAATTCTCATCAAAGTAAGTTCTGCGACGGGCATGTAGTAACTGGAAGGGTACAAGTACCGGTAGTCGGAACGTCCTGTCTAGGCTGGCATTCGTATAAATCCAATATAACGGACCAGTTTGCCTACTTGGGGACCAACGATGAGAGTACGAAGGACCTATTAGGCCAAAGCATGCCACACCAAACGTCGTTCGAACTAACCCTACTTTGAGGTGTCATCGTGTCTACACCTGGACACATTCCGAACATCACACGTTGTATACATATTTCTCGATTTTCACCGGGTTTTGTGTACGCAACCAGGCAGAAACCGTGCGAACCATATGAAAAACCGGTATTCATGGGGGCCCACATGATTACATAAGGTAAAGTATGGCGGCATGACGGGCCTAACAGCGAGCAAAGCCCAAGACATCCTATGGATGTAGTATTTTTGGTATAATTATTTTATGAATGTTCATTCTTGAATGCGACCCACGATCCCAAAAGCATCCAACTCATACCTTTGTCATGTATTCCTTGTAGATGTCTTCTAACCTCGCCCGTAGGAAGACGAGAGCAAGAAAAGCCCGCGAGCGCATGGCTGCCTTAATCGCTCAACAAATGGCTGCCGTAATACCCAACATTGTAATCCAAGTTCAACAAGCACTTACCAATAATCCTGTCAATCAAGTAAACCAAAACATTTTCAACTCTCCCCCAAATGCCACTAAATGTACCTACAAGCATTTCAAATCATGCGACCCTCCGAAATATAAAGGGACTGAAGGTGTCACCGCACTCCTCCATTGGTTTGAAGAAATGGAGAATACTTTTCTAAATTGCGATTGCCCTGATGATCGCAAAGTGCGTTATGCTACCGGTCGACTATATGGGATAGCACTTACTTGGTGGAACACAGAGAAGGCCAAGCGAGGTGTTGAAGATGCTATGTCCTTAACTTGGAACGAATTGAAGGAAATCATGACCAGACGATTTTGCCCAAGGAGCGAAATCAAGAAGCTAGAAGATGAATTTTACTCATTGAAGCAAGTGGAAGGAGACCACATCACCTACAACAAAAGGTTCCTTGAATTACATCAAATGGTTCCCAACATGTTTACTCCCCTCTACCGTTTGATCGAGCACTACATTCGTGGTCTTCCGTCAAAGATTCAAGACCCTGTGATAAGTACCAAGCCTGCAACTTTGGAAGCAGCAATGGAGCTAGCAATAGAGCTCACCGAGAACCGAATCCGAAACAAAGACTTCGAGGAGGAGAAGAAGAAGGATAAAGAATCAACTGAAACCTCCGACTCCACTCAACCCGAATCCCCTTCTCAACCCAAACCTAAGAGAAGAAGAGTCGGGCGACTTTTCGCTGCTACCCAACGTAATCAACCAGTTTTTCACGCCATACCCATCCGAGCTGTCCCAATCACCCAAGTGGCACCCAACTCAGCTTACCCAAATAAGAAACCATATCTTGGACCTCACCCTCGATGCAACAACTGTTTTTATCACCATCCCCTTACTTTACCTTGCCGGCTATGTACAACTTATGGACGTTATGGTCATTTGAGCAATGTTTGTCGCACCTTTCAAGATCAAACCTTTTCCCCTACACAAAACATGGCCCAAACTTATCATCAACCCCAATATCCCATGTTCCCATATGCTCGAGCTTGCTTCAATTGTGGCGACCCTACCCACCTTAGAAACACATGCCCTCAATTGGTTAACGTTATCAACACTCAAGCCCAATCAAACCCAGTTAACCAAGTAAACCAAGAAAACCCAACCACTATGCCACCAGCAAGAGGAAGAGTCTTCAATATCAACGCCAATCCTGTCGAAGATAATGACGGCCCCAAACGAAGATACTCAGCTAGTCCTTTTCGCCGAAGATCCAGATTCAACTCCTATTGTTTAGTCTTATGTTTTCTTTATCACATGTGTAGACTGTTAGAGTAATTATGGTATATTATATATTATATATTGTTTTCAGTATATATTTTTGCTGAGGCCGCAGCTCCCCATCCATCGAGGTTGAGTTTGATCCCCATTTTATTATGGGTTGATCAGGGTGTGCCCGCACGATCGGCTCCGTTTGTTAGAGCCTTGATCGGTTACGTAATTTACATTTCAATACATGCAATACGCTCGGCTCCGTTTGATTGAGCCTTGAGTGCACAGATTTATTCACATTTCCAGTTCATGCAATATGCTCGGCTCCGTTTGATTGAGCCTTGAGTACACAGATTTATTCACATTTCCAGTTCATGCAATATGCTCGGCTCCGTTTGATTGAGCCTTGAGTACACAGATTTATTTACATTTCCAGTTCATGCAATACGCTCGGCTCCGTTTGATTGAGCCTTGAACGCACATACAATTTCATTATCAGTATCTTGTGGTTGTGGTGTTTGTAGTAGAGTCGCATCGAACTAACCATAACTTTTGGATAAAGTCAACGAAAATTTGACAAGGATATGGTGGATACGCCGATGGTACTTCCTATATATAAGTATTCTTGTCAAATAATCGGAGGCATTATCAGGCGGTTATGAGAGGTTCCATGCATAGGCTGTTTGTGTGGTTAAGTTATTCATATTCAGTACATGCAATATGTTCGGCTCCGTTTGATTTAGCCTTGAGCACACAATTTCAATTTCAGTACATTCAATATGTTCGGCTCCGTTTGATTGAGCCTTGAGCACACAATTTCAATTTCAGTACATTCAATACGTTCGGCTCCGTTTGATTGAGCCTTGAGCGCACATTCATTTTATTTTCAGTACATGCAATACGATCGGCTCCGTTCGATTGAGCCTTGATCGCACAGATATATTTCATTTCAGTATTTTATGTTTGTTGTATTGATTGTAGAGTTATAGGACTAATCATAATTCACTGATAAAACCAATGAAAATTTGACAAGAATATGGTGGATACGCCGCTGGTACTTCCTATATATAAGTATTCTTGTCAAATGATCAGAGGCCTTATCGGACGGTTATGAGAAGTTTTATGTAGGATTTATTAGTTTCTTGGTAACCAATCATAACTTGTGGATAAAACTAATGAAAATTTGGCAAGAATATGGTGGATACGCCGCTGGTACTTCCTATATATAAGTATTCTTGCCAAAGGATCAGAGGCATTATCAGGCGGTTATGAGAAGTTCCATGTAGGATTGGTTGGAATTTGTGATACATTTATATTGGATTGTGTTCCATTTCTACATAAATTAACCTCTCCATCATAACAAACGAGAGAGGAACTTCCATCGTTCAAACATATATGTTATCAGAATGTGGATTCAAATATTTGCTGTTGTGTTTATTCATGTTCAAATATTCGCTGATGTGTCTATTCATGTTCAAATATTTGCTGTTGTGTTTATTCATGTTCAAATATTCGCTGATGTGTCTATTCATGTTGAATATTTACTGTTGTGTTTATTCATGTTCAAATATTTGCTGATGTGTTCATTCATATTAGCTGTTGTGCTTACTTATGTTCAAATATCAGCTGTTGTGTTTTTATTTATGTTCCATGTAGATTGTAGTGTTAGAAGTTTTGCCTTAGGATATAACCATATTTTCCCAAATGTATCTAAACTCTTATGCATGATATCATTTTTTAGCAAATCATTTCTGTTTATCAATATTCATACAGTAGGCAACAAAAAGCGATTCCTGAATAGGGTACTTAACCTTTACAAGGAACGTTACCGCCTCGAACAAAAAAACTTAAACCCTCATTTTTCTGAGCATACAACTGTCAAACAAAACATCATCATTCTTATAGTCAAAATATATCATTATTTAAATTTTGGGACGAAATTTCTAAAAAGCAGGGGATACTGTAACATCCGTCAAAAACGGATTTACCAAACCCGCTCCGTTTAGCAACCGAACAGTCAGTCAAAATTTTCGTTGCGAATTAAATGTCCAAAACATTTTTAAACGATCCGTAATCAATTATTATACGCGAATATATATTTAGTTTTTGAAAAACTGTCAAAAATCGCAAAATAAAAATGAAATACATGTGCCGGGTTTCGAACCCGGGTCTGTACCGAACCAGAATCATGACTTAACTCTCACACACAAACCACTGCGCCGCTTGTTATGTTTGATGAATAATAGAATCATTTAATTGATATAGTGACTTTACAAATTCAAAACCGGCGCCCAAACGGTTCAGTCGTCGGAATCCCGGAATTTCCGCGAATCTTAACTACAATTTACGTTATAACGTAAACCTTTAATCAGACATCGGTTATAACCGATGTTTGAAGTCCGCGACACTTTTCAAAACCGCCGGAAAACTTGAACTGATGAACCCAGTCGTAAATCAGATCAAATACATTTCAATTATTCCCTATAAATTCACCCTCAAACCACGACAAACACTTTCGCTCAAAAATCACACCTTTTCTCGGCATAATTCCACTCGCCGGAACTTTCCTGTTTTTCGCCGGAAAACCGAATTTTAATCCCTGAGCTTTATTGAATCCCCTAAACCTTTACCGAAGTTACCCTTACTCTTTCCAAGCTTTCCGGAGACTTGCTGCTGCGAGACACCAGACGCCAGAGTTGTTTTCTGTCGCCGTAGTTCTGCCGGAAAACAGAGGAAAGCGAGTCGGTATACCTCACGCTTATTTTCTTTTCTTTTTACTTCTATCTTACCAGTAATTAACCTAAAACACTAATGAAACTTGAATAAAAACTCGAACCAGTCAGACCCGATTTCTGGCTCAACATTGACGAAGAAGACGACGCACTTTCGTTAACATATAAGTATAATATAAACCAAGAAATTAATCGGGTTAGACACACAGTCCAGCGGTGGACTGTGTGCACATATAAAACGCAAAACGTCTCGAGTTCGATTCCCGTCTCACACACGCTGCCTTAATAAAATGCATTTTTTGTTTACTGAACCGGATCGCTTTAGATATATGTTAAGTATATTAATAACCGGAATAATAACCAAGTTAGACACACAGTCCAGCGGTGGACTGTGTGTTTGTTTATATCACAGGTCACGAGTTCGAGTCCGGTCTTCAGCACCGACTCGGACAATTATCTCTTCTTTTTAAATAAGGCAGAAAAGGAAATATCTATATTGTATTTAAGTATAATAAAAACCGAATGATATAACATGTTGAACACACAGTCCAGCGGTGGACTGTGTGTTGGATTAAACCACAGGTCCCGGGTTCGAGACCTGTGGTGTGCATGACCGTTTCGTTTAAACTGTTTTTTTAAAATAAAAAGGATTTCTGTTTAAACTAATTAGTGTATATATATAATTAAAATCGGATATATAACGGGTTAGACACGTAGCTCAGTTGGTAGAGCTGCGTGCACGCGTACGGGAGGTCTCGGGTTCGAGCCTCACCGAGCGCACAACAATATGCCTCGAACCGGTCAACGCCGGTCAAAGTCAACAAGTCAAAGTCAACTGTAGCAGAATAAAATATTTTTATTATTTTTATTTAATTATTTTAATTAAAAATAAATTATAAATACTTAAAAATAACATTTTTAAGATTAGAAAATAGCCTTAAACTCACAAAAATACACCCAACAATCCTATTAAAATAGTTTAATAAAATCCGTTTACTTACCAAACCATAATGCGATTTATCTAGGTTAAATCTCACTCGTGGTTAAAACCACTTCGCGTGCATTCAACGTCATCAACCGAACGCACCCACTGTGAGTGAATCTTACAATTCCCCCTTTTAAATTACACGTTTTGGGGTGTGTCATGTGTTATGAAATAATTAAGTTGTTTATTTAAACTTGTGCCATACCACATCATGATTTAAACTTAGATTGATTTATTGTTGTGATTTACTTATATTCCGTTTGTCAAATTACATGAAACTCGTACATTAAGCCCATCAGTTCCTCGTGGGAAACGAGTAGAACATCGCGTGCTTCAATTCAATTCATTATTGTTCATGTGTGTTTTCATTGAGTTTATATTGTTGTAGTTGTGTTATTCATATTATCATGTTTATGCAATTCATTCATCAGGCCCCTCAGTTCCTCGTGAGAGACGAGTTGAGCAACGCGTGCCTTTAATTGTTCCATTATTATTCATGAGTGTTTTCATTTAACATATTATGATTGTTGATCAAGTTACATCTAATTTTACTCATGTTTGGTTGTGCACATATTTCATAATCAATTTAAATGAATTGTTCAAATGTTTTCCATAGGATTCACTCGCCAACATTATGTTGATCCAAAAACCTTTTTACACATGATACAGGTGAACAGGTTGAAGCAAGGATAACATAGGATATGCCTTAGAAGAGAACAAAGAAGTTTAGATTGTAGTTAGATCATGTTGTAGCAATCATTGTAAATTTCCATTTAATTTGTATTAATGAATATGAAACGTTTAATAAATGTCATGAGCTTTGATGATAACCCAATCATGCCCCGATCACCTTATCCGCTGCGGGTCGGGGTGTGACAAAAAAAACTAGTTTACATATGTGTAATTATAAAAGTACATATAAAAAATGATAAAATTACTCTTAACATGTATGTAATCATAAAAATACACATAATAAATGATGAAATTATCCTAAACATAAAAATATATAAATAAAAAGATTGTTTATTAGGAGTTCTTCGAGTTTTGTGAATATTTGGGGTTCTGAATGATCCTTCCCATATATATATATATATATATATATATATATATATATATATATATATATTAAGTTGCATCATAAATGAAACATTTTATTCTCTTTAATTTGAGTATGATATTGCTATATTTTTAAAAATAAAAATTACTAGTGTTTATATTCCTCGTCGCATCGTACAGATACCCTTCTAGTGTATATGTTTGTATTCCCTCGTCGCATCGCATCTACATAACCAAATTTTAAATAGAGAACTACAATAACCACAAAAACACGTGTTTATCATATAATGTGGATGTTAAGTGATTACTAGTGTCTGTATTTCCAGTCATATCATGCAGTCACCATTCTAGTATATGTGTGTTCAATACATAACCAAATTCTAAATAAAGAATGACAATAACAAAAGAAACACGTATTTGTCATATAAAGTGGAAAAGATATAGTGAATAGTTATGTGGTTACATAAACGTTTTTGTGCGGTGTGTCACATACACTTGTTTGTGTGTGTAGCGTTTCTTTACTTGATATTAGTTATGTATTGAATATTTGAATGGACCTGTATATTTATGTATGTATGTGAACATACTTGTATATTATGTAAGATCTAAAAAGTATTCAACAAAGATTCGACAAACCATAATAATTAGTTATCTAAAAACATTGGTTGGCATATGGAATCATATATATAATCTTGTTAGGTTTAAAAAGAATATAAAAAATTCGACAGCCCATAATTAATAGTTGTAATCTAACACTTTTAAAAAGAACATCCATTGGTCAAATATGCAAGAACTCAATCATTTGATCGGTATAATTTGCCTATATCGTGGCCACATACGCCTGCAAGATTTCTTAACCGGTTAATTTATACAAGTCCCCTTACAGATATGTTTAAAAAAAAACTTTGTAGTTTCTTTAACTTTTCGGTATTTTGGTCAATTTAACTCAAACTGCATACATCTTGTAATTTATCTATCTTGCGGGTGTTTCTGGCTTGTAATATGTGCTACTTTTTTTAATTGTGTGCATATGTAGTTTTTTTTCAATATACAGTGGACATGAGGAAAGAATGATTACTTCTATAATTTATGCAATTCACCTTAAAAGTATATAATAATACTATTTAGGTATTTAACTAGGATATAGCCCTACCGTGTTACAGACGGGTAAGGACCGACGTCAAATGAAATTTATATTTTCTAATATTGATTGTTAATATAAATATTACAAAATTTACAATCAATGACTAAACATACTAAAATATATTGATTGTAACGCACATGAAAGTCTGAACCTCGCCTTGTTTCTCGTGTATCTTTGTGAGACGCTCCGTTAGCTCGTCAAGCTTTTGGCTAATCCTACAATCCGACTCCATCACCTCGTCTAACACACACCTAAGTTGTTCGAAAACACCCATGTCTTCGTTAGAAGTAGACATTGCAAACCTATAAGTTAGCCAAAATATTTAAACAACTTTTAATATCAAAACAATAACAAATGAAATAAACCGGGACTGAAGTCAATAGCGTTATAAAGAGGCTCGTGTATAGATGCTCGATTCGTCATCACTCAAAAAACACTATACACGCATAAAAATAACATACGGAAACCAAAAATATATACAAACACAACATTTAAAATTATATGGCCATAACATTTATACACATAACCAACTTGGAAATATGATTTTTCTTGGCTTAGAAGCCTAGGTTCTATCAGTTGCTTGTATCAAACCATCTCAGTATTACAAAACCAGACATTAAACATCATCCCCAACTTACACAGCTTGCAGCAATTGTATGATCAACAACTAAGAAAATACGCATATGGATAAATATATATATGTATGTATGTTAGCAACAACTCGTTTGCCCATTTTTAATTCAATCAACACACGTAGGCAAAAATGATTTCAACATACAAAGTCTACCAATCAACTATATAATAGTTTCCAAATGAAGCGAGAACAAACAAATGCATGTCATATACATAGTTAGTGCAAAAAAAACTCAAGAACATAAAATACACACCATTAAAGCTTCTTACAAAGCAAAAGCACAAAGTACAAACCAACCAAAGTACAACAATGCCACGCCACATAAGAAGCACCATCATAGACATTGCTCTCAAATGACCAAGTTACCATCTTTATCGAGACACAAAGAAGCATTATATTAGGCTCAGAACCTCCCGATGGCTGCACTAAAGATTGCCACGCCAAAACAGAGGTGCCATCATTTCCATTTCTTTCGTATGAGAAATAACTCATCTCAATCGAGTACCAAAAGTAATTATTAAGCCAGCCAAACAGTCGTGCTACCAAAAAATTTATCACCAAACAATTCTTGGATGAATAACAACTATCCATCTTCATCGAAATCAGACGACAAATAACATAAAGTAAACGGATCAAGCAACCAAACCTAACGACTTGGCATTCATCCATACCAAAACAAAACACAAAGGTTCAAACGTCGTAAACAGAATCCAAAACAACTGTCAATACATAACCAAAAATCTCGAACAAACAACAACTTTCGTTTTCATCGACAACAAATTCCCAAAGATCCTCTACAACTTAACTCAAAATCTCGGAGAAACAACAATGGTTCATCTTCATTGAAACCAACAGGCAAAGAACTCAAAGAAATCATAAAAATAAGCCCATTTCACAGTATCGTAGTCATCCACAACCACAATGCATCAAGGCTGCACCTAAAAAAACCAATATTTGTAAACAACCTAAAGATCAGAAAAACATGCATAAAGCATTAATCAAAACATGAAAATAACTAATCGAACAACAATTTTAAAGCTAAATCATCACATGCAACCAACAATACATGAAGGCACATCAAAAGGCAGGCGAAACACATCACTAGAAATACGATCAGAGTGACCACACCCAAGTGTCAAAACCCTAGGAATCAACAACTTAAACATCACATAAGGTAACAATTTACCTTAAATAAGGCTAAAAAGGCAGAGCTAATGCGAAAGAAGGACAAGCGGAACACCCTCGCCGCTGCATGCGGTGGAGGAATGCTTCTGCAGTGATAGAAACGGAAGAACAAAGCTTCCAAATGAAACAGACAACCGCAGAAAAGCTTAAATGTAACATCCCCAGCGTAACCGCACCATGATATTGTCCGCTTTGGTAGCCAGTATGCCCTCAGTGCCTGCCCCTCACGGTTTTAAAACGCGTCATGATGGTGAAGGTATCAAGTCCCTAATAAGGAAGCGTTTGTTCCCCTTCACACCCGATGTGAGATATCACAATCCACCCCCCTTAAGGGGTCCAGCATCCTCGCAGGATCTGACACCACCGGTCCGGCCCTGGCTCTGATCCCATCTGTAACAGCCCAGCGTAACCGCACCATGATAGTGTCCGCTTTGGTAGCCAGCACGCCCTCAGCGCCAGCCACTATTTCGTTTTCCGGTGACTGTAGTGGTGGTTTCTGGCGACAATGACAGGTGGAGATGATGGGGTTTGTCGACACGAACGCGTGGATTTATTATTCACCTAAATCCGAGTTCCTTTGGGTCAGTTTTGGTCTGCTCGAATATTGACACGCAAAACCGAACGAACGAAAAGTCAGATCTATGTTCTGGCAATATCGGTAGAGTTAGTAGATGACACAAATAAGTTTTAGATGTTGGGCATGTCGAGATGATCACGTGGATAGGTAGAACGCATGAAACGGATATCGTATGATCAAGTTATGGGTGATACAAGATTCTACTCGCATTTTGTGTCAGGAATTCAGAGTAAAGCAGACGTGCCAAAGGCGTCATGTACGCAAAGGTATGACTCCGTAAAAACTTATATTCCTTGTTAGGGTTGTTTTGGGATGTGAGAAAAATATCGAGGACAACTTTTGGGAACGTTTTTCGGTAACAATAAATCTTGGGTATTGTACGTGAATGGACGCGTTGGTTGTATGTTTTAGGACGATTTTAAGTCGAGCTTGCAACCTTCTGATTTGGAGTAAATAGGTTGGGTATTGTGATTGAGGTGGTGGTTTAGGAACGACTAGTTCCTTGCCACTAGCGTGTTGTGGTTTCTAACTAGAGTTTAGAGGAATTCATTCTCACATAAGGTATACCATGTTTACATATATAGTTCGCACATAAGTCATGGTGCTATAACAATATATATATAAAGCACGTGTAAATGCCAAATACTACAATTACCATGTATGCATCTAATTATGACGAACCTTGCAATCTGGAGTATGGTATCGTTGTTGTTTCCAATAAAGAAAGGTTATAGTCTGGTTTTCATAAAAAAAAATATTTGATATTTTAAACCTAGTTCACTATAACCAATGGCTCTGATACCAATCTCTCACACCCTCAAAATCCACATGCGGAGTTTTACCGCGATGCGTGCGACTGACCAGGATCTAGCCACTAATCATGTTGAACCAACCATTCAAATTATAAAAACTTCACTATCATCATGATTAGTGATAAAGTTTAAATGTCCAAAACATAGTTTATGTTGCAGCGGAAAAATATAGCGAAACCATCGAAACTTAAAACCACTAGTTTAATAAATGATCGAAACATAAAGGGTTAATAAACCATACTCCAGCCGATTGCAACGCCCGCCCATAGCTGTACCTAACGACCTGCAAAGCATGTAATAGTATGCCAACATAAAGTCGGCGAGTTCACGGTTTTTCATTATTGTTTTCAAAAAAACTTAGGTTGTTAAATTACTTAATTTATAAAATATGTCATGGGGAGCTACCTCATCTTTAAGCTACTAAACTATGTGGTATCGAAACTTTGACTGCGTAAGTTTGTTTGTGACCCAAGTCAATGTCTATCGTCATTGACCAGTTGTCAAGGCATAAAAGTTCACGCCCGTCCTCCCAGGTACGGTGTGAGGTTTGTCGAACCTAATAGCGCTATCAACTTATATTCCGTTCGCCAGGCCCCGGCGATTAATCGGTATAATATGTGGGGACTTTCAGATAGAGTTCGTTTAGTCTGCTAAAACATGAAATGTAAATAGTATTTAACAGTATTCCATCCCCAGGAATACTAGGCAATCCCCTAAACAGGAAAAGTGAAGTTAACAGTATCCCAAACTAGGAATACTAAGACAATCCCATACCCGGGAAAATGAGGTTCCCAACCACCGGGAATACATGCTTTTAGTAAAGGTGTGAACTCACATTTGTTTTGCTCGGTAAGAAATAAAGTGCAAATAGTAGCGAAAATGATCAACCGCGTCCTAAGATGATTACCAAGAACATTAGGGGCCGTTTATGTAATTCATGCAAACCTTACACGCATCTAACAATTATCATGCAAACAAGTTGTCACAACATAATACCGAGTAGCTTTCAAGCATAGGTTCATAATGTACACTACGATATGCCATTCATCAATTATGCAATTATCATGCACGCACGGACACTAAAAGTAGCAAATTCATCACTTAACAACTTAAAGCCATGCATATGTAAAATCACTGAAAACATGCTATTTTTGGGAAGCTCGTTTTACATACTTATGATGCTGCAAAAATTATGATATTTCTATATGACGTGCCCCTCAGAAGGTTTCGTCTTGTTTAAAATTTTAGAGTCTAAATCCTAACCAAACATTTAATAAAAATCATTTACTAAGCAGCAATCAGATTCGTCACTTTCTGACTGCAGCTTATCGAAAAATTCATTTAAAATTCCTTGTTTATCCGATTGACGTAATTCCAGTTGGAGACTTTTTTGACCTCCTAGAACTACCTACAGTAAAAATTTGGGATCATAACTCAATTCCTACATTGAGTTATGACATTCGTAATGGGCTGCAAATTCTTTCAGAAAATGCAGCCTGAACCTTCGATACGGAAAAATTCATAAAACATTCAATTTTCGTCGAAAAATGCAATTCCAGTGGGGTTCTAAAGGCATTCCCTTGAAGTAAATCATGGACTCAAGAAACAACACTTTTTGTTAACTTTTGATCCGGTTACAGCCGATTAAATTCGCCTATAACGTTCTGGACAAATTCTATTTCATCGCCCAAACCCCACAAATGATTATCTAATGCACCCAACGACCTAAAATCTTTAATCACAGTAGATTATCATCCTAAATTTAATGATGTAACAATTAGTTCATCACAACCACAAGATCCAATCCATAATCAAAACCCTAGCGGCTTAACCGAACACATAAAAAATCTCATCATCGACTAACATGATTTCTAGCAAACCCTAACACATAGCATCCATGTTATCATGCATCAATAATCACAACAAGATCAAGAATTCATGTAGAATCAAGAAACACAACCATGACTAACAAGTTATGAGTGTATGTTAAAGGGATTACCTGGAACGATAGAGATGAAGTTTAAGAACCCGAAAAAAATGAGTTTTCCTAGCTTCTTATTGAGTTTTCTAGAGAGAGAGAGAGTAGAGAGAGGGGAGAGGTCGACGTCTGGGGAATTGGGGGTGATTTAGGGTTGGGTTTGGTTTTATTATATTTTTTAAACAAAATTTTAGCAAATGCACAAAAGGTCCTCCAAGTTTTCCAATTCTCAAACTTGGACAAGAAGTTATCAACATAACTTTATAGAACGACAAACAAGTCCCTTGTTTTGCAAAGTTAATCAAACTAACTCTGTTTGTTTGTTCGCCTGTCGCTAACTTGTGCGTTTAAAAATTGTAATTAACAGAAAAGGGTGAACGACGTTAACCCTAAAGTACGGGATGTCACATTAAATACCCACTAATGGTGCAATCTATAAATCACAAAATACAAACCAATATAGCTTATTACATCATAAAAGCATTTAATACAACCTACCAAAGCTCACAAATGTTACTAACTCGCAGAGACACCTGCGCTACGTGACGAGGTGTCTAGTGAAAAAAGTGGTGAACGCATTTTTTACCAAACTGTCTATGATAAACAAAGAAACTATATTTTTTTTGTTCCTAATAAAAAATGTCTTGTTTCAAGGCACAGTTCTGTTTTTATTAAAAAATTATATCTGAACGCCAAGAAAAAAACTAACCGTTTACTTTTTTTTTCTAAAAAGATCCTAAAAGTAAGTTCTTAGAGAAAAATAAAATTACTAAAAAATAAACAGATTAAACATGTATATAGTTTATAGTATAAGGGTCGAAATCCATAAAAACGAATATTGCTCCCGATAATTTGTAGTAAAAAAATATTTTCATTTTCAAATTGAGAAAAAAAATAAGTACAACCGCATATGTAAGTTATTTTAAGTTCACATAAGTTATTAAATAAAATTAAACTAGAAATTGAAATTAGTAAACTTAAATAAATTATCGACTTGTTTATGGTGCAAGGAGTAAATTATTTATACTCACATTCGTTTTATTACTATTTATTATTTCTTAAGTTCCAATAATGTACTTATTTTTGTAAGAGTAAAATGCCCGGATGGTCATTGTAGTTTTGAAAAATAACACCTTTAGTCCCTAACTTTTTGAAATTATACTAGTGGTTCATGTGGTTTGACAGTTTGTTACTCGTATAGTCCCTGGAGTGGATGGGGGTTAGTTTTCTCCGTTAAGTCCATGTGAAATTACAAAATTACCATTGCTTTTATTAAGATATAAGAAATAATTCACACACACTCACTCTCTCTGAAATGTACACTCTGACTCTCTCTCTCTCTCTTTCTTTCTCAGGCAAACCCCCACCACCACCTGCTGCCACCAGCACCCTCTACAGCCGCCTCCACCCTCCACTGACTTCAAATTCAACCGTGATGAAACTTCAGCTTCAAATCCAACTAGAAGCCCTAAAAACCATAAAACCAATCCAACGTAACATGAGTCAAATAATTTACATCAGTTGGCCAACCGATCTCCATGAAACCAATCAAATGTAACGGTGTCGTCTTCGTTACAAGGTTTGCATTTACGGATCGGCGTTTACTGATTGGCGTTGGTGTCGTCTTTATGTGAATTTATTGGATTGGTATATTTGGCATCCGATAGGGGGTGCGAATATGGATAAAATAAAAAGCAGTTGACTTACGGATCAATATCCGGTGTGTCCAGTGAGTGTTACTTGTACAACTCTGGATGCTAGCTCAAATATGATTGAGTTTCATGTAGGAGTTTTGTCCAAGAAGTTGCAGGTGGATATGTTTCGGGAAGTTCTGGAGAAAGACTAAAGCTATGGATGTAGAGGTTATGTTCAGGTGATTTGAATCAAAATCGGAATGTGATTTTATAACTTTGTTTTGGTGATGATTTGTGTGAATTATGTGGATGATTGATTTGATATTGTGAATTTAGGATAGAGATAGTAGAGGTGGTGTGGGAGTGGTGGTCGTAGATCTGCTGGAGAAGGGTGGATGGTTTAGATGCCGACAAGAAACTCAGGTAGAAGAAGAAGGGTTTCATTTGTTTTGATGAAGGTGGGTCCCACTTATTATAACATTTCTTTTAATGCTATTGATGTATTTTGTTTTTTAAAACAATGAGGGTATATATGTCATTTCACATAACTTAACTGGAAAAACTATGTAATACCTTATAAAATCGTGTCCGATAATATAGTGACACGTGTTGTAATTTTATTTAAGTCTATTAGAGACTAATAGCCACTAAAGGTGTCAATATGCTCAAACTGAGCCTCTGAATGACTGTCTGATGTCAACATGCATAAACAATAGCCTCTGAGTGACTGATATGTCAACATGCTTAATCATTAGGGTTTGACTTCTGCTTTGACTTTTGATTTTGACCCGATTTAGATTAGTTAGACATTGATCTAAGGTTGCATTATGATCATAATATAATGTAGCATAACCCTTTGAGGTTATATTACATGCTCATAATCAGAATCTGAGTTTATGCAAAAGTTCCGTAATTATGTCATTTTGACTAAAATGCCCTTTTTGCATAAAATGAGGTTTAAATGATAATGAACTTAAAAATGAGTTTCCTACTGATGTAATAGTATAAGTAGGATTATTTTGGGATGTCAAACCCGATTATAAACAGAGTTTATGAACAAGTTCTTGTATTATGTCGATAAAGCCCTTGTGGCTCATAAAATGGTTTTAATCATATTTTTCAAAGTAAACCTTTTACCTACTGATATGTTATATTAAATAACATATCTAAGACATGTTAACTTGATCTTAATATCAGTTTTCATTAAACATCACACAAATCGTCATTTTACGACATAAACGTCATTTTGGCGCATAATGGTTTTTAATCATATTTACCAACCAAGACTTGTTACCTACTGATTTTAAAACTTATTTTAAATATTTTTACAGTAGGTACAAGATATAAACTCAGAATCCCAAATAATTTATAAACTATGTGTAAAATGACCAAAATGCCCATTCGGTGCATAGTTTGGTCATAAAAGACAAATTACACATATAATTAATTTCGAACTAATATTGTATCATAAATAAATTATTTCCAGAATACTTATGGTTATAATATTAAATTATATTCAAGTTCCTTTTATAAGGTATGAAATTACCAAAATGCCCATATGAGGCATAGTTTCACTTTAAAACTATAACGGGTATAAAAGTTGATATCCTACTGATATTACAACTTATTTAAAGTATAATGGCATATAGAACTTGTTCATGACTTATCTGGTTACCCGATATCGCTGATATGCGTAGGGTTAAGTATATGTAACTAGTTTACGGAAATTAACCGAAACAGGTCTAACCTTGTCATCTAAGTCTCAAAATCCAGAATGCTTATAGTTTATCTATATTACACAAGTCAAAGTACTTGTTGGGATTCTACATTCTATCCGATCATCGTTTAATCTAGCGTTATACGTTTTGATCATGTACGCTAGTTGGTCTAAGTCTATGACTTAAGAAAGACCGTTAGTATTTAATTGGTTAGCTTATGCCATAATCCAGACTAGAGACTTGCAGGTAAATGCTATCTGCACTTAGTACTTTTGTGTACGGCCGAGTTATTAAAATCTTGCGTTTAAACGAAGACTAGCTCAGGTAAATACTCTCAACTTATTTCCCCTATAAGGGCTTGGGTTATGGTAAATTATTACCGCTTGGTCGGAAATGGGATCAATCGAATGTCGGATTGTGGCTAGTAAATCCGCATATTCCGTTTTAATCAGTTTTGTTTGATAACTTAAACATCGGGGGTTAACTACCGTGTCCTGGATATCCTCGGCTCATTACAATAGATAATGGCCACGAACTTAGTGCGGGTGTAGGCATACACCCGATAGACGCTCAAAATACATTACCCACAAGGTTGGGAAGAAATAACTCCTTCGTGAGTTCAAAGTGGTGTGTACGTTAATCATGTCTCGGTCTCCGTACCGGGCCCTGTATGTATGGACAAATATATGAATCCGTTAACAAGGTTGGACGGTCAACTTTCCCAAGTTATAAAAGATTTGGTGCTGATACGCACTTAAAACATATTTTAAATGTTTTCAAAATGAGTCAGTTGGGTGTATTTACCAGCAAAAGCTGATGTATTTTCAAAAGACTAAGCTTGCAGGTACAATACGGAAATAGGCGGGAAGTGATCGGTAGTGATAAGAGGATCTTGCAAATCCTAGATCTGCCCAAAGTCTGTTTTACATTCTTTCTTTTGTACAATTTATGATCCGCCTGTGGATCATCTATTACGAGCTGTCTGTGTATTATTTTTGTACTTTGAACATTTGGTTTGTAATAGTAATTTAACTCCAAGACTTCTGATGTGCTGTGTTTAATTGTCTATGATGTTATCAACTTACGTCACGATATTCCTCACCCGGGCCCACCGATGTTTGGATTTGGCTGTGGAAAGCCGGGGTGTGACAAACTAACTCCCATCAAATTGAGGGACTATCCGAGTAACAAGTAATCAAACCACAGGGAGTAAGAGTGTAATTTTAGATAGTTGGGGACTAAATGTGAAATTTAAGCAAACCACAGGGACTACCAGGCAATTTACTCTGTAATATGGTATTTTTCATTATCAAATAATTTCATATAAATACATGGTTAAAATAATACTAAATCTTTATGTTGTGTTGGAGTGTTATTATAATTTTGGTTTTGTAGTAAATAAAAAAGACGAAGTTGAAGTTATGTTAGACATTCAATTAAGAGAAACTTAAAAAAAGGAACATGAAAAGAGTCTAAAAGGAAACGAACTTGCGTCTGCACGTTAGTTATTATACTAACTCTCCACTAGAGCAACAACTTGATTATTATTTTCTCGTATTATTATTCTATATATATAGAAAAAAACATGCAAATAAAAGAAACTCAGTGGATGCTAGTGATTGGCTTCACGATTCTCACTCACCAATAAGATGAGGTTACTGTACAACCTCATCTTAAATGAAGGATATAGATAGAGAAAAAAAGATGCAAATAAAAGAAACTCAGTGGATGCTAGTGATTGGCTTCACGATTCTCACTCACCAATAAGATGAGGTTACTATACAACCTCATCTTAAATGAAGGATATAGAATTAGTAATATTTTTTTCCCAAATTCAAATTCATCTTATTCTAATTTCATTAGATTCCAATTAGGGCTGTAAATGAACTGAACAAATACGTTCGTTAAGAAAATAAACGTGTTCACGAACGCTTCACTAACACTTACCAAACGAGATTTTATGTTCGTGTTTGTTCATTAAGGAAATGAGCGTGTTCACGAACACAAATAAATTCGGCGAACGCAATGAAGGCTAAGATGGATGGCGGAGAGAGCAACCCTGGAACTTGAAGCCCTAATTTGGAATGGAGGTTGTTCGTATTCGTTAATGTAAATAATGAGAAAGGAGAGGGGAACAATGCATAAACAAGGTGCAAATAGAGTTTCCAAGTTTAATGTTAGAGTAATAAAATAAAAAGTTTAGATATAATTTATGAAAGTACAAAAATCCTTAAATGAAAACAAAAATAAACGAACGAATGTTCACGAACACGTTACCGAATGTTCACGAACACAATTGAACGGACGAGACATATGTTCATGTTCTTTCATTTAACTAATCGAACAGAATTCCTCGTTCATGTTCGTTTGTTTTATCAAGTGAATGAATGTAAACGAACTTTCTGCCGAACGATTCACAAATTGTTCCCTCACCGTTCGGTTCGTTTACAACCCGAATCCCAGCACATTTATCACATTTCAATAGTTTTTTGTACATGTTAAGCTAATCAAATGCCTCTTAGCATTCGTTTATATTTTCATCTTGATAAATAAATGAAAATTACCTTATGTTCAAAAAAATTATTACATACTCTGAAATGAGATTTTTAATTACATTGTGTAGCTATTTTCATTATATACATCTCATATAATTAAACAAATGTACATATTCACATATAATAAAGAATAATTAAAATAATGTTGGCAAAACTAATAAAGTGTTATTCAACAAGTTTAAATGATTAATTTGAGAACACACAAATATATTTTTATATAACATGAATTATTGATGAAACATTTATGATAATGTAAATCACACCAACCAGGTTTTATTAACTCATTGCATAAATCTACCCAATACATAACCGTTTTTCTTATGTTTATTCTTATTGGCAACAAGTTTTGTTTATGAACCACAATCTTTTCTCTCTTCATATTACGATATTGTCTATGATACTTCTTACGATCAAAGCTTTTTGTTGTATAAAAGTTATTGATTAATTTAACCAAAATAAAGATAAGAAATTTATGTTTTGGCTTTGAATTTGATTAATATTAGTATTTATTTTAGTTGTAAACATTAGTTATGACTTTGATATATATATTTACAAAAAGTGAAGTCATGTATTTGTTTTAGAATGTTTTTAATTAAAAGCAAAAAGCTTGAAAATATTACTAGGTTAAAGAAAATAGTGTTGAAAAGATATAAATGCCCAATTTAATGAAGGCAAAAATTAACACGGTCAAAGACATGAACCAGTTTTTGCAAGGTTAACATAATTGGAAGACCAATTTTGTAATATTTGGGTTTAGGGTTTAAACATGTCATAAAGAAAGTAATTTGGACTCAGTTACATAAAACTCAATAAATTAAGATGTCTAATCTTTAAGTTATATAGTGGGGCATCAACAAGTTACGACCGAGTCGACAATTTACAACATTGTATTCGTTTTCTATTTTTTATTAGTTATTTTAGTTTTTGTTTTGCTTTTAATTACATAAAAGAATTAGTAATAACATGAGTTATGTTTATTTTTTTTTTGTTATATTCTTTTTTTAAATACCAAAATTGAATAAAATAACAAAACTATGTCATAAATATTAAAATTATTAACTATCTTTATTTAAGTACCAAAATATAACTGCAATAAATAAGAAAATTATGTCATAAATACTAAAAGTGATCGTGTCTTAAAATTAAGTAAATTCTAATTATGTCTTAAAAGGTTTTATTAGAAGGTAGTATAGATACAAATAAATTTCAAAACGTACTTTTCATGATAAAATAAAGCAAACTGGTTGTAAAAAATAAGATGAAATAAACGTTTATGAACCATCTCTATATATCTCATACAACAAAAATCATTTTTAGGACACACAAATATTACTTTTTTAACATCTAATATACAGCTTTTATTTTTTATCACCTTTAATACAAAACACTGAAACAATATCGTTTTTATCTAATCATCACCATAACATAAACAAAACCACACCATCCGATTATTTCTTTTAGTTTCATTTTATAAAAAGAAAACTGAACAATGTTTGTAATACCCACACTCAATATTATATTACATATATTATACATATATATATATATATATTTAACGATCATGCTCGTACAAATTATGATTTTACCCCCAGTTTAGATTACGATTTTGCCCTAAGTTCAAAATTATGATTTTACCACCAGTTCAAAATTACAGTCTCGCCATCGTTTTAGCTTTTGACAAACTACGATTTTACTCCAGTCAATTATATGATTTTCCCCATTTCAAAATTACAGCTTTCCTATCGTTGTAGCTTTTGACATATTTCGCCTGTTTAAACTTAGTTTTTTCTAAACCTATGGCAGTAATATATTTTAATTGGTTGAATCGATTTAATTGTTATTAATGTTAGATAACAATCAATTTAGTTTTTTTCTAATAAAACTATTATATAATTTTATTTTAATTAATTAAGAAATATTTGCTATAGCCTCACGCAAATAAAGCTAGGTATATATAAACAACATCTATTTATTATTTCTTAGTAGAATTTATTTTATTCTAAAAACAGTTATTACTTTGTTAGTGAATTTTGATGATTGAATGAAATGAAAGTTAGGTGGGGTTTCCGGCCCGCAATGAAACACACACGACTATTGCACCACGTCATACACAACATCGCTGAGTTGTCATAAACCGTTGGCAAGTAGTTAACGGGTCCCACAACCAATTTCACTGTTACTGACCTGGCAATAAAACAAATACAAAATAATAATAATAATAATAATAATAATAATAATAATAATAATAATAATAATAACAAAATAATAATAATAATAATAATAATAATAATAATAATAATAATAATAATAATAATACAGACTGTTTCAAACCAAACCGCCCTTAAATTCCCCAATTATCCCCACACCACCCATCACCCCCACTCTCATAACATACCACCATCAAACATTCACTTCAAATTTCTTCAAACCCTACCTTTTTCAATCAGACAATTCATGGCGGAGGAGACGTTGAAGACCATGGCGCCGGCACCGGTCGAGGCACCGGAAGCTCCGGCCGCGGCGGCGGAGGCTGCCGTTGTGCCGGAGCCGGAGAAGAAGGAGGTTGATACAACGGTTCCGGTTGAAGTTTGTGAAAAGGAGGTAACGCCGGGAGCTGAGGCGGAGGAGAAGGTGAAACCGGTAGAGGAAGAGAAGGAGAAGATTAGTGAATCGACGTCGTTTAAGGAGGAATCTAATGTTGCCGGTGAGTTGCCGGATCCACAGAAGAAAGCGTTGGATGAATTGAAACAGTTGGTGCAAGAGGCGCTTAATAAGCATGAGTTTACTGCTGTCCCGAAGCCGGTGAAGGAGGAGGAAAAAGCTCCGGCGAAGGAAGAGAAAGCTCCGGAGAAGGAAGAAAAAGCTCCGGCGGAGGAAGAGAAAGCTCCGGCAGTTGTTGAAGAAACTAAGGCGTGTGATGAGGCTACCGGAAAAGAAGAACCAACTCCTCCGGCGGCGGTTGTTGAAGAAGCCAAGCCGGTCGAACCAGCGGTTGAGTGCAAAGAAGAAGAAAAAATCGTCACACCGCCGGCAGCACCAGCGGAGGTATCGGAGCCGGTGAAGGAAGTGACGGAAGTAATCGAGAAAATCGAAACCTGCGTAGAAGAAGACGGAGCGAAGAAAATCGAAGCGATCGAAGAAACAATCGTCGCCGTCACCGGCTCATCTGAGCCGGCGGCTAAGACCGAGGAAGCCGAAGCCGATAAACCGGCGCCGGTTGAAGAAACGCCAGCTGTAACTCCAGAAGAGGTTTCAATTTGGGGAATTCCGTTACTCGAAGACGAGCTAGGCGACGTCGTGTTGCTAAAATTCCTCAGAGCACGTGACTTCAAGGTGAAGGAAGCGTTCACGATGCTCAAAAACGTCGTCGCATGGAGAAAAGAGTTCGGAATCGATTCATTACTGGAAGACGATTTGGGAACAGAGCAAGAAAAAGTGGTGTACATGCATGGAGTTGATAAAGAAGGTCATCCAGTCTGCTACAACGCGTATGGTGAGTACCAGAACAAAGAATTATACAACGAAACGTTCTCAACTGAAGAAAAACGCACCAAATTTCTCCGATGGAGGATCCAGTTTCTGGAAAAGAGCATTCGAAAACTCGATTTCAGTCCAGATGGAATCAACACAATTCTTCAGGTTATTGATTTCAAGAATTCTCCTGGACCGTTTAAGTGGGAGCTTCGTCAAGCCACCAATCAAGCTCTTCAATTGTTCCAAGATAACTATCCTGAATTTGTTGCCAAACAGGTTTGTTGGTTTATCATTTATGCACACCAGGTGTTCGATGAAATGTTTTGTTTTGGTTTTAATTTAATTATAACATGTGTTCTGTTTTGCAGGTGTTTATCAATGTTCCTTTTCTGTACCTGGCTTTCTACAAGGTTATTAATCCGTTCTTCACTCAAAGGACCAAGAGCAAGTTTGTGTTTGCTGGACCTTCAAAGACTGCTGAAACTCTCTTCAAGTCAGTATTTGTTTTGTAATTCGTCGGTTTTTTGTTTGATATTTGTTATGTCTTTGACCCAAGTGATGTTTTTTTATATCTGATTATGGTTGCTTTGCTTGATTGGATTTTAGATACATAGCCCCTGAGCTGGTGCCAGTTCAATATGGTGGACTGAGCCGCGAAGGCGAACAAGAATTCACCTCTGGTGACGCCGTTACAGAAGAGCTTGTCAAGCCTGCAACTAAACATACCGTCTATTTCCCTGTTACCGAGGTACTTAATTACCTATATCATATGTTTTTACCCTCTGTGTGTAAATTTGATCGAAGTATGGTTCTTTTCGTCTCGGAATTTTGCCAGAAATTGACATGCGAATTTTTTTAGGTGTTCTTTTAATTAAAAAATTACCAGACATGATGAAATATTGATAACCTCTTCTTTTAAAGGATTTCTCTAATAAAATTATAGTTATTAAACGTCAAGAATCTGTTAGAAACTACACAGGCCTGATACAATGAATACGACCCGATTCTTTTGAATGATTTTGATCGAACTATGGAACTTTTTCCATGTGGGAATTTTGTTATATGTGCGACCTGATACTATGACTCATAATAGATTCTGTTGGATGATGAATTATGGTATTTTTTCATGACTCATAATAGATTCTGTTGGATGATGAATTATGGTCTTTTTTCATGGGAATTTTGTTAAAGATTACTCCCTTCAATGATTTTGATCAAATATTGGTTTTTTCATGTGGAATAATGTACTTTAATTATGAATTATAGTGGTCCTTTAATTATAAAGTTTTCTGGTAATCATATGCATCATCTTGTGAAAAAATTTGCAGACTTGCACAGTGGTATGGGAGGCCAGAGTGGTTGGGTATGAGGTGACATATGGAGCCGAATTTGTGCCTGCAGCTGAAGACGGCTACACCGTGATCGTCCAAAAATCAAGAAAAGTTACAGCCTCCACGGATGAGCCGGTTATATGCGGGAGCTTCAAATGTGGTGAACCAGGCAAGGTGGTCTTAACCTTTGACAACCAAACCTCCAAAAAGAAGAAGGTCCTATACAGAAGCAAGATCAAGGTGACATCTGATTAAGCTGTGTGAATCCATCAATACTGAATCAGAAGGGATGTTTATGAAATTACCAAAAGGTTTCATTTTATTGTTATATTAAATTTTTTATTCATGAATTTATATTTGGTTTATCTTTGGGGATTTGAGGAATCTTTTGACATGGGATTCTTTTTTGGGGTTTGTCTGTTTGAGTTTGCTTACAAATACTATGTGAATTGTTGGACTTTTGGACCATGGACAGTAGAGTAAAAATTTGAAAATTTTATACATATATACAAGTGGATTGTGACCAGATGCTTTGCTTTTGTCATTGTCTCCTAAATGTCCCTTTTTTTTATTTTTATTTCTTTAAAGTTGTTTGTTGATCATTTGTTGTTTGAATCCTTTGGCATCATAAGCTGGAATATCTTTCAACTTTATCTTTCACAGCTAATCTTGATTTTATCTTTCAACTAAGATATTATTATATTTGTTAATAAATATATAGAAAATTAGAAATTGAAGGCTTTTTTAAAGTAGTTTTTGGCGAGTAATTTTTAAGTAAATAATATTCTTTCCCTTCTCTTTAGATTACCAAATAAACTGTTTATTCAAAAGCTAATAATAAGGAATATATTTTTTCTGATAATAGTTAAGTTTCCTTCTTGTTTACTGACAAGTAATACTCAAGCTTAATATTACTCTACTATGAAATTTGTCATAAATGATTATAATTAGTAACCAGGATAGTTAGGAAACTCAACTATTATTTAGGATTTATAATTGTTGCACCTATGGGTTAAAATTAATGACCTAAAAAACTCACTAAATCAACCTAATTCATAATTGATTTATTTAAGACATTTACTTTAAGCAACCGTGATGAAAAAAATTATAGTGATGAAACAAAATAAAAAATTTAGTGGTTTTATAACTAGGAAAAAGTTTTGAGTAATTAGAATAAAACATTAAAACTTATTAATATTTGACATTATGTCAGGTAATAGTTATAGTTTATGTGCGAATTCGGTTAATGATGAACTAGAGATGTTGGTCGATCAAAACTAATTTCCTTCAAAAGTTCAATTCATGACTTCAATACTTAAGATGTTGGAAGAGTTAAAGGCGACTACATACATGTTAAACATAGAGCAAAACTTGAAGATATCCGAGTAGTCTATGTTGTCTGCTTTCAGTATTGGAAGTTTTGTGGTGTAGTTGTATTTCTTTTCTTCTAGCTTCTTGCTAAAAAGAAATGTTTTGATATAAATATATATGAATAAACATACTACATTTGGAGCAATATCAAATAGAGTCCTATCAATTATCAAATATTAAATATCAAATATTTAGTCATTTTGTATCAAATTTGGTGTTACATCAAATCAAACCATTAAACATTGTAAGTTTTGTACTAGTCTTTATTTTTAATGTTACTTTTATATCGTAACCATGTAACATAAATGTAAGACTACTATGCTATACTAATTAATTTATTTTTATCTATAATTTGTAACGATTCTTGTTTTCGTACTTTCTATTTTTAGAAACCTTATAATTCGTATTTCATTTCTGCAATTGTAATACGAGATTTCGATTATAATAAATATTCATATTTTATAGCTATCATGATAAAACCATACTTATTTATTATGCAATCAAAAACATGTTTACATGCGAAATCGAGACATACAATACCTTCGTGATATCATTTATATATACATCATACGCATACCATACTTGAACACACTTTGCATACTTAAGGATGAGTTAAACTACAAGTTTATGTCTTAAAATAATCCAAGAACCAAGTCCAGGGGCAAAAAATAACAAAAATCAGCAAACTTTAAAAACCCTCATCTTCGCGCCTCGCGAGAATATGAGGCTCTCCCGTCGTGTGGCACGACGAGGCTCGATCCGCAACAGGTTTTTCTTTCTCACGGGTTGGCCACTTTTTGTACTTCTTTTCACTCTCAATCACCTTCCAACCTTCTTAAAACTCAAACCATAATCCCCTACTATAAAACAAAACCTCCCACACCTTTTTTTCCCTTTTCACACTCTAAATGCACTTTCAAAACACTCCAAATCTTCAAGAAATCTCCAAGTTGGGCAGATTACCTTCAAGTGTAAAAGTGAGCTTTCAACTCATTTTCTCCATTTTTTTTCTTCTTGTTTTCTTGTTTCTTACCACAAGGATAACCTCTAGGAATATTTCCCCAAGTTTACCATGGTAAACTAAGTTGGGACATTACCATATTTGAGTTCCAAAGTTGGTTTATTTCATGTTTTTAACAAACTCTTTCAGACATTGTTCATCCTTCCTCATTTCTTGAACATCTTCAAGTTGCCACAAATCCCATTGATTGGATAGGTTGGATTGAAGGTTTTTCCACAAATGACGGACATTTTTAACTCTCTTCTAAGTCACTAAACAACTTCCAAATAACAAAGTGAACAAGACTACACCAAGTCTCCAAACACTCTCCATGTTTGGAATGCACTCGTCTAGTCAAGTCAGTTGGTTGTTTAAGTAGATTCAATGATTTAGTTTATCTAAGTAGCTTCCAAGAAATCAAAGTGAACCAACCACACCTCACTCCAACATTTGTCATGTTGGGTATGCATACGTCTTGATTGTTCTCATTTGGCTACTTAGAAATTTAGATACTTGTTAGTTTACATACTTATGTTTCATGACCATCCGAGTCATCCTTATAATGATTTGTGCCTTGGTGAACATCATGAGATTAGTGGATTCCCCTACCTCTAAATGCAAGACCATACTTGACAATCTATGACTTGGACTTAAGTTATAACTATATATATATATATATATATTGGGTGGGGTTCTAGAGTGAACACTAGTGTATTTGCGAATTGAGTGAACAAATCCTGGCCATTGATTTACACACGTGTATGGCCAGGATTAGTTCGCTCAGTTCGCAAATACACTATTGTTGACTCTTGAACCTAATCCCGTTTCTCTCTCTCTCTCTCTCTCTATATATATATATATATATATATATATAAAATCCAAAAACCAAACCATGATGGCAACTAATCCATGGTTGACTATCATGTGTTAAAGTGAAATCTTATCTATGTATGGAAATTTCTTACTTTGGACTTCCAATGAGTATAAAACTCATGAAGAACATCAACTACTATGGTGTCCAAATAAGTGTTCTATCAATATAGATTTTCGTGTACTTTCATATCATTAAAATTCCCGAATTCATTCCTTCATCAATTCCATAACCTTGCACACCCTCATTTCCCGTTTTAGGGTAACCTCGGTATTCCATCCCTCAAGCCATCCAAGCTCACTTTATGGAAAGCACTTCGTAAACCGTGAGTATACTTGACCCTCTTTCGTTTTAAACCACTTTTGGGTGTTACATGTATAACTTATTAAATTCACAAATCACACACAATCAATTTTATACAAACACTCAATCCATTAAAACATGCTACTTGTTATACTTGATGTTTATTCATGCTAGAATACATTCATACAACCTAATTGTCATTAACTTCGCGAGCCTACCTTAACATGTATAGCGCTATAAGAGTAGCCTTCGCCCCTTTGGGGTCATTTCTAAGTAATTACTCTTTACGTTCTTATTCATTGCGATGATAAGATTACGCTAGTGGACACTTTGGTTTGACGTATAGTTTTTGCATGCTAGTTGATATGGAACTTAGTATACAAATTGCCATTTTGGATTTGAGACTTTATATATATGCTATGTAGACCAAACTTGTATGCTCACCGACCCTTTTTGTGTTGACAAATACTTTAATACATCTTGCAGAAAATGTATGATGACGCTCAAGAAATCAACTTAGTGTGAACTAGAAACGCACCCAAACTTTACTTTATCTATTTCCTTTTGTTAGTCATGTTAAATTGCAAATTGTTGTACTTTCCTTTCAAAACGATTATATCTTTGAAGTTAGCAATGAAATTTCGATTATTCAATTATTGTCATATTTTAGTCGTTGTGATGTTTTGAGCAATCTCATCCGTTCACTCCGATGTTTCTGCCATTAGTTGGGGTGTGACAGATTGGTATTAGAGCCATAACTATAGAGAATTAGGAAAAAAAAAGTCATGTTTTGATCTAGTCTATAGTTAAGGCACCCAGACTTGACCATTCTTATTATCATGCTTAAAACACTTAAATTCTTCC
Source organism: Scalesia atractyloides (assembly GCA_947069175.1). Lineage (NCBI taxonomy): Eukaryota > Viridiplantae > Streptophyta > Magnoliopsida > Asterales > Asteraceae > Scalesia > Scalesia atractyloides. Next base: position 7,329,072 of record CAMTDV010000001.1, read on the forward strand.
TATTTTACCTCTCATCTTTTCATTTTGTCTCAAAAGACACGCCTTTCCTAAGGCAAATTATGCTACAATGCGAAGATACGAAGACACTTCTATTTCACAAACGAGATGATCTCACCAAAATAGGCGTGAAACCCTTACTTTGGTGATAACTCTCAGTAGGAGATTATTGTTTTTGAAAACTCATACCATCAAGATAAGAGTGATGTCCTCATGTTGATGGAAATTTCACTATTCTCACTTTTGTGAACCCTTACCAATGAGTTGGAATTATTTCCTTAACTCGATAGGTAAGTACCAACCACGTTTAGGGAATGACATTATCAAATTAGGAGAGATATACACACCTTCATAACTAATCCCACTCCTCGATTTTCAATCCCACCAAAGTCTCGAACTTTCGATTGACTAGGGACATGTAGTAACCAGAAGGGTGAATATCGTTAACTGAAATTTTCCAGCGAGAGTATTCTACCTATTAGGCTAAAGCATGATTCCCGAAATCAAAAGAAGTTCCGATTACTTTGGTTTAGTCTTAATTCTGTTCCAGAACATTCCAAGTTTTATAATTAAATCTCTTTCATGCTTATATCAATTTTTATGTGTTTTAAACTTTGAACCGCTCTCATTTCAATTCAAATATCCCGAAGCGCACTACTCTCGCAATTTGAAACAATTATAATATGTGAGAACAAACGAAATTTACAATCCTTTCATTATTGTTTGATTATATTTGAAATACATACATGCTATGCTTATGTGAACAAGTTGTAAATTTACGTACTATGTGACATACTACCATGCTTAAAATTTTTGCAAACTATTTTAAAACCATTTGATCAAGTCTCATCTCCTTACCCTTATTCAACCTTGTAGATGTCTTCTAGCCGTTTTTCCAACTCCAAGAGAAGCTCAAAGCAAGGTTCTAACAAGAAAATGTTAGCATTCATGGCCAAGCAAATGGTCAAGGTTATACCTGACATCGTTAACCAAATCCACATAAAAAAGACCATGTACTTCATCGAGAAACCAGTCGAGATTATGGATCGAGATGTCAAGCAACGTAAGTGCAGTCGTATTCCAATTGTCAAAGTACGTTGGGAAGTTCAACTTGGACCAGAATTTACTTGGGAACGCAAAGATCAGATGAGAGCCAAATATCCGCATCTTTTCCCATAGTCTTCCTTCAAAAGAAATATTGGGATGAAATTTTCTAAATAGGGGAGACTGTAATATCCGTACTTTTCCGTTCATTGTAATCTTGTACTTTCCATGTTTAAATTTTATAACCGTTACCGTTTGGATCAATGAGAATCATTTGGAAAGTTCACATTTGTTATTATGTCATATTACATACTTACATACGATTATCTACATTATGTATAACGTTCTACACCTTTATGTATGCTTATATATACTTAAACGTGCTTAACATTGAGTTTTTAGCACAAAATAATGGAATTTTCAAACTCCTGGGGTCAAACTGCAAATTCTAGAAAGTGTTATAATTTCTGCAGATGTTGCATGACCATGCATTTGATGAGCATGACCATGCGTGCTCTGATTCGAATGATCGTGCACCTAACGCATACGACCATACGTGTTGCAACCCGCATGACCGTGCACCTGACACGCACACCCATGCGTGTCATGATCCGCATGGCCGCGCACCTAGTTCACACTGCCGTGCAAAACGTCCAGATGCAGAATTAATGCTTTTCACCAAACTTCTAACCACTTTTTGCATTAACTAAACCCTAATCCGGATTATCCCCTATAAATTCAACACTCCCAACACCCCATTTCCCTTTACACACTCCAACTTCACTCTCAAATCTCCTCCAAATTTCTGTATTTCTTGAAGAACATCAAAGTCAAAACCGAAAGGTTGAGTTTTACATTTCTACTCATTTATTTTATTTTTCAGTTTAGTTGTTGTTTAATCCAAGACTTTAAACCTTCTGTTTAATCCATAAACAAGAATGTTTAAGGCTTCTTTTCTGGAATTTTTACATTTATGCACATTCTTGACTATTATACCTCTTACCCTAACTTGACTTCCAACCCTTTACCAAACCAAAACACCAACTTTAGGTGTTCTTGTGTTACGGTTGGGACTTTTAGAAGTGCATATACATGACCTAACATCTTGCATTCATGTTCTTTTCCTTTATTTGTTGTTCATGCATTTGCTTGACCCGTTTGGGGCTATTTCGCCAAAACCAAACTAAGACACCAAACTAGCCGAATATTTGAATGTTTTGTGTTAAGGTAGGCATATGTAGTGTTCAAGGATGCAAATCCCACCATCTACCTACTTGCATGAACATGTTGCATCATTTCTCTATTTTTGCATATTTTCACGAAAATCGAACGAAAATCCCACCAACTAAATGGATGGTGATTTCTTGTTATGGTGAAACTCTTATGAGACTTGTGAGAATATTCATTCTTATTTTTATTTCTGAATTTTCTGGAACTTTCACCATTTTATATTATTTTTTCCCATTTTAATCATTTTTTCACCTTAAAACCTATTAAAAAATAATTAAAATATAATAAATAATTTTGAGCAGAAAATAAAGAATAAAAATATAAAAACTTTATGTTCTAAATTTATTTATTTATTTTTCAGAAATTATTTATTTACTTACATAAAAACCTAGATTTGAATAACTTAAACTAAATACCAAATACTAAACACTTTATAAAACAAGAACTTTTAGCATTTTAATACTTAGCATCCTTACATTATCTAAATATTATATACCATTTCATATATAGTAGTTTTGCACATAATCATATAATAAATTTATGTGATTATTTAAACCGTTATTAATTGTCATTTTGTCAATCATTTTTATGGAGTTCATTCATTCTACCATTGCATTTGATATCCTTTTTACAGTTACTTTTCATCTATTCCTTACCTTATCAATACACTTATACCTCTCCTTTTACCCTTTAAGCTAGACTTCGTTCACTCGCCCTATTTGTTCGCTTGTTCGTGACATCTCCCTGTTTAACTTCGTAAACCGTGAGTATACATGATCTTTTTCTTACTTTTTCTACTGACTTTTTCTACTATTTGGGATGAAAACATGTTCATAGATCAAATACACTACAAATTGCACATGCTTATACAATTACATATGCACTTACATAATCAATAGTCTATATTTCTTATGTGTTGGATAGTTGTTTACAATTGTTCCTATGCATATTCATTAACCTTGCAAGTTGCCCTTATATAATTGTTCCTATGCCTTATGTGTTACATACTTGTTTGTAATTGTTCTTATGCATATTTATTAACCTTGCAAGCTTCCCTTAACATGCATAGCGCTATAGGATTGACAATCCGCCTAGATTGATCCTTACGGATCCGTGGTCATTGTTAAGTTTACACTTTGACATAGCCTTTTATGCTATGATGCACACAATGTCTTACATTTAGGTTTGAATATTGCCTTTTGTACATGCATGTTACAAATTGCCATATTAGTACTTTTGACTTGTGGATTATGCTCTTTTTATACTTATGCTATATGTATCAAAACTGTATACTCGCCAACTTTTTGAGAATCTTTATTTTAACATGTTTTTAGGGAATGCATGAGATGATGTTGACAAGATTGCCATTACATAGGACTTGGACTTAAACTTTAAATTCAATCAACTGTTATATTGTCGTTTCTTTTGTTAAAAATGTGTTTCCTTTTGAGTATTGTATGACAATTTTAATTTCAATGAAATATATTTCAATTTAGTGCTAAGATTGCCATTACATAGGACTTGGACTTAAACTTTAAATTCAATCAACTGTTATATTGTCGTTTCTTTTGTTAAAAATGTGTTTCCTTTTGAGTATTGTATGACAATTTAATTTCAATGAAATATATTTCAATTTAGTGCTATAATGTCTTTGAGTAATCTACTCCGTCTCACTCTGATGTTTTCACCATCGGTTGAGGTGTGACAGTTTGGGAGACAAAATTTTGAGTAGTTGGAGGCTACTAGATATGCCCTCATTCAAGCCGAACTCATCTGATGAATTGGTGAAAGCCATAACTTACGATCCATCTTGTGGTGCAAAATTTGAATGAAACTGTTTGTAGAAAGAATAAGAATGAGAGTGTGAAATTGATATTTTGGGTGCAAACAATTGAATGAATATAAGTTTATTTTTGGTGAGATGAAGTTGGTATTAAAGTTTAAATATATATTTTTTAATTGCAAGGTCTTGTGACCGTTACCCAGTGTCACAATGCTTTCATCTATATCATCTTTGTTTGCCCGTGATCACAACCGTCTCGGCTACCCGCACTACCCGATGGCCATACCCACGCGGTACCCTGGGTAGTCTTACCGAAACGATATGATACTTAAAGAAGTTGAGGATGATTATTGTATTCATTATATAATTTTAGTTTATTGGTGTATTCACATACCTTGATTAGTATTAATCTATTTTGGCTTGAGTCTAGCAAAACTATTTGGTAGGTTTCGTGACGGATCAAATATGTTTTCTGCAAAATGTGTTTCATTTAAAATCTAGAAAAATCAAATATGGTTCGGGTCAAAATGTGTTTTGATTAACACAGACTGAAATTGAAAAAAAAAAGTTATCAAAATCGTGTAATATGATTATGATATGCTAAACCCAATTTTTTTTTACATATTAATACTTTAAAACTCTATAGTCAAATATTATATTTATTTTCAAGCAATTATTTTGGTATAAAAATACTAAATTGTGTTAGCTATTACATGACAAACGTTTTAAAAAAAATAAAATATAAATAAACGTATAGGCTAAACGTGTCAATCAACAACTCACAAGGTTGATATGAACATCAGAGAACATGTCTCATTTAGCTAAATGTTTTATCAAGTTCAACCGGATAGACCGATACTAACCCCAACACATTTAGATTAAACCCAAACCCATAGATTGTGCTAGGTTTGTCTCGTTTAACAAATTCGCACCCCTAACCGTTATCATTTTCATATTCTTATTAGCTCTTTATAATTATATTTTCCCTTTTTAAAAAAGCAACATAAATAAAATATAATGGATCAAAAAGATCCCTACCTGAGCCATGTTAATATCGCTTCTTGTATCTCATCAATAGTTTTAATAGTAAAAACAGAAAAAAAAAAAAAAAACCATGAAACTGCAGACCCAAAGACGTTTAAATAGTTGAAAAGTACAAGCAGATCTTGGACGGATCCGATTAATGTTGTCGGATCTTTCAATAATCCAAGATCTCACTTTCCTAAGTATCTCTTCCTCTTCATTTTTGTATTTATGTGAAGTGTTTCAAACTTTGTTTTTGTTGATACTTACTATTTCATTTATGTTGTCTTTGTTATAATATTAGTGTTCAACAACTATGGTATTGTGTGAACTATGAAAAATGATTCATATTCCTAACTTTGTACCTAAAATATACGAAACATTATACATGTCAAAATAATAAATAAACAAGGAGAAAAAAACATGTAACACATGTATAAAATATCTAATATGTTAGACATGCTTTTAAATATTTTTGTTACATGTAGACACTATTTTTCTTATTAAGAGTATGAAAGAATCTGATGTGTTGATCATCGTATTGATTGCTGGATCATCATATTGATTGTTTAGTGAATGAGTGATATAATTGTAACTGCTAGATCATCAAAATAGCTATAGAATAATTGAAGGGGGGGGGGGGGGATGAGTTTATTTGTAGTCTAAAATACCTTTAATATGTTCCAGTTTTGCTATATGTCATGCTCTTTAAACTTAGTATAAGTATTGTTACGTTAATAAGAAGAAAACTATTCACATGATTTGATGCACCATTGACTATAAATGGAGTTTCTAACTCATGCTTCTAAAAATGTAATGGTGTGTCACATTTTACAATATTAATGCAATGTTATGGAGGGGGTTGAATTTATTTGAAGTCTAAAATACCTTTAATAAATTACAGTTTTGTTATATTTCATGCTCTTTGAACTAGTATTAGTGTTATGTGACGTTAATAAAAAAACTATTCAAATGATTTGATGCATCATTGATTACAAATTGAGTTTCTAACTCCATTTCAACGACGCATCTAAAAATGCAATGGTGTGTTACATTTTACAGTTTAATGCAACTTTATGGATGAGTTTGTCACAAAGCAGTTCGTCAAACTAATTGCAATGAAGTCATGAAGTTAGATTATATGTTGTAATAAGTTTTGATGCACGAGAATATAATTATGTGCGAACATCTAGTGACGGTGCTTCAATTTATGGGGTATGGTTCACTCTTGTAACAAGGTTTGACACACATGTATATAGCGATGCAATCAACTAATTTTTATAGTGCATCTAACCTATTATAACGAAACGTCCACCTTTAGGGTTTGATTCATTGTTGTAATACGTACTTGTGCATAAGTATCTAACAACACGTCTCAGTATTACAACAATGTGTATACTTATCTTTGGTTGAGTGATGTGATTGACACTCATGTATGTAATCGTGTATTTAGCCCATTATAATGACATGCCCAACTTCAACTTCGTAGGTTTGATTCACTCTAGTTATGAGTTTTGATGCACGCATATATCATGGTGCGTCGAATGCATTACAATGATTCCTCTATCTTCACATATTTGAGGCACATACACGAAGTCGTTTTTTTTATCAATGCTATTGCTTGATTTACAGATATAGCAAAAAAAATGAATGAGCTTTGTATATTACAATATGAATATAACGACATGACATTAACAATAAATTCATGTTCTTTTTCATTGATTGCTGTAGAAAAAACATTTAGAAGTTATAACATAGAACCAATGCAAGTCACGAACCTTAGAACAAAAAAACTGAAGCGGTATGCTCTCAAATCCTGCGTCGATCAAATGAGATAATCTCATGTCGCGCGCGAGACCATACCCAAGATACAACATAACGATGACTTTTAAGACCTTGAGCCGACTGCATACATGTTTCTTGAGTCGCGCGCAAAGTCAGGACTAACACAAGGTCAATTCTTATATTTAGTCTTTCAGAAAAGAAACATGTTTCCTTTGACCTTGCGCCGACTACACAGATGTTCCTTAAGTCGCACGAAAGGAAAAAGGGCAGGTTAACACCAATCAAGTACAAGAAGTACAAGTGGTAGAGCTACAGGCCAATAGGCGTTCAACAGACTGTATTAGATCATGTTGCACGATAATCAATCATGCAGAGGACAAAAAGTACGCCAGGACACATACGTGGCACCAATCAGCTTGCGCCGACCACTGTCACACGATCTCCACCCAGGTGCTGATGATAGAGCAGACAAGGACAACTATTAGGACACGTGGACACATTCACCTTGCGCCAGCTCTCCTCTCGCCTGGAACCACTAATGGTCGTGGCAGAGGAGGCAAAACGGATATTCCTTGATGTCGATCTTAGGCCCAAGGCCCATCAGCCCATCTCCTTCACAAATCACCCCGGCTATAAATAGAGGACTTCACCTCCTGGTTTAAGCATCGCTCCCGTACTCTCTTACTTAATACACACACTATTATCCTCAAAAACCTATACTTATCCTCACGCCGGAGGGTGGTTACAAGGAGAACCCCCCTATTCTCCTCCTTGTAACAAGCTTACAGTGTGGTGTTTGTTTGGCACCATCTTTATTGCTGTTTGGACGAGATGAAAGAAGATTAACCTTTATTTGTCGAGGCACTAACCACAAACTAATCACTAGATTAGTTTGGTGTTTTTTCATTGGCGCCCACCAATTTTTCTCGATCACTTTTCATCTTCTTTCTGGGTCGACACTCTGATTCAATGGTTGATCAGAGTACTCCTTTTCCGACTTACGGTGCAAGCTCTCAAATAGGAGTCGTATCGGACAACGCGCACGTCCAAGGCCAACCTATTGACGAGTACGCCGATGGAGGGTACACAGAAGCTGGAGCTATCCGCGCAAGTGGTGCTCGTACCACCCAAACGGTAACCCCAACAATTCACGTAGCTGGTCCTTCTACCCCTACGATGTCAGGGTTACTAGAGGGAGAAACCCACGCGTCTTGGTTCGTAAAAAGCCAGACGAATTTGAGCCTTATATACACACAACGGTGCGCACAACAGGAGCAAGCACCAGCTCAAACACAACAGAATCCAGTGGTAGCATTGATGCCAAGATAGTTAAATTACGAAATGCCGCATTAAGAGAACGTGCAGAGACAGCATGTCAATAGACCACTCACTAAGAAGGCAGAGTGTTCACACCGCGCGTGACGCTCACAATGACTCGGATGTTATTTCTACACGCTGAATCTAGGCAGCGTACTTCGATCAGTAGCCAGCTTGGGCCGCGCAACATTCTGCACGTTGAGTGGAATACCAATACTGACGAATCTGATCCAACTTACCACTAGGAGGCCACGCCAGTCTTAAGTTGCCTCCCAAACATCATGAAGCTTACAAACCAAGGACGCGCGCAGCGTACAATGGGTTGGCAGAACAAGATTTCAGTCTCATCTATAGGCCAGCGACAACAGCTGAACATTCCACGTTTACTCGAAACATCGCTCTTACTCCATTGGAGAAAGCTAAACTTCCACAAGCTGTAGGTAAGTTCAACAGATTAACCAATCCAGATGACCACGTGCAATTGTGTACAAGCGTTGGCATGGTAGGCGGATGGACCATGCCCATGTGGTGCCATCTGTTTGTACAAACCCTAATGAGAACTGTTCGCGCGTGGTTCGACAGTCTCCACGCAGGAAATATAAATTCATGGCCAGATTTTCAAGAAAAGTTCCTCGCACACTTCAGCCAACAGAGGCGGTATAAGCGTGACACCTTAGAGGTTATGAACATTTGGGGGCACGAAAACGAGGGTTTGGAAGGTTTCATCACTCGTTTCAACAAGGAGTGTTTGGAAATCGAGAACGTTAGCGAACACCTCATGCGCGCTCATTTCAAGAAGGCAATTTGTTGTGATAGTTTGATCCGGACTATCACAAGCAAAGACTGTATGCCGAAAGAATGGGACAAGTTAATGGTCGCAGCAAAGATTGTCGCGCAGACTGAAGAGTCATTGATAGGTGGCAGATCTAGCCGCTATTCAGATGATCAGTATTCAAGAATCAACACGCATGAGTCTAGAAGGCGCAACCGAAAGAGCAAAGGCTCTGGCTGGAGATCAAACCAGTCCGGCAGCTACGATGAGAGGCCTCGTTATGACGACAGGTCTAGATACCAGGAAGATGCTCGCGCATTAATTGCCAAGATTGGATACAAGAAAGCGGTGAAGAATGAGAACAGTGAGAAACACTGGACTCCACTATCTAAGACACCTAAGAAGGTACTTATGACAGAGAATCGTGATTTCAAAGCCCTGCCCACAGATGAAAAATAAAAAAGGTCAAGACCCGAACATGTATTGTGATTTTCACAAAGATACTGGCCACTTGACTGACGATTGCATTAGCCTACACGTTGAAATTGAGAAGGCCCTTAAGAGCGGGAAACTCAGCCACTTGGTAAAGAATCTGCGCAAAGAAATGCGACAGATACAAAGAACTGACGAAGGGGGCATAAGAAGGTCCAACGTTTGGAAACTCATATGGTCGATTGAGGACCTCGACGGAACGTAAAAAGCAAATGCAAGTGTCCGCTCGATGAGTCATGGCGCGAACAACATGTAATTTTCCCAGTGGTCCGCGGGGGTCCGCGCGCCACACGCTCTGTTGTGATCACTGGCACCTAGGTCATTATGAAACGGATTGCATGTTTATCGACCCTGGAAGCATAGCCGACATCATCTTCGAACAATGTTTCAACCAATTTGATCCCAAAGATAGAGCGAGTTTAGAGCCAGTGGACTATCTCCTATTAGGGTTTTGCAATGTAACAGTGTTTCCGCTTGGTCAGATTTCATTCCCGGTCACGCTGACAGATGGAAAACACTCAAGAACGATAGAGGTAAATCATGGTAATGCCAGGCAACTCAAGACATGATGTCTTGATTGGTAGAGAGACCCAAGGTCAGTTAAGCATGGTGACGTCCACCCCACACTCTGCAATCCGTTTCCCAACGGAAACCTGGGTGGCGATCTTCTATGCAAAAAAGGAAGTGTTGGCAACTGAAGAAGCGCGCCCAAAGAAAGTAAAGAAACGATCTATGCGCACAGAACCGGAGAAATGGGTTTTAAATAGAAAATTCCCGTAGCAAACAGTAACCCTCAAACTCGCAATGTCCGAGAACATTCGAACGTTCCTAAAGCGGCTACTCTTCAAGAACATGGCTATTTTCGCCTGGTCACCATTTAACATAACTGGTGTCCCGCATGAAATAGCGGAACATTGCTTGAACACTTTCCCATCAGTAGAGCTGATAGTTCAAAGGAAGCGAAGCCTTGGTTCTACAAAGACCAATGCAATGAATGAGCAAGTTTCTGAGTTGTTAGCAGCCGACATTCTTCGAGAAGTCCGATACCAAAAGTGGGTAGCGAACCCAGTTATGGTCAAGAAAGAGAATGGAGGGTGGCGCATGTGCGTCGACTATAAGTACCTTAACAAAGCCTGTCCTAAAGATTGTTATACCCTTCCGGAAATAGACAAAAAAATGACTCTCTCACGCCGTTTTTATGGAAATGCTTTCTAGATTGCTACAAGGGTTACCATCAAGTGCAGATGGCACTGCAAGATGAAGATAAAACGGCTTTCCGCATGGAAATGGGTATCTTTTGTTACACAAAAAGGCCTTTCGGCTTACATAATGCAGGGGCCACATATCAGCGCCTGATGGATCAAACTTTCGGGGATGATATAGGAAAGCATGTTGAATTATACATTGATGATCTGGTGATTATGTGCCCTAAGGAAGATCAGATGTTGAAATACATAGAGAAAACCTTCAAATCATTGTGCAACGTCAACATGAAGCTCAATCCGAGCAAGTTTTCGTTCGGAATGGAGGAGGGTAAATTTTTGGGGTTTATGGTAACAAAGGGTGGTTTTAAAGTAAACCAGAAGGTTCATGCAATAGAGTGCATGCCATCCCCCAAGTCGATCGAGGACATGCAACGGCTGGCTGGCCGTCTTGGCGCGCTGAATCGTTTTTGTCTAATCATGCCGCAAAGTCTTTTCCTTTCATAAGCACCTTGCGCAACTGTGTCAAAAAGAGTGAGTTCAGATGGACGACCGAAGTAGAAACTGCCTTCAAAGAAATGAAGGAGTGCCTGATCCAACTCCCAATGTTGACTGCACCGCGCGAAAACGAACCACTCATACTGTACTTGTTAGCTTCAGACAATGTAGTCAGCGCGGTGCTAATGGTTGAACGAGTTGGGATTTAAACTCCAATTTATTATGTCACCAGAATGCTCACCTATACAGAAACTCGGTATTCTATCATGGAGAAGCTTGTGGTCGCGCTAGTACACGCGTCAAGAAGGTTGCGCAGGTACTGACCGACCATGTTATTCACGTTTTAACCAACTATTACATTGGTAGAATCCTTAAGAAATCAGAAATCTCAAGGAGATTAGCAAAGTGGGCTATCGAGTTGGGTTGTCACAACATCGTGTACCGACCACGCCCAACAATCAAGGGACAAATCCTGGCAGATTTTGTCACGGAAGTCCCCGAAGGTAAAATCCTAGAATGTGAAGCGGTTGAGGCCCCTGTGCAAGGAATGTCAGAAGAACTTTGGTTGTTGTTTACGGATGGAGCATGCATGAGTTCACAGATGCTATCCAGCTATACTTCAAGAATATGAACAATGAAGTAGAATACGAGGCCTTTTAGGCTTGATTGCGCTTGGCAATCAAGATGGGGGCCACAAATCTACAAGCGCACGTTGATTCACTACTTGTCGTGGGACAGAGCAACGGCTTGTATGATGCAAAGGGTGAAACTATGGCGCTCTATCTTGACCAAGCCAAAGAGCTAATTCAGAACTTTAATTCATTCAAAGTCGTTCACAACAATCACAGCGAAAATAAACCAGTAGACGCGTTGAGTAAGCTAGCTTCAACAGCTTTTCAGCATCTAACTAAAGATGTCCGAATTGAAGTTCTCAAAAAATCCCTCTGTCCTGCTGCATCAGGTAAATTCATTGAAATAGGATCACCATCTTGGATGATGCCCATCATTCAATACTTGCAAGCGGGGATTCTTCTTGAGATTAAAGCGGAAGCGCAAAATATCCAACACAAAGCCTTATTTTAGCAAATGGATGTCAGAATTCTCTATTGGAGATCTTACCTAGGTCTACTATTGTGCTATGTGGACCCACAAGATGCCAATTACTTGATTCGTGAGATCCATGATGCAACACCCCAACCGATGGCGGAAACATTGGGATGAGATGAAAACGAGATTGCTCATTGCTCACAACATTAATAAGTGACAATAATTAATTAAACCATATTTCATTTCATAAGAATTGTCAAATACATCAACGTAACAAAACAAAGAAACAACATAACATTTGCAAAGTCATAACAAAAATGATACATCGACATTAAACCTAACGTCTATGTTGTTTTCATAGCATCATCTTCTTCAACCTGTAACATGTTTTAAAATAATGTTAATGCGAAAGCAAAGGCGAGTACACAAGTTTAGGCATAGCATACGTATACGAATAAGTTTAAACAATCCTCATGGCAACCAAATCTATACAAGAGCAATATCAAGGCATGCAATACTAATAATCAAACCCTTAACGCAATCACGATGTTTTAACATGACCTCACGAATAACACGATGGAGGTGGATGCGTGAATTCCTATAGCGCTAAGCATGTCAAACAAAGGCTAAAAATAGTTAATGACTAAAGCATAGCATAACGAATATCCAAGACAAGCATCAAGTATAAGATTCAAGTTTTCATGTATATGGGATCGTTTGTGTGTTTCATAAAGTTTAAGTGTTCGTGATTTTGTATATGGAAACATGTTACACCCGAAAAGTGTTATAAACAAAAGTGGGTCGAGTGTACTCACGGTTTTGCTAAGTCTTTTCTACACTTGACAATCCTTGAAGACGTTGGTTCGAGGATGACGCCGAATTATCCTACAAGAGGAAACGAGGCGTATGAGTATAGAGTCTCAACGGGAGATTAGGAGTATTCGAGCATGATTAAAAATAAGTTTGATAAAGTATTATGATACGAAAGCATTCACTAAGATGTAACACTCGTTCTTGACACTATAGTAACTCTTACGAGTTGGATGTGATTTCATAGGTTCGGGACCTAATAGAATCGTGACAAGGAATTACATACTTTAGTGTTAAACTTAATAACTTGATAGGTGATTATAAGTTCATTATCAAGGTTTCGGTTTTGAATTATAATATAGTTATATATATATATATCATTATAATCATGTAGGAGGTGGGAGGATGAACCATCCACTTTGTAACCTCTAGTGTCATGTATGTCAAGTATGAGGTGGGAGGTTAAACAATCCACTTTGAACCTCGGATTATGTTCACCACTACACAAGTTACCATTGGTAACAAGGAGGGTACAAGAACTATATACTATACAAGAATGTAAAGACAAGAATGATAAGGTGTCATCTAGATACCAAGTAGCCAAGTATCAACAACCCGACGAGCACACGAGGACAATCGTCAACAGCTTTGTGGGGTTGAGACACTTTAGGTCTAGCAAACTAGTTTGGGATCTTGATGAAAATAATCAAGTGATGTGTGGTCTCAAGTTAGGATAGCCCAAGCTTCCTTGTGGACACACATGAGCAAGTATAATAGCTTGCATCACTTGTGAGCTTAATGCTCTTCAAAAACAGAAAGTTTAGGGTGTTAAAACAGCCCTTAGTTCATGTTAACAAGCTTGGTTAGGCTTTACTAATCATAAGCTTGATTGTAAGCACAAGAACACAAGTTTGTTGAAGTTAAAACACAAGTTTGATAAAAGTTTAGACAAAACAGAAAGTTTGTGGACATTTTGGGGCATTTCCAGGTCTGGATTCTCCATGGAGAACCCTAGGAATTCAACCCAAAGTTTATCCAAGCAAGTAGGAAAAAGAATGGAGTGATTTCGTTAAGAAATGAGTGAGTTACACTCACTTTAGTGAAGATGAGTAATTCTGCTCGAAAATTCTGATTTTGCAAGGATCTTGAGGTGATTTGAGAGTGACTTAAGAGAGATTAAAGTGTAAAAGTGCTTGGATTAGAGGTAGGTTTTATAGGGGAAGGATTAGGGTTAGTTAGGTGGGGTTTAAGTGGGTAATTAATAGTTAAAAGTTCAAAAATTTAACCAAAAACCCGCCCAAATGGCTGCTGTCCGCCTTGGCTCGCGACCAGTCTTCGACCGGAAACAAAGCATAAGAAGCTTTTGTTTCCAGGTTCATTCAAATGCGAGGCGGCTGGTGGAGTGGTGGAGTTGTTGCATGATGAACCGGAGGTCCCGGGTTCGAAACCCGCGGATCCCGGTTTTGGTATAGTATTTATACATATTATTTTTTTTAAACCCTTTAAACAATTTACCAAAAATGGCAAGATTAGTCCCTGAAGTTAAGAATTCAAGAATTACAATTTAGACCTTGGACTCTATAAAATATATATATATATGTATTTATTAACCTTTAATCCTAAATGTTAATATATTTATAAAATAGCATTTTTATTTTTGTAAAAATAAATAAATTAATTTTATTAACTAATTTAATTAATTAACTTAATTAATTAATTTAATTAATTAACTTAATAAATGAATAGATAATTATATTTTCGTAACGCATTTAGTTTAATGATTACGAGTTTCACGTTTGAGTCTCGATTACGCATACATACCATGTTTCCAAGTTATCACACGTTTACGATTTAGAGTACCACGAATACGTTTACACGTTTAAAGTATGAACAAGTATAAGTGTAACATGACTATAATTTACATAATATTGTTAAAATACGAATTTCTTATTACGATTCAAGTCTCGGTTTTCCACGTTTACAACGAAAGACAAAGACAAGATACAACGCTTACTAAAAATAGAAGTACGATACAAAGTTTCCAAATATAGAAAGCATAGAAACGCGGGGCGTTACACTCTCCCCTCCTTTAGGAAATTTCGTTCCGAAATTTAGGAAGACATAACGAAGAGATATGGATACTTTGTCTTCATATCACTTTCAAGTTCCCAAGTGAATTCAGCGCCACATTTACCTTCCCATCGAACCTTGACAATAGGAATAGGACTGCGCACCAGTTGCTTGGTTCCTCGGTCCATGATTTCGACCGATTTCTCCACGAAGTGCAAAGTATCATTGATTTGAAGATCTTCGAGTAGAACTTGGAGTCCTTCTTCAGCTAGACACTTTTTCAAATTTGAAACATGAAACACAGGATGCACGTTGCTGAGCGCTTGAGGTAGATCCAGTCGATACGCTACCTTGCCAATCCTTTCGAGAATCTTGAAAGGACCCACATAGCGAGGAGCGAGTTTGCCTTTCTTACCAAAATGAACAACACCTTTCCAAGGTGCAACCTTGAGAAATACGTGGTCACCTATGTCGAATTCCAAAGTTTTGTGTTTTCTATCAGCATAGCTCTTTTGTTGGCTTCGAGCTTTGAGCAAGTTGTCACGAATCTGTAGGATCTTGTCCGTCGTCTCTTGTATAAGTTCGGGACCGGTGAGTTGTACATCTCCGATCTTGTGCCAACAAAAAGGCGAATGGCACTTGCAACCATATAATGCTTCAAATGGAGCCATTTGAATACTTGTGTGATAGCTGTTGTTGTACGAGAATTCTACCAAGGGTAAGTGCAAATCCCAGTTGCCGCCAAAATCGATTACGCATGATCGAAGCATACCCTCTAGAGTTTGAATAGTAGGCTCGGTCTGACCGTCAGATTGAGGATGAAAAGCAGTGCTAAGATTCAAACGAGTGCCAATGGCGGATTGGAAAGTTTGCCAATGCGAGAAGTGAAACGAGCATCGCGATCAGAAATAATATCAAGAGGAGTACTGTGACGACTAATGATTTCAGTCGTGTAGATACGAGCCAATTTCTCGACTTTGTAATCTTCACGAATGGAGAGGAAGTGATCGGATTTCGTCAGACGATCAACGATAACCCAAATGCTGTAGTGACCAGACGAGGTACGAGGCAATTTCGTGATGAAATCCATGGCTATGCTCTCCCATTTCCAGACAGGAATTTCTGGTTGTTCGAGCAAACCGGAGGGACGTTGATGTTCTGCCTTGACTTTGGAACACGTAAGGCATTTGGAGACGTAAAGAGCGATAACACGTTTCATTCCAGGCCACCAATAGGATGCGCGCAAGTCATGGTACATCTTATCAGCTCTAGGATGAACGGAGTATCGGGATTTGTGAGCTTCGTCCATCAAAGTAGTCCGAAGATTGAGACGATCAGGAATCCAAATGTGACTATGGTAGTAAAGAATACCATCAGGCTTATCTTCGAGTGGGTTTTCGACTCCACAATTCAACTCGTTATCGAGGTTACCCTCGTTAAGGACGGCAAATTGTGCTTGTCGAATCAACTCGTTGAGTTTTCCCATGATTTGGTAGCAACGAGCACTCTTGACATGAGTCTTACGACTAAGTGCATCGGCCACGATATTCGCCTTACCAGGGTGGTAGCGGATATCACAGTCGTAATCGTTTAACAATTCTACCCAATGACGTTGACGCATGTTGAGTTCCTTTTGATCAAAGATGTGTTGAAGGCTCTTATGGTCGGTAAAGACCGTACACTTTGTACCATAAAGGTAGTGTCGCCAAATCTTTAATGCAAAAACAACTGCACCAAGTTCAAGGTCGTGAGTAGTATAGTTTTTCTCATGAATTTTGAGTTGTCTCAACGCGTAAGCGATTACTTTGTCCCATTGCATGAGAACGCAACCAAGACCCTGGTTAGAGGCATCGCAATACACGATGAAATCGTCGTTCCCATCAGGGAGAGTGAGGATAGGAGCATTACAAAGCATGTCCTTGAACGTTTGGAAAGATTCCTCTTGTTCGGGACCCCAAACAAAAGGTTTATCTTTTTGAGTCAACGAAGTCAAAGGAACGGCAATCTTCGAGAAGTTCGAGATGAAACGGCAATAATACCCAGCTAGGCCAAGAAACGAACGAATTTCAGAGGGCGACTTAGGTGCAATCCAATTCTTCACAGCTTCTATCTTTGCAGGGTCAACATGAATACCAAGTTCATTGACGGTGTGACCTAAGAATTGAACCTCTTTTAGCCAAAATTCACACTTGGAGAATTTGGCATAAAGACGTTCGGTTTGCAAAAGCTGAAGAATAAGACGCAAATGTCGTCCATGTTCTTCTTTCGTC
Source organism: Scalesia atractyloides (assembly GCA_947069175.1). Taxonomy (NCBI): domain Eukaryota; kingdom Viridiplantae; phylum Streptophyta; class Magnoliopsida; order Asterales; family Asteraceae; genus Scalesia; species Scalesia atractyloides. The sequence goes on from CAMTDV010000001.1 coordinate 7,346,412, forward strand.
TTGGAGTAGATTAGGATATCGTCGATGAATACAATGACGAAATGATCGAGAAAAGGCTTACACACACGGGTCATGAGATCCATAAACACTGCAGGAGCGTTGGTCAAACCAAAAGGCATGACCATGAACTCATAGTATCCATAACGTGTGCGAAATGCAGTTTTGGGTACATCTTCCTCGGAAACCCGAAGTTGATGATAGCCAGAACGGAGGTCAACCTTTGAAAAGCACTTCGTGCCTTGCAATTGATCGAAGAGATCGTCAATACGAGGAAGTGGGTATCGGTTTTTTACTGTAAGTTTATTGAGCTCACGATAATCAACGCACATCCGAAAAGACCCATCTTTCTTCTTGACGAACAACACGGGAGCGCCCCAAGGGGAAGTACTAGGGCGTATAAAGCCTTTATCAAGAAGCTCTTGAAGATGTCTTGATAGCTCTTGCATCTCCGATGGTGCTAAACGATAGGGAGCTTTCGCAACAGGAGTTGCGCCAGGGATCAGATCAATACGAAAATCGACATCTCGAGGAGGCGGAGGACCAGGGAGATCCTCGGGGAAAACAAAAGGAAACTCACAAACGACAGGAACATCACTTATGCTAGGACCTTTGTCTTTCTTTTCCACAACGTGGGCGAGAAAGGCAAAGTACTCCTTACGCAAGTACTTGTTCGCTTTGATGCACGACATAAGCTTAAGGCCTTTAGAAGGTTTCTCGCCATAGACGTGTAGAGAATCACTTTGAGGAAGAGGAAGACGAATGAACTTCTCAGAAGAAACAACTTCGGCAGGTACTCGCTTAAGCCAATCCATGCCTACTATGATGTCAAAACTACCCATTTGGATAGGTATGAGGTCGATGGAAAACTTATGATCGTTTAGGATTAGAGAGCAACCAGAAGGAACGGGGTCAACAGAGATGGTCTTACCATTAGCGACTTCGACAACAAAAGGATTAGGCATTTTAGTTCGTTCGCACTTAAGCAAGGGTTCGAATTCAACATATACAAAACTTCTATCCGCGCCAGTATCAAACAGACAAGTAGCATAGATATGGTTCACAAGGAACGTACCAGTGATGACATCATTCGAACTTTGGGCTTGAGCTGAGGTGAGAATGAAAGCTCGTCCTTTCGCAGGTTCGGTTTGTTGTTGCAGCTGGTTGTTGGTGCGTTTCGGGCAAACATTGGCGAAATGGTTAGGATCGCCACAATTGTAGCAGGTTCGACCAGGTGTAGCTTGGGTTTGGCGATTTGGGTTAGGATTGGGTAAAAGGGCTTGGGTTTGCTGGTTCTGGGGTAGGCGACAGTAGTTGGAGAGGTGTCCCAACCTATTACAGTTGGCACATTTTCGGCATGAGGTGCCAACAGGGTGATGGTAGTTGCAAGTGGTACACTTGGGGTGAGAGCCAATGTAACCTTGTCCAGGTTGGTTGGTGTTTTGGGTAGTGGCGACGGCGTTTTGTGGTGCAGGGGTAGGCGGAGTGAATACCGCATTGTTTTGAGAAGAAGCCTTCCGCTTCTTGTTCTTGTTGTGGGGCTTTTTGGCTGGAGGGGTTGGTGATTCGGTGGTGTTGGCAATGGCTTGGTGCGCATGCTTCGTAGGGACCTTGTCATAGGCCCCTGAAGGATGCAGTTATGGTTGACTTGGAGGGTTATGGCATAGGCTTCCTCGAGGGATTTCGGGTTGGCTGCGGCTACATGGTTCATGATCACCGTGAGAGGCAACGGATGAGCTTGGTGATTGACTTGGGAACAGTATCGACTTGCCCAGGGCAAATGATATTTAACTGTTTGAAGCGCGCGATCAATCCTTCATCGTTGCTCCCCTGTTGTGTGAGATTCCAAAACTCGCTTTCAAGTTTCTGGGTCTCATGGGTAGGACAGAATTGCTCTTTCATGAGCTCCTTAAGCTCTTCCCAAGTCATCGCGTGGGCTGCTTCGTTGCCACGCATGTTTCGTTCGGTGGTCCACCACTCGAGGGCTCTCTTGTGGAAGACCCCAGTGGCATCAAGGGTTCGGAGTTCCTCAGGGCAGCCGCCCTGAAGGAAGATAAGCTCCATTGAATCAAATCAATTGATCATGGCGGTAACACCGTCCATGCCAGTGAATTCCACTGGTTTACAAGCCATGAAATGCTTGAATTGGTAAGCTGGTTTGGGGGTATCGGCTTTGGACTCAGCGGATGATTTAGGTGTGGCTTCGGCGTGCATGGTGTGGATTTGGCTAACAATGTCGGGTATGATCTTAGCCACTTGCCCGGCCATTTGCTCCAAAACGAGCCCAATCAGTTCTTGCTTCGATATCGAGTCCTCGTTGTTGGATTCCTTCTTGGAACCCGACTTCTTGGACTTTTTGGGACGGTTCAACGACTTACGGAAAGGAGGCATCTAGAGGTTGTAAACAAGAAAAAGCATAAGACTTGATCGTAATAAGAGAAAATAGGTTTTGCATGCATGAGTAAGAATAAAGTTCACATAAGTTTCACATAAGAAGCATGTGTTCATCAAGTATGGTTCACATAGTTTGCATGAGTTCAACAAGTATAACACGTATACTCACGTATGAATACAAACAAAGAGTATAAATTTAGTTTGTTCACGAGGATTAGTATTGTTTTTGATTGCGATAAACGTGCGAGTGTGTAACGGTTTGAAATGAACGAGGTAACAAGTATTAAAACACATAAAATTTGAGTCACATAAAAAGAATAGACTCATAAAACATGGGAATGATTCGGGTAGAGAATCGTCGACAATTCCAAAGTGAATCGAAGATCTTTTCGAATTAGAGAAACGTGCTTTGGCCTATAGGTAAAATGCTCTCATCGAGGAGCGACTAACGACATTTTACCCTTCCAGTTACTACACGTCTCTAACCGATCGGAAAATCGAGACTTTGGCGAGAGCGAAAATCAAGGAATGGGACTTAATCGACAAGGTGCGGGTTTCACCCCTAACTTGACGATTTCGTACCATAAGTGTGGTTGGTACTTACCAAATGAAGAGCAAATTCCGATTCGTTGGTAAGGGTCCACTAGAGTTTTGAGTTGGAAATTTTTCCATCAAGATTTGGATTTCACTCCTAACTTGATGGCATAATTGCGTCCAAAAAGAATAAGTATAGCGGATTGAGAGTCGTTCACCAAATTGCGATTTTCACACCTATTTTAGTGAAGTCGTCTCGTTTATATTACGAGTATCTTCAAGCGTCCAAACGTGTATTGTGTAAAAGTGTCTTAGGAAGACACCATGTATATGTATTAAGACCAAAAGGAAAGAGAGAAGCAACGTAGGAAGCATAAAGTTTTAAGCATAATCAAGAATGGTCACAACGGGTACTTAGAACTATAGACTAGGTCGAACATGGAAATTCTACCTAATTCCCTGTAGTTATGGCTCTGATACCAATCTGTCACACCCCAATCGATGGCGGAAACATTGGGATGAGATGAAAACGAGATTGCTCATTGCCACAACATTAATAAGTGACAATAATTAATTAAACCATATTTCATTTCATAAGAATTGTCAAATACACCAATGTAACAAAACAAAGAAACAACATAACATTTGCAAAGTCATAACAAAATTGATACATCGACATTAAACCTAACGTCTAATTTGTGTGTATCTAGTCCTTGCTATATTGTTTTCATAGCATCATCTCCTTCAACCTGTAACATGTTTTAAAATAATGTCAATGCGAAATCAAAGGCGAGTACACAAGTTTAGGCATAGCATACGTATACGAATAAGTTTAAATAATCCTCATGGCAACCAAATCTATACAAGAGCAATATCAAGGCATGCAATACTAATAATCAAACCCTTAACGCAATCACGATGTTTTAACATGACCTCACGAATAACACGATGGAGGTGGATGCGTGAATTCCTATAGCGCTAAGCATGTCAAATAAAGGCTAAAAATAGTTAATTACTAAAGCATAGCATAACGAATATCCAAGACAAGCATCAAGTATAAGATTCAAGTTTTCATGTATATGGGATCGTTTGTGTGTTTCATAAAGTTTAAGTGTTCGTGATTTTGTATATGGAAACATGTTACACCCGAAAAGTGTTATAAACAAAAGTGGGTCGAGTGTACTCACGGTTTTGCTAAGTCTTTTCTACACTTGACAATCCTTGAAGACGTTGGTTCGAGGATGACGCCGAATTATCCTACAAGAGGAAACGAGGCGTATGAGTATAGAGTCTCAACGGGAGATTAGGAGTATTCGAGCATGATTAAAAATAAGTTTGATAAAGTATTATGATACGAAAGCATTCACTAAGATGTAACACTCGTTCTTGACACTATAGTAACTCTTACGAGTTGGATGTGATTTCATAGGTTCGGGACCTAATAGAATCGTGATAAGGAATTACATACTTTAGTTTTATTTATATATATTATTTTTTTAATTAAAACCCTTTAAACAATTTACAAAAAATGGAAAGATTAGTCCCTGAAGTTAAGAATTCAAGAATTAAAATTTAGACCTTGGACTCTATAAAATATATATATATATATATATATATATTTATTTATTAACCTTTAATCCTAAATGTTAATATATTTATAAAATATCATTTTAATTTTTGTAAAAATAAATTAATTAATTTTATTAACTAATTTAATTAATTAATTTAATTAATTAACTTAATAAATGAATAGATAATTATATTTTCATAACGCATTTAGTTTAATGATTACGAGTTTCACGTTTGAGTCTCGATTACGCATACATACCATGTTTGCAAGTTATCACAAGTTTACGATTTAGAGTACCACGAAAACATGACTATAATTAACATAATATTGTTAAAATAAGAGTTTCTTATTACGATTCAAGTCTCGGTTTTCCACGTTTACAACGAAAGATGAATACAAGATACAACGCTTACTAAAAATAAAAGTACGATACAAAGTTTCCAAATATAGAAAGCATAGAAACGCGGGCCGTTACACATGAGGGTATCTGTGGAATCCTTGCAGGTCCACACATGGCGGTCGCTAAAATGATGAACGCGAGATACTATTGGCCGGGCATGCCTTTGGATGTCGTAAAAGAGCTACGCAAGTGTGACTCTTGTCAGCGTCACACGCCGAAGACACTGAGGCCTAATATTGATTTGATCCTGGTTTCCATGGCATGGCCGTTTCAACAAGGGGGCATCGATATGGTAGGACCCTTCCCAGAAGCTCCAGGCGTAGTAAAGTTTATAATCGTTGCAGTCGATTACTTTACAAAATGGGTGGAAGCGAAGGCACTAGCTTCAACCTCCGCAATAATCGTACGCAAGTTCATCTTAGAGCACATCATTTGCCGATTCGGCCTCCCATGGGGAATTGTGACCGACAATGGAACAAACTTTGCCTTAGAAGATCTACACAACTGGATGCAAGAGCTACACATCGAACACACTTTCTCCTCTGTCGCACACCTATAGGGCAACGGCAAGGTGGAAAGTGGTTAACAGGGAATCAAGGCCTGCTTGGGCACAAAGCGCAGAGGGTGGGTGGATGAGCTTCCAAGTATATTATGGGCTCATTGTACCATGCCTAAGACTAGTAACGGCGAGTCCCATTTCAGCCTAGTCTACAGCTCCGAAACGGTCATCCTAGCTGAAATCAACCTCCCTTCTCTTTGCTTGAAGACAGTCAACTTGATCGACAACGAAGCAGAGCGCCGGATTGACTTGGATCTACTTGAAGAACGGCGCGAGAACGCGGCCATAAAAGAGGCCAAGTGTAAGTCTAAATTGGAGAAGTACTACAATGCGAGGTTGCGCATTTGTACTTTCAATCCAAATGAATATGTTTTCCGGGACAACGGAGCCTCCAACGTTGAACGCCCAGGGAAACTTGCACCTAAGTGGGAAGGTCCATACCTTATCCGCGAGGTCCTAGGCAAGGGCGCGTACAAGCTGTGCACATTGGACGACCATGTTGTTCCCAGGACATGGAAAGCACAACAGTTACGGAAATGCTATATGTAAAAACACAACCTTTTGCAAGCGATGGCTGAGAGCTTGACAAGTTTATCAATAGAAAGTGTTGTTTACATTAATTTTTCATGTTGACTTCTTCATTTAATACAAGTAACAAATGCATGTAAAACTTTTTGTACGCGCAAAAACACCTCATGAACTAAGCTTCCAAGATTCCCGTAAACTAAGCGTAGAATCGGGCTACGATGTTCAAACATGAGCTATACTTACATTCATTCGCGCCACCTAGACAAAGTTCCTACCACAACGCAATAATTGTAACTAAAAATTTTGTATGCAAAGGTAAGTATATTAACAAAAGCGCGACCGCGCACCGGTTACAAATATTAGGTGTTTAAACACTACATCCAAATCTATCAAGGCATGAAAGCCGTTACAAAAAATCTAGAAAACGAAAGTGCAACATTTATCACTCCGCGCCATCACCATTGTCATCTTCACCTTCCGACTCAAAGAGCTCCACTGTCTCTGGCATCTCAAACAGAATCTTTAAGCGCGTTACGTAGTCTTCATGTCTCAAGGCATAGTCACCAAATCCATAATTGGTAAGGAAAGGGTGTTATAAGCTTCTTGCTTCGCATCGTAAGCAGTTTCAGCCTCTGCACTAATCGAGTAATGGCTACTATCCATGTTGTCTGCATCACCTCTTGCACGTGATAAGCGCATTCTTAATACCCTTCACGATGGCGAACCTGGCACGCCGCCACAGTCTTGTCCAACTCAACAGAATTGAGAACCGCATTCGCCACCAATTTAAAATATGCAAATATCAGAACCACGCTTTGGTTAAATGAAAACAGGCGATAAGAAATAGCTTACATGCGCAATCCCATACTACTGCAGCCACTCAAAATTATTGACCAAGGGTTCAACAACTATCTAGACCTCCGCATAGTTGTCTTGAGCCACGTTTGAGGCTGCTTGGCTAACCCTGTGCGCGTCTTCCGTAGACTCAAACTTAGATTTTTTTGCTTCAAGGTCGACTTCAAGAGATTCATTTTTCTCCTCCGACTTACACAAGCGACGCTTGAGTTCAGCAATATCAGCGTCCTTGCCATCCATATCTCTATTCTTAGATACGAGTTGTTGCTCCAACTCACCCTGCGCAGATAACCGATCAGTTAATCTTTGAATTTCAAGATCTTGTTGGAGACAAGTATAGGTAGTACGAAACTGCTTGGCTTCCGCACGCTCCCGATGCGACTTTCCTTCATTTTCGCTTTGAGGTCGTTGGTGATTTTGGCAGATACATAAGCTTGTGCTTTCAGGTTGGTTATTTCATTTCGAGTAGCATACATTTTCTGGTTGTCTTTTTCTCAAGCCTCGCGCCATTTACGACGCTTTTCTGCCACAGTATCCTCGCTCGCTTGCAATTTCCTTTTTAACCCAAGCAGGCCCAGTCTTCATCCTTTTTCTCCCGCTCAAATTGAGCCTTCTGATTGGCCCACTCAGCCTTGGCTTTCTCAAACTTTTTAGCGTCTACAGACAAACGGCTTCGAAACTCTTCCTACTTAGCATGCTCACGATACACGGTGCACCATTCGCACATTATCTGGTTGCTGGTAGATACTTGGTTAGCTTGCGCAACCACGTGCGACCGATACAGCTAGTCATGTTCGTGTTGCTTCTAGTGATTAACCTCAGTAGGCGAGAAAGTGCCCATAAACCACTTGCGGCTAGGAAAGCTGGAAAAGGTATCTCCTTGTTTAAGTTTCCAGACAGGAGCAAGGATGTCGTTAGCACGACTTGCATCATAGGACTGGTAGTAATGGTCGCCCAAGGTATCCTCTGACCGGATTGGTGAAGGTTCGTTGTGTTGAATGTTGAAAGAAGTGACACCTTCACCTCCCGCGCAAGCGCTGGAAACATGTTGAGGTTTCTTCCTTTTGCCTTTATCAGCAGGTCCTTCGATCTCTTTTGCAGCTTCTTCCACAGTTGCAGATACAACATGCTCCACCTCCACAGGTTTCTCAACCTCCTTCTCCGCCTCTTGCAAAAGCTCTTTGATAAATCCCTCAACCTCTTTCTCAACATCAACAGCTTTTTCCCCAACCTTCTCACTTGTGACCTCCGACTGAGGTTCAACAGCCTTCTCACCAACCACCTCAACAGTCCCCTCCGCCTTTCTGACCGTGTCAGAAGGAGGGGGCGGAGGTGCCTGAGGACCAGACTTGAGTGGATAAATTTGAATTTCGGCATCACTTTCTTCAGTTTTGGATAATAAGCACAAGATCAATAAGTTGGGCAAGAGATCCAATAAAGTTAACAAATTAAAAGACAAGGAAACTTACCAGGGGAGATCGCCGATATCAAAGAACCAAGATTCACATTCTTTTCTATAATAGGCTTGAAGAAAGAGACTTTTTAGGAGAGGGCGCTGAAGAAGCACTGGTTGAACCTAGTGATATCCGGGGATATGTTAGTCACAACCAGGGTGTTTCTGCATAAATGGTTAACCTCTCACTTTGCCTTTAGGTTTGCAAGCTCGCTCCAGTTGGTCTGCAAAACTAGCAATGCCGTTAGTCTCGTCACGGGGAAAAGGGTGGTTTTCTCCGTGACCACACTCTAGCGTGAGAATAAGTATTTTTTGGGTAAGTAAAGATAAGAGATTGCAAATGTAAGCGAAAGCTTAAGTGTGTGTTAGATGGTGTGGCATGTTTATGCCTTGGTAAGTGTGTTATTACCTGGAGATGGAGATCCGATACTTATTTATAGCCGCGAGAAGGTACGTTTGGAAGAGATGCTGGTGGGCCTTGGGCCCGGCCTATACAGCCAGAAACATTGCTTTTGTCCTTTGGCGGCAGACATTAAATGCTCCCTGCAGGAGAATTAATGCTCTCTGTCGGGAGGTATGCTCTGTCGGGTGCTGAGTGGTGCCACGTGTAAAGTAGTTGTTTCTGGTGTCAGGCCTGCTGCCAGCCGAAATGGAGAAAGTGGAACAGTCCTTGGCAGGACAGTGGTTGGTGTATGGTCTGACACTTGCCCTATTGTCATGAGTCTTGTTACACGCAACCTGCCAGGTAACTTTTTGTCACAGTTCTGCCATTCCGTACCCTAAGGCATGGTCAACATCTCTTAGTGCTTACTCCCTTCTGCGAGGATGTCAAGGTTTTTCCCGCCAGCGCAGGGTGTCAGGGGTGTATCCTTTTGTTCTGAGACTATGAGGCGCTTCTCATGTGTGTTTTGTCCTTGCCAGGTTTTGGGATTCTCAGCTTAGAGGAATGTTGTTGTGAGCAGGGTCTAGTAGCCTGCGCGCATGAGTCTAACTTGCCGTTGTGGCGAGTACACAACGCTCGTTGTGTGACCTATAGAAGTTGGTCTAATTTACCGTTGCGCTTAGTGCGCAAGGCTCATTGTATGACCTTGAAGTTACTAGTTGTAAGAAAGCGCATCATTGCATGTTGCATACAAGGCTATCCTTGTGAAATGTAGTCAAGAGTATGGTTATTTGGGACCATACCTCCTCAAGTCCCCCCAGTCCAGTGCTGCTCCTATGCGCATGTTGTAAAGTGGGAGGAGTGCTGGACTAGAAGAGTTGTTGCATGCGCCGTTGGTGTTGTGGCGAAAAAATTTCTAAGTGTTGGGAGGAAACGTTTGTGTGAAGAAACGTTTTGTCTTCATTCTTGGAATTTGAAATCTGATTTTCTGACGTGTGCAGGTGCTTTGGTGGGAAAGAGTGGGATTTGAAAGGATGTCTGACATTTGTGGCGTGTACTCAGCCGCTTCGTCTGCCATTCATTTAATGAATGGGCAGAGAGCGTGTTTGCCACGCGCGCACATTCAACGTTACTCCCCACTAACTCGCCACACGTCCTTCTGTGATTCGTCGTCACGACCACGTGTTGCATACGTTCTCCGAGCGCATTAAATGGGAGCACTAAAAATAGATGTGCTCTGGTAGGGTTTCTTCATCTCTTCACAAATTGTTCAAAATTTTCTCTTCTTCTTGCATTGTTGAGCTAGTCTGAATTCTTCAAAAATTTCCAAGGTTCTATTTTCTTTGATTCTTCTTTCTATGGCAGCTAGAGGGCCTGAGGTCGCCGTTGGTGGCGTTGTTCCTCCTCCTCCTCTGCCGGCTTGCAAGTTGTGCTGGCAGTTGTTTGATGATATTTTGTCCGGTCTCCGGTTTCCTGCTTCTTGGGACGCCCGGATGTCGGCAGAAGGTGAGACGGTCACCGATGCTCCGGCGGGTGATATCAACTTGTTCGCTGATTTCTTTGGTGAGTGTAACTTTCGGTTACCCGCCACCAAATTCTTTATTGATCTGCTTCAGTACTACGGCTTCCATCTTTCCCAACTGAATCCGATGGGAATGGTGAGGATCTGTCACTTTGAGTTCCTCTGCCGGTCGACTGGGTCTATTCCCACCGTCGACCGGTTTCGATTTTTTACCAACTCATTGCTCAATGGGGTTCTTTTCCTTCCAACTCCACGCGCAGGCGCGGAAGATTTTGCTCTCCCTCCCCCCAAGTCCTTCCACGACTGGAAGGCAAAATTCTTCTTTGTTAAGGCCGGTGTGATACCGGCTCCGATGACGTTCCGGGGGCCGGAAGAGATTGCGGCGGAGACCCTTCTCATACTAGTGCTTGACGCCTGGTATGGTGACTTGAAAGAGATCCCGGCGATCCAGTTGCCGGAGAAAGTGCTTATTGCTGTGGGCATGAGCCTGGTGTGGGGACCTGAGTGCCGATCCCGACCGGTGTACTTTGAGGGCGATCGCAGTAAGTATTTCTTGTTCCCTTTTTCTTCATTGATTGAGAGTTGTACATTCACTTATGGTGCATGTGTAATACTTCAGGAGCCCCGCTGTTCTTAGCCGCCTTCCAAAGGAAGGAGGGGCGGATGGAGAAAGTTCCGCTGAATCCGGATGTGCCTGCTTGGTACACGCATGTCCTTGATAATTTTGCTTTAATCAAGGACGCGGATCTAGCGACTCCTGCGCAACCTACTGGTGAGTTTATATTATTTGTTTGCGCGCCCTTGCAAGTGACTTACTTGTTGTCTTGGTTTGCATGCAGGCACGCTGATGGATGTGGGCATTGGCCCAGATCACAAGAAAAAGAGGCGCGCAGGGTCCAACGCGGTGGTGGGTAGGGAGCCAAATCAACCCGATGCAGGCCCTCCCAAATGTAAGCGCGTTATCACTGACAAATGGGAAACTTATGTGGTCATCTCGGACTCATGGGAGGGTCTCGAACCTGTAGGTGTGTAGAGGGTTGCGCTGAAGCAGGCGGTTGCATCAGCCGCCATATCGGCTAGCCAGGAGGAGCCTGAAGAGGTTCCAGAAGTGCCTCTAAAGCGAAAGAGGCGTCCGAAGGAGACCCTCTCCCGCAACCCACTAAGAAGGTTGCGCGGAGACATTTTGGGAAGCGGGCTGATTTGAGCTCGCTAACCTCTAGAGTATCCCTTTTGTAAGAATTTTATACCCCTTGATATTTTCTTCCATCATTTGCGTTGTATGCTGCTAACACTTATCAATGTGCAGTTGGGGATGAGTCAGTTTTGGTGGATTCCGACCCAAATGCTGGGGAAGTTGAGTCCCCAATAACCCAGACCGGTGGTCATGAAGGGAATTCTGCTGCGGGGCTGAAGAACTGGTCGGCGTGAGGGAGGGGACTCACGTGGAGGTGGAAGGTAGCGGTATGGATACTAATGTGGGTTCCCCAGTTTTGGAAACTCCGGGCGTTCCATAAACGCAACCACAGCATGATATTGAAGAACCTGTGGTTGGTGTTGAGGAATCCCGGGTGGATGTTGGGGAACCTACCATGGGAGAGGAAGAATTGGGGTTCTTTGATCAGGACCCCGATGTGGTGCTGGAAGAACCCGTTGTGGCAGAGGAAGCACGCGCGCATTCAGGTGGCACGGTTAATGCTGGTGAGGTGGGGCCATCGGGAGCGGCGTCCGCCGAAGAGGTTCAGACTAGGGATCCAGAAGTGCACGTGGAGGAACCGTTTTCTATGGGCGGCGCAGGATCTGCCGCCCTTGGTTTGTCTCCCATCCGCCCGGATGAGACTCCGGGGGATTATTATTATTATAGGTCCTTCTCCTCTTCCCATGCTGGAGAGATCCACACTCTAGTGTGGAAGTTGGAGAAGGGAGATGACTTTTCTCATTGGCTGGCATGCCGTGAGTTTTTTAAAGGAGCCTTCCCCCCGGCGGAGGTACGTCTGCTTTCCGATCGTGAATAAGAAGAGACGTATTGCAGGTACCTCCAAGCAGCTGTCAGGTCCGCATCGATGACTCACAAAATTGTTCGAGACTGGCGGGGCCTGGTAAAAGAAAAGAAGAATCTGGAGGCTGCTCAAGAGATCCTTGGAAAGGAGCGAGCCCAAGTGGCTGCGCGTGAAGCTGCATTGTTGGCAAGGGAGACTGCCTTTGCCGATAACCAGCGCATTGAAGGGTGGTCTGCACAGGGGTGGAGGAACAGGGCTGAAAGCTCATAAGCCAAACTTGTTGAGGAACGCAAGTTATGGAAGGAGGCTTGCGAGAGGGATAACAGGGAGAAAAGATCCCTGAGGGATGAGTTGGCCCAGTTGCGCGCCGATGTGGCGCGTGAAAGGAAAGAGAAAGAGGCGGCTGCTGCCTCAGCTGCACAAGCTAGTGTGCAACGTGAGCACAGCGAGAAGAAAGAGGTACCTCCTTGTCTTTTGTGCTTATTCTTTTCATAAGTTTTTAGTTATGTTTCTAACCTTGTTGAAATTAAGTAGGTCGAAGCTTGCGCTGCTTTGGCGAGCGCTAAGAGAGATCTCCAGGCAGCTTCAGCAAAAAATGCTGAACTCGTGCGGAAGCTGCAACTTGCGGAGGCGAAGGTGGAAACGGGAGATAGGAAATTAGAAGACTCCAAGAACTCCCATGCCATCTCCGAGTCGTTGGTGGAATCACTCACCAACAATATGTTGTGGCTTCAAGAGCATGGAATCGGCCATGTAAGTATTTGCCCTTGTATTTTACTCTGAATCTTATAAAACTGCTCTGAGTTTTCCTTTCAATTCGTAGGTTGCCGATTCCATTGTGAATTCCGTGGAGTTGGATGGTGTCGTGGCTACGCTGGTGGTCGTTGCGCGCCATGATGGGCATGCGGAAGGCTATGCGGAATGTGCGCAACAAGTTGCCCATGCCTTGGACACTCAGTGGGACTCTAGCCATGCCTCCACTCACGGGATTAATACTGGAGCTGTCTTCGAGAAGATGCAGCAGGGGTATAATCAGCTTGTAATTCCTGCCATGGAGTTGGTGAGCGACGCTCTTACCCATGATGACTTCGTTGACCGCTTGAAGGATATTTTCCCGGTAGATACTGAAGTCATTACTGAAGACGAAGCCTAGTATAGGATCCATAGTGTAATATCTTTATAGGATCATTGTTTGTCCCGCGCGTGACGCGATTATGTACATACTCTTTTTTTATCTTTTTAATGAAGTGTTTCTTTTCTGTTACAATATTTGCATGGGTTGAAATGACTTTGTGAAAGTATAGCAAATAAAACTGGTAATGAACTCACGCCTGGATATCACTTTTTGTGCACGTTGCGTAGGTAGTGAATTATATTTTACGAGTCATTGCGCACCAAGTTGTTTTTGCGTATACTCAAAGTGTTTCCGCGCATTTGTAACGAAGCATTGAGATAAAAAGAAAAGTGAAGAAAATCATATCTTTATTACATGATGGGCGCAAAGGCCGCATTTCCAGTAGACAAAAGGCTATGCACTTAGGAATTTACATGTAACATCGGCTTAGTTGCTGCGTATTCCATGTCCTGGGGATGCTTGTTCCGTCTAAGCGCTTAAGAGTATACGCGCCTTTTCCCAGGACTTCATGAATGACATAAGGACCTTCCCACTTGGGTGCCAGTTTTAGAGGACGTTCGGCATTAGATGCCTTATTGTCGCGTAGAACAAAATCTCCGGGTAAGAAGGTGCATATGCGGACTCGTGCGTTGTAGTATTTCTCTAGCTTGGGCTTGTATTTTGCTTCATTGATGGCATCGTTTTCACGCCTTTCTTCTAGCAAGTCCAAATCTAGCATGTGCTCCTCTTCGTTGTTTTGTTTTTGCGCAGCCAACATGCGCGGTGATGGGAGGCCTATCTCTGCAGGAATAACAGCCTCCGTCCCATACACAAGGCTAAAAGGAGTTCTACCCGTGCTGGTTTTAGGCATGGTTCGATGAACCCATAATATGCTTGGCAGCTCATCTACCCAACCTCTGCGTGTTGTTCCTAATCTTGCCTTGATTCCTTTAATGATGCTTTTGTTGATCCTTTCCACTTGGCCATTTCCATGAGGATGTGCGACCGAAATGAAAATGTGTTCGATATACATCTCTTGCATCCATTGCTATAGCTCTTCGGCTGCGAAATTGGGGCCATTATCGCTGACTATGTGCAGGGGTAACCTAAAACGGCATATGATATGCTCCCAGATGAACTTTCGTACTACAGTTGTTGTGGTGGATGCGAGAGGTTTGGCCTCTACCCATTTCGTGAAATAATCAACTGCAACGAGTATGAATTTCACCGCTCCAGGAGCGTCTGGGAATGATCCTACCATATCGATTGCCCATTGCTGAAAAGGCCATGCTGTTGTTACCGGAATCAAGGGATTCTTGGGGGTAGTGTCTTTGGAGCATGGGGCGTTGGCATGACGCGCATTTCCGTAATGTTTCAACTCCATCGAGGTGCATGCCAGGCCAATAATAACCGGCGTTCATGATCTTTGCGACAACCATGCGTGGTCCGGCGTGAATTCCGCATAACCCTTTGTGTATTTCACGGATCAAGTAATTGGCGTCTTGCGCGTCAACGCAGTGGAGGAGAGGTCCAAGGTATGACTTCCGGTATAAGATAGCATCCGCCATTTCATAGTTAAGTGCCTTGTTCTGGACCTTACTGGCTTCCGCTTTGTTTGCAGGGAGGCTCCCATGTTGCAAGAACATTATGATGGGAGACATCCAAGATGGGCTTCCCATTTCTATGATGTTGACTTGTCATAAAGGAACAAAAGGGTTTTTTAGTACCTCAATGCGCACTTCGCGCGCAAGGTGCTTGAAGCTTTTAGCGGCGAGCTTGCTGAGAGCATCCGCATGTTTGTTCTCGCTTTGGTTAACGTGGGTTATCTTGAAATGTTGGAATTTGGTTATTAAGGTTTGGGCTTGTTCTACAAATAAGGCCATTACCTCGCCCTTTGCATCGTACAGGCCATTGACCTGTCTGGCGACTAGGAGTGAGTCGACATGGGCTTCCAAATTTTGTGCACCCATCTTCATTGCTAACCGAAGTCCTGCCAGGAATGCTTCGTACTCAGCTTCATTATTTGTGCTTTTAAAATCCAATCTGATGGCATATGTGAACTCTTGGTCGTTGGGGCTTATGAGGCGAAGACCTGCCCCTGCGCCATCATCGTTGGATGCGCCATCGGTGTGAAGTATCCATGTGCGGCTGTCCGTAGCCGGTTTGGGATTCTATACGTCTTCACACTCTTGCGCCTTATTTTGCGGGACTTCCGCGATAAAATCGTCCGATATCGGGCCCTTTATTGCCGGTCTTAGCTTATACACAACATTGTATCCGCCGAGCTCGATCACCCATTTTGCTAGGCGACCGGAGATATCCGGTTTGGATAAAATTTGGCCTAGATGGTAGTTCGAGAGAACAGTTATCTCGTGGCCCGAAAAATATCGACACAAACGCCGGGATGCATGGACTAAAGCTAGAGCTAGCTTTTCCATCATTGGATATCAGGCCTCTGGGTCAGTGAGCATTTTGCTGACGTAGTAGATCGGAGTTTGAACTCCTGCGCGTTCTACTAGCAGTACCGCTCCCAGAGCGACATCTGATGCGGAAAGATAAAGTAACAGTGGCTCCCTCTTTTGTGGCGCGGTGAGTGTTGGTAGCTGATTCAAACATTCCTTCATTTCGGTGAAGGCCTTCTGCGCATCTGGAGTCCACTGAAACTTGTTCTTCTTCACACAATTCCGCAGAGTGCTGATGAATGGGAAGGATTTCATCGTGTGGTCGGCCAAGAACCTGTTCAGCGCAGCCAGCCGCCCTGCCAACTGTTGCATTTCTTTTATAGTTGAGGGTGATGGCATACGCTGAATTGCTTCCACTTTATCCGGGTTGACTTTAAAGCCATCGCGCGTGACAATGAATCCTAGAAATTTGCCTTCCTCCATTCCAAAAGAGCACTTACAGGGGTTTAGCTTGAAGTTTGCCTTGCGCAAGGAGGCAAACGTTCTTTAGATGTTTGTCAACATCTTCTCCTCATCCGAGCTCATGATGACTAGGTCATCAATGTATACTTCCACGGTTTCCCCAATGTCATCCCCGAAGACATGGTCCATTAAGCGTTGATAGGTGGCTCCCGCATTGCGCAGTCCGAAAGGCATTTTTGTGTAGCAATAGATGCCCTTCTCCGTTCGGAAAACGGTCTTGTCTTCATCTTCTTTCTTTATTTGGATCTGGTGGTAGCCCTTGTAGCAGTCAAGGAAACACTTCCACCTGAATGAAGCAAGAGAATCCACCTTTTTATTGATTTCTAGCAAGGCGTAGTAGTCCTTGGGACACGCCTTGTTGAGGTCTTTGAAGTCGACACACATGCGCCAATTGCCGTTGGACTTTTGGACCATGACTGGGTTGGCTACCCATGTCTGGTAACGCATTTCCCGGATGATCCCTTTTTGGAGAAGTTCCGCGACTTGCTCGTTCAAAGCGCGGGTCTTTTCGGGCCCGAAGCTGCGCTTCTTTTTAACGATAGGCTGTACTGAAGGGAAAGTGTGTAGAGCATGCTCAGCTATTTCTCTTGTCACCCCTATCATGTCCGTCGTTTCGGAACAACAGCTGTTTCAACCACGCCCTGACTATGGGGTTCATGGCGGGTCCCAAGAGCATGGTTTGTTCCAGGTACTTGTTGTTAAGTACCCACTTCTCTGGCTCACTGTCGAAAGATGGCTTGGGTTGCTTTATTGGTGGCTCCTCATCCACCGACATGATTTCCTTCCTTGAATACATGATAGCCACTCCGGTTTCCGTAGGAAAACCACAAGCGGCGTGAGGGATGGAAGTAATCATGCTGAAGTCTCATTGGGCGCGCCGTCCTAATAATATGTCATGGCGCGAGGTTGCGGGCATGACCATGAAATTGACTTGGACGGTGCGAGTGTGGCACCCATCGGAGAGAGTAACCGGAAAAGATATCTGTCCTAAAGGAAAAACAGCCTCATTGCAGAAACTGGTGAATGGGAAATCCACTTGTTCTAGGCGTGCTTTGTCCTCCGGGTCAAGCTGCTGGAAGCATTGTTCCTATATAATGTCCATAGAGCTCCCAGGGTCTATGAACATGTAGTCTGTCTGGTAATGACCGAAGATACCGGTTATTACTACCAGTCGGTCTTCTTGCGGACCCCCGGGAACGACGGGGAAGATGACCTGCTGCTCGCGCCAGTGAGACGTGTAGCTCGTCTGGTGGCAGCGTTTGCATGAAGGACCACCTTGGATCATAAGAACAGCCTTCATTTTTTGTTACTCGGGCCCTCGCCGCCACGAGTAATCTGGCGCACCTCCTTGCGCACGTTTTGTAATAAGTGGGTAAGCTTCCCACTCTTGAGTGCCTTCTCAATCTCCATGTGCAGGGAGATGCAATTGTCAGTTGTATGCCTCGTGTCTTTATGGTAATCGCAGAAGAGGTTGGGGTCTTGACCCTTCTTGTTGCGCATCAGTGGTTGCTGTTTGAATTGATGGTCTCTTGTGCTGAGGACCTCCGCCGGTGTCTTCGTCAGTGGGGTCCACTGGCGATCACGATTGTCTTGTTTTATTGCTCGCCGGGTGGCGAGCTTATTAATGGTCACGCGAGCGTCGAACGGTGTATGGGGAGGGTGTTGGTTGTGGTCCCTCCACCCCTTATTCTTTTTCCCAAAACTCCTGCTCAAGTCTTGGGGATGATGGTGAGGTAGAGGAGGCCTGTTGTTGTTAAGGTTGCGCTCTGTTTGCGTATAGACCTTTGCCGCCGCCATAAGTTTCTCCCAGCTCTTGGGGAGACCTGTAGTCCTTGACAAGACTTTGATCATCTCGTCACAATGCACGACGTATTTGAACTGTGGACGAATCAGGTCCTCGTGCACATCTTCGATCTCCAGCTCCTCCTTGTTGTAGCGGGTGATGAAATCCTCGAGGCTTTCATTATCCTTGCGCCAGATATTCATCACGTCAGAGGAGTATCTGATATAACGCCTTTGCTGGCTGAAATGCGCCAGGAACTTGTTCTCCAGATCGTTCTAGGACGCGAGTTTTCCTGTAGGCAAGTTGTCAAACCACAAGCGTGCCGCACCTGTGAGGGTTTGAACATACAGGTGACACCACATCGGTAGTGTCCATCCTCCTATTAGCTGACGTTGTGGTCATCTGGGTCGGTCAACCCATTGTATTTGCCGACATTGGAGGGCAACTTTGCACGCTCCAAAGGTGCGAGAGCTATTTCCTTGATGAACTTGGAGTGTTCAGCTGCATCCGCCGGTCTGTAAATCAAGTTGTAATCATGCTCACCCTCTGGATTGTAACCGCCGCGTAGAGCGGATCTGTATGCCGCTTGATTTTTTGGTATTCGGTGAAAGACGCTAGCACTATCGCCTTCACCGTAAGTTTTGTTTCCCTCACGTTGGGTATACCGCTCCCCTTGAGGTTGCGGGCCCAGTCGTGAGTGAACAAATACTCATCTGAGAGAGCGAGATTTCGGCTTAGGCGGAGGCTGTGTGTATTCTGTCTCCTGTGGGTAGAGACTACATGGTGCGCTTGCCCTAGCTGGTGAGTCGTAACTCAAAATCCTAGGTGAAGTGTGTACTTGAACAGCGGGCTGCACTGGGGTAGCAAGGATGTTCGTTTGCGCACAGAGTTGCGCATAGACGGCATTTAGGGCCATCTGAGACTTTATGAACCATGACATCGGTGTCTCACCCGGGGTTAAGACCGACGTGATTGGAACAAAGGGAGTCTCTAAATGGGCTCCGGGGGTGACCGGGATGTTTATTCGGCCAGAGCCGTGTTGGTCACCGGTATCCTCGGAGGAATCTTCCCTCACTTGCCCGTCGACACGAGAGGTTTGAACCGGGTTCTTGCCTTCGCGTCGAGCGCCTCGCGGGGTTGGGAAATCGGCCATCAGGGAATGAGGCTTAGAAAAGGTGAAAAAATGGGAGGTTGGAAAACTGGAAGTAGTGAGAAAGTCCCACGGATGGCGCCAATGAAGAAGCACCGGTTGAACCTAGGGATAACCGGGGATATGTTAGTAACAACCAGGATGTTTCTGCATAAATGGTTAACCTCTCACTTCGCCTTTGGGTTTGCAAGCTCGCTCCAGATGGTCTGCAAAACTAGCAACGCCGTTAGTCTCGTCACGGGAAAAAGGTGGTTTTCTCCGTGACCACACTCCGGCGTGAGAATAAGTATTTCTTGGGTAAGGAAAGATATGAGATTGCAAATGTAAGCGAAAGCTTAAGTGTGTGTTAGATGGTGTGGCAGGTATATGCCTTGGTAAGTGTGTTATTACCTGGAGATGGAGATCCGATACTTATTTATAGCCGCGAGAAGGTACGTTTGGGAGAAATGTTGGTGGGCCTTGGGCCCGGCCCATACAGCCAGAAACATCGCTTTTGTCCTTTGGTGGCAGACATTAAATGCTCCCTGCAGGAGAATTAATGCTCTCTGTCGGGAGGTATGCACTGTCGGGTGCTGAGTGGTGCCACGTGTAAAGTAGTCGTTTCTGGTGTCAGGCCTGCTGCCAGCCAAAATGGAGAAAGTGGAACAGTCCTGGCAGGACAGTGGTTGGTGTATGGTCTGACACTTGCCCAATTGTCATGAGTGCTGTCACACGCAATCTGCCAGGTAACTTTTGGTCATAGTTCTGCCATTCCGTACCCTAAGGCATGGTCAACATCTCTTAGTGCTTACTCCCTTCTGCGAGGCTGTCAAGGTTTTTCCCGCCAGCGCAGGGGGTCAGGGGTGTATCCTTTTGTCCTGAGACTATGAGGCGCTTCTCATGTGTGTTTTGTCCTTGCCAGGTTTTGGGATTCGCAGCTTAGAGGAATGTTGTTGTGCGCAAGGTCTAGTAGCCTGCGTGCATGAGTCTAACTTGCCATTGTGGCGAGTACACAAGGCTCGTTGTGTGACCTATAGAAGTTGGTCTAATTCACCGTTGCGCTTAGTGCGCAAGGCTCATTGTATGACCTTGAAGTTACTGGTTGTAAGGAAAGCGCACCATTGCATGTTGCATGCAAGGCTATCCTTGTGAAATGTAGTCAAGGGTATGGTTATTTGGGACCATACCTCCTAAGGCGCAGCCTTCTCACTCGACTAACTGTGAGGCCTTTTGGAGGCATTCTTTCTTGTCAACTCAGGAACCGAGTCAGCCTCCATTTCCTCTTCCACATGAATCGAAGAGGGGGTCGCGCCAGACAACTGTTCTTTGGAGCTCCCGCTCCTCGAACTCCCTGCGCCAGTAGCTCCACTAGATTTCCCTTACCACCTTTAAAGCGCAATGCTTCCATCGAATCAGCAACAAGTACATAATCATCTAAGCTTCGTTGTTGAGAGCGAACCGTACCTTTATGCGACGCAGCATCAGAAGTGGTTGCAGTTGGTTCTACCTTCACAGGGCGCGACCCCTCAACAACGGTAACCTTCTTCTTTTTGCTTTGCCTTTTAGGCTTCTGGTCTTCGGGATACGCCCCGAGATTGCCCAAACTACCTACAAATGTTGAAGGACGGGTGTTTAATCCATGATCTGATGAGGCAATAGACTTTCTGCTAGAAAGCAAGACAACATTGTCACCAGTAGGAGTTGTAGCCCGACATGGCCTAGGGTTCATTATATGCGCACATTCGGTCGCTGTAGGGCGCGCATCAAAAGATCGAGCTGGTGGATACATAAAATTGCCTTGGATCTGGTTGTACCAAAGGTCTTCATCTTGGTGTAAAGGCCGAACGCCCATAATCCCCGCATGCGCGGGAAATGCCCGATGGTAAAGCGGGGCCTCTACAAAATAAGTTATGAATTTGTCAAAAGTTATAGAGATAACAACGAAAGAAATAACATGGTAAAAGGATTACCTTGGTCTTCTAGAAGGAGCACGGGGATGCTCGTGTTAGTAACTGATCACTTATCACTTAGAACCGCCGCTACAAGAACTTGCTCTCCGAACGCCTGGTTAGGTAACGATTGTAGCTTTCATACCATACTACGCCTTTTGGCATCTTAAGATCTTCCTTAGGAATAGGCGTAGGGTCATGGAATTCCATATCAATCAAAATCACCTCCTCACGTATGTAAAAAATTTACTCTTCCAGTCATGGAAACTCTTCAGAGGGTGGATGAGCAGCTTTTTGGTCCCCCGGGTAGCAAAAGAATAAAACCCAAGTTTGGTTTGGAGTTGGTAGAAGGCGCAAAATTTATCTATCCTTGGTTCCTCACCCTAAGAGCGCAAGCAGAACTCGAAATGCCAAACCCTAACCATCCCCAAAGGGCTAAGATGCGATACATGAATATGATAATATGATAGCAAGACTCCAAAAAATTGGGTGGCGGGTAGTCGGAATTTACCCTCTCCGAAGAAATCGCAAACAAACTAATGTACCCCGGTGGTGCATCGGCAGTGGTTTGGCCCTTGGCCGGAAAGCGCGAATCCCATTCGGCGGCAAACTGTTGGCCTCATACCACCTGTTCGAAGGACACCTGCTCCTACTTTAACGGCGGCATAGTAGCACCAACTTCTACTATGTCAACACCCTCTACTTGATCAGACATGATTAAGGTATGGTAATAACAAGAAATTCCAAGAGAAAACAAAGCACTCTTGATGATTTCTTGAAAAAACTTGAAGAATATTTGAAGATCTTCAAGAACTACTTGTAGTTTTGAAGATGGAAAGAGGAAATAGGAGAGAACTCGAAGAGAAAGTAACCATTTGTTCCGACTCCTCGACTATTTATACCCATCGCATTTAATGCGATGGGTAACCGTGCCAGAACAAGTGGGGTGCGTCTCTAATCGGGAAACATCACATCATGCGGCAAATCCGGGCTGACAATTATCACGCGTGCGTGGTCTTCACTCGTTTGACACTCACATTGACGCCATGTCACCTACTGTGTCAGCAGCCCCATTAAATTTTAGAGTTTTTCAAATTTCAGGACGCTCCCTCGCAAATTTCAGAGTTTCACAAGTAAGCTACTTAGCCGCGTCGTTTAGGTCTTATCCCAATACATGTGCCGGCTTCTCTATCATACTTGGTAAATGCTCTCAAATACAAGATTACAACGCAGACACTTAGCTTTTATTTCTAGTCCAGGGCTCTAAACACTTGTTTCGCGCCTGGAAGCAGCACTAGATTGGGGGGACTTGAAGGGGTACGGTCCCAAATCTTGCGCCAACCAAATGAGATAACCTCAGGTCGCGTGCGAGACCAAACCCAAGATACAACATAACGATGACTTTTAAGATCTTGAGCCGACTTCATACATGTTTCTTGAGTCGCGCGCAAGGTTAGGAGTAACACAAGGTCAATTCTTACACTTAGTCTTTCAGAAAAGAAACTTGTTTCCTTTGACCTTGCGCCGGCTACACGGATGTTCCTTAAGTCACGTGAAAGGAAAAAGCGCAGGTTAACACCAATCAAGTACAAGAAGTGCAAGTAGCAGAGTTGCGGGCCAATAGGCGTTCAACAGGCCGTATTAGATCATGTTGCACGATGATCAATCGTGCAGGGGACAAAAAGTAGGCCAGAACACATGCATGGCACCAATCAGCTTGCGCCAACCACTACCACACGATCTCCACACAGCTGCTGATGACAGACTAGACAACAAGGACAACTGTCAGGACACGTGGATCCATTCACCTTGCGCCAGCTCTCCTGTCGCCTGGAACCACTAAGGGTCGTGGCAGAGGAGACAAAACGGATATTCCTTGGTGTCGATCTCAGGCCCAAGGCCCATCAGTCCATCTCCTTCACAAATCACCGCGGCTATAAATAGAGTTTAAGCATTGCTCTCTTACTCTCTCACTTAATACACACACTATTATCCTCAAAAACCTATACTTATCATCATGTCGGAGGGTGGCTACAAGGAGAACCCCCTATTCTCCTCCTTGTTAACGAGCTTACGACGTGGTGTTGGTTTTGCAGCATCTTTATTGTTGTTTGGACGAGACGAAAGAAGATTAATCTTTATTTGTGGAGACACTAACCACATACTAATCACTAGTTTCTTCAAAAACCAACCCAAAATCAACATTGTTCAAAGCACATGAGTCGTCATCTAGGACACTATGAGGATAAGGAAATTTCTCATCTTGTGACGATAAAGTAATGTGAAACCTTCAAGAATCAAGAATAGGGCACATTGGTTGAGCGAGGTTTGACAAAGTTGAAAGAAGAGAAAAAGCTTGGTTTAGAAGAGAGTGGATAGTTATGTTTTACTTAATTTACCCTGGGTATACAAATGTAGTAGACACATGTTTGAATACAATTCTTTTCTACGTTTTTTTCATTTTAGATCACACGGAGTGGATGTGAAATACCGGCGTTGTAGCCTCTCCATGTCGAGTACACCGGTCCGAGAACGACGTGAAGGGCAGCGTTGGGCAGCAAGTTTCCCATCGGCGTGGAGTGAAAAGGGGTAATGAGGTGCGTGTTCTTATTAGTGTGGCTTATAACAGTTGGACCCCAACGGCTACTTAAAAAAAAGGATTTTCAATTAATTTTTTTAACCAACCTTTATAAAAAAAACCCAACTATTCCACCATTTTCACCTCATTCTCTTCTACCCAACTCTAAAATTATAAAATCTCTCTACTTTTTATAAAAAAAAATGCATCCATACAACCGCAACTTCGATCCAAACAACCCATATGGTGTGGGCGAAATACCGAACACTACTTCACCTCCACCGTCTCAAGCGAGTCAAAACTGTTTAGTGGGACAATCATCGTCCAAAAGGTCTAAAAGTTGTTCCTCAACTAATCGCTCAAATGCTCGTACCGAGTATGAGATCAACTTAAGCAACAATAATGTTGAAGCCGAACGCCGAATTGGAAGAGATAAATAAAAAAAGAGGTCGCATAAATCGTACACTACAAGTGATGAAAGAAACCCCGCTTTGGTCGACGTCGAAGAACAAATGGCTATGTCTAATAACATCCAAGAAGAAGGAAACACCCACAAAATAAAAGCTCTTGAGGTTTTCGAATGAAAAGTCAATTTGAAAAACGAGAAGGACTTGGCGAAAGAAAGGCAAGCGGATGTGAAATTCCTCGCTATAAAAACCGATCACCTCTGAGACGAAGAGATATAAATGTATGAGAAATTAAAAAAAAATCAAGACAAATTGTCGTAGTTAGTTTCGGTTATTTTTTATGTTTCCTTTTTTTAAATTATGTAACCTTATGTTATTTAAATTATGTAATATTTTTTTATTATTGTTAATTATTATATTCATGTTAATGTTTTCTTAAAAAATTTATAGATTTTATCTTATTTTTAAATATAAAATATTAATAAATAGTGTGTATCACGTGTCGAATCACGCTACTCTTTCATGCTTCTTCCCACTTCTCTCTTTTTTTACACCACTTCACTTTTAAAACACGTGCTGACGTGGCAGATACATATGGAATAACGCATATTTTTAACGCCCTCGACTCCGTATAGTCTCAAAACTATTTTGTTTATTTTTATATTCGCAGGGGATGAGTTGTTGGATAAACATAAAAGGGTAAAGAATAACGGAAGAAAGCTCGATCAACCATTGACTTTAATTCTAAAGCTCTAACTAGATGCATTTTTAATACTAAATTATATTTCCGCAAACCGGACCACTTTTCACGAAGACTTACGATTCAAGGCAATATAACAATTGCATATATCCACCACATAATTGTTTTTTTTATTGTATTTCCGTCAAAGCTTCCAAGATATTTAAATGAAAGAACTTGTTACTATAAATTACTGATGTGATTAATAATAAAAGAGTCTTAACATTCACACACTCATCTCTTCTATCTCTCTATATACATATATATAGTGAGAGAGTTAGATAACAAGGATGTGAGAATAAAAATTTAGTAATGTAAGAACAGAATAGCCCGATCCTTGAACTAAGCGGGTTTTAACTCACCGCACTGTCGTGCCTTCAGGTGAGTGTTCACAGGCTTCGCCAACTTTATCGTCCAGGTGGACACTGATAGAATCTCGGTAGAGATTCACATGAGGGTTCCTTAAATACCTTCCCAATCGGTAATTTGATGGTCTTCCGTAAAGACTTTCATGCACACCTTCCTTCATAAGGACAGATAACCAGGTGGGTGACTCATTCGTAGGTAGGAGTATCCGATGCTTTGACTCCTTCTTTTAGTAGTTCCTTTGAAGCTAGTAACTAGAATATAGGACCCAGTCTTAGGTGAGGGTTTTTCGCAGTTTAAAGACGAGTATATTTTAATATGATAAATTTTATCACTATTCTATTTGAATGATGTTTAAAAAAAAGAATGAGCCTAATAAAACAAGAGTTAATGATTAAAATCTCTTGACAATATTAAAGAAAAATCAAGAAATATAACCAAGCGGTGGCAGAAAGAGCATTACGGTTCTCAATGCCACTCGTACAAAACAAAAGGCAAAAGCAAAAAAAGTAACATCAAAAGGAAAAGGAAAATATATTTAAGTATTAAGTAGCTAATAACAAAATGGTTTTTAATCAAATAACAATAACAATTAACTGCTAATATTAATTATATATAATAACTATTTAAAATACACTAAATATATGTTTATGTTCTTTAAAAATATAGAATATAATGTGTTATAGGTTAAAACTGTTTGGAAAAACAACTATTTGAAAGTGTTATCAATATGTAAGAATAATGGTAGTCATGCATTTTAGTAAATGTTTTAATTCAATACTTTTTGTATACACTAGCAATAGTACTTGTTTTGATTCATTGTACTAGTCACATTCCAAAATGATCGAGCATGAGTTAAAGGTGGACACACCCAGATAAAAATAACTTTAGCGAATACAGATTTCGTCGCTAACCCTCCCACATCCACTTGTTAGTATTCACTAAGAGTTTATCTTCACTATT
This sequence comes from Scalesia atractyloides, assembly GCA_947069175.1. Taxonomy (NCBI): domain Eukaryota; kingdom Viridiplantae; phylum Streptophyta; class Magnoliopsida; order Asterales; family Asteraceae; genus Scalesia; species Scalesia atractyloides. Next base: position 7,372,555 of record CAMTDV010000001.1, read on the forward strand.
AATTAACTTCTTACTAAACAAAGATAGTGATTTCTATTACATACAATCGTCTCACAAATTGGGTAATAACCATTTTTTTAACGTCTCGCCAGTTGGATAGTGACCACCTCTTCAACGTCTTACTAATCGGGTAGGAATCACCCCTTCAATATTTCACTAATAGGATAGTGATCACTCCTTTAACGTCTAACTACGTTGGTATCAACTACCATATTCCATAACATTCATCATTCGTGAATCGTGTCGCTATCTGATGGTAGAAAGAGATGAAAAGAACACATCAACTACTCTCATTTGTAAAAGGGTGTTTAAAAGTTTTACGTAAACTTATAATCAGAATAAAGTAAAGCTTGTTGGAAATTTTTAAAATATGATGAAAGGAAATCTATTGAGATTACTAAAGAAGTTTTACATATAGTGACAAACTTTTGAGTAGAATTATTTAGGTCACTTGTTTAATTTTCTATTAGAATAATAATTTTTTTCACGTGGTGTATTGATAACAACTGTTGAGTGAAGTTTCTTTTATTACAATTGATTTGAGAGTTTATGGCAAAATTAAATCTCTAATTATGTTGGACTTTTCACCACCCATGACTCTTGCATGCTTAGTAAGTTATGTGTCTCTTTTGATGTGATTAGATGAAAGAAGAAAAAATATAAGTAAAAAGATACAAGAAATAGAGAGGTATGCATGAAGAGTCCTTAAAGAAGAAGCACTTTATGACCCATATGTTGGGAACATAAAGGCATAAGTTTCTCTATACGATTCAACTACATTTTTATTGTTAGTTTCCAAAAGATCTAACACTATGATTTTACCCTGTGTAACCTCGGGCATGTGGCCTTCTCCGGTAGTACAGACTGCTTCGGCTGTTGTACCGTAGTAGACAGACGTGTCGTCTTTAGTAGAGACGCGAAATTTGTTTTAAAGGAAGCATGTTGAACACGTGCCTCAGCAACAACCGTCAACATTTGTTTGTTCTTTTTGTAGGAAATTAATGTAAAAGAAGACGTGGTTCGAGACCTCGTTGAAGCCTACAAATTGGACTTAAAACACAATAGACCATACAAGAAGATATGGTTAAAGCTGTTGTTGAAGACCATAGTTTGAATCAGTTTAATTACATATGTTGTATTATACGTTATATTCGCAAGGCTTTGTACACAGTACATATACTATAATTTCTCAAATATATAAAAAGAGTATCTTTACTAATTTTTATTTATATAAGCTTTTAATTTTGTTGACCCATGTCTTACAAAGCTTAGATAATATGATTCTGGATATATTAGGAAGTTTATTTGGGTAGAAAGTTTACGAAGTAATCTTGACCATCTATTTAATAATCAAAGGCTAATATTAAATAAGTGAAATTGATCAAAAAGGAGAAAGCATGTGGCTTTGTCTAGGGGTATTCTAGTCAATCAAAGGCAATAGTTTTTCTCTCCTCCAATTCCCCTCCTCCCCCGGTTTTTTAAACGTTAGTAACTCTTTCATATGAAATTATTCTTGTATAAAAATTGCACCATAAAAACCAGCGTTTTTTATCTTTAAAATGAGTATACTATTGTTATACTTTGAAAAAAAATCGAACACCAAATACGTAAAACGCAATTGACAGAAAACACAAAGAAATGTGTTTTTCTAAAACGCAATGGACAATAAACACAAAGAAATATGTTTTTTCTAAAATGAAATGGATTAAAAACACACACAAATGTGATTTTTCTAAAATGCAATAGACTAAATGCACACAAAAAAATTGTTTTTTAACTCTTTTGTAAAAACAATGATTTAAAAACACACAAAAATGTGTTTTTTCATTGTGTTATAAAACGCAATTGCCTAAAAACACACAAAAAATGTGTTTTTTCATTATGTTATAAAACGTAATACACTAAAACACAAAAAAAAAAAGTTTTTCCATTGTATAAAACGTAATTGAGTAAAACACAAATAAAAGGTGTTTTATCATTGTGTCAAATACTCACAAATTTTTTAAAAGAACACCCATTATGATTTTAAACACAAGAAAAAACAAAGACATGTTTAAAAACAGAAACAAAATAACTAAAATTATAGTTTTGGAAAACCAATGATCTCATTCCAGGAATTGATTTAGTTTTTCCAACCCAAAATAGCACATTTGACCTTTGACTAAATATATATATTTGAATAATTGTTTCATGCCATTGTTGTAAAACGCAATTATAAAAAGGACTTGTGCACAACAATTATAAAATGCATCTGTGCACCAAGTCAAACTAACCTCTGTTTCTTTTGTTTAAATGAATACAGAATACAACGCAATTAATAAAACGCAATTAATTCAATGGCTCTTTTGTTTCAATGCCTTCTGAAAAAACGCAACCCATTTAACGATTTCAATAAAACGCAATTCATTCACAATCAATTCATCGATGCTTCGGCCATGGTGTCGGTGACGATGAACGGCGCATCAGGAGCGAACGCCACCGATGCAGATCTGTTAATCTCTTTTGTGGGTGGATGTGTCAAGTTTGAATAAAGATTGAGAGATCTTCGGCAAGGGTTCGGATTGTGATTTGTGGACGGTGACCATGTGGTAGGAGTGGGGTGACAGTTATGGTGAAGGCGTGGCGATGGAGTGGTGGCGGTGACGGCAACGGTGCGTGGTGAAATGGTGACGGTGGGATGAACCATAAAGATATGTACAGGGTTTTTTTTCTAAATCTAGGGTTATATTAGATTAATTTATGGTTGACAAAAATACCTTTGCTTTTGATTTTTATTCTCTGTCACGTGTCCTTCTACTATTGCTTCCTATCCTTACTACCCAAAACATACTTGCTATTTAATTCTCTCCATAGATAATATAATAAAGAGTAAATTACGATTTTGGCCCATGTGGTTATGTCACTTTTACCCTATTAGCCTAAAACGGAATCTTTTAACATATGTACCCCCAACGTTATTTTATATAACTGTTTATCCCCTTGCCACTAACACCATCCATAACCCAATTTAAATATAGGTCATATACACCTCACATGATGTCCATTCCAAAGCCTAATTCCACTATGGTTATGGTTACATGTAGATGTGGGGTTCACGCCATCGTTCAAACCTCCCAGACTTATTTCTCCCCTTCCGGTTTCTAATTGTGTTCCGGGCAAATTTTCGAATATACAAGGTATTACATTACATACAGAGGAATATACAAAAACAAATAAATCTGATAACAATCCTTTATAATGTAAACACCAAATATGTAAGTTTTTTATGGATTTATTTATGACGGATGCAGGGTTATTTATTTATTTATGGGTTTATAAGTAGGTTGGTGAATTGATATTAATGCCCTCATGTGAGGGGCACATGACTAGCTTTTAACTAAACAAATGGATAGAGTTACTGATAAGGGCCAAAATGGTTAGAAAAAAAAGCATTGGAGATCAGATGTTAAAAGATTCATTTTTGGGCTAATAAAATTAAACTAAAACAACCAAAAGAGCTAAAATTGTAATTTACTGTATAATAAATTTATAATATTTTTTACCCGTAGTCGTAAAAAAGAAAGAGATGAAAAGAACACACCAACTACTCGAAAACGAAAGGCACGAGCTAAGGTGGGTCGCAAGCAATACATGTACCATGGACTTGGTAACGTAAAGATTCCGTTGCTAAATTTCAAAAACCAACAAAGAGTTAACATGACTACTAAAATTCTTGTATTCAAGTACATATTAAAAATGACTGATAATATATATTTTATTTTATCAATGATTAATTACATTTTTTTTCCATTGATTTGACCAAATTTATGAAAGTCGTCCGTAACATTAATCTTAATAAAAAATCACTAATTCAGAACATTAATTTATTCCTTGATTGTTAAACATAACAACCCACATATTATATTAACATTCTTATATCTCATATATGTATTTGAAATTATCATTTTAACCTTTTGAAACTTATGCTTTTCATTACTCAAGAAAAGAACTAATGTCTCTTTAGGCCGCAAAGTAAATATGATTCTTTAATTTGTGTTCTAACTTCTAGATATAAATCTGCTTATTATTTCATTTATATATTAAGTCTATTTTTATATAATATCTTATATACAATATTTCTTTCTAGATTATATTCATTCACTTTCTATAATATCTTATATAAAATATTCTTTCTAGATTAATTTCATTCAGACCATGTCCAATGCAAAACATTTAACTTTTACTTGTCTTATGTGGATTTAGCATTTAAGGATGAATGCATTTGAGAGTTTTGCATAATGTTCTTGGGAAAGAATAGTGTATTGATGGGATGGTGGGCCACTGTGTTTATTTGTATTTATTTTTCTTGTTTTAATTTATTTTGATATGCACAAATAAGTTGTACATATAAGTTTTAGTGACTTGTATATCATTTTTTTTTTCATTTCAAATATAGTAATTGTACAAAATAACAAAAAAATATAATGTTTTTATTTTAAAACATAAGTTTATTAATGCTACTTTCATAAAAGAAATAATACAAAAGTTTAAGATACATATATATTAATGTTCGTGTTTAGAAGTAGAATGTTTTGTTTTTAAATTCGATATAGATAATGCGAAAATAACAAAAAAATATATTGATAAAGTAACTTAATTATTAAAAATAAATGTAAAAGTGGTGATGATGTGGAAATATAAGTATTGGCAAAGATGTTTGTAATGTTGGACTGAAAATGTGAATTTTAGCGTATTTGAGAAAATATGATGTGACAGTTGACTAGTCATATTTATGAATGCATTTATCAACTTGCATTGGTGACGGTCTCATATAAATCTGTGTGATCTTTTCTTCTATTATGTTCTTTACATATTATACATAACACAAATATTTAATATAAACTCATTAATTGTTTCAAGTATTTTTAAGGCAAATCGGATTTTAAACATTAAAGTATGATTTATTGGTTGAAATAACCCGTGTTAACATTATGACGAGTGATACTCATAAATTTTACATCCGTTACTAAATACAATCCAGCTCTAGTGGAAAAGTAATTTCGTCCGCCCTTAAGTTTGGATTAAGATCAAAATTAATCAATTATTCATTAGGGGCAAATAAAATTATTTTTTCGTTAGAGTTGGATTGCTCGTAAATTAAAGTGAAAGTTTGAAGTGTCATAAGTTACAATGTAAGTATAGTCTATCCGACATAATTTGGATGATTAAAATTCGGCTAGGCTATTTTAGTTTCATGTCATTATGAAAAAAAAATGTAGAATATTAATATAACTTGTTCAAACAAGCTTCTATTTTTTTTTATAGTTTTAGATATACATATATCTACTTTCTATCTGTAACAAAAATTTTGTTTTATTATACTTATAAATATTATTAAGAATTAGTTGTGTTGGTATATAGAGAGGGAACAACGGTTGGAGATGAAGTATAATGAGGTGGTCTCACCTGATACATGCCCGACAGGAGGTGTCAGGATCAACAGCCCTGATGCACATGTGGTTTGTCGAGTCCGTGGGTCCTGACCCTGACACATGGCTTATGGACCAGGACTGGTGTTTTCTTTGACCACATCTCAATATTAACGGTCTTCCCTACTCCCCCAACTCAAACGGCTCCTCCTCAACATGCATGTTCCGTTATTATTATTATTATTGTTATTATTATTATTATTATTTTTCTAGTTTAGTCGAAAGAATCTAATATGTTTAATTATTAAATTCAGTTTTGTTTCACTGCGATCTTAAGAGTATATTGTGTAGTGGGCGTGACGAGGTATCACCTCACTCCCATGGGGTGACACGTTAAATATTGTGTCCAGTGGCGAAGCTTGACATTTTTTACGGGGAGTTGAAAATGTATACATCCAAAAATTTCTATAGAACTAGGGGGTCGAAAATGTATATACCCAAAAATTTCTATACGAAAACCACATATATAACACTACTGAGCGAAAAGTTCAGGGGGTCGGACGCCCCCTCCCCCCTCGGCCCCTCTTAAGTTGCGCCCCTGATTGTGTTGTGGGCGCTAAGTAGAGGTGGCATGAAGGGAGTGTCGTGGCTCTAACAGATGTGAGAGAGAGTTGTGTAATTAACTTTTTTTAGTCAATCATACCATTACTTTATTTAATTGTTTTAGTTAAATCACTACACACTTTTAATGATACTAGATGGGTGCCCACGCAATGCGGCCACGAACACAAGACAAGGCTTAGCCGAGTCAAGGCTATCTCGAGCTTGACTCGATCTTCATACTGAGCTGGCTCAAATAGGCTTAAAACTAAAATCGCGCTGAAATCTTAAACTCGAGCCCGCCTTAATAAAACATTTAGCTAGCTCACTTGACCAAACAATATAACTTATTCTTGCCTAAAGGTGAAAATAAAACTTTACTTAGTCAAATGACCGAGTATTTAAGTTGCACATTATTTAACTCTTGTAAGGGTTTAATTTGCATTTATAGAGTAAGAGATCTATTCAGTTTTATTTCATCGTCAATATGGAACAAATAAACAATAGAATAGAATAGATCAACTCTTTAGGAAAGGAAGGGGCCATTTTGTAGTCATTTAATTTATCCAAACTTTATAGAGTAGGTGATTTATCCACTTTTGTTCCAACTTTAAATAGAAGGACAAAAGGGCAATTTCTATATTACTTTAAGACATTAATATCCGTTAAGATCATTAAAATTATGGTAAAATAACTTTCTTTTAATTCAAAGAGTGGTATTTTAAGATGGTATAGATTGATGTTAATTAAAGCACCACTACTTACGTGGCAGTGGCATAACAAGATTTTTCTTCTTCAAATTTTAGTTAAACTACTATAATTGTCTAATCATACTGCCAATCTATATGAGTGGGTTCAGTGTACGGGTGACGTGTTAATTGGATAAAAAAAATGTAACGCTTTTTCTTTGAAGTGTTAACCATGTAAAACATTAGTAAATTATTCGTGAACTGTTTAGTAAAAAGTTTGTTTATTTAATAAATGAATTAAAATGAACAAATATATTTTATTCAGGTTCGTTTAATTAATAAATGAATATAAATCAATAAACATTTTTATTCAAATTCGTTTATTTAATAAATGGATGAATATCAACAAACATTTTTATAACATGAACACGAAATCCATTTGTTTAAACATTCACGTTCATCCGTTTATTTGGTAAACTATAAACAAACGAACATACAAAACAAGCTTTGTTGATATTCATTTAGTTCATCTAGAGTCCCTATATATGAGTAGATATTTCAAAGTGAACCGTTTAAAGGTTCAATCGCCTATTCACCATTATCCATCTTCAATCAGTTATAAAAATTGGGTCTTTGGGGACTGGGGCTAATACTTTCTGATCTGAGCCAATCTGGTCCAGTGATTCGATATGGACCTTGCTTTAGACCCAACGGTTACATCTCTCCTTTTCTAAATTTAATTAGAGAAAAAAAAGTTGCTCAAGTAACTATTATATCATATAATGAAAAAGCTTGCGCGTTGCGCCGGGTGTAGATGTGCACAAAAAACCTGAACCTAGACCTGAATCTGAAAAAAAAATCTGAACACGGGTATTAGAAAAATCGTGGTTTTTAAAACCGAACCCGACTCTACCCGTATGGTAGAGACCGTGTATGCATATTTTGTTCAATACCCGTACCCAAACCCGGGTTTTTTCGTACCCGGGTTTTCAACATACCCGGGTTTTCGTAATACCCGGATCCTTTGTATACAACAACTTTTCTTGAACGTTTAGAGCTTGTTTTAAGCTTTTTTGGGCAAATTTCAATGCATACAATATGTGAATATAAAAGTTTCCATTATATTTCTTTGTTTTATACCAAAAAAATGAATCGAAAAAACCCGGTCTATACCCGAACCATGCCCGAACCCTACCCGGACGTGGAAATAGGGTATTCTAATACCCAGGTATTGAAAACCTGAACCCGAACCCTACACGAACCCGGGTACTGATCGACGTTGAATTACCGATCAAAGATAAAGGATTAAATGCTCCTAAGTACCCTAAATTAGAGTTGCAAATAGGGTGTCAAACCACGAAGAGCTAGTGGTTGGTGCAAGATCTCAATCGATTGCAAAACATGGTAAAAACTTAAAATTGGATTTGTGTTTTGATTTGAGAAATTAGAATTAACTAAAGTTGTAAATTCAATAAAGTAAACAATGAGCACAACCAAGTATCAAGTTTGATAGCACAATTGGTAATTTAAGTTTGTGAATCTGGTTTGGAAGATTATATAGACATAACCTTGTGACATCATATGTGAATTGAGTATTCAAAGGCCTATACTTGTGTATCTAAGCTTACAACGATTGAACACCAATGTAATTAGGCTATCACAAAATGATCACCATCAAATATAAACATGTTAACATAACCTTCAATCATATATCTTGACATTCAATGATTAAACACCAATTAACTCAAAATATATGAAGTGATTCAAGAAAACAACGTTTAGGAACAATCAACACATGAATTAATACATAAAAACTTAGCAAATGAAATAGATCTTTAACAAACACCATGAATTCATATCCAACATAGATAAACAACTCAAATTGAACTAAATAGCATACAAACCCTATCCCTTGGTTGTGATCACAAGGGTTTTAGCGACACATGATCATGCTTGATGAAATTATGTTGCGATTTCGATAGCAATTGGAGAAATCTTGATGTTAAAACACCTTGTCCCTTGATGACTCCTAGCCTCCAGTGTGTGGAATGGATGAAAAAATGCGACCTCTTCCTTTTAGAACCGTCAAAAAATGTGAAAAAACCGTCAAAGAACCGTAATAGGCCGTAATTTCCGGCGTAGGGCGGAATTTCCGCTCTGCCTACTTCATTTTCCGCTCCAAGTACTGTATACGGTCCCAATTGACGCCAGGGACCGGGGCGGATTTTACGACGCCTGAACCTTGTTTTGCCTCTTTTGCTTCCCATTCTTGCCCCGGATGTTTCCTCTTGATTCCATGATGCTATATCAATCCAAGATGCCTCCAATCATCATCTGAAATTTGCACAAATAAACTTGAAAAAGTAACTTGTTTTTACGTACATTTAATCATAATAAATGGTACTTAACATGCAAAAACATTATACATTGGAAACATATATAAGGTACACATGGTATAGATTTTCTGACCAAAACCCGGACTCGAACCCGACCCGGGTATGACCAATACCTGAAAAGTCAAAATCCAATCATACCCGTACCCGGTATATATCCGAACTCGGGTATTAGAAAAAACCCGATTTGTGCACCTCTAGGCAGGCATCCTGACTGATATCATATTCAATTATGATGTTTATTAATATTCATTTAGTTCATCTAAGTCCCTTATTGTTTGGTAACAAGAAGTCACGAGTTCGAATCTTATACTTTTTTTTTGTGTTGTGTTTTTTTCCTAATCTAAATTTAAAACTACAGGTTTCTTACTTCCTAAACAAACAAATGCAAACATACATAAATTTGGTGCATCAGTTTTTTGATATTTTGACTTTTGGAGCTGGTCCATTAGGACTTTTGATGGCTATAGGTTTTTAATTATCTTGCCTAGCACCTAGGCATTCTATTAATAAGATTTGTTAGCCTTAAAAAATTACTTTCTTAAAACTTGATCCCTAGGGCCAATGACATAATTATCGAAAATTTGTATGTTATGAATTTTAACTTTAAAAATTTGCAATATTTTTTTTTTTGTTTCGAATGGTATCATTTTCTTATCGTGTGTTTTTTAACGAGGAAAGAATATATATCTTTTGTTATGTGTTCCTCGCTCTGACCCGATCCGAACGACGATCAACCTGAAAATTTTAACGTCGGGTTGTGAAATATTAGAACATCGGAAAAATTGAATTCCATTAAAAAAAACCTGAGTCCGCCACTGACTAAATTCATGAATGTTGAGGAAGTTGATTTTTACACAAATGAAATAATCAGAATAAATCCTAATCTTGATACGACGTGATGAGAATCTTAAAACAAAATTGTAGATACATATCGGATTAGTTATTGATGCCGTAGACGTTTTCCAACTTATAATGGGTGGATTTTTTTTAATATGATGCTTGAGATACATATATACGTGTATATATATAGACACATCATCTACTAAAATTTGTTCGAACATGCTAAGCTTTAATAAATCTATATTGTTTTCCTGATATTAGATCAAATACAAATAATTTTAACGTACAAAACATACGTACCGAAGGTTTTGCTGAAAAAAACGCGGTGGCATTTTCGTAATTATTTGCTCGTGAGGGTAATTATCAAAATTACTCTACAAATGATCTTGTAGATTAATTTTGATCTTGTAGATTAATTTTGTAAAATGTTCTTGTAGGATAATTTTGATCTTGTAAGTAATTTTGTAGAGTATCATAATTACTTTACAAATGATCTTGTATGGTAATTTTGAACTTGTAAGGTAATTTTATAGCGTATTATAATTATTCTACAAATGATTTTGTAGAGTAATTTTGAATTGTATGTTGTTTTATAAACTTACAGAGTAATTTTTGATACGCATGTAGAGTAATTTTGATGCAGAGTAATTTTGATGATTACCCTACAAGATCAAAATTACTCTACAAGATAATTTGTATAGTAACTTTGATAATAACCCTACGAGTAATAATTACGAAAATGTCACCGCGTTTTTTTTTTTTTTTGACCTTTTCATACCTTTCATACGTTTAATACGTTAAAGTTATTTTTACGAAAGCTACCGATTCCCATAACACTAAGATAAAGCGCCAAACTGACACTCTTGAGATTGCTTGCATTTGATCACAAAAGAATTCTTGCATACCCACCATTGTAAACACCTCAGAACTACCAGCCAACAAATATTGAGGCAATAACCACCATATCTTCATTGGGATCGTTGCACTCGGATCGTCCACTAATCCATACTCGCAAGCCGTTTTGAGTCTTTTTGACTCAACAACAGCTGCATCGACCATTGCAACAGTCGATATGAAGATCCTGATTCCAATTCTTTGAAGCATTGTTATGCCGGAAGGTATGTTTGTAACACTTCGGGTAACAGGAACTAAAATGGCGTCATAAATGGGAATACGGTTGCGTAAGTTAAACAGCTGAACCATATTGGAACTAGTCTAAGAACCGCCTTCGCTTCTTTCACCTCGTCGATGCTGCAAATGTTTTCATCTTCGTTTGATTCATCGCATGCTACCAAAGCTTTGTTAAGAAATCTGTTATTAACACATTTTCAACATGAAAGAATATGTTACGTAGAACAAAACAAATATTGGTGAATAATAGTTTTTGTGTATTGTATAACTCAAACCAATACAATGAAAAAGATAGTATTAAAGCTAACCAATTAATGTTTATAATAATAATTATAATAAAACATCAATAATTATCTATATAATAATAATAATAATAATATAATAGTAATAATAATAATAATAATAATAATAATAATAATAATAATAATAATAATAATAATAATAATAATAATAATAATAATAATAATAAAATAGATGATAAACTCGGTTAACATAGATGTTAATGATTTATAATCGTTTTAATGAGAATTTACCTAAATTGATGATCATCTTGAAGAGATTCACTTGAATAACTAGTTTGCCAATTTCGCGCTGCTTTAACAAACACGAATTCGGATAAAAGCGCTTCTCTCTTGAGGTTTCTCTCTAAACCGATAACTCATGGTTCCAGACAAGAACATGATCAATGCAAAACCCATGATGATACAAGGAATCCCAAAGCCAAGATCCCAAGTGAGGTTTTCTTGAATGTAACTGACAACAAAGATCCCAACAGTAGACCCACTACACAATCCAAAAAACCACCAGTTGAAGAATGAGCTTTTGGATTTGAGTTCATCTGGATCATCTGCATCAAACTGGTCAGCCCCAAATGCCTGCACGCAGGGCTTGTGCCTGCCTTGAACAAATGCCACTAGATATAAAGAAATGAAAAAAATGATAACTTGAATATGTGAAGAACATGGTGAGTCACCAATGGTGGTTTTGCAGTTGGAAGGAAGCAAAGTTGAAAAAGCCAGCAATGCAAGAGCCTGTTAATTAATCATGTGTGATCATTTGCTTAAGTTGAAAAAGCCTGCAACTTCTGGCTAAATTGGCCCGAAACATCTAAAAAAGGCTTGAAACCGGCCTAAACTAGCACTTAACAAGCCTAAAACGTGTCTAAAATTCCTAAAAATGGTATGTTTATGCTATGCACGTTGCTTATCTTAGGCCCCAACCTTTTAAGGGCCTTGCGCATAAGCTCAAGGCTCACCCATTGCGCTCTGACAACTATAATTGACAAAAGACTATGGATACCATATTTTTTTCTAAATAAACCTGAAATGTATTAAAATCTATATGCATTGATCTATTCAATTTATATAATGAATAGTACAAGAGTTAACATGGTTCTTGCAATTCTCAACATACTATCGGTTATAAAAAAACGCCCATTCAAATTTAAAAGTGAAGATAAATAGATGACATACCAGAATAGAGCAAAGAAGCGATAATAATAGTTACGTATCAACCGAGAAAAACATCAGCAATGAAAGCACCGACTAGGGGAAGAAGCGACGTCGTTCCAGACCAAGTGTTAACATTCTCTGCAGCCGTAGCCGTGGACTGGCCCAAGGGTCCAGTCAAGTATATGATCAAGTTTGATTTGACCCCATAGTATGCAAATCTCTCTGCCACTCCACACCTGAAGTCACATTAAAAAAGTTGTAAACCTTATCATAAATTTGAGTGTTTTTTTTCTGAGAGGATTAATTAAGATTACAGATGATGAAATATGCAGATCGCCAGCAACCGGATTTTGATCTGAGGACTGGATGGCCTTTGTAGTCAACGGTACCGTCGACGAAGTTGTTGAGCAGCGGAGATTGAACTCCGGCGGAATGTGTGCTGGTGCCGGTGTCATTCATGTTCACCTGTGCGATAGGGTATATGTTACCAGCTAAATACAATTAGTTTTATCACAAATGTAAATTGCAGTTTTACGTATGAACTGCTAATCATGTTGCATCCTTAAGTGTATAGCCAGCCCTTACTAAGGCTGACGGGTATGGTTGGAGCCCCTTAGAGGCTTCATTCTGACACCTCATCGCCACGCCATCACTAGCCTCCCCCCTCTCTTTAACTTGGAAGGTATGGGATAAAGCCCCTTCTCGTGAATGACGCCCCTCAACACGCAAATATGTCGCTATTGCTTGCCATTGCATTCACATCCCCTCAATAGCGCCCCTTGATGGTACGGTATGATAGGAGGGACGCTATTGTGTCCTCTTGGCTGAGGTGGCAAGGGCATAGCGCCCAATACCTCACACCCTAAAGATATATTTTACATCAATTGAATTGATTGTTATAGATGAACTAGGGCAACTGCTAAATAGCATTAAGCATAGTCATTGTGTTACAAATTAAATTCGGATAAACCATAAACGATAATAAATAACATTGATTGTTTACAACAATAATGTTGAATTTACAACCATGTTAATCCACTAATATATTCCTTTTTTTCAATATCATTAGGCTTAGCATAACGCTAATATATCTAAGGCTGTTCTTTTCTTTTTTTCAATATCATTAGGCTTAGCATAAAATGTTTTCCTGATATTCTTATCTACATTCTAAGACGTCGTTAAGACTATTTAACACTTCAAATAAAACAACAAATTAGCATTTGCATCATCTATGAACCTCAATTCACAACAAATCTTCACAATCTCATAAATCCACCTGCATCTGCTCCTGCACAACTCATCAACATCACAAGCCTCTTGCTCGATTATAAACATACGATTTCGCCGCATATATATAAACCACAAACGACCCCGCACTAATCGCAGCAAGAAGGTAGTAAAAATAATCAACACGACCACGATTCAAGTTATCAGATATCCACCCGTCTTCACCATCTCCGCCTGTCGCTTTCTCAACGATCGCGATAAGAAAACTACTCAGAAAGCTACCGATTCCCATAACACTAAGATAAAGCGCCAAACCGACACTCTTGAGATCACTTGTCATTTGATCATAAAAGAATTCTTGCATACCCACCATTGTAAACACCTCAGAACCACCAGCCAACAAATATTGAGGCAATAACCACCATATCTTCATTGGGATCGTTGCACTCGGATCGTCCACTAACCCATACTCGCAAGCCGTTCTGAGTCTTTTTGTCTCAACAACCGCTGAAACGACAATTGAAACAATAGATATGAAGATCCCGGTGCCAATTATTTGAAGCATTGTTATGCCGGAAGGTATGTTTGTAACACTTCGGGTAACAGGAACTAAAATGGCGTCATAAATGGGAATGAGGATGACAGCTGAGAGACTGAGGAAGGATTGTAGTGAGGCAGCGGGAAGTTCGAAGGTTGACCCGATTGACCGGTCCATTGTAGCTCCTTGTTTGATGAATAATGTGGAAGTTTGAGATAATGCAGTGGCATACGTTAAAAATATTGGAATTAGTCTAAGAACCGCCTTCGCTTCTTCCACCTCATCGATGCTGCAAACGGATTCATCTTTGTTTGATTCATCGCAGGAAACCAACGCTTTGTTAGAAATCTGCGATTAACAAATTTTCAACATGAAAGAATTTGTAACGTTGAACAGAACAAATATTGGTGAATAATATTTTTTGTGTATTAGTATTAAAGTTAACCAATTAATAATAATAGCAAGAGTAAAGTACACGGATGGTCCTTGTGGTTTACCAAAATTTTGGATTTGGTCCATAGCGTTCCAAAAGTACACGGATGGTCCCTGTGGTTTGCAGTTTGTAATGCATTTAGTCCCCAGCCAACAGATCTAAAGGTTTCATCATGTCTAAGTTAGGGACTAAATGCGTTACAAAGTGCAAACCACAGGGACCAACCATGTACTTTTGGAAAAATTTGGGGACTAAATGCTTTATATAAAGTGCAAACCATAGGGACCATCTGTTTATTTTTGAAAAGCTAGAGACCAAATCCTAAATATTGGTAAAACACAAGGACCATCCGTGTATTTTACTCTAATAGCAATATAAAATAATACAATAAGATAAAAACCTAAAGATAAATGTTAGATTAAATAAAAAAACTAGGATAGATGATAAACTCGGTTAACATAGACGTTAATGACTTACAGATGGATCGTTCTGATTAAAAATTTACCTGAATTGATGAGGATCTTGATGTTCTTGAGGAGATATTATTGCATCACTAGTTTGCCAATTTCGTGCTGCTTTAACAAACACGTTACCAATTCGGATAAAAGCGCTTCTCTCCTGAGCTTTCTCTCGAAACCGATAACTCATGGTTCCAGACAAGAACATGATCAATGCAAAACCCATGATGGTACAAGGAATCCCAAATCCGAGACCCCAACTAAGGTTTTCTTGAATGTAACTGACAACAAAGATCCCGACAGTAGACCCGCCACACAATCCAAAATACCACCAGTTGAAGAATGAGCTTTTGGATTTGAGTTCTTCTGGATCATCTGCATCAAACTGGTCGGCCCCAAAAGCCTGCACGCAGGGCTTGTGCCCACCTTGAGCAAATGCTACTAGATTAAAGAAACAAAAAAGATGATGACTTGAATCTGTGAAGAACATGGTGAGTCACCAATGGAGTTTTTGCAGTCGGAAGGAAGCAAAGTTGAAAAGGCCAGCAATGCAAGTGCCTGTTAATCATATGTGAGCATTTGCTTAATATGGTGATCGGGGCACGTTCTGTTCATAACCAATAATGTTGAGAACCGCAAAAACTGCATAAGCACTACACATTCTTTGAAAATATTAGATTTGTTAAAAAATGATTTATGTATCCCTCCAATTTTTTTTCTCCTCTGCTTCAAAAAGTACATGTACATATATACATGTGCATGAAGTGTACATTCATTTATGCATTTTGACCTATGTTGTCAAATGGCCTCTAGGCTCGCGCGTAGACTCTCAGGTGAGGCATGTCACAAGGAAGGCGCCTTGCGGCCGTTCAGGCGCTCCAGTGACGTTTTGGCGAGGTTCGGCCAGATATCCGCAAATCTGCAAATTCCAGCTACATTGTTCCGAAACATCCAAAAATGGCCTGGAAACAGCCTGAACTAGCCCTAAACAAGCCTAAAACGTGTCTAAGATCCAAAAGGTGGTATGTTTATGCTATGCATGTTGCTTACAACTATGCCCAAGGATCGCCCTTTGCGCCTCAGGTGCGCGTTCGACAACTATAATCTTGACAACAGAGTATCAATATCATATTTTTCCAAAATAAACCCCAAACATATTTAATACATGTGTATATATGTATATATATATATGCACTGATCTAGTCAGTTTAGTTAACGTGGTTCTTGCAATTCTCAACATACTCTTGGTATAAAACAGAAATGTCTCACCGATGATCATTAAAATTTCAAAGTGAAAAAGAAAAGATGACACACCAGAACATAGAGCAAAGAAGCACTAATAATAGTCAGGTATAGACCGAGAAAAGCATCGGCGATGAAAGCACCGACAAGGGGAAGAAGCGACGACGTTCCAGACCAAGTGTTGACATTCTCGGCCGCTGTAGACGTTGACTGGCCCAAAGGTCCAGTCAAGTATTTGATCAAGTTTGATTCGACTCCATAATATGCAAATCTCTCTGCCACTTCAACACCTAAGTTTTGAACATAAATAACTTGTAAACCTTATCATAATAATAATAATAATAATAATAATAATAATAATAATTTGAGTGTGTTTTTTTTTTATTTTTTATGAGAGGATTAATTAAAGTTACCGATGATGAAATATGCGGATCGCCAGCAACCGGATTTTGATCGGAGGACTGGACGGCCTTTGTAGTCAACGGTAGCGTTGACGAAGTTGTTGAGCAGCGGAGATTGAACTCCGGCGGAGTGGGTGCGGGTGCCGGTGTCATCCATGTTCACGTGTGCAGTGTCTGCATTGGTATTTGGTATGCCTCTTCTTCATCCGTAATTTATGTCATCATTATCGTTATCTCTTTTTCTATAAATAGTTATCTTTTAAACGTGTATCTTTCGGGTTATACCCTAATTAAACTAAGTGCAATATTAGAAAAATCGTTCATATTAAGTTTTTAACTATTAAAAATAAAAATTACATTTTATGGTTTTTATTTTATTTTATTTTGATTAACTCATACTTATGTAATATATATATGTACTTCAACTAGTTTTTGCCCCACTCGCATTGCAGGGACACTAAGTCGAATATTTCTCTCTCATAGCATGTACGTCTATGTTTCGGTTACTCGTACATACTACTTATAACATGATCTAAAAAAAGATGCACTGATTCAACAAGTTAAAACAAAACACTATCATACTTTTGCTAAAAAACAATGGAAAAACTCCTGCTTGACACAAACAAAAATTACATCGAGCCAACCAATTAAAACAAAACACTACCATAGTTTTGTAAATAAAAAGACACTAAAACGAATTTTACAGTGAGGGCAAAATCGTAATTTGATAGGAAAAAAACAAAAAACAAAAAACAAAAAACAAAAAACAAAAGCAAAACTATAAATTTGAGCTAAGGGCAAATTAGTAATTTTTCTAGGAGAAAGAAAAAACAAAACCAATTACAAAACTATAAATTTAAACACGACAAAATCACAATTTGGGTGGACAATGAGGAAGTGTCAGACAACTGTCTGATACTATTCCCCTCCATGGGAATTGTATGATATATAAATATAAATAAATATTTTATTTTTAAAGTATACAAATTTAATTGTATGATATATAAATAAATATTTTATTTTTAAAGTATACAAATTTAATTTTTTAATATGTGTTCAATTTGATCTGAACC
The DNA here is from genome assembly GCA_947069175.1 of Scalesia atractyloides. Lineage (NCBI taxonomy): Eukaryota > Viridiplantae > Streptophyta > Magnoliopsida > Asterales > Asteraceae > Scalesia > Scalesia atractyloides. Next base: position 7,390,442 of record CAMTDV010000001.1, read on the forward strand.
TATACACTTTGTAAAAAAACTCATTTTTAAAAAGGTACAAGTTAATAATCACCTAATAAAAACCATTTTTTAGTTAAATAAACAATTCCAAACACCCTTTAGACTATTTGGTGTTGTTGTGAAGATAAAGGAGCATGGAGCGTCACGTGTCTCTCATGTCAGCGTAGGGGGCCTTGCCCTCCGAAACCCCAAAACCATGAAGTGGTTGTGAAGGTGAAGATAGTGTTTTTAGTTTATTATTATTTTTATTATTGCACCAATCAACAACACATATCTTCACAATAACCAATCACCATCCACCACATCCATACCCCCACGAGCATGAGAATCTCCAAGCCCCATGAGGCAAACGTTGGACCACGCCACACACGGGGTGGTGCTGGTGCAAGAAGGGGCTCCCCCTCTCCAAGCCCCACATTGGATGGTCTTAATATACAAATATCTTAACAAGTTTTAGGTTGTATAGTTATGTTTATTTTCCTACCTTTTCACCGGTAATCTTTTTCTAAGGTTAATCAAAGTTAACTAAGTAACAAACAATATATTGTCATCATCTTGGTGCTACCATTGAGATCAATGCCGCCACTATCTACCACCATCATTGTCGCTTATGCTTCTATCTTCGGCGTATCCATTATCTCTGTCGGACTTTAAAAAAAATCCAAATTTTGATATTTTTAAAAACAAATAAAATAAATAATAAATATATAAAGTAAACAAAAAAATATATTTTATTTATTCTAATATTTTTATAAGTTATATAACATAAATTTGTAAAAAAAAACCATAGAAAACTAAATAAATAAATAGTAAAAACTCACTAAAATTCGTCTTTATAGATATTTAGAAGTAATACAACACAACATAATAAAAAAATACCAAATAAATAATAAGTATATAGAATAAATCAATAAAACTCATAGTTTATTTAACGGTAAAATCCGGATCCTAAACACCTGGATTGGATTCAATGCGAGAAGGTCTGAAAAAATCTGACGGGTTAAAAAAGTTGAATTAGGATTGGATCCTACCAATTGTATCCGGTTTTAAAAGTCCAGGTTCCCAATTATTTTTCGTATCGGTTTTGGATCCGGATTTTTTTACACCTACATTTCACCACTTGCAAGTTGCATAGACTTTAAAATAAACTTGGGCCCTAACTTACAAAAACTTGGGCCCAGAAGTTTAGATTGCCGTAATTTACGATTATGCCATTCATACAACTATTGGGAACGTGTGATATCATTTCAGCGGCTCGTTATTTTCATCGCGAAAACCCTCGTCGATCCTGCTGACGAGAAACGAATCAAGTCACCTTTTCTTTGATTTGCAGAGAAGCAAAGATCCAAAAAGGGAAAACCGATCTTGAATCCAAAAAAATGGGTGAAAATAAAGAGATTGAGGCTCAATATGATCTGAATGCAAAGTGGGACGCCTGTTTAGATTTGGGTGTTCGTCGGTTCGTTTACTCTTCTGCCGCAGGTGCCTTCGCCGGTCTTCTTTTGTTCCGTGAGTGCTTGTTCCATTGCCAATTAGTTTATTAAATTTTTTATTTAATTGTTGTTTAATATGCTATTTCTTGGTAACAGACAATCGATGTGATTTGTTAGAATATGTTAATGTAGAAAGGAATTGCAATTGGCTTTGGGTTGATTGTTATGGTGATTATTGGAAGTGATTGTCTAGTAATTTTGCGATATTTGTAAAGCAAATGTATGAAATTGAAGCAAAATCAGGAAATGTTTGTGTCTGAGTGGATGATGATGATGATGATGATACAGTTTATGTTAGGATTTAGGATGTGAATTTAGGCATTTTTCTAGAAGTTGAAGTTATGTTTTTTATTATTATTGTTATTTGGGAAATTGGCATGTAATAATCCCTGGTAACGTCATTGGCCATTTGGTAGTTCCGCTTTTGAATATTCCCCCATCCAGTCCAACCTTAAACCTATTTTTTCTTCACCGGTCCCCTGTTAGTAAGTTTTTTTCCGAATTACAAACAGATGTTTTAGGGCTTTTGATCAGAACGACGATACGAGTCCATTGATGTAAAACTTACCTCGAAATGATGCTCCAAACAACGAAATCGGTGCTTCAATTCGAGTGTTTAAACTTCCAATTAACAAAAATCAAGTCGTTTGGAGCACAGTTTCGAGGTAAGTTTTACATCATGGACTCGTGTCGTCGTTCTGATCAAAAGCCCTAAAACATCTGTTTAACGGGGGACCAGTGGCGAAAAAATAGGTGAAGATTGGACTGGCAGGGGGAATATTCAAAAGTGGGACCGCCAATGGCCAATGACGTTTACTAGGGATTATTATAGGCCAATTTCCCTTGTTATTTTGAAGTTTTGATGAGGAATGTATAGGAACTGCATAAAAGATTAAAAGGTCGTTTTCTGTTTCTCTTTGGGGATGGATTTTTGTAAATTAAGTTATATCTGAGCTGTTTTCTTCTATATTAGAAAATCATTATCAGCTTGTAAAATGTAAACTGGGGCATTCATAAAGCTCATGGCTTGTAGCTTGCTCGTAATGTTTGTAAATGAGCCGGATCGAGCTGTAAACAAGCCGAGCTCGAACCAAGTATGCTCGCTTGTAGGGGTCATTTAAATTAAGCCCAAATTTAAATGGAACCCAAATAGTAATTGATTTTAATCTTTCCAAGCCCAAGTTTTACATTAGTTCAAGCTTGTATGTTAATTTTGCATTTATGTAGAAAGTACTATCTTTTACTACAACTTGAAAAAAATAAACGAGCTGGCTTGTTTAACTTCAAGCAGAGCTGAAGTTGGCTAGGCTCGGCTCGGCTCGTTAAGCAATCTTAATGTAAACTGCCAATAAATAGTATTTTATTGTTTTTTATATAATGTTTTTTGTACAGTATAATCATTTTCAGGTTGCATAAACACTTAAGAATAAAAACGATGATACGATTACCTTTTCGTTGAAATCTTTCACTTGAAAGATCACATCCATGTTGAAAACTTGTATTATGAAAACAAGTTCTGAAGATCTGATTAATCAGTTCAAGTTTTTCTATATTTATTACAAATGTGTTTAAGCAACTGCAAACATGCATATGCCTAATAATCAGAACATATTTCTGATGTTAGTTAACAGATTATTTTCATTTTCATGCTTGTTATATTATATTTTGTAAGTGTTTTTTTTCATATTGTTATACTTACACCAATTTACGCTAAATTAAATTACCATGTTTCCACTGACAAATAAGTTTACCAAAATTTAATTTCCATTTTATAGTGTTTAACTCATGTAATGGTTTGAATTTTGTTGCTAGGCTCTCCTGTTACACGGTGGGCGTCGATTGCTTTTGGTGCTGGAGTGGGTATTGGATCTGCATACTCCGATTGCTCTCAGAAATTTGACGGCTCAAGTCAAACTTCTCCCAGTGTTGCTGAGACATCGGTTGCTAAGGTAGGTTTTGTCACTATCAAAAGTATTTTAATATTATAATATTTTCGTTTTTGTTAATATTGTTTATATTTTCTATTCATTTAGGATTATTTTGCGTTCTCTTTCTTGTATCCCACACTAATTCGAGAATTGTTAATCTGTAACTTGGTCATTGCGTATTTACATTGAAATATACAAAGCTAAAAAAACATGTCAATCAATGAAATTTGTTCCTACAAAGTAAGTTATACTACTAATAGAAGGCATCTTTTCACATTTTTAATACACATAATGCACTTAAAAATTATAGATTCTTAAGTGTAGCATTCATATCACAGTTATCAAATATGGTTGCATGATTATCAGATGCAAACGACTACGGGCTACCTCTCCTCTAAAATATACCAAAAGAAGTTTGGAATTAAGCTATAAAATATAAAAGAAAGTAAACAATTTAACTCAACATTGTGAGGCTTATTCATATGGATAATTACCGTAATTAGTAAATTCTCTCAAGTCTCAACCAATCATGTGAACACGCTAACATTTTTGTGTGGATGAAGTTGATTATGATTTGAATTTCCATTGGCTCCAAAAGCAAATTTTGAAACAATGATCGTCATTAGAAACATGAAAAGGTATATCTGCATTGAGGCTTTATTTGTTACTTTCTGATTCTAAGAAACGATCATATTCAGTTTATGCGTGCAACCACATCCTTTAAGTCGAAGCAATTTGAAGCATTTCATAAGTGGCATTCCATTCTAATTTGTAATCTGGACATTGTTTCTTAGAGTAAGCTGTTTCAATTGCCTACACGATTTCTCGTTCATCTTAACTTTTCTGGGTGTTTCTTTCTGAGTATGAGAACCATCATGCATCAATCTACTCAAGCGCATCATATGTTTAATCTTACCAAATACCTTTCAAGTTCAACAGAAGATATGAAAATGGTGCAAGAGCATGGTTTAAGTGTGGGTGAAATGGTTGAAGGGTTCAATGATCTAGAGTTTACTTAGGGGCTGTTTGTTTCAGCTCTTAGTAGGCTCTTAATGGTTCAGACTGTTTGTTTCGCAAGCAGATGTCTGAATGGTTCAGACATTTTCCTCTGAATGGTTAAGCATTATACGGAGTATTAAGTATTATACTGAGTCTGAATGGTTAAGTTCTCTTATCTGAATTGGTCAGACATTTGCCTCTGAATGGTTAAACATTATACTGGCTCTTAATGGTTCCGATCTCTTACTGGTTCAGACCTCTTATTGGTTCAGCACTTACCCATTCAGACGTTACCAAACAACTCCTTAGAATGATTAGAAATCCTTATTTATAGTGTGCAAGAGGATGATAGAAGTGTTAAAAGATCTAAAGTTCACTTAAGAATAAGGGGCTGTTTGGTTAGAGGTAGAGGTAGAGTGTGTTTGTTCAATAATGGTTCATGGAGCCTCTTAATTGCTGACCGATTCTGAGGCTACCTCTTAATTTGTTAGGCATCTTAATGGCTCAGCACAAGGTTGCCAAACAACCCCAAATTTAGAAATTATTAGTTTTAGTATCCAAGAGGATGGTTTATGTGTGGTGAAATGGAGCAATTTTTACCCTTTCAAATTTAGATGTGTTGACTTTTAAGCACTCTCAAACACAAAGGTAAGGTTCCTTTTTTTTTTGGTTTAAACTTAAGAGTTAAGTACTTTGAGATAAGCATCTAAAGATAGGTTTGACTTAATGTTTGAAGTTTTAACCCATTTAACAAGGTTGGTAAGTCAAGAAGTAAAAAAAAGAGTAAGATGCTTACATGATTCTTATGTTACAAATGCTACACTTATCTTTATGTTGGTGGAATGTAATTCTTTTAGTTTTTTGGTTGGATATGTATTGTTCTTCCTTATATTTGTACACTTTTAAATACCTTTTACACCGGTGTATATATGTAAATGTACACACACCATGCGTGTCATAAGTGACTAACAAAAACCGATTTGGTTTTTTGAAATGACTGATCTTATATAGCTTTTATCTTTGCTATAAACAATAAAATCGCTTTTACAACGAAACAAACCATGCTCAATTATTATTTTTTCTGTATCGGCATGTTGATTTCTGCTATTGCTACTGAAATGTGTATAATTTTTGGGTCCATTTGACTAAAGTTTTTGCCAAATTTTCAGGACTGAAAAAGGAGAGTTGAAGATTCATGTAGAAGTGTGAGGTTGTTGTTGAATGCTCCAAGAATCAACTGATATGGAATTTGATTGTATGAATTAGAAGAGTAATAATTGCGGCAATGTCATCTTGTTACATTTATTTACATACATATGATCGGTTTTGGCTTTTTGAAGTCAACATGTTGTGTTTAATCCGATGTTTGGTATATATGCCGGTGTCTGAAATATGGCTCTAGCCATTCAAACCGGTGAACTGGACCGGGTCTTTCTTGCTTGGTTCTTAGTTCTTTAATTTGAAACGGGAAAAACTGTTTTTGACAATATGCAGGGCTTCTAAGACCAACAATATGTAGCAAATTAACAGGTTCATGGTCATTTTTTACGGTTGTTTTAGGCAGGGTTGTTTGACGAGCAAGTTCGAGACAAGGTAAGGTAGCATTAACTTAGACTTGAATCGGTAATAATGAGTTGAGTCAGCTTGACTTGATATTTCTAATCTAGATTGTTTGTATTCAACTTACGGGTTTTCATCGAATCGAATTTTTCGAATAATTTATTATTTTTGCTTGGATTCAAATTCGATTAAGAACCAGCGAATTCGATTATTATACTTTTTCTAGTCCCTTAAGTAAGTACAATACATTAAATAACATGAACTCAATAGCTTGGTGAGTTTAATTTGTTTAAACAAGCAAATTATGTTTGAGTTGACATTTCTAACACATTTATTAAACAAGTTAGTTGTTCTAGTGAAATTAAATGATTTGACACGTTTACTCGTTTAAAGTTGGACTAAAAAGTTTAAAATTGTATAATTTGTAAGTTCAACCCATTTAAAAATGTATAATGTTGTTTACGACTTTATCACATGTATGCATATTTACAACTGGTCAACCTGTTTGATTCATTCAAATAAACGAATTATACGGGTCAGATTTGGTTTATATGGTTCAATGTGTGCAGCTTAGAGTCGATATTCCTTAACACAAATAAACATATGAGTCACGCTTGGGTTCGTAAAGTTTTACCCGTCAATTCGACACCTTTGCCACCATACTTTGTAGTCCCGAATCCTCCTAAATGTGTTGGAATCTACAAATCAAACCCACATTAAAAAATTATGCTGCTTGAAAAAAAGACACTCTGGGGACTTTCATCAAGTAAAAAATTTAAATTAAGAAATAAATATAAAAAGATAATCATATCTTTATATTGATACATGATATAACAGCACCACCTTTGTGATAGAATCATGAGGCCAAAATTCTCCCAAGAGATATTTATTTGTATTATTCCTCCTAAATATCTTCTTCCAGCATCTCCCACACTACAGACAGAGATGGGGCTAAACTCTGCCATTTTCATGGCTTCTGCAACATCAAGCTCCACCTCTCTTCTCAGACCTCCATTCACAACCTTCTCTCCAAACCTTCAACAACTCAATGTAAGTCTCACACTCCTCATTCCTTCTTCTATATCCAGAAAGCTCGTGTGACTCGGAGCTCGCTCGAGCAGGCTCGGTTTGAATATGAGATGAGACGAGCTGAGCTGAGCCGAGCCCGGGCCAAATGTGACTCACCTTCGTTTGGCTTAGATTATTTTACTATTTATTTTACATAGTTTGACCAAAAGTTTCAAGAGGGCGGAAAGTCATGGGACTATTTTTTTTTTCTATCGTTATATTTCGGGTTATATATTCAGGTTGGATATTTGATTTGGGTCGGGTTAAACAATAATAACTCCAAATAAAACTATATAATCTTTATTCATTTAAGTGACGCATTCTTACACATGAAAAAAAGCTAAATATTGTTTAAAAAAAATAAAGACCAAAATATTATAACGATACGAGATAAATTATAAGTACCTGGATAGACGAAGAACTAGTTTCCTTTTTGTAAACACTAGTTTGACACTTTATTTAAACTCGTATCTACTTTAAAATTTTTAGGCAAAATAATTGGGGGCGGACCTACCTTAGGGGGCTACCTCTTAGCGCTCCGGTGGCAGTGCAAATTTTTAAAAAATTTGACGTTTTTTCGATCCACCTTTTTTTTATAAAACGTTACCCCTACGAAAATTTTCTAGAGCCGCCACTGCCTATATATTTTTTAAAATTTCGGATGGAAAATCGGAGAATTTACACTGTTAACCAAAACGTTGGCGGGGATGGGCGCCCAACTTATTTTTTATTTTAGATGATAATGAACTTATTTTATATTTAGTTGAACTTGATTTGGATTTATTTTGTATTCGATTGCACTTGATTTAAACTTTGTTATGTATTATGTTAAACTAGTTTTGTATATGTTTCCTAATTATTAAATTTGGTAATTTGAACTATTGAACTCTGAGATGTGTTTATTAAATTTTCTTATTGAGCAAAGCTCAGCTCATATTTCCAGCTTAGTTTCAAATCTGACCCGAGCCGAGCCTGCTTAGTTTCAAATCAGACCCGAGCCCAGCCTGCTCGGCTCATGAACAGCCCTATCCGATATCAGATTATATACAAATTGTGAAAAATGTTATTGATCATAGAATTTGAAGTGCAATTCTAGGTTAATTTGAATATTGACGGTAAAACTTCAGTTACTGTACAGAAAATCTGCAACCTGAGTATAAACAGTGACCGTAGATCATCAATTCGGAGAGATAAATGTCGTCGGCTGTGCTGCAGTCAGGTCCAGATTGAAAATGAAACCGATGAGGAGGCGTGTGAGCTCGTGAATGGCGTTGAGGTTTCAATAGGTGAGGGATCTGATAGTGTTGCTGCTTACCTTCTCACTGCTGTCAAGAACAACAATGGAACTGGTATTCTGCTGTTGTCTGATATTTTCGGATTTGAAGACTCGTGTACTAGAGATTTTGCCTATCGGATTGCCTGCAATGGTTATAAGTAAGTTGATTATCCTGTTCATTTCAGTTATTAGATAGAGTTTATATACTAGTTAGAGTTCGTTAGATAGATAAGATCTATTGCATTTGCCGCCAACATATGAGTTGTGATTAGATTAAGTTAGGCTTCTGAATGAACCGAAGGAACATGATCAGGGCATGTTCGTGTTCTCTCGTTTAACTTTAACCGAACAAACGATCGAATGCGAACAGTTATATATGAATGGAGTTTTCTTGTTTGTGTTCATTCGTTAAGAAAATGAACGCGCATATGTTCATTTATGTTTGTTCGTTTTTTAATAGTATAAAGAACGGTTCACAAACATAACTTAACATCAATATCTTAGGCCTAAAAAAACTAGATAATTTGTAATGGGTGATATATATTTTTTTCTCAAATAACTAGACTAATAAATTGTAATTGGTCTAAATAATTTAAATGAATATATAAACGAACCAACTTAAAACAAATGCAAACTAACAAACGTTCACGAACATATATGAGTGAATGAGACATTTATTCATGTTCATTCTTGTAACAAAACAAACAAAAAGTTTGGCTCATGTTGTTTATTTTCACATAAACAAACTTCCCGTTGAACTGTTCACTGAATGTTCAGTTCATTTACAGGCATGGATTAAGTTTCCTTGTAAGTTGTAACTAATTATCCTTATTGTACTTCTATAAATAGTTGATCAATAAGACACAATGCGATGGGGGTTTCATTATCATTTACTTATCGACTAACATCATGATGCTACTTAAACTTGTGTCGTAGCGTTCTACTACCCGATCTATTCAACGGAGATCCCTGGCGAAAAGACCGCTCCATGGACTCTTTCGAGCCATGGCTAGCCATTCACACCCAAAGCGCAACAACAAACATTGCAGCATCGATAAAATGGATGGTAGAATCATTCGTAGCCGCAGGAATCTCAAACAAGCTTGGGATCGTTGGCTTTTGCTTTGGTGGAGGAAAAGTAATCGAAGTTCTAGCCGAAGACAGTGATTACCATTTTGGCGTCGGGGTATCTTTCTACGGCACAAGAATCCAACCATCTGTTGCTGCTAAAATCAACGTACCTGTATTGTACATCATGGGTGATGAGGACCCGTTATGCTCGGTGAAGGTGTTGGAAGATATTGAAAGGGATAATGTGGGTGGATCGAAGGTGATGGTTTTTAAAGGCAGAGGCCACGCGTTTGTTCATCGGCCTGCGTCGAGTGAAGAGGATAAAGATGCCGAAGAAGCTTTTACGATCATGAGAAACTGGTTGCATGATGGGTTGGTTTCAGAGAAGAAGTGAGTTATGCTTCTTATGTATATATTTGTAAAGTAGGTCTCTCTTCTTGGTCTTATATTGGTTTCAACACTTTCTTGAAAGAATTATTTGAAATGAATGGAAAAGTTGTATGTTTCGGTTAGGGACTTTTGTGGTTTGGATGTGGTTATATGTGTATAAGAAAGCGAAATAACACACTGGGGTGAGCGTGAGTTTGTTTGGTTACGGCCCAAAACCATAGTTATTAATGCGCTCATAGGGAGCGCTATAGCGGGCGAAACAACTGGGATTTTAGGTTTTTTTGGTTTTATTTTTTCTGCTTTAATATGCACCAGCGTATAAAACAACTTATTTGGATATGATATACATATAAAATATTTCTAAAACTTTCTCCTAGTGTATTGCTAAACATAAGATAGCGACCGCTATTTCATCGCTATCGCTACATAGCATATAGGCAGCTTATCGCTACGTCCACTTTTCGCTGTCAGTAACTATGGTCAAAACGGTGTGTGTGGATTTTGGTAGCAACATACTGGGTTCACCAACCATTAAAATTTATAATTTACAAATCAGAATAAGTAGTAGCATAGATTGATGATGTAAACATATAAAAGAAACTAATTTCTAAAAGTAAAGATATACAAATATGATACATCTATTGCATGTTCAAGGACTGAATGGCAAGCTTGGCTGCCGTCATGGAGACATTGTTCTTGACAAAACTCAACGAAGTTTCGAGCCGTTGTAATGTTTCTTTAATATCCATTGCTTTCAGTTTTTCGTTCTGTAACTTTAAAATTTCCGAATGTGTTGATCCTGTCAAATTATCCAACTTAAACGGTCAGCACATCCAAACAAACCATATGTATCCTATAAAGCCGGCATCATGGTTGCCCACGGTAATTGGTAAAAAGGTTTAGGTTGAAACGGGTCATTATAAGTAAGATTGTAAACGAACCGAACGTTCAGCAGACGGCTAAAATTCGTGAACTGTTCAGCGGGAAGTTCGTTTATGTTTGTTCGCTTCATAAATGAACAAACACGAACAAAAAATCTCGTTTGATAAGTTAAACAAACGAACTTGAATAGAGGCTACGTTCGTTTATTTTCGTGAACGCTTGTTCGCTCGTTCATGTTCATTCTGTTTGTTCATTTTAAGGTTTTTTTATATTATATTTATATTTTATTGGTTTTATTTTTTTTTAATTTGAAACCACTTATACTATACGCCTCCATCAACATCCCTCATTTGACCATTTCAATTTTAGTTTTGAGTTAAAACTTGACACACTTCTTGATTTTTGTGTCAACTATGTTCGGATAGTTATCTTATCTTAAGTATTTATTTTGGTACACAATCTTTCTGATGAAAAATGTTGATTTGTTTTAAAATGAAAATATAACGTTCTTTTGTGTTCATTTACGTTCATGAACATTTGTTTGTGTTCATTTGCGTTCGTTTACGTCCGCTAAGTGTTCATGAACATGTTTATTTCCTTAATGAGTGATCACAAACAAGAAATCTTTGTGAACGATTCATGAACATGTTCATTCCTTAATGAACAAACACGAACAAGACCTTGTTTGTTCGTGTTCGTTCGGTTCGTTTACATCCCTATTATAAGCATAAGCCAATTACCTGAAACACTTTGAAGTGCGGCGAAGGACAAGCGCTCAGCAAGAGAAGGAATGAAAGCTTCTTCACAATCTAAAGAAGGTTCTTTTGTAGCCCAATCTAAAGGATTTGCTGTTTGGGTCCGCAAGGGTTCGTCTTTAGCAGCCTAATCATTAGGATAAGCAAATAAGCTTACAATTTTGTAAATGATATAATCATCTACAATTACTATATGCAGGATACAAATGTTAGTGCATGTAATACAAGTCACTATAACTTGATTGACCGAAGTACCGAACCTTTAGTTTTATTTCCAAGCTATTTAATCCCTCGAGAGCTTCTTTTAGTTCAAGAACTTTGGAGCTTGCTTCACTTTCATTTTGCGGAACATTATCCTGCAACGGTAAGACGATGCCTTCTAAGAAAGGATCTGCCTGCAGAAACACTGAAATTAAGGATCTTCAAAAGAAAAAAAAGAGTAAAATGCCATTTTCGTCCCAGAGGTTTGGCCAGTTTTGTGACTTTCGCCCAAAGGTTTGTTTTTCCGCATTTGGATCCAAAAGGTTTGAAATCTTGTCATTTTCATCTGGATCGTTAACTCCATCCATTTTTCCCGTTAAGTCAAGGGTATTTCTGTCTTTTTTGTTAACTTAAAGGGTAATCCAGTCTTTTTACTTGAAGTGAAAAAGACCAAACTGCTCTTTAATTTAGCAAAAATGAGGGAAATAGCTCTAACTTAACAGAGTAAAATAGATGGAGTTAATGAGCCGGATGACAATGACAAGATTTCAAACCTTTTGGATCCAGATGCGGAAAAACAAACCTTTGAACGAAAGTCGCAAAACTGGCTAAACCTCAGGGACGAAAATGGCATTTTACTCTGATTATTAAATATTAAACATGCTTTCAAGATGCATATCTTAACACTCTCAAAGAAACTTACCTTTGCAAATTTGACTAATGTGACACGACCAATTCCTCTAATAGAGACTAAGGCCCCGACATCTAATTGTTCAACCTGTCAGAACACTGAGATGACAATGAGTTTAACCGGAAGAAAAAGGAATTGAAAGTTATACAGAATGAATATTTAATAACTACTTGAAGTTTACCTTCTCTATAAAAACCAAACAAGCATATCTAGCAGCAAACAATGCTTCTTTAGATGTGGAACTCACAGCGATTGGATCCAACACAAAATGCACAAATAGTTTCTTCTTTCTTAATAAACACTACAATACACGATATTCAAATCATGTTATTTACAAGCAAGACACAATGAAGAGTGAAGACATTACTTAATGGGAATATTATATATTATTAGGGGATGCAATTTATCACACGACCCCGAAACTCCACATGTGAAGAATCAAGTTTTGAACATGGTTGACCGTTTAATTAAACCGTTCATGTTCGGGTTGACTTGTTTAACCTGCTTAATCACACCAGCTGCCAACATGCCGGCCCGTTCAACCCTGTTATTACAACCCTCCAACCCGTTTAACAAGTTTACAAACTATGTTGTCAAGAGGCACCTAGGCACACTTTTCAACCCCTCATGCACATTTTTCAGGCCAAAAATCGTCAGCCACAATTATACCATCCCTATACAAACATGGAATCAACCTAAAAGAGCTTAAACTAGCCCTAAACAAGCCTAAAACATGACTAAATTCCCTAAAATGGTATTTTTACACTATGCACCTCGCGTAAAAAAAACCCTTGTTTTTTAAGCGCCTTCGACAACCATGATTACAACCTGATTAAGACTCGTCAACAAACCGGATACAGCGTCTTTATTCAGGTTAAAAGATTAATGCCCCTAATATTATACAAAATTAAATACCTCATCCAATAACTTCAAATATCTTGCTTCAAACAAATGAAGTGTCTTGGCCTCAGATGGAACAAGAACCTATAAACACATAACAAAAAAGTCAATTGCAGTCAACCCATCTCACAACAAGATTATCAGATGAAATGGTATCCATAAGATCAAACATAAAGAAAAACCTGATCAGAAGGAAAAGGAAGAAGTGGGAGTTCTAAAAAACCAGCAAGCACACACTTAAAACCCACATTGGGGTTTTGCATCTAAACGCCTGAGGGAATGGTTAGCCAAAATAGGGTTTGTAATTGAGCATCTTGGTGTTCTTGAGAGGAGTGAATTGGGGAGACGAACAGATGAGTGAGTGACAGTAGCAATTGAAGTTGAAGGGATGTTCGTTGTGAGTACGTTGATGCTGGTTCTGCAACTCATTTCTGGTGAATGCAAGAATAGATTGTGTGGAGGGTAATTGGGGGTCGTTCGATCATCATGATTAATTGATTGATTTTTACAGAACAAAAGGGTTTGTGGAAGAGTCTGTACCCACGTATCAGTGTTAACAGGTTTACAGATTCTTGATTTCGTGTTTTTTATTTTTTATTTTTGATTTTTTGTGTTGCGGCGGGATTTCGGATGGTGTCGGTTCGGTATCAGCATTCGCCACAGTAACAGAAAGAGAAGCCTAAAAGGTTAAGCTATGGTATATCTTAAAGGATATCGACATGTATATTACATCGACTGAAAACCATAAAAGGAATATTGTTAACTATTACAAGACCGTGCAAGTGCTGGTATTGACTTTCGGTCAGAATCAATTCAGTTTGTCAAGACACCGGTACGTGTCCGGCATTCTCTATAGCTTTACGATACAAAAAAAACACCTCTAATTTGAATAAAAGGTTCATTTCAATGTTGTTCGGCTGGAGTAAGAAAAACAAATTTATGCTAGAAACCATATAAACAAATACTGGTGCGACTACTACCGAAGTTGTTCCGACGACATAGATTTGGTTCGTTCTTCGATTTTGAACAAAACTTTTTTCGAAACATAGATAAAAATAAGCTCGTCACTACGGTATATTCGGAATATTATAAAACATTACATTATTTTATTAGAATAATAATAAAAAAAACTAAATGTAAAGTAGCTTTGATAACATGTATATTTGTGCTTTAATTAATCATACATTACTATTTATAACTTAATTTTGACAACTACTTATATCGAGACGTACATAAAAATAGCCCACATCAGAGTAACATACTTTGAATTTTATATAAGACCGTATTTTAAAACACTTAAGTGTGAGGTTTTAAGTTTAAGCATTACAAGTAGTAAGAAATTCGCTTGTAAAAGAAAAAAATATAATGGGATAAAAAAATTATAAGATTAACACTAAAATTATATTTTTAAGGTGAGAATTATTTCTAGGTTTAGACATTAACATAATTAACGTGATAATATGTGTTACCCACCGGTGAAACAAGTAAACACCTACATGGCAATCATGAGATTTTCATTTTAACGTAAGAAAATACGTTGTGTTAGTCAAATATAGTGTATTCATCGATAAATACAAGTAAACACCAAGTTACCAATGACTACAATCTTAAAAAACCACAAAGCAATTACCCTTCAATGCAAAATTAGAAGCTATGATATATTAACCGATGAATACATTGTACGAATACATTGGTAAATCAAAATCTAATGTAACATGTTATCAGTTAATTACAACAATACCACTTCAAAATCTTGGGTTCATGGGAACCGCTTTTTAGACATTGTTAATCAGTTAAAATAAGTAAAATCATGTAGTGGTAGTATTATATATAATTTATTGGAATACCGAAAAAAAATACGATAAGACTATCGTAAACTACGTAATCTAGCGTATTAAGTGGTGTGGATTTAACTCGTTGATGATGCATTGTTTTATCCACCGTTTGATAGTGAATTCTTAGCATACTTTGTGTTTTCCCAATCGTAAATACACTTTTATTAAAGGATATTGATAGCCAATAAGGAGAGGCCACGTATTTTGAGTGAAACCGAAATGACGGTTCGTACGTTAGTTAAATCTTAACCCTTAAGAAAGAAGATTTAACGGAAACAAGTATCAGTCAATAGACACTGAGAGAGAATCTGGTATGGACGGACCACCGGTAAACGACTGTTGCTCAATCTGCCGTGGCAACTTCCATCTTCCTCATCAAGCCAATTGTTCTCATTGGTACTGTGGTACGTCTTCTTTTTCTTCATACCCTAAATTAACCACACCACTGATCAAGTTTTCTTTTTTTGTCTGCAGTCTGTTATTTTGGGGGTAAAAGTCTTGCTCGATTAGAATATTAGGGTTTTGTATATGCTTATTGCAATTTCTAGTTTCAATGGAGTATTCCAAAGAATTAAAATATCTTTTTTCTAGGGCAATGATCATGACATTGGTTCTGTTTCCTATACTAGTTAACTGTGGTTGGATAATTTGTGATTCAATATAGAGTTAGAGGTGTCAAGATGGTCTGGTTCGTGAGGCTTGGCTAACCGGTTAAGATGGGACCCGACTCACTTAAGTCGAACTGGGTTGGGCCAGGTTAATTAAGGGTTGGTGTATTAAGTCGGCTACAAAGTCTAAAAAGTGTACAAAGTCATGTTACACCACAATTATAACCGTAAAACACACTCGAAACCCACAAATAGCACGGTGATGATTACTAAAACACCATATTCAAACCCTAACAGTCCATAAGAACATCAAACACACCATTGTAGGGCTATCATAAAAACATTAAACACACCATCGTAGGACTATGAATATAAAACACAGCATGATAATCAACATAAAACACCCTAATGTTAGTCATTCGATAATCAAAGCTTTATCATCCAAAACCCAAAACAAAACCCACAAGTATGGTGTTTTAGTTATCTCCATTCTGTTATTTGTGGGTTTTGGTTGTGTTTTTATGGTTGAAATTATGGTGTTCTATGACCGTTTACACTTTTTTAGGAATTTTGGACTTTGTAGCCAACTCCTAGCCAAATTAGAGATAATTACAAGCCTTTTAACCATCAAGTTAATTTTAATTGTGTTTGAATTAGGATTACTTTAGCAAGTAATAATAGTTGATTCGAGCTATGAATTCATCAAAACAAGTGTAACTGTTCGTTTGATTATCGATTGGGACTCGATTCTTGTTATTAACAGTTAATGTATTAATTCTGATTACAAAAACAGTATTATCACAGTAATAATCGAGTCCTTTGAATGAAACGATTTAGGATGTTAAATTTGGCGGACTTTCAATTCAACCTGCTACTTATTGAAGTTACCTGTTTGACATGAAACACAACATAAACAACCCCTTTATAAGTTTACTGGTAAAGATAACACTACTCAAACTGTCACCCGCTGAATAACATGAGAAACTGTTTAAGGTTATGCATATGATCACCTTAATTACCGATTTCTTCTTTTATCTAATATACAGGAAATTGCATTTTACAAGTTTGGAACCATGGGTCAGCATTGCAGCCATGTAGATGCCCTCTGTGTAGACGTCAGATTACTCTATTGGTTCCTAGTCAAGCTTCCTCTCAGCAAGTTCGTGATCCGGAAGCTTCTCAGATTTTAAGACGGATTGAATCCTATAACAGCGTTTTTGGTTCACAGTCAGCCGGTCTTGGCCAGGTATTCATTTAATACCACTTCAATTAAAACACGGAAATAATAATATATTGTTTGTTTTGGTGATGTATTACATATATTATGTGGATTGCGTTAAACTTAAATATTGAATGAGAGCAAATGTACAAGGACTTATAAAAACAGAACATGATAGTATGAGTATTAAATAAAATATTCATGCACGAGGCAATAATTTGAGTTTTTGGAAGTGCTAGCTTGAATTCAGAGGTCCAAAAAGGCTCATAGGCTCTTGGTTCTTTTAGATGCTATCTTTACAGTTATGTCATTATTCCTTCTAATTATGTCGGTTTCAATAGGTATGTTGCAATCAAAATTTTCTTAGTATTCCTCTTATTTAGCTTAGAGCATTCACAATGGATCCCTTATATATTTGTGAGTGTTTTCCTTATATTATAAGAAATGGTTGTGAGTGATTGTGAGCGGAGGAGAGAGAAAATGTTACTGTTTATCCCTAAATTTATTTAGAGGTAATACATTGTTCACTCATATAAATTTTTGAGTAAATTACTTTTTGAGTCCCAATATTTTATTGGTTTTAACCATTTGAATCCAAAATCAAAAGTTTAACGCCAGGTGTCCTTAATAGCTTATTTTATAACGTTTTGAATCCAATTTTTAACACTTGTACTTCTGATTTTGGACTCAAGTGATTAAAACCACTAAAACACAGGAACTCAAAACGTTATAAAATGAGTGGTTAGGGACTCGGAGTGTTAAACTTTTTGATTTTGGACTCAAGTGGTTAAAATTACTAAAACACAGGAACTCAAAAAGTAATCTACCCTAAATGTTTTTATATATTTTGAAAGTGGGTGTGAGTGGAGGAGAAAGAAAAGGTAATAATAATAAAGGTATAAAATAGTAGTATGTAATTGAAAAGGAGAGAGAAAAAGTAGTGATTTTTAGTGTAATTATAAGTATAAGGATAACGGATTGAAAGTGAATGCTCTTATAATTTTGTTGCTCTTGGTTATATATAATCTAAAAATGACGAATATTAACGTGGCACGTTATTTTTTAATTTGCCAATAACATATCTCATAGTCACATGGCACCTTTCACATCTACTTAGGTCACTATTTAGGTTGATAATGTCTAATAAAAGTTGTTGGCTTAAATCTTAATTATGTAACTTAATTATATATATTTTTTTTTCTAGAAGCTATTATTTGTGTATTCATTGAGTTGAAATTTGTTTAATTATGTTCAAATAGACCTAATGGTGAATCTTAACTTCCTATCCTTCGTTAATAGATTTGTTTGAATCGTTTTTCCCTTCTTGTATATATTATGTTGATGTCTCACATAAAAAATGTTCTTATTTTTGGCATTCTGTTTGATTTTTCTAAAACAACTAGTATTCATTTTGTCTAGGACACCGAGGGTAGGAGAAGTATACGAAATATAAGATGATAAAAAAGAAGTTAGTCGTGTTTTTCTCAAAATCTGTATTAATATTTGAAACCTTATTTTGTGTTTTTGCAGAGGCTACAAGACCTTCCATTTCTTCTCAAAAGGTTGTTTCGAGAACTGATGGATCCTCAAAGATCTCTCCCGTTTGTCATTAAAGCACGCGTATATCTGGCTGTGAGTTGATAAATATTAATTTTATTTTGTTGCAAATATGATTGCATGCAAGAGTTAATTGCATATGTGAAGACACAAGTATTGACCCATTTAAACGAATTGATCTATTAAATTATTTATCACTTTGGTTAGATTCAGTTATTATAATTTCTTGTGTAAATTTCAAAATCATTGTAAAAACCGTACCATCGTCACTAATGTTGCTACTTTTTCACGCAGCTTATATCAACTGCCATTTATGTACTTAGCCCTGTGGACATTATACCCGAAGGTACGTTGCTTCAAGCCCGCTTCACAATATATCAACTCAAATGTATGTTTGATAAAATGTTGGTCAATTTGATTTTTGACAGCATTGTTTGGAGTACTTGGTCTATTGGATGATGTCATTATAGCCCTTATCTTTTTCCTTCATGTTGGCACCCTGTATCGGGCTATTCTTGTGCGCCGTTATGGAGGATCTTCAACCTGACACTTTGAAGCCGTAAGTTGATGTTGGTTGTTTCTGTTTGACATATGCAATTGTGCTTCATCTAATATTTGATGCAATATAGAGATTGTGATCTTTGTATGATGATGGAAAAGATTGTTTCAGTTGCATGACTTTGAATTTTTCATTTTTGTTTGTCTTCAGTGTTGGTTAATCATTGGTCATATTTGATTATGCCTGCTCATCGTTTGTTTCTTCTGATGGATTTTATCAAGGTTTACTGGCGGTAAAAAAGGTCGGGTTAAACCCTGTAACTTTTATTAAAAATAAAAATGTTTTTGAGTGACGAAACAATCTCTTGTTTTGAATTACACAAATGGTGTGATAACTTTGATTATAAAACTATCATATTACAGTGAAGTCTGATTTATAAACTTATAAAACTTAGGTATTGTTCATTCTCAACATATTTTTCGTGGCTTTGAACACAAATTGATTCATTTCTGTTTCACCGCTAAACACAACAGTTCCTAAAACGGTCATGCGGGTTTATAATACCAGCTAAACCTCCTACGCTTGTCAAGATGACTGTCAAAGTCGTCAAACTAGAGGTTTTTGATTTAGAACTTGCGAGTTACATTAAATGAGGTTTTTTATGCGGGTTTAGAACGAAGAAATCCTATGAAGATTTGCGAGTTGCATTAAATGAGGTAGTTTACAAACATTAATCAACAATGACTGGTGTCGAAGCATGGGCTGTTAAATATAACAAAATCTACAAAAGAGATTACCTCAGACGCATAGAAGAGCACAGGAACTCCACCCGCGTTCGTTCCTGGAAGTCGGAACGCAACAGGGTCTCAGATAGGGTCCTTTCGAATTATGGCGGGAGTACGGTTTACCGATGAAAAAGTTCATTGTGATGAAAAAAATGATGAAGAAGTTCACTATGAAGTAGTATATGAACTTCATTATGAAGAAGTTTATTATGAAGAAGTTCATTATGAAAAAGCTGATGAAGAGTGAACAAGTTCTCTATTAATAATATTTCAAAATTTTTATCATACAAGGTGACATTTTGTGGGGAAGGGGATGTTAATGAATTGTTATGCGTACATAGATTATGTATCACTAGGGGGCTGATTTTTTTAATAACTAGGTACGTATGTTTGAGAGATATATGTTAGGGAGGAAGGAGACTTCGGGATTTATTTGGCTACTCGGTGTGGAAGAGGGTAGTCTTTAAAGGATGCTATGTCACGTAGGATGGGTGTGAGGATGAGAATAAAGGGGATGGACCTAGGGAAATGGAGGATGGGGCGATATATATATAATTAATGTGAGAAGAAAAAGAAGAAATGACATAATTGTAAAACATTAAATAATTTATAACTCCCCTCATGAGTTAAGTTATCTCTCATTAATACAGCAAAAACATTTTATCCTACACATTTCAAAATTTATCTTACATATGTCTTACATTTACCGGAATTTACCCTACACACATGTAAATTTACCCTACACATTTCAAAATTTATCCTACACATACTAAAATTTAGCCTACACATGTCGAAAATTGTCGTACACCATAAATTATTTTATCTTGAAAGAGTATATGAAATAATGAGTTACAAGTTTAATTAATTAGCTAATTAATGATAATTATAGATTTACATATATGCCATTTTTATAACATTAAATACACACATTAAATGAGGTAAATGAAGAATTTCTATTGGTTTAAAAGTTTTCTTTTTATTCTTACAAAATTTTTCTTCTCATTTGAACTCTCCACTATATATATATATATATATATATATATATATATATATATATATATATATATATATATATATATATATAGGGTAGGGATCAAGAGAGTGAACAACTCTATAAGAGTGAACTGTGCGAACTGATCTAGGCCGTTGATTAAAATCATCTTTAATTTTTTAATAGTGGCATGATTGTAATTAAGTAAATATCTTTTTAACTTTATAATTAAATTAAAATGGTATATTTGTAATTATAAAAATGACGAATCTTTTAAATTAGAAAACAGTAACTATTCCTTACCATCCGTATAGTTGATCCCCACACTCCTCCCAATTCGCATAGGTTGTTTTTTGAAGTAATCTGTATCCAAAACATAATACACATGTGTACTGTGTATATGAATGTATAAGGAAAACTATGTACAGTGATGCATCACCATAATAGTATACATACGTGTATCGTATGTAGGTCTGTTTAATCATAGCAGTAAACACATGTGTATCGTATGTAGTAATGTATCAGGATAACAACATGCACAGGTATACTATAGAAAAGAATTTATAATTATAACAGTATGCACAAGTGTACCGTGTATAGTAATCTGCACGTTGTCTTCAGCATCGTTTTCGGCGACTTTGTTCGTAATATCTACTTGTTGCTGCATTATAATGAGACAATACGATCGAACAGTAAATCAAATTTGGGAAATATGTAACTGTTCGAATGATTTTGAATTCTTTGTTTACGGATCAATAGGATGAATACAAAACTGAAGTTAATTATCATGAACTGTTGTTCTTTTCGGTAATATAGGAATTGAAATCAATTTAAAAGATAAGAAGATATTTGGAATTGAAAATCACAATTAGTTAGGAATCTTGTAACTGAAAATCTAATTTTAAAAATAAAGATTTAAAACTAAATTAATACAAAATTACAATCCTATCCTTATCAATTAATAAAGAGATCAATGATTCAGATTAGTTCACATAGTTCACTATGATGATTCTGTTCACAAATGATCCTAATCCTAATCCTATATATATATATATATAGGGTGATGTTATTGTAAAAAAATATAAAAGTGTGAGAATGATAAGAAAGAATCTAAACCATTAGATATTTAATCTAATGGTTGAGATATTGATTGCAAATCATGTAAATAGTGTTGACTATTAAACTAATTAATTTTCTAAATTAAGGGTATAAAGGTAAATTTAACATTTTTAAATTAAGAAACTAACGTTAATGCACATGCAAGTTCCCCCCTTCTTTTTTAAACGTCAATAACTTTTTTATACGTAACTCTTTTTTTAAAAAATACACCATAATGAGTGTTTTTTTTATCTTTAATATGAGTACCATATTGATATACTCATGTCGAGAAAAAAATTACGTCTCGCTTGGATGTTTTAGTCCATGGTGTTTTTTCTATGTTCATACAATGGTGTTTTAATTGTAGGATGTTATTTCTGTTATATTTCTGTTCTTCGTAAGATGTACGCCTTCAATATACATACTGTGGTGTTTTTATGAGTTAAGGTGTTATTCCTGTTATATTTAATGTGAGTACAAAGGTCCTTGATTTAATTGGGTGTTATTTCTGTTATATTCAATGTTAGGGTGTTCTTTATAAGATGTGTGCCTTTAATATATATGTTGTGGTGTTTTTTATGAGTTAGGGTGTTGTTTTTATTATATTTCTGTTCTTTATAAGATGTATGCCTTCAATATACATGCTGTGGTGTTTTTATGAGTTAGGATGTTATTTCTTTATAAGATGTATACCTTCAAATTCGAAAATCCCTATAATAACTGCCAAAAATTGGTTACATATATTCATTCCATAATCAGATTTTATTAATTAAATTACACTTATACCCTTAAACTACCTAAATAAAAAGGGACACTTGTCACATCCAAAATCTTTCTTATCCTTCTCACACTGTTATATTTTCTTACATGAACCTCTACCTATATATATATATATATATATATGACTTATAAAACAAAAACCCACTTGAGTTGAGAAAACTCAAAAAAACCTTTGTCAAACCCTATGTAACATTTTTATTTTTTTCTAAAAAACATAGGAAAGGTAACATACATGTATTTGAACATTTTTATAAAAGAAACACAAAAAAAACAGAGTAGTTTATTTTTTAAAAAATGTTAAAAAATTCATGTTACATAATATATATGTCCAAAAAAATGTAACATATAAATTTTGAACATTAAAAAAAACAAGTAGGCGCTTTTTACATTTTTTTAATAAAAATATTTGAGTACATTAATGTTACATTCCCCTATTTTTTTAGAAAAAATAAAAATATTATATAGGGTTTTATTGAGTTTTCTCAACTCAAGTTGGTCTTCGTTTTATCTTTCACACACACATATATATATATATATGTGTGTGTGTGTGTGTGTTGTGTATGTTTACGTGTGTGTGAAAGAGGGAGGCACGGCTTGCTTGTCTTCTGGCTGACCATGAAGACACCGACAGGGCTCCAGAAATGGTGTGCAGGGCGGCACTGGGGCTCAACAGGACAAGAACGTCGCCTACACTGAGTAGCCTTATTGTTACGAATGAAAATGAGTTGACATATCTGATATGACTTGCATTGACATCTCTTCTAGAACATAGGTGCTTGAGTAGTGATCTTCATTTAGAATGGTGATGACCCACTTTGTGAATCTTGATTAAAAGAAAAAAATCCCAATGTGATTAAGGGTGTACATCCCCATCATGCAAAAAAAATATTCTATGTTATTTAAATGATAATAGCAATGATTTAAATATCAGTATGAACCGGCTGGTTATACCAGTTAAAATGGATATCAGACACGGACCCAGTACGATAAAAGTCGGTAAAACCAAAATACGGTTTGTCTTATATACCGGCGGTAAATCCGGTTCAATCCGTTTAACCGGTTTGCATTATCTTGAAATATGATTTTCTAGTTTTAATAAAATACGATATTAAGGTTATACTAACATTAATGTAATATTATTTATAAGTAATATAAATGCCCTTAAAATGCTTAATATTTTACAAGAAAATAGTCGTTTTTTAGATAAAATCATGATCAATACATAAAAAAAAATTTGAGATGAAATTGTATTTTGTGGAACTATAGGGTTAATTGGTAACCCGGTTGAACCACCTGTTACAACCTGGTTCGATTAAACCATTTCAGAGCTCAACTCCATATGATTTAAAAACCGATTTTTAAAACATTGGATAATAGTGAGAGAGATTAGAATTTATATGTGAAAAGAGCCGTTCAAAAATGTGTGAAAAGGACAATTCTTTATGGAGATTTCACTTTTATGAGACGGCTCGGTTATAAGTTAACTAACGAGTTGATCTATTAAACTTTTTTGACCAATGTGTTGATTTATTTATTGATTCGTATAAATTAATCGGATGTAGATCAAAACCCATTGACATGTAGAAATCACATACAACTTTGGTGACATTGGCATGTTTGTTATGCTAGGTGCTATTGACAGACGTTTATGACTTGTTCATGCTCAACATATTTACGAAAATATATGTTTGATAAATGTTGGTTATTTTGTTAGGTCAGAACGGGTCTCATACGAACACAAATCACACACTCTAAATAGCAAGAACATGAACATAAGATTTATAGTGGTTGAATCAAGATTGATCTACATCCACTCTCTACAACTAGTTCTCTTTTTTGTATTTAGGTGCTTAAAGTGCATAGGTACTAGAATGAGAAGTGTGACTAGGGTACAATTAGGGTTATAGATTTAAATAAAAGTAACATTTTACAATTTTTTTCTTTTTATAAAAGTAAGAGGATATCAGTGTCAATGCTAAAAATTGTGAGAATTAAAATACACAAAAAGAAAAGAAACAACAAAAACTAAAACATAAAAAGCAAAAAAAAAATAACAAAAAGAAAGAAAGAAAAAAAATTGTAGCTAGATTTGACCCGAACTTAGCAGATACTGGTATCAGTATTCGGTATCTATTTTTTTGTTTTTATTTACGATACAAGTCAATTTCTATACTTTTCGATATTTCTTTCACCACCTATACAGAAGCGTTTTGCAACGTAACTTTGTAACTCGGTTTTTTTATTTAGTCGTCCTGGGTTCGATTCTCACAAGGGGTTTTTTTTTCATATTTATTGGGTTTCCTTATGAATTGGTGTATACGCATTATGCCTAGTGGAGATGGATATAATCGGATGATTCCGCTAGTAAACAAATACTCTAGTAGTATTATTTTAAAGTTTTGAACATAAAATGTGACATCTTGTGGGGAAGGTGATGTTGCTTTAATTTTCTTTTTCCATATATATGTAGATTATAAATCACTAGCTGACATCTCTAATTAGTCTAACAAACTCGTATTTACATCACGAGTTGATCTATTAAACTGTTTGGAGCAATGGGATGATGTTTTTCTATATCTATTTATTCGTATAAATCAAGCGGATCTAGATCAAAACCCGACAATTGACATGTAAAAATCAATTATTCCTCCAATTTACGTTAATTTTTGGGCTGACTCGGCAGCCTGAATGGATTTCGTGGGTGAACCACCAAATCCCTTGCTTTTTTTTTTTTTCTCAAAATTGATAAGAAAATGTCACTCCGGAGCCTTACTTTCATCGGAGGTAGTAAAATTCATGGTTTGGTGACATATCAAACCAGTTTAACAGACAGAATATGCCCACTCATGGGTTGTGGAACCGCTAGCAACCGGCATGTGAACTGGACCGTTTTATAACATTCGGTTTCCGTTCAGCCTGTTTTTGGTTGGTTGGACGGAAACCGAAATAATATTATTCTTTAGATGACCTCCATCTTTAAAACTGACAATCTGATAGAACCTAAAATTGGGGAAGAAAATTTACTGAAAATTCAAAGTAGCTAGCCCGATTCGAGAGGGGCGATTACAAGGTTACCGATAATGAAAACTTTAGTCAAGAAAACACAAGTCTAACTATAATCTAACCTCTACACCTTTACATGCAAACTTTAAGGAAATGACAAATTAAAGTTATGGGTCTTATCATGTAGAAAGAACAAACGTTTTGTCCGATCAGACACTACGTATCACACAACCACATCCCTGAAAAAAAATGGTCATCGGCACAACAACCTGAACAACGGATAAACATAATCACAAGTTACAAAAACTAACTTATACACATGATGCGAAAGTTTCAGTCTTTTCCGTCAGCGAACTATAATCTTCCAGATTGCATTACAAGTATCGAAATCACTCATCTCCTGGGAACTGAGCTCGAATTTTTCAACTACTTTCTTGTCTTTGTCAACAATATCTGTAATTGGTGATGTTAAAGAATTGCATTGAGAAGAAATATGTTAAACAAGAATTAAGTCGTGAAGTGAGAAAGCAAAGAGAGTAACTACAAAGGATACGTCCGGTTATCCTTGACTGCTCGTTGAAGTCGGGGATTATGTTGGTTACGGATGCATACATCGACAGCGTCTTCCTGTAAAACAAAAAATAAATAAATGATACTTCATTACAACATATATACATATACCCAATGTCGCAACTTGCAGTTGTTTAGTGATCATGTTAGACGCAACACTTAACAGGGCACTAGTTTAATGGCCGTATTTGACTATTAGGCACATTAAAAAAAAGCTGATAATATTTTGAGTGTTTTGTAGTATTTTAACTAGGGGTGTGTACCGTTTGGTTCGGTTTTAGCAACATTTCGGTTTTGGAACAAAATTATGTAAAATTTAAAAATAAAAAGTATAATAATCCAACATTTAAGAATTTTTATTGGATGTTTACATTTAAGTTATTATATTTAAACTATTTAATTAATATTTTTCACATAAAAATAACCTTCTAATCTATTTTTATGTTTCTCCGAAGTTTTGTATTAAGAATTTTTCTTTTATAATACTTTGAAAATCATTTAATTTTTATGTTAAATTTTTATTTCTTGTAGGCAATGAATAAATCGTTTCAAAGAGAAATAAACATGTTAATCTTTTTATTATAAATACTTAACATTCAAAAAGAAATTAATAATTCCTAAATCAATTATATAATCATTGAAAAACTGGATTTTTAGGTTATTCAGTTCGGTTTTTTTATAAAATGCAAAACCATAAATTTCAGTTCGGTTTTCTGCTCAACCCTTCCAACATAAGCATGCTTTCAATCACAATATGAAAAAGTGTCGACATTTAAAAGTTCATCAAGTTTGTCTATGGACTTACTGTGTCTTCATTTCATTTTGTTCGAGTTTCTTCAGAACCTGTCTTCTCTCTTCAATAAAACTTCGTTGCTCTTCAAGCTCTTTTATTTGACTAGTGACAGCTGTGTATATGATATGGCAAATAATCAGTAATCAAACTATCAAATACATTATGTACCACAGACAAATGTGTAGAGAGAGGGTTGAATTTATGTAAATATATACTTATCTAAGGTCCTCTCGTAGCAACACCTCTCTCTGAGTCTCGTCATCCAGTTCTTTCTGAAGCGAATGAATCTCGACATCTGAAGCCACTTCAGCCTTTGCAGCTTCTATCTTTTGCTTGCACATGTCTATCTTTTTATGATAACCTGTTGCATGAATTGCTAATGAGTTTGTTTCTTTAATTTTCCGTTAAATGTCAAATACGTAGGATGCATGTACTCAAAAAGATGTCGATTTTCTTCAGATACAACAAAGCAGCTAACTATCAGAACTGCCACAAATCATATGACATGCAGCATTTAAGCTGCTTTTATTCTAAAAGTGTGAGCCAATCAAATTGTCAACGAGTCGTGACAAACAGATGCAGCTAGAGGTCATTAGGTCAAAAGAGCTAATCAACTAATACCGGCATTGAAGTTGATATGTCTTATAAAAATAAAGGAAAACTGATAACTGCGTTAAATTGTGCGCTCCTAATAGTTGCAGTAATCGACTGCAGGTGATACTCATTCACAAACAAAATAAAGACACAATTTAACCTTTGTATATATGTATCCACTTAGTAAGCAAAATGCCTATTTAACCCTAATGCATTTAATGTGTCAACTGATTTGAAAAACTAGCAAGATTTAATAGGCTAAACAAGAAAAAAAAAACTAGTAAACTATAGCTATAGCTTCGTTTAGATGGACAATTATTTTAACACAAATCAAAATAAGAACGTGCACAATAACTTTACCTGGGTTGTACTTATAGTCTATGCAGTTATTATCGGTGATATATCGGTTATATCGGTCCCCTAGTAAAATATTGGTGTCAAATATCGGTCAGAATATCAGTACCAATGTATTATCGGCAATATTGACCTTATATCGATATATCACCGACATTTTACCGATATCTCACCAATATTTGACCGATATATCACTGAATTATTAGTGTTAAATTGCTATATATATAAATTCTGCATTATATTAAAATTACCTATATCCCACCGATATCTCACCGAGTTAACCTACATCTCAGATATCGGTCCTTGACCGATATCCGATACTTTACTGCATTCACTGCATTGCTTACAGTTAGGCTTCATTTGGTTGTACATAATGCTTCTTTGGTTGTACCAACAATCTTTTCTTGTAGTTTATAATTCAATCTGGGTTTTAAAAAGCGCACCTAGGCGCGAGGTGCATCGAGGTGCAAGCCTTGGCTCCTCAGGTAGCCCGAGGCGCGCTTTTTACAAAAAGCCCCAAAAAGCGCATTTTTAGAGGTTTTTCAGGCCTGAGGCGCGCGCCTCATGTACATGGGGTGTTTTTATGCTGGTTTTAAGCATCAAACTGTTGTACATTAGGTTTTCTGGCTTGTACTTATGGGTAAAATCTTATATAAACCTTATTTATAGCTATATTCAATGTTGTAGAACGCGCTAGGCGCTAGTCGGCCGGTGGGGTACCGCCTAGGGATTAATCGGGATTAATAGGGATTAATCGGATTGGGTTTTTTATGTATAATTTTACAAATTTTTTTTATATATAACCTTAATTTTATACTTTTTATGTAGAAATTTGTAACTTTAGGGACCAAATGTAAACTAAAGAAGATGAAGGGTGGTTAAATGTTAAAACACTAAACTTATTTCAACCTGATATCCACCCCACGTGCGTTAGACCCAACCTGTTCCCTCTTCTTCTTCCATTGTATCATCAGACGGCGCCATGAAAGAAACCCTAGTACCAAACTCGCTTCATTTAATAGATTGGTTCTTCAATGGAGGTTAGAAATCATGGAATAATATCACATGCGACGCTAGGGAGGCTTGAAGTTGGTCCGATTTTGGTTCAAATAGAGGTAAGAACCCATTCCAGTTGACGGAGTTGGTCCAATTTTGACCTATTTTAATCCATTTATAACCTAATTTTGACCGACTAACTCCGATTTTGGGCGATTCTTGATTGATTACTTTGATTTTGACCAATTTTGACTTTGACCGCCTAGTTTGACCGTTTTGGCCAAATCCGGGCGGTAGACCTCTGATGAGCGACTTATCGCCGCCTAGGCGCCGCCCAAAAGCGATTTCTACAACATTGGCTATATTTTAGATAAGGGATGCTAAAAACCTATAGAGTATATATAAAAAATGATATAATCACTTTGTGCCTCTAGTACGAAAAGCTCGCCGCTTTTGCGCTTCGCGCCTCGGTTTTAGACCTGGTCGCTTTTGTGTGCCTCTCGCTTTTTAAAACCAAGAATTCAATATCTTACTTTTTCATGTTTTTAAAAACCTATAAGTTGAAATATTACTATAAACAACTTACCAGTATTTTCTAATACCAAACACCTCATGTATTAAAGCTCTCGCGAGTCACGCCTTGGCTTTTGAGACCTAAACGCCTCAGAGGGCCTTACGCTTTTCTAAACCACGCATCTAACTGCATATTACTTTATTGTCACCGTCTCTACAAAGACGAAAGCAACCACTAGAAGAATCACCAACATTTTATAACATATAATTCCTCAGAGTTCAGATCAAAACATATAATCGTTCCTACAGATCTACAAAAAACCTTATATCCACAAATACTGGCATATTATAGCTTCTTGACTCAAGACAATCCAAATAGAAATTACATCCAAACATAAGACAAACGGGTAACAACCTTTTTGGTATAAAAGAGTTGTTACCTTGAAGAGAAGTGTCAACTGCAGCATGATCAGAGCGGCAACGGGAGTGGAGTGCATTGGATCGTTCGACGCAATGGTTGAGGAAATTGATGTCTTTTTCGTTTTTCAAAAACTGAACAAGATCATCGCTGTATGAGATAAGCTTCTCAACGTCGATTCTTCTCGAAGTGTCACTCATTTTTAGGGTTTTGAAACCGTGAGGGTTGACAAATTGAAATCTTTTGGGGGGGGGGGGGGGGGGGGGGGGGGGGGGGGGGAAGTAGATGATTGAATTATTATAGTAATTAATATTTACTTCATTTTGGTACAAATAAATTTTTATTTTAGTCTATGCGGTATGGGTATATTTGCCGATTTAGTTTAAAAAGATTTTTTTTATGTGTGTAATTTTTTAGGTTTGTAATTTATTGTTATTTTCATTCAATCTACTATCTTCGTCCGAAAAGTCGGCTAACTCAAGGATGTCTTTGGACATTTTACCTAATTGTTTTGTTTTACTTTGAAATAAAAATATAAAAGGTTTTTATGAAACACTTTAGGCTTGGTTATTGAAAAGTAAATTACATGAGTTTTTAGTTATAAACATGAGATATAAAGTAATTAAATAAGTTGTATTTATGTTTAATACTTGTGTTATTCGTGATTTGCCCAGTGGCCAGCCTCACCCATTCCAAACGGGATGACGCGGGTTCGAGTCCAGCTCGGCCCGCATAATCCTGCTGGGTAGTAACCGCCAGGCAGCTATGAGGCTAAGCTAGCTTGGGGAGGGAGAACCCTCCCGCAGTCAGGGTACCGTGCATTTACCCTTTTTTTTAACAATATTCATACTGAACTTCATTCCGGGAACAAAAGTATCTGTCTGAAAATGAAAACTTTGTCTAGGATTTTCCAGATCACCAATTTTTTCACGGACGATCAGGTTACTGGTATCGAGAAGCTGACTCACCGGAGGTTTTAGTGTTGTAGTGTTCGTCGATGACAATATGGCAATAGTGCTAGTGGTGGCATGGAGGAGTAGGGTTTTGTCAGGAGCGAGGGAAAGTTTGCTGGAAAAGTTGGTGAGTAGTGTATTCCAGTTTACTACCTATATAACCGTTCCGGTTAAAATTCTTTGTGTACTATATTTCGATGTGCCGATGTATAAGAGGTTATTTGTGATTAGGTTGATGGGTTAGGTCAGTGCATCTGGCAAATAAAAGGGCTCTATTAGTCTTTGAGTGATGCAGGTTATGGTGATGGCATAGTGGCTGAGGATGGTTAGGGCGATGTTGGTTGTTGATGGGGATGGTGGCGCTAATGAATGACGGGGGTCAAAGGGGGTGTGGTGGTGGTTTGAGATTGTGGTGAAAGGTGGTGGTGGTGTTACCGGAGTCAGGTTAATTTTAGTAGACAGTATTCAACACATTAAGTTTTTAACGCCGTTGCTGGAGATACTTAGGCAATTGCGTTGTTAGCTTTGACTGATCTTACTCGATGATTGGTCTTATTTGTAATCTGAGTCTTAGAGTTTGTGTCTAGTAATGGTGTGTCTAGTTGTTTTTGTATACATTTTTATTCTTTGTACATATATTTATAACGTGCAAAGATCTGTAGAGGACTCCATTTCACTATACGTTGTCCAAATTCATGGGGGTATTCAACAGATTACTATGCTAACTAGTATTCGCACCCGCAAGCTTATCAAAATTCATACCTACAGCTGTCTCAGTGCTCATCACAAGAAGAATTGCTTGAATGGATGAGTGTTGGTAAAGAAAATAGTGATAGGGAATTTCAAGATATACGTGATCAGTAGTATCAAATTTTAAAAAATATCAAAGTGCAATACGATTTCCACCGCCAGGTAAGTATCCCGACCTTGGTTTTGATTATGATGATTTTTATGTATCAGATTTACCATTGCCTTTTGAGAATGATGCGGTGCAGGAATCACAATATGAAGTCCCACCTCCGGTTGATATTAGCTTGGAGGAATATTGGGTGAGAGAAGAAGAAGTAGAGATAGAGGAGGTTGAAGAGGAGTTTCCCGGTGATCCATAGTTATCAAACATAGAATGTAACATTTGTGTAAATCGGGTTTCGAAAACCCACCCCAATTTATCAATTTTATGTTGTTTAGTTATATATTTATTATCCACATTATTATAAATCGGAAAATATAATATGTAAAAAAAACATGATAATGCAATATATATATTATATACTAAAAATAGTGAACCAATTAGGAGTAATATTTAATAAAAAAACAAACTCAAAAGCTATTTAAAAATGTAGAGAAATATTTATAAAAATATGTATAATTTAGAGCATATCAAACATTCACACAATCAAACTTTTTCATCCATGAAAAAGTTGTAATGAAATCACAATCAAGATATCTGCAATTAAACTTTCAAATCTTTAGGTTACTAAGTTAAAGATATAATCACACATTACTTGCAATTGTTGGTATTGTTATTCACCTAAACTAACCACCAAAACTGAGGACCCTTATTCATGTATACATTTAAATTCAAGTTAGCAATTCATCTAAGTATCTCACACTCAGGATTCATTGTTGTTTTTAATCCCGCTTCAAACTTTTTAAGCCACAGTTTTAAATCATTTAGATTTTCCTACCACTGCAAACAAAAACCTATATGTATTTAAAATTAAACTTTTTATGGATATGTGGATGAATGGGATGGATTTTTTTCTCATATAGCTTCATCCAGTGGTGTTTCAATCAAATAGATGACACGTATAACACATAAGTTAGAGTTCCTATTTTCTTTTAAGCACTTAATGATCGTATGACGTATGATTGAATTTTTTTGGGCGCCACTAGTTTCGAACATATTTTCATAAAAAAGGCATGCCATTTTATTAAACAAAACATATTTGCTTTTAAAATTTGCAGTAGTAGCTCTAAAAGTATTAACAGTTTTGGCTTTACCATTTATCCTAAGATGATAAGCCACTAAATATCATGATTTTTATTTAAGGTACATTAACTAGAATCATAGGGTAAAAACTTTTTGGTTATAGTTGAGTCTACCAACACAACACAAGCTAACGTATTTTCTATCTAATTTTTATCTTATATATAGTAATGAGATTCAAAATCTCTATTTCCTAATCATTTTCTATTTATTTGCAAATAAATAAACAAAAAAAACCTTAGAGAGATTTGTCATTTTTTAAGGTTTTTTTTTGTGTATTTTAACATTTTTTTTTAATTTTACCTAAAACCAAAAAACGACTCAATATACAAATCTAGACGACAGTCCCTCATCTTCACACTTTAACTATACATTGTCCTCAATAATGAATTACAGACTGCTTAAAAGAAAAAGTAAAACTAAAAATACAAAAGTAATAAGTTGGGAAAAAAACTTACCTTGTTAGGATAACAATCAATGCCAGTTGTGGGTGTTGTCAATCACACTGTACACGATCATATAACATTTCCTTCACGATCGTTCCTGATAAGCAGGGGCTGCCCTTTTACATAATGATAAACACTCAAAATCCCCGCCAAAATAGAGATTGAGTACGGGTAGTTCAGTCCAAACCTGCACAATAAAAACAAAACAAACCCCAAGCATAATATCAACTAAAAACAATCAGGCACTCAAAATTGATGCGAACTGACTGACACAAACTTGACACTGTCTGACATGAATTGACTCAAAACTGATACGAAGCGACTCAAAAACTTGATGTGAACTGACTGACACAAACTTTACACATAGTTGACACAAACTGACATGACTCAAAATACATGAAAATATACACAAATATACAAGGAAAAGTGTACTGAAATGGTCCTGGGTGGTCAAAACTGAAGAAACGGGTGAAAAACATTTTTTTCTAATCTAATGTTGCTAGGCATGTATGAGACACAAGCAAACTTCTCTCATGACTAGCTTGTAGATGTTGTTGACTAGCACCGTTGACCTTCTCCTAAGCGTGTCGCGAGGCAAGGGTGCTTCCCATCTCATTGCGTGCCTAGAGACTTTTTTCACATATAGTTTCCAAAGTTGTCAAAACACCAAATTTCACCACTTTTCCTCTTACAAACTCTTCAAAATAAACCCCAAACTTCACACCTAAGCTCCCGATCATCCATAGCTCCGTTTTCTTCAAGATTTTCTACCGAGCAACCTGGAAATCCATGCAAAACAGACATAAAACACAAACAGAACACCGAAAACACCAAAGTAAAAACAAAAATGAACACGAAAACCTATACAAACTCTACAACCTGGGTTTTAATCTACAACTCACAATCAAGATGCTTTCCCTTTATCCAACCCTGATCTAACCCATTTAAGTTTAATTGTTCATCATTGTTTATTAAGAAAATAACTATGAAACTATAAAATGTTCTAGGGCATGCTAATAGGCCAGACAACCGTAATTTAAAATTTACCTGGACCAAACCTGATATGAGTCATATAATGCGGAAGATGGTTGTCTTTGCACTACAACTTTCCCTTGAACTTCCATTTGCACTATCTTTGCACCCTCAGGATATGTTGATCAAGTTTTTTCATGCCTTTGCCCGTGATTTTAACTGTAGTGGTGATCTATTGTCCGCACCGTGAATGATTCAGCGAGACTAACACGAGGTAGGTCGAGAATAGATTCGAATTCTAAAGATACAAAGCTCTTATCCACACCAGTATCGAATAATATGGATGAATAACTACCATTTACGAGAAACGTACCGTTGACCACATTGTTGTCAGCACTTGCTTGGTTAGCGTTGATATTGAAAGCCCTTCCCCTAGCAGGTGGGGGAGCTTGATTAGCTTGGTTCACCGGGTTTGCTTGGGCTTGGGCATTGATGATATTTACCAGGCGTGGGCATGCATTTCTGAAGTGGTTTGGGTCCCCACAGTCAAAACAGGCTCTTATGGGTTGTATCATGGGGTAGTTGGGTTGGTAGTAAGGTTGGGCTATGGGTTGGGTAGGTGGTAGAAGTAAGGGTTGTTGGGCTTGGCCCACCATTTGGTTTTGGGTTTGGGTTGGAGGCTGGTTGCGGTTTGATTGTTGAAGTGTACGGCAGGTTTGGATAGTGTGACCAGCACGGCCACAACTTGTGCAATGTTGGCAAGGGTTCTCAGGAGGGTGATGGTATTGGCAATGGTTACACTTTGGGTGTGGGCCAGTGTATGGCCTTTTGTATGGTGCGGCTGGAGGGGCAACTTGGGTGATTGGAGCAACAGTGATGGGAGTGTTGGTTTGGGTGACGACGAAGTTCTTGCCATTTCGCTTCCTCTTACCAGCAAACTTTGAGGAGGAGCCAGCTGGGGTCGGAGTTGGGGTTTCAACAGTCGTTCTCTTCTTTTCATCTTTAAAATATCCATTACGAATGTGATTTTCCGTAAGTTCCGTAGCTAATTCCATTGCGGCTTCGAGGGTTGCTGGAGAAGTGCTTAAAACCGAATCTTGGATTTTCGATGGGAGGCCTCGAATATAGTGCTCGATCAAGCGGTATAACGGAGTGAACAGGTTGGGAACCATCTTATTCAATTCAAGAAACCTCTTGTTGTAGGAGGTGTGGTCCCCTTCCTTTTTCTTTAGAGAATAGAATTCATCTTCAAGCTTTTTGATCTCGCTTCTAGGGCAGAAGCGTCTTGTCATTATTTCTCTTAATTCCTCCCATGATAAGGCCATGGCATCTTCCACACCCTGCTTACCTTTTTCCGTGTTCCACAAGGTAAGGGCTACCCCAAACAAACGTCCAGTAGCGTAACATACATTGCGATCCTCAGGACAGTCGCAATTGAGAAATGGTTTTTCCATTTCCTCAAACCAATGGAGGAGAGCGGTGACACCTTCAGTCCCTTCATATTTTGGGGGATCGCAGGACTTAAAGTGTTTGTAGGTGCATTTAGTGGTTTTGGGTGAAGGGTTGGTGACGTTTTGGCCTTCTTGGGTCGGAGGGTTGATGGGATTTGCGGTGAGGGCTTGTTGAACTTGTAGTACGATGTCAGGAAGCACTGCGGCCATTTGTTGAGCAATTTGCGTGGCCAAGCGTTCGCTCGACTTTCCTGACTTTCTACCTCCTCGTAAGTGTCTAGCAGACATCTACAGGAATAGATGTAGGGAGATTGTGAGTTTGAGAATTTTCTAGGTGTCATGTGTCGTAAAAGAATGAATACAACATTTATAAATAACTGAAAATAACTAAACTACATCCGTAGGATG
This sequence comes from Scalesia atractyloides, assembly GCA_947069175.1. Lineage (NCBI taxonomy): Eukaryota > Viridiplantae > Streptophyta > Magnoliopsida > Asterales > Asteraceae > Scalesia > Scalesia atractyloides. The sequence goes on from CAMTDV010000001.1 coordinate 7,426,489, forward strand.
TTTTGGGCTTGCTCATGTTTGGGCCTCCAAATGTCTCCCATACCATAGCCTGTATAATCATGTGGCCCCCCAATGACTATTGGGCTTGGTAGGGTTCACATTGGTGTCGGTTGGTTAACACTCGCATCACCCAATTGAAAATCATAAAACATGATTGCGTGATGTAAGGTCAGAGGGTGTCCAGGTGTAGACAGAATGACAGCTCAAAGTGGGGTTAGTTCACACGATGTTTGGTATAGCATGCTCTGGCCTAATAGGTCTTTCGCACTCTTATCGTTAGTCCCCAGGTAGGCAAACTGGTCCTTTATTTTTGATTTATACGAATGCCAAGCCTAGACAGGACGTTCCGACTACCGGTACTCGTACCCTTCCAGTTACTACATGCTCGTCGTGAAAACTTACTTTGATGTGATTTGAAAAATATGAAAACATTGCAAAAATCTTTGAAAAGAAATCATGGAAGTTGTGAAATCGTGAGGTGTGTGCTTTCATAGATATTATATGTTATGAGGATATGAACTATGATGAGCATTGCATGTTAACATGTACTTGTGAGAGTGTTTGCATAATATTGTGTGTGAAAATAAACATGAAACATATAAACATCATGAATTTTGCATGTAACACATAAACAATTAAAATCTAATCAACTATAGTATAGGCTCTAAGGGTCTAATTACCTATCCTATATCCCTATAGTCACAGGCTCTGATACCAATCTGTCACACCCCAACCCGCAGCGGAATAAAAGTCGGGGCATGATTGGGTTATCACCAAAGCTCATGATATTTACTAATAAATTTCATATTTATTAAATTGAGATTAAATTCAAATATCCAACACAAAAATTCATACAAATACAAACAATAAACCAAACGATTGTTCCAAACGAAATAAATTGTTTATTCTTCTGAGGCCATCCTACGTGTTTCTTTCCTCAGCTTGTTCACCTGTATCATGCGTAAAACAGAGATTTTGGGTCAACAATAGTTGGCGATGTGAACCTTGATAAAACATTTAAATATTTGACTTTTATGTTTGTTTAAATAAAATTGTGCATGAATCACTTATGAGCAAATGTATATATGTAACCAATCACAAACCACATTGAATGAACATATGACATAATGGATGATGTATTTGAGATCAAGGATCAATCAAACGGAGCCGATCTAATGAGGCACCTGATGCTCAACCCGTATCCCACAAGGAACTGATGGGCCTAATGAAATGATTTCACTGAAATGGTAAAATGTATCCACCTATAACCCACATAACAACACACATTTGATCACGAAATGATATTAGCACAAGCCTTAAATAAAATAAAAGAAATGGTACGACACATGATACACCCCAAAACGTGATTTAAACGGGAAATTTGTAGAGATTCACTCACCTTGGGTGCGTATTCATGAGTGGTAATGAGAGCGCACGAGTTGTGGATTTAACCCACGGAAGGGTACTAACCTAGAAATAATAACGCACCAAACCGATAAATAACTAATTTAATACTTAGGATAAAAAAACTTTTGTTTATAGTTTTAGATTATTTTTGGTAGGTTTTATTTAAAATCCCTATTTCTTTCCTTTTAACTGATTTTCTTCTTGATTAAAAATAAACCATAAAATAAGATATATGTAAACTAAATAAAATACTAAATAAAAAAATAAATAAATTAAATAATAAAAAATGTTGTCTGTCTGACAAGGGCGCTTGTCAGACCGGTTTAATTGAATTTCAGGCGTGCGTGTGGTGAGGCTCGAACCCGTGACCTCTCGGTTGCGTGCACACAGCTCTTCCAACTGAGCTACGTGTCTAACCCGAAAGAATCTGAATTTTAATTATATTTATACACTTTTTAGGTTATTTATAATTTAATTAATTTTACAAAAAGATTTTAACAATCCGACCGGTGCGTGCCAGAGAACTCGAACCCGCGACCTTGGCGGTGTGATGCACCCAGCCCAACCAACTGGGCTGGGTGTCTAACCCGGCTATACATGCATTTTAATTATACTTATATACTAAATAAGTTTACACAGAAAAGGTGGATTTAAAAAGGGGATTAAAATGTCAGACCGGCGTGTGCTAGGACTCGAACCGGGTGTCACGGGTTTAGGTTGCACCCGGCCCAACCAGTTGGGCGGGGTGCTTAACCCGTTTATAGTCCGAATTTCATTATACTAAGACACTTTCTGCCCATCGTCTTCCTCAAATAAAATTTATCAGTTCAATGCCCGCCTGAAATTTATCCGGCTTACCTTGGTTGTTTTATAAATAACGACAACAACTAAAACTCAAAAAGAAAAGAGTAGGGGTGCTACCGTATGACCGAATTGATGGTGGCTCGATTCCGGCGAGCGAATTTCGATAGATTCAGTGATTTTTCCGATGAACAGAGGTTCCTTTCGACGACTGGGTATCGAACAGAGGAAATGGTGCGTTTAGGTTGAGAGTATACAACTGGTATTTATAGGGGTGTTCGAGCTTGGTTTTGGATTTCTGGATTGATTGCCAGCGAATCAATTGAAAAGTTTACCTAAAATAGATTTGTACAACTGCTAATTTGGAAGGAAAACGTGTAGATTGCCGGACAAATTTCAATTTGCCATACATGGTGCCTGCTAATCGGAAAGATTCAAACCAAGAAGGAAAGGCGCGTGATGATTTCGGATATGGTGGCAGGTTCAACTTAGACTCAACATAAGAGGTTTAAAATCCTAAACTTTGCAACATTGTGTGCAGTTCAGTGGTGTTGGTGGTGTGTGTTTGTCCGGGGGAACCCGGGTTCGATCCCGGTTCCTTTCCTCTTACTTTTAAAACCGTTTTTCCTTTATTGTTTTTACTTTCCTTTTTGAATTATTGTAAATAACTATTACTTAGTTGACTTATTAAAGGATTATATTATTTCTTTAAACTTACATTATTAATTTATAATCATGTGGATAATAAATATATAACTAAACAACATAAATGAATATTTTTCGATTGATAAATTGGGGCGGGTTTTCAAAACCCGAATTACAAAAATGTTACAGTATCCCCTACTTTTAGAAACTTCATCCAGAAATTTAAGTAGTGATTACAACCGGGAAAATATGCGGGTATTTCTCGCGCATTGAGTCTTCACGTTCCCAAGTAAACTCGGGCCCTCGTTTTTACTCCCAGCGCACCCTGACGATTGGAATACGGCTTTGTCTTAGACGCTTCTCACCGAAATCCATGATTTCCACTGGTCTTTCAACGAAGTGCATTGACTCATCAACTTGAATGTCTTCTAGAGGGATATGGAGGTTTTCGTCGGCGAGGCACTTTTTCAAGTTTGATACGTGGAACGTGGGATGTATTCTGTTGAGTTCTTCTGGTAGGTCAAGCTTGTATGCTACAAGACCTACCCTTTCGAGTATCTTGAAAGGTCCTACGTAGCGTGGTGCTAGCTTGCCCTTTTGGCCAAAACGAACCACTCCCTTCCATGGCGATACTTTCAAAAGCACTTGATCACCAACACAAAAGTCCAAAGGCTTTCGTCGTTTGTCAGCATAACTCTTTTGACGACTTTGTGCCGCTAGAAGATTGTTTCGAATTTGAAGGATTTTGTCCGTTGTTTCTTGAATCAATTCAGGTCCGGTGATTTGCGCTTCACCAATTTCATGCGACATATTGGGGATCGACATTTACGACCATATAAAGCTTCGAAAGGAGCCATGCCGATACTTGAATGACAGCTATTGTTATACGAAAACTCGACTAACGGTAGATGGGCGTCCCAATTAACTTTGAAGTCTATGACACATGCTCGAAGCATGTCTTCGAGGGTTTGGATGGTTTGCTCAGATTGACCATCAGTTTGAGGGTGAAAGGCGGTGCTGAGGTCTAAACGTGTACCTAAAGCGGTTTGTACAGCTCGCCATGTTTGCGAAGTGAAACGACCATCACGGTCTGAAATGATGCTTAACGGTACACCATGACGGCTTACGATCTCGTTGATGTAGATACGAGCTAACTTCTCATTCTTGAAGTCCTCGCGAATCGGAATGAAGTGAGCTGATTTTGTAAGACGATCAATGATTAACCATATCGTGTCATACCCACTAGAGGTGTGAGGTAACCCGATAATGAAGTCCATGGTTATGTTTTCCCACTTCCATACAGGTATTTCTGGTTGGACTAGGAGTCCTGAAGGTCTTTGATGTTCAGCTTTCACTTTGAAACATGTAAGGCACTTAGAAACAAAAACAACGATATCCTTCTTCATGCCAGGCCACAAGTAGGTGTATCGTAGTCTTGATACATCTTATCGGCTCCTGGATGTACAGAGTATCGTGTTTTGTGTGCCTCATTCATGAGGAAATCACAAAGGTTGTCGCGATCGGGAATCCAAAAACGGTTTAAATAGTAAAGAATACCATCGGATTTAGTTTCGATTTTGAGTTCAGCTCCACACGACAGATCATCGCGTACGTCATTTTCCGTTACGGATGTATGTTGAGCTGCCTTTTTCGATCTTTGATGCCGGTTGCAATTTGCAAACATAGAAGATGAATGGATTCGCATAACCCTTTCGACTGAGTGCATCAGCCACAACGTTTGCCTTGCCAGGATGATATCGAATTTCACAGTCACAATCATTGAGAAGTTAGACCCATCGTCGTTGCCTCATGTTCAACTCTTTTTGATTGAAGATATGTTGAAGACTCTTGTGGTCAGTGTATATTTCGCATTTGGTACCATAGAGATAATGTCTTCATATCTTTAGAGCGAACACGACCACTCCAAGCTCTAGGTCGTGAGTGGTATAGTTCTTTTCATGTATTTTGAGTTACTTAGAGGCATAGGCTATCACCTTTCCTCTTTGCATCAGAACAAGCCTAACCCTTGCCTGACGCGTCGCAATAAACCACAAAGTCTTCACAACCCTCAGGGAGTGTAAGGATAGGTGCGTCACAAAGCTTTTGCTTCAAGGCTTGGAAGGCCTCCTCTTGCTTGGGTCCCCAAATGAAGGGTTTTCCCTTGTGAGTCAAGGCCGTGAGTGGAACAGCGATACGAGAAAAATTGGCAATGAAGCGTCGACAATATCCAGCCAAGCCAAGAAATGACCTAACTTCGGTAGGAGTCGTGGCGCTTGCCATTCTTGTACTGCCTTGATTTTTGAAGGGTCGACATGAATCCCTTTGTCATTACTACATGACCAAGAAATTGTATCTCTTTCAACAAGAATTCACATTTTGAGAACTTATCGTAAAGCTTCTTAGTCCGCAAGAGGGTAAGAATGAGCCGAAGATGTCGCTCATGATCGGATTTTGACTTGGAGTAGATAAGGATGTCATCAATGAAGACTACGACGAAACGGTCGAGATAGGGTTTGCATACTCTATTCATTAAATCCATAAAGACAGCGGGGGCGTTGTTAATCCGAAAGGCATAACCATGAACTCGTAATAGACCATAACGAGCTCGAAAGGCAGTTTTTGGAATATCTTCTTCGCGCACCCTAAGCTGATGATAACCAGAACGAAGGTCAAATTTGGAAAAACAGGTGGCGCCTTGAAGTTGGTTTAGCAGGTAATCAATACGAGGCAAAGGATAGTGATTCTTAACGGTCAACTTGTTGAGTTCTCTATAGACAATGCACATGCGAAATGTTCCATTTTCTATCTTCACTAAAAAGAACAGGTGCGCCTTAGGCACGAGCTAGGACGTATGAATCCTTTTTCAATCAGCTCTTGCAGCTGACTGACCAACTCTTGCATTTCGGATGAGGCTAGCCTATAAGGAGATTTTACGTCTGGTGTAGCACCAGGTACAAGATCGATTCGAATTTCGACTTCTCGCACAGGAGGAAGTCCTGAAACATCGTTGGGAAAAACTTGAGGGAACTCTTTCACGATTGGAATATCTTCGAGCTTCCTTTCCTTGCCTTCCTTCATTGACGATGTGAGCTAGATACGCGACGTAATCCTTGCGAAGGTATCTTCGAGCTTGAAGGCATGACATCAATTTGAGCACTTTCGAAGGAGTCTCTCCAAAGATACTAGGGTCTGATCATTGGCAAGAGGAATACGAATGAACTTTTCATGGCACACCACTTCGGGTGGTGCTGGCTGAGCCAGTTCATACCGATGATAACATCGAAACTTCCCAATTTCATAGGAATGAGGTCAATCGAGAAGTCGTGATCATTTAGGGTAAGAGTGCAATCACGTATGATAGAATTTAACGAAATGGGTTCTCCGTCAGCAACTTCACCGTGAATGATTCAGCGAGACTAACACGAGGTAGGTCGAGAATAAATTCGAATTCTAAAGATACAAAGCTCTTATCCGCACCAGTATCGAATAACATGGATGTATAACTACCATTTACGAGAAACGTACCGTTGACCACATTGTTGTCAGCCCTTGCTTGGTTAGCGTTGATATTGAAAGCCCTTCCCCTAGCAGGTGGGGGAGCTTGATTAGCTTGGTTCACCGGGTTTGCTTGGGCTTGGGCATTGATGATATTTACCAGGCGTGGTCAAGCATTTCTGAAGTGGTTTGGGTCCCCACATCAAAACAGGCTCTTATGGGTTGTATCATGGGGTAGTTGGGTTGGTAGTAAGGTTGGGCTATGGGTTGGGTAGGTGGTAGAAGTAAGGGTTGTTGGGCTTGGCCCACCATTTGGTTTTGGGTTTGGGTTGGAGGCTGGTTGCGGTATGATTGCTGAAGTGTACGGCAGGTTTGGATAGTGTGACCTGCACGGCCACAACTTGTGCAATGTTGGCAAGGGTTCTCAGGAGGGTGATGGTATTGGCAACGGTTACACTTTGGGTGTGGGCCAGTGTATGGCCTTTTGTATGGTGCGGCTGGAGGGGCAACTTGGGTGATTGGAGCAGCAGTGATGGGAGTGTTGGTTTGGGTAACGGCGAAGTTCTTGCCATTTCGCTTCCCCTTACCAGGAAACTTTGAGGAGGAGCCAGCTATGGTCGGATTTGGGGTTTCAACAGTCGTTCTCTTCTTTTCATCTTTAAAATCGCCATTACGAATGTGATTTTCTGTAAGTTCCGTAGCTAATTCCATTGTGGCTTCGAGAGTTGCAGGAGAAGTGCTTAAAACCGAATCTTGGATTTTCGAGGGAGAGGCCTCGAATATAGTGCTCGATCAAGCGGTATAACGGAGTGAACAGGTTGGGTACCATCTGATTCAATTCAAGAAACCTCTTGTTGTAGGAGGTGTGATCCCCTTCCTTTTGCTTTAGAGAATAGAATTCATCTTCAAGTTTTTTGATCTCGCTTCTAGGGCAGAAGCGTCTTGTCATTATTTCTCTTAATTCCTCCCATGATAAGGCCATGGCATCTTCCACACCCCGCTTACCTTTTTCCGTGTTCCACCAGGTAAGGGCTACCCCAAACAAACGTCCAGTAGCGTAACGTACCTTGCGATCCTCAGGACAGTCGCAATTGAGAAAGGTGTTTTCCATCTTCTCAAACCAATGGAGGAGAGCAGTGACACCTTCAGTCCCTTCATATTTTGGGGGATCGCAGGACTTAAAGTGTTTGTAGGTGCATTTAGTGGTTTTGGGTGAAGGGTTGGCGACGTTTTGGCCTTCTTGGTTCGGAGGGTTGATGGGATTTGCGGTGAGGGCTTGTTGAACTTGTAGTACGATGTCAGAAAGCACTGCGGCCATTTGTTTAGCAATTTGCGTGGCTAAGCGTTCGCTCGACTTTCCTGACTTTCTACCTCCTCGTAAGTGTCTAGCAGACATCTACAGGAATATATGTAGGGAGATTGTGAGTTTGAGAATTTTCTAGGTGTCATGTGTCGTAAAAGAATGAATACAATATTTATAAATAACTGAAAATAACTTAACTACATCCATAGGATGTCTTGGGCTTGCTCATGTTTGGGCCTTCAAATGTCTCCCATACCATAGCCTGTATAATCATGTGGGCCCCCATGACTATTGGGCTTGTTAGAGTTCACATTGGTGTTGGTTGGTTAACACTCGCATCACCCGAATGAAAATCGTAAAACATGATTGCGAGATGTAAGGTCGGAGGGTGTCCAGGTGTAGACACAATGACAGCTCAAAGTGGGGTTAGTTCACACGACGTTTGGTATAGCATGCTTTGCCTAATAGGTCCTTCGCACTCTCATCGTTAGTCCCCAGGTAGGCAAACTGGTCCTTTATTTTGGGTTTATACGAATGCCAAGCCAAGACAGGACGTTCCGACTACCGGTACTCGTACCCTTCCAGTTACTACATGCTCGCCGTGAAAACTTACTTTGATGTGATTTGAAAAATATGAAAACATTGCAAAAATCTTTGAAAAGAAATCATAGAAATTCCGAAATCGTGAGGTGTGTGCTTTCATAGATATGATATGTTATGAGGATATGAACTATGATGAGCCTTACATATTAACATGTACTTGTGAGAGTGCTTGTATAATATTGTGTGTGAAAATAAACATGAAACATATAAACATCATGAATTTTGCATGTAACACATAAACAATTAAAATCTAATCAACTATAGTATAGGCTCTAAGCGTCTAATAACCTATCCTATATCCCTATAGTCACAGGATGTGATATCAATCTGTCAAACCCCAACCCGCAGCAGAATACAAGTCGGGGCATGCTTGGGTTATCACCAAAGCTTATGATATTTACTAATAAGTTTCATATTTATTAAATTGAGATTAAATTCAAATATCCAACACAAAAATTCATACAAATACAAACAATAAACCAAACGATTGTTCCAAACGAAATAAATTGTTTATTCTTCTAAGGCCTTCCTATGTGTTTCTTTCCCCAGCTTGTTCACCTGTATCATGCGTAAAACAAAGATTTTGGGTCAACAATAGTTTGCGAGTGAACCTTGATAAAACATTTAAATATTTGACATTTATGTTTGTTTAAATAAAATTGTGCACGAATCACTTATGAGCAAATGTATATATGTAACCAATCACAAACCACATTGAATGAACATATGACATAATGGATGATGTATTTGAGATCAAGGCTCAATCAAACGGAGCCGATCTAATGAGGCACCTGATGCTCAACCCGTATCCCACGAGGAACTGATGGGCCTAATGAAATGATTTCACTGAAATGGTAAAATGTATCCACATATAACCCACATAACAACAACACACATTTGAACACGAAATGATATTAGCACAAGCGTTAAATAAAATAAAAGAAATGGTACGACACATGATACACCCCAAAGCGTGATTTAAACGGGGAATTTGTAGAGATTCACTCACCTTGGGTGCGTGTTCTTGAGTGGTAATGAGAGCGCACGAGTTGTGGATTTAACCGACGGAAGGGTACTAACCTAGAAATAATGACGAGCCAAACCGATAAATAACTAATTTAATACTTAGGATAAAAAAAACTTTTGTTTATAGTTTTAGATTATTTTTGGTAGGTTTTATTTAAAATCCCTATTTCTTTCCTTTTAATTGATTTTCTTCTTGATTAAAATAAACCATAAAATAAGATATATGTAAACTAAATAAAATAATAAATAAAAAAATAAATAAATTAAATAATAAAAAATGTTGTCAGTCTGACAAGGGCGCTTGTCAGGCCGGTTTAATTGAATTTCAGGCGTGCGTGTGGTAGGCTCGAACCCATGACCTCTCGGTTGCGTGCACGCAGCTCTTCCAACTGAGCTATGTGTCTAACCCGAAAGAATCTGAATTTTAATTATATTTATACACTTTTTAGGTTATTTCTAATTTAATTAATTTTACAAAAAGATTTTAAAAATCCGACCGGTGCGTGCCAGAGAACTCAAACCCGCGACCTTGGCGGTGTGATGCACCCAGCCCAACGAATATGTCTAACCCGGCTATACATGCATTTTAATTATACTTATATACTAAATAAGTTTACACAGAAAAGGTGGATTTAAAAAGGGGATTAAATGTCAGACCGGCGTGTGCTAGGACTCGAACCGGGTGTCATGGGTTTAGGTTGCACCCGGCCCAACCAGTTCGGCGGGGTGCTTAACCCGTTTATAGTCCGAATTTCATTATACTAAGACACTTTATGCCCATCGTCTTCCTCAAATAAAATTTAATCAGTTCAATGCCCGCCTGAAATTTATCCGGCTTACCTTGGTTGTTTTATAAATAACGACAATAACTAAAACTCAAAAAGAAAAGAGTAGGGGTGCTACTGTATGACCGAATTGATGGTGGCTCGATTCCGGCGAGCGAATTCCGATAGGTTCGGTGATTTTTCCGGTGAACAGAGGTTCCTTTCGACGACTGGGGTATCAAACAGAGGAAATGGTGTCTTTAGGTTGAGAGTATACAACTGGTATTTATAGGGGTGTTCGAGGCTTGGTTTCGGATTTCTGGATTGATTGCCAGCGAATCAATTGAAAAGTTTACCTAAAATAGATTTGTACAGCTGCTAATTTAGAAGGAAAACGCGTAGATTGCCGGACAAATTTCAATTTGCCATACATGGTGCCTGCTAATCGGAAAGATTCAAACCAAGAAGGAAAGGCGCGTGATGATTTCGGATATGGTTGCAGGTTCAACTTAGACTCAACATAAGAGGTTTAAAATCCTAAACTTTGAACAACAGTGTGTGCAGTCCAGTGGCGTTGGTGGTGTGTGTGTGTGTTCGGGGGAACCCGGGTTCGATCCCGGTTCCTTTCCTCTTATTTTTAAAACCGTTTTTCCTTTATTGTTTTTACTTTCTTTTTGAATTATCGTAAATAATTATTACTTAGTTGACTTATTAAAGGATCATATTATTTCTTTAAACTTACATTATTAATTTATAATAATGTGGATAATAAATATATAACTAAACAACATAAATGAATATTTTCCGATTGATAAATTGAGGCGGGTTTTCGAAACCCGATTTACACAAATGTTACAGTATCCCCTACTTTTAGAAGATTGAAGACATGTGCCATCTTAGGAGGAAGAGTTTGGTGATGAGTTAATAGGTTTACAAATTGTTTAAGAAGATGAATTTGATCTAGTTAGTGATCTTGTTTTATTTAGAAACTTTACTTGAAGAAAAGTTGACCATGGAGATCAAATATACCCCAAACAACGAAGAAGAGAAACTAGCTAATGAGTATGATATCCGGCCCGTGGAAAAGTTAAACAATAGATCGCCACTACAATTAAAATCACGGGCGAAGGCATGAAAAAACTTGATCAACATATCCTGAGGGTGCAAAGATGGTGCAAATGGAAGTTCAAGGGAAAGTTGTAGTGCAAAGACAACCATCTTCCCCATTATATGACTCATATCAGGTTTGGTCCAGGTAAATTTTAAATTACGGTGGTCTGGCGTATTAGCATGCCCTAGAACATTTTATAGTTTCATAGTTATTTTCTTAATAAACAATGATTACAATTAAACTTAAATGGGTTAGATCAGGGTTGGATAAAGGGAAAGCATCTTGATTGTGGGTTGTAGATTAAAACCCAGGTTGTAGAGTTTGTATAGGTTTTCGTGTTCATTTTTGTTTTTACTTTGGTGTTTTCGGTGTTCGGTTTGTGTTTTATGTCTGTTTTGCAGGGATTTCCAGGTTGCTCGGTAGAAAATCTTGAAGAAAACGGAGCTATGGATGATAGGGAGCTTAGGTGTGAAGTTTGGGTTTTTTTTGAAGAGTTTAGAAGAGGAAAAGTGGTGAAATTTGGCGTTTTGACAACTTTGGAAACTATATGTGAAAAAAGTCTCTAGGCACGCCACGAGATGGGAAGCACCCTTGCCTCGCGACACGCTTAGGAGAAGGTCAACGGTGCTAGTCAACAACATCTACAAGCTAGTCATGAAAGAAGTTTGCTTGTGTCTCATGACATGCCTAGCAACATTAGATTAGAAAAAAAATTGTTTTTCACCCGTTTCTTCAGTTTTGACCACCCAGGACTATTCCGGTACACTTTTCCTTGTATATTTGTGTATTTTTTTATGTATTTCGAGTCATGTCAGTTTGGGTCAAGTCTGTGTCAGTCAGTTCACATCAAGTTTTTTGAGTCGCTGCGTATCCATTTTGAGTCAATTCATGTCGGACAGTGTCAAGTTTGTGTCAGGCAGTTCGCGTCAATTTTGAGTGCCTGTTTGTTTTTAGTTGATATTATGCTTGGGGTTTGTTTTGTTTTTATTGTGCAGGTTTGGACTGAACTACCCGTACTCAATCTCTATTTTGGCGGGGATTTTGAGTGTTTATCATTATGTAAAAGTAAAGGGCAGCCCCTGCTTATCAGGAACGATCGCGAAGGAAATGTTATATGATCGTGTACAGTGTGATTGACAACACCCACAACTGGCATTGATTGTTATCCTAACAAGGTAAGTTTTTCTTCCCAACTTATTACTTTTGTATTTTTAGTTTTACTTTTCCTTTTAAGCAGTCTGTAATTCATTATTGAGGACAATGTATAGTTAAAGTGTGGAGATGAGGGACTCTCGTCTAGATTTGTATATTGAGTCATTTTTTGTGTTTTAGGTAAAATTAAAAAAATGTTAAAATACACAAAAAAACCTTAAAAAAATGACAAATCTCTATAAGGTTTTATTTATCTATTTATTTATTTATTTGCAAATAAATAGAAAATGATTAGGAAATAGAGATTTTGAATCTCATTACTATATATAAGATAAAATTTAGATAGAAAATACGTTAGCTTGTTGTGTTGGTAGACTCAACCATAACCAAAAAGTTTTTACCCTATGATTCTAGTTAATGTACCTTAAATAAAAATCATGATATTTAGTGGCTTATCATCTTAGGATAAATGGTAAAGCCAAAACTGTTAATACTTTTAGAGGTACTACTGCAAATTTTAAAAGCAAATATGTTTTGTTTAATTAAATGGCATGCTTTTTTATGAAAATAAGTTCGAAACTAGTGGCGCCCAAAAAAATTCAATCATACATCATACGATCATTAAGTGCTTAAAAGAAAATAGGAACTCTAACTTATGTGTTATACGTGTCATCTATTTGATTGAAACACCACTGGGCGAAGCTATATGAGAAAAAAATCCATCCCGTTCATCCATATATCCATAAAAAGTTTAATTTTAAATACATATAGGTTTTTGTTTGCAGTGGTAGGAAAATCTAAATGATTTAAACCTGCGCCTTAAAAAGTTTGAAGCGGGATTAAAAACAACAATGAATCCTGAGTATGAGATACTTAGATGAATTGCTAACTTGAATTTAAATGTATACATGAATAAGGGTCCTCAATTTTTGGTGGTTAGTTTAGATGAATAACAATACCAACAATTGCAAATAATGTGTGATTATATCTTTAACTAAGTAACCTAAATATTTGAAAGTTTAATTGCAGATATCTTGATTGTGATTTCATTATAACTTTTCCATGGATGAAAAAGTTTGATTGTGTGAATGTTTGATATGCTCTAAATTATACATATTTTTATAAATATTTCTCTACATTTTTAAATAGCTTTTGAGCTTGTTTTTTTATTAAATATTACTCCTAATTGGTTCACTATTTTTAGTATATAATATATATTGCATTATCATGTTTTTTTTACATATTCAAGAATTAATGTGCTTAAATGAAGGATTTTTTTAGTGTAGCTACTAAATTAATGCATAGTGAAATAAGTATATAATGGATTTTAAGAGTAAATTAACTTTTCATCATTTTATATAAATTGATGTAGGATGATAGAAAACATTGAATGAATTATATTATAATCGGATTTAATGATCATGTCTCCCGTACAAAAAGACTGTTTTGTATGATGTGTTGAAGACAATACCAACCATCCATTTACAAGATCAATGGTTCTAGATGACACAATGACAATTTTGTATATAGCATGATTATATAAATTAAAAAACAAACAGAAAAAAGGCATTATGGTTTTTTCTTCCTTGAACTACTCCCCCTGATTTTCAAACGGCTATAACTTTTTTATATGATAATATTCAAAAAATACACGTATTAACTGTCACACCCGACCCCAAGCGGAATAAGAGTCGGGGCATAATTGGGTTATCGCCAAAGCTCATGATATTTACTAATATGTTTCATATTTATTAAAGTCAAAATTTCATTCTCAATAATCCAAACATGTCCATACAAATACAAAGAAAAATAACCAACTAAACAATCCAAGCTCTAAACCAGTTTATTCTTCTAATCCAATCCTATGTGTTTCTTGCTGCAGCTGGTTCACCTGTATCATGTGTAAAAATGGGGGTTTTTTTGGGTCAACATAAGTTGGCGAGTGAACCTTATTAGATAAACATTTATTATTGATTTCTTGTTATTTTTATCAAGGAAAAATTGTGCAATGGTCATAAGTGAGCAAATGTAAATAATCAAACAGTAGCAATAACAACCACAAACTATAACATACAATAACATACAATAACATATGAACTTGCATAACATAAATGAAACTGTATATGTTGGCAACGTCACGTTCACGTTCATAATGTAATGGGGAACAGACGGCCTATGATGAATGTCTGTGCGATCAAGGCTCAATCAAACGGAGCCGATCGTATTTTGGCAACGCCAGGTTCACGCTCATAATGTAATGGGGAACTGCTCAACGCTCATAATGTAATGGGGAGCGGCGGCCTATGAAATTGCATGTACTGAAATAATAAATTAAATCTAAACAATAACCACATAACAGTTGAAACAAGCTGAATACACATTTGCTCATGATATGATGTATGCACAATGATTTAAATATAATAAATGGTAAGACACATGATACACCCCAAAAACGTGATTAAAACGGGGAATTTTGTAAAGATTCACTCACATTGGGTGCGTTCGGTTGGAGATGATGAGATGCGCACGAGTTGGAAGAGTTGAACAACGAGGATTGACTAACCTAAATAATAACGGAAGATATAGTAAATGAGTGGATTTTATTAATAATTTTAATAGGATTTTTAGATATATTTTTGTGAGTTTAAGGCTATTTCCTATCTTTAAAAACATTATTTTTAAGTATTTTTAATTGATTTTTAAATTAAATTAAATAAATAAAAATATAAAAATATGTTGACTTTTGCGTTGACCGTTGACCGTTGACCGTTTGACTGTTTGACCGGTTCTATTGTGTACATGTATGCGCCGGGCAGGACTCGAACCCGAGACCTCCCGTTCGCGTGCACGCAGCTCTACCAACTGAGCTACGTGTCTAACCCGAAATAATTCTGTTTTTAATTATATTTATATACTAACTCAGTTTATTCAAAATTCTTTTATTTTCAAAAAATATTTTAAATCATCGAAACGGTGCCGTCAACAGGTCTCGAACCCGGGACCTGTGATTTATCGTTACACACAGTCCACCGCTGGACTGTGTGTCTAACTTGGTTAATATACGGATTTTTATTATACTTAACATCTACCGTGAGTTAATCCGGTTTAGTTAGAAAAATAAAACATTTTTATTACAGAGCATACGTGTGTCAAGGATCGAACTCGCGGACCGCTGGACTGTGTGTCTAACCCGAGATAATATCCAGATTTTATTAAACTTATAATCAACCTATCTTCGTCTTCTTCGTTACAGAATTACAGCCTACGATTACTCTATTGTTTCTTGTTTAATTCGATTGACAAACATTCAACATACTAATATGAAATGGCAGAGACGATTTTTAGAAGTAAACATACCGGAGAACGATTTATCTCAGAATTCCGGCAAGTCGTCGGCTCTGTTTTTACGGATTTCGACTGAGCGAATAAATTAACAGTTTTGATTAGCTAATTGTGGAATTGAAGTACTAAACAAGAGTTATCAGAAGGTTTGAATGTCTATATCGTTTTACAGCGGAAGATAAGAATTTTCAGAAGTTTTCCGACGAGAGGGAATTATCCGATATCGACGTCTGAAATTGATTCCGATTGAAGGGTTTGAGTTAGCAATAGCTTAACGACTGATAGATAATGAAAGAATTGAGAGACTTACTGATTTGATGGAAAACACGGTTTTCCAGTGAAAGTCCGGCGAGTTCAAATAGCTTCTCCGGCGAACTGAAAGTTGTGCGAAAATGCAATTGAAGGTTTGCAGAATGTGTTTGAGTCGCGAGAAGGGACAATGATTGAAGTAATTCAGGAATTGCAAACTTTTCAGTTAATAAAACCGATCCCACATGAGTTCAAGTCCATTCAAAGCGAAATTGATTGGAGGTGTCGGTGTATCGGTTATAATCGATAAACCGCGAACAATCAAACATTTTTGGACGTTTGGTGACCGATTTCAGTTACAGTTGGCGTAACCAGAGTGATTTACGATTGACTATAAAATTTAATTGTTTCCTAGAATTTACAGAAAACATCAAGTGGCGGAGTGGTTATATGTGTGTGTGATAAGTCTTTGAACTTAAACCTGGCTGACCCGGGTTCGAGTCCCGGCAGCCTAATTTTCTTTTTAATTATTTTATTTTTACTTTTTATCAATCATAACTTTTATATTCTAGTTGGTTTATTAATTATGCATCATTAAAAATTAAAATGGACATAAATACGCAACGAAACATTTATAACTTGATATTCGATTACAAACGGAGCGGGTTTGGAAAACCCGTTTTTGACAAATGTTACAGTATCCCCTACTTTTAGGAATTTCGTCCCGAAATTTAAGTAGTAGTAGTAGGAAAAAGATGCGGGCATTTTTCGCGCATTGAGTCTTCACGTTCCCAAGTAAGCTCAGGTCCCCGTTTCGACTCCCAGCGTACCCTAACAATTGGAATGCGACTTCGTCGAAGACGTTTTTCTCCGAAGTCCATGATCTCTACTGGTCTTTCAATAAAATGCATAGATTCATCAATCTGAATATCTTCCAGAGGAATATGGAGGTTCTCATCAACGAGGCACTTCTTCAAGTTTGATACGTGGAATGTGGGATGAATCCTGTTGAGTTCTTCTGGTAGATCAAGCTTGTATGCTACAGGTTCTACTCTTTCGAGTATCTTGAAAGGTCCTACGTAGCGTGGTGCTAGCTTGCCTTTTTGACCAAAACGAACTACTCCCTTCCACGGTGATACTTTTAAAGTACATGATCACCAATGTTAAACTCCAAAGGCTTCCGTCGTTTATCTGCATAACTCTTTTGACGACTTTGAGCCGCTAGAAGATTGTTTCGAATTTGATGGATCTTGTCTGTGGTTTCTTGAATCAATTCTGGACCAGTGATTTGAGCTTCCCCAATTTCGTGCCAACATACTGGGATCGGCACTTACGACCATATAAAGCTTCAAAAGGTGCCATGCCGATGCTTGAATGATAGCTGTTGTTGTACGAAAATTCAACTAATGGTAGATGAGCGTCCCAATTTCCTTTGAAGTCTATGACACATGCTCGAAGCATATCTTCAAGAGTTTGAATGGTGCGTTCAGATTGTCCATCAGTTTGAGGATGATAAGCGGTACTGAGATCTAATCGCGTACCCAAAGCGGCTTGTACTGCTTGCCATGTTCGTGAAGTGAAACGACCATCACGATCTGAAATAATGCTTAACGGTACACCATGTCGGCTTACGATTTCGCTGATATAAATATGAGCTAGCTTTTCGTTCTTGAAATCTTCGCGGATAGGAATAAAGTGAGCTGATTTTGTAAGTCGATCAATGATTACCCATATAGTGTCATATCCACCAGAAGTGCGAGGTAACCCGGTAATGAAGTCCATGGTTATGTTTTCCCACTTCCATACAGGTATTTCAGGTTGGACCAGAAGTCCTGAGGGTCTTTGGTGTTCAGCTTTCACCTTGGAACATGTAAGGCACTTGGAAACAAAAACAGCAATATCCTTTTTCATTCCAGGCCACCAATAGGTGTATCGAAGGTCTTGATACATCTTATCGGCTCCTGGGTGTATAGAGTATCGTGTTTTGTGAGTCTCATTCATAAGAAATTCACGAAGGTTGTTGTGGTCAGGAATCCATATGCGATCTAGATAGTACAGAATACCGTCAGATTTAGTTTCAATTTTAAGTTCAGCTCCACAGGACAGCTCCTTTTGTACATCATCCTCCGTTACTGAAACATGTTAGGCTTCTCGAATTTGATCTTTAATGTCAGTTATGATTTGTGAACATAGAAGACGAATGGAGTTCGCATAACCCTTTCGACTGAGTGCATCAGCCACCACATTTGCTTTGCCAGGGTGGTACCGAATTTCACAGTCGTAGTCATTTAGAAGTTCGACCCATCTTCGTTGCCTCATGTTTAACTCCTTTTGATTGAAGATATGTTGAAGACTCTTTTGGTCAGTGTATATTTCACACTTAGTACCGTAGAGATAATGTCTCCATATCTTAAGAGCGAACACAACGGCTCCAAGTTCTAGGTCATGGGTGGTGTAGTTCTTCTCATGAGTCTTGAGTTGTCTCGAAGCATAAGCTATAACCTTTCCTCTTTGCATTAGAACACAGCCTAGTCCTTGCCCTAACACGTCGCAATAAACCACGAAGTCATCACAACCTTCAGGCAGAGTGAGGATTGGTGCATCACAGAGTTTTTGTTTAAGGGTTTGGAAGGCTTCTTCTTGTTTGGGTCCCCATATGAAGGGTTTTCCCTTATGAGTTAAAGCCGTGAGTGGTACAGCAATGCGAGAGAAGTTCGAAATGAAACGGCGATAATAACCAGCCAAACCAAGGAATGATCTTACTTCAGTTGGTGTACGTGGCGCTTGCCATTCTTGTACCGCTTTGATCTTTGAGGGGTCGACATGTATTCCCTTGTCATTGACTACATGTCCAAGGAATTGTACCTCTTTTAACCAGAATTCGCATTTGGAGAATTTGGCGTAAAGCTTTTCATTCTCTAGAAATGTAAGGATGAGTCGAAGATGTCGCTCATGATCAGACTTAGACTTTGAATAAATGAGGATGTCGTCGATGAAGACTATAACAAAACGATCGAGATAGGGTTTGCAGACTCTATTCATTAGATCCATGAAGACAGCTGGAGCGTTGGTTAAACCAAATGGCATGACCATGAATTTATAATGACCATAACGAGTTCGGAAAGCGGTCTTTGGGACGTCTTCTTCATGTACTCTAAGTTGATGATAACCAGATCGAAGGTCGATTTTTGAATACAGCTGGCGCCTTGAAATTGGTCAAGAAGATCATCAATGCGAGGTAATGGATAGCGATTCTTGATTGTTAACTTGTCGAGTTCTCTGTAGTCGATGCACATGCGAAACGATCCATCTTTCTTCTTCACAAAAAGGACAGGTGCACCCCAAGGCGAGGAGCTAGGACGTATGAATCCTTTGTCAGTCAACTCTTGCAATTGACTGGCTAGCTCTTGTATTTCAGAGGGGGCTAACCTATAAGGAGACTTTGCAACTGGTATCAATACGGAATTCGACTTCTCTTACTGGAGGAAGTCCTGAAATGTCGTTAGGAAAAACTTGGGGGAAATCTTTTACTACTGGGATGTCTTCGAGTTTCTTCTCCATGGTTCCCTTTTTGATGACATGAGTTAAAAATGCGACATAATTCTTGCGAAGATATTTTTGAGCTTGAAGACAGGACATTAATCTGAGCCCTTTCGATGGGGTTTCTCCAAAGATTCGTAGAGTTTGACCGTTTGGAAGAGGAATGCGTATAAACTTCTCGCGGCATACAACTTCAGCCTGATGTTGGCTGAGCCAGTCCATACCAATTATAATATCAAAGCTTCCCAACTTCATAGGAATGAGGTCAACTGGAAAATCGTGGTCGTTTAAGGTGAGAGTACAGTTGCGTATAATAGAGTTTAATGAGACCGGTTTTCCGTCAGCAACTTCTACTGTTATGGATTCCATGAGCTTATCACGAATTTGGTTTAGGATGGGTTCAAACTCTAAAGACACGAAACTTTTATCCGCGCAAGTGTCAAACAACATGGATGCATAACTACCATTGATAAGGAACGTACCGTTAACCACATTGCTGTCAGCTCTAGCCTGATTAGCGTTGATGTTGAAAGCTCTTCCTCTTGCAGGTGGAGGAGCTTGGTTAGCTTGATTCACCGGATTGGCTTGGGCTTGAGCATGAATAATGTTCACCAACCTTGGACAAGTGTTTCTAAAGTGGCTTGGGTCTCCACAATTGTAGCAAGCCCGCATAGGTTGTACCATGGGATAGTTGGGTTGGTAGTATGATTGGGCTAAATGTTGGGTAGGTGGTAATAGTAGGGGTTGTTGGGCTTGACCCATTATTTGTTGGTGGGTTTGGGTTGAAGGCTGGTGGCGGTTCGTTCGCTGAGGTATGCGACAGGTTTGAACAGTATGACCTACGCGACCACAGCCGGTGCAATGTTGGCAGGGATGATAAGGAAAGTGGTGGTATTGGCAACGGTTGCATTTTGGTAATGGGCCAGAGTATGGTCTTTTGTATGGTGCAGGTGAAGGGGCAACTTGGGTAATGGGTGCAGCAGGGATAGGGAAATTGGTTGTGTGACAGCGAAGTTTCTGGTGTTACGTTTCCTCTTGTTAGCAAACTTAGAGGAGGAGGTGGAATGGTTTGAAGTTTGGCCCTCAACGGGGGCTTTCTTTTTCTCTTCTTTAAACTTACCGTTGCGAATTCGATTCTAGGTCAGTTCAGTAGCTAGTTCCATAGCAGCTTCAAGTGTTGCTGGCGAAGTGCTGAGAACTGAATCTTGAATTTTCATGGGAAGACCTCGAATATAATGCTCGATTAAGCGGTAAACTGGGGTGAACAAGTTAGGGACCATTTGGTTCAACTCTAAGAACCTCTTGTTGTAGGAAGTATGATCTCCCTCCTTTTGCTTCAAAGAATGAAATTCGTCCTCCAACTTTTTAATCTCACTCCAAGGACAGAACCGCCTCATCATGATTTCCCTTAACTCCTCCCATGTTAAGGCCATAGCATCTTCGATTCCCCTCTTACCCTTTTCAGTATTCCACCAGGTAAGAGCTACCCCAAATAGTCTCTCGGTCGCGTATCGTACCTTGCGATCATCGGGACAATCGCAGTTGAGGAAGGTGTTTTCCATTTCCTCAAACCAATAGAGGAGAGCAGTGACACCTTCGGTCCCTTCAAATTTAGGAGGATCGCAAGACTTGAAATGTTTATATGAGCACTTTTTGGTAGGAGGGTTGCCGATGTTCTGGTCTTCTTGCTGAGGAGGATTAGTGGGATTTGTGGCGAGAGCTTGTTGTACTTGAACCACAATGTCAGGAAGCACCGCGGCCATTTGTTTTGCGATTTGAGTGGCCAAGCGTTCGTGAGACCTTCCTGATCTTTTACCCCCTCGTTGTTGTCTAGCCGACATCTACAGGAACATACATAAGAAGATTGTGAGTTTATGGAGTCTTTTAGGTGTCATGTGTCTTAAAGAAAATGAAAATAACATAAATATCAATAATGCAACTACATCCATAGGATGTCTTGGGTTTGCTCATGTTGGGCCTCAAATGTCCCCCATACCTTCACCTGTATAGTCATGTGGGCCCCCATGTCTATTGGCTTGCTAGGATTCACATTAGTATTGGCGATTTAACACTCGCATCACCCGAATGAAAACCACGAAATATGTTTACGAGATGTATGGTCAGAATGTGTCCAGGTGTAGACACAATGACAACTCAAAGTGGGGTTAGCTCACACGACGTTTGGTATAGCATGCTTTGGCCTAATAGGTACTTCGTACTCTCATCGTTAGTCCCCAGGTAGGCAAACTGGTCCTTTATTTTGGATTTATACGAATGCCAGCCTAGACAGGACATTCCGACTACCGGTACTTGTACCCTTCCAGTTACTACATGCCCGTCATGAGAACTCACTTTGATGTGAGTTGAAAATACAAAAATCATTGAAAAAAAACAATCATGAAAATGATGTGATGTGTGCTTTCATTGATATGATATGTTATGAGAATATGATTTATGGTAGGCATTATTTACTAATATGTACTTATGAACATGCTTGCATAACATTGAATGTAACATTAAACATAAAACATATAAAGATCATGAATTTTGCATGTAACTCACAAAAATCTTAAAAATTTCTAATCAACTATAGTATAGGCTCTAAGGGTCTAATAACCTATCCTATATCCCTATAGTCATGGCTCTGATACCAATCTGTCACACCCCGACCCGCAGCGGAATAAGAGTCGGGGCATAATTGGGTTATCACCAAAGCTCATGATATTTACTAATATGTTTCATATTTATTAAAGTCAAAATTTCATTCTCAATAATCCAAACATGTCCATACAAATACAAAGAAAAATAACCAACTAAACTATCCAAGCTCTAAACCAGTTTATTCTTCTAATCCAATCCTATGTGTTTCTTGCTGCAGCTGGTTCACCTGTATCATGTGTAAAAATGGGGGTTTTTTTGGGTCAACATAAGTTGGCGAGTGAACCTTATTAGATAAACATTTATTATTGATTTCTTGTTATTTTTATCAAGGAAAAATTGTGCAATGGTCATAAGTGAGCAAATGTAAATAATCAAACAATAGCAATAACAACCGCAAACTATAACATACAATAACATACAATAACATATGAACTTGCATAACATAAATGAAACTGTATATGTTTGCAACGTCACGTTCACGCTCATAATGTAATGGGGAACGGACGGCCTTTGATGAATATCTGTGCGATCAAGGCTCAATCAAACGGAGCCGATCGTATGTTGGCAACGCCAGGTTCACGCTCATAATGTAATGGGGAACTGCTCAACGTTCATAATGTAATGGGGAGCGGCGGCCTATGAAATTGCATGTACTGAAAATAATAAATTAAATCTAAACAATAACCACACAACAGTTGAAACAAGCTGAATACACATTTGTTCATGATATGATGTATGCACAATGATTTAAATATAATAAATGGTAAGACACATGATACACCCCAAAAACGTGATTAAAACGAGGAATTTTGTAGAGATTCACTCACATTGGGTGCGTTCGGTTGGAGATGATGAGATGCGCACGAGTTGGAAGAATTGAACAACGAGGATTGACTAACACAAATAATAACGGAAGATATAGTAAATAAGTGGATTTTATTAATAATTTTAATAGGATTTTTAGATATATTTTGTGAGTTTAAGGCTATTTCCTATCTTTAAAAACATTATTTTTAAGTATTTTTAATTGATTTTTAAATTAAATTAAATAAATAAAAATATGTTGACTTTTGCGTTGGCCGTTGACCGTTGACCGTTTGACTGTTTGACCGGTTCTATTGTGTACATGTATGCGCCGGGCAGGACTCGAACCCGAGACCTCCCGTTCGCGTGCACGCAGCTCTACCAACTGAGCTACGTGTCTAAACCGAAATAATTCTGTTTTTAATTATATTTATATACTAACTCAGTTTATTCAAAATTCTTTTATTTTCAAAAAATGTTTTAAATCATCGAACCGGTGCCGTCAACAGGTCTCGAACCCGGGACCTGTGATTTATCGTTACACACATTCCACCGCTGGACTGTGTGTCTAACTTGGTTAATATACGGATTTTTATTATACTTAACATCTACCGTGAGTTAATCCGGTTTAGTTAGAAAAATAAAACATTTTTATTACAGAGCATACGTGTGTCAAGGATCAAACTCGCGGCGTGTGATATGTATGTGCACACAGTCCACCGCTGGACTGTGTGTCTAACCCGAGATAATATCCAGATTTTATTAAACTTATAATCAACCTATCTCCGTCTTCTTCGTTACAGAATTACAGCCTACGATTACTCTATTGTTTCTTGTTTAATTCGATTGACAAACATTCAACATACTAATATGAAATGGCAGAGACGATTTTTAGAAGTAAACATACCGGAGAACGATTTATCTCAGAATTCCGGCAAGTCGTCGGCTCTGTTTTTACGGATTTCGACTGAGCGAATAAATTAACAGTTTTGATTAGCTAATTGTGGAATTGAAGTACGAAACAAGATTTATCAGAAGGTTTGAATGTCTATACCGTTTTACAGCGGAAGATAAGAATTTTCAGAAGTTTTCCGGCGAGAGGGAATTATCCGATATCGACGTCTGAAATTGATTCCGATTGAAGGGTTTGAGTTAGCAATAGCTTAACGACTGATAGATAATGAAAGAATTGAGAGACTTACTGATTTGATGGAAAACACGGTTTTCCGGCGAAAGTCCGGCGAGTTCAAATAGCTTCTCCGGCGAACTGAAAGTTGTGCGAAAATGCAATTGAAGGTTTGTAGAATGTGTTTGTGTCGCGAGAAGGGACAATGATTGAAGTAATTCAGGAATTGCAGACTTTTCAGTTAATAAAACCGATCCCACATGAATTCAAGTCCATTCAAAGCGAAATTGATTGGAGGTGTCGGTGTATCGGTTATAATCGATAAACCGCGAACAATCAAACGTTTTTGGACGTTTGGTGACCGATTTCAGTTACAGTTGGCGTAACCAGAGTGATTTACGATTGACTATAAAATTTAATTGTTTCCTAGAATTTACAGAAAACATCAAGTGGCGGAGTGGTTATATGTGTGTGTGATAAGTCTTTGAACTTAAACCTGGCTGACCCGGGTTCGAGTCCTGGCAGCCTAATTTTCTTTTTAATTATTTTATTTTTACTTTTTATCAATCATAACTTTTATATTCTAGTTTGTTTATTAATTATGCATCATTAAAAATTAAAATGGACATAAATACGCAACGAAACATTTATAATTTGATATTCGATTACAAACGGAGCGGGTTTGGAAAACCCGTTTTTGACAAATGTTACATTAACAACCATTTCATTCTCTTCAATTTGAGTATGCTATATATATATATATATTGTTTTACAAGCTATAAAATTACGTGATTGTGTAACATTACATGATTATGTTTCAGTACACTACGTAATTAGGTACTAGAACATAATCAATGAATACCTAAATCACTTAACAGATACTTAATGTATACAATTTGTGCAAGCAGTAAATCACATACCATTTGTGCAAGCAGTAACAAATTCTCAATGTAAACACTATATCTATAATTACGTACCAAATGATCAATGAATACCTAAATCACTTAACAGATACTTAATGTATACCTAAATCCAGAATCAGGTACCATGTGTGCAAAAGCAGTAACAAATAGTCAATGTCATAGGATGAAACCCCCTTAGGGAGCCCAACATCCTCGCTGGCACACCGGCCCAGATGTAAGTCCCACATTGGTTGAGGAGGAGAATGAAGTCTTCCTTATAAGGGGGGTGGAAACCTTCTCTACAAAGACGTGTTTTGTCTGGGCGAGTAATTCGCCGAGTGAAAAAAACCCGTGATTTCCTGGAGAGCAACCAATCAAGACAAAACATACAATATCTTGGCATGGTTTACTTGGGATGTTACATGGGCCTTGGTATCGTTTGTATAATGGGCCACAAAGGGTAACGCAAAGTGAATAATAAAAGATCACCATGATACAGAATTACAAGGAATCACACTACTGCTCGATGAAGAAAACTATTAACACTCATCAGACGTATCACGTGATCATAGGGATGATTTTAAGGAAGCTATACGGATCAAGATTGAAGGCTAAAATTCAAGATACGAGTTCGATTTGCAACAAGTTAGGGTTCATTTCAATAACTTTGTGTTAATTGATGTTATGAACAAGATTTGTTATTAATTTCAGACTTGTAATATGTATCTGATTATGATTCTTGGCTAAACTTATTATCTACCCAGATTTGTGATGGAGTATTCATTGATAATTGGTAATCTTTCATTTTTTGGTAACTTGTTGATGGTAAAATATTAAAGTAGATTACTTAATCGTATTTGATCATATGTGTATGCATGCTTTGCTCTAATTTATCATCATTGGTATTCGTGTGTATTTATGTGTATGTATGCTTTACTCTAATTTATCATCATATAATTGGTACTCGCATGTCTTTGTGATCGAATATCTTTTATGTATAGATGCATGTTAGGTTATTTACTTTGTGCTATAAGTAGTTTATGGTTTACCGTGCATATATCCCGTGGGAACATTGGTTTGAGAGTTTAGAGGAGTTTAGTGTTTTACCTATCTTGAGGCCGGAAGGAGATAGACAGTTTGAGAGTTTCGGTTTTTGGTAATCTACGTTCTAAATAGTGTCTGATTAATCGAACCCCCTGAGTATAGCAATGAGTGAACATTTGCTCTGTCAGTGTGACCTAGCATGCATGAGGTGCCTAGTGTAAACCATATAAAGCTTCATCTAGCTTGTATACAGAATTCTAATGCTCAGCATTTACGAAACTTGATGGTTGCTTAACATAGATTTCTTACTTTATGTTTCCATACAGAATAACCATCTTGACATACATTTGATTGTGAAGCACATATAAGATGCATTTGCCAAGAAAATTCGAATGGCTTCTAAACAAGCAATCGGAGCATAAACTTCATCATAATCAAGCCCTTCAATCTATCAAAACCCTTGAACAACCAACAAAGGCTTGGTTCTCACAATCAACCCACTGTCATCTTTCTTGTTTCTATACATCCATCTTGTGCCAAGTGCTCTCTTTCCTTCTAGAAGCTTCACAAATTCTCATACCTTGAGCTTTACTACTGACTCAGCTCATCATTCATAGCATCAATCAAACTTTGTTCTTGAAGAGCTATATGAGTATTCTTTGGCTCAAACTGAGAGATGAAACAAATAGTTGTTTAATTGATATCGCCACTCATGCTTCTGTTAATACCCCAACATCAATAGGACCAGTGATATTATTGACAAGTTGATCTTTGTTGGTGCCATGGGGAATAGCTGTGTCAGGAACTTCAAAGGTAGAGGGCAGATCTG
Source organism: Scalesia atractyloides (assembly GCA_947069175.1). Taxonomy (NCBI): domain Eukaryota; kingdom Viridiplantae; phylum Streptophyta; class Magnoliopsida; order Asterales; family Asteraceae; genus Scalesia; species Scalesia atractyloides. Next base: position 7,453,293 of record CAMTDV010000001.1, read on the forward strand.
TAACCTCATCATTAGGTTTAAGTGTATGGTTTATGACTGGCTTCTGAGTCGTTGTAAGGGGTGATTGAGCTTGCTTGTACATCCCCAATGTATCTATGCTCAATGTTGGAGAATTTGCCGGTGCACAATCCTCGTCATCCTCACAGCCAGGAATAACATCAGAGGTACCTGCAACAACTTCAAGAAAAACGTTAAATGGTTTGAATAAAAGAGCATAATCGAATAACCAATATGGACAATTTTGTGCACCAATCTCAATTTGTTCCAACCAACAAACACTATAAAATTCCACAATCTGCTTGGTGACTTTATTGTAAACCATATAGGTGGTCTTTCAAGCGTATCGTACAAAGTAACATTTATCTGCTCTGGCATCATACTTCGGGATGGAATTCATTTCCAACAAAGTGCACAAAAAACAAAAAAACTAAAAAATGTCCCATTGTAGGCTTTTCTGCATGAAGTATTTCATAAGGAGACTTCATTTGATGTTTGTTGATACAATGCAGTTCTTAACGTGATAGGTTGTATTTACAGCTTCAACCCAAAAGATTAAAGGCAACTTGGAATCATACAAAATAGTGTGAACAACTTCAATTAATGTTCTATATCTTCTTTCAGCAACTCCGTGTTAAGAAGTTCGAGTTGCACTATATTGTCTAGCAATTCCCTTCTTAAAACATATACGATTTAATACAACATTCTTGATGGCATATTGACCGACATTAGTCAGTAAAAAATAAGAATTAAAATCAATGGCATCAATGACATTCTTGACTAAAAATTCAACACAACATTCTTGATGGCCTATTGACAAAAAATTCAATGGTGTTGATGGCATATTGACCAATGTTGATGTGTCAGTAAAAAATAAGATTTAAAATCAGTCCCTAATATCTTATTTGATAGGGTAAGTCGGGTGTCAAAAAACGAAGGGTACTGTGGAAAGTGTTGTTGTTTAATGGCTTCTTTTTGGAATTATGAAATTGTACAAAAAGAAAAATGATTGTTAGAGAAGTTGTTTATAAACCAGATTAACGAATTACTTTAAAGGTTGTGAACAATTGTAAGACTCCAGGTTTTAGATTCAAATAAAAAGAAAAACTAAAAAATATCATCCACGTACAAGAATCCTCTACCTGGAGGAAACCACAAAGAGATTAGACGCTCATGCTTGTGAATTGATCTTCAATCTTGATGTTGAAATGCATTATGGATGATGGCATGATGATTAGATGCTGTGGAATAGTGAAAAATCTTGATTCGGGTCACCCTAAGTCGTCTCCCTACTTACCTCTTGCGACTAGAATGAAAGAGATGTGTCTATACCCTAAAAACTTCGACTTTTGATGTGTTTTGCGTAACCTCAGGCCATAGGGTATGGCTCTTTCATAGCATATGGTCCATGATTTCTGAACTGATTTGTCAAGGCCAGTCATAGACTACCCCCATGCGTAGCTTATGGCTCAGATCCGCTGTGAAATCTAGCTGCTTACAGCCACACCCAGCGAGTAGCTTACGGCCTAAAACTTCTCTTTCTTGATTTCCTTCTTTGTTAACCACCTGAGCATCCTTCTCATCCGTTTTAATCACTTCTGAATGATCCTTTAACCAACAAAGACAATCGTAGCCACATAATTCCAACCGAATAAGCAACTAACACACACATAAGAATTAACATTTCATCCAATTAAACCAAACTCCAACACCCATTCATCATATGTGAACCAAACTCTCTGGTGGTCCTTGCTTGGCTTAAAAGTTGACTAGATTCAGTATATGCCATTGACCTGCTTTGACTTTTGCATTCCCACTTCCCGCTATAGGCAGTTCCTTTCAAAAACCTAACTCAGACTCATATATCCAATGACTTTCATTTTTGACACATATTATAGCGATTTCACTCCTGCAGTTTTGACTTTTCTATCACAATTGTATGATCATGGTTATCAACAGTTGTTAACTTTTTTATTTTATCCCTACTTTAAAAGTATTAACCAACTTTAAAGTTTAAAGTCTACCCATGAGCATAAGTTTGAATTTCTATCTTCATACCCATTTTAGACATATTGACTTTGATCAATATTTGCAATGGCCTTGCTTTTCCTGGGCATGAAGAGGGATTATCCAACTACTTTTAGTACTCAAAATCAGATAAATTCATTGATTTGGGGGCTGCATTTTCTTTACATTCCAGATAACAATCAGCCTTTTAAGAACTTCCACTAAGATAGTGGCAATCAATAGAACGTTTGGTATCTTGGTAGAGAATCAATTCTAATAAAATAATAGTATATTTGAACATGATCTTTACTGTATGAGTTTTGATAATGTAAATTTGTACAACCCCATTGAAACTTTCCATGACCTTCCATTAAATTGTTCATTAGATCAATTTTTTTGTTATCAATTAATTCATACAAATCAACTGAATCTAGATAAAAAAACCGACCATTGACATGTAGATATCACATAAACTTTGGTGGCATTAGCATGTTTGTAAGGCTGGGTCTTATGGTTAGCTCGTTTGTAAGGCGTAGTGTTTTCTCAACTTGTTTGTTCATTATGATCCTAGTTTATTCATAGATCAATCTTGTATAGAAATTAGGTGGTGGTGCGTCATTTATGTTCTTTATACCCGAAGGTATATTGCTTAAAGTCACACTCCACGGTGAATCAACTAATATATATATATATATATATATATATATATACACACATATGTGTGTGTGATAAAATTTGCTTGGAGTACTTGATTTACTGGACCTACTTCCTCCATGTTGGCACCTTGTATCGAGTTCTACTTGTGCTCCGTTATGGAGGATGTTCAACCTAACAACTTGGAACCTTAATTTGATGTTGGTAACTTGGTTGTACTTGTTTTTTACATATAGAATTTTGTTTTATCTAGTACTGATATAGAGATTTCGATGTATGTAGGGGGGGGGGGGGGGCTCCGTTGTGAACATCTGATCACGTGTGGAAGCACGTTAAACACCGCCGCCACTACCACCAATAACGCGTGAATCCGACAACGCGTGGCCACTATCACGCGTGAAGAATGTGAGGGAAATTGTTGGGTTGTGAGGGAAATTATTGGGTGTGGTGAGTGATGGACATTTCCACTAAAATTCATCACGAGTGATGGAATAAAGCTCGATGACGTGGCGGAACTTGATTGAATATTGTGAGTGATGGAATTCCATCACTAGTGGAGCGCCCCTACCCCTAACTGACGGACAAGGTTATATTAGTTGCAAGACTTCTAATTTTTCATATTTATTAGTGTTATTTGTTGTTTAATCATTGGTCATATATATGATTATAACTACTTATGGTTAGGGTTTAGAGTTTATATAATCTGAATTTGTTTATTCAAATTGGAGGTACTAAGATGGCCAAACATTAGATTCCACTAAAAAAGCTAATTAAATCACTATAATAATTAAGGATTTGATTAGTGGGTGTAACCAAGCCATTGTCTACAATAAGGTCACCGGTGGATGGTTTAATAGCATAGATTTGTTGCTAATAAAATGTAGAAAGCGACAAGAATGTCCAAACAATATTTTAGATGCCGTCAATTAGTATCTTAGGATGCTCCCTCCAACTTATTTTCTCATCCCCTTTACATTCATTTCTATGTCAATAAACTGTTCCTTGTATAATAAAACAGTTTAGGTTAAAACATAAGTATTTACACCATCAATATTTTAAAAACTAAGCAGATTTCGAAACATTATACAAACTAAATAGAAAGAATATATAGAATAAATTATACATGGTCGATAAACTTGAAAATATCTTTTATCTAATATATATATAATAAATGAAAAGAAGTTTATCGTAACGTGGCGATATTATATATAATAAATGAAAAGAAGTTTATCGTAACGTGACAATCGTAAAAAAGCTAGTTATATAAGATTTAAAAGATGTATGTCAAAGTTCAAATGAAATATAAATAAGTTACTTTAATCACATTACTAAATTTAAGTATACAATCTATCTAATTGATCTCAATCATAATTCAGTTTCAAATTAAATTTAAATTTTATTTTTTTAAATTAATATAACATAATTAATGCGCTCATGATATTATGGCCTAGTGCAATCTTAAGGTGGAATAAGACTTAGGACCGGTTCAATTCCCAAAAGGCGGTTGTTTCTAGATTTATTGAGTTTCTTCTGAATTGATGTATAATCATTATTGTAGATGGATATGATCGAGTGGTTCTATTTGTGTCATCAAATTTGCCATAAAAAAAAGAAAGAAAACAACCTAGTTAATGCATTTAATTAATACTAGTTTTATAATTAAATTTAATTAATACCAGTTTTATAATTAACTCAATTTACTGACTAAAAAGGAAAACAACTATACATAACTGAATTTAAAAGATGTATGTCAAATCTTTTGGGCAGTAGGTGTGTTTTTATTGAACTTTACTTAAAAAAATGTAATTGATATCAATTATATTTCAGTATCAAATTCAATGTAAATATTTTTTTTTACCAAATTAATATAACCTAATAAGTTTGGTTTTTGGTGTACTGTAAGTGCTTGACCAGCTGCTGCTTGGCAAGCTTGTAATTATTTAATAAAATTTGTTAACCGTTAAAAAAAATACAACCTAATAAGTGCATTTAATACTATCTTTCTAATTAACTCGGTTTACCATAAAAAAAGGAAAACAAATAATTAATAGGACTTAAAAGATGTATATCAAAATTAAAATGAAACATAAATAACTTACTATAATTACATTACTAAATTTAAGAATATAATCTGTGTAATTGATCTCAGTGTTTCAAATTCAATTAATTTTTTTTTCAAATCAGTACAAAACCTAATTAATGCATTTAATACGAATTTTCTTAACTGGATTTTGAGACACCTAATTAATGCATTTAATCCTATTTTTTTTTATCATTTCTATTTTCGACTTAGTTACTTCAAAGAATAAAAGATGGAATGAAATAAATGATTCTTAGATTATAGGGTGTGGTCATTATTCTTATAATCATCATGATCCTTTAAGTTATCATCATGTCATTCATCTCTAATCCACCATAAAAAACCACTACCATAAGGGTGTGATAATGACCAAAACCACTATGCCCTTATTTATTTTAATTTATTTTTATCTAAAAAAGGAAAAGATTTCTTGAAAAATGGAAAGGAGGACCATGATTACCACGGGTTAATCCATACAAACTATGATGGATCATGCAAGGGGGTGGTGTAGTCTTCCATTCATGTTAATACATGGCTAATCATGTCCCAACTATAATTCCATGCCTTTTAGCCTTATGTAATGAAAAAAAATTGTTTAGTTATTATGTAGTAATGGATTGGAGCATTTCATAATGAATGTAACTACTTTCAAATATAATAATTTTTATTACTTGGTAAGTGAGTGTTTATCTTTTTCATTCCTTTAAGGAATGGAAAGAAATATATTATTATTAATATTAATATTAGAGTAAAGTACAGTTTCAATCACTGAGGTTTACACCCGCTTTCAGGTTCAGTCTCTATTTCAAAAAAAAATCAACACTCCATTCCTGACGTATTCAATTGCCCACAATTAAAACCCTAGCACTAACAGACCGTTAGTATTTTTATGAAAAGACTAAAATACTCCAAAACTTTACTTACAATTTCAGTTCCTGAAGGTTGATTTCTTAATTTCCCTCCATTAACTTACAATTAACTTCCAAAGTAGCATTAGGTGACAACCTTGTTCGACATAAAATATGAATCCATATATGATGTTTCGACTCCAGTTTACGCCGGCATGTAACACCCAAAATTTGTAAAAGTCTCTACGTCATCATTTAATAAAATTGTTAGTGCGGAATTTAGGTCCCTGTTTATTTTTATCTCATTAAGATACTGAGATAATTTCATATACTATTTTATAATAATATCATACTAAGAATACCGTTAATTCACTTAAATATAAGTTTCAAGTTTAATTTAAAAGCTACATGGAGAGGACTTGCTCATCACTTGCATACAACCAACGACTATCATCAAAACTACAAATCAAATTGTATAATTGACCTTAATGAAATATCACTTGTGTACCTTGTGTATGATCTTTCTTTCACAATCACATATACAAATCCCAAACCATCGTCTTTATGATCATCTCCAAGCTTCAATAGCTCCATATCCATTTTCTTATATACTTATAGCATTTGCGGTATTATTTTAACGTCAACTTACTTTAATCCCCGTTTCCGTTCACTTAATCACCCTTGACTTTTAATCTTCATCCTCATACCTGGAAGCGTACAAGCACCCATCATTAGTATAGACTAAGCAAGCATTAACAAATATTTAACCATGGAAAACTCCTTTTTGATTACAACAGGTATATGGACATGGTTAGATTTACGACGTTATCAATATCCCAACGAAACTTCATTGTCTTTTCAACACATGCTTGATTATTTTCCCAGTTGGATTTTTGTTATCATAACCAGTATAAGAACTTTATAATAAAATAAAACCTGCAATCATCTTTATATATTAACCAAACCAACAAATGATGATGCGACTCTCTTTGTAACCCCAAGATTAAGAACCGTATTTTGATTATAAAGTCAATCTTCAACTTGGGTTCCATATTAATATAACAGTCACCTTACCCAGATGAACCACCAATTTTTAAGAAAACTATGTACTATCTTCATAAGAGAGAAATGGTGACCAAAGCGACACACCTACCGACTGAAATGCAAACCACTCAGCGACGATGATATACAATTTTGTACAATGTACAAGTGGCAGCCAAACACCAGATATATAGTTCTAAATGCGGGTCAATAGCAACAAATTAAATACTTCTGCACACACTATAATAGCAGCAGGAGCAATAAAGTGGATACTAAAAACCATATATTTACCCAGATCAACAACAATTATAGTGTTCTTAGTCCAGATTATAGCTACTTAATAGCACATACTATAAGGTAGTTATATGCTTGTATGAATAGGTTATGAACTTATGATTCATCCACATCGAGTAGGTAGCCGTAGATAATAATAAAGTAAGGTTAACTTACATTTGCCCGTTGGAGAGATTGGGTCTTGATTTCTCTTATCGAAGCATTGACCTCCTGAAGTCAACTCGAGTTATGTGAATAATCATAATTTGAAAGAATATATACATACCATTATCATTACAAAACATGATGGTCACTAGACCTTTACAAGCCTTAAAGTTATCATAATTTTGTTTATAGAAATTCATTAACAACATGGAAACCACAACATAGTTATTAAGGTAAATATGATAACTGATTCAAGGCTTCATAACTCAAAGACCTATTGTGAGGAGATTATTTATTCATTTAAGTTTATATTACCCTTTGTTTAGCAAGGGAATATTCACTTGAGAAGAAATTTAATTTGGGAAGAAAAAGAAGAAAATAAATAATGGTAAAACATTAAATAGTTTATTACTACTCTCATTAATTATGTTATCTCTTATTAATAAAGAAAAACATTTTATCTTACACATTTCAAAATTTGTCATATATATGTCCTACACTTACCGGAATTTACCCTACACACATGTAAATTTACCCTACACACTTCAAAATTTATCCTATACATACTAAAATTTATCTTACACATGTCTTACTTGTCACCCGATGTTGGACCTGGATTGCCGGAGAAGGTGGAGTTACCGGAGCTGTGTGGGTGTCGTGAAGACTTTGGGAGAGAGGGGGAGTGTATTGTAGCTTATAAAGGAAGATGGGGAGGGGGAGTTAAAAAGGAGTGAAATGAGTCATCTTTAGGTGAAATGATCATATTGCCCTTCACACCGTTAAATAAGTAAACAATCAACTGACTGAATGAAGTTAGCGTCAGGGTTTTAATTGTGATCAATTGAATACGTCAGGGACTGGAATGTTAATTTTTTTAAATAAGTACTGAATCTAAGAATGGGTGCAAACTAAAATTGTACATTACTCCTAATATTAATATTCTTATTATTATACTTATGTTTATATTTATAGTATTAATATTAATATTAACATTTTAATTATTATTTTTTAACCATTATTATTATTAATTCAAATATACACTTATAAAAACTAAGACGTACTCGGTTCTAGGGTTGTAAACGAACTGATTAGAAGGTCTTATTCCTGTTTTTTCATTAAGGAATGACATGTTTATGAACAATTTACGATAGCTTACCGAACGAGATTTCTTGTTCGTGTTCTTTCATTAAGAAAATGAACATATTAATGTCCGCCAACATCCATCATTTGACCATTTCAAATGAACATTTTATCGAACGTTCATGAACATAAATGAACAAACACAACCTCTGTTTATGTTCGTTTGTTTAACTTATCGAAGAAGTTTCTTGTTCGTGTTTGTTCATTTATTACACGAATGAAGATAAACAAACTTCTCGTCAAACGGTTCACAAATTATTCGCTGAATGTTCGGTTCATTGCAACCCTACTCGGTTTATAAGATATTTATAGATAATGACTTAGATTATTATAAATTTTGTATTAAAATATAGATAAAAACAAACATAACATAATGATGTGTTACTATTTGTAGAATATAACTCAATTTTTATATTTTTTTATTTATATAAGAAAGTAGTTATAATTGTAACCGGAAGAAATAATAAAAAATAATATAGATTGGAAGAAAGATAAAGAAATAATAAAAAATGAATATAGAGATATGAATGAGAAATGAGATTTGAAAGATGTTAGAAATTAAATTTGGTTAAATTATCGGTTGTGATGGAGATAATGTTGAACTGTATGGGGGATGGTTTCGGGCCGTCGTGGGTCATCGCGTTACGTCCACACCGCCTCCTGCCCCGTCTCGTCCTCTTCGTCTCTTGCTTGTCGATGGCGACAGGCCCATTTCAAAAGTATAGCCGTTGTTGAACTAAACTAAACGGCTACTTTTAATAAAAAATTTAAATTAATTATTTTCTTTATAAATAACAACCATCTCAACCAAACATTCACCGATGTCAGAATCAAAAAGGTAAAACTGAAGAAACGTGAAGTCGACGAACGACTTAGGTTGAAAGAAAAGGCGGCACAAATAGAGGAATGAAAGATAATGACAACCGACATTAACGTGTACCCGGAAGAAGACCGTCACATTTTTCAAAAATGAAAAAAAAGATAATAAAAAAATGAAGTTCCTAGATTTTTTAATTTTAAGCAATCTTGTATATTTTTTTAAGTTAAGTTTCTTTTAAGTTATGGAATGTTTTAAATTTTGAAGTTATCTAATGTTTAAAAAATATTAAATATTAAATAAAAATAAATAAAAAAGGGAAGTTCAGGTCCATCACTTGAGTACGATGATAACTCTACAAGAACGTTACCATCTACATGGATGTATATCCCAAATGATAGGATTCCTCCACACCCAACAGTATAAGTGAAAGGGATTAATGTAAATATTTGTTTTTTACTAAATTGAATTGAAATGTATTTAATGTGCATAGTGAAATGTGCCGCGAATTGGGTTTGGATTTCGAGAATCACGTCAGTTTTACAATTTCAATGTCAATATTTATTTATTTATTATACATTTATTTATTTATTATACATCAAATGAATGAATAATAATCGCACTACCAACTAACTCTAGTCAAAAGCCGGCTATTCACCCTAATCTTTTGCATCTCCTGTAATTTCTTTCTTTTTTTTTTTTCTTTTTTTTCTGAACGGCTCTCCTGTATTCCTTTGCATCGTTCTTACACACACGGAGAAATCCAGAGAGAACCAGCCGGCTCTAGGTGACGGATTCATTGCGGAATCATACTTTTATATTTTAATGGGCAGAAAGATCTTATTAAAATAATTTAACAAGAAGCCAGACACAAAAAAACAAACATAAATCTAGAACTGGTGTATTCTTGTGAATGAATACTGTCTTTATTGTTAAACACTTTCATTTCTTGCCCTCTAAATACATGAACATTGTCAGTCTATTGGTTACAACCTCAATGTTGTTTGTTTGTTTGTTTTTTTTTCAGGTGTCTATATAACACATTTCTGTTGATCACAAACACATAGTAACACACACACAGAGATGAATCCACTGCCCATAATTGATCAGAAGAAACCACATGTTGTGTTCATACCATTTCCAGCACAAAGCCACATTAAGTGTATGCTAAAGCTAGCCAGGCTCCTGCACCACAAGGGTCTTCACATAACCTTTATCAACACCGAGTCGAACCACAGGCGCCTTTTCAAGCACGGTGGGGCTCATCATGGGCTCGATGGGGTTCCTGGTTTTCAATTCAAGACGGTTCCAGATGGTCTCGCTTCGAATTCAGATGATGAAACTGATCAACCAACTCAAACCCCTGAAGAAGTTAGTTTGTATCTCTTATCCCATTTCTTGGATTCTTTTCTTGATCTTGTGGCAGGACTTGAAGTTCCACCTACTTGTATAATTTGTGATGGTTTCATGACTTTTGCCAACACCATTTTTGCCGCTGAGAAGCTCAAGATCCCCATTATTCTTTACTGGACCATGGCTGCTTGTGGATTCATGGCGTATTACCTCGCGAAAGTTCTATTCGACAAAGGACTTGTCCCACTTAAAGGTCAGATTTTATAGTCTATGAATCATGAAAACTATAGATGACCAGATGCGAGTGTCAATTTAGTGTAACGGGTTAAAATTGTTTCAGGTTACAACATGTCAAAACTGTTAGTTGGGTATATACTAGGATTGGGTTGAACCATAAACACTTTTTCCACATTTTTTAAAGTCCTTTCTAGATATATAATTGTGATTACAAAAACAATACTACAAAATTATACTAATGACAGGCTGCAGAAGCGGTGGAGCATGAGGTTTAATTCGATGCAAAGCAAAATGAAACTTATCAGGGCTTGACATGCCACGGATCCTCTAGTCAAACATGTAAATAAAACAATTTAACACCTTTTCCACCATGTCCCTTCTAGAAATAGTTATATAATTATGATTACAAAAACAATACTGTAAAATTTTACTAATAATTAAATCTGCAATAAAGAAGTTAAGAAAATTGTATTCATTCTGAACCGAATTTGAGTGACTTTGAACCATTTACATGATTACTTTTGAGGTAAACAAAAACTTTACATAGACAAAAAGTTGATCATAAGCAAAGGGTTGTCACCTGTAGCTAGTGAAACCTTGTTGGTAAAAGAATTAATAAAAGATTGGAAACTATATTTATTTTCTTAATTTCCCTCTCTACAGTTTTAGTTCATCAATCTTGCAATGTTTATGCAGATGAAAGTTACTTGACAAACGGGTACACCGATACATTGATAGAGATTCCTGGAATGGAACAAGTTCGTTTAAAGGATCTACCCACACATATCTTAGCGACAAAGCCCAATGATCCTACGTTACATTGGGTTGTGGAATCAGCACGAAAGGCTGATAAAGTTTCCCACATGATCATCCATACTTTTGATGAACTAGAAGCTCCTCTCATCAAAGAGATTCAATCCATGTTTCCTCATACTTACACGGTCGGGCCTCAACAATTACTTCTGAGTCACATATCCGAAAAAGAAGCCAAGAAATCGGATTTCAATGGCCATAGTTTATGGAAGGAAGAACCCGAGTGTGTCCAGTGGCTCCAGTCTAAGGAACGGGACTCAGTGGTGTATGTCAACTTTGGAAGTCTAGCAGTAATGTCTATACAAGATCTGATAGAATTTGGTTGGGGACTTGTTAACAGCAACCAATATTTTCTTTGGATCATACGGGCCGATTTGGTTGATGGAAAGCCTGTGGTTTTGCCTCAAGAACTCAAGGATGTGATTAATAAGAGAGGCTTTATTGCAAGCTGGTGTTCACAAGAAGAGGTGTTGAACAACCCTTCAGTTGGTGGGTTCTTAACTCATGGTGGGTGGGGTTCGGTGATTGAAAGCTTGTCGGCTGGGGTGCCAATGGTATGTCGGCCATTTTCGCATGATCAGCAGGTTAATTGTAGACAAATGTGTCAAGAATGGGAGGTTGGCATGGAGATTGAGGGTGATGTGAAGAGAGATGAAGTTGAAAAGCTTGTAAAGGCACTAATGGAGGGATTGGAGGGTAAGAGAATGAGAAAGAAGGCTATGGAGTGGAAGAAAACTGCTGAAATCGCAACAGACTCTAATGGATCATCATCTTTGAATGTCGAAAAACTTGCTGAAGAAATCACCATGTGGTCAAGAAACTAGATTATCATTTTGCTTGGTGTAACTTTTAGTTAATTTTGAAATATAAACTTTTTTGCTTCATTTCCCTTGGTGTACCTTTCAGTTAAATTTTGGACTTAATTACAGAAAATGTCTTTTACGTTTAGTGTAAATTGCAGCTTTCAGACTCTATCTTTAAAAGTTGCATTGATTGTCCTTTACGTTTGTTTTTTATTACAGGTTTCAGCCTTTAGCATTAACACCGTTTAATATTAGCTTTTATGAATATTTAATAAAATTTACCTCCTATTTAAAGTTATCTAGTATCACGAGTCGAGTCGAGCCGAGCTTGATCCTAAAATAAGGCTCATGTCAGGCTCGTCAAGTCTTATCGATCCTTATTGTAATATTAGTTTTTATTAATGTTTAATAACATTTATCCTTTATTTAAAGTTATCTAGTAAAAGAGTCGAGCCAAGCTTATTTAAACTTTTTTTACAAGCCAAACACGAACATAAAAATAAGTTGTTTACTAAACAATCCTGAGCTTCATCTATCGAGTGCGCGAGTCTAAACTAGTATGATATTTATATTATTTTTATTTAATATTTTAACTAAAAGATAACAAACGTGCCGACCTCGAGCTTCAGAAAGTACCAAAGAGCCGAGCTTGAGCTTTGAAAACAAAGCTCGAACCGAGTCGAGCTCGAACTCGAGCTCGAGCTCGAGCCTGAGCCCAAGCCTAAGCCTGCTGGACGGCTCGGCTCGTTTGCACCCCTTGTTTTTAATAATTAAATATGTTATTTATACAAAACTAGATGATTCAACACATTGGTACTGGGACGTGAGGGAAACTTGATAGGTATCGGTCATGTTTGTCACGTTACTGACAAATGCTACAACAAATGAAAAAGAAAACCCAATTTAACTACAAGATGCTATATTTGACCATGATCAATATGATTGATCATTATTCGATCCACTTTGGCTAAGTGATTAATCAATTTTTGACGTACATTTACTATGTTTGACCATTAATAGTTGTAATTTACTGAGTATGACGTATATTTACTATGTTTGACCATTAATACGTTTATAATGGGTGTTATAATACATTGATCCCCTAGGTGTATTTACTATGTCTAACTTATTTTTTAACCCAACCAACCTTTCCAATCGCCAAACTTCATTCTTCGTTTCGCTACATTGATTTTTTGGACATAGTTTTTAATGTTTATTGTTTGATATACTATTTGAAGCTGTGTTGTGTTTAATATTTGAATCATATTCAAAAATCTCGAAACTCAATTCAGACTTAAATTTATAGCTTGGACTCAGTAATCGAATACGAATCCTACTTTAACATTTTAAAATTTAAATAATTTGATTAGTTGTTTTGAATATTCTAAATTCGATCGTTGTACAACCCTATGGGCTACGACTTTAATGACCTTAATTGACAATACTTAAACATAAGGCTAAAGGGTGTGGTCATGACCCTAATGACCACCATGACCCTCCATATAGGCGTCTTGTCACTCATTTCTAATCAACCATCCAAAACCACTACCTAATAGTATGGTCATGACTCAAACCACTATCCTAATTTTTTAATATATTTTGTCTCAAAATCATCAAATAAGAGGGCCGTGATAAACGTGGTTCAATCCACGCAAACCACCATCAATCAAAGAGGAGGCGGTGTACCATTTGATTAATGGTCCTATGTGGCAAATAATGTCACACGGCCCCACACCTCAAACCCCGTAGCCTAATCGAATCGACTAGTATATACTCTAATTATATTTTATTGATTTTTAATAATCTAGTGTAATTTTGCTTCTTTTTTTTATAGTCAGTTGCAAATTTCGATCGCTTTTGCTCTATTTTTGTAGTAGTATTGTTTAATCTAACGTAACCCGTAATTTATTAAAACATTATTCTAATACATAGTTTATCGTAGTATCTTATTTAAGAATAATGTATATCAACAAAGAATAGTTTATCGTAGTATCTTGTTTAAGAATAATGTTTATAAAAGAAGATTAAATAATGTATATCAATAAAGATAAAATATAACAAATATCTGAAATTTGAACGAGACTAGACAAAAGGAATAAGTAAAATACATGATACCAAAAATTATTTCGAATTTTAGTTTGGGTGATTTGGGCCTAGCGGTTTTACAAGGGGATTAGGCGGCTAATAAAATTAAAATGTTTAGTCTTCTCTCCTAATCACTGTTAAACCTTAATACTCAGACCTAATTCCGTTGATCTCATCGCTAGAAGGGCTCAGTCGTGGTGATCGTCAGCGTATTCATGTGCAACGATGGAACTAGTTAGTAGTTAGTCACCCTCAATTTCAAAAATGTGCAACGAAGAAGAAAGAATCAACATAACTTAAGATAAAATGCATTCTAGTCGGTAGAAAAGGGAAGATGGGTTAGCAAAATAACACTTGGGAGACTTTCTATTAGTAAATCCTTTTGTGAATATTCAAGTATATTTTTATAAAAATCCTACCCACACAGAAGAATCTTTCATACATCTGAAAATACTTTATAGTTTTACAGTACATGGTATTATAAAACATAGGTAGCTTTGTATTAATACAATCAAACTGGGTTGGGTTGATCCGATTAAACCTTTCGTCCAAATCGTTTTTGTTTCTTATAAATTCCAATGGCGAAAAATATAGTTACAAAACTTGGCAAATACTACTTGTGAACTAAATCAAGGCCATCAACAGCACAAACACGTAAATCTGCAGATGTAAGTTGTATAGGATTTTCCAAACAAGATTACGGTATACAGTTTCATAGAAAATGGTTAAATGAGTAATAGCATATAGATTATAGAACAACATTGGTGTTAATTTTGCAACAAAATTCACGATATTTAAGGGAGAATTGAATTGCAAATGCACTTCACAAAAAATCAAATATACAGATGGATGGACCAGTAAGAGCTTCAATTTCAAAGTGACATGGTTTTCTAATTTCCAAACCTATAGAACTGTTTAATACCAGAATAGAGATTTATTGGGTTCTTTTTAATGATTTTATTGGTATACTTTGTTAGTTTAATGTCATTTATTTCTTAGGTAGGGGTAGCATAGATGAATTTTTTTAAAGAAAAATGACTGGCCTTATTCATTTAGCTGATAATATGGGAAGTATCTATTTAGGCAGGTTGTTAAGAAGGGGGAATAATCTATTGGTCTCTTTCATAAGTGAGTATTTTCGTGCTTAAATCTGGGTTATATGTTATTTTGCCTTGTTTTAATTGAGGCTGATTGATTTTTCAAGCTTTTTTAGCTTGGTCCATATTTTAATTAACATGTTGACTAATCATCAAATTTGAAAAGTGCTTTTAAACATGGGCAAAATTACAAAATAGATAATAAGAAATTTGGACCAAAACTAAAGCTGGTTGTACCTTAAACTTTGACAAAAATTGGGTAAGCGTCCAATTTCGGGATGAGGCCTGAGGGGTATTTGTGTGCTTTTATTGCGTTATTGACGAATCGGGTAAGCGTCCAATTTGCCACCACCGAATATTTTCCCGAGTGCACGGATGCAAATAATATGTTTAAATTCAATTTTGTTTATTGATTTACTGGCTAATACTTGCCTTTACAGAAGGTGTCCGCACCACTGTTGCTAGCATAGTAATTGGTTTTAGGCAACCAGAGACGTGTTGAAGTTTAATCTCACTTTCTCTATTTCATATGCTAGTCAAGTATGTATTTGTTTATTCAACTTCTTACATTCATGTATAATTTTTTTTGTAGAACCGATGGCATGGTTATGTTGGTACTGATACCCTTGAACATATACTTCTGTTTGAGTACCACACTTTGTAATATTAAATATATTATATTTATAATATTTAATCATGTAGCCATTATAACCATTTATATTATATTAGATCAAAATAATATTAATCCTATTATATATTAGTTGGTAATTGTTGATGGACCATATTACCCTTATTAACTAATTAGGGTTTCCTTCTAGGCGTATATATAAGGAGATGATTAGAGAGATTTAGGGTAAGCCATTTTTACTTATAACATCATCATTATTATCGCCCACCTCTCTCTCCATAACCAAAACCGAATTCATCCCTAGTTCGGTTATCACCATCATAATCTTACACCCTAAGGAGGAACCAGATCACACTGACAAAGATGTCGAACTCCATGGCTGCGTCTCTGACTGGATTCTCTGTTGGCGTGTCTACTGTATCAGGTATTATTTCATTCATGTTTTCTATTATGTTTAAACAGAACTGATCAACATGTGGTATCAGAGCATATGTTGATAAATCAGTTCTGTTTGAATCCATTATTCTGGGACTAAAAATCTGGAAAACAGAATTTTGAAAACCTAATAATAATTCGAAAAATACTGTTCCGGAAGCACATAAATTTTGTGAGTTAAAATTCGGATTTTTATTTAATGGATAAGTTATTGTTCCGAAATCATCAAAATCATAGATTTCAGATTATTGTTCCAGAATTTAAATTTATGTTTTTTAGGGTTCATCACATGTTCTTATGAAATTCGAAGAAATTCCTATATTTTGGAATGTAATTCGGATTATGGGGTGTTTTTCTTGGTTTTGATCTATTTTATCTAATTAAAACTTTTCGAAATATTTTATTGTTATAAAAAGATATAATTTTCGAAATAATTAGATAAACTTAATTGACATTAAAAAAAGGAAACAAATTATCCCATAATTCCTTAATTTTCGAATTTCAAAACTTATCATAACTAACTGCCATGATTAGAGATTTCGAAGTCTTGGAGGACAAGTTTCAGATGGATACGAGACCCATTTGAGATACCTCATCTCGGACTAATTCGAGTCTCATCTTAGATGCCCATCTCGGACTAATTCGAGTCTCATCCGAGATGAACATCTCGAACTAATTCAAGTCTGTCTCATCCGAGATGCTCATCTCGGAATAATCAGAGTCTCATCTGAGATGACTATCTCGGACTAATCCGAAACTCATCCGAGATGACCATCTCGGACTAATTCGAGCCTCATCCGAGATGCCTATCTCAGACTAATTCGAGACTCATATGCTTATCTTGGACTAATTCGAGACTCATCCGAGATGCCTATCTCGGACTAATTCGAGTTTCATCTGAAATCTCATTACTACATTAGGCTATTATTGTGAACTAAATTTCAGCTATTAAATAAATAGTTTTGTAAATATTTTATTAATCATAATCAAATATTTTTTTAAAAAACCAAATAGCTTAACTTGAATGAGCTTCTGATGTATCACTTATGCTCAAAAGTGATTTGATACATCTATTTATTGTTCAAGTATTACAAAAGCTATGTTAATTATGTATTATAAACGTGAATGTCTTATTTCTGGCCAAAGCTGATCTAATTCATTCATGTCTAGCATACTTAACAAGTGCATAATTAAAGTGACTGTCTCATTTCTGGCCAAAGCTGATTTGTCACAATTACTTTGCACACATGCTTAGACGATTACACTTCTGGCCAAAGCTGATTTGTCTTCATTTAAGTAGAATTTCAAATAAGTCTATTATTTTGATGTTAGTAATAGACATATCACAACTTCTTCAAATGATGATCCTCACATTAATGATCCTTCATAATCTTATGATCATATTTTGTCTGCCTTATCTTTAACACCCCATAACATTACTCACTGTAATTTTCTTCTATAAACAGTATCTCATCCACTCTAATTCCTAAACCTAATATGTTTTGCTGTACTTAAAGTTTCTCTAAACTTAGATCTTGAATTAAATCCTTGAGTATCCCTTAAGACACGATAATCCTATTGCTCTCTTCTGATAAAGTGCTACAGAAGCAAAGTAGAGTATAATGAATAGGATAAGTCGAAAATGATGTCTCTTATAATAATCAAGAACTCATTTAGCATAACTGTTATCACTAAAGTTATTCTAGATTATGTTTTTCCTAAGACTAATATAATTTTATGGAATAATCAGAAGAACTCCTAAGGTGCATGTCTTCATTTCAAATTCTAAACTTTAAAGGTTAAATGGTATCCGTGAATAAATCATAATGTACAATACCATGACCCATAAAATAAAGGGCTTATGCATGGAAATAAGTACATTTTTTTCCAGTGCATTACTACTAACTTTTCCACTAGTACAAGTTGATGCCTTATAAATCAACTGTAACACTCAAAAGTATCAAAGGAAAATGAGTGTGTTGATCAGCATCATACGTACAGGAAAAGAAATGCCTAAAACTGGAAAATAAGATGTAATTCACCTCACTACCACTAAAACCTAAAAGAGGATACTTCTAAGGTTCATCGACAAAATACAAGTCGTATTCCAACTCTAACATTCTTCAAGGGAGAAACTCAATGCCTAATTATGCCATTAGGCATAAGCAAAGAAATTATCCATAATTCAAAAGAACAGTTGGATAAAATAGGTAGTCGCCTTTTAATGATCTTTAAGTCTGATAATTTTAATATTCCAGTTAACACCTGATAAGTTGACTCTAGTTCTAAATGTTTCCTTACTAGAATTCAACAAATAACTAACATGAGAGTTAGTGACAAAATTAAATGTTAAGGCTATAAGAACCATGAAAAGTTGTCTTCTAATTACGCTTTATGATACATTACATATTCTGGAAATAATCAGAATTTAATATCAATACTAAAGCTATATTATGACAGTTATGGGGTTTGCATAGTCAACATAAAGTCACACTTACCTTAAACTCTCATATTATTTGTTCTCAATATCTGAATAGAATCATTAATAAGATGAAGCTAGATGATACCTTACACTTTCACAACTTTTGTTATCATGCAAATGAGAATTTGACAAAAGGAAATGAGATATATAATTTTCATCCATTGTAACCGTAATTCATGAGAAATCATGACATGGTTAGTGAGGATGATTTTTTCATCTAATCTCATTTTAAGTGATTTTAAATCATGATGTTAAAAGCCCTAAAATATTATTTGGCTAAAGAAATAAGTATGAGTCCACTATAAGTTATATTTCGTTGACATTTGTGGAACTTATTTAAAATAGAATATTTAGACACAATTAATTTATCATTTAAAGACTATCCACTTATATCTAAATTTGTCTCATATGACCCATAGTCTTAAAGAAATCTACTCATATATATACTTAATATGGTTTCTATTAAATATGTCCTTAAGCTTCTTATGACATCTGGACATAAAGGAAATCAAGTAAAGTCTAACATATATATGATAGGTTCCCACGTCACGTACCTCATTGAAATTTCTCTTGTAGCATTTTTAGAGATATCAAAGATCAGTGGGAGCACTAAGTGTCTTAATTATAACTTGCAAAATTTGCAAGAGGTGGGGGAGTGAAAACTTCACATTACTTCAATTTACGCCTCTTGTACACAAGACACTGCTCCATTTCGGCACTGTTTCATCAAATCTTGTCTCCTTAAAATCTAATGCTACTCTTACAAAAGTTTCATTGTTGCTTAATTGTGGGCACACTTAGATTTCTTACCTAAACTAATATAATCCTCAACAAGAGAAACTACAATGACTAACGTCATTAATTCGTTTCTCTATTAGAATATGTTGGTCGTTAAATATTGACCATAAGCATGTTGAGTTCCTAAAGATTTCTAAGGTCAGTGGGAGCAGTAAAGTCTTTATCATGACTTTCAAGGAATAAAAGAGGCGGGGGAAAGAGAGCCATTAAATTTTACTCCGAATTTAACTCCGTTTACACCTCTTGTACATCATACTGCACCAACTCTTACACACTTAGAATCCTGAAAATGATAGCAACCTAACCAAGAGCTAATCCACAAAATTGAAACTTCTAATAAACCCAATAATCAACTCAGGAGGTCATCTAGGTTTAAAAATCTACTAACTTTGATGATTACATAACCTCCCTAACTATGTTGAATTGGATTTTGGAAAAGTTTACTGATCCTGTCTCTTCTATTAAACCATTAGCGGCAATCGATTTTCTAAATGGAATAAAACTGTTTTCTAGTAAAACTGATTTTATGTGTTCGAATAACATTTGGGATTTGATTGAATTACCTAAGAGTGTTCATAATCAAACCAAATCCTAATATAAACATTAAGACACCAAGATGCATAATTGATTGTCAAAGGTTATACTCAGGAAGAGATAAATTATCAAAGAATCTTCTTACCTATATGATAAAAGGTTCTTTGGGATCATCACTGTTCTAGTAGCTTATAACAATTTAGAGCTACATTAGCTGAACACTAAACAACTTTTCTAACAACTGGCTGACATATTTACATGTTCATAAAACAACCTAAAAGTTCTAAACTTAAGATTAAAGAACAGTTTATATATAAGCCGATAAAACCCATGTATGGGTTAATGCAAACATTATAATGCGATGAAATCTTAACAAAATTATTTTCATCAAGAACCAAGTGGATTAATTTACCTACCTCAAAATGAATGGGAGCAACTAAAATAAATTTGTCTATATGAAGATGACATTCTTTTGACAAGTATATGTTACATAAGTCAAAGCATTGTTAAAAACAACCTTTGATATAAAGATCTCAGAGATATCTCTTATGTAATAGATATCATAACATACCGAGATAGACCTAATGAGACATTATTTTTGTTTCATAAGTTTAACTTTAAATGGGTCGTTACATATGTAACAAACAATACTGCTCTCCTTTAGAGGATAATAGGGTAATGAGATTATTTCCTTACGCTTCATTAATTAGAAGCCTTATGTAGTTTAAGTCTATACTCGTTTAGATATTACTCACATTGCAACACACTAGATATGTCTAGATTAATATGAAGCATCTTATTGAGTATTAAAAATATCTATAAAGGAAATGAGAGACTATAATTTAAAGAAGAAGTGAGAACTCAAACCGGTTGATTACTCTAACTTTGTAATATTCAAAGATGACAAAATGTAATTTCGGGGCATATCCTTATATCAGCAGACAAAACCTATCTCATGGAGGAGTCATAATGAACTGATAACAACAACTTAATATATAATGACATAATTTGTTGTTGATCACAAAGCAATAGTTACTAAATGTTGTTAAAAATTTATCAGTGGACTCATAAGTTTATTAACTCCATATAAATTATATATTGAAGACTTATTGTGATAAAGTCAGCTACCATGTCTCCTTGGACAGTAACAGTTCGAGAGGTACTGCATTAAATTTCGATACAATATTAATTATTCGTTTATGAACGAATTAAGGAAACTAAATCTTTGTATCGAATGCTTTAATGATATGCTTAAGGATCTATAACTGAAAGTCTATCACCCATAACTAGTATGTCAGCGCTTATAATAATGACGGTTTTATTGATGACTATGTACAACTGCATATCGTACTATGAATGATTAATTATTAATTTTCCTCATCAGTTTGATTTTTGTATGTCTCTAACATATGTTCTGCCGGTATAATGACATAAAGACAAATATACAAATCAAACGTTAAAGGGCTTATTTGCGTATTTTAATCATAACTGTTAGGTTTTAAATTGAGGCTGTAGTATGACTAATGGGGTCCTGTGTCGAATGATGATTCAACGGCTGCATTTCTCTGCTACGGTTCTTGGTTTAAAGCGAAATGAGTATTAACTCTGATCAGACTAATCTAATACTCATGATAAATGATTACTCGACTAAGTGGGAGAATGTAAGATTAATTATATTATATTTATAATATTTAATAATGTAGCCATCATAATCATTTATATTATATTAGATCAAAATAATATTAATCCTATTATATATTAGTTGGTAATTGTTGATGGACCATATTACCCTTATTAACTAATTAGGGTTTCCTTCTAGGTGTATATATAAGGAGATGATTAGAGAGATTTAGGGTTAGCCACTTTTACTCATAACATCATCATTATTATCGCCCACCTCTCTCTCCATAACCAAAACCGAATTCATCCCTAGTTCGGTTATCACAATCATAATCTTACACCCTAAGGAGGAACCGGATCACACTGACAAAGATGTCGAACTCCATGGCTGTGTCTCTGACTGGATTCTCTGTTGGCCTGTCTGCTGTATCAGGTATTATTTCATTCATGTTTTCCATTATGTTTAAACAGAACTAATCTACACAGTTTGCCTCATGGAAGACACACCATGAGTATTGGATGTAAAGATGCTTTCCAAACATGCCTTATTTCTCAAGCTATAAAGTTTTGTTTGACAAAATTGAAAGCTTAAAACACCAAATTGTATTTTCATTGCATCCTCTTTTCATCCAGACATACTCTCGTTAACTTCACATTTGCGTTGCGTTTTTGTGTGTGTATTATAACTGTTTTGCAGTAGATTGGTTTGAACGAGACCATGACATCTATTTGTGTTTATTTTTTGTGGGTGATTTATTTTTCTCCAACTCCTTGAAACAGCTTGTGTAGAATAATGTTAGATGTGCTCCAATTCATCTTAGAGTTCCGTGTAGGATAACATTTATGTGTATGAAGTATATAAAATCTTTCAGAGTGTTAGCTGCTTAAGGATACTTTTTTGAAAAATTGTTTGTCATGACTTAACTATAAGATCCGCTCCGTCTTGTTTATCTGCACAATCTTCACATACCTTAATTTCATTTTATGTTTATTTAATATGTAATCAGCTACCTCTTCTCTAGAGCGTAAGGAACACAGCGAGAAAGCGGAGGAGAAAGAATGCATCCAAAGGGAATCGAGGAAAGGAAGAAAAAGTGAATGTCCAGGACCAAGAAGTTGTAGGAAGTAAATCTGATGATGGAGCATGGGCTCATGATCACTCACCTTCGAATGAGGTTTACATGAATTCTTAATATTCTCGCATCAAGTTTGGTTCTTCGTGATATTGCATGTTGGCTTTTTTACTGCACAATTTCTCCATATTTTCTCACTGTGTTTCTTCTAATAGGATCTAACAAGGCCTCGGCTGATATTGAGGTTGCAGTGGGTCACAATGATGATGACAGGGATGCATCTATTGACAATATGGAATATGAGGTACTTGTTAACATTAATGTTATTCTCTAGTCTAATGATATTTTTTTTGTTATAAAATACTATTTATGTATCTAGTGATAATATGAAAGATGTTTGTACAACCGGTCTTTAGATTTCTATAGACATTACAGTTAAGATAATGTGTTGGTTTTTTTGAAGTATTAGGTGTTCAGGCCAATTATAAATGGTTGTATATTATATGTTTTTTTTCTTATTGTTAGATGTCCCCGCCACTTTTTTATACATGTTCTTTTGAATCAAGAATAATGATTTTTAGAAATTAAAGAACTTTTAGATTGTTTTTGAATCAATACTGATGCTTGGTTTTATGATTGATGATGGCAGAGTGGATATCATGAGAAACTTTGGAGCTACGCTTTATGACAGTGAAATTCTCACCCAAAAACGTTTAGACTCATGTAAACATTTGGAATTAGCAGCATGTTACTTATTACACAATGTTTTACTAACATATGGAATATGTCAGATCGAACTTATTATTGAAGTTACAATATTATGATTTCTACGTTCACAATTTTATCGAACTTTTATTTTGTAGTTTATATTGTAAATATGTGATTTTTGTGGCAAAAGTATGTACCACTAAAAATAGCACATATATTTAACCAAAAACAGTAATTTGTGCTACAAAAGATATTTTATATTGTGGCAAAAAAAGTTTCACTAAAACTAGTTTTAAATGCATAAATATTATGCTACAAAAGTGTTGTTTTTATATTGTGGCAAAAAGAAAAGTGCCATTAAAAGGCTAAAAACTTTGTGCGGCAGATAAAAAAGTGCCACTAAAAGACTTTAGTGTCATCACTTCTAGTGGCACTTTTTCTGTGTGCCACCCATTTCTATAAGGGCCTTTAGTGGCACTTTTTTGTTTTCTTTTTTTTGACACTTTTTGTGTGCCACCAAATGACTTTCTTTGTACTGTTTGACTGACTTGGTAATCTTCCAGTAAACTCTTTAAATATTCCAAATTTAAACATAACCATAACAATCAATTACATTCAACACTTTCCATAATGGAAAACGGTATAAACAAGTGTCACCTTTGAAATAAGAGCACATTATTTTATCCCATGTAAAGGGTTGCATTCGGTAACCTTTGAGAGGGTATCGCTAGTAATGATTTTCTTTTCTTTGTCACAAAGATCAAACTCATGATCTTTTGGCAAGATCCACACAAAAGAATGTAAAAGTGAAGCTAATATGTACGTTAACATCTTGTCACCCAGTGGGATTCCAGGTTAAATTCTTCTTCCTAATCCAAATGGCAAGAACTTCATATTGTTTCCATTGTAATCCCATTTGCCGTTTAGAAACCTCTTCGATTTGAACTCTAATCGGTTAGTCCAGTTGTTGGGATCCTGGTGGATCGCCCATACATTCATATACACTATTGTATCTTTTGGGATTGTGGAGCCACCCACCTTGCAAGATTCATCTGGGCATCTCTGGATTAGGAGAGGAAGTGGAGGATGTAATCTGAATGTCTTCTTCATAACTGCATCCAAATACGTCAGTTTGTGTAGATGGGATTCTTCAACAATATTGTTTATACCAATAACCCTGGTTAATTCATCATGAACCTTTCTCATTACACTCGGATGATTCAAAATCTCAGCCATTACCCATTCCACCATTGTTGATGTTGTGTTTGTTGCCACAACTCTAATATCCTATATATTGAAAGAATTCAAAATTAAGAAGCTATATTCGTATAGGGTAGGGTTCATGCGAGAACCACCTTTATTGCGAGAACCGCAAGAACCAATATGAACAAGGGGCATTACTGTATATACATAATAAAATTTAAATCAAGTGCCTCCTCCTCCTGGACTTCAAACATCAGTTAAACCATCCTTTTTATTCAGTTCACGTCCGACAATCCAATCTCCACACAATTCGCCATCTCAGTTCACGTCACACTCCAAATCCCCTAAAATTCGTCATCTCGATCTTATAATTCATCATGTATACGTCATATATTCAAATTAGGGCTATAAGAAAAGAATCATCAATCATATATTCATCATATATCCGAAATTAGTGTAATAATAACAGAATCATTGAAGATTGTGGCACAAATAGGGAGAAACTGAAGAACAAACGTCCAACGGATTCGTCATAACCTAGTTATTGTCGGAATATCCAATGTTGCTACATAGTTCCGTGAATTTGTAAGTTTATACAATTTGTTTTTGCACTTTCATATGTTAACATGATGCTTATAGTCGATTTAGATCTTTTTTATGCTAATATGACGCTTAAATCGTAGTTTCATATATGCATTAGAGAAAATGGTGCGGTGTATATGATGTTTGAAGGATTAGGGGTGATTGTTGTAATAGACCGATTTGTAATGTGGTAGGTATGTGTGTGTTTTTTATGTAGTTTTTGTTACTGAATAATTTTAAATATGTGTGTAGTAAGACGAAATTTGAGTTGGTAAGGGTTAGGATATTCTATTGAAGCAAACCTTACCTGTTGATAATGTCAGTCATGTTAATGCACATGTTCATAGTTATGCACATGTGTATAGTTAATATGGTGATGATAAAGTTGGTGAATAGGTTGTTAACAAGGCCGTTTAAGTTGATGCACATGTGCATAGTGAATATGGTGATGATAAAGTTGATGCATAGGTTGTTAACAAGGTCGTTTATGTTGATGCACCCATATTGATGCACATGTGCATAATGTCTATGGTGATGATAAAATTAACGTTAATGCACATATTCATTGATAATTTATGTTTATTGATCCTACTTTTTATTATTTTATTATTTTTTGTTCTTGTCTATTGTTGTAGATCAACAATGGGAAAAAAATCAAAGAAAGTAACTTTTGTTTTGAAGTCAATGGATGAAGGGTCAAAAAAGGGTCTGATGTAATGGAAGATGATTACACGACATGAAATGGAAGATGATTATACGATGGTTAAACAAAGAGGTAAAAAAGATTGATCAATTTTTGATGATGCAATTATGAGTTTATGCACATGTGCATGTTATATTACTTTCATTTTATATGATATTGTAAATGTCATATGTAGGTGGTTAGCAAATGGAAAGAAGAGCAGAAGGTGTGAGATTGTGAACTATTGCGAATGTTATATGTAGGTGGTTTGTGGACATGCAATTCATAAAGACAATTTTATTTTTGTTTTCTTTTCTTTTTCTGTTTTGTTGTCTTTTGATAGTAAGATGTGGATAGCTTTTGTGATGATAACGGTTGATACAAGAAGTCTGATTGATATAAGAAGTTTGACTTGACTGATGTTTTATGCACATGAGCATAGTTATGCTTAACTTTACATGGTGGTTGTTGGGAAAAAATATGTTTGACTGTTCAGGTATATTGGTAAGTATAACGTATTACGGATGGTTAAGTTTGTTAATATATAATGTATTTTGTTGTTTGGTAGATGAAATGTTGGTTATGCACATGTGCATAGTTTGATATAGCACATTTATTAGTATTAGATAATGTATCCCGGATGGTCATATTTGTTAATTTAGGATGTAATATGTTGTTTGGTATAGTGTATGTTGGTGATGCATATGTGCAATGTTTGTAATGTACATGTGCATTAATAAAAATATTTAACATGTCAGCAATGAATATATGTATATTATGAAATATTATATTATTTGTTAATATCATATTACGTATGTGGTACCTTATTACATTTGGGGTACCACATAACATATGATGATGTATATGTAAATCTGGACGAGTTATATGTAGTTAAATTATTCATGTATGCACATGTGCATTATTTGAAATAGTTCCATGTGGAGTGTAAAAGTAAACATGTACGCACATGTGCATTTTTTTATGTGTGCACATATGCACGTTTTCTGTATGCACATGTGCATTTTTCTCGAAACAGTAACCATGTTGGTAATATATGTTAGATGGTCACTAATGAAATTACGTAAGAGTATGTCTAATATGCATTTAATAACAAAGTATCATGATCGCAATCATAACCTATGAATACGTAAACTACGTAAACATATAGTGCAAAATGATTGTAAACAAAAAAAGCATAAACAAAAAGAATAATGCTTAAAATATGTTTGTCATCATATATAGGCTAATCAAGTATCGCCAGATGCTTTACACGAATAATTCTTAAAATATGTTTGTCATCATATGTAGGCTAATCAAGTATTGCCAGCTGCCTCACGACGCTTGGATGAACGTCTACGAGGCTGCTCAGGTTCATATATGTATGCAGGGTCTTCAGGATCATCATCGGCATCTTCATTAGTGTCATTCACAAAAACATCATCGACACAAGAATTAGGTTCATCAACAGGGGGACCGGGAGTCCAACAGCACATTTAGCTGCACGTGCAGCAAGTTTGGCAAGCTTGATTTTTTCACAGTTGCGGGAATCATGGTCTCATCATATAACATGCTGGTGCCATATGCAACACATTTTTTTTTTGTAAAGATCGACTCCAGTACACAAAAATGATTTTGTACCTGAATAATATTTTAAAATGTATGATGTTAGGTTGCTGAATATTAATTGTTAAGCATATGTAAAAAACAACAGTGTATGTGTCTATGCGTGTGTGTATGAATGTTGTGGAATTAAAAGATCATTATGTACGGGCATGAGTATTACGATTTGATTATGTATTACAGAAAGTGTGGGTGGAACATAAAAGTTACACATGTGCAACCTATTTGAATGTTATAGGGTTAATGAATAAAACATATGACACATGTCAGGAAGTAGAACATCTTACTTACTAGTGTCATAGGTGCGTTAAATGCGCATACATCACCAAAGGCCTCATAATTACGTAACGATACAAAATCAGCCCAATAGAATGATCGTTGCTCGTTATCAACTATCACGCAATCAAAATAAAAGTCTTTGAGGTTGGTAACTCGGGATTTAATGGTATGTAGGATAAAATATGCATCACATTCACCGATGAATATGGTATATGGTGTGAGTACACACGTTGTATAAAGGTTTAACGGTTTATTTGGTGATTATTATGGGGTGTTGGTAATGTGATGCACATGGGCATAATTACTAATTATGTACTGACGATTAACAGTTTTTTTTGTGATCATTACGGATTGTTGACAACATAATGTACATGTGTAGTATTATGTAATGTATGAAAATATAAGTAATAACTGTAAAAAACAATGATTTGTTCAATGTTTATTAGTGATAAGTATGGGGTGTTGTTAATGTGTTGCAGATGTGCATAGTTATGTACTGTAGGTTAACAGTTTATTTGTGATGATTAGGAAGTGTTATCAACATAATGCACATGTGCAAGATCATGTAATGTATGAAAATGAAAAATAATTGTTGTGTAAAAAAAGTGATTTACTTTATAATGGAATAATGAAGCATTTAAGAGTAAACTATGAAATACATATAGATGTATAATACCTTTAGTCTCAAAACATATAAATTGCAACTGCTGCTGATCTATATTTTTCAAATATAAATTAACTAAGTACGATATACATCAATAATAACCATTATGCACATGTGCATCGGCTTTTTGTTCTCTACATGCATCAACTTTCTGTTCACTACGTGCATCAACTTTATGTTCATTACTAATCTTATTATGAAAAATGTGCATAAGCCTTTTGTTATTTATTATGCACATGTGCATTTTTTACAAGTAACATGATTATGAACCTTTTGTCAACCATTATGCACATTTTCAATTTTAACATTATTATACATACCTTAAACGATACCAATTGATGTTCACCCTCCACCATCTTTCCAGATCTTTCCCACCTGTATCTCCAACGTTCTTTCCTCCATCATCTATCACCATTTCATCCACGTTGCTCAAAACTTGAGTTTCAACATATCCTTCACGTAACACCCCTTTTCCAAATCCGCCATTCATTATCTCAAACTTTTTTTCTCTTGCTTAGCATATCCTTTGTCCAGAACGCTAGCGGGCACGTTGTTCAAATCATATTGATATCTCTGCATAATCTTCAATCCACATAAATCATCTGCACATGTGCATTATTACTATAAGTGACACTTTCATGCAAACGTAATATTTTATACAATATACAAACGTAACAAGTAACTTACCACCAAAATTGTAAGCGCCCTGTTGAAGTATCTTGACGTGTTGTCCCCATACCATCCATTCTTGCTTACCCTAATCATGTCACACATGTACTTTCACCTATTTACATCCTCCACCGCCATATCCTCATCCAAACACTCAAAAAAAATCTAATTTACATGGTCTGTCCTTGTTAATCTCTACCATCGTGTTCATAAAGGTTTGAAGATTGTGTCGACTATCAACTGATGTAGACCTAAATTTGTGATTGTCAACAGCAGATAACAACAGATGGACGAGCAATGTCAGGAGCAGGTGGACGAGGATCGACATGTGATGAATCGGAAGATGCCATATCTGTATCAATTGAGTATGTCGATGTTGATGATGGAGTAATCATCGGAGTATGTCGCTATAGATGGTGGAGTTATCAGCTGAGGAGTTATCGTTGTGGTGGTGGGATGATGTGTTAATGTCGATTCGGTAGCCGCGGATGCCACTATTGATGCCGCCGTGAATGGTGGTCAACCCCTATGGGGTTGAACGTTATGTTCAGTGATATGAACAAAGATGTGCGCGTGTTATAAGAAACATAGGATATTTACAAGTTTGCCATGTGTTCATATTGGTTCTCGTGGTTTTCGCAATAAAGGTTGGTTCCTAACGGATCCTTATCCTATTGGTATATTACTTTTGCTATGTATTGATATATGAAAAATTAGATCTCTTGATATAAAGATATAACTATGAAAATAATATTGATAAAGTAATCGATTTATTATATAGCTAACGAACTTGTGATAAATCTTACAAACTAATGATAATGATAAACGTTAATAAATTCTAGTATTCAAACTAGAGATTAAAAATAATTAAGAAACAAACTTAATATTTATTTAATATTTAATAATAACACTATAATAAGTAATATAATTGACTAACACTTGTTCTATTAAAGTTTTCATTTTTAGTATTGTAAAACCCAAGAAGGATCATTCAATGATATCAAACAACCTCGTGAGTGTGCGGAAATCAATCACAAGGTGATTCAAACAATAATAGCAATGAAACACAATAAACTGTAAGAACAAAATACTTGCATTCACCGTCAAGATGACTGATACAAGACCTTGTGTTTGCGGTTTCGGCTTCTCTAGTAATTGCACAAACTGATCATCCTAAACATTTACTAGGGACATGCTTATATACTATACATGACTCGAGACCAACCCTAAAGCCCAAGCAAGCCCAGCTGAAACCAATACATTAGCGACCCAATACATTTCGACCCATAAACATTATAAACACTAATACAAGATGCATAAACCTTTATGTTCTAACAATCTCCCCCTAGGTTTATTGCATAAATGCTTCAATCTTCATCCACTGCCTCTGTCTTTGTATCTGCCAGATCCTTACTTTCTAATGCTCAGTGCTCCAGCAACCGCTGCGGTCCAATCTTTAGCGCATACTTCATATTTCTCTGTTGACCTGATCTGATGTTGAGCTAGCACCTCAAGATCTTCGACACTTAGATTCAACAAATCAATCGGATCAGTCAACCAAAATTGCAAATCATCATCACACACTATCAAAGCTTGCCCCAACGTTTCATCGTATGCCCAAAAATGCAGCGTTTTCAAGCTTCCATCAGGGATCTTTTTCACTAACGGTATTGTCTTTTCCTTATCTGTTGGTGGCCAAATCACATTCTTCATTCTTTTGTGTGTAGTAGGATCACGAATGCGATTAGCAGGCTTCAAGAAGGATTCAGTAGTATGCATCAAAGGAAAACCTCTTGCAACCTCTCGTTTAAGTCTTTCAAAGAACAAGTACCCCCACCATTTGGTTTATCATCAGAATAAGGGGCATTAGCAAGAATGGCAAGATCCACCTTTGTAAATGTTTGGAATTAAGCTGGCTTGGAATACCATTCAACTGGACCAACCTTCCTCTTAACCCTATCGTGATCAAAACCCCAACTTACCACCCCAGATTTATTTCCCACTATGTCATAATAATTCTCCCCAACGTCCATTAGATGATGAGTAGCTTGAACCTCTAGATCAGCAGGATTGAGATTTCTATTCTTGATAACCACTAACTCTCGCTTTTTATTCAACCTTTCACCCTTTTCTTTTTCCTTTCCCTTATCTACTGACTGAGAGAAATATAAGTCCATGGCTTACAACGCTGAGCAGCATTTTCATCAGCAGCTTGTTTATATTTGTCCATATCATTAGGGTCAGCAAACTCTTCACCAAACTTCTTTTCCAATTTTCCACACAAATCATACACAATAGAAAACAACAATCCAACATCCCCTTGCAGTTGCTCTATCTGTTGATTTTTCTGATCTACCAAATCTTCCAACTGCACAATTTTTGCATCTTTATGTATCGAATCCTGTTCAAGTACAATAATCCTTTTCTTCAAATCCTGAACACTGACGAACTCATCATCATCACTTGAATCATCGAGAACTGGCATCTTTGTCTTTCTTCTCTTCTCACAGCACTGGAGCTACATGGCTCATCATGTATAGCAGTCGATAAACTTTCAGTAAAAGTAGTTTCAAGTGGAATTGAAGTTGTGACCGGGGTTTCTGATGTAAAGACACGTTCTTCAGCAGCAGCGAGAGAAGTCTCAAAATTGAAATCATATAAATTAATATCAACATCCATCATAGATTGATCTTGAATAGGTTCAGCAAACACCCCGGGTCTAGGGTCCTTTTTTCGGCGTTTAATTGGCTGTAGTGAAGGATCGGAAGGAGGATTCCCAATACCTTGACTAACTGTCTTTAAGATCAACGCTAATCTTTCCGCAGCAATCACTGGTGTAGGAACATCACCAGAAATGGCAGTATCAACCTCAGCTTCAATAGGAAGCTCATCATCCTCACCATCATGATCTATCAAAATTTCTTCAATATCAGAATCAACATTATGAACATCAGTTTCATTTCTTGTAACTTCAATGTTCTGATCATCATGTTCCTCAGCAATCACAACATTCACCTTAGCAGATACTCTCTCAGATTGCCCAACCACCTGCTCAACCACCTCTTCCGCTGTTTCAACAAACTGTCCAAACTTCTCCAACGGTAATTTACCAACAAACTTGACCGCAGTATTCTTTAGGCATTAAAGTACCAAAACATGAGGGTCCCAAAGGCTTTAACTCCAAAGTATCACCTTTTCTTTCTAAAGCAGAATAACGAGCGTCAAAGATCATTTGAAGAAACCTGGGGTACATCACAAACTTGTTTTTCCTCACACCCAGAACGTTCCTCTTCATCCTTCAAACACATATCTCGAGTAGTTGAAAGCTTGATTGGTAATTAGACACACAAAAGCCGCAGACTGTGTAGAGTTTAATTGATCCGTTTCCCCTCTATTCTCAGTCATACACATCATGAACATATGCATCAACAAACGCCAATAGGGATGCACAAGCTTCTTAAGGAGAGGAGGATACATTCCTTCATAACTCAATCGTGGTAAAACATCCTCAATAGTTCCCGCTGAAAGTTCAATAGGATCTGTCTCATTATCTTTGAACTGCAGCACCTCTCTAATGATTTGCTCAGTAACAATAACATCTTTATTCTGAACCACCGCCTCAATAGATCCCTTACCATCGGCTCCTTGCTCTACAAACCTTGCAGTCTTCCAGAACTCCTGAACGAGGCTTTCGTAGATGATAGGATTGTCACGAAGAGCGTGAACTATTTTGCAATTGTGAAGACCTTTGATCAGGGAGGTATAAAGTTCCTTGTGTTTTTCGGGTGGTGAAGCTAAGTAAGCTGCCTGATTGTGTCCCGAAATGATCTTTAGATCCATGATAATAGAAAACAACATAAGTTAAATTAGCATTTAACGCAAATGTAGAAAACATGGAACTGGAAGAAATGTTAACTGGAACCAACTCAAGGTTTCGAGTCAGTTCAAAAATTGCTATCAGAAAACACAAACAAGTCAAAACTAGAATCTCTCGGGTACCACAAGCCAAACCGAGGTCTGCCTTTAAGGTATCGAAAGATTCGTTTAACAGCAGTAAGATGTGAAAGTTTAGGATTAGCATGATAGCGAGCACAGTTATAGACAGCAAACATGATGTCCGGGCGACTCGCAGTAAGATACATCAACGATCCGATCATAGACCTATAGAGGCGTTGATCAATCGGGGATCCTTCAGCATCTTCAGTCAGCAAAGGTCTTTCTGCCATAGGTGTTTCGACTGATTTTGCGTCTGTGAATTTGAATTTTGCCAGCACATCATCCACATATTTTCCTTGATGAAGGAGAATGCCTCGAGAATCCTGGCGAACTTGGAGTCCTAAGAACATAGTCATCTCCCCGAGAGCACTCATCTCGAACTTTTTCTTCATGACTCCCTCAAATTCTCTGCAAAGATCCTCACTAGTTGATCCGAAAATGATGTCATCGACATAAATCTGAACCAATATCTGATCCTTGCCCACTCTTTTGATAAACAAAGTCTGATCAATTGTCCCACGAGTGTATCCATGGGCCAGAAGATGCTCAGTCAAAGTTGCATACCAAGCCCTTGGTGCTTGATGCAGACCATATAACGCTTTGTCTAGCTTGTAAGCAAAATATGGATGATCTTGATGAACGAAACCCGGTGGTAGGTCAACAAAAATCTCTTCCTTCACTTCTCCATATAGAAATGCAGTCTTAACATCCATCTGATAAACAGTGAATCCCATGTAAGACGCATAAGCTAAGAAGACCCGAATAGCTTCAAGTCGAGCAACCGGAGCATAGACTTCATCTTAATCTAGACCTTCAATCTGTCTAAACCCCTGGACCACTAATCTTTCTTTATTTCAAACAATTACTCCTACGGAATCTAGCTTGTTTCTGAATACCCATCTAGTTCCGAGTTTGCGTTTCCCTTTCGGCAACTCAACAAGCTTCCATACTCCTAGCTTTTCAAACTGGTTCAACTCTTCATGCATAGCATCTACCCAGCCTGGTTCCTGCAAAGCTACATCAACAGATTTAGGTTCTATTTGAGAAATGTAGCATGAATATAAGCAAGTATTAATAGTTTCAGATTGGCTCCTGGTTTGAACTCCAGCATGGACGGAACCAATCACATTTGAAATGGGATGATTCCGTTAAACACTCGTAGGGATAGCAAGTTCAGGCACATTGACGTCTTGAGTAGAATTGGTGGTGCTTGACTCGCCCTCATTAGATGCACCTGTGCTGTTAGCTACAGAAGTTGTAGCCACGCAATCTTCAGGAATGGGATCAGCAAACAAATCACCGGATGATGCACCTTTAGGGGAGGCCTGCGACGTGGTTGAAGGTTGTTCAGTGAAGACCATTCCAGGTGGGTCTATGGTATGACTCCTTGAACTTCCTTCAGCTGCTTCTTCTTCTTCTTCAATATCACCAAATTAAAACGGGTGCTTCAATGAGGACACACCTGCATCGGCGGAAACACTTGACAGAATATTAAAAGATTTCAACAAATCAGCATAATCATAAAGCCAGTCTGGACCAACTCTAGCATCCGTAGCATTTTCTTCTAGCCACTCAATGTTGCACGACTCGACGACTTTCTTCGTTACTTTATTGTATACTCTACAGGATGACCCTTTAGCGTATCCAATAAAGAAACACGCGTCTCCCTTGACCTCAAACTTCCCATTTGAGTCCATGAGTAATAGAACACACGGACAACCAAAAATACGGAAGTGTGAAACCGAGGGTTTACGTCCTTCCAGAATCTCATAAGGTGTTTTCAATGACGTTTATTTACTAAAGCATGATTATGGATGTAACACGCCGTGCTAACAGCTTCAGCCCAAAAGAAAGTAGGGAGCTTCGAGTCAGCCAGCATGGTTCGTGCTGCCTCGATAAAGGTACGATTCCTTCTTTCAGCTACTCCATTCTGTTGTGGAGTTCGATGAGCACTATACTGTCGAGCGATTCCCTTTTCAGCGCAGAAAGTATCCAAGGCGATATTTTTGAATTCAGTCCCATTGTCAGATCGAATAGCCTTTACCATCATACATGTTTGATTTTCGACCAAAATAATAAACTGTTTTACCAGGCTTGCAGTCTCGTTCTTATGGCTTAGGAAGTAAACCCAGGTATATCTTGAATAATCATCTACTATCACGAGACAGTAGGACTTCCTTCCAATGCTAAGAACATTCACAGGACCAAAGAGATCCATATGAAGCAACTCAAGCTTAGCTTTGGTTGAAGGTACTGGCTTTGATCTATGAGGCTTCCGATGAGCTTTTCCTTGGCACAAGCAACACATTTCTCTATCAACATGAAGTCTTTAACTGGTAGGTCATGAACTAGTTGACCTTTTGCTATACGATTCAGATTCTTCATGTTAACATGCCCAAGACGTCGATGCCACAACTGACCATCATGTTCTAAACTCTTAGAGAATAGGCAAGTTATCTCTTCACAAGGCTTCTTGTTCATGTCGATGATGTAGGCATTTCCTCTCCGTTCTGTAGTCACTAATACCAAGTCATCAGGAATCACAATTCTAGGCTTCAGCACATAACATCCCTTCTTTGTAAAGGGAACCGTATTTCCTCTGTCACAAATCTGTGAAATGCTCAACAGATTGTGTTTCAACTCAGGGACGTAATTCACATTTTCAAAGCTGAGTACGTCGTTCTGCACAGTTCCTTTAAGCGTGATTTTGCCAGATTCTCCTCCCGCAAAGGAGACATGTCCACCATTAAATTCTTTAACATTAATAAGCTGGGACAAATCTCCTGTCATGTGCCAGGAACAGCCACTATCCATGTACCAAAGGCACACGATAGTCCTCCACAGCTGCTCCTGCACGAAAAACGGGATTAATGAGTTTTAGGAACCCAGCCCATAGTAGACTTGGGTTTTTGTTTATCATTTACATAGGATACCCTTTTCCAAACAAAATTATTTTCATTTATGAGTGTTAAGGGTTTCTTATGTTTCACTTGAGGCTTAATAGTAGAAGATTGTGCAACCTTGTTTTTGGGTTTCCAATAATACTCTTTTCCATCTTTAATTATCTTGTTTTGAAAACCCTTTTGACGATTTTGGTTTTTTAATTTGGTTGCATTCCAATCTTGATCAGAATGTTTAGCCTTTCGATTGCTATTCTTCACTGTCTCAGACTTGGGGTTCTTCATAGACTCAGAATAACGTTATCGATTGTGCGTAACCTTCTGATTTTATGCTTGTTTACCCTTCGGTTGCACATTTGAGTGAACACAATTTCTAGCTATGTGTCCAGGAATTCCACAATTGAAACATGTCTGTCGTTTCAATATATGAGAATTCTGGGATCTAGCCGCATGGGTAGATCTGTTGGGTCTGAATGACTTGGCATTAGCATTCAATGTTTTAACTTTCTTTGGCTGCTCTGCTTGTGATCCCTGTGCTTGTTTTGAACATGAAGGTACCTGTTGACTAGAACTAGCACAAGTGTGAGATTTAGATCTTTGATGATGTTGTTCTTTTAAAGCGTTTTCTAATTTATCATTAGAAGACAATTCATCTTGAGTCTCTGATCCAGAATCTGTTTTGAGTGACTCATTGTCAGATGTGAAAATCTTTTCTGTCTCAAAATCAGTTTCTAAATCAGATTCACATGATTCTGAATTGAATTCATTTTTCAAAACGCTTTCCTGAGCATCCTTCAAAGGAGTTTTAGAGGTCTCACTTGAGGATGCTTCATCAGAGAGACCTGCAGAGACTGATTCTGAAAGATGATCAGAATTAGTCTGTTCAAAATTTTCTTTCTCATTTGATGATTCAGCATTAGTAACATTAGAGCACAACACAACACATTCATTAGTAGCTGAAAATAAACTATCATCATGCAAAGAATCTAAATTGTCACAACCAGAATTAAAGTTTTCGCCCAAAACATCAGCCCTAACGCACATAGTACTAAAAATTTCATAAAACAAAGTGTCAGGTTCAAAATTATTAGTATTTGCATCTGACACAAACTCTTGTTCATCACAACTCTTATCGTTGACAACTACTTCATCTACAAGGGAAGAAGAAGCATTAGTATTTGTAGCAAAATTTGGAACAAAACTCATGGGCTGGTCTGACTGTTTTCCAATAGGATCACAGCTGACCGACGCCTCATCTGTTTTTTGACCATAAAACATACTGTCCATCTGGACTACTTCTTCTTCGGATAAAGGCAAATAGGTATAATTATGGTTAAAAGGAAGGGGCACATTTTTATAACCAGGACCACTTCCTTTCTTC
Organism: Scalesia atractyloides; assembly: GCA_947069175.1. Taxonomy (NCBI): domain Eukaryota; kingdom Viridiplantae; phylum Streptophyta; class Magnoliopsida; order Asterales; family Asteraceae; genus Scalesia; species Scalesia atractyloides. The sequence continues at coordinate 7,490,957 of CAMTDV010000001.1, forward strand.
CTTTGTTGATACACTAATTGCTTGTCACATATTCCTTTGGCCAATTTGCTGGAAGCATCAAACCTTTTAATGTTGATTTCGTTTATTTGAAATTTTTGTTTGATTTCTTCAAGTTCCTTGGTCAAAGTACTTATGGTTTCTCTTGCATCATCGTATACACAAAATTTGACGCTCAGATCTTGTTTAAATTTAGAAATGTCTTTTCTCTGAGCTTCAATCTTCTCTTTGAAAAGTCTTTCATTCTTTTTCAATGTAGCATTTTCATGTTTTAAATCATTTAGATCCGAGACTAACTCTGAGTTGTGTAAACGATATGACTTTACAGTAGCTTGACAACAAGAGTACATAGATAAGAGCTTACCTCCTCTGCTGTAAGTCCATGAACTTGAGTCATAAAAGCCATGTTGTCAGTTGGTGCTTGATCTTCTGGAGCATTTAGATTGAGATGTTGAATTTCAGAACTCCAGTCGAACGATCCGTTATTTTGCACCACCATGGCTGTGTTCGCAGAAGTTCCACTTGTGGTAGATGTTGAAGTAGTAGTCAGTGGAACAACAGATCTTACGGGGTTTCTGGCAGCTGGCTGAGCAGGAGTGGCATTCCTGTTCCCCGGTTGCTAGGTGCATTCTCTTGCCATGTGCCCCAGTTCATGACAATTGTAACACTGAACCTTGGACTTATCAAATCCCATCTTTCTATCTCTAGAATTGGTCCAGTTGTTTTTCCCGGTTCGCTTAATGAAATTTCTGGCTCTGAAAGTAGCCATTGCCATTTGCCATGTGATATCCATCTCTTCCACATCATCTGGATGCATCTGATATATGTCAGATGTGGCAACGTTTGGAATAACTAGCTCTCCTGCAACAAAAGCATTTAAACAGTTCATCAAAGATGCAACTATGTCGAGGTTCTCCTTGGACTGCTGAGAGAAGAAGGCCATCATCTCATTCTTCGCATTAGAATTTAAAGCAGACGCATTGACAGGTGATGGAGCAGCCGCATTCATTGATGAGGATGCAGGTGATGCTGCATAGAAGACATTTGCGGGAGGAGGTTCAGATGCTGCTCGTGCAGAGGATGAGCTTCCAAACATTTGGAATCCAGCTTGAGAGATTAGAGCAGCATTATTTGAGGATGAAACTGTAGGAGGAGCAGTCGTAAACCCAGCTGCAAGCAGACTGCTCTTGTGATTAATCTCTCTCTGTTTATCATTTAATTCACACGATTTGATTTGAGAGATCATCTCTGAAAGACTGCATCTGGCAAGATCCTTGGTCTTCTTGATCATAGCCACATGATGATCCCAGCTCTTTGGCAATGCATTTAACAGCTGTCTATTCACCAAAGCATTCGACAGAGGTAACTCGGCAATAGTCATCTGAGTGATGAGTTTCACGAACCTCTGAATTTGATTCTCCACAATTTCACCATAGAAATGATTGAAGTTATTAAAGTTTTGACTCAGCAGATTACGTCTACTCTCTTTCATATCTTTATTTCCTTCAAACACTTCATGCAACGAGTCCCACAACTCTTTAGCATACTTGGCAGTTCTGAAACCAACAACAATGTCTGGTCCCAAAGCCATGGTCAAGTAAGCTAATGCCTTTTCATCTTCTTCAACTATATCGAAATCTTCATCTGAATAACGTTCAACGGGTTTTTTAATTCTAATGCCCGGTGCATAGTCTCTCTTGTATGTTATTTCCCTGGGTCCACGCATAATACTTCTCCAAATGTTACTGTCTTTCACCTTGACATGTTTCTCAAATCTCCATTTCCACTCTTGGAAATCATCTCCATCTAGCAGTCGAGGAATTCTAGTTGTTGTTCCAATAATAGAGTCAAGTTCTTGGTGTTTATTTATGGGAGCTAGGTTAACAATTTGATTAGTGGAAGTCATTTTTTAAATAGTATTTTAATTTAATAGTCCAATAGAGTCCAGATAAAGTCCACTAAATGATTTCGATTCGAAATCAATTGGTCGAGACAAGGATCTCGAGTGATAGACTGATATCGAGATCACAGTCGAAACCCTTTGTTGTGAGACGAGATCACTTGATTGCGAGTCGAGACAGCGAGTAGAGGCAAGGAAGTTTCGAGTCGAAACGGAAGTCGAGACCTCTCTTAATTGATTAGTAGAGACAACCAGTAGAGACAAGCTGATTTCGAGTCGAGAAGGTGTTGATTGCGAGTTGAAACTAAGATGGTTGCGAGATGATGCTGGTTGCGAGACGAGATGGTGCTAGATGCGAGTCGAAACCACAAGATGCTAGTCGAGACCGAGCAGATTTCGAGTAGGAACCACAGATCTCGAGTTGATACCTGCAAAACAAGGATTAGATCAAACTGCTTTGCAATCCCGGAATATCGGAACTTCCAAAAATCAAAAGATTGTCCAAATCTTTTAATTCTGCAAACAAATCCTCGGCAAATCAGCAAACACTTTTCCAATAACAGATCGAAGAAAAACAGAACCAATCTTTAAGAACAAATGATGAACAGATGATGAACAATTAAAACCCAAACTTGCGAAAACTTTGAACCTGCTGAAAACACTTGTAAACTGGATCAGTAACAAATAAAACTCTTGAATCCGAATGATATTAACCGAACCAAGATGAAGGTTTCTTGGCTCTGATACCAATTGTAAAACCCAAGAAGGATCGTTCAATGATATCAAACAACCTCGTGAGAATGCGGAAATCAATCACAAGGTGATTCAAACAATAATAGCAACGAAACACAATAAACTGTAAGAAAAAAATATTTGCATTCACCGTCAAGATGACTGATACAAGACCTTGTGTTTGCGGTTTCGACTTCTCTAGTAATTGCACAAACTGATCATCCCTAAACATTTAGTAGGGACATGCTTATATACTATACATGACTCGAGACCAACCCTAAAGCCCAAGCAAGCCCAGCCGAAACCAATACATTAGCGATCCAATACATTTCGACCCATAAACATTATAAACACTCATACAAGATTAACTATATCTTATGCATAAACCTTTATGTTCTAACAATCTCCCCCTAGGTTTATTGCATAAATGCTTCAATCTTCATCCACTGCCTCTGTCTTTGTACCTGCTAGATCCTTACTTTCTAATACTCAATGCTCCAACAACCGTTGCGGTCCAATCTTTAGCGCATACTTCATATTTCTCCGTTGACCTGATCTGATGTTGAGCTAGCACCTCAAGATCTTCAACACTTAGATTCAACAAATCAATCGGATCAATCAACCGAAATTGCAAATCATCATCACACACTATCAAAGCTTGCCTCAACGTTTCATCGTATGCCCAAAAATGCAGCGTTTTCAAGTTTCCATCAGGGATCTTTTTCACTAACGGTATTGTCTTTTCCTTATCTATTAGTGGCCAAATCACATTCTTCAATCTTTTGTGTGTAGTAGGATCACGAATGCCATGAGGAGGCTTCAAGAAGGATTCAGCAGTATGCATCGAAGGAAAACCTCTTGCAACCTCTCATTTAAGTCTTTCAAAGAACAAGTACCCCCTACCATTTGGTTTATCATCAGAATAAGGGCATTAGCAAGAATGGCAAGATCCACCTTTGTAAATGTTTCGAATTGAGCTGGCTTGGAATACCATTCAACTGGACCAACCTTCCTCTTAACCCACCACATCTTTCTATTGTGATCAAAACCCCAACTTACCACCCCAGATTTATTTCCTACTATGTCATAATAATTCTCCCCAACGTCCATCAGATGATGAGTAGCTTGAACCTATGGATCAGCAGGATTGAGATTTCTATTCTTGATAACCACTAACTCTCGCTTTTTATTCAACCTTTCACCCTTATCTTTTTCCTTTCCCTTATCTACTGACTGAGAGAAATATAAGTCCATGGCTTCAGCACGCTCAACAGCATTTTCATCAGCAGCTTGTTTATATTTGTCCATATCATTAGGGTCTGCAAACTCTTCACCGAACTTCTTTTCCAATTTTCCACGCAAATCATACACAATAGAAAACAACAATCCAACATCCCCTTGCACTTACTCTATCTGTCGATTTTTCTGATCTACCAAATCTTCCAACTGCACAATTTTTGCATCTTTATGTATCGAATCCTGTTCAAGTACAATAATCCTTTTCTTCAAATCCTGAACACTAACGAACTCATCATCATCACTTGAATCATCGAGAACTGGCATCTTTTGTCTTTCTTCTCTTCTCACACCACTGGAGCTACATGGCTCATCATGTATAGCAGTCGATAAACTTTCAGTAAAAGTAGCTTCAAGTGGAATTGAAGTTGTGATCGGGGTTTCTGATGTAAAGACAGGTTCTTCAGCAGCAGCGAGAGAAGTCTCAAAGTTGAAATCATATAAATTAATATCAACATCCATCATAGATTGATCTTGAATAGGTTCAGCAAACACCCCGGGTCTAGGGTCCTTTTTTCGGCGTTTAATTGGCTGTAGTGAAGGATTGGAAGGAGGATTCCCAATACCTTGACTAACTGTCTTTAAGATCAACGCTAATCTTTTCGCAGTAATCACTAGTGTAGGAACATCACCAGAAATGGCAGTATCAACCTCAGCTTCAATAGGAAGCTCATCATCCTCACCATCATGATCTACAAAAATTTCTTCAATATCAGAAACAACATTATGAACATTAATTTCATTTCTTGTAACTTCAATGTTCTGAACATCATGTTCCTCAGCAATCATAGCATTCACCTTAGCAGATACTCTATCAGATTGCCCAACCACCTGCTCAACCACCTCTTCCTCTGTTTCAACAAACTATCCAAACTTCTCCAACGGTAATTTACCAACAAACTTGACCACAGTATTCTTTAGGCATTAAAGTACCAAAACATGAGGGTCCCAAAGGCTTTAACTCCAAAGTATCACCTTTTCTTTCTAAAGCAGAATAACGAGCGTCAAAGATCATTTGAAGAAACCTGGGGTACATCACAAACTTGTCTTTCCTCACACCCAGAACGTTCCTCTTCATCCTTCAAACACATATCTCGAGTAGTTGAAAGCTTGATTGGTAATTAGACACACAAAAGCCGCAGACTGTGTAGAGTTTAATTGATCCGTTTCCCCTCTATTCTCAGTCATACACATCATGAACATATGCATCAACAAACGCCAATAGGGATGCACAAGCTTCTTAAGGAGAGGAGGATACATTCCTTCATAACTCAATCATGGTAAAACATCCTCAACAGTTCCCGCTGAAAGTTCAATAGGATCTGTCTCATTATCTTTGAACTGCAGCACCTCTCTAATGATTTGCTCAGTAACAATAACATCTTTATTCTGAACCACCGCCTCAATAGATTCCTTACCATCGGCTCCTTGCTCTACAAACCTTGCAGTCTTCCAGAACTCCTGAACGAGGCTTTCGTAGATGATAGGATTGTCACGAAGAGCGTGAACTATTTTGCAATTGTGAAGACCTTTGATCAGGGAGGTATAAAGTTCCTTGTGTTTTTCGGGTGGTGAAGCTAAGTAAGCTGCCTGATTGTGTCCCGAAATGATCTTTAGATCCATGATACTAGAAAACAACATAAGTTAAATTAGCATTTAACGCAAATGTAGAAAACATGGAACTGGAAGAAATGTTAACTGGAACCAACTCAAGGTTTCGAGTCAGTTCAAAAATTGCTATCAGAAAACGCAAACAAGTCAAAACCAGAAAATCTTGGGTACCACAAGCCAAACCGAGGTATGCCTTTAAGGTATCGAAAGATTCGTTTAACAGCAGTAAGTGTGAAAGTTTAGGATTAGCATGATAGCGAGCACAGTTACAGACAGCAAACATGATGTCTGGGCGACTCGCAGTAAGATACATCAACGATCCGATCATAGACCTATAGAGGCGTTGATTAACCGGGGATCCTTCAGCATCTTCAGTCAGCAAAGGTCTTTCTGCCATAGGTGTTTTGACTGATTTTGCGTCTGTGAATTTGAATTTTGCCAGCACATCATCCACATATTTTCCTTGATGAAGGAGAATGCCTCGAGAATCCTGGCGAACTTGGAGTCCTAAGAACATAGTCATCTCCCCGAGAGCACTCATCTAGAACTTCTTCTTCATGACTCCCTCAAATTCTCTGCAAAGATCCTCACTAGTTGATCCGAAAATGATGTCATCGACATAAATCTGAACCAATATCTGATCCTTGCCCACTCTTTTGATAAACAGAGTCTGATCAATTGTCCCACGAGTGTATCCATGGGCCAGAAGATGCTCAGTCAAAGTTGCATACCAAGCCCTTGGTGCTTGATGCAGACCATATAACGCTTTGTCTAGCTTGTAAGCAAAATATGGATGATCTGGATGAACAAAACCCGGTGGTTGGTCAACAAAAATCTCTTCCTTCACTTCTCCATACAGAAATGCAGTCTTAACATCCATCTGATAAACAGTGAATCCCATGTAAGACGCATAAGCTAAGAAGATCCGAATAGCTTCAAGTCGAGCAACCGGAGCATAGACTTCATCATAATCTATACCTTCAATCTGTCTAAACCACTGGACCACTAATCTTTCTTTATTTCGAACAATTACTCCTACGGAATCTAGCTTGTTTCTGTACCCATCTAGTTCCGAGTTTGCGTTTCCCTTTCGGCAACTCAACAAGTTTCCATATTCCTAGCTTTTCAAACTGGTTCAACTCTTCATGCATAGCATCTACCCAGCCTGGTTCCTGCAAAGCTACATCAACAGATTTAGGTTCTATTGGAGAAATGTAGCATGAATATAAGCAAGTATTAATAGTTCCAGATTGGCTCCTGGTTTGAACTCCAGCATGGACGGAACCAATCACATTTGAAATGGATGATTCCGTTGAACACTCGTCGGGATAGCAAGTTCAGGCACATTGACGTCTTGAGTAGAATTGGTGGTGCTTGACTCCCCCTCATTAGATGCACTTGTGCTGTTAGCTACAGAAGTTGTAGCCACGCAATCTTCAGGAATGGGATCAGCAAACAAATCACCGGACGATGCACCTTCAAGGGAGGCCTGGGACGTGGTTGAAGGTTGTTCAGTGAAGACCATTCCAGGTGGGTCTATGGTATGACTCCTTGAACTTCCTTCAGCTGCTTCTTCATCTTCAGTATCACCAAATGAAAGCGGGTGCTTCAATGAGGACACGCCTGCATCAGCGGAAACACTTGACAGAATATTAAAAGATTTCAACAAATCAGCATAATCATAAAGCCAGTCTGGACCAACTCTAGCATCCGTAGCATTTTCTTCTAGCCACTCAATGTTGCACGAATCGGCGACTTTCTTCGTTACTTTATTGTATACTCTATAGGATGACCCTTTAGCGTATCCAGTAAAGAAACACTCGTCTCCCTTGACCTCAAACTTCCCATTTAAACAGTTTATCACAGATGCAACTATGTCGAGGTTCTCCTTGGACTGCTGAGAGAAGAAGGCTAGCATCTCATTCTTCGCATTAGAAGTTGAAGCAAACGCATTGATAGGTGATGGAGCAGCCGCATTCATTGATGAGGATGCAGGTGATGCTGCATAGAAGACATTTGCGGGAGGAGGTTCAGATGCTGCTCGTGTAGAGGATGAGCTTCCAAACATTTGGAATCCAGCTTGAGAGATTAGAGCAGCATTGTTTGAGGATGAAACTGTAGGAGGAGCAGTCGTAAACCCAGCTGCAAGCAGACTGTTCTTGTGATTAATCTCTCTCTGTTTATCATCTAATTCATACGATTTGATTTGAGAGATCATCTCTGAAAGACTACATCTGGCAAGATCCTTGGTCTTCTTGATCATAGCCACATGATGATCCCAGCTCTTTGGCAATGCATTTAGCAGCTGTCTATTCACCAAAGCATTCGACAGAGGTAACTCGGCAATAGTCATCTGAGTGATGAGTTTCACGAACCTCTGAATCTGATTCTCCACAATTTCACCATAGATATGATTGAAGTTATTAAAGTTTTGACTCAGCAGATTACGTCTACTCTCTTTCATATCTTCATTTCCTTCAAACACTTCATGCAATGAGTCCCACAACTCTTTAGCATACTTGGCAGTTCTGAAACCAACAGCAATGTCTGGTCCCAAAGCCATGGTCAAGTAAGCTAATGCCTTTTCATCTTCTTCAACTATATCGAAATCTTCATCTGAATAACGTTCAACGGGTTTTTTAATTCTAATGCCCGGTGCATCGTCTCTCTCGTATGTTATTTCCCTGGGTCCACGCATAATACTTCTCCTAATCTTACTGTCTTTCACCTTGACATGTTTCTCAAATCTCCATTTCCACTCTTGGAAATCATCACCCTCTAGCAGTCGAGGAATTCTAGTTGTTGTTCCAATAATAGAGTCAAGTTCTTGGTGTTTATTTATGGGAGCTAGGTTAACAATTTGATTAGTGGAAGTCATTTTTTAAATAGTATTTTAATTTAATAGTCCAATAGAGTCCAGATAAAGTCCACTAAATGATTTCGATTCGAAATCAATTGGTCGAGACAAGGATCTCGAGTGATAGCCTGATATGGATCACAGTCGAAAATCTTTGTTGTGAGATGAGATCACTTGATTGCGAGTCGAGACAGCGAGTAGAGACAAGGAAGTTTCGGGTCGAAACGGAAGTCGAGACCTCTCCGAATTGATGAGTAGAGACAACCAGTAGAGACAAGCTGATTTCAAGTCGAGAAGGTGTTGATTGCGAGTTGAAACTGAGATGGTTGCGAGATGATGCTGGTTGCGAGACGAGATGGTGCTGGATGCGAGTCGAAACCACAAGATGCTAGTCGAGACCGAGCAGATTTCGAGTAGGAACCACAGATCTTGAGTTGATACCTACAAAACAAGGATTAGATCAAACAGCTCTGTAATCCCGGAATATCGGAACTTCCAAAAATTCACAAGATTGTCCAAATCTTTTAATTCTCCAAACAAATCATCCGGCAAATCAGCAAACACTTTTCCAATAGCAGATCGAAGCAAAACATAACCAATCTTTAAGTATAAATGATGAACAGATGATGAACAATTAAAACCCAAACTTGCGAGAACTTTGAACCTGTTGAAAACACTTGTAAACTGGATCAGTAACAAATAAAACTCTTGAATCCGAATGATATCAACCGAACCAAGATGAAGGTTTTTTGTCTCTGATACCAATTGTAAAACCCAGGAAGGATCGTTCAATGATATCAAACAACCTCGTGAGAGTGCGGAAATCAATCACAAGGTGATTCAAACAATAATAGCAACGAAACACAATAAACTGTAAGAACAAAATACTTGCATTCACCATCAAGATGACTGATACAGGACCTTGTGTTTGCGGTTTTGGCTTCTCTAGTAATTGCACAAACTGATCATCCCTAAACATTTACTAGGGACATGCTTATATACTATACATGGCTCGAGACCAACCTAAAGCCCAAGCAAGCCCATCCGAAACCAATACATTAGCGACCCAATACATTTCAACCCATAAACATTATAAACACTAATACAAGATTAACTATATCTTATGCATAAACCTTTATGTTCTAACAAGTATAACTTGTGTTTGAAATAATAAGAACAATAATTAACATACCATCAATAGAGCCTTTATTTGGATTATGTTAAATGATACTAGAGTGTCTTTGTGATCTCTAAGCTCTAATAGGATATGTAGAAAATCCTTCCTTCCATCTTCTTCAACCGCCCTATTGATCTTGCTGGAGTTTGCTTTGATTCTTTTTCACAATAATGTTGTCAAAAATTTGATCAAGATATTCCTGTTGGTTTCGCATATCGCGCCGCCTTTTCTGTAGATCAAACCATGATAACAATGGGAAAAAATCGGATATGTTTGGTGCTCCTAGTAACTCAATAATTTTGGATTCGACTTCATGGAACCGATCTCTCATCCCTTCATCAGATTTGCTACAACCCCATAATATGCTTGTCACAACATTAAGCTCCGTGTTGAAAGCCATTTCATTAAAATCGACCTTTTCCCCAATTTTCGCATAAACTTCATTCACCATCTTTCTCACTTCACGTGTTCTAAATATCTGAGAAGCTTTTAAATTTGTGTTGCTCATCACATTGGTGACTAAAAGCTTATGCATGTTATGCCAGTGTGTTTTACTATGGGCAAACGTAATATCAAACTCCCCATAAGTAATCACTGACACAATTGGAGTGTTGCAGTTAGCAAAGGTCTGGTCCAGGTCATGAGCAACGACCTTTACTAGGTCTGAGGAGTTCACCACAACATGAAGCTTACTTCCGAGCTGCAGGCTGAAGATGGGACCATATTTTTGAGCCATCTTGGTGAATCTTTCATGTAAGTTGGAGCCTAAAAACGGGAGGTAGCCTAAAACAGGTAAGTTGTAAGGACCTGGTGGCAAGGAAGTTGTATGCAATAATATACATTTGTACCATAGAAATACTAGTGCCGGAACAGAAGGTGAGAATCGTGCGATCAAGCTCGTCTTGCTCGTTCTTAACTTCCCACCACAATCTGCAGTAAGTGATTAATCTGAGATAAATATTATACCTAGGTATCGATACCATTTTGGGTACAAATTATACGTTTGCAATCTGCTTGTTATATTTGTGGTTGATTTATAGGACATGCCACTAGCATATGCCATCAAACAAAATTACGTTTATTTGAAGTTTGTCTTTATAAGGTATACATCTTTGCTCACATAATGCCTATTTGCATATCAAACCCTAGCTTTATAGTCACACCCCGGATTTTCCATAGCCAATCCAAACAACGGTGGACCCGGGTGGGAAATATCATGATGTAAGTTGATAACATCATAGATAATTAAACACAACATAGCGGAAGTCTTGGATTTAAATTACTATTATAAACCAAAAGTTCGAAATACAAAATAATATACAGGCTCGTAATAGAAGATCCGCAGGCGGATCGTAAATTGTACAAAAGAAAGAATGTAAAACAGACTTTAGGCAGGTCTAGGATTGTAAGATCCTCTTATCACTACAGAGCACTTCCAGCCTATTTTCGTATCGTATCTGCAAGCTTAGTCTTTTGAAAATACATCACCTTTCGCTGGTAAATACACCCAACTGACTCATTTTGAAAACATTTAAATAAAATGTTTTAAGTGCATATCAGCACAAAATCTTTTATAACATGGGAAAGTTGACGTTGCAACCTTGTTAATAGATTCACATGTTTGTCATACATACAGGGCCATTGCGAAAATCGAGACATGATTAACTACACACCACTTACGAACTCATGAAAGAGTTATCCCCAATGACATGGGTAGTTGCATTTGAGCGTCTGTCGGGTGTATGCCTACACCCCGCGCTAAGGTCGTGGCCATCATCTAATGTAATGAGCCGAGGATATCCAGGACACGGTAGTTTAACCCCCGATGTTTAAGTTATCAAACAAAACTTATTAAAACAGAATATGCGGATTTACTAGCCACAATCTGGCATTAGATTGATCCTATTTCAGACCAAGCGGTAATAGTTTACCGTAACCCAAGCCCGTATAGGGGAAATAAGTCGAGAGTATTTACCTGAGCTAGTCTTCGTTTAAACGCAAGATTTATTAATCAGCCGTACACAAAAGCACTAAGTGCAGATAGTATTTACCAGAATGCCTCTAGTCTGGATTATGGTATAAGCTAACCAATTAAATACTAATGGTCTTTCTTAAGTCATAGACTTAGACCGATTAGCGTACATGATCAAATGGTTTCGAATCAAATGGTTTTTGGCAATTTGTGTGGAGGCCAAGCAAATTTTCTGCAGACACAGGCCTCTCGCGCCCTGCGAGAGGCTAAGGCCTTGCCTCTCGCGTCCCGCGAGCCCCCGTAGTCAGTTTTAAAGTTTGACACTTTTAGCCTCCTAACTTATAAAACCTTCTAAAACACCGTTTTAGCATATTTAGCCCTCCGTAACCAATATTTGGCATACCTGGGAGTATGCCCGGACATTGTCGAGTTCTCGGTTCGTTAAAAGGTCACTCGGAGGTATAAATTAACATGTTTACTCTTTTAACCCCTCAACAATCCAACTTTCACATATTTACGGATTTAATTCCTCTCGTCCAACAAACGAGACATATGAGAGTAAGGACTTTGTAAAGGATCACTCATAGGCCCTACTATAACCATGTTGACTCCGATGTCACTCAGAGGTTGGGCCTGTTGACATATCAGTCACTCAGAGGCTAAGTTTAAGCATGTTAACATATCAGTCACTTAGAGGCTAATGATTAAGCATGTTGACATATCAGTCACTCAGAGGCTATTGTTTAAGCATGTTGACACATCAGTCACTCAGAGGCTTATGTTTATGCATGTTGACATCAGACAGTCACTCAGAGTCTTAGTTTGAGCATGTTGACACCTTTAGTCCCTATTAGTCTTTAATAGACTTAAATAAAAATACAACACATGTATATACTATTGGACACGGTTTTACGAGGTGTTATATCCTCACCCCCTTAAAAGAAATCTCGTCCTCGAGATTTTATTCAAATATATGGGGGTACTTTTGTCGCATAGTGGACTCAACCTCCCATGTATACTCGGATCTCTAAAGGCGTCCCACTTAACCTTCACTATAGGTATTAATTTCTTTCGGAGCTTCTTAACCTGTCGATCTTGGATCGAAATTGGTTTCTCAACGAACCTCAGGTTTTCAGCTATTTGCACATCTTTGTGCGACATAGCTAGCGACTCATCGGCTAGACATTTCTTAAGGTTAGATATGTGGAACACATCATGAATTCCACTAAGCTCCTCCGGCAGCTTAAGCTTATAAGATACAGTGCCGGCACATTCGACTATCTCGAATGGTCCTATATATCTTGGGCTCAACTTGCCCTTCTTTCCAAATCTCATTACACCTTTCCAAGGTGATACTTTCAGCATGACTTTGTCCCCTACTTGGAACTTGAGAGGCTTACGCCTCTTGTCAGTATAGCTCTTCTGCCTATCACGGGCAGCTTTAAGACGATCACGGATTTGCACAATCTTATCTGTGGTCTCTAGGACAATCTCAGGTCCTCATAGTTGAGCTTCCCCAACTTCTGCCCAACACACGGGCGCTCGACATTTCTCCCATATAAGGCCTCATAAGGAGCAGCCTTGATGCTTGTATGATAACTATTATTGTTGGAGAATTCTATAGGGGTAAGTGGTCATCCCAACTTCCTCCTAAATCAATGACACATGCTCTAAGCATGTCTTTTAAAGTTTGAATAGTACACTCACTCTATCCATCCGTCTGCTGGTGGTAAGCCGTACTAAAGTTTAATTTTGTGTCTAAAGATTGTTGGAAACTTTTCCAGAATTTTGATGTATATATAATGTCTCTGTCAAATACAATAGATACTGGCACACAGTGTAGGAACACAATCTTGTCCACATACAACTTAGCCAATTTGTCTGAATTATACGCTTCCTTAATTGGCAAGAAATGTGCTAACTTAGTCAGCCTATCTACAATGACCCAAATCGTGTCATTACCAAGTTTAGTCTTAGGTAACTTGGTAATCAAGTCCATAGTTACCATTTCCCATTTCCATGTGGGAATTTCCAATTGTTGTAGAAGTCCTGACGGCTTCTGATGTTCGGCCTTTACTTGCGAACACGTCAGACACTTAGCTACATAAGTGGCTATGAATTTCTTCAAACCCATCCACCAATAATTCTTTTTCAGGTCCTGATACATTTTGTCACCTCCAGGGTGAACTGAGTATCTCGTGTTATGCGCTTCTCGGAGGATTAGATCTCTAAGTCCTCCTAAGATTGGAATCCATATTCTTCTAGTAAATCTAAGGATTCCATCCTTTCCAGGTGCTAACTGATCAACAGTTCCACTTAATCCCTCATTAGGAATGTTAGCCTCTACTAGGGCTTGCCTTTGCGTATCTAATAGCTTCTCATTTAAACTATTTCTGAGCTCAATGCTCTTTGCATTAATCCTAATGGGTTTAATCTTTTCTTTGCGACTTAAGGCATCAGCAATGACATTTTCCTTGCCCGGATGATAGCGATTTTCGCAATCATAATCGTTAAGTGTTTCCATCCAACGACGTTTTCGCATGTTCAATTCCTTCTGATTGAACAGATGCTGGAGACTTTTATGGTCAGTGTATATAATACACTTTGTACCATATAAGTAATGTCTCCATAGCTTTAGTGCAAATACAACAGCACCCAATTTCAAATCATGGGTGGTGTAATTTCTTTCGTGCACCTTTAACTGTCGTGATGCATAAGCAACCACTTTGCCTTTTTTGCATTAGTACATAACCCATGCCAGTGTGTGAAGCATCACAATATACTATAAAATCCTCAATACCCTCAGGTAGAGATAACACAAGAGCATTGCTTAACTTGTTTTTAGAATCTCAAAGGATTCTTGTTGTTTTGGACCCCAAACAAATTTGACATTCTTATGGGTTAAGGTAGTCAAAGGAGTGGCTATTCTTGAAAAGTTCTCAATGAACCTCCTATAGTAACCAGCCAATCCTAGGACACTACGAATCTCCGATGGGGTCTTGGGTACTTCCCAATTCATTATGGCTTCTATTTTGGCGGGATCCACTTGGATACCATGCTCACTTACAACATGTCCAAGAAATTGGACTTTTCTAAGCCAAAATTCACATTTAGAGAATTTAGAATAAAGCTTCTCCTGCCTTAGCAATTCTAGAATGCACCAAAGGTGTCTCTCATGATCAACTTGATTACGAGAATAGATAAGTATGTCGTCTATGAAGACAATGACAAACTTATCCAAATACGGTTTGCAGACTTTATTCATGAGATCCATGAATGCTGTAGGTGCATTTGTGAGCCCAAAAGGCATCACCAGAAATTCAAAATGACCATATCGGGTCCTGATGGCAGTTTTAGGAACATCCTCATTCTTAACTTTTAGCTGATGATATCCTGATCTTAAATCGATCTTAGAGAAATAAGTAGCCCCTTGAAGTAGGTCGAATAAATCATCGATACTGGGTAAATGATATCGGTTCTTAATCGTTATCTTGTTCAATTCTCGGTAATCAATGCACATCCGCATTGAACCGTCTTTCTTTTTAACAAAAAGAATAGGAGCTCCCCAAGGTGAGGAACTAAGCTGGATAAAGCCTTCCTCTAAAAGTTCATCTAATTGGACTCTTAACTCCTTCATTTCCATCGGTGCTAACCGATATGGAGCTCTGGCAATAGGTGTTGATCCTGGCAGATATCAATTCTAAACTCCATTTGCCTGTCCGGAGGTAGGCCTGGTAATTCTTTGGGGAAAACATCGGAATACTCTGAGATAACCGGAAGGTCTTCAATACTTGGCTTAGGCTCATTGATAGTTACCTGTTCCAGGTAAATGACACAACCTTTCCCCAAACACTTGGATGCCTTAAATAACGACAGCTTGTCGGGCAACCCGTAGTGTGAATCTCCAGGGATGGTGACCGTTTCACCAGATGGGGTTTTAATTTCAATGAGTTTCTTATCGCAGGCAATACGGGCTTGGTTATGGGACAACCAATCCACGCCTAAGACTACATCGAACCCTGCCAATTTCATTGGCAAAAGAGATATAGGGATAGAATGATTCTTAATGGATATAGAACATCCATCAAGAATGGAAGATGCTGTCTCTAACGTTCCATCAGCGAGTTCTACTTCATAAGTTATATCTAGAGTTCTTATGGGCAAGTTTAATAGTTTACTAAACTTATGATAAAAAAAAGATTTATCTGCACCCGAATCGAAAAGAACTCTAGCATATACATCATTGATGAGGAATGTTCGTGTTATGACATTATTGTCATTAACGGCCTCCCTGGCATTCATCTGGAAGGCACGAGCATTCCCTTTCTTAGCCTCTCCAGGCTTTGCATCATTACCCTTGGGGTTCTTGGGGCAGTTAAACTTAATATGCCCCTTTTCTTACAGATACCACAGGGTCTAGTTTGTGGATAATACTACACTGTCCTCAATGCTTACAGTTGCAATTTTTACATGTCGGCATTACACCCAACTTATCTTGGTTCCTCCTGAACCCAAATCTCCCTTTATTTTTCTTATTAAATCTTTGGGAGTTATCATCCTATCTCTTCCTTTTCCATCAGTCTCTGATCTGACTGACTTCTGCCTCACCATATCTAGAGTGACGGAGAAAGATAGGTCAACAGCAGACCTGTAGGTACTAGGCTGGGTAGCCTTTACCATGCCTTTTATCTCAGGCGCTAACCCATTAATAAAACTTGCAATGCGTTTGGTTTCAGGGGTGATTAAATATGAAACTAACCTAGACAGGGAATTGAAGTCAGAAACATACTTCCGTCAGTCTAGGTTCTTCATTGAAAGAGTCAGAAAGTTTGTCTCTAATTTCTCCATCTCATGAGGTGGGCAGTATGTTTCCTTGACTAAATCGACAAACTTAGGCCATCCTAAGTTGTACAGGTGTACTTTACCTGTAGATTGGATCATGGCTTTCCATCAAATCAGGGCATCGCCCTTGAAGGACTGTGATACATACCTGACCACATCCTTATCAGCACAACCGCTGATATCTACAATCGTTTCCATCTCATCAAGCCATTTTAAGGCTTCTACTGCTCCTTTTTCCCCATTAACATCTTGGGGTTTACAGGAAATGAAATATTTGTAGGTACATCCGTCTTTTGAAGAATGGGACCTATCAGCAAATTCTATTTCTTTGGTTCACTTTCGCATTTGAGGAGTGAACTGAGCCCTCCTTATGAGCTGAGGATGGTGGAATTGATAATGGTCTGGAGCGAGTAGCACTCGACTCCCTAAGTTTTTCTTAGCCTTTTCCATGGCCTTTCCCACAGCTGCATCTATGCGAGCTCGGAAGTCATCATCATTAATGGCTATATTTTCAGCTTTGTTAGAGCTAATCTCTCGGTGGCTACTCTGTGCCTCGTCCGAGTTTACCATTTTGAAGCTTTGGCTCTAAACATTAAACAGAATTTCTCTTAGCCATGTTATAACAACCATATTGGCTTTAATCATTGGATATAACAATCCATCGCCCATTTAAGCTAGTGTGAATAACATCACAACTCTTAGGCTTATCATATCTATATTTGGCCTAGGTATTAATAAGACCATCAAAGGCAAATTACAATCTGGATATAGTCCATATATTATTAGACATTGGATCGTATTGTCACAACTGTCATTGTCATTTTGACAATTATATATAGCTCATAGGCTTGTCACTAATGGACATAATAATATGGCACGTTGGCCTATCACATGGGCATGTCATATGGCACGTTGGCCTACATCACTAACAGATGTAATTCATGGCACGTTGGCCTACATCATAACAGATGTAATTTATGGCACATTGGCCTACAATTGTCATCACATTGATGACTTAGCCGGGATCACATTGATCACATAGGCTATATAATAGGTCTTAGGACGTAGTCCTTTTACCTTGACGGCTAATGTGGTTCCTCAAGTCACACTACCAGGACTATGAACATTCCTTAATGTTATCATAAAAGTACCTTAATGATTGATTAATGGTCCCGATCACGTTGGACCTTAACGACCTTGGAGACTTTAACCTACTCCACTATCTCTGGATAGAAGGATAACTTCCCTTAACTATCCTAATAGAAGACCTTTTATTCTTAACTATCATTTCTTGGCCAATGAGTGGTCTGTGCCACTTGGCATAATCAAATCCATTAAGGTCTTTTGGAATTATATAGTAGAGCACAAATTTCGAGCAAAATCGAGACGCTCGCTTGAAGAGGATGAATACATACATATATATACATATATATATATATATATATATATATATATATATATATATATATATATATATATATATATATATATATATAATTCCAAAAATACTTCATTAAATTCCAATAGAAATTACAATACTAGAAACAATGAAACAAACTGTCCATGCAAGGACTAAAGAAATAAAAATGTCCACACAGGGACTAAAGAAATAACAATGTCCTCGCAGGGACTTACATATATTAGAAGAGACTTCACTCGTCCTTCTTTCCCTTAACCAACTTGGAGAGTTTCTTGAAGAACTTATTCGTCTTCTTCTTCGTTTTCTCCGCTTGTTGTTGCATCTCTTTCATTCGTTCTAAGGCCTCATTGATGGCCTCAAGTGGCGGCGGAGGTTGTGGTTGTGGCATAATAGGATACTGGTATCCATAACTTAGATATCCAGTAGGTGGATAAGTAGGTGGGAAAGGAGATGGGTAAAGTGCGTTATGCATGACCGCTTGCATGTAAGGGTCATGCGATAATGCTTGGTAATCAACAGGTGTAGTTGAGTTAAAAGGATCATATCCAGACGTATCCGGATATGTTGGGATAGGGTTATTATAACCCGATGGTGGTGGTTGAACCACTAGTGGTGGTGTTGGTTCCACCGCAGGTGACACATTAGAGGGTCCACCTATTTGTGGGTCCTCGTGAATAGTAGGGTAAGGTTTGGGCAAAGGTGGCAGCGATCCTGACCGTTGGCCCACACGTACTGACATACGTTCTCCTCTTTTCCTCCTTGGCGGTTCAGGTGGCGATTGGGGTTGTTCCACCGGTTCCATGTGCACATCTTCTTGCACGGAAGGTGGTTGAGAAGGATGGGAAGGAGTGTTAGCGAAAGTAAATTGGTTCCAATATTGGTCCCACTCATTAGGGCCTTGATAAGGCAATTCGGCATAAGAGTTCGAATCACTTGAGATTTCTATGGGATGCGTGTGTGATCCTGACGGCAGCATTTCTGGATCGGAGTCCTTGTCCATAGGATGAGGTTGGTCTAATTGGTTTTGGTCGGCTGTGGGTGTATTGAAGTATTGGTTAGGGTTAAATTCATCGTGATAAGAATGATCTGAATGGTGGGAGTGGAGTGAATGATGCGAATGATAGGAATGGTACGAGTTTGAGTATGAGAAGGTGAATGTTGTTATAATGGCCATGAATCCATCGAATCTTCATAAGGGTTCGGGTGATGGGGATGTGAAGGGATATGTCCTGAAGGTCCTCCCCTCATTGGTCCTTTTCCTCTACCTCTTACTCTTGGCAGCATTTTCCTGTTAAAACCAATTCAAGAACAATGCTAATAACTTAATAATGAAATGAGTAATCCTAGGTCAATGCCTAGACTCGGAAGTCTAAGGAATGTGCTTGTGTAAGTTTGAGATTAAACACAAGAAGGAAGTGTTTAATTCTCTCAAACGTTGGCTCTGATACCAACCTGCACACCCCATCTTTTCCACAGCCAATCCAAACACCAGTGGGCCCGGGTGGGGAATATCGTGATGTAAGTTGATAACATCATAGACAATTAAACACAGCACAGCGGAGGTCTTGGATTTAAATTACTATTACAAACCAAATGTTCGAAATACAAAATAATATACAGGCTCATAATAGAAGATACACAGGCAGATCGTAAATTGTACAAAAGAAAGAATGTAAAACAGACTTTGGGCAGATCTAGGATTTGCAAGATCCTCTTATCACTACTAAGCACTTCTAGCCTATTTTTGTATTATACCTTCAAGCTTAGTCTTTTGAAAATACGTCAGCTTTCGCTGGTAAATACACCCAACTGACTCATTTTGAAAACATTTAAATAAAATGTTTTAAGTGCGTATCAGCACAAAATCTTTCACAACTTGGGAAAGTTAATGTTGCAACCTTGTTAACAGATTCACATGTTTGTCCATACATACAGGGCCAGTGCGAAAACCGATACATGATTAACTACACACCACTTACGAACTCACGAAGGAGTAATCCCAATGACATGGGTAGTTACATTTGAGCGTTTGTCGGGTGTATGCCTACACCCCGCGCTAAGGTCGTGGCCATAATCTAATGTAATGACCCGAGGATATCCAGGACACGGTAGTTAACCCCTGATGTTTAAGTTATCAAACAAAACTGATTAAACAAAATATGCAGATTTACTAGCCATAATCCGGCATTCGATTGATCCCATTCCGACCAACTAGTAATAGTTTACCGTAACCCAAGCCCGTATAGGGGAAATAAATCGAGAGTATTTACCTGAGCTAGTCTTCGTTTAAAAGCAAGATTTATTAACTCAGCCGTACACAAAATCACTAAGTGCAGATAGCATTTACCGGAATGTCTCTAGTCTGGATTATGGCATAAGCTAACCAATTAAATACTAATGGTCTTTCTTAAGTCATAGACTTAGACCGACTAGCGTACATGATCAAAACGTTGACGCTAGATTAAGCAATGATCGGATAGAATGTAGTTTAATCCCAACAAGTACTTTGACTTGTGTAAGATGGATAATCCTAACAATTAAATACTAATGGTCTTTCTTAAGTCATAGACTTAGACCGACTAGCGTATATGATCAAAACGTTAACGCTAGATTAAGTGATGATCGGATAGAATGTATTTTAATCCCAACAAGTACTTTGACTTGTGTAATATGGATAAACTATAAACATTATGGATTTTGAGACTTACATGACAAGGTTAGACCCGTTTCGTTTAACCTTCGTAAACTAGTTACATATACTTAACCGTACCATTATTAGCGATATCGGGTAACCGTATAAGTCATGAACAAGTTCTATATGCCATTATATTTTAAATAAGTTGTAATATCAGTAGGATATCAACTTATATGCCCGTTAAGGTTTTAAAATAAAACTATGCCTCAGATGGGCATTTTGGTAATTTCATACCTTATAAAAGTAACTTGAATATAATTTAATGTTATAACCATAAGTATTATGGAAAAATAACTTATTTATGATATAATATCAGTAGGATATTAATTATATGTGTAATTTATCTTTTATGACCAAACTATGCACCGAAGGGGCATTTTGGTCATTTAACACATAGTTTATAAATTATATGGGATTCTGAGTTTGTATTATGTACCTAATGTAAAAAAATTTAAAATAAGTTTTAATATCAGTAGGTAACAAGTCTTGGTTAGTAAATATGGTTTAAAACCATACTATGCGCCGAAACGACGCTTATGTCATAAAATGACGATTTGTGTGATGTTTAAAGAAAACTGATGTTAAGGTCAGGTTAACATGTCTTATATATGTTATTTTATATAACATATCAATAGGTAAAAGACTTACCTTAAAAGATGTGATTAAAACCATTTTATAAGCCACAAGGGCCATATCGTCATTTATCGACATAATACAAGGACTTATTCATAAATTCAGTTTATAATCTGGTTTGACATCCCAAATAATCTAATTATAATATTACATCAGTAGGAAACTCATTTTCAAGTTCATCATTAAAACCTCTTTTTATGCAAAAAGGGCATTTTAGTCAAAATGACATAATTACGGAACTTGTGCATAAACTCGGATTCTGATTATGATCATGTAATATAACCTCAAAGGGTTATGCTACATTATCTTACGATCATAATGCAACTTTACATCAGTATCTAACTAATCTAAATCGGGTCAGAATCGAAAGTCAAAGCAGAAGTCAAACTTTGCGACTTTCGGTTGCGAACCGACCCTAGAACTGAAATTGACGAGCCGAACATGTTCTTACAT
Source organism: Scalesia atractyloides (assembly GCA_947069175.1). NCBI lineage: Eukaryota > Viridiplantae > Streptophyta > Magnoliopsida > Asterales > Asteraceae > Scalesia > Scalesia atractyloides. The sequence continues at coordinate 7,512,542 of CAMTDV010000001.1, forward strand.
GTTCTAATAATTATTACCAACTTGTTTAAGTGTCAAAACAGGTTTCATAACATATATAAGATCAAATTTTAACATTTCCAAAAAATAGCATGTTTGACTTTTTAATATAATAACTTTGACTCGTCAATTGGTCTAGTAAACGTGATCTTCAGGAGGTGCCCTTTATAGGGACTAACACATACCTTATTACGATTATTTAGCCATGTTCGTCATGAACAATGGCTGGACCATAATGATCTTAACCGAAAGTCAAGGCGTTTTCCGTAAAACGCTTGACTTTTGGCTATAAAAGCCTATAAACGAAAATGCAAGAGGAAGGAACACTTACAAGTGGTTCCTAGGATGCAATAGAACTAAGTTGGATGCTCCTTTCAGTTAGGAACTTCCAGAGGAGGGAGATAGAGTTGTGAATGAGAAAGGTGCAAGTTCAAATGGTGAACTTGGCACCTATTTATAGTTGGAGAGCTTGAAGGAGGTGATGCCAGGTGCTAAGGGATGTAAGAGGAAGCTTACAAGTGTCCTAAAATGTGGCATAGCACTTTGGAAATCCATGGTTTCGAATCAAATGGTTTTTGGCAATTTGAGTGGAGGTCAAGCAAATTTTCTGCAGACACAAGCCTCTCGCTCCCCGCGAGAGGCCAAGGCCTTGCCTCTCGCGGCCCGCAAGCACCCCGTAGTCAGTTTTAAAGTTTGACACTTTTAGCCTCTTAACTTATAAAACCTTCTAAAACACATTTTTAGCATATTTAGCTCTCCGTAACCAATATTTGGCATACCCGGGAGTATGCCCGGACATTGTCGAGCTCTCAGTTCGTTAAAAGGTCACTCAGAGGTATAAATTAACATGTTGACACTTTTAACCCCTCCAAAATCCAACTTTCACATATTTACGAATTTAATTCCTGTCGTCCAACAAACGGGACATATGAGAGTTAGGACTTTGTAAAGGATCACTCATAGGCCCTACTATAAACATGTTGACTCCGATGTCACTCAGAGGTTGGGCATGTTGACATATCAGTCACTCAGAGGCTAAGTTTAAGCATGTTGACATATCAGTCATTCAGAGGCTAATGATTAAGCATGTTAACATATCAGTCACTCAGAGGCTTTTGTTTAAGCATGTTGACATGTCAGTCACTCAGAGGCTTATGTTTATGCGTGTTGACATCAGACAGTCACTCAGAGGCTTAGTTATGTTGACACATTTAGTCCCTATTAGTCTTTAATAGACTTAAATAAAAATACAACACGTGTCACTATACTATTGGACATGATTTTACGAGGTGTTACATCTATATACGCCACATATAGGTCTATACTCGGTGTATAGCCGCGTTTTTTCAATTTCCAAGAGGATCTCTGATTCATATCATGTGGAAAATTGTAACTTTATATACGCATTGTCACTTTATATACGCCGCGTACAGACGCGTCATGTATATAAGGTTTTTTTTACAAAAATTATTATACAGTATTTATCGTTTTAGCAAACTTTTATAATAAGTATTTTTTTTTAAAATAGATAAAAAAACATGGTTAAGTATTCTATCGTATAGTATAATATAGGTCTCGTATAGGCCTATGGATGTGGTATCATATCATATAGTGTAGTATAATTTTGTATAGGCCTATGCGTGTAGTATAATATCATATCATATCGTATCGTAGTATACATCCTGTATAGGCATATATGTGTTGTACCGTCTCGTATAAACCTATAGTATCATATAGTATATAAGTTTTGTATAAGTCCCGTATAGGCTTGCAGGTCTCGTATAAGCCTATGGATGTAGTATCGTATAGGTCCCATATAACACTATACGTGTAGTTTGTCTTGTATAGATCCCGTATGGGTCTTGTATATGCCTATAGGCCTACACGGGACCAAAACCACACCTATAGTACTATATGGGACATATACTACACTTATAGGCCTATACAGGTTTTGTATCATATCCTATAGTATCGTATCGTATAGTATCATATAGTTGGTATCGTATCATATAGTGTACTATAAGTCTCATATAGGTTCCATATAGGTCTTGTATAGGCCTATAAGCCTATATTGTATTGTGTTGTATTCTATCATATCGTATCGTATTATATAGTGTAGTATAAGTCTCGTATAGGTCCCCTATAGGTCTAGTATAGGTGTATAGGTCTATACGAGACCTAAACTACACCAATAGTTCTATACTACACCTATAGGCCTATACGGGTGTTGTATCGTATCCTATAGTAACGTATCGTATAGTTTGGTATCGTATCATATAGTGTAGTATAAGTCTCGTATAGGTTCCATGTAGGCTTATACGAGACGATACTACACATATATGCCTATACAACACCTGTATAGGCCTATAGGTGTTACGATAAAACTTTGCTACACCAATAGTATAAGTCTCGTATTGGTCCCCTATAGTCTTGTATATACCTATAGGCGTATACGGGACCTAAACTACACCTATAGTCCTATGCATGACCTATACTAAACCTATAGTCCTAAACGAGACCTAAACTACATTTATAGTCCTATAAGGGACCTATACTACACCTATAGGCCTATACGGGTGTTGTATCATATCATATACTATCGTCTCGTATTGTATTGTATCCTATCGTATAGAGTAGTATAAGTCTCGCAGATGTCCCCTATAGGTCTTGAATAGGCCTATACGGGACCTAAACTACACTTATAGTCCTATAAGGAACCCATACTACACCTATAGGCCTATATGGGTGTTATATTGTATCCTATAGTATCATATCGTATTTTTCATATCGTATCGTATAGTGTAGTATAAGTCTCGTATAGGTCCCTGTAGGTTTTGGCCTATATGAGACCTAAATCACACTTATAGTCCTATAACGGATACTATGTAACATTTGTCGAAAACGGGTTTTTCCAAACCCGCTCCATTTGTAATCGAATATCAAGTTATAAATGTTCGTTGCCTATTTATGCTTATTTTAATTTTTAATGATACATAATTAATAAACAAACTAAACCATAAAAGTTATAATTGATAAAAAGTATAAATAAAGTGATTAAAAATAAAATGGGGTTGCCGGGACTCGAACCCGGGTCAGCCGGGTTGTGAACTTCAAAGACTTAACACTCACACGCATAACCACTCTGCCACTTGTTGTTTTCTGTTAACTCTAGGAAACAAATGAAATTTATAGTCAATCATAGATCAACCGGCTGCGCTAAACTGAAAACCGTAATCGGCTATTCAACCGTCCAAAACGTTTAAAAATCGCGAATTATGTTTTATAACCGATGCACCGACGATTCTAATCAAGTTTGCCTTGAATGAACTTGAATTCTAGAAGTGAATCGGTTTTTATAACCGAAGACATTAAATATCAGAATTACTTCAATTTTTGCTCTCTCTCGCGACTCAGAAACATTCCACAAACCTGCCATTTCACTTTCATCATACTTTCAGTTCCTCAGAAAGGTTTATTTTACTCGCCGGAAAATTCTGCAAGTTCGCCGGAAAACCGTATTCTTCATCAAAACGGTAAGTCTTTCAATACCGTCGTAGTCTAACAATTGTTAAGCTATTTCTAACTCAAACCTTTCACTTGAAATCAAATTCAGACGCTGCTATCGGATAATTCCAGTTCGCCGGAAAATTTCTGGAAATCTTTATTTTCATATGTGAATCGGTAAGGACATTCAAACACTTTGTTAACGTTTGTTTATCACTTCAATTCCACGATTAGCTAATCAAAACGGTTAATTGTCTGGTTCAGTTGAAGTTCATAACAACAGAGACCGACACCTTGCCGGAATCCTGAAATAAATCATTCACTGGTATGTTTACTTCTAATTATCGTCTCTGCCATTTCATATTAGTTTGTACAATGTTTATCAATCGAACTAAACAAGATATAACGGTGTAATCTACTGCCTGTAAAAACGAACGAAGAAGATGAACTGTGATAACATTATAAGAATAATTAAAATTGGTATTTTGAACGGGTTAGACACACAGTCCAGTGGTGGACTGTGTGCGAACAAAAAACACGCATACGTCCCGAGTTCGATTCTTGACACACGCACCTTCGCAGTAATAAAATGCCTTTTTGTTTAAAACTGAACCGGGTTAACTCAAGTTAGTTGTTAAGTATAATAAAAAGTTGTATATTAACCAAGTTAGACACACAGTCCAGCGGTGGACTGTGTGTCACGTTAAAGCACAGGTCCCGGGTTCGAGACCTGTTAGTGTCACCGGTTCGAGGATTTAAAATGTTTTTGAAAATAAAAGAATTTTGAATAAACTAATTAGTATATAAATATAATTAAAAACAGAATTATTTCAGGTTAGACACGTAGCTCAGTTGGTAGAGCTGCGTGCACGCGTACGGGAGGTCTCGGGTTCGAGCCTCACCCAGCGCATTTCAGTCACACAATAAATCGGTCAACAAGTCAACAAGTAAACGGTCAACGGTCGCAAAAAGTCAACATGTTTTTATATTTTTATTTATTTAATTTAATTTAAAAATCAATTAAAAATACTTAAAAATATTGTTTTTAAAGATAGGAAATAGCCTTAAACTCGTAAAAATATATCTAAAAATTCTATTAAAATCCTTAATAAAATCCGCTCATTTACTATATTTTCCGTTATTATTTAGGTTAGTTAATTCTCGTTGTTCCGCTCTTACAACTCGTGCGCATTTCGCCATCTCCAATCAAACGCACCCAATATGAGTGAATCTTTACAAATTCCCCGTTTTAATCACGTTTTTGGGGTGTATCATGTGTCTTGCTATATATTATATTTAAATAATTGTGCATACATCATGTCATGAACAAAAGTGTATTCAGTTTGTTTCCACTGTTTGTGTGGTTATTGTTAGATTCAATTTATTATTTTCAGTACATGCAATTTCATAGGCCGCCGCTCCCCATTACATTATGAGCGTTGAGCAAGTTCCCCATTACATTATGAGCGTGACCCTGGCGTGCCAACATACGATCAGCTCCGTTTGATTGAGCCTTGATCGCACAGACATTTTTCATTTTCAGTACATGCAATACGATCGGCTCCGTTTGATTGAGCCTTGATCGCACAGTTTCATTCATGTTATTTATTGTATGATGTTGGTATGTTAATGTATGCTATCATATGTTATTGTATGTTATAGTTGTGACTGCTATTGCTGCTGTTTAATTATTTACATTTGCTCATTTATGATTATGCACAATTTTTCATTGATAAACTAACAAGAAAATAAATAATAAATGTTTATCTAACAAGGTTCACTCGCCAACTTATGTTGACCCAAAAACCCCCAATTTTACACATGATACAGGTGAACCAGCTGCAGCAAGAAACACATAGGATTGGACTAGAAGAATAAAATGATTTAGAGCTTGGAATTGTTTTATTTGGTTATTTTCTTTGTATTGTATGGACATGTTTGGATTATTGGGAATGTAATTTTGACTTTAATAAATATGAAACATATTAGTAAATATCATGAGCTTTGGTGATAACCCAATTATGCCCCGACTCTTATTCCGCTGCGGGTCGGGGTGTGACAGATTGGTATCAGAGCCATGACTATAGGGATATAGGATAGGTTATTAGACCCTTAGAGCCTATACTATAGTTGATTAGAAATTTTTAAGATTTTTGTGTGTTACATGCCAAATTTCATGATGTTTATATGTTTTAAGTTAAATGTTACATTCAATGTTATGCAAGCATGTTCATAAGTATATATTATCATATAATGCTTATCATGAATCATATTCTCATAACATATCATATCCATGAAAGCACACACCACATCATGATTGCTTTTACAATGATTTTTGTGTTTTCAAATCTCATCAAAGTGAGTTCTCATGACGGGCATGTAGTAACTGGAAGGGTACCAGTACCGGTAATCGGAACGTCCTGTCTAGGCTGGCATTTGTATAAATCCAAAATAAAGGACCAATTTGCCTACCTGGGGACTAACGATGAGAGTACGAAGTACCTATTAGGCCAAAGCATGCTATACCAAACGTCGTGTGAGCTAACCCCACTTTGAGTTGTCATTGTGTCTACACCTGGACACATTCCGACCATACATCTCGTAAACATATTTTGTGGTTTGCATTCAGGTGATGCGAGTGTTAAATCGCCAATACTAATGTGAATCCTACCAAGCCAATAGTCATGGGGGCCCAAATGACTATACAGGTGAAGGTATGGGGGACATTTGAGGCCCAACATGAGCAAACCCAAGACATCCTATGGATGTAGTTGCATTATTAATATTTATGTTATTTTCATTTTCTTAAAGATACATGACACCTAAAAAGACTCCATTAACTCACAATCTTCTTATGTATGTTTCTGTAGATGTCCTCTAGACAACAACGAGGGGGTAAAAGATCAGGAAGGTCTCACGAACTCTTGGCCACACAAATCGCGAAACAAATGGCCGCGGTGCTTCCTGACATTGTGTTTCAAGTACAACAAGCTCTCGCCACAAATCCCATTAATCCTCCCCAACAACATGACCAGAACATCGACAACCCTCCTACCAGCAAGTGCTCATACAAACATTTCAAGTCTTGTGATCCTCCTAAATTTGAAGGGACTGAAGGTGTCACTGCTCTCCTCCATTGGTTTGAGGAAATGGAAAACACCTTCCTCAACTGCGACTGTCCTGAGGATCGCAAGGTTCGATACGCCACCGGGAGACTATTTGGAGTAGCTCTCACCTGGTGGAATACTGAAAAGGGGAAGAGGGGAATTGAGGATGCAATGGCCTTAACTTGGGAGGAATTAAGGGAAATCATGACTAGGCGTTTCTGTCCTAGGAGTGAAATTAAAAAGTTGGAGGACGAATTTCATTCTTTAAAGCAAAAGGAGGGTGATCATACCACCTATAACAAGAGGTTCTTAGAGTTGAACCAAATGGTCCCAAATTTGTTCACCCCAACTTATTGTTTTATCGAGCATTATATTCGAGGACTTCCCTCGAAAATTCAAGATTCAGTTCTCAGCACTTCACCAGCAACACTTGAAGCTGCTATGGAACTAGCCACTGAACTGACTGAGAATCGAATTCGCAACGGTAAGTTTAAAGAAGAGAAAAAGAAAGCTCCTGTTGAGGGACAAACTTCAAACCATTCCATCTCCTCCTCTAAGTTTGCTAACAAGAGGAAGCGCAACAGCAGAAACTTCGCCGTTACTCAAACTAATTTCCCTATTCCTGCTGCACCCATTACCCAAGTCGCCCCTTCACCTGCACCATACAAAAGACCATACTCTGGCCCGTTACCAAAATGCAACCGTTGCCAATACCACCATTCTCCTGATCATCCTTGCCAATATTGCATCGGCTGTGGTCGCACAGGTCATACTGTTCAAACCTGCCGCATGCCTCAGCGAACGAACCGCCACCAGCCTTCAACCCAAACCCACCAACAAATAATGGGTCAAGCCCAACAACCCCTACTATTACCACCCACCCAACATTTAGCCCAAACATATTACCAACCCAATTATCCTATGGTTCAACCTATGCGGGCTTGCTACAATTGTGGAGACCCAAGCCATTTCAGAAACACGTGTCCAAGGTTGGTAAACATTATTCATGCTCAGGCCCAAGCTAACCCGGTGAATCAAGCGAACCAAGCTCCTCCACCTGCAAGAGGAAGAGCTTTCAATATCAACGCTAATCAGGCTAGAGCTGACGGCAATGTGGTTAACGGTACGTTCCTTATAAATGGTAGATATGCATCCATGTTGTTTGATACTGGGGCGGATAAAAGTTTTGTGTCCTTAGAGTTTGAACCTATCCTAAACCAAAATCGTGATAAGCTCATGGAATCCATAACAGTAGAAGTTGCAGACGGGAAACCGGTTTCATTAAACTCTATTATACGCAACTGTACACTCACTTTAAACGACCACGACTTTTCAGTTGACCTTATTCCTATGAGGTTAGGAAGTTTTGATATCATAATTGGTATGGACAGGCTCAGTCAACATTAGTCAGAAGTTGTGTGTCGCGAAAAGTTTATACGTATTCCTCTTTCAAACGCTCAGACTCTTCGAATCTTTGGAGAAACCTCGTCGAAAGGACTCAGCTTAATGTCTTGTCTTCAAGCTCAAAAATATCTTCGCAAGAATTATGTCATGTTTTTAGCTCATATCATCAAAAAGGGAACCATGGAGAAGAAACTTGAAGACATCCCAGTAGTAAAAGATTTCCCGCAAGTTTTTCCTGACGACATTTCAGGACTTCCTCCAGTTAGAGAAGTCGAATTCCGTATTGATCTTATACCTGGTGCTACACCAGTTGCAAAGTCTCCTTATAGGTTAGCCCCCTCTGAAATGCAAGAGCTAGCCAGTCAACTACAAGAGTTGACTGACAAGGGATTCATACGTCCCAGCTCCTCGCCTTGGGGTGCACCTGTCCTTTTTGTAAAGAAGAAAGACGAATCGTTTCGTATGTGTATCGACTACAGAGAGCTCAACAAATTAACGATCAAGAATCGCTATCCTTTACCTCGCATTGATGATCTTCTTGACCAACTTCAAGGTGCCAGCTACTTTTCCAAAATCGACCTTCGATCTGGTTATCATCAACTTAGAGTACATGAAGAAGACGTCCCAAAGACCGCATTCCAAACTCGTTATGGCCATTATGAATTCATGGTCATGCCATTTGGTTTAACCAACACTCCAGCAGTCTTCATGGACCTGATGAACAGAGTCTGCAAACCTTATCTTGATCGTTTTGTTATAGTTTTCATTGACGACATTCTCATTTATTCAAAGTCTAAGTCTGATCATGAGCGCCATCTTCGACTCATCCTTACTCTTCTAGAGAATGAAAAGCTTTACGCCAAATTTTCCAAATGCGAATTCTGGTTAAAAGAGGTGCAATTCCTCGGACATGTAGTCAATGACAAGGGAATACATGTCGACCCCTCAAAGATCCAAGCGGTACAAGAATGGCAAGCGCCACGTACACCAACTGAAGTAAGATCTTTCTTGGTTTGGCTGGTTATTATCGTCGTTTCATTTCAAACTTCTCTCGCATTGCTGTACCACTCACGGCTTTAACTCATAAGGGAAAACCTTTCATATGGGGACCCAAGCAAGAAGAAGCCTTCCAAACCCTTAAACAAAAACTCTGTGATGCACCAATCCTCACTCTTCCTGAAGGTTGTGATGATTTCGTGGTCTAATGCGACGCGTCAGGGCAAGGATTAGGCTGCGTTTTGATGCAAAGAGGAAAAGTTATAGCTTATGCTTCGAGACAACTCAAGACTCATGAGAAGAACTACACCACCCATGACCTAGAACTTGGAGCCGTTGTGTTCGCTCTTAAGATATGGAGACATTATCTCTATGGTACTAAGTGTGAAATATACGCTGACCACAAGAGTCTTCAACATATCTTCAATCAAAAGGAGTTAAACATGAGGCAACGAAGATGGGTTGAACTTCTAAATGACTACGACTGTGAAATTCGGTACCACCCTGGCAAAGCAAACGTGGTGGCTGATGCACTTAGTCGAAAGGGTTATGCGAACTCCATTCGTCTTCGGTGTTCGCAAATCATAACTGACATTAAAGATCAAATTCGAGAAGCCCAACATGTTTCAGTAACGGAAGATGATGTAAGGAAGGAGCTGTCCTGTGGAGCTGAACTTAAAATTGAAACTAAATCTGACGGTATTCTGTACTACCTAGATCGTATCTGGATTCCTGACCACAACAATCTTCGTGAAATTCTTATGAATGAAGCTCACAAACGCGATACTCTATACACCCAGGAGCCGATAAGATATATCAAGACCTACGATATACCTATTGGTGGCCTGGAATGAAAAAGGATATTGCTGTTTTTGTTTCTAAGTGCCTTACATGTTCCAAAGTGAAAGCTGAACATCAAAGACCCTCAGGACTCCTGGTCCAACCTGAAATACCTATATGGAAGTGGGAAAATATAACCATGGACTTCATTACCGGGTTACCTCGCACTTCTGGTGGGTATGACACTATATGGGTAATAATTGACCGACTTACAAAATCAGCTCACTTTATTCCTATCCGCGAAGATTTCAAGAACGAAAAGCTAGCTCGTATTTATATCAGCGAAATCGTAAGCCGACATGGTGTACCGTTAAGCATTATTTCTGATCGTGATGGTCGTTTCACTTCACGAACATGGCAAGCAGTACAAGCCGCTATGGGTACGCGATTAGATCTCAGTACCGCCTATCATCCTCAAACTGATGGTCAATCTGAACGCACCATTCAAACTCTTGAAGATATGCTTCGAGCATGTGTCATAGACTTCAAGGGAAATTGGGACGCTCATCTACCATTAGTCGAATTTTCGTACAACAACAGCTATCATTCAAGCATCGGCATGGCACCTTTTGAAGCCTTATATGGTCTTAAGTGCCGATCTCCAGTATGTTGGCACGAAATTGGGGAAGCTCAAATCACTGGTCCGAAATTGATTCAAGAAACCACAGACAAGATCCATCAAATTCGAAACAATCTTCTAGCGGCTCAAAGTCGTCAAAAGAGTTATGCAGATAAACGACGGAAGCCTTTAGAGTTTAACATTGGTGATCATGTACTTTTAAAAGTATCACCGTGGAAGGGAGTAGTTCGTTTTGGTCAAAAAGGCAAGCTAGCACCACGCTACGTAGGACCTTTCAAGATACTCGAAAGAGTAGGACCTGTAGCATACAAGCTTGATCTACCAGAAGAACTCAACAGGATTCATCCCACATTCCACGTATCAAACTTGAAGAAGTGCCTCGCTAATGAAAACCTCCACATTCCTCTGGAAGATATTCAGATTGATGAATCTATGCATTTTATTGAAAGACCAGTAGAGATCATGGACTTCGGAGAAAAACGTCTGCGACGAAGTCGCATTCCAATTCTTAGGGTACGTTGGGAGTCGAAACGGGGACCTGAGTTTACTTGGGAACGTGAAGACTCAATGCGTGAAAGATACCCGCATCTTTTTCCTACTACTTCTACTACTTAAATTTCGGGACGAAATTCCTAAAAGTAGGGGATACTGTAACATTTGTCGAAAACGGGTTTTTCCAAACCCGCTCCATTTGTAATCGAATATCAAGTTATAAATGTCCGTTGCCTATTTATGCTTATTTTAATTTTTAATGATACATAATTAATAAACAAACTAAACCATAAAAGTTATAATTGATAAAAAGTATAAATAAAGTGATTAAAAATAATATGGGGCTGCCGGGACTCGAATCCGGGTCAGCCGGGTTGTGAACTTCAAAGACTTAACACTCACACGCATAACCACTCCGCCACTTGTTGTTTCTGTTAACTCTAGGAAACAAATGAAATTTATAGTCAATCATAGATCAACCGGCTGCGCTAAACTGAAAACCGTAATAGGCTATTCAACCGTCCAAAACGTTTAAAAATCGCGAATTCTGTTTTATAACCGATGCACCGACGATTCTAATCAAGTTTGCCTTGAATGAACTTGAATTCCAGAAGTGAATCGGTTTTTATAACCGAAGACATTCAATATCAGAATTACTTCAATCTTTGCTCTTTCTCGCGACTCAGAAACATTCCACAAACCTGCCATTTCACTTTCGTCATACTTTCAGTTCCTCAGAAAGGTTTATTTTACTCGCCGGAAAATTCTGCAAGTTCGCCGGAAAACCGTATTCTTCATCAAAACGGTAAGTCTTTCAATACCGTCGTAGTCTAACAATTGTTAAGCTATTTCTAACTCAAACCTTTCACTTGAAATCAAATTCAGACGCTGCTATCGGATAACTCCAGTTCGCCGGAAAATTTCTGGAAATCTTTATTTTCATATGTGAATCGGTAAGGACATTCAAACATTTTGTTAACGTTTGTTTATCACTTCAATTCCATGATTAGCTAATCAAAACGGTTAATTGTCTGGTTCAGTCGAAGTTCATAACAACAGAGACCGACACCTTGCCGGAATCCTGAAATAAATCGTTCACCGGTATGTTTACTTCTAATTATCGTCTCTGCCATTTCATATTAGTTTGTACAATGTTTATCAATCGAACTAAACAAGATATAACGGTGTAATCTACTGCCTGTAAAAACGAACGAAGAAGATGAACTGTGATAACATTATAAGAATAATTAAAATTGGTATTTTGAACGGGTTAGACACACAGTCCAGTGGTAGACTGTTTGCGAACAAAAAACACGCATACGTCCCGAGTTCGATTCTTGACACACGCACCTTCGCAGTAATAAAATGCCTTTTTGTTTAAAACTGAACCGGGTTAACTCAAGTTAGTTGTTAAGTATAAAAAAAAGTTGTATATTAACCAAGTTAGACACACAGTCCAGCGGTGGACTGTGTGTCACGTTAAAGCACAGGTCCCGGGTTCGAGACCTGTTAGTGTCACCGGTTCGAGGATTTAAAATGTTTTTGAAAATAAAAGAATTTTGAATAAACTAATTAGTATATAAATATAATTAAAAACAGAATTATTTCAGGTTAGACACGTAGCTCAGTTGTAGAGCTGCGTGCACGCGTACGGGAGGTCTCGGGTTCGAGCCTCATCCAGCGCATTTCAGTCACACAATAAATCGGTCAACAAGTCAACAAGTCAACGGTCAACGGTCGCAAAAAGTCAACATGTTTTTATATTTTTATTTATTTAACTTAATTTAAAAATCAATTAAAAATACTTAAAAATATTGTTTTTAAAGATAGGAAATAGCCTTAAACTCGTAAAAATATATCTAAAAATTCTATTAAAATCCTTAATAAAATCCGCTCATTTACTATATTTTCCGTTATTATTTAGGTTAGTTAATTCTCGTTGTTCCGCTCTTACAACTCGTGCGCATTTCGCCATCTCCAATCAAACGCACCCAATGTGAGTGAATCTTTACAAATTCCCCGTTTTAATCACGTTTTTGGGGTGTATCATGTGTCTTGCTATATATTATATTTAAATCATTGTGCATACATCATGTCATGAACAAAAGTGTATTCAGTTTGTTTCCACTGTTTGTGTGGTTATTGTTAGATTCAATTTATTATTTTCAGTACATGCAATTTCATAGGCCGCCGCTCCCCATTACATTATGAGCGTTGAGCAAGTTCCCCATTACATTATGAGCGTGACCCTGGCGTGCCAACATACGATCAGCTCCGTTTGATTGAGCCTTGATCGCACAGACATTTTTCATTTTCAGTACATGCAATACGATCGGCTCCGTTTGATTGAGCCTTGATCGCACAGTTTCATTCATGTTATTTATTGTATGATGTTGGTATGTTAATGTATGCTATCATATGTTATTGTATGTTATAGTTGTGACTGCTATTGCTGCTGTTTGATTATTTACATTTGCTCATTTATGATTATGCACAATTTTTCATTGATAAACTAACAAGAAAATAAATAATAAATGTTTATCTAACAAGGTTCACTCGCCAACTTAGTTTGACCCAAAAACCCCCAATTTTACACATGATACAGGTGAACCAGCTGCAGCAAGAAACACATAGGATTGGACTAGAAGAATAAAATGAGTTAGAGCTTGGAATTGTTTTGTTTGGTTATTTTCTTTGTATTGTATGGACATGTTTGGATTATTGGGAATGTAATTTTGACTTTAATAAATATGAAACATATTAGTAAATATCATGAGCTTTGGTGATAACCCAATTATGCCCCGAGTCTTATTCCGCTGCGGGTCGGGGTGTGACATACTACACCTATAGGCCTATACGGGTGTTATATCGTATCCTATAGTATCGTATCATATTGCATCGTATCGTATAGTGTATAGTATAAGTTTCGTATTTTCCCCTATAGGCCTTGTATATGCCTATAGGCGTATACGGGACCTAAACCACACCTATAGTCCTATACGAGACCTGTAGTATCGTATCGTATTGTATCCTATCGTATTGTATATTATAGAGAGTATAAGTCTCGTATAGGTACCCTATAGGTCTTGTATAGGCCTATAGGCCTATGCGACACTTAAACCACACCTATAGTCCTATATGGGACCTAGTTGTATTGTATCATATAGTATCGTATTGCATTGAATCATATAGTGTATAGTATAAGTCTTGTATAGGTCCCCTATAAGTCTTGTATATGCCTATAGTCCTATACGAGACCTATACTATACCTATAGGACTATACCAGTGTTGTATCGTATCCTATAGGCTTATATGAGGTCAATACGGACCTATACTACACTTATAGGCTTATACAAGGTCAATACGGGACCTATACTACACCTACACGATAGGATATCTATACTATATTATAATTCATGAGGGAGGGGTATTTTAAGATACCCAAAAAATAAGAACTTATTCCCTCTTTATTTATAAAAACACCCCTAAAATGAGGGTAACTTGGTCTTTTAAACACTAATTATATTTTAGTCTCTCATATTTTTACACTTAAATCTCTTTATTTTAACAAAATTATAGCTAACTAGTTACACTTATCCCCTTCCACAACAAACTTATAATTATTTTAGGTATTCTTGTCATATCTTATAAGCTATAATGTTTAAAAAAAATCCAAAGGTATCGTTATGACCTACTCATTTTTGTCGACGTTTCGATAGTTGTCTTGGTTAGTATTGTTGTACGGATTAAAATGTACAAGTAGATGATGAATTATGTACAAGGTGATTAGAGCAATGTGTCCTATCACATTTCAAATGCTCAAGACTCTCTACGTTGTCATTATTATCAATTTAATAATATTCCAACCGTTTTCACTGTGATTTTTGTTTGATTAAGATTGTTCACCAATTTGTTCCGGCAACTTGAAACCTTGCATACGAGTTTGATATGAGTTTTGTTCTTATTCTATATGTTTGTGTATTTACTTGGTTCGGTGTACACACTTACATGGACTACGATCGCGCAGGCGCGCACGTCTACCAACAGACAGTGTTTGATCTGAATAAATGTTCGGGGCGACATACACAAAATGATTATTAAACGACTATAGATCCGACGCTATTTGATCTTGCGCTAGGCTTAGACGCAAGTGATTATTAAACGACTAATTATCCAACGAGCAAATGTGATTCGTAAAAGACTCGCGGAGTCACAGAAAATAAAATTATTGACAAACCGAATCAAACATGGTCTGAGGGCCATAATTGAGATAAAATAAATTAGCCTTCATGGCAAAAGGGAGCCATGATTTGGCGGATAAAGAAAAGATAACGTAAATAATTTTTCTTTCAAGTACAAAAGAGGTGCATTGACACCAAATATACTTAAAGAACGATATGGGTAAAAGGATGATCTAAAGGATCACCACGACCTTCGGGTTACGAATAGTGTAATGATCTACATGGTCAAAACGACCGTGGGATCACGAATCAAGAGGAATGATGCATTAAAAGACCTTACCTTAGGAGGGTAAATAAAAGAAAAGAAGAGGGAGAAAGCCTAAGGAAATAGCTTATAAGGCTAACCAAAAAGGGCTTAAGGGTTATTTAAACCAAGCAAGGGAACTGGTTACGATTCCCCGCATAAAATAAGAACAGTAAGGAAGAAATACTTGATTTCCAATTACTTGATACGAGTAATGGACGTAAGTTAAAAGGAAAAACGTTAAACTAAAATTTAGTTTCTAGTTAGAAACAACGTTTAAATAAACATAAATAGTGGAGATGAATTGGAAAACGATTCATATTAAAGGAATCAGGTCTCGACACCATTAGGTACGAGACGATAAATTAAAAAAAAAGTTTTCGAAAACAAAAAAGATAAAAATAAAAAAAAATTAACACGACGTGATGCAATCACGGTCGAAATATATATATACATATAACATGGTATATGATTACCTTGTAACACGAGCTATGAGACAAGGGTCTCGAAAGTTTGTAAAAGCCTTGCGAAGGCAATATGAGTATACTTAAATTATGAAGTATAAGGCAACCGGTGACTAATAAGTCTAACCGACAAGATCCGTCAAGATTAGGTTAAAATTTAAAACTTGTTGTATACGCTTATCGATATACGATTTGCGTGGAATAAGTATGTTGACAGATACATATGAGCGAGTGGACAAACGGTGACTTGATCGAGTAAAGAAAAGGGGATACGAGATGAAGGTAACGGCACATGAGGCCTTACACATGAAGGGCGCATGCACCTAGAAGCCTAAAAGGCACTGCCATACCTTCCAGGTAAGATTGTTGAATAATTAAAATATGATTAGCGCTTGGGTGAAAAAGAAACCAAGTCCATTGGGTTGAAACCAAGGAACCACGTAAGAAAGGTTTCGGGGACGAAACCTCTTTAAGGGGGATAGATTTGTAACACCCCAAAAACGGGTTTGGTAATCGAACCACGTTAATATTAAAGAGCGAGTAAAAGACCGTTAGAGGTAAAAGTGAACCCGTAAACAAAATCACTAGGAACAAGTTAACCTAGTCCATAAAATGGATATAGCAATAAACAATGAGTTGTAGCTCTAAAGAAATAAACCTCAAATATGAGGGACTAAAAGAGGAAAGGTTGAAAAGTTAAATATATAAAATAAAACTAAATAAAACACTACACACACAAAAGGTGTGTGTGTGTGTGTAGCGACCAGGAGCAAACAAAGGGAGTGAACCCTAGTTTTGCTTAAATCATCAAATTGAAGGGTGAATTGAGCTTGGAATTGATGCATGAATGCATATAAACGATCACCTAATCAAAGGGATCATAAGGTATGTCTTAAAACCTAGATTGGTGAAAGTTGCGATTTGAGACAAGTAGATTACTTGTAATCAGATAGTTGGATTATGATCCAAAGATGATATTAAGTGTATGTGTATGATTGATTTCGTTAAACTTAATGAAATTATGCACAATTGATGTAAGATTTCTTGTTAGTGATTAACAAGTAGATTATAAAGTAGGTTTTGATTTTATGATGAAATTGATGATATATAAGTGTTTATGATCATCATACTTGTATGTATGTATAAGATAGTTGAACAAATTAGAGGTTCAAATAGATGTTCATACATGACTTGAAATGGGTTTTGATTGTCACACCCCGACCCGCAGCGGAAAAGGTGATCGAGGCATGATTAGGTTATCATCAAAGCTCATGACATTTATTATAAGGTTTCATATTCATTATTACAATTTAAAAGGGAAACATACAATCATAATTACATCATGTCCTAAACATCATTCTAAACTTCATTGTTTTCTTCTAAGGCATTTCCTATGTTTTCCTTGCTTCATCCTGTTCACCTGTATCATGTGTAAAAATGGTTTTTGGATCAACAAAAAGTTGGCGAGTGAATCCTATGGAAAACATTTGAACAAGTTTATTTAATTGATTATAAAATAAAGTGCACATCCACATATGAGGAAAAATAGATGTAAACTGATTCACAAAAACAATTAATCATTAAATAATGCACACACATACAATAATAGATTGTTTTGAGGCACGCGTTGCTCAACTCGTCTCCCACGAGGAACTGATGGGCCTAATGAATGAATTGCATATAACTTGACAATATGAAATACATAACTACAAACAATATATACAATCTAAGTTTAGATCACAATATGGTATGGCACAAGTTTAAATAAACAAGTTAATTTTTAGTGACACATGACACACCCCAAAACGTGTAATTAAAAAGGGGAGTTGTAAGATTCACTCACATTGGGTGCGTTCGGTTGATGATGTTGAATACGCACGAAGTTGGATTTAACCACGAGTGAAACTAACCTAGATAATAACATAATGGTTTGGTAAATAGGGGATTTTATTAATCAATTCTAGTAGGATGATTGGATATATTTTTGTGAGTTTAAGGCTATTTTCTAACCTTAAAAATGTTATTTTTAAGTATTTTTAATTGATTTTTAAATAAAATAAATAAATAAAAATAATAAAAAAAGTTGACTTTTTGCGACAGTTGACCGTTGACCGTTGACTTGTTGACCGGTCAGGCTGTGAAATTGTTTGCACCGGGTGAGGCTCGAACCCGAGACCTCCCGTTCGCGTGCACGCAGCTCTACCAACTGAGCTACGTGTCTAACCCGAAATATTTCTGTTTTTAATTATATTTATATACTAATTGAATTAAACTGAAAATCATTTATTTTTAAAAACGATTTCAATGTCTCGAACCGGTGTTCTCCACAGGTCTCGAACCCGGGACTTGTGGTTTGGGTTAACACACAGTCCACCGCTGGACTGTGTGTTTAACTTGTTATATAATCTGATTTTTATTATACTTATATACAAACTAAATAATTTCATTTATGCCTTATAAAAAGTTTGATAATTATCAGGATCGTTGCGGTAGTCCAGACTCGAACTCGTGACCTGTGTTTTAACCGCGCACATAGTCCACCACTGGACTGTGTGTCTATCTTGGTTATTATTCTGGTTTTTATTAAACTTAACATCTATGTGAAATGAATCCGATTTAGTAAAAAAAAGAACATTTTTATTAAGGTAGGCATGCGTGGGACAAGAATCGAACTCCGGACCTAAGCGTGTTTTATGTGCACACAGTCCACCGCTGGACTGTGTGTCTAACCCAAGTTATATCTTGATTTAAATTATACTTATAGACAACAGAAACTTCGTCTTCTTCGTTGGACTCAACCAGAAACAGAGTCCGACTGGTTCGATGGTTTTATCAAGTTTCTTTAGTGTGTTATGATTAATTACAGGTGAGATAAATAAAAAGAATGAAAGATTAAGTGTAAGGTATACCGAACTGGACTCCTCTATTTCTCCGGCGAAACTCTGGTGACAGCAGATTATTCCGGCGACGTGTGTCCTGTGGCAGAGAGTCTTCAGGGAGCTTGAGATGAGTGTGGGTGGCTTCGGTATGAGCTCTGGGGGTTCAGTAAGGCACAGAGGGGAAAGGTTCGGTTTTCTGGCGAGTTGCAGAAGTTCTCCGGCGAGTGGAATTACGTCGGGAAAAAGTGTGATTGTGAGCGAAAAAGCTAACAAAGGTTAGAGGGGGTATTTATAGGACAGAACATCGACGTATTTAGTCTGATTTCCATCTTGATTCATCGGTTAAAGATTTTCCGGCGGTTATAACTTGTGTCGCGGGTTCAGTCGTCGGTTATAACCGATGTAGTAGTTAATATTTACGTTAAAACTGAAGAAACCGTCCAATCTCGGCGAAATCGTCGGGATTTCCGACGACTGCGATTGGGCGCGTCGGTTTTTGAATTCGAGATTTATTTTATGTATTAATTGTCTCCAGTAATTAACAAGGAACATAAGTGGCGCAGTGGTTGAATGGTTGAGTGTTAAGGCGTTGTTGAATGGCTGGCTGACCGGGTTCGAAACCCGGCAGAAGCCTTTTATTTTTATTTCCTTATTTTAAATACTTTTTCAAAAATAAATTATATATTCCAATATACTTATTAATTATGTATCGTTTAAAATTAATTTGGGCATTAAATACGCAACGAAATTTTTAACTGATTGTTCGGTTAATAAACGGAGCGGGTTTGGTAAATCCGTTTTTTTACGGATGTTACAGTATCCCTGCTTTTTAGAAATTTCGTCCCGAAATTTAAGTAGTGATATATTTGACTAAAATGATGGTGTTTAGTTTGACAGTTACATACTTAGAAAAAGTAAGGGTTTAAGTTTTTGTTTGAGGCGGTAACGTTTCTTGTAAGGGTTAAGTACCCTGCTACAGGAATCGCTTTTTGTTGCCTACGGTAAAAATATTGATAAGCAGAGTTGATTCACTAAGTATGATTTCATGCGTAAGAGTTTTGATATGTTTGGGAAAATATGGTTATATCCTAAAACAACATTTCTAATACTACAACCTACATGGAACTTCTCATAACCGTCTAACAATACCTCTGATCCTTTGACAAGAATACTTATATATAGGAAGTACCAGCGGTGTATCCACCATATTCTTGTCAAATTTTCATTGGTTTTATCAGTAAGTTATGATTGGTTCTATGATGTGACTCTAGAACATTAATAAACGCCACAACCAATGTACCAAGAAATTACTAAATCCTACATAGAACTTCTCATAACCGTCTAACAATGCCTCTGATCCTTTGACAAGAATACTTATATATAGGAAGTACCAGCGGCGTATCCACCATATTCTTGTCAAATTTTCATTGGTTTTATCAGTAAGTTATGATTGGTTCTATGATATAACTCTAGAACATAAATAAGTACAACAACCAATATCTGAGTCCAAATTCTGATAGCATACATGTTTGAATGGTGACAGTTCCTCTCTCGTTTGTTATGATGGAGAGGTTAGTTTATGTAGAAATAGAACACAATCAAATTTCTTTAAATGGCGAGATGATATGAATGTAACACAAATTTCAACCAAAACAATACTAAATCCTACATGGAACTTCTCATAACCGCCTGATAATGCCTCTGATCCTTTGGCAAGAATACTTATATATAGGAAGTACCAGCGGCGTATCCACCATATTCTTGTCAAATTTTCATTGGTTTTATCCGCAAGTTATGATTAGTCCTATGTGACTCTACAACAACACAACAACCAAAACTTGACTCTTAATTCTGATAGTATCCATGTTTGAATGATGACAATACCTCTCTCGTTTGTTGTAATGGAGAGATTAGTCATTGTGTAAGTGAGACATAGCTCAACTTCTGAAATTGAAATACGCTGAAATGTATGATGAACAAACTTTGACCAAAACATACTAAATCCTACATGGAACCTCTCATAACCACCTGATAATGCCTCTGATCCTTTGACAAGAATACTTATATATAGGAAGTACCAGCGGCGTATCCACCATATTCTTGTCAAATTTTCATTGACTTTATCCACAAGTTATGATTAGTTCTATGTGACTCTACAACAAACACAACAACCAAAAGATCGTATTGCATGTACTGAAAATGAAAAATGTCTGTGCGATCAAGGCTCAATCAAACGGAGTCGATCGTATTGCATGTACTGAAAATGAAAAATGTCTGTGCGATCAAGGCTCAATCAAACGGAGCCGATCGTATTGCATGTACTGAAAATAATAAATTTAATCTAAACAATAATCACACAAACAGTTTATACATGGAACCTCTCATAACGCCTGATAATGCCTCCGATCCTTTGACAAGAATACTTATATATAGGAAGTACCAGCGGCGTATCCACCATATTCTTGTCAAATTCTCATTGGCTTTATCCTTAAGTTATGATTGGTTCTATGTGATTCTAAAACATAAAGAAAAACATAAAACTAAACGATTAGAGTTGAATCTTGATTTTCGGTGAAGGGGACTAGTTGGGTGGTTTCTTTTGGGCCGTCAATATCTTCGACAGGATTGGCGTTGATGTTGAACACTCTTTCTCTTGCTGGTGGCCTAGTGATTGGGTTTTCTTGATTTACTTGGTTAACTGGGTTTGATTGAGCTTGAGCGTTTATGATGTTAACCAGTCGAGGGCACGTGTTTCTAAAGTGGGTAGCGTTGCCACAATTAAAACAAGCTCGAACATATGGGAACATGGGGTATTGGGGTTGTTGATAGGTTTGGATCACGTTTTGAGGAAGGGGTGAGATTTGGTTTTGAGGGGTGTGGCAAACCTTGCTCAAATGACCATAGCGTCCACAATTCGCACATAGTCGACAAGGTAAGGTAAGGGGATGGTGATAAAAACAGGTGTTACATCGAGGGTGAGGTCCAAGGTATGGTTTCTTATTTGGGTAAGTTGAGTTGGGTGCTACTTGAGTGATTGGGATAGCTTGGATGGGTATGGCTTGTGAAATTGGTTGATTTCGTTGTGTGACAGCGAAAAGTTGCCCATCTCGTTTTCTCTTAAAAATGGGTTGAGAAGGGGATTCGGTTTGGGTGGAGTTTGAAGTTTCAGTCGATGCCTTATCCTTCTTATTCTCCTCCTTGAAGTCTTTGTTCCGGATTCGGTTTTCGGTGAGCTCTGTAGCTAACTCCATTGCTGCTTCCAAAGTTGCAGGCGTGGTACTTATTACAGAGTCTTGAATCTTTGACGGAAGACCTCGAATGTAGTGCTCGATCAAACGGTAGAGGGGAGTGAACAAGTTGGATACCATTTGATTTAACTCGAGGAACCTTTTGTTGTAGGTGGTGTGGTCGCCTTCCTTTTGCTTCAACGAATAGAACTCATCCTCTAATTTCTTGATTTCGCTCCTCGGGCAAAACCGTCTTGTCATGATTTCTTTCAACTCTTCCCAAGTCAAAGTCATAGCGTCTTCAACACCTCGTTTGGCCTTCTCTGTATTCCACCAAGTAAGTGCTATTACATATAAACGACCAGTAGCATAACGCACCTTGCGAGCATCGGGGCAATCGCAATTTAGAAAAGTGTTCTCCATTTCTTCAAACCAATAGAGGAGAGCGGTGACACCTTCAATCCCTTCATATTTTGGAGGGTCGCATGATTTGAAATGCTTGTAGGTGCATTTAGTGGTATTTGGGGAGGGTTGACAATGTGTTGATCTTCTTGGTTGACAGGATTAGTGGTAAGTGCTTGTTGAACTTGGATTACAATGTTGGGTATTACGGCAGCCATTTGTTGAGCGATTAGGGCAGCCATGCGCTCGCGGGCTTTTTCTGCTCTCATCTTCCTACGGGCGAGGCTAGAAGACATCTACAAGAAATACATGTCAAGAGTATGAGTTGGATGTTTTTGGGTTCATGGGTCGTATTTAGGAATGAATATTCATAAAATAAATATAGAAAAATAAATCTACTACATCCATAGGATGTCTTGGGCTTTGCTCGAAATTGGGCCTTGCATGCCGCCATACTTCACCTTCGTAATCATGTGGGCCCCCATGAATACCGGGTTTTTCATATGGTTCGCATGTGTTAGCCTGGTTACGTACTCTAAAACCCGGAGAAATCAAGAAATATGTAACGTATGATATTCGGAATGTGTCCAGGTATAGACACGGTGACCCCTCAAAGTGGGGTTAGTTCGAACGACGTTTGGTGTGGCATGCTTTGGCCTAATAGGTCCTTCGTACTCTCATCGTTAGTCCCCAGATAGGCAAACTGGTCCGTTATATTGGATTTATACGAATGCCAAACTAGATAGGACGTTCCGACTACCGGTACTTGTACCCTTCCAGTTACTACATGCCCGTCGCAGAACTTACTTTGATGAGATTTGAAAATTGTGACAAAATCTTTGAATAATGAAAGTATGAAGATGATTTAAATATATGAACATTGAAATATGTATGATGAATGTGCATGTAAGTATGTATGTTTGACTGTAAGTATAAACAAATATGAAACGAATAAACATCATAAGTTTGCATGTAACCGCATAAACAATTAAGATCTAGTCAACTATAGTATAGGCTCTAAGGGTCTAATAACCTATCCTATATCCCTATAGTCATGGCTCTGATACCAATCTGTCACACCCCGACCCACAGCGGAAAAGGTGATCGAGGCATGATTGGGTTATCATCAAAGCTCATGACATTTATTATAACGTTTCATATTCATTATTACAATTTAAAAGGGAAACATACAATCACAATTACATCATGTCCTAAACATCATTCTAAACTTCATTGTTTTCTTCTAAGGCATTTCCTATGTTTTCCTTGCTTCATCCTGTTCACCTGTATCATGTGTAAAAATGGTTTTTGGATCAACAAAAAGTTGGCGAGTGAATCCTATGGAAAACATTTGAACAAGTTTATTTAATTGATTATAAAATAAAGTGCACATCCACATATGAGTAAAAATAGATGTAACTGATTCACAAAAACAATTAATCATTAAATAATGCACACACATACAATAATAGATTGTTTTGAGGCACGCGTTGCTCAACTCGTCTCCCACGAGGAACTGATGGGCCTAATGAATGAATTGCATATAACTTGACAATATGAAATACATAACTACAAACAATATATACAATCTAAGTTTAGATCACAATATGGTATGGCACAAGTTTAATAAACAAGTTAATTTTTAGTGACACATGACACACCCCAAAACATGTAATTAAAAAGGGGAGTTGTAAGATTCACTCACATTGGTGCATTCGGTTGATGATGTTGAATACGCACGAAGTTGGATTTAACCACGAGTTAAACTAACCTAGATAATAACATAATGGTTTGGTAAATAGGGGATTTTATTAATCAATTTTAGTAGGATGATTGGATATATTTTTGTGAGTTTAAGGCTATTTTCTAACCTTAATGTTATTTTTAAGTATTTTTAATTGATTTTTAAATAAAATAAATAAATAAAAATAATAAAAAAAAGTTGACTTTTTGCGACAGTTGACCGTTGACCGTTGACTTGTTGACCTGTTGACCGGTCAGGCTGTGAAATTGTTTGCGCCGGGTGAGGCTCGAACCCGAGACCTCCCGTTCGCGTGCACGCAGCTCTACCAACTGAGCTACGTGTCTAACCCGAAATATTTCTGTTTTTAATTATATTTATATACTAATTGAATTAAACTGAAAATCATTTATTTTTAAAAACGATTTTAATGTCTCGAACCGGTGTTCTCCACAGGTCTCGAACCCGGGACCTGTGGTTTAGGTTAACACACAGTCCACCGCTCGACTGTGTGTTTAACTTGTTATATAATCTGATTTTTATTATACTTATATACAAACTAAATAATTTCATTTATGCCTTATAAAAAGTTTGATAATTATCAGGATCGTTGCGGTAGTCTAGACTCGAACTCGTGACCTGTGTTTTAAACGCGCACACAGTCCACCACTGGACTGTGTGTCTATCTTGGTTATTATTCCGGTTTTTATTAAACTTAACATCTATGTGAAATGAATCCGATTTAGTAAAAAAAAAGAACATTTTTATTAAGGTAGGCATGCGTGGGACAAGAATCGAACTCGGGACGTAAGCTTGTTTTATGTGCACACAGTCCACCGCTGGACTGTGTGTCTAACCCGAGTTATATCTTGATTTAAATTATACTTATAGACAACAGAAACTTCGTCTTCTTCGTTGGACTCAACCAGAAACGGAGTCCGACTGGTTCGATGGTTTTATCAAGTTTCTTTAGTGTGTTATGATTAATTACAGGTGAGATAAATAAAAAGAATGAAAGATGAAGCGTAAGGTATACCGAACTGGACTCCTCTGTTTCTCTGGCGAAACTCCGGTGACAGCAGATTATTCCGGCGACGTGTGTCCTGTGGCAGAGAGTCTTCAGGGAGCTTGAGATGAGTGTGGGTGGCTTCGGTATGAGCTCTGGGGGTTCAGTAAGGCACAGAGGTGAAAGGTTCGGTTTTCCGGCGAGTTGCAGAAGTTCTCTGGCGAGTGGAATTACGTCGGGAAAAAGTGTGATTGTGAGCGAAAAAGCTAACAAAGGTTAGAGGGGGTATTTATAGGGCAGAACATCGACGTATTTAGTCTGATTTTCGTCTTGATTCGTCGGTTAAAGATTTTCCGGCGGTTATAACTTGTGTCGCGGGTTCAGTCGTCGGTTATAACCGATGTAGTAGTTAATATTTACGTTAAAACTGAAGAAACCGTCCAATCTCGGCGAAATCGTCGGGATTTCCGACAACTACGATTGGGCGCGTCGGTTTTTGAATTCGAGATTTATTTTATGTATTAATTGTCTCCAATAATTAACAAAAACATAAGTGGCGCAGTGGTTGAATGGTTGAGTGTTAAGGTGTTGTTGAATGGCTGGCTGACCCGGGTTCGAAACCCGGCAGAAGCCTTTTATTTTTATTTCCTTATTTTAAATACTTTTTCAAAAATAAATTATATATTCCAATATACTTATTAATTATGTATCGTTTAAAATTAATTTGGGCATTAAATACGCAACGAAATTTTTAACTGATTGTTCGGTTAATAAACGGAGCGGGTTTGGTAAATCCGTTTTTTTTTACGGATGGTACATTGATGATAAGTTGAGATTTATGTTAAATACATGTTAATAGATGCTTAAAATCATCATGTGAATGAGAATGTTTAAAGTATTTGGCTAAGTTTAATGTTTGGGTAAATTCCATGTATATGATGCAATGAGTTGTTTCATAGTGATGAAACAATCCCAAGTTCTTGCATAAGATTGATAGATTAGCATACAATGATTGAAATTATGTTAAATTGATATTAACGATTGTGTGAACTTAATTGAGAGTTTAGTTATTTGGTAGCCTAGAAATAACGCCTACCAGGTATTTGATGAAATGCCTAAGTAAGTTCTTTGAACCTATTTATGCATTTGTGTGTGTTAATAGGTAGTTGACTTTTAGAAGTCAGAACTGACCTATACCATCTTACGAATGATAAATGATAGTTTGACGCTTGACAAGCTAGGAGGAGGCTTGGGAAGAAGCGGGTCAAACGGAACAAGTACGCGGAAAAAAGGCATAATTGGAATTCAAGGTAAGTTAAGCTTACATTCTTAAAATAGTAAATTTTATTTATGTTTTGAAAATAAATAAGCGTTTCGAGCATTCGGAACGAGATTCCGAAATATTAAGTTCCGAGACGGATGGATACGAGTTGGAACAAACGAAAATGGTAATAAACCATATTTGACGGTAAAAAAGGTAAAACAATAATTTAGTCATGTAATGACAAGTAAACAAGGATTTTGGAAAAAGTTACCTTATGGTGTATGCCATAACGGATCAAATAGATTAAGAAACAGCCTAAAGCAATATGATCATAAAGTATAAACCGAAATGGACTAGATGGGTGAGATGGCAAATAATACCATCTCATAAAGATAAATGGTCATTAAGACTAACCGGGTCAAATGGTGACATTGTCACCATTTGACGATGATGACTAATGAATCTTGAATAATAAAAATATAAAAGAGTTCAGACCTAAAATCTTGGATGGGGTGACCATCCAAGTAGAAATTTTTAATAAAGATTTTATCAAGGAAAAAGTAAAGATCACATAGATAAATGTGGTTACATAAAAGTCTTATAAAAGGTAAAACATGCTATATATTGTGAGATGGGAAAGGTAAAAACAAATAATTGTTAAACAACAATTAAACAAAGTTTTACCAAATAAATCAGAAATATGACATGAACCGAGGATTTACTTACATGGGAAGTAATGTGTTAGTTATAATAAAGTCATGTGTACCATGTGTTGATCACTTACTCTGGCCAAGTAAATGATAAACACATGATACCAGGAACTTGTTATAATAAACACATATACATTCAATGTGGTAAATCTATGTGAATGGGAAAAGTTAAAAGATCCTTGGAATCAAGAAACTTACAAGTGTACTCGTATAAATGGTTTTAGTAAGAACCATAAAAACGATATACGGCACACATAGAAATAATAACCCAAGAAACTTGTTGAGTCATTATGGACGAAAGAACCATGGTTAACAAAAGGGCATGTAAAACCAAAGTATAAATGACCCGCGAAGTCATAGAAACGGAGGTAGTGCCCACACGGAAAATGATCAAAGTCGATGACTATGATCGTAGAAAAGATAAAAAGGGAAAAGAAAGAGATGATGATAATCATCATTCATGGTCCGTGAGGCCATCAAAGATGATCAGATAAAAAATTAAGTTTGACTGTTCAGAAGTGATGGATTCCACATGAACAAGTCAAACAGGTCGGATAAAGAATAAAGTTTGATTGTTCAAAAGTGATGGATTTCACACGAACAAGTCAAACAGATCAGATAAGAATAAAGTTTGATTGTTCAAAAGTGATGGGTTTCACACGAACAAGTCAAACGGGTCAGATAAAGAATAAACTTTGATTGTTCATAAGTGATGGATTTCACACGAACAAGTCAAACGGATCAGATAAAGAATAAAGTTTGATTGTTCAAAAGTTATGGGTTTCACACGAACAAGTCAAACGGGTCAGATAGAGAATAAAGTTTGATTGTTCAGAAGTGATAAATTTCACACGAACAAGTCAAACGGGTCAGATAAAGAATAAAGTTTGATTGCTCATAAGTGATGGATTTCACACGAGCAAGCCAAACGAGTCAAAAAGAAGTATAGTGATTGAATTTAAAAGTAAACGCGAACCGGATAACGGGAGCGTTAAAGCAAAAGAATAATGAGCCCGGGTAATGGGACGTGATTAAATATACTGTAGACGTAAACCGAATAATGGGAGCGTGAAATAGAAATGAACCCATAAAATGGTCGTGAATAAATATAAATGAATATGCAAATCGGATAACGGGAACGTTAAAAATATTAAGATAAAAGAACTCGAGTAACGGGTTGTAAAGCGATATAGGCTTAAACCGGATAACGGTAAAGGTGAGACAAACCGACGCATAAATGACATATGAAGTCATAGAGTCGAAATAGTTGTCCGAACGAAAAATGATCTAGTCATGGACAACGATCGCGCAGGCGCGCACGGCTACCAATAGATAGTGTTTGATCTGACTAAATGTTCGGGGCGACATATACAAAATGCTGTGGTTGCCACTAAAGATGGTAGTTATGACTCGGTGGTGACGAGTGGCCAACGCTATTTGATCTTGCGCTAGGCTTAGACGCAAGTGATTATTAAACGACTAATAGATCCGACGAGCGAATGTGATTCGTAAAAGACTCGCGGAGTCATAGAAAATAAAATTATTGACAAACCGAATCAAACATGGTCTGAGGGCCATATTTGATATAAAATAAATTAGCCTTCATGGCAAAAGGGAGCCATGATTTGGCGGATAAAGAAAGGATAACGTAAATAATTTTTCTTTCAAGTACAAAAGAGGTGCATTGACACCAAATATACTTAAAGAACGATACGGGTAAAAGGATGATCTAAAGGATCACCACGACCTTCGGGTTACGAATAGTGTAATGATCTACATGGTCAAAACGACCGTGGGATCACGAATCAAGAGGAATGATGCATTAAAAGACCTCAACTTAGGAGGGTAAATAAAAGAAAAGAAGAAGGAGAAAGCCTAAGGAAATAGCTTATAAGGCTAACCAAAAAGGGCTTAAGGGTTATTTAAACCAAGCAAGGGAACTAGTTACGATTCCCCGCATAAAATAAGAACAGTAAGGAAGAAATACTTGATTTCCAATTACTTGATACGAGTAATGGACGTAAGTTAAAAGGAAAAACGTTAAACTAAAATTTAGTTTCTAGTTAGAAACAACGTTTAAATAAACATAAATAGTGGAGATGAATTGGAAAACGATTCATATTAAAGGAATCAGGTCTCGACACCATTAGGTACGAGACGATAAATTAAAAAAAAAGTTTTCGAAAACAAAAAAGATAAAAATAAAAAAAAATTAACACGACGTGATGCAATCACGGTCGAAATATATATATACATATAACATGGTATATGATTACCTTGTAACACGAGCTATGAGACAAGGGTCTCGAAAGTTTGTAAAAGCCTTGCGAAGGCAATATGAGTATACTTAAATTATGAAGTATAAGGCAACCGGTGACTAATAAGTCTAACCGACAAGATCCGTCAAGATTAGGTTAAAATCTAAAACTTGTTGTATACGCTTATCGATATACGATTTGCGTGGAATAAGTATGTTGACAGATACATATGACCGAGTGGACAAACAGTGACTTGATCGAGTAAAGAAAAGGGGATACAAGATGAAGGTAACGGCACATGAGGCCTTACACATGAAGGGCGCATGCACCTAGAAGCCTAAAGGCACTGCCATACCTTCCAGGTAAGATTTGTTGAATAATTAAAATATGATTAGCGCTTGGGTGAAAAAGAAACCAAGTCCATTGGGTTGAAACCAAGGAACCACGTAAGAAAGGTTTCAGGGACGAAACCTCTTTAAGGGGGATATATTTGTAACACCCCAAAAACGGGTTTGGTAATCGAACCACGTTAATATTAAAGAGCGAGTAAAAGACCGTTAGAGGTAAACGTGAACCCGTAAACAAAATCACTAGGAACAAGTTAACCTAGTCCATAAAATGGATAGAGCAATAAACAATGAGTTGTAGCTCTAAAGAAATAAGACCTCAAATATCAGGGACTAAAAGAGGAAAGGTTGAAAAGTTGAATATATAAAATAAAACTAAATAAAACACTACACACACAAAAGGTGTGTGTGTGTGTAGCGACCAGGAGCAAACAAAGGGAGTGAACCCTAGTTTTGCTTAAATCATCAAATTGAAGGGTGAATTGAGCTTGGAATTGATGCATGAATGCATATAAACGATCACCTAATCAAAGAGATCATAAGGTATGTCTTAAAACCTAGATTGGTGAAAGTTGCGATTTGAGACAAGTAGATTACTTGTAATTAGATAGTTGGATTATGATCCAAAGATGATATTAAGTGTATGTGTATGATTGATTTCGTTAAACTTAATGAAATTATGCACAATTGATGTAAGATTTCTTGTTAGTGATTCACAAGTAGATTATAAAGTAGGTTTTGATTTTATGATGAAACTGATGATATATAAGTGTTTATGATCATCATACTTGTATGTATGTATAAGATAGTTGAACAAATTAGAGGTTCAAATAGATGTTCATACATGACTTGAAATGGGTTTTGATGATAAGATGAGATTTATGTTAAATACATGTTAATAGATGCTTAAAATCATCATGTGAATGAGAATTTTTAAAGTATTTGGCTAAGTTTAATGTTTGGGTAAATTCCATGTATATGATGCAATGAGTTGTTTCATAGTGATGAAACAATCCCAAGTTCTTGCATAAGATTGATAGATTAGCATACAATTATTGAAATGATGTTAAATTGATATTAACGATTGTGTGAACTTAATTGAGAGTTTAGTTATTTGGTAGCCTAGAAATAACGCCTACCAGGTATTTGATGAAATGCCTAAGTAAGTTCTTTGAACCTATTTATGCATTTGTGTGTGTTAATATGTAGTTGACTTTTAGAAGTCAGAACTGACCTATACCATCTTACGAATGATAAATGATAGTTTGACGCTTGACAAGCTAGGAGGAGGCTTGGGAAGAAGCGGGTCAAACGGAACAAGTACGCGGAAAAAAGGCATAATTGGAATTCAAGGTAAGTTAAGCTTACATTCTTAAAATAGTAAATTTTATTTATGTTTTGAAAATAAATAAGCGTTTCGAGCATTCGGAACGAGATTCCGAAATATTAAGTTCCAAGACGGATGGATACGAGTTGGAACAAACGAAAATGGTAATAAACCATATTTGACAGTAAAAAAGGTAAAACAATAATTTAGTCATGTAATGACAAGTAAACAAGGATTTTGGAAAAAGTTACCTTATGGTGTATGCCATAACGGATCAAATAGATTAAGAAACAGCCTAAAGCAATATGATCATAAAGTATAAACCGAAATGGACTAGATGGGTGAGATGGCAAATAATACCATCTCATAAAGATAAATGGTCATTAAGACTAACCGGGTCAAATGGTGACATTGTCACCATTTGACGATGATGACTAATGAATATTTGTTGAGTTTTGTACTCATAGGAAGAATGAGGATGATTTGCATTATTATTTAAATCGCAACTAATAGAGTAAGGTATTAAAATGAATCAGTGCTATGAGCCGAGCCAGGTACGTGTAACGGGTCAAACTCTCAATAAGGACTTAAAAGTCCGATGAGAGTTAAATGAGTCATAAATGAATAATGGATTACCTAAGGTAAGGTAAATCCAATAATCTAATTTGTAAACATTATGTTCTTAAGAACATAATGATTTAACATAGATTATGGTCAAACGTTCATTTAGGTGAAAACACGATATTGTATGTCCTTTGTCGTAAAGAAGGGTCTAAGTTGACCAAAATGCCCTCGAATGATAAAATAAGTAAACGACTCTAATATTAGTTTAAAAATGAGTTCTATAACATAATAGACCTCTTTCGGTAACTTAAAAGCGAAAAGCATAAACCTTTTTGGTTTGATGCCTTTAAATGGTCTTTTTCGTAATCGGTCGAACCAAAAGGGCAGAAATTTGACAAAATGAATTTACGATAATAAATTCACCACAAATAAAGTTGTGTGGGGAATAGATAGATATCCTAGTGTGGATATAAAAAGATAGATAAGGTTTGGTTGAAATAAGCGTTGAATTACGCTAAAACAACCAAACGGGTCAAAATAATAAATAAATAAAGGTCTAGTTGAATAGGGCAATGTATTTGCTAAGGCAACTATGCGGGTATTAAGGGAATGCTAAAGCATACCAATGGGGCGTATAAATGTATAGTTGGTCCAAAAAGGGATTAAAGGGCAAAATGGGCAAAAATCGGAAAGTGTGAGTATAAAACGGAAATAAATGCATAAATCATAGAAAATGAGTATCCGGGTCAAGGATTTCGGGTTAAAGATGTAAGAAAATATTCTACGGATATTTAGAAACAAGTTTCGGGTAAAACGGAGAAGAATTGAGAGAGTTGCGGAAAATGTCGTAGCTAAAACTACAAACAAGAGAAATCTGCAGCAAGCCACCGTAGGCTACGGTGGGTAGTCGCTGAATTGAAACTGGAAGTATTAACCATAAGACAATGAGCTAGGACCGTAGGGCTTGACCGTAAGCTACGGTGCCGTAGCTTACGGTGGAGCCTAAAACTAAATATTTGTTTTTATTGTTTTAAGCCTTCGGGTCTATTCGATCATGTTATAATTTATTTTAACTAACGTATTTCATAAAATATTAAATATAGGTAATGTTTGGAGCACCGGAAGAAGATCAGCTATAAGAAGAACCGAACACGATCAAAGATGAAGCTTCTGCACCTGGTTTTGATTATAATAAAACAAACTAACGATAACATGTTAAAGTGTTTAAACATGTTGAAAAAGTTTTAATAAACTTGTAATTATGAGTGACGTATATTCGCATTCACACGTCAAAATGCGAAATTTTTAATAGAAATTTAATAAATTAAGATAGAGTCTTACATAATTCATCTATTCTTTCAAAATCATTCTTAATATATTTTTTACACGTATAAATATAACAAATTTACACATGTGTCAATACAAACTTACACATATGTAAATTTTCAGTATTTACGAATACATATAAATTTAAACGTGTAAATTTAATTTATAATATTGTACTCGAATAAAATGATAAATGTAAAAGAAAAAAAATGCATTTGAATTGTTTTGTGAAAGTTCTTTCGATTTTTTGATTTAATATGTTTAACTAAGCACATGTATAAATTGGAATTGTTTAACATATTAAATAAATCATAAAAATTACACTTTAACCCTAAACACAGTTTTACAAGAATAACATAATAACCCTTATACTTAGTATATATTAAACTGAATATAGTTCAAGAGAGGTCTTTAACATTCTTCAAGATTCGTTTACCGTAGTGTTGGTTTGGCGTCCTGCTTCTCGGCTCAGGTTTGCATTTTCTATCTTTTCCCAATTTGAACATGTGACGTTTTCCATATCATTTAATCTTTAAATATTGTTTTACAATTTCAAAACTTCTATTACTAGTTATTTAATATTTTATCTATTTACCTCATGTAATACATATATTTCTAACATAATTTAACAATACGAAGATTATTGGTCATGACAGTTTTAAATTCAGATATAAACTTACCCTATTTATTTAACTCTAAATATAAGTACAAAATTATAACAAATGCAGACATTTGTAATTAATAATCAGTAGCGCAAAAATGTAGTTATTTTATGTCTAGTGCTTTATATAGAAGTTTTGTCGTTTAAAACGTACAATTCTTTTTTATTTTAATAAGCATAGTGAAATGTGTTGCTAAATTGGGTTAAGATTCGAGAATTATGTCTGTTTGTTACAATGATCAATGTCAATATTAACCATTTTGGTGACCCAAAATGAAAAACATATTTGGTGACTTAAAAAATAAAAACTGGGCAAAAAATTAACAGATTGCAAAATGCAAACAATAGCCATAAACAATAGGAATCAAATTAGGGCAAGTAGTGTAAGAGTAACTTAGGAGTTAGAATTGCAAGTGAGAAATCGGAATCAAGCATTCTAGCTTTGTTGCTTTGGATTTTGGAATCAGAAGAGTCAAACACAACAACCAACAAAGGCCCCCTCAATCGATCATATTTTGTTTCGAATTTGATTGTAAGAACTCAGAATCAAACACAAATTGGCAAAATCATCTATCACTTAAGAAGGAGAAATCGCATATTAACGCCTATTTATCAATTAAACACAAGATTTAATAATAAAGACGTTAGAGCTTAGAACCTACAATTAGTTTTGGTGATTCTGTCACTGCCTTCTACAAAACCTAAACATAAGCTCCCGTTTGATTCATGTAATTTACAAGAATTAGAATTGGAATTTGAAAACCTTTTGTCAAAAAAGATGTTTGGTTGGTCTACAAAATGAATTGCAATTGAAATATATTCTAATGAACTCCCTCAATTAAAGATTTTAAGGAGTCATTTGATTCACATAATTTTTTAAAAGAATTCGAATTTAATGGAACTGAAATTTATTCCAATGAAAATTTATAATATGGTAGTGTTTGGTATGTAGGAATAAGAGCTGGAACTGAATGGACAATTACGAGGGAATGAGGGAATGAAGAAAAAGGTGTTTGTTGGTCAATGAAACTGAATCACCCATTCCTTCAAAATCATTTCATCCACCCCCATGTTTTTTTTTCATTCCATCCCATCTTTTACCCTTCATTAACAACTCCATAACCCACCACCGTCGCCACTACCCACCACCGACGTCATTCACCACCACCTCTGCCGCCTCCCCGACGACCACCCACCCGTCACCGTTGCCACCCACTGCCGCAGCCGCCCACCAGTCGCTGCCACCCGCAACCAGCCGCTACCCACCACTGCCTTTGCCGCCACCAACCATCACCGACGGCACCACCGCCACTAACCACCACCGACGGCCACCATCGCCACCCACCCGTCAACAACACCACTTATCACCTCCCACAATCACCGCCACGGTCCATCACCATTAACCACTGATTTTATTCTTTCGGTTTTTCTTGCCTACCAAACAATTGTGACATCCCACATCGGTTGTGAAGGGGAACAAAGGCTTCCTTATAAGGGGCAGGATACCATCACAATCATGACGCATTTTAAAAACCGTGAGGGCAGGCGCTAAGGGCGTGCTGGCTGTTAAAGCGGACAATATCATGGTGCGGTTACGCTGGGCTGTTATAGATGGTATCAGAGCCAGGGACGGACCGGTGGTGCCAGGTCCCGCGAGGACGCTGGACCCCATAAGGGGGTGGATTGTGACATCCCACATCGGTTGTGAAGGGGAACAAAAGCTTCCTTGTAAGGGGCAGGATACCTTCACTGTTACACCCCGACCGCAGCGGAAATAAAAGTCGGGGCATAATTGGGTTATCACCAAAGCTCATGACATTTACTAATAATAGGTTTCATATTTATTAAATTGAAATTACGATTTCAAACATCCAAACAAGAGGAAACATATAAACACAAGAAAATAACATTGTTCTAAACAAGCTGTATTTTATTTATCTTCTAAGGCCATTCCTATGTATTCCTCTTCTCAGCATGTCCACCTGTATCATGTGTAAAAAAATGTTTGGGTCAACAAAAGTTGGCGAGTGAATCTAAGAAAAACATTTAAACAGTTGTTATTAGTTATTTAAATAAAAATTGTGCATGGACCATAAGTGAGCATATGTATATATATAAACAATGACAAACCACATAATATCCACAATGAACATATGAACATGATGAATGATGAACTTGAGATCAAGGCTCAATCAAACGGAGCCGATCTAATGAGGCACCTGATGCTCAACTCGTATCCCACGAGGAACTGATGGGCCTTAAATGAATGATTGCACTGAAATGAATGAATGTAACCACATATAACCACACAAACAAATATACACATTAGATCACATAATGGTGTTAGCACAAGTGTTAAATTAAATAAAATATGTAAGACACATGATACACCCTAAGACATTATTAAAAAGGGGAATTTGTAAGGATTCACTCACAGTGGGTGTGTTTTCTTGATTGATGAAGAGTGCGCACGAATTGAGGATTTAACCGACGAAAAAGACTAACCTAAATAACAATGCAATAATTCAATAAATATATAATAATTAATATTTTGATTTAATACTTTTTGTTAGGTTTTTAGGTTATTTTTGTGGTGTTTATTGGGATTTTTTAAAAACTTGTATCTTTAAGTGTTTTTAATTAGTTTTTAAATAAAACATACATATATAAAAATAATATAGATTCAAATAAAATAATATAAAAGAAATTAATCTTGTCAGACCAGACAAGAAGGCCTGACCGGTCGCGTGGGATTATTGGCAACGTGAGTGGGATTCGAACTTGAGACCTCTCGTACGTGTGCACGCAGCTCTTCCAACTGAGCTACGTGTCTAACCCGAAAGTATTCTGAATTTGATTATACATATACTCTTATTAAAGTATTACAGAAATCACTTAAATTAAAAAGATTTTAAAATCAATCTAACCGGTGCACAAAACTAGTCTCGAACCCGCGACTTTAATGCTATTTTGCACCCACTCAACCAGTTGGGCTGGGTGTCTAACCCGTTCAATATAGAATTTTTATTATACTTAACCACTTACTGGGAGTTACCGTATTTGTTTAAAAAGAAAACCGGTTTTTATTTTGATAACAAGGGCTTTATCAACAATCGAACTTGGGACGTGCATGTTAATTGTGCACACAGTCCATCACTGGACTGTGTGTCTAACCCGGTTGTAACCTGATTTTAAATATATTTATACACAAACTCAGAACTTCATCATATTCCGTGAATCAACCCAAAACTAAATTCGATCATGCTAGATTTAAATGATTTGTTTGATACGCGACTACAGAATTTTATTGATAACGAACAAAATACAGGAGTAGAGTGAAGAATTTACCGACACAAATGGAACTCTTGGTTTTCCGGCAAAGTAAATCTGGTGAGTTGTGATTGTTTCCGACGACAAAATGTTCGATCAGAGGATTTTAGTGCAGATCTTCAGAGGGAAAAGGCGAGGTATTTGTGATGGGAGGCGTCAGTATTTATAATGCAAGAGATCAAACACAAGATTTCGGTTTTGGGATTGGAGGTTTAAAAAAATCAATGATTCTTTTCGGATTAGAATCATTTGGTTTAAATTTTTCTGGTACAATCGATAATTATTGACGGTTATACTTGCTGGTCATAACAGAATTTCGATTATTGAACTTGATTGCTTAAATCAAGCTTCCGGCAGTTACAGATTCTGCCAAGATTCAAATATGCAGGTTTTGGTTAATAGCTCTTCTATATAGATTATTTGTTTCTGATTTAATCACCAAAGTGCGTGTGGAGTAGTGGTGTGTTGTGTATGTGCATATGCGGAAGACCCGGGTTCGAAACCCGGCTACTCCTTTCCAAGTTTTATTTTATTATTTTGGAGTTTATTTTAATTTACTTGTTATTATTATTATTTATTAATTATGGTTTTTAAATTTTGCAATATTTATTAATTATAAAATGTTTAAAAATAACCGGTACTAATAAATACACAACGAACTTTTAACTGAACAATTTGGTTATTAATCGAAGCGGGTTTTGAAAACTCGTTTTACATGAATGTTACAATATCCCCTACTTTTAGAAATTTCGTCCCCGAAATTTAAGTAGACGTAGTAGTTGGAAAAAGATGCGGGTCTTTTTCGCGCATTGAGTCTTCGCGTTCCCAAGTAAACTCAGGTCCTCACTTTGACTCCGAGCGCACCCTGACTATTGGAATACGAATTCGTCTTAAACGCTTTTCACCGTAGTCCATGATCTCTACAGGTCTTTCAACGAAGTGCATTGATTCATCGATTTGAATATCTTCTAAAGGAATATGGAGGTTTTCGTCGGCGAGACACTTTTTCAAGTTTGATACGTGAAATGTGAGATGAATTCTGTTGAGTTCTTCTGGTAGGTCAAGCTTGTATACTACAGGAAAAACTCTTTCGAGTATCTTGAATGGTCCCACATAGCGTGGTGCTAGCTTGCCTTTTTGACCAAAACGAACCACTCCCTTCCATGGTGATACTTTCAAAAGTACTTGATCACCAACACAAAACTCCAATGGCTTTCGTCGTTTATCAGCGTAACTCTTTTGACGACTTCGAGCTGCTAGAAGATTATTGCGGATCTGAAGGATTTTGTTAGTCATTTCTTGAATCAACACAGGTCCAATGATTTGCGCTTCACCAATTTCGTGACAACATACAGGAGATCGGCACTTACGACCATATAAAGCTTCAAAAGGAGCCATACCGATGCTTGAATGATAGCTATTGTTGTACGAAAATTCAATTAATAGTAAGTGAGTGTCCCAATTGCCCTTGAAGTCTATGACAAATGCTCGCAACATGTCTTCCAAGGTTTGTATGGTGCGCTCAGATTGACCATCAGTTTGAGGGTGAAAGGCAGTTCTGAGATCTAGTCGTGTTCCCAAAGCGGATTGTACGGCTTGCCACTTGCGTGAAGTGAAACGGCCATCACGATCTGAAATGATACTTAAGGGCACACCATGACGACTTACAATTTCATTGATATAGATACGAGCTAATTTCTCGTTCTTGAAGTCTTCGCGGATTGGAATGAAATGAGCTGATTTAGTGAGACAATCAATGATAACCCAAATGGTGTCATACCCACAAGAGGTGCGAGGTAACCCGGTAATGAAATCCATGGTTATATTTTCCCACTTCCATACAGGTATTTCACCTTGGAACATGTAAGGCACTTGGAAACAAATATATCGATATCTTTCTTCATGCCAGGCCACCAGTAGGAGTATCGTAGATCTTGATACATCTTATCGGCCCCTGGATGTATAGAGTATCGTGTTTTGTGAGCCTCGTTCATGAGAAAAGCATGAAGATCGCCACAATTAGGTACCCAAATACGATTCAAGTAATAGAGAATATCGTCTGACTTGGATTCTAGTTTGGTTTCAGCTCCATAAGACAGTTCATCCGTCCATCATTTTCCGTGACAGAAATATGTTGAGCTGCTCTAATTCGGTTTTGAAGGTCGGTCGAAATTTGGGAACAAAAAAGACGGATAGAGTTTGCATACTCCTTTCGACTGAGGACGTTAGCCACAACATTAGCCTTGCCAGGATGATATCGAATTTCATAGTCATAATCATTTAGGAGTTCGACCCGTCGTCGTTGCCTCATGTTCAACTCTTTTAAATCGAAGATATGCTGAAGGCTCTTATGGTCAGTGTAGATTTCACACTTGGTATCATAGAGATAATTTCTCCATATCTTAAGAGCGAACACGACTGCTCCAAGTTCTAGGTCATGAGTGGTATAGTTCTTTTCATGCACTTTGAGTTACCTTGAGACATAGGCTATCACCTTTCCTCTTTGCATTAGAACGCAACCTAAACCTTGCCCTGACGCGTCACAATAAACCACAAAATCTTCGTAGCCATCAGGAAGTGTAAGGATAGGTGCATCACAAAGTTTTTGCTTCAAAGTTTGGAAAGCCTCTTCTTGCTTGGGCCCCCAAATAAAGGGTTTGCCCTTGTGAGTCAAGGCTGTGAGTGGAACGGCGATACGAGAAAAATTTGCAATGAAACGTCGATAATAACCAGCCAGACCAAGAAATGACCTAACTTCGGTAGGAGTGCGTGGCACTTGCCATTCTTGCACCACCTTGATCTTTGCAGGGTTAACATGAATTCCTTTGTCGTTAACGACATGACCAAGAAATTGCAGCTCTCTTAACCAAAACTCACATTTCGAGAACTGAGCATAAAGCTTTTTGGTCCTCAAATGTGTTAGAATAAGTCGAAGATGTCGCTCGTGATCGGACTTGGTCTTAGAATAGATAAGAATATCATCGATGAAGACTATGACAAAACGATCGAGATAGGGTTTACACACCCTGTTCATCAAATCCATGAAAACAGCAGGAGCATTGGTCAAACCAAAAGGCAGAACCATGAATTCATAATGGCCATAACGAGTTCGAAACGCAGTCTTTGGAATATCTTCTTCACGCACTCTAAGTTGATGATAACCAGAACGAAAGTCGATTTTTGAAAAACAGGTGGCACCCTGTAGTTGATATAGAAGATCATCGATATGAGGTAAAGGATAGCGATTCTTAATGGTCAGCTTGTTAAGCTCTCTATAATCGATACACATGCGGAAGGTTCCATCTTTCTTCTTTACGAAAAGAACAGGCGCACCCCAAGGTGATAAGCTAGGACGTATAAATCCCTTGTCAGTCAACTCTTGCAGCTGACTAGCTAATTCTTCCATCTCAGATGGGGCTAACCGATAGGGAGATTTTGCAACCGGTGTAGCACCAGGTACAAGATCGATTCAGAATTCGACTTCTCGCACCGGAAGAAGTCCTGAAACGTCGTCAGGAAAAACTTGAGGAAATTCTTTAACGATTGGAATATCTTCGAGCTTCCTTTCCTTGCCTTCCTTCTTGACGATATGAGCTAGAAATGTGATATAGTTTTTGCGAAGGTATCTTCGAGCTTGGAGGCATGACATCAATTTGAGCCCTTTAGAAGAAGTTTCACCAAAGATACGTAGAGTTTGACCGTCAGCGAGGGGAATTCGAATAAACTTCTCGTAGCAAACAACTTCGGCGTGATGCTGACTAAGCCAGTCCATACCAATGATAATGTCGAAACTACCCAATCTCATAGGATTAAGATCAATTGAGAAATCGTGATCATTAAGGGTAAGAGTACAATCATGAATAGTCGATTATAACGTAATAGGTTCACCATCAGCAACTTCCACCATGAATGATTCGGCTAGACCAACGCGAGGTAAATCAAGAATAGATTCGAACTCTAAGGACACGAAACTCTTATCCGCACCAATATCAAACAGTATGGATGCATAACTACTGTTAATAAGAAACGTACCGTTGACCACATTATTATCAGCCCTAGCTTGGTTGGCGTTGATGTTGAAAGCCCTTCCTCTTGCAGGTGGATTAGCTTGATTGGCTTGATTCACTGGGTTGGCTTGAGCTTGGCATTTATGATGTTCACCAAGTGTGGGCAAGTGTTTCGAAAGTGGGTGGGATTGCCACAGTTGAAACATGCTCTGACTGGTTGCATCATTGGGTAATTGGGTTGGTAGTAGGGTTGAGCCATGAGTTGCGCAGGTGGTAAGAGTAAAGGTTGTTGGTGTTGGGCTTGTCCTACCACTTGATTATTGGTTTGGGCTTGAGGTTGATTGTGATTTGGCTTTTGGAGGATGTGGCAAGTTTGGATCGTGTGACCCGCACGGCCACAACTTGTGCAGTATTGACATGGGTTCTCAGGAGGGTGGTGATATTGGCATCGGTTACATTTTGGATGGGGTCCGGTGTATGGTTTCTTGAATGGGGCGGCATTAGGAGCGACTTGTGTGACTGGGGCAGCAGTTATGGGGGAATTGGTTTGGGTAACGGCGAAATTCTTCCCATTGCGCTTCCTTTTACCAGCAAACTTGGAAGACGAACCTGCTTTAGTTGGGGTTTCGACAGGTGTCTTGTCCTTTTTCTTCTCATCTTTAAAATCGCCATTTCGGATACGATTTTCCTTGAAATCAGTAGCTAGCTCCATGGCAGCTTCAAGTGTTGCAGGTGACGTACTTAACACAGAATCTTGAATTTTCGAGGGAAGACCTCGAATGTAATGCTCAATTAGGCGATAGAGCGGAGTGAACAGGTTGGGGACCATCTGATTCAACTCGAGAAATCTCTTGTTCTAGGTAGTGTGATCTCCCTCCTTCTACTTCAAAGCGTAGAACTCGTCTTCTATTTTCTTGATTTCAC
The DNA here is from genome assembly GCA_947069175.1 of Scalesia atractyloides. Classification (NCBI taxonomy): domain Eukaryota; kingdom Viridiplantae; phylum Streptophyta; class Magnoliopsida; order Asterales; family Asteraceae; genus Scalesia; species Scalesia atractyloides. The sequence goes on from CAMTDV010000001.1 coordinate 7,554,384, forward strand.
TTCTTGGACAGAAGCGTCTTGTCATGATTTCCCTCAGCTCATCCCAAGTCAAGGCCATAGCAGCTTCAGTGCCTCGCTTGCCCTTCTCTTTATTCCACCATGTAAGTGATACTCCAAACAAACGACCAGTAGCATATCACACCTTGCGATCATCGGGACAATCGCAATTGAGAAATGTGCTTTCCATCTCCTCAAACCAACGAAGGAGAGCGGTGACACCTTCAGTCCTTTCGTATTTCGGGGGATCGCAGGATTTGAAATGCTTTTAGGTGCATTTAGTGGTGTTGGGAGGAGGGTTGGCAACATTTTGGCCTTCTTGATTGGCAGGATGGATGGGATTGGCGGCAACAGCTTGTTGAACTTGCATGACAATGTCAGGAAGTACGGCAGCCATCTGTTGAGCGATTTGAGTGGCCATACGTTCGCTAGATCTTCCTGACCTTCTACCGCCACGAGAGTGTCTAGCAGACATCTACAGGAAATACGTAGCGAGATTATGAGTTGATAGCTTCTAGGTGTCACGTGTCGTAAAAAGTGAAAAAAATATTCAAAATAAATGAAACAAGAAAATTATCTACATCCATAGGATGTCTTGGGCTTGCTCATGTTTGGGCCTCCAATGTCTCCCATACTTCGGCATAGGTAGTCACGTGGGCCCCCATGACTACTGGGCTTGGTAGGGTTCACATTGGTGTTGACCTGTTAATGCTTGCATCGCCCGAATGAAAATTGTAAAACATAATTGTAAGGTATAAGGTCAGAGGGTGTCCAGGTGTAGACACAATGACAACTCAAAGTGGGGTTAGTTCACACGACGTTTGATGTGGCATGCTTTGGCCTAATAGGTCCTTCGTACTCTCATCGTAGTCCCCAGGTAGGCACTGGTCCATTATTTTGGATTTATACGAATGCCAAACCTAGACAGGACGTTCCGACTACCGGTACTCGTACCCTTCCAGTTACTACATGCCCGTCATAGAACTCACTTTGATGTGATTGAAAAACATGAAAACATTGTAAAATCTTTGAGAAGAAATCATGAAAATTGTAAAATCGTGATGTGTGTGCTTGCGTAGGCATGATATGTTAACAATATATAGACTATAATGAACATCGTGTATTAACATGTAGTAATGAAAGTGCTTGCATGCATTTGTGTGTAAGATAAACAAGAAACAAATAAACATCATGAGTTTTGCATTTAACACATAAACAATTAAATCTAATCAACTATAGTATAGGCTCTAAGGGTCTAATAACCTATCCTATATCCCTATAGTCAAAAGCTCTGATACCGATATGTCACACCCCTACCCGCAGCGGAAATAAAAGTCGGGGCATAATTGGGTTATCACCAAGCTCATGACATTTACTAATAATAGGTTTCATATTTATTAAATTGAAATTAAGATTTCAAACATCCAAACAAGAGGAAACATATAAACACAAGAAAATAACATTGTTCTAAACAAGCTGTATTTATTTATCTTCTAAGGCCATTCCTATGTATTCATCTCCTAAGCATGTCCACCTGTATCATGTGTAAAACAAAAGTTTGGGTCAACAAAAGTTGGCGAGTGAATCTAAGAAAAACATTTAAACAGTTGTTAGTAGTTATTTAAATAAAGATTGTGCATGGACCATAAGTAAGCATATGTATATATATAAACAATCACAAACCACATAATATCCACAATGAACATATGAACATGATGAATGATGAACTTGAGATCAAGGCTCAATCAAACGGAGCCGATCTAACGAGGCACCTGATGCTCACCTCGTATCCCACGAGGAACTGATGGGTCTTAAATGAATGATTGCACTGAAATGAATAAATGTAACCACATATAACCACACAAACAAATATACATATTAGATCATATAATGGTGTTAGCACAAGTGTTAAATTAAATAAAATATGTACGACACATGATACACCCCAAGACATGATTAAAAAGGGGAATTTGTAAGGATTCACTCACAATGGGTGCGTTTTCTTGATTGATGAAGAGTGCGCACGAATTGAGGATTTAACCGACAAAGAAGACTAACCTAAATAACAACGCAATAATTCGATAAATATATAATAAATAATATTTTTATTTAATACTTTTTGTTAGGTTTTTAGATTATTTTTGTAGTGTTTATTGGGATTTTTAAAAAACTTGTATCTTTAAGTTTTTTAATTATTTCTAAATAAAAATTTCTAATAAAAAATAATATAAAAAATTTAGATTCAAATAAAATAATATAAAAAAATTAATCTTGTCAGACCTGACAAGAAGGACTGACCGGTCGCGTGGGATTTTTAGCAACGTGGGTGGGATTCGAACTTGAGACCTCTCGTATGTGTGCACGCAGATCTTCCAACTGAGCTACGTGTTTAACCCGAAAGTAGTCTGAATTTGATTATACATATACTCTTATTAAAGTATTACAGAAATCACTTAAATTAAAAAGATTTTAAAATCAATCTAACTGGTGCACAAACCTAGTCTCGAACCCGCGACTTTAATGCTATTTTGCACCCACCCAACCAGTTGGGCTGGGTGTCTAACCCGTTCAATATAGAATTTTTATTATACTTAACCACTTATTGAGAGTTACTGTATTTGTTTAAAAAGAAAACTGGTTTTTATTTTGACAACAAGGACTTTATCAACACTCGAACTTGGGACGTGCATGTTAATTGTGCACACAGTCCACCACTGGACTATGTGTCTAACCCGGTTGTAACCTGATTTTAAATATATTTATACACAAACTCATAACTTCATCATCTTCCATGAATCAACCCAAAACTGAACTCGATCATGGTAGGTTTAAATGATTTGTTTGATACGCGACTAGAGAATTTTATTGATAACGAACAAAATACAGGAGTAGAGTGAAGAATTTACCGACACAAATGGAACTCCCGGTTTACCGGCAAAGTAAATCCGGTGAGTTGTGATTGTTCCGACAACAAAATGTTCGATCAGAGGATTTTAGTGCAGATCTTCAGAGGGAAAAGGCGAGGTATTTGTGATGGGAGGTGTCAGTATTTATAATGCAAGCGATCAAACACAAGACTTCGGTTTTGGGATTAGAGGTTTTTAAAAAAATCAATGATTCTTTTCGGTTTGAATCATTTGGTTTAATTTTTCCGGTACAATTGATAATGATTGACGGTTATACTTGCTGGTCATAACAGAAATTCGATTATTGAGTTTGATTGCTTAAATTAAGCTTCCGGCAGCTACAGATTCTGCCAAGATTCTAATATGCAGGTTTTTGGTTAATAGCTCTTCTATAAAGATTATTTGTTTCTGATTTAATCACCAAAGTGCATGTGGAGTAGTGGTGTGTTGTGTATGTGCGTACGCGGGAGACCCGGGTTCGAAACCCGGCTACTCCTTTCCAATTTTTGTTTTATTATTTTGGAGTTTATTTTAATTTACTTGTTATTATTATTATCTATTAATTATGGTTTTTAAATTTTTCAATATTTATATATTATAAAATGTTTAAAAATAACCTGCACTAATAAATACGCAACGAACTTTTAACTTAACAATTTGATTATTAATCGAAGCGGGTTTGAAAAACCGTTTTATATGAATGTTACATTCACCATCATGACGCGTTTTAAAAACCGTGAGGGGCAGGCACTGAGGGCGTGCTGGCTGCCAAAGCGGACAATATTATGGTGCGGTTACGCTGGGCTGTTACACATGTTCTAAGGTTAAAGTTGAACATCAAAGACCTTCAGGATTACTCATTCAACTTGAAATACCCGTTTAGAAGTGGGAAAAAATAACCATGGACTTTATTACCGGGTTACCTCGCACTTCCAATGGGCATGATACGGTTTAGGTTATCGTTGACCGTCTTACCAAATCAGCTCATTTCATTCCAATCTGCAAAGACTATAAGAACGAGAAGTTAGCTCGTATCTATATTGATGAAATCGTAAGTCGACACGGTGTGCCTTTAAGTATCATTTCGGATCGAGATGGATGTTTTACTTCATGAACATGGCAAGTTGTACAGTCAGCTTTAGGCACACGTTTAGATCTCAGCACCACCTTTCACCCTCAAACTGATGGTCAATCTGAGCGCACCATAGAGACTCTTGAAGACATGTTGCGAGCATGTGTCATCGACTTTAAGGGCAATTGGGATACTCATCTACCACTAGTTGAATTTTCGTACAACAATAGCTATCATTCGAGCATCGGTATGACTCCTTTTGAAGCATTATATGGTCGTAAGTGCCGATCTCCTGCATGTTGGCACGAAATCGGTGAAGCACAATTCACTAGACCTGAATTGATCCAAGAAACAACCGATAAGATTATTTAAATCCGCAATAATCTTCTAGCAGCTCAGAGTGGTCAAAAGAGTTACACTGATAAACGACGAAAGCCACATGAGTTTTGTGTTGGCGATCAAGTACTTTTGAAAGTATCACCATGGAAGGGAGTGGTTCGTTTTGGACAAAAAGGCAAGCTAGCACCACGCTATGTGGGACCATTCAAAATACTCGAGAGAGTTGTCCTGTAGCCTACAAGCTTGACTTACCAGAAGAACTCAACAGAATTCATCCCACATTCAATGTATCAAACTTGAAAAAGTGTCTTACCGACAAAAATCTCCATATACAGTTGGAAGATATTCAGATTGATGAATCAATGCATTTCATTGAACAACCTGTAGAAATCATGGATTTTGGTGAGAAGCGTTTAAGACGAAGTCGAATTCCGATAGTCAGAGTGCGTTGGGAGTCAAAACGAGGACCTGAGTTTACTTGGGAATGCGAAGACTCAATGCGTGAAAAATACCCGCATCTCTTTCAAGTTACACCTACTACTACCTAAATTTCGGGACGAAATTTCCAAAAGTATGGGATACTGTAACATTCGTTGTAAAACGGGTTCTAAAACCCGCTCCGTTTAATAATAAATGATATGAAATTTCATTACGTATTTATGTTAACCGTTCAAATTTGTTATATTAATTATTAAACAAATCAAAAGGGTTAAATAATAAAAATAATAAATAAAAACTAATAATAATATTAATAAATAAACTGAAAATAATAAAAATAAATATAAAAGGTGACCACGGGTTTTGACCCCGGGTCTTTAATGAACCAACACACACTCCACACCACTGAGCTGCACCCACACATTTGAATAGATCTGAAAACAAATAAATCATATACATAAACAAACCACTAAATCAATTTAAAAACTACCGCCCAGAATCAGCGACTGTAACTCCCAATTCTCCATCAATACCGTTTCAATCTCGAATTAAACCACTGATATTGTTTTCCAATCACACATTATAACTCAATCATAACTCATTTCAGTTATAAATCATTGTGGCAATCAAATGTGTTGACAAAAATCGATTGAAACCGAAATTTCGAAATCAAACCCACATTTAACTATAAATAGGGATTCTTGCATCCCTGTTGAACTCGCTCACTCTCAAAACACCTCCCTAAAACATTTCGAAGTTCTCTATTTCAATCACCACTTCGCCGGAATTTGCTTCGTCGCCGGAAAACATCACCAGAGCAGTTCGGTTCACGTCTGATCGGTATAATCACTTGAACTTTCTTCTTATATCATTCAATTCATTAGCAATGTTGAATCATAACAATCTTCTGTTTAATCAATCGGGTATTGTGTTCTGGGTATTAGTCATGAAGAAGATGAAGTTGTAATAGTTTATAAGTATAATTAAAATCACATATTTAACCGGGTTAGACACACAGTCCAGTGGTGGACTGTGTGCAATGCAATCGAAGATACCCGGGTTCGAGTCTCACACGGTTCCGATTTCCTGAATTAAACAAACACTTTTTAATACTTAATTAGACTAACATCTAATAAGTTTATAATTTAAATTTAAATTCTAAATATTCTGGGTTAGTCACACAGCCCAGTTGGTAGGGCTGTGTGCAACGTAACACGTGGGCGCAGGTTCGAGTCCGGGTCGATGCAAGGTTATGTGCGTTCTGAAATAAATCAAACCTTTTTAAAATAAAATCAAAATATAGTTTGGCCTAGTTAGTTTATATTTATATAATTAAAATCCAGATTATTTCGGATTAGACACGTAGCTCAGTTGGTAGAGCTGCGTGCATGTATACGGGAGGTCACGAGTTCGATTCTTACACGCTGCCAAAAATCGCATATATGACCGGTTCGACCCCTAGAAAGAGGTATATTTTTTTATTATCTTTCCAAAAGTCCCTAAAAATATATATAAAAATAAGACTTTTTAAGCTTAAAATTTGTAATAAATACTATAAAAATAGTCTAAAAAGCCTAATAAAAGGCATCAAATAAAAATATTAATTGCAAATAAAAGAAATATATTTACCGAATAATTACGTGATTATTTAGGTTAGTTTTCTCGTCGGTTGGAATCTATAATCGTGCGTTTTCGTTATCAATTCAAGAAACGCACCCACTGTGAGTGAATTCTTACAAACTTCCCCTTTTTATTCATGTTTTAGGGTGTATCATGTATTGTTTATTTATATCGTTTATTCAAACACTTGTGCTACTACCATTATATGACCTAATGTGTTATGTAATATTTGGTATATTGTTATATGTGGTTACATTTTCTCATTTCAGTCAAGCATTCACATTAGGCCCATCAGTTCCTCATTGGATACGAGTAGAGCATCGCGTTGCCTAATTAGATCGGCTCCGTTTGATTGAGCCTTGATCTCATATCACATCATTTATCATGCTTATGTGTACATTGTTAGATGTTTATGTGGTTTGTGGATAATTTACATATACGTTTGCTCATACTTGGTTATGCACATTTTTATTAAATTAATCAACATAATTATTTCTTTTAAATGATTAAACGGGATTCACTCGCCAACTTTTGTGGACCCAAATATCTATTTTTACACATGATACAGGTGGACAGGTTGAAGCAAGGAACACATAGGAATTAGCCTTAGAAGAAAAATAAAGAGTTACATAAATGTCATGTTTAGAACAATCTTGTGCTTGTAAGGTTTATGTGTTTGATGGAATTTCTCCTTTTAATTTGAATTAATAAATATGAAACTTTATAGTAAATGTCATGAGCTTTGATGAAAACCCAATCATGCCCCAACTACCATATCTGTTGCGAGTCAGGGTGTGACAACAATACACGACAATAATTTATTCCATTCCCATACGGTAACCAAACAAAACTTGGAATGACATGCTAATGATTCATTGCATTCCCTTATTCATTCCATTGGGTCTATTCAATTATCACATATCAAACAAACCCTATCCTTATTTTATAAATAGAATTGTATGTTAATAAATTTACAAGACATATTTACCCTTCATATTAAAATAAAATAAAAAAAAAACCTACCTCTTCATCTCATCTCCATACCACCATCAGATTCATTTCAATATAAATATTTTGATTTACCATCAACAAACAAATTTTGTGTAAAAAAAATCATGGTTGCTTAGAATATTAATAATAACCTAAATTGTGAAGCATAATGTTTCGTACTAATGTAGATGTGATGTTATTTGCAATTTAAAGTTTTTTTATCGACTTGATTTCTGACCCGTTCTTCATCAAGAGTGAAAATATATGGTTTTTTTCTAAATTAAGAACTATAGATTAGGAGGTAAAGAATGGAAAGATGTGGTATTTGATGAAATTTAATAAAACTTTTTACGATTTCAATTTCATAAAAAAGAAAACCAATTAAACATGAATCTCGATAGAAAGTTTTTCAATTCTATTGAATTCTATGAACCAAACGCATTCACGTGACATATGTGATGAAAGGTATTTGTAGAAATAACCAAAATGCCCTTCCATATTTAAACATTCCATTCTCATTCTTAAACATCTCGGCAGGTCAACTTTTATTTACAATATCATTGAAAATGAAAATATTTTAAATAATTTAACTCAATTTTCATTCTGGTATTGAATCATTATAACTACTCAAACTAATCTTCATCTCGGCAGGTCAACTTTTATTTACAATATCATTGAAAATGAAAATATTTAAATAATTTAACTCAATTTTCATTCTGGTATTGAATCATTATAACTACTCAAACTAATCTTCATTTCCACTATCCAAATCCATTTCCATTGAAATGTATTTCTACAAGCAAATCAATTAAAATAATTGAAATCATTTCTACCATCTCTGTTTGCAATTCAATTTCCATTCTAAATCACTATATAACTTTCTATTCGCTTTTCCAGTCTCCAAGTTAATTTACATTTCCTTTTAAATTGGTTAGTATATCTTTCAAATCATTGTTTGATTTGATCTATAAACAAAACTGACCAAAACCTTTGATTTTTATTTTTTTTGATGAGAGCATAGGGGTAAATTAATTGCCAATAATTTTTTTCATTTTCTAATACCATTAACAACTTTACAAACCAAACACAATACAAATTTTTATCAGAATTAATTTCAATTTGTATGTGAACATTCCAACTCCTTTTAAAACATTCCGTCAACCAAACGGCACCTAAGCATCCATCACTCCATCGTCGCTTCGCTGATTGCGTGATTGCCTTACTTCTGTCCGCTCGTTTCTATCAAAAAGGTGCTGAAAACCCTGTTTGATTTAATGCGGTTGCTCGTTGCATATGTCCCAGCTACATGGCCCAAGTAAACCACCTTAAGCCGAAATCGCAGATACTCTATTAAAAACATTGTTGGAGGCCCTACAAAATTGGGGGTCTAAAGCCTTAGCTTGACTTCATTGGCCATGGGATCATACTTACTACACATGAATGAATGATGATCACACAACAAAGTCACTGTTAGTCAAAGTCGGCTATTTAACAGTAACCTTTTGCATCTTATGTACTCCTTTGTATCATTCTTACTGCTTACATACACGGAGAAATCGAGAGATAAACAGCCGGCGTGGTGAGGGATTCATTGTGGAATCTTACATTTATTTGTTTCGTCATTAGTTGTTTTTTTAACAGGAAGAATATCTTATTAATATAGGTTAACAAGAAGCTAGAAACAAAAACAAAAAATAAACACAAATCTAGAATGGTATATTCTTGTGGATGAATATTGTCTTGTTGTTAAACACTTGGTTACAACCTCAATGTAATTTGTTTTTTTTTTCAGGTGTCTATATAACACATTTCATTTGATCTCACACGCACACAGAGAGATGGACGCAGTGCCCATAATTGATCAAAAGAAACCACATGTCGTGTTCATACCATATCCATTACAAAGCCACATGAAGTGTATGCTAAAGCTAGCCAGGCTCCTGCACCATAAGGGTCTTCACATAACCTTTATCAACACTTAGTCGAACCACAGGCGCCTTTTCAAGCATGGTGGGGCTCATGGTCTTGATGGGGTTCTTGGTTTTCAATTCAAAGCGGTTCCAGACGGCTCCCTTCAAATTCAGATGATGAAAGTTTACCAACTCAAACCCATGAGGAAGTTAGTTTGTATCTCTTATCCCATTTCTTGGATTCCTTTCTTGATCTTGTGGCAGGACTTGAAATTCCACCTACTTGTATAATTTGTGATGGTTTCATGAATTTTGCCCACACCATTTATGTTGCTGAGAAGCTTAAGATCCCAATTATTCTTTACTGAACCATGGCTGCTTGTGGATTCATGGCGTATTACCTCGCGAAAGTTCTATTCGACAAAGGACTTGTCCCACTTAAAGGTTAGATTTTATAGTCTCTCAATCATGAAATCTAGAGATGACCAGATGCGAGGGTCAATTTGGTGTAACAAGTTAAAATAGGTTCGGTTGAAACATGTTAAATAAAGTCCTTTGTAGAAATAGTTATATAATTATGATTACAAAAACAATACTACCAAATTATACTAATGACGGGCCTGCACAAGCAGTGGAGCATGCGGTTTAATTTTATGCAAAGCAAAGAAAAGCTTATTAGGCCATGCTAGACATGCCGCTAATCCTCTAGGTAAATATGTAAATAAAACGATTTAGCACCATTTCCACCATTTATAAAGTCCATTCTAGAGTTAGTTATATAACTATGATTACAAAAACAATACTATAAAATTCTACTAATAATTAAATATGTAAGAAAAACTATTAAGAAGGTTGTATTCATTCAGAACCGAGTTTGAGTGACTTCGACCCATTTGACATGATTCCTGGTTAACTTTTGAGGTAAACAAAAACTTTAAATAGACAAAAAAAATTGATCATAAGCAAAGGGTTAGCACCTCGTGAAATCTTGTTGGCAAAAGAATTAATACATGATTGGAAACTATATTTATCTTCTTAATTTCCCCTTCTACACTTTTAGTTCATCAGTTTTGCAATGTTTATGCAGATGAAAGTTACTTGACAAACGGGTACACCAATATGTTGATAGAGATTCCTGGAATGGAACAAGTTCGTTTAAAGGATCTACCCGAACATATCTTAGCAACAAAGCCCGATGATCCTACATTACATTGGCTTGTGGAATCAGTACGGAGGGCTGATAAAGTTTCCCACATGATCATCCATACTTTTGATGAACCAGAAGCTCCTCTTATCAAAGAGATTAAATCCATATTTCCGCATACTTACACGGTCGGGCCTCAACAATTACTTCTGAGTCACATATCCAAAAACGAAACCAAGAATTCGAATTTCAATGGCCATAGCTTATGGAAGGAAGAACCCGAGTGTGTCCAATGGCTCCAGTCTAAGGAACCGGACTTAGTGGTGTATGCCAACTTTGGAAGTTTGGCAGTAATGTCTATACAAGATCTGATAAAATTTGGTTGGGGACTTGTTTACAGCAACCATTATTTTCTTTGGATCATACGGGCCGATTTTGTTGATGGGAAGCCTGTAGTTTTGCCTCAAGAACTCAAGGATGTGATTAACAAGAGAGGCTTTATTGCAAGCTGGTGTTCACAAGAAGAGGTGTTGAACCACCCTTCAGTTGGTGGGTTCTTAACTCATGGTGGGTGGGGTTCGGTGATTGAAAGCTTGTCGGCTGGGGTGCCAATGGTATGTCGGCCATTTTTGCATGATCAACGGGTTAATTGTAGACAAATGTGCCAAGAATGGGAGGTTGGCATGGAGATTGAGGGTGATGTGAAGAGGGATGAAGTTGAAAAGCTTGTAAGGGCATTAATGGCAGGATTAGAGGGTAAGAGAATGAGAAAGAAGGCTATGGAGTGGAAGAAAACTGCTGAAATCGCAACAGACTGTAATGGATCTTCGTCTTTGAATGTCTAAAAACTTGTTAAAGAAATCACCATGCGGTCAAGAAACTAGATTCTGATTTTGCTTGGTGTTATTTTCAGCTAATTTTGAAATACAAACTTGTTTGCTTCATTTCCCTTGGCATACATTAGCATAATCTCGAAAAATTTTTATTAACATTTAGTTTCTTTGTAAACTTTATGGCTTTTATTCTGTTTTAGAATCTCCACATGTTCTGTTAGATTATCCAAGAGTAAAACCATATCTATAAAAAGGCTCCTCATGCCATTTTGAGAACTATGAATATTACTGCACTCTTAGTTGGTTTAATTTCAGATTCCATCATTTTTGTGCCATTTCATATTTTTACATTAGTGAGATGGTTTCTGTAAAACAGATGTGTTGTAGTGTGTGGTAACATAATCAAATCGTTGTCATCAAGTATCATCTTGACCCATTCATATTTTTCTTCAATTTGTATACTTCAAATTGTTGTTATCTTTAATCTGCTGCAAGTTCTATGATCCTGCAGTTTCAAAGTGAACGGATTCTAAGATGCAGAAGATGAGTTTTAGAGAGTTATGAGAAGAAATGATTAAAAAATTCTTTATATAATACCAGGAAGTTTTGCATACTCTGATCAATAACTAGAATCATCATTTATTTACCACCATGGAAGTTTGCATATTATGTCATTCACCACAATCATTTGTATAGCCCCTCGGAATTTTACATACTATGACGAATCACTAGAACCGAGGACTTGTAGTAACTAGCAGGGACTTCTTATGAACTACAAGTCCATATGTCTCACTCATGTCCAAGTCCTCGTGTTTGACTCCATTTGGCAATCCCACATCAAACTTATATACGATATTTGTTAATGCAAGCTCCATGATAGCTACACCAAATTGAACACTATGGTGTGATCGTCGACCAGCACCAAATAGAAGCCACTCAAAATGAGCGCCTTTGTAGCTAAATGGATTTTTCAAGAACCTTTCTGGTCTAAACTCTTCTGGTTCTTCCCACAATGCAGGATCTCTTCCTATTGCCCACGCATTGACTATGACTTTTACATCTTTAGTTGCCATTCGTGGAACAAGAAGTGGGGCTGGTATGTGTAGTCGGAAGTTATCTTTTATGACGGCTCTTAGGTAATGCATTCTCTCCAAATCCTCCTCGGTAATCATGGATTTTCCTTGGCATACTTCTGCTACCTCGTATTGTAGCTTTTTCATTACTCTAGGGTGTCTTACACTCTAGACTTTTTGATGCAGTGTCCATTCCACCAAGAAATACATCCTATAATAAACACAGTATTTAATGTAACATTCATGTAAAACGGGTTCCAAATCCCGCTCCGTTTGAGAATCAAGTATTAATTAAAAATTCGTTACGCATTTACTTATTGGTGTTACTTAATCTTTTTGGTTGTTTAGGGTTAATAAATAAATCACATAATTAAAAATAATAATCAATAAAAGGATAAATAAAATAATTAAACCTTAATAAAAAAATAATAAAATAAACAAAAGGGATAACCGGGTTTCAAACCCGGGTCCCCAACAAACCCTCACACACCAAAACACCACTGAGCTACACGCACCTTATGTTCAAAGACCCAAAACAAATAAACTTAATACACAAACCAACCTAAAACCTGCAAATTCAAATAAGAGAACCTGTAACCATCCATCTCCAATCAAAGCAAGATCTTCGATTCCCTTTAACGAACATAACTACTCTCCATCATTAGGAGTAACCATAATTGGGTTAATTCTTGTGAAACTGACCGAAAATCATGAGCTTTAAAAACCTTCAAAATCAAAACCAAAATCGATATTAATTGATTACACTATAAATACAACCCTTTTCGCCTGATTGAACTCGCCCATTTCAAAAGCAAATTCTGTTCATTCTCTGCTCGTAAAACCCTTGCCGGAGATCATTCGCACTCGTCGGAATTCATCACCGGAAAACCGAAAAATACTTCCAAGTTTGGTATAATCCTCTTAATCCTTTCAATACTTTCTGTTTAGTGTGAGATGATTCTTAAAGCAACTAATCAAAACTGATTTAAAAGAGATTTCAGTCGGGTTTAAATTCTATTTTTGTTTGTGAAGAAGATGAAGTTTTAAAATGTATATTAATATAATTAAAAATGGGTTAGACACACAGTCTAATCGTGGACTGTGTGCGTCATCATCAAGCATGTCCCGGGTTCGAGTCCTATGCGTGTCCGATTCTCTAAAATAAAAACCAACTTTTTTATTTTAAAACGTTTAGAGCATCTTTCAAAGAAGTTTATAAAAACAATATAATATCAGATCATACTGGGTTAGACACCCAGCCCAATTGGTAGGGCTGGATGCAACACAGAACAGGGGTGCGGGTTCGATTTAAGGGCTATGCACCGGTTCAATGATTTTTAAACCTTTTAAATAAATAAATTCAGAACTAACTTAACTAGTATATAAATATAATTAAATTAGAGATTATTTCGGGTTAGACACGTAGCTCAGTTGGTAGAGCTGCGTGCACGTATACGGGAGGTCATGAGTTCGAACCTCACACGTTGCCAATAATATGCAAGTCAAACCGGTCAACCCGGTCAAACCCTGAAAAGGGTATTTTCTTTATTAATCAATGTCTTTATTATTTTAATTAAAAATAAATTAAAAATACTTATAAATAAGACTTTTTTAGTTAAAAATTATAATAAATACCACAAAAATAAACCTAAAAATCTAATAAAAAGAATTAATTAAAAAAATTAACTTTTATTTATTTATCGAATTATTACGTTATTATTTAGGTTAGTTACTCTCGTGATTAAATCCAAATTCGTGCGCTCTCGTCATCAAACTAAGGAAACGCACCTACTGTGAGTGAATTCTTACAAATTCCCCTTTTTAATCCATGTTTTAAGGTGTATCATGTGTCGTTTACATATTTTAATTGTTCAAACATTTGTGCTAACACCATTATATGATCTAATGTGTATGTAGTATTTTGTGGTTGTTATATGTGGTTACATTTTATCATTCCAGTGCAATCATTCACATAAGGCCCATCAGTTCCTCGTTGGATACGAGTTGAGCATCGCGTGCCTCATTAGATCGGCTCTGTTTGATTGAGCCTTAATCTTACAGCTCATCATTTATCATGTTCATGTGTACATTGTTGGTGTTATGTGGTTTGTGTTTAGATTATATATACATATGCTCATATTTTGTCCATGCACATTTTTATTAAATTAATAGAAGTAACTAATTTGGTTAAATGTTTAATTTAGATTCACTCGCCAACTTTTGTTGACCCAAACTTTTATTTTACACGTGATACAGGTGGACAGGCTGAGGAGAGGAACATTTAGGATTGGGCTCAGAAGATGAATAATATATGTCTTGTTTAGAACAATATTTCTTGTGTTTGTATGTTTCTTTGTGTTTTGATATTTTCTTTTAAATTTCAATTAATAAATATGAAACTTAATTATAGTAAATGTCACGAGTTTTGATGAAAACCCAATCATGCCCCGACTTCTATTTTCGCTGCGGGTTAGGGTGTGAAAGATTGGTATCAGAGCTTTTGACTATAGGGATATATGAGATAGGTTATTATACCATTTAGAGCCTATACTATAGTTGATTAGATTTTAATTGCTTATGTGTTAGATGGTTACATGCAAACTCATGATGTTTATTTGTTTATATTTTCACACACAAATGCTTGCAAGCACTTTCACTATTAAATGATATTTTGTGATATATATATTGTAGTACAACTATTATTAACATATCATGCTTACGCAAAACATACACATCTCTATTTCACACGTTTGAACATTTATCATGTTTTTTCTCAAGAATTTTATGATGTTTTCATATTTTCCAATCTCATCGAAGTGAGTTCTACGAAGGGCATGTAGTAACTGGAAGGGTACGAGTACCGGTAGTCGAAACGTCCTGTTTAGCATTGGCATTCTATAAATCCAATATAATAGACCAGTTTGCCTACCTGGGGACTAACGATGAGAGTACAAATGACCTATTAGTCCAAAGCATGCCACACTAAACGTCGTGTGAACTAACCCCACTTTGAGTTATCACTATGTCTACACCTGGACACCCTCCAACCTTATATTTCGCAATCATGTTTACGATTTTCATTCGGGTGGTGCGAGTGCTAACAGGCCAACACCAATGTGAACCCTACGAAGCCCAGTAGTCATGGGGGCCCACATGACTACCTAGGCCGAAGTATGGGAGATATTTGGGGGCCCAAAGATGAGCAAAGCCCAAGACATCCTATGGATGTAGTAAATTTATTTTCTCATTTATTTTGTGAATGTTGTTTTCTCTTTTTACGACACATGACACCTAAAACGTTCAACTCATAATCTTGCTACGTATTTCCTGTAGATGTCTGCTAGACACTCTCGAGGTGTAGAAGGTCAGGAAGATCTGGCGAGCGCATGGCTGCTCAAATAACCCAACAGATGGCTGCCGTACTTCCCGACATCGTAGTTCAAGTCCAACAAGCTCTTGCCGCCAATCCCATCAACCCCACCAATCAAGAAGGCCAAAATGTCGCCAGTCCTCCCCCCAACATCACCAAATGCACCTACAAGCACTTCAAATCCTGCGATCCTCCAAAATACGAGGGGACTGAAGGTGTCACTGTCCTCCTCCATTGGTTTGAGGATATGGAAAGCACTTTTCTCAACTGGGATTGTCCCGATGATCGCAAGGTGGGATATGCTACCGGTCGTTTGTATGGGTTAGCACTTACGTGGTGGAACGCGGAGAAAGGTAGGCGAGGTGTTGAAGCCGCTGTGGCCTTACCTTGGGAAGAGTTGAGGGAGCTCATGACAAGACGCTTCTGTCCAAGAAGCGAAATCAAGAAATTAGAGGATGAGTTCTACTCTTTGAAACAAAAGGAGGGAGACCGCATAACATACAATAAGAGATTTCTCGAGTTAAATCAGATGGTCGCCAACTTGTTCACTCCACTCTATCGTTTAATTGAGCACTACATTCGAGGTATTCCTTCGAAAATTCAAGATTTTGTGTTGAGTACTACAGCTGCAACTCTCGAAGGTACGATAGAGTTAGCTACTGAGCTCACGGAAAATCGCATCAGAAATGGGGATTTTAAAGATGAGAAGAAGAAGGACAAGACTTCTACTGAAAATCCTACCCCAACCCAAGCGGGATCAACTTCGAAATTTGCTGGTAAAAGAAAGCGCAACGGGAAGAAGTTTGCCATTACCCAAACCAATTCCCCTATCACTGTTGCCCCAATCACACAAGTTGCTCCTCCTGTCGCCCCATTCAAGAAAACCTACACAGGATCTCACCCAAAATGCAACCGATGCCAATATCATCACCCTCCTAAGAACCCATGTCTTCATTGCACAAGTTGTGGTCATGCAGGTCACACAATTCAAACTTGTCGCGTTCTTCAAAAACCAAACCGTAATCAACCCCAAGCCCAACCCAACAATCAAGTGGTGGGCCAAGCCCAATATCAACAACCTTTACTACTACCACCTGCTCAACCCATGGCACAACCCTACTATCAACCCAACTATCCAATGATGCAACCAGTCAAAGTGTTTCAATTGCGGTGATCCAACCCATTTTTGAAACACCTGCCCACGTTTGGTGAACATCATAAATGCCCAAGCTCAAGCCAATCTAGTGAACCAAGCCAATCAAGTCAATCCACCCGCTAGAGGAAGAGTTTTTAACATCAACGCCAACCAGGCTAGAGCGGATAATAACATGGTTAACGGTACGTTTCTCATTAACGGTAGTTATGCATCCATTCTATTTGAAACTGGTACGGATAAGAGTCCCGTGTCCTTAGAGTTTGAACTTATTCTTGAATTACCTCGCGTTAGTCTAGCTGAACCAATCACAGCGGAAGTAGCTGACGGTGAACCTATTACGTTAGACTAAATAATTCGTGATTGCACTCTTACTCTCAACGACCATGATTTTCCAATTGATCTCATTCCTATGAAGTTAGGTAGTTTCGACGTCATCATTGGTATGGACTGGCTTAGTCAGCATCGCACCGAAGTTGTTTGTTATGAGAAGTTTATTCGAATTCCTCTCGCTGACGGTCAAACTTTACGTATTTTTGGTGAAACCCCTTCCAAAGGACTTAAATTGATGTCATGCCTTCAAGCTCGAAGATACCTTCGCAAAGACTATATCGCATTATTAGCTCACATTGTCAAAAAGGAAGGCAAGGAAAAAAAGCTCGAAGACATTCCAATCGTTAAAGAATTTCCTCAAGTGTTTCCCGACGACGTTTCAGGACTTCCTCCTGTGCGAGAAGTCGAATTCTGAATCGATCTTGTACCTGGTGCTACACTAGTCGAAAAATCTCCATATTGGTTGGCCCCATCTAAGATGCAAGAGTTAGCTAGTCAGCTGCAAGAGTTGACTAACAAGGGATTTATACGTCCTAGCTCATCACCTTGGGGTGCGCCGGTTCTATTCGTAAAGAAGAAAGACGGAACTTTTCGAATGTGTATCGACTATCGAGAGCTCAACGAGCTGACTATCAAGAATCGCTATCCTTTACCTCGTATCGATGATCTTCTAGATCAACTACAG
This sequence comes from Scalesia atractyloides, assembly GCA_947069175.1. Taxonomy (NCBI): domain Eukaryota; kingdom Viridiplantae; phylum Streptophyta; class Magnoliopsida; order Asterales; family Asteraceae; genus Scalesia; species Scalesia atractyloides. The sequence goes on from CAMTDV010000001.1 coordinate 7,572,247, forward strand.
GGTGCCACCTGTTTCTCATAAATCGATCTTCGATCTTGTTATTATCGACTTAGAGTACACGAGGAAGATATCCCAAAGACTGCTTTTCGAACTCGTTATGGTCACTACGAATTCATGGTTATGCCTTTTGGTTTGACCAATGCTCCTGCTGTTTTCATGGATTTGATGAATAGGGTGTGTAAACCCTACCTCGATCGTTTTGTCATAGTCTTCATAGATGATATTCTTATTTATTCAAAGACCAAATCCGATCATGAGCGTCATCTTCTACTTATCCTAACACTTTTGAGAACTAGGAAGCTTTATGCTAAGTTCTCAAAATGTGAGTTTTGGTTGAAAGAGGTACAATTTCTTGCTCATGTCGTCAACGAAAAAGGGATACATGTTGACCCTGCAAAGATCAAAGCGGTGCAAGAATGGCAAGCGCCACGCACTCCTACCGAAGTGAGATCATATATGGGTCTAGCTTGGTTATTATCGACGTTTCATCGCAAATTTTTCTCGTATTGCCGTACCACTCACAGCCTTGACTCATAAGGGCAAACCCTTCATTTGGGGGCCCAGGAAAGAAGAGGCTTTCCAAACCTTGAAGCAAAAACTTTGTGATGCACCTATCCTTACTCTTCCTGATGGTTGCGAAGACTTTGTGGTTTATTGTGACGCGTCAGGGCAAGGACTAGGTTGTGTTCTAATGCAAAGAGGAAAGCCTATGCCTCAAGGCAACTCAAAGTACATGAAAAGAACTATACCACTCACGACCTAGAACTTGGAGCAGTCATGTTCACTCTAAAGATATGGAGACACCATCTCTATGGTATCAAGTGTGAAATTTACACTGACCATAAGAGCAAAATATCTTCAATCAAAAAGAGTTGAAGATGAGGCAACGACAATGGGTCGAACTCTTAAATGATTACGATTGTGAAATCCGTTATCATCCTTACAAAGCCAATGTTGTGACTGATGCTCTTAGTCGAAAAGAGTATTGAAACTCCATCCATCTTTTGTGTTCTCAAATTGTGATCGGTCTTCAAAACCGAATTCGAGCAGCCCAACATATTTCTGTCACGGAAAATTATGTGCGAGATGAATTGTCTTGTGGAGCCGAAACCAAATTAGAATCCAAGTCCGATGGAATCCTTTACTATCTAAATCGTATTTGGGTACCTGATCATGACAATCTTCGTGCTTTTCTCATGAACGAGGCCCACAAAACACAATACTCTATGCATCCAGGTGCTGATAAGATGTATCAAGATCTACGATACTCATACTGGTGGCCTGGCATGAAGAAAGACATCGCCTTTTTTGTCTCTAAGTGCCTCACATGTTCTAAGGTTAAAGCTGAACATCAAAGACCTTCAGGAGTACTCGTTCAACCTGAAATACCGGTTTGGAAGTGGGAAAACATAACCATGGACTTCATTACCAAGTTACCTCGCACCTCCAGTGGTTATGACACAATATGGTTATCATTGATCGTCTCACTAAATCAGCTCATTTGATTCCCATCCGCGAAGATTATAAGAAGGAGAAGTTAGCTCGTACATATATATCAATGAAATCGTAAGTCGTCATGGTGTGCCTTTAAGTATCATTTCGGATCGAGACAACCGTTTTACTTCATGAACATGGCAAGCCGTTCAATCAGCGCTCGCTACACGTTTAGATCTCATCACTGCCTTTCACCCTCAAACTGATGGTCAATCTAAGCGCACCATATAAACTCTTGAAGACATGTTGCGAGCATGTGTCATAGACTTCAAGGACAATTGGGACACTCACTTACCGTTAGTTGAATTTTCATACAACAATAGCTACCATTCAAGCATCGACATGGCTCCTTTTGAAGCTTTATATGGTCGTAAATGCCGATTTCCTGTATGTAGGCACGAATTCGGTGAAGCGCAAATCACTAGACCTGAGTTGATTCAAGAAAGACTGATAAAATTCTTCAGATCCGCGATAATCTTCTAGCAGCACGAAGTCGTCAAAAGAGTTACGCTGATAAACGACAAAAGCCATTGGAGTGTTGTATTGGTGATCAAGTACTTTTGAAAATATCACCGTGGAAGGGAGTGGTTCGTTTTGGTCAAAAAGGCAAGCTAGCACCACGCTATGTGGGACCATTCAAAATACTTGAAAGGGTTGGTCCTGTAGCTTACAAGCTTAACTTGCCAGAAGAACTCAATAGAATTCATCCCACATTCCATGTATCAAACTTGAAAAAGTGTCTCGCCGATGAAAATCTCCATATACCGTTAGAAGATATTCAGATTGATGAATCAATGCATTTCGTTGAAAGACCTGTAGAAATCATGGACTTCTGTGAAAATCGTTTAAGACGAAGTCGTATTCCAATAGTAAGGGTGCGGTGGGAGTCAAAATGAGGACCAGAGTTTACTTGGGAACGCGAAGACTCAATGCGTGAAAAATGCTCACATCTCTTTCTAGTTACATCTACTACTTAAATTTCGGAACAAAATTTCTAAAAGTAAGGGATACGGTAAAAATACCGACATCTCTTTCCAGTTAAATTTCGGGATGAAGTTGAAAAACTTATAAGGGCATTAATGGCAGGATTAGAGGGTAAGAGAATGAGAAAGAAGGCTATGGAGTGGAAGAAAACTACTGAAATCGCAACAGACTCTAATGGATCTTCGTCTTTGAATGTCGAAAAACTTGTTAAAGAAATCACCATGCGGTCAAGAAACTAGATTCTGATTTTGCTTAGGTGTTATTTTCAGCGAATTTTGAAATACAAACTTGTTTGCTTCATTTCCCTTGGCATACATGAGCGTAATCTTGAAAAATATTCATTAACAATTAGTTTCTTTGTAAACCTTATGGCTTTTATTCTGTTTTAGAATCTCCACATGTTCTGTTAGATTATCCAAGAGTAAAACAATATTTATAAAAAGGCTCCTCGTGCTATTTGAAGAGCTACGAATATTACTGCACACTTAATTGGTTTAATTTCACATTCCATCGTTTTGTGCCATTTCATATTTTTACATTAGTGAGATGGTTTCTGTAAAACACATGTGTTGTAGTGTGTGGTAACATAATCAAATCGTTGTTATCAAGTATCATCTTGACCCATTTCATATTTTTCTTCAATTTTTATACTTCAAATCGTTGTTATCTTGAATCTGCTGCAAGTTCTATGATCCTGCAGTTTCAAAGCAAACCGATTCTAAGATGCAGAAGATGAGTTTTAGAGAGTTATGAGAACAAATGATTAAAAAATTCTTTATATAGTACTAGGAAGTTTTGCATACTCTGATCAATAACTAGAATCATCATTTATTTAACACCATGGAAGTTTACATATTATGATCATCCACCACAATCATTTGTATAGCCCCTCGGAATTTTACATACTATGACGAATCACTAGAACCGAGGACTTGTAGTAACTAGTAAAGGGGACTTCTTATGAACTACAAGTCCATATGTCTCACTCATGTCCAAGTCCTCGTGTTTGACTCCATTTGGCAATCCCACATCAAACTTATATACGATATTTGCTAATGCAAGCTCCATGATAGCTACACCAAATTGAACACCAGGGCATGATCGTCGACCAGCACCAAATAGAAGCCACTCAAAATGAGCGCCTTTGTAGCTAAATGGATTTTTCAAGAACCTTTCTTGTCTAAACTCTTCTGGTTCTTCCCACAATGCATGATCTCTTTCTATTGCACACGCACTATGACTTTTACTTCTTCAGTTGCCATTCGTGGAACAAGAAGTGGGGCTGGTATATGTAGTCGGAAGTTCTCTTTTGTGATGGCTCTTAGGTAATGCATTCTCTCCAAATCCTCCTCGGTAATCATGGATTTTCCTTGGCATACTTCTGCTACCTCGTGTTGTAGCTTTTTCATTACTCTAGGGTGTCTTACATGCTAGACTTTTTGATGCAGTGTCCATTCCACCAAGAAATACATCCTATAATAAACACAGTATTTAATGTAACATTCATGTAAAACGGGTTCCAAAACCCGCTCCGTTTGAGAATCAAGTATTTATTAAAAATACGTTACGCATTTATTTATTGGTGTTACTTAATCTTTTTGGTTGTTTATGGTTAATAAATAAATAACATAATTAAAAATAATAATCAATAAAAGGATAAATAAAATAATTAAACCTTAATAAAAAATAATAAAATAATCAAAAGGGGTAACCGGGTTTCGAACCCGGGTCCCCAACAAACCCTCACACACCAAAACACCACTGAGCTGCACGCACCTTATGTTCAAAGACCCAAAACAAATAAACTTAATACACAAACCAACCTAAAACCTGCAAATTCAAATAACGGAACCTGTAACCACCCATGTCCAATCAAATCAAGATCTCCGATTCCCTTTAACAAACATAACTGCTATCCATCATTAGGAGTAACCGTAATTGGGTTAATTCTTGTGAAACTACCGAAAATCATGAGTTTTAAAAACCTTCAAAATCAAAACCGAAATCGATATTAATTGATTACACTATAACTACAACCCTTGTTGTCTGATTGAACTCGCCTATTTCAAAAGCAAATTCTGTTCATTCTCTGCTCGTAATACCCTCGCTGGAGACTCGCCGGAATTCATCACCGGAAAACCGAAATATACTTCCAAGTTTGGTATAATCCTCTTAATCCTTTCAATACTTTTTGTTTAGTGTGAGATGATTCTTAAAGCAACTAATCAAAACTATTTTAAATTATGTTTTTGTTTGTGAAGAAATGAAGCTTTAAAAAGTATATTAATATAAATAAAAACGGGTTAGACACACAGTCTAATGGTGGACTGTGTGCGTCATCATCAAGCATGTCCCGGGTTCGAGTCCTATACGTGTCCGATTCTCTAAAATAAAAACCAACTTTTTTTTATTTTAAAACATTTAGAGCATCTTTCAAAGAAGTTAATAGAAACAATATAATATCAGATCATACTGGGTTAGACACCCAGCCCAATTGGTAGGGCTGGGTGCAACACAGAACAGGGGTGCGGGTTCGATTTAAGGGCTATGCACCGGTTCAATGATTTTTAAACATTTTTAAATAAATAAATTCAGAACTAACTTAACTAGTATATAAATATAATTAAATTAGAGATTATTTCGGGTTAGACATGTAGCTCAGTTGGTAGAGCTGCGTGCACGTATACGGGAGGTCATGAGTTCGAACCTCACACGCTGCCAATAATATGCAAGTCAAACCGGTCAACCCGGTCAAACCCTGAAAAGGGTATTTTTTTAATAATCAATTTCTTTATTATTTTAACTAAAAATCAATTAAAAATACTTATAAATAAGACTTTTTAAGTTAAAAATTATGATAAATACCACAAAAATAAACCTAAAAATCTAATAAAAAGAATTAATTAAAATATTAACTTTTATTTATTTATCGAATTATTACGTTATTATTTAGGTTAGTTACTCTCGTGATTAAATCCAAATTCGTGCGCTCTCATCATCAAACTAAGGAAACGCACCCACTGTGAGTGAATTCTTACAAATTCCCCTTTTTAATCCATGTTTTGGGGTGTATCATGTGCCGTTTATATATTTTAATTGTTCAAACATTTGTGCTAACACCATCATATGATCTAATGTGTATGTAGTATTTTGTGGTTGTTATATGTGGTTACATTTTATCATTCCAGTGCAATCATTCATATAAGGCCCATCAGTTCCTCGTTGGATACGAGTTGAGCATCGCGTGCCTCATTAGATCGGCTCTGTTTGATTGAGCCTTGATCTCACAGCTCATCATTTATCATGTTTATGTGTACATTGTTGGTGTTATGTGGTTTGTGTGTTTAGATTATATATACATATGCTCATATTTTGTCCATGCACATTTTTATTAAATTAATAGAAGTAACTAATTTGGTTAAATGTTTAATTTAGATTCACTCGCCAACTTTTGTTGACCCAAACTTTTATTTTACACGTGATACAGGTAAACAGGCTGGGGAGAGGAACATTTAGGATTGGGCTTAGAAGATGAATAAAATATGTCTTGTTTAGAACAATATTTCTTGTGTTTTTATGTTTCTATGTGTTTGGATATTTTCTTTTAATAAATATGAAACTTAATTATAGTAAATGTCATGAGCTTTGATGAAAACCAATTATGCCCCGACTTCTATTTCCGCTACGGGTCAGGATGTGACATTTAAAGAATTAAACATACGCGATTTGTTTTGGATCAAACCAGAATAGGTTATTTTACTTAATCTTAGCAAGATAATAAGACCAATATATATTACAGAGCTATAGGCTGCTTGTTTAACACTAGTTTTTTTAATATAGAAATCAATGATCTCAACTATTATTACACTTTCATATAATACTATATCAGTTATGTTGGGTTAATCTGTTGTTTTACGACTCATGGTTCAAATGGTTATTTGTTTATGGGTAATTTAAAAAAATAATAATAATGTTTAAACTATATAGAAATGTTTGAAAATTTATATGTATATTTTTTATTTTCCCCTCCATTAAAAGCCTCTTTACTTTCATTAATGTTATGTTCTTTAGTTAACTTAAGGAGAGAAAAGAAAGGATTCTCCCTTTTTCTTTTCTTTTCTTTCCAATCATATCCAAATTAGAATGATGAATTTTAGGTAAAAAAACACCTTTTTTCCTTCTTTTATCTTATTTAATGAAACTCTGGAACATAGCGTAAGAAGGTGTTTTTGAGTTCTCTTACTAACTACACTCTCATATATATATATATATATATATATATATATATATATATATATATATATATATATATATAGAGTGAACTGTGTGAACTAATCTGAGTCATTGGATTATATTATCTAGACATTTTTAAACAATGACAAGATTGTAATTATAATGTTGTAACTTCCCTTTAAATTAATTGACAGAAGGGTATTTGCGTCTTTTGTAAATTGCATTAATTACACAATATAATTAAAATTCCTAAAATCTTGCTAGTTTCCGTATATACAAGATACACATTTGTTAGTGTATACACATGTGCACAGTTTCGATAGTATTAGTTTATACAAGATACACAGATGTTAGTTTATACACATGTGTACAGTCTTGCTAATTATCAATTTATACAAGATACACAGCTGTTAGTTTATACACATATGTAATTAAATAATACACATGTGTATAAATCTGGTTTATACTGACATGTGGAACAAGATGTAATTATACATAAGTGTATAAGTCTTGTATGTACTGACATGTATACATATATGTAAAAAACATAATTTAATTAGGTTTAATATTTAATTTTAAAAAGAACATAAGAGTTTATTTAAAAATAAACATTAGCCCTTTAATCTCTTATAATTTAAATAATAGAGAAATATTTAAAAATGAGAGAGAGAGAGATAGAGTTAAGAGAGGAGAAAATTAAGGGATTTAATTAAAAGTACTCGACTAATATCAATTTTACCCTTTAATCTAAAAAGTGATCAAATGCCAAAATTAGTTCACTCAGTTCACTCTCAAGAAGTTGTTCACAAATGATCCTAATCATATATATATATATATATATATATATAGGGAACGTTCATTTGAGAAGAACTTTAATGTAAGAAGAAAAAAAAAGAAATGGTATAACTCCTCTAATTAATTATGTTATCTCATTAAGAAAACCAAAACATTTTATCCTACACATTTCAAAATTTATCCTACATATGTCTTACATTTACCGGAATTTACCCTACACACATGTAAATTTACCCTACACATTTCAAAATTTATCCTATACATGTCGAAAATTGTCCTACACCATAAATTATTTTATCTTGAAAGAATATATGAAAAAAATGAGTTACAAGTTTAATTAATTAGCTAATTAATTACAATTATAGATTTACCTATATGCTCTTTTTCATAACAATAAATACACACATTAAATGAAGTAAATGGAGAATTTCTATTGTTTTAAAGTTATTATTTTTATTTTTACAAAATTTTTCTTCTCATTTGAACTCTCCAATATATATATATATATATATAATATATATATATATATATATATATATATATATATATATATATATATATAATATATATAGTGGGTAACATTAGGGAACCGACTCAAACGAACTCCGATTGGACTCATTCCAGCGGCGTTGTAACAGCCTCGTTGAACCCTAACTAGGATCTCTTAACCCAAACCCATAAATCCTAACCGCTAAACCCTAAATATATTAGGGATTGGCTTTTAGGGTTTTTTATTAGGGTTTTGCTGTAGGGTTAATAGTTAGTATTTAGAGTTTAGCTTTTAGGGTTTATAGTTTAGATTTTACGGTTTAGCTTATGTTTTAGCCTTATTGTTTACTTTTAGGGCTTAGATTTAGAGTTAAGGATTTAGGGTTAAAAGATCCTAGTTAACGTTCGACGAGCCAGTTCCAATGCCACTAGAATGAGTTCAATCGGAGTTCGTTTGAATCGGTTCCCCACTTTTTTAGTGTTTCCCAAAAAATCATCCCCTATATATGGGATAGAAAAAAAACCCATATTAGTTAAGAAAACTAGGAAACCCAAATGAATGGACTTTAATTGACAGAAGGGTATTTGCATCTTTTGTAAATTGCATTAATTACACAATATAATTAAAATTCCTAAAATCTTGCTAGTTTCCGTATATACAAGATACACATTTGTTAGTGTATACACATTTGTACAGTTTCGATAGTATTAGTTTATACAAGATACACAGATGTTAGTTTATACACATATGTACAGTCTTGCTAATTATCAATTTATACAAGATACATAGCTGTTAGTTTATACACATATGTAATTAAATAATACACATGTGTATAAATCTGGTTTATACTGACCTGTGGGAACAAGATGTAATTATACACAAGTGTATAAGTCTTGTATGTACTGACATGTATACATATATGTAAAAAACATAATTTAATTAGGTTTAATATTTAATTTTAAAAAGAACATAAGAGTTTATTTAAAAATAAACATTAGCCCTTTAATCTCTTATAATTTAAATAATAGATAAATAATTAAAAATGAGAGAGAGAGAGAGAGAGAGAGAGAGTTAAGAGAGGAGAAAATTAAGGGATTTTAATTAAAAGTACTTGACTAATATCAATCTTACCCTTTTAATCTAAAAAGTGATCAAATGCCAAGACTAGTTCACTCAGTTCACTCTCAAGAAGTTGTTCACAAATGATCCTATATATATATATATATATATATATAATATATATATATATATATATATATATATATATATATATATATGGGAATGTTCATTTGAGAAGAACTTTAATGTAAGAAGAAAAAAAAAAGAAATGGTATAACTCCTCTAATTAATTATGTTATCTCATTAAGAAAACAAAAACATTTTATCCTACACATTTCAAAATTTATCCTACATATGTCTTACATTTACCGGAATTTACCCTACACACATGTAATTTTACCCTACACATTTCAAAATTTATCCTATACATGTCGAAAATTGTCCTACACCATAAATTATTTTATCTTGAAAGAATATATGAAAAAAATGAGTTACAAGTTTAATTAATTAGCTAATTAATTACAATTATAGATTTACCTATATGCTCTTTTTCATAACAATAAATACACACATTAAATGAAGTAAATGGAGAATTTCTATTGTTTTAAAGTTATTATTTTTATTCTTACAAAATTTTTCTTCTCATTTGGACTCTCCAATATATATATATATAATATATATATATATATATATATATATATATATATATATATATATATATATATAGTGGGTAACATTAGGGAACCGACTCAAACGAACTCCGATTGGACTCATTCCAGCGGCGTTGTAACAGGCTCGTTGAACCGTAACTAGGATCTCTTAACCCAAACCCCTAAATCCTAACCGTTAAACCCTAAATATATTAGGGATTGGCTTTTAGGGTCTTTTATTAGGGTTTTGCTGTAGGGTTAATAGTTAGTATTTAGAGTTTAGCTTTTAGGGTTTATAGTTTAGATTTTACGGTTTAGCTTATGTTTTAGGCTTATTGTTTACTTTTAGGCTTAGATTTAGAGTTTAGCATTTAGGGTTAAAAGATCCTAGTTAAGGTTCGACGAGCCAGTTCCAATGCCACTAGAATGAGTTCAATCGGAGTTCGTTTAAATCGGTTCCCCACTTTTTTAGTGTTTCCCAAAAAATCATCCCCTATATATGGGATAGAAAAAAAAACCCATATTAGTTAAGAAAACTAGGAAACCCAAATGAATGGACTTTAATTGACAGAAGGGTATTTGCGTCTTTTGTAAATTGCATTAATTACACAATATAATTAAAATTCCTAAAATCTTGCTAGTTTCCGTATATACAAGATACACATTTGTTTGTGTATACACATGTGTACAGTTTCGATAGTATTAGTTTATACAAGATACACAGATGTTAGTTTATACACATATGTACAGTCTTGCTAATTATCAATTTATACAAGATACACAGCTGTTAGTTTATACACATATGTAATTAAACAATACACATGTGTATAAATCGGTTTATACTGACCTGTGGGAACAAGATGTAATTATACACAAGTGTATAAGTCTTGTATGTACTGACATGTATACATATATGTAAAAAACATAATTTAATTAGGTTTAATATTTAATTTTAAAAAGAACATAAGAGTTTATTTAAAAATAAACATTAGCCCTTTAATCTCTTATAATTTGAATAATAGAGAAATAATTAAAAATGAGAGAGAGAGAGAGATAGAGTTAAGAGAGGAGAAAATTAAGGGATTTTAATTAAAAGTACTTGACTAATATCAATCTTACCCTTTTAATCTAAAAAGTGATCAAATGCCAAGATTAGTTCACTCAGTTCACTCTCAAGAAGTTGTTCACAAATGATCCTAATCATATATATATATTATATATATATATATATATATATATATATATATATATATATATATATATATATATATATATATATGGGAATGTTCATTTGAGAGAACTTTAATGTAAGAAGAAAAAAAAAGAAATGGTATAACTCCTCTAATTAATTATGTTATCTCATTAAGAAAACCAAAACATTTTATCCTACACATTTCAAAATTTATCCTACATATGTCTTACATTTACCGGAATTTACCCTACACACATGTAAATTTACCCTACACATTTAAAAATTTATCCTATAAATGTCGAAAATTGTCCTACACACATAAATTATTTTATCTTGAAAGAATATATGAAAAAAATGAGTTACAAGTTTAATTAATTAGCTAATTACTTACAATTATAGATTTACCTATATGCTCTTTTTCATAACAATAAATACACACATTAAATGAAGTAAATAGAGAATTTCTATGGTTTTAAAGTTATTATTTTTATTCTTACAAAATTTTTCTTCTCATTTGAACTCTCCAATATATATATTTATATATATATATACATATATATAGGGGTAACATTAGGGAACCGGCTCAACGAACTCCGATTGGACTCATTCCAGCGGCGTTGTAGCAGGCTCGTTGAACCCTAACTAGGATCTCTTAACCCAAACCCCTAAATCCTAACCGCTAAACCCTAAATATATTAGTGATTGGCTTTTAGGGTCTTTTATTAGGGTTTTGCTGTAGGGTTAATAGTTAGTATTTAGAGTTTAGCTTTTAAGGTTTATAGTTTAGATTTTACGGTTTAGCTTATGTTTTAGCCTTATTGTTTACTTTTAGGGCTTAGATTTAGAGTTAACGATTTAGGGTTAAAAGATCCTAGTTAAGGTTCGACGAGCCAGTTCCAATGCCACTAGAATGAATTCAATCGGAGTTCGTTTAAATCGGTTCTCCACTTTTTTAGTGTTTCCCAAAAATCATCCCCTATATATGGGATAGAAAAAAAACTCATATTAGTTAAGAAAACTAGGAAACCCAAATAATGGACTTTAATTGACAGAAGGGTATTTGCGTCTTTTGTAAATTGCATTAATTACACAATATAATTAAAATTCCTAAAATCTTGCTAGTTTCCGTATATACAAGATACACATTTGTTAGTGTATACACATGTGTACAGTTTCGATAGTATTAGTTTATACAAGATACACAGATGTTAGTTTATACACATATGTACAGTCTTGCTAATTATCAATTTATACAAGATACATAGCTGTTAGTTTATACACATATGTAATTAAATGATACACATGTGTATAAATCTGGTTTATACTGACCTGTGGGAACAAGATGTAATTATACACAAGTGTATAAGTCTTGTATGTACTGACATGTATACATATATGTAAAAAACATAATTTAATTAGGTTTAATATTTAATTTAAAAAGAACATAAGAGTTTAATAAAAAATAAACATTAGCCCTTTAATCTCTTATAATTTAAATAATAGAGAAATAATTAAAAATGAGAGAGAGAGAGAGAGAGTTAAGAGAGGAGAAAATTAAGGGATTTTAATTAAAAGTACTTGACTAATATCAATCTTACCCTTTTAATCTAAAAAGTGATCAAATGCCAAGATTAGTTCACTCAGTTCACTCTCAAGAAGTTGTTCACAAATGATCCTAATATATATATATATATATATATATATATATGGGAATGTTCATTTGAGAAGAACTTTAATGTAAGAAGAAAAAAAAAGAAATGATATAACTCCTCTAATTAATTATGTTATCTCATTAAGAAAACAAAAACATTTTATCCTACACATTTCAAAATTTATCCTACATATGCCTTACGTTTACCGGAATTTACCCTACACACATGTAAATTTACCCTACACATTTCAAAATTTATCCTATACATGTCGAAAATTGTCCTTCACCATAAATTATTTTATCTTGAAATAATATACGAAAAAAATGAGTTACAAGTTTTATTAATTAGCTAATTAATTACAATTATAGATTTACCTATATGCCCTTTTTCATAACAATAAATACACACATTAAATGAAGTAAATGGAGAATTTCTATTGTTTTAAAGTTATTATTTTTATTCTTACAAAATTTTTCTTCTCATTTGAACTCTCCAATATATATATATATATATATATATATATATATATATATATATATATATATATATATATATATATATATATATATAGTGGGTAACATTAGGGAACCGACTCAAACGAACTCCGATTGGACTCATTCCAGCGGCGTTGTAACAGGCTCGTTGAACCCTAACTAGGATCTCTTAACCCAAACCCCTAAATCCTAACCGCTAAACCCTAAATATATTAGGGATTGTGTCACACCCCGACCCGCAGCGGAAATAGGTGATCGGGGCATGATTGGGTTTTCATCGAAGCTAATGACATTTATTATAATGTTTCATATTTATTATTACAATTTTAAAGAAGATCATACAATCAAATCATACAAGTACAACATGTTCTATACATCTTTCTAGTCTTCATTATTTTTCTTCTAAGGCAATTTCCTATGATTTCCTTGCTTCATCCTGTTCACCTGTATCATGTGTAAAAATGGTTTTTGGATCAACAAAAAGTTGGCGAGGGAATCCTATGAAAATATTTAAACGTGTTTATTGTATTGATTATAAAATAAAGTGCATAACCGCATATGAGTAAATGTAGATGTAAATTTATTCACAAAACACATAATATTAAATATTGCACACACATACAACAATTGATTGTTTTGAGGCACGCGTTGTTCAACTCGTCTCCCACGAGTAACTGATGGGCCTAATGAATGAGTTTTGAGGCACGCGTTGTTCAACGAACTGATGGGCCTAATGAATGAGTTTTGAGGCACGCGTTGTTCAACTCGTCTCCCACGAGGAACTGATGGGCCTAATAAATAATTTGCATACAACTTGACAATATGTAATACATAACAACAAACAATATTTACATTCTAAGTTTAGATCATATAATGGTATAGCACGAGTTTGAATAAGCGAATTAATTTAAGTGACACATGATACACCCCAAAACATGAATAAAAAGGGGAATTTGTAATAATTCACTCACAGTGGGTGCGTTTCTTGGATTGATGATGAATGCGCACAAATTCGGATTTAATCGGCAAGGGAACTAACCTAAATAATAACATAATAGTTCGATAAATAAATAAACATTTATTTGCGATTAATATTTTTAATTAGTGTTCTTAATGGGATTGTTAGGTTTATTTTTGTGAGTTCAAGGAAGTTTTCTAACTTTAAAAATATTATTTTTAAGTATTTTTAATTGATTTTTAAATAAAATAAATAAATAAAAGAAAATAAACTTTTTGACTTTTTTGACCAGTTGACCGTTGACCAGTTGACCGTTGACCGTTTGACCGGTCGGACCATGTTTATTATATGCGCTGAGTGAGGTTCGAACTCGTGACCTCTCGTATACGTGCACGCAGCTCTACCAACTGAGCTACGTGTCAAACCCGAAATATTTCTGTTTTTAATTATACTTATATACTATTTAGATTTATCCAGAAATCATTTATTTTTAAAAAGAATTTTAATTATATCGAACCGGTGCACATAACAGGTCTCGAACCCGGGACCTGTTGTTTAACGTTGCACACAGTCCACCGCTGGACTGTGTGTCTAACCCGAGTTATAACCCGATTTATATTAAATATATACACAACCTAAACTTCATCTTCTTCGTTAAAACAACCCAGAACTCCCAATCCCGACTGTTAGCCCACAATTTTCGATTCCCAGTTTTAAACAAATGCATATAAACAGTATTGAAGAAAGTTAAATATTTGTACCGATTGGGCGAGGTGTTAGACTTTTCGGTTTAACTCCGACAGTAAATTCCGGTTGACTTCCGACGATAGCAGATTATTCCGGCGAAGTGTAACTTGTGACAGAGGATCTACAGAGAGTTTGAAGTGAGTGTGGTGCTTTCTGTCTAAGCTCTAGAGGTCTTATTTTAGAGTAAGGCAGAAGGGATGAAATGGATTCGGTTTTCCGGCGACTTGCAGAGAATTCCGGCGATGTATTTCTTGCGACAGAGACTCTACAGGGAGTTTAAGGTGAGTGTGGGTGATTTCGGTATGAGCTCTAGATGTCCTGTTTATAAAGTAAAGCAACCGTGGGATAGATTCTTCGGTTTTCCGGCGATAACTTCCGGTTAACTTGCAGAGGATTCCGGCGACTTGCGGCGAGGTTTTCAGAGCGAGTTTGAGAGAGTAAGTTTGATAGACTCGCGAGCTCAAATGGTGAATACATCGATGTAAAGTATAACTCGATTTTAATTACATTTCGGTTATGATTTTGACGATTTGAATGAGTGGCTTTAAGGTTTTTGGTTATAACTGACGTTTATCATCAGTTACACACGTTTAATCGTAAGGAAAAATGTTAATTGAGCTTGATTGCTTGGATTGTGTTTTCGACAGTTACTGGTTTCCGCCCTTTTTGAATTGCAGGTTTGACTTTTGTTTGTATATATCAATTAAATTGTTTGAATAAAAACCAATCAATGTGTGTAGCTCAGTGGTGTGTGTTGCGTGTGGGTTCGATGGAGACCCGGGTTCGAAACCCGGCTATCCCATTTATTTTTTTTATTCAGTATTTCTTAGAAATTTTAAATTCTAGTTTTTAAATTCTAATATATTTATTGATTATGTATCGTTTAAAATTAAAATAAACAATATATACGCGACGAAAATTTTGACTGACTATTCGGTTAATAAACGAAGCGGGTTTTGGAAACCCGTTTTTTTACGGATGTTACAGTATCCCCTACTTTTAGATATTTCGTCCCGAAATTGAAGTAGTGGTGTGTTTGACTCGAAAGGGGGGTGGTTTTGACAATTACATACTTAGAAGGGGGTAAAAGTTTAAATTTTATTTGAGGCGGTAATGTTCCTAGTAAGGGTTGAATACCCTGCTATAGGAATCGCTTTTTGATGCCTAAGATTAAGAATATTGATATACAAAGTTGATTGACTAGGTATGATCTCATGCACAAGAGTTCTGAGAGAATCGATACGTTTGGAAAGATAAGGTTATATCCTAAAACAAAACTTCTACCACTAAAACCTACATGGAACTTCTCATAACCGCCTGACAATGCCTCTGATCCTTTGGCAAGAATACTTATATATAGGAAGTACCAGCGGCGTATCCACCATATTCTTGTCAAATTTTCATTGGTTTTATCAGTAAGTTATGATTAGTTCTATGATGTAACTCCAGAACATAAACAAACACAACAACCAAAGCTTGAGTCTTAATTCTGATAGTATACATGTTTGAATGATGACAGTACCTCTCTCGTTTGTTATGATGGAGAGGTTAGTCTATGTGGAAGTGAGACACAGCCCAACTTCTTTAAATGATGAGATTGAAATACGTTGAGATGTATGATGATATGAATGCTAAATCAGTGAGTATAAAACAAACTTCAACCATGACATTACTAAATCCTACATGGAACTTCTCATAACCGCCTGATAATGCCTCTGATCCTTTGGCACGAATACTTATATATAGGAAGTACCAGCGGCGTATCCACCATATTCTTGTCAAATTTTCATTGGCTTTGTCAGTAAGTTATGATTAGTTCTATGTGACTCTAAAACATAAACAAACACAACAACCAAACTTGAGTCTTAATTCTAAAAGTATACATGATTGAATGATGACAGTACCTCTCTCGTTTGTTATGATGAAGAGGTTAGTCTCGGTAAAAGTGAGACACAACCCAACTTCTTTAAATGATGAGGCTGAGATACGTCGTGAGGTATGATGATATGAATGTTAAATCAATGAGTATAAAACAAAACTATTAGTAATTCGCATTAAGATTCTTGGATAAATTTCCAATTTATAATTGAGAGTACGTGAAAATTGAGATAACATAAAGAAAAAAACATAAAAACTAAGCGGTTGGAGTTGAATCTTGATTTTTGGTGAAGAAAACTAGTTGGGTGGTTCGTTTGGGCCGTCATTATCTTCAACAGGATTGGCGTTGATGTTGTAAACTCTTCCTCTTGCTGGTGGCCTAGTGGTTAGGTTTTCTTGATTTGCTTGGTTAACTGGGTTTGCTTGAGCTTGGGCGTTTATGATGTTAACCAATTGAGGGCACGTGTTTCTAAAGTGGGTAGGGTCGCCACAATTGAAACAAGCTCGAACATATGGAAACATGGGGTATTGGGGTTGTTGATATGTTTGGATCATGTTTTGAGTAGAGGGTGAGGTTTGGTTTTGAGGGGTGCGGCAAACCTTGCTCAAATGACCATAGCGTCCACAATTTGCACATAGTCGACAAGGTAAGGTAGATGGATGGTGATAAAAACAGGTGTTGCATTGAGGGTGAGGTCCAAGGTAAGGTTTCTTATTTGGGTAAATTGAGTTGGGTGCTACTTGAGTGATTGGGATAGCTTGGAGGGGTATGGTGTCACACCCCGACCCGCAGCGGAAAAGGTGACCGGGGCATGATTGGGTTATCATCAAAGCTCATGACATTTATTATACGTTTCATATTCATTAATACAATTTAATGGAAATCTACAATAAATGATACAACATGTTCTAACTATCAGTCTAAGCTTCTTGGTTCTCTTCTAAGGCATATCCTATGTTTTCCTTGCTTCAACCTGTTCACCTGTATCATGTGTAAAAAGGTTTTTGGATCAACATAATGTTGGCGAGTGAATCCTATGGAAAAACATTTGAACAAGTTTATCCAATTGATTATAAATAATGTGCATACCACATATGAGTAAATGTAGATGTAAATTTATTCACACAACACATAATATTGAATATTGAATACACATACACCAAATGATTGTTTTGAGGCACGCGTTGTTCGACTCGTCTCCCACGAGGAACTGATGGGCCTAATGAATGAGTTTTGAGGCACGCGTTGTTCCACGAACTGATGGGCCTAATGAATGAGTTTTGAGGCACGCGTTGTTCTTACGAACTGATGGGCCTAATGAATGAGTTTTGAGGCGCGCGTTGTTCTTACGAACTGATGGGCCTAATGCATGAGTTTTGAGGCACGCGTTGTTCTTACGAACTGATGGGCCTAATGAATGAGTTTTAAGGCACGCGTTGTTCAACTCGTCTCCCACGAGGAACTGATGGGCCTACATAAATTGCATACAACTTTGACAATATGTAATACATCACAAACAACAATAGTTACATTCTAGTTTAAATCATATAATGGTATAGCACGAGTTTGCATAAGAGAATTAGTTTAAGCGACACATGATACACCCCAAAACATGAATAAAAAGGGGAGTTTGTAAGAATTCACTCACATTGGGTGCGTTCGGTTGATGAGGTTGAGTGCACGCGTAATGGTTTTAACCGCGAGTGAAATTAACCTAGATAAATAGCATTTTGGTTCGGTAAGTAAACGGATTTTATTAATCTATTTTAGTAGGATTGTCGGGTGTATTTTTGTGAGTTTGAGGCTATTTTCTAACCTTAAAAATGTTATTTTTAAGTATTTTTAATTGATTTTTTAATTAAAATAATTAAATAAAAATAATAAAAAAATATTTGATTTTTGCTACAGTTGACTTTGACCGTTGACTTTGACTGAGCGTTGACCGGTTCGAAGGCATATTGTTGTGCGCCGGGTGAGGCTCGAACCCGAGACCTCCCGTACGCGTGCACGTAGCTCTACCAACTGAGCTACGTGTCTAACCCGTTATATATCTGATTTTAATTACATATATACATTAATTAGAATTAAACAGAAATCCTTTATTTTTAAAAACGATTTAAATCACAAAACCGGTGCGCTCCACAGGTCTCGAACCCGGGACCTGTGGGTTAGCGTACACACAGTCCACCGCTGGACTGTGTGTCTCACTTGGTTATAAACTCGGTTATCAATATACTTAACATATATCTAAAACAATCCGGTTCAGTTTTGCGGAAAAATGAATTTTTATTAAGGCAGCGTGTGAGGGACAATACTCGAACCCGAGACCTTAGCTTCAAAGTGCACACAGTCCACCGCTGGACTGTGTGTCTAACCCGGTAAATAACTGGATTTTAATTATACTTAACTATTACCGAAACTTCGTCTTCTTCACTGGTTTTCACCGGAAGTGACGACTGTCTGATTCGAAGTGTTGATTCAGGTTTCTTTAGCGTTGTATGATCAATTACAGACGAGATAAAAGTAAAAAGGAAAGGAATTAGGCGTGAAAAGTACCGACTGTTTCTCCTCTGTTTTCCGGCAGAACTCCGGTGGCAGCAAGTTCTTCCGGCGACGAGTGTCTTGCAGCTGAGAGTCTTCCGAAAGCTTACAAAGGGTGTGGGTGACTTCGGTAAAAGTTTAGGGGGTTCAGTAAAGCTCAGAGGTTAATGATACGGTTTTCCGGTGATGTATCAAATATTTCCGGCGAGTGATTTTTCGCCGAGAAAGGGTGCGATTTGAGTGTGAAAGATTTCTGGTGAGTAGTAGGTGAATTTATAGGGTAGTATCGAGATGTATGGGGTCTGAATTCGGTCTAAATTCGAAGTCAGCCGTTCTCCGGCGGTTATGGCTGATGTCGCGGGTTCAGACGTCGGTTATAACCGTTGTGAGAGTTAAGTCTTCGGTTAAATTGAGCGAAAACGTAATTAAACGGCGAAGTCGTCGGGATTTCCGACGACTGCTAATTGGGCGCAATTACTGAATTTGATTTCCGAACTTTAATATTTGAATTAAATGTTTCCTGCTATTACCATAAAACCAAAGCGGCGGAGCGGTTGTTCGGTTGAGTGATAAGTGTTTGATTGAGCCGGTACAGACCCGAGTTCGAAACCCGGCATGAGTAAAACATTTTTATTTTGCGATTTTTATCAGTTTTTTCAAAAACTAAATATATACCCCCGCATAATAATTGATTACGTGTCGTTTAAAATTATTTTGGGCATTTAATTCGCAACGAAAATTTTAACTGACTGTTCGGTTGATAAACGGAGCGGGTTTGGTAAATCCGTTTTTGACGGATGTTACATATGGCTTGTGAAGTTGGTTGATTGTGTTGGGTGACAGCGAAAATTTGGCCATCTCGTTTTCTCTTAGAAATGGGTTGAGAAGGGGATTCGGTTTGGGTGGAGTTTGAGGTTTCAGTTGATGCTTTATCCTTCTTCTTCTCCTCCTTGAAGTCCTTATTTCGTATGCGGTTCTCGGTGAGCTTTGTAGCTAACTCCATTGCTGCTTCCAAAGTTGCAGGTGTGGTGCTTATTACAGAGTCTTGAATTTTTAAAGGAAGACCTCGAATGTAGTGCTCGATCAAACGGTAGAGAGGAGTGAACAAGTTGGGGAGATTTAACTCAAGGAATCTCTTGTTGTATGTGGTGTGGTCGCCTTCCTTTTGTTTCAAAGAATAGAACTCATCCTCCAATTTCTTGATTTCACTTCTTGGGCAAAACCGTCTTGTCATGATTTTCTTCAACTCTTTCCAAGTCAAAGTCATAGCATCTTCAACACCTCGTTTGGCCTTCTCTGTATTCCACCATGTAAGTGCTATTCCAAGTAAACGACCGGTAGCATATCGCACTTTGCGATCATCGGGGCAATCGAAATTTAGAAAAGTGTTTTCCATTTCTTCAAACCAATGGAGGAGAGCGGTGACACCTTCAGTCCCTTCGTATTTTGGAGGGTCGCAGGATTTGAAATGCTTAAAGGTGCATTTAGTGGTAATTGGGGGAGGGTTGACAACATTTTGATCTTCTTGATTGACGGGATTAGCGGTAAGGGCTTGTTGAACTTGAACTACAATGTTGGGTATTACGGCAGCCATTTGTTGAGCGATTTGGGCAGCCATGCGCTCGCGGGCTCTTCCTGGTTTCATCTTCCTACGAGCGAGATTAGAAGACATCTACAAGGAATACATATCAAGAGTATGAGTTGGACGTTTTAGGGGTCATGTGTCGTATTTAGGAATGAACATTCATAAAATAAATATAGAATAATAAATCTACTACATCCATAGGATGTCTGGGGCTTTGCTCGTAATTGGGCTTTGCATGCCGCCATACTTCACCTTCGTAATCATGTGGGCCCCCATGATTACTGGGTTTTTCATATGGTTCGCATGTGTTAGCCTGATTACGTACACTAAAACCCGGAGAAAATCGAGAAATATGTATGTAACGTATGAAGTTCGGAGTGCATCCAGGTGTGGACACGGTGACAACTCAAAGTGGGGTTAGTTCGAACGACGTTTGGTGTGGCATGCTTTGGCCTAATAGGTCCTTCGTACTCTCATCGTTAGTCCCCAGGTAGGCAAACTGGTCCGTTATATTGGATTTATATGAATGCCAACCTAGACAGGACGTTCCGACTACCGGTACTTGTACCCTTACAGTTACTACATGCCCGTCGTAGAACTCACTTTGATGAGATTTGAAAAATGAAAAATGCGACAAAATCTTGAATAACGGAAGTATGAAGATGATTTGAATATGTGAACATTGAAATATGTATGATGAATATGTATGTAAGTATGTATGTTTGAATGTAAGTATAATTCATTATGTATCACAAAATGTAATATTGGAAGTGTTTGCATGCATTTGTGTATGTAATAAATATGAAAGAAATAAACATCATGAGTTTGCATGTAACCACATAAACAACTAAAATCTAATCAACTATAGTATAGGCTCTAAGGATCTAATAACCTATCCTATATCCCTATAGTCAAAAGCTCTGATACCAATCTGTCACACCCCGACCCGCAGCGGAAATAGGTGATCGGGGCATGATTGGGTTTTCATCAAAGCTCATGACATTTATTATAATGTTTCATATTTATTATTACAATTTTAAAGAAGATCATACAATCAAATCATACAAGTACAACATGTTCTATACATCTTTCTAGTCTTCATTATTTTTCTTCTAAGGCAATTTCCTATGTGTTCCTTGCTTCATCCTGTTCACCTGTATCATGTGTAAAAATGGTTTTTGGATCAACAAAAAGTTGGCTAGGGAATCCTATGAAAATATTTAAACGTGTTTATTGTATTGATTATAAAATAAAGTGCATAACCACATATGAGTAAATGTAGATGTAAATTTATTCACAAAACACATAATATTAAATATTGCACACACATACAACAATTGATTGTTTTGAGGCACGCGTTGTTCAACTCGTCTCCCACGAGTAACTGATGGGCCTAATGAATGAGTTTTGAGGCACGCGTTGTTCAACGAACTGATGGGCCTAATGAATAAGTTTTGAGGCACGCGTTGTTCAACTCGTCTCCCACGAGGAACTGATGGGCCTAATAAATAATTTGCATACAACTTGACAATATGTAATACATAAAAACAAACAATATTTACATTCTAAGTTTAGATCATATAATGGTATAGCACGAGTTTGAATAAGCGAATTAATTTAAGTGACACATGATACACCCCAAAACATGAATAAAAAGGGGAATTTGTAAGAATTCACTCACAGTGGGTGCGTTTCTTGGATTGATGATGAATGCGCACGAATTCGGATTTAATCGGCAAGGGAACTAACCTAAATAATAACATAATAGTTCGATAAATAAATAAACTTTATTTGCGATTAATATTTTTAATTAGTGTTCTTAATGGGATTGTTAGGTTTATTTTTGTGAGTTCAAGGAAGTTTTCTAACTTTAAAAATATTATTTTTAAGTATTTTTAATTGATTTTTAAATAAAATAAATAAATAAAAGAAAATAAAAATTTTTGACTTTTTTGTCCAGTTGACCAGTTAACCGTTGACCGTTTGACCGTTGACCGTTTGACCGGTCGGACCGTGTTTATTATATGCGCTGAGTGAGGTTCGAACTCGTGACCTCTCGTATACGTGCACGCAGCTCTACCAACTGAGCTACGTGTCTAACCCGAAATATTTCTGTTTTTAATTATACTTATATACTATTTAGATTTATCCAGAAATCATTTATTTTTAAAAAAAAAAATTATATCGAACTGGTGCACATAACAGGTCTCGAACCCGGGACCTGTTGTTTAACGTTGCACACAGTCCACCGCTGGACTGTGTGTCTAACCTGGTTAAAATACTTGTTTTTATTAATCTTATATACTAACTGAAGGGTTCCGTATTTGGGTTTTATAAAAAGGTTTGAATATTGTGACGAATCGGAACAAGGACAGACTCGAACTCGGTATCTCTATGTTTCAAATGCACACAGTCCATCACTGGACTGTGTGTCTAACCCGAGTTATAACCCGATTTATATTAAATATATACACAACCTAAACTTCATCTTCTTCGTTAAAACAACCCAGAACTCCCAATCCCGACTGTTAGCCCACAATTTTCGATTCCCAGTTTTAAACAAATGCATAGAAACAGTATTGAAGAAAGTTAAATATTTGTACCGATTGGGCGAGGTGTTAGACTTTTCGGTTTAACTCCGACAGTAATTTCCAGTTGACTTCCGACGATAGCAGATTATTCCGGCGAAGTGTAACTTGTGACAGAGGATCTACAGAGAGTTTGAGGTGAGTGTGGTGCTTTCTGTCTGAGCTCTAGAGGTCTTATTTTAGAGTAAGACAGAAGGGATGAAATGGATTCGGTTTTCCGGCGACTTGCAGAGAATTCCGGCGATGTATTTCTTGCGACTGAGACTCTACAGGGAGTTTAAGGTGAGTGTGGGTGATTTCGGTATGAGCTCTAGATGTCCTGTTTATAAAGTAAAGCAACCGTGGGATAGATTCTTTGGTTTTCCGGCGATAACTTCCGGTTAACTTGCAGAGGATTCCGGCGACTTGCAGCGAGGTTTTCAGAGCGAGTTTGAGAGAGTAAGTTTGATAGACTCGCGAGCTCAAATGGTGAATACATCGATGTAAAGTATAACTCGATTTTGTTTACATTTCGGTTATGATTTTGACGATTTGAATGAGTGGCTTTAAGGTTTTTGGTTTAACTGACGTTTATCATCAGTTACACACGTTTAATCGTAAGGAAAAACGTTAATTGAGCTTGATTGCTTGGATTGTGTTTTCGACAGTTACTGGTTTCCGCCCTTTTTGAATTGCAGGTTTGACCTTTGTTTGTATATATCAATTAAATTGTTTGAATAAAAACCAATCAATGTGTGTAGCTCAGTGGTGTGTGTTGCGTGTGGGTTCGATGGAGACCCGGGTTCGAAACCCGGCTATCCCATTTTTTTTTTATTCAGTATTTCTTAGAAATTTTAAATTCTAGTTTTTAAATTCTAATATATTTATTGATTATGTATCGTTTAAAATTAAAATAAACAATATATACGCGACGAAATTTTGACTGACTATTTGGTTAATAAACGAAGCGGGTTTTGGAAACCCGTTTTTTTGACGGATGTTACAGATTGGCTTTTAGGGTCTTTTATTAGGGTTTTGCTGTAGGGTTAATAGTTAGTATTTAGAGTTTAGCTTTTAGGGTTTATAGTTTAGATTTTACGGTTTAGCTTATGTTTTAGCCTTATTGTTTACTTTTAGGGCTTAGATTTAGAGTTTAGGATTTAGGGTTAAAAGATCCTAGTTAAGGTTCGACGAGCCAGTTCCAATGCCACTAGAATGAGTTCAATCGGAGTTCGTTTGAATCGGTTCCCCACTTTTTAGTGTTTCCCAAAAAATCATCCCCTATATATGGGATAGAAAAAAAAAACCCATATTAGTTAAGAAAACTAGGAAACCTAAATGAATGGACTTTAATTGAAAGAATGATATTTGCGTCTTTTTTAAATTGCATTAATTACACAATATAATTAAAATTTCTAAAATCTTGCTAGTTTCCGTATATACAAGATACACATTTGTTAGTGTATACACATGTGCACAGTTTCGATAGTATTAGTTTATACAAGCTACACAGATGTTAGTTTATACACATATGTACAGTCTTGCTAATTATCAATTTATACAAGATACACAGCTGTTAGTTTATACACATATGTAATTAAATAATACACATGTGTATAAATCTGGTTTATACTGACCTGTGGGAACAAGATGTAATTATACACAAGTGTATAAGTCTTGTATGTACTGACATGTATACATATATGTAAAAAACATAATTTAATTAGGTTTAATATTTAATTTTAAAAAGAACATAAGAGTTTATTTAAAAATAGACATTAGCCTTTTAATCTCTTATAATTTAAATAATAGAGAAATAATTAAAAATGAGAGAGAGGGAGAGAGATAGAGTTAAGAGATGAGAAAATTAAGGGATTTTAATTAAAAGTACTTGACTAATATCAATCTTACCCTTTTAATCTAAAAAGTGATCAAATGCCAAGATTAGTTCACTCAGTTCACTCTAAAGAAGTTGTTCACAAATGATCCTAATCATATATATATATATATGTATATATATATATATATATGTATATATATATATATGTATATATATATATATATGGGAATGTTCATTTGAGAAGAACTTTAATGTAAGAAGAAAAAAAAAGATGGTATAACTCCTCTAATTAATTATGTTATCTCATTAAGAAAACAAAAACATTTTATCCTACATATGTCTTACATTTACCGGAATTTACCCTACACACATGTAAATTTACCCTACACATTTCAAAATTTATCCTATACATGTCGAAAATTATCCTACACCATAAATTATTTTATCTTGAAAGAATATATGAAAAAAATGAGTTACAAGTTTAATTAATTAGCTAACTAATTACAATTATAGATTTACCTATATGCCCTTTTTCATAACAATAAATACACACATTAAATGAAGTAAATGGAGAATTCTATTGTTTTAAAGTTATTATTTTTATTCTTACAAAATTTTTCTTCTCATTTGAACTCTCCAATATATATATATATATATATATATATATAGTGGGTAACATTAGGGAACCGACTCAAACGAACTCCGATTGGACTCATTCCAGCGGCGTTGTAACAGGCTCGTCGAACCCTAACTAGGATCTCTTAACCCAAACTCCTAAATCCTAACCGCTAAACCCTAAATATATTAGGGATTGGCTTTTAGGGTCTTTTATTAGGGTTTTGCTGTAGGGTTAATAGTTAGTATTTAGAGTTTAGCTTTTAGGGTTTATAGTTTAGATTTTACGGTTTAGCTTATGTTTTAGCCTTATTGTTTACTTTTAGGGCTTAGATTAGAGTTTAGGATTTAGGGTTAAAAGATCCTAGTTAAGGTTCGACGAGCCAGTTCCAATGCCACTAGAATGAGTTCAACCGGAGTTCGTTTGAATCGGTTCCCCACTTTTTTAGTGTTTCCCAAAAAATCATCCCCTATATATGGGATAGAAAAAAAAACCCATATTAGTTAAGAAAACTAGGAAACCCAAATGAATGGACTTTATTTTGCCATGTGTTACACATTTTTGTAGACTGTGTTACGTATAACAACTAGAGGCTGCCACGTGTTACATATAACAACTTTTGTAGACTTTCAGCTTTCTCTGAAAAAGTAAAAGTTATTACATAACACGTGGCAGTCTCTGGTTGTTACATGTAACACGTCTGCAAAAAAAGTGTAACACGTGACAAAAATAGATCCATTCATTTGGGTTTCTTAGTTTTCTTAACTAATATGGGTTTTCTTTATATAATTGCCCTACATATATATATATATATATATATATATATATATATGTTAATTATTTTTTAAATAGTATACCTAAATCAACTTCAAGATGGACCTATTTACAAAACATTTTTTATGGTTTAGAAGTTAGCATATTGGTATTAAGTTTATTGAATGCATTGTGCATTTGATTTTAAAATTTATTTAATAATAATAAAACATTATAAAATGGTACATTTATTTTCAAACTCGAACATGATACATTAAATCTCAGAGAAGCCACTTGATTACATCTTCATCCTTCGGCCCTATATGTATTTGATGAACCAGTGCCTCTAATCAACATACCTGTCAGAAAAACAACCGAATAATAATCTTGACGCTTTATAAATTAACCTTACATATTTACAACATGACACTTTGACCCATTAACATACTATACAAGAATAACACTAAACCCCTATACTTAGTAGCATAATTAGTGCTTAGTTTAACTGTCAATACTTTAACCAGGTTCTAGTTAGAATTCAACACTTGACATACTAGTCCTTCACTGAAAAAACGTATGAACTTTTTGACCGATATTTAACACCCATCAAATTTGAGCAAATCTAACAAATATAATTATAGCTCGTTAATATCACTTTAAATAAGTCATGCTTAATTAAAATTCTTTATCTAAATAAAACACTTCAAGTAAGTTTATATATTTTATAATCTATACACAAAAATAGAATTTTGAGTAAACTGTCATTTTGGTCTCTGAGGTTTGTTCACTTTTGTCCAAATTTGAAACCTTTTGCATCTGGTCCCTGTGGTTTCATTTTTTTTTTTTTTGCCATTTTGGTCTAAAAATAAAATTAGCTCATATTTCTTAAATTAAATCCTGGTTTTTTTATCCTTTTTCTCAAAGGCACAATGGTCATTATAAGTTTTATTATAACACATTATTAATCAAAATAGACTTCCCAAACCCTAATCCATCATCTTCTCTAAACCCAAACCTCTCACAAACTCCATCTTCTTTCTTCTCCACTACCCACCCTCACACGTTACCGTCACAACCACTACACATCACCACCTCCATTGTCGTCCTCCCTAATCTGAACACTAGTTTGGGTCGACGCTACGGAAGCCGACACCAAGGACTACAAACTCTTCAATTGTATTGAGGTTCACCAATCGGATAAATCAAGTAAGAAATTGGTCAAGTGAGGAACGTCTTCGAGAATAAAACCGTCATCAGCAGCAGTGGTATCAATCGAAGTATTATTTTGATTTGAACTTTAAGCTTCGATCGGGTGATAACCGGTGGTTATTGAGGACCTCCTCGAGTAAATTTGGGGGTAACAAGTGAAATTTGTGAAAGACCGAAGAGGTTTGTGGAATCTGGTGGAAAATGATAACGATTTGGTGAGAGAAAAGTGAAGATTTGGAGGGAGATGCAACTAAAAGTGAAAGATCCATTTTCTATTGAAGTGAATGAATCAAAAAGGTTTCTCCAGTGATAAGTATTCCTATATTTCATAAACTTTTTATTGATTTATATACTTTCCTTAAAAAATAGTTAACTGACACATTTATTAGACTACATTGTTGTGAAAGGGGTGGCAGTGGTGATGGTAGTGGTGGTGGGTGTGGGGTGATTGGTAAGTGGAGAAGGAGTTTGTGGGAGAGAAAGATGTTGATATATATGAGCTGATTTGGTTTAGAGAAAATGATGGATTACGGTTTGAGTTTGGGAGAAGATTATAAGCCTCTGCTTTAATTAATAATGTGTTATAATAAAACTCATAATGACCATTTTGCCCCTGAGGAAAAGGACAAAAACCATGATTTAATTTGAAAAATATAAGCTGATTTTATTTTTGGACCAAAATGGCAAAAAAAAAAAAAAAAACCACAGGGACCCAGATGCAAAGGGTTTCAAATTAGACTAAAGTGGTAAAAGTGACCAAACCCCAGAGACCAAAATGATAGTTTACTCTAGAATTTTACAATTGACAACATCGTTTTCTTGTCGTTGATGCATATCATAATGTGTTGACATGGATTAGTTGCCATGATATGATACCAACATCGGTTTATGTGTTAAGCTGTAGGGTATGGAGAGAGAGGCTCCATTCTTTCGTGTTAACGAGTAACGACACCTCATCTCCATATAAGTATTTCGGTTAAAGCCCCCAATAGCGCCCCATCTATTTATCTTTTTTGGTTTTAAAGGTTTAAACTTGAAGTAGGGTCTATAATACATCCGCTAATGCTCGCTATTCCTTTGGATAGCCCCTAGGGGTGTAAACGAGCGAGGTCGAGCCTGAGCTCGGCTCGTCATATTTTTATTACGCTCGAGCTTGGCTCGGTTCAAGCCTACTTATTTGAGCTCGAGCTCGGCTCGCGAGTAAAACCCAAAGCTCGACTTGGCTTAAACTATTTTAAGAACAATCTCAGACGAGCTAAAAACTTGGCTTAAGCTCCCTTCAATATCGCTTAAACAAGTCAAAGCTCGGCTCGCCAATGTTGTCATCAATATTATTATATATATAAAATAAATAAATTTTTGTTTGGTCTTATTTAGGCTCACGAGCCTAAACAAGCTTTGTATTTCAGGCTCGAGCTTGGACTCGATAACCAACGAGCTTTATTTCAGGCTCGGACTCCTTAAAACTTGGCTTGTTCGAGCTTTTAGACGAACCGATAACGAGTAGCTCTCAAGCTTCTAGGCTTCTTTACACCTCCAAAAATAGCACCCCCCCCAACCTAAATAGCTAGCATGATATAAAAGAAAAACGCTATTAATAAAAAATAATGATAAGATGACAGAAAATCATACCTCATACCCTACATCCTTACAGATCCACGAAGTCACATCCGTTACTACATAAGACTTCTTCACGCCCTGACACCGTCGCTCGGTTTATGAAAGTTGTTGTGAAGCTGAGTGGGCTCACGTCCACATCTATGCAACACCAACTTTTCACTCCCCATTTCATTCCAAGGCTCATTAGAAAAATCCACCTCACCCACGTAGCAGTATTCTTTTTAAGTTATATTTATTATATAAGTTAAATATTATTTTAATAGATTATGATAGGAAAACTTTGTGAGACAATAACATATAAATGTGAAAATAATTGAGTAAGAGCTTATGTCTACGTAACAGTGACGTAGAGTGATAAATTATGAACCCATAGCACATAGCCTTATGTATAATCAAAAAAGTTATCAGGATGAAAAAGAAAAGACCCACATTATCATCATACTCGGTAAATCTCACCAATAGCAAAGTTAAGGTGGTATCTGAAGAAGGTAAGATGTAGACAACCCTATCTCTACTCCGTAGGAATAGAAAGGCTGCTTCCAGTAAGACGACTCCGACTCGATAGTAGTTTTGCATCAAACCTTAGTTATAAGGCACACAAAGAAGTTATCTGGATGAAAAAGAAAAGACCCACGAATAAATTTATATGTAATAATAGTATGTTTGATTGAGAAGAAGTGCATTAGTGTATAATTTTAGAGTTTAAAAGTAATCAAGTTGTTAACAAACTGAGCATAGTGTTCCAGAAATATTTCGATACTCAACTTGTGTGTGCCGAACAGTATTCTGGACTAATGTAATATAAAATGTTGCCATGTGGATAGATATATACTTTTAAAGGTTGCAAAAACATATGTATTATTACGCTATATGTTGGAGAATTGTGCTTCTCAATTTTTTTATATGACATTTTTGGATTAACAAATTTATGCGAATCTTATTTTCATATATATAATATCAAAGCAGACCACGTAACTTTAAAAAAGATTTGTAGTTTGTGAACACTGATAACTGATAACTTGACTAGCGCTTTAACTTTTATAAAGGATGATAGTTCATGTGACATTAAAAAATCACTTGGTACAACGTAAAAAAAAGCTGAGTTTTTGTTTTATAAATTGACTTACTATATATTACCATGAATATTAAGCTTACAAGTTCATTAAGCTTGTAATGGCTATTTAAAGCCCTTTTAATTTTGTGAATAAAGCATCTGATATTGATTGATTTCATTGTGATACCTACTTGAATTACTAGAAGTGGTATCAGAGCAAACAATTTGAGTGTTATAGATAGAAAGTGATGAGGTTGAGATTGTTGCAATAGGAGAAGAAACGGTACAGTTTTAAGGCCTCTCAATACCCAAATTTGATGGAGATTATGATCACTGGAGTATGGTTATGGAAAATCTCTTTCGTTCCAAAGAGTATTGGAGAGTAGTTTTCAATACACTGTGATTAGGGCAGGGGAGCAGGCTACAATGACTCGGTAGAAGACTTATGAAGAAAACAAGCTCAATGTCTGAAGGTTAGTAATTATTTTTTTCAGTCGATTGATAAATCGATTCTTAAGACGATTACATAGAAAGACATCGCAAAGCAGGTATGGGGTGCCATGAAAACCAAGTTCAAGGCAATGCGTGAGTCAAGAGAGCACAATTGCACAATTGAGAATATGCTCGATTTAAGGTATATCAAAAGGTACAGATCTTATCAAGGTGAGCGTTAGAGATTTAGTACAAGTTTGCCGGTCTTAGGCAATACGATCATTACAATCGGGAAGCCCAAAGATGGGCGTATCGAGGGTTAATTGCGGCTTAGGAGAAAATCATGTTCCAAAGATGACTTGTAACATGAGAGAGTCTGAGTTGTAAACTATACTCGTGATGCATAAACTGCAATCCGTGTCACAACTTGGGATCTTGAAAAAAAATTATCCCATAAAACGCAACAATGATATGGTTAAATGCGTAAGGTCATAAAATTTGAATATGTAACACCCTGAAAACGGTTTGGTAATTAAACTAAGTTAATTGTGATGAACGGGTAAAATACCGTTAAGGGTAAAAGTTAATCCGGTAAACATTAGGATATAATTAAATAAATCGAATGTTTATTAAGAAATGAACAAATACTTTTTAGTAAATAAATTTTATAAATGACCCGGGCTATCGGGGCTTAAGTTAAGTCGGGTTGTAGCAACCCCGAACTTAATTAATTGAATTATGATATTGTTTTGATGAATTGGGAAGAGGTATATAACTAGGATTATTAACCTAGTTAACATGGTAGTCCACTTATAAAGACTAAGTTATAAGCAAACAAAATATCAAGACCAAACCTTAGGGGCTGAAATGGATTATGTTTGAAGTTGTAAGTATAAAACAAAGATAAAATCAAAACACACACATAGAGTGTGTGTGTGTGTGTGTGGAAAGTACGAGAAGAAAAGAGAAGAGAATCCTCTCTTTAGCCCTAAATCACAAAATTAATGAATTGAAGGTGAAATCCAAGTAATTTCACTTGCATTATTGATGATTCTAGCTTCTAACATCATCCTACACCTAAAATATGTGATGAATTTGTATATGATGAATTTTATGTGAAGTGAGATTTGATATATGATGAAATTGATGATATATAAGTGTGCATGATCATCATACTTGTATGTGTGTGTAAGATACTTGAACCAATTAAAGATTCGAATAAGTGTTCATACATAACTTGAAATGGGTTTTGTATGATATGATGAAATTGATGTTATGTCAATGTTAATAGGTGTTTGAAATCGTATTGCCTACTAGTTTATGTGTAGAACTTGATTATATTAGGCATTCGGATGAATATCTAGTAATATGATGAAATGAGTTTTACACATAGATGAAAACCCTTAGTTCTAGCATAATAAATGGATAAATTAGCATTGATAATCGAAAGCTAAGTTAACTTGATGTTAATAATCGCTCGAACTTGTCAAAGTGAAAGAAATGAGATGAACTTGGTTGAGAATTTAGTTAAAAGGCTAGCCTAGAAATAACGCCTACCGGGTATTTGATGAAATGCCTAAGTAAGTTCGTTGAACCTATTTGTACATTTGCATATGTTAATAGGCAGTTGACTTTTAAAAGTCAAACTGATCTATAATAAGATCAAATAGTAACTTTGATATAAAATATGTAAGATAGGATAGTTGTGATAAATAATGACTAATCTAATCATCTTTCGAATGATAAATGATAGTATGACGCTTGACAAGCTAGGTGGAAGCTTGGGAAAAAGCGGGTCAAACAGATCAAGTACGCGAAAAATCATAATCGGATACAAGGTAAGTAAAGCTTACATTTTTAAGTAGAAAACATACTTTTTGATTTTGGTTAAGAACAATGTAATTTAGTATTTGAAATATGGCGTTCCGACACAGAATGATACGGGTCGAAATAAGCGAAAATGGCTAGAAACCATATTTAATGGTAAAAAGGGGTCAAACGGTAATTCGGTCGTGTGATGACGAATAAACAAGGGGTTTTGAAAAGTTACCATATGGTGTAGAGTATAATGGGTAAAAAGAGTAATACGGTAAATTGGTCACTTGTTGACGAACAAACAAGGAGTTTTGAAAAAGACACCCTAAGGCGTAAGCGATGATGGGTCAAACGAATTAAGAAATGATTTTTTTTATGTAATATGAGCGTATAGTGTAAACCAAACAGGCTACATGGATGAGATGACAAATAAATACCATCTCACAAGTAATAAAATGGTCATTTAGGCCAAACGGGTCAAATGGTGATGTTATCGTCATTTGACAATAATGACTAATGGTCGCTTGTCAAGTTTCGTACCAATTGGAAAAGAGTTATTATATCTTTTGATTAATGGAAGACTGAGGCGACAGCTAACAACTGCCTAAAATAGTAGCGATGTTTGATGGATTTTCTCATTTGTTCAAGCATACAAATGGTAGGCATGAAAAATAGCCTAGGATCCAATGTTTGTGAAACTCAATACAATCAGCCCACACAAGCTTTAATCTTGGTTTGAAGATGAATACCGGGTTTTGAAATTACAATTGGAATTAGGGTTTCTGTAAAGAGCACCATAACGTGAAAAATAACTATAGAGAAAATAGGGAGAAAAGAGAAATATTGTTCATTTCATAAAGAGAAAATAGGAAGAAGAGAGAATATTGTTCATTTCATTCAAGTATTCACTTTACATAATGATTGTGGTAATTTGATAAAGAGATAATAGGAAGAAGAGAGAATATTGTTCATTTCATTCAAGTAATCACGTTACACAATGATTGTGGTACTAATTTTAATGTTTATCTTTTTTTGGAAGGTGTGAATTATTCGTGAATGTCGGAGGTGTAGCATCCAATCACTCAGACTTAAACTCGAGACCTGGAGGGAAAAACTCACTTGGACCCACCATAGATGAAACTTAAATACCCGTGGCCACCACTAGAACACTTTGTGATGGTTTATAATGTTTGTATTAATGTAGGAGTTTCATAACAATTTGAAAGAAATGTGTATTTTTTTTAGTTAAGTTATGTAGATAGAGAAGGACAGCAGGATGCTAGAGCATTTATACCTAACCTCTCATTTTTTTACCCTATATTACACTAAAAATAAACATGTTTTCTTTCTTCTTTTTAATTAGATGATATTTTTAAATACCTTTATCATTATATTTTTCCTCTGTTTCATCTACCGCTTTCAAAATACATCAAAAACTTATAAAAAACAAACAATGTCTTGTCAGATTTATATATAATCAATAGTATTTTCTCTCTTACCTACTCACAATCAATTATTATAACCACACACAACCTTTTTTTCCATAAAATCAAAAACCTCTCGCACAAAACAAAATTAGGGGTTGAATGTGAATGCTCTTGAAAAGGTGAATTAGGAAAAAAAAAAAAAAACAAAAAAAAACAAAAACCAAAAACCCTTCTTGTCGAGATTATGATGATGAGGTTCTTGATTTCTCCGATATAGAATAGAACTCAACTCCCCTTCTCAACTCCGGTCTCTTCGTACCCATTACCACTACACCCTAATTCACACCTAATTTAGTATTCTATTGTCTTAAACACCATGCAATTAATGGATAATTTAGCCCTTAATGCTTCTTCTCAAAAACCAGTTTTGGGTTTTACAGCAAACCCTCGAACTGATGCTATCATCTCCAACAAACCCTTGTTTTGTTCCTTCAAAACCCCCAAAAGAATTGGTCCAGTCTCCAAATCCAAAGCTTCAAATTCAATTTCAACCCCACGAGCAATCAGCAAATCAAATGGTAATTCTTTGTCTCTTTTTATGTATGTATTAGTTTTTGTACTTGTATTTGTATGTGAACTTGAAAAAGATCCAATTATTGGTTTTGGGGTGTCAAGAATTGTAGTTTTTTAGCTTAAAGATTGAAACTTTATTAGAATTTTAATCAAGAATTGAAACTCTAGTACAGTTTATTACCAGATTTGACTTTATAAGTCAATGTGTGGAACTGTGTGTATGAAGGGCTGGATTAGGATTGACCAATGAACCTGCTTGTTGTATTTGTATGAAGAATTATACCTTTTCACTTCAAAAATCAATGCTTTATTAGAATGTTGATCAAGAATTGCAACTGGAGTGAAGTTTATGACCAGGTTTGACATTCTAAATCAATGTGTGGAACTGCGCATGAATGAATAAATGTATCGATTTTGATTGGCTAGATTAGGATTGAACAATGAACCTGCTTGTGTAATATAAGTTATTCTTTTTTTACTTTAAAAATTGATACTTTATTAGAATTTTTAATCAAGAATTGCAGCTGGAGTGAAGTTAATTATCAGGTTTGACTTTATAAGTCAATGTGTTGAACTGTGTGTGTATGAATGAATAAATGTATCTATCTGATGCATATGGAGATCTTGTTGGGTAAGATTAGGATTGACCGATGAAGCTGCATGTTGCTTGTTGTATTTTGAATGAAGAGCTATACTTTTTCACTTTAAAAATCAATATTTTTTTTAGAATTTTAGTCAAGAAATGGAACCGGATTGAAGGTTATTACCATGTTTGACTTTATAAGTCAACGTGTGGAACCATGTATGAATGAATAAATGTATCATTTTTTATGCATATGGAGATCTTGATGGGCTAGATTAAGATCGACCAATGAACAAATGTTGTATTTTGAAGGAAGAATTTGTTGGAAAATAATATTGGCATAAAAGAAGATTAAGTTAGATTTCATAAGCTTAGTATTTAGTTCTATTATTATTGTTATACCCTAAGTTTAGGCGGTTATGTTAGTTATGGTGCCTTGTTCCCCAAGGCATCCTACCCTATAAATACGTTATAAATCTTTCATTTGTAAACTAACGAATCTCCAAATTCATTCATAATTCTCTTTAAATATTTGTCGACTTTATATATCCAATCTCTTGATCCAATCAATCCCACAGAATTATACTACTTCACTTTAGAAATCGTATAGTAGAATTTTAATCAAGAATTGAAACTGGAGTGAAATTTATTATCAGGTTTGACTTTATAAGTCAATGTGTGGAACTGTATATGAATGACGGTATCTATTCGATGCATGTGCTATTCTGTTTAGACATGTTAAGTATTATCAGACTTTTTTTCTTTATATTAGCTTTCTTTGAATCAAGATCCTAATTTAAATGTGTTCTCTACACGTGTGTATAGAAGCAGATAGTTTGGGGAAAGGAATGTTTTGCTAGAATTTCATCTTCAAGCGATCAACATACATCGTCAGTCGGGGCAACGCCGCAAATTCCAGTGCCACCCTCATCTTCACAAATGTAAATACGCATCCTTTCCCGATATCTTATTCAGTTATTCATGCTTTTTAATAAAGTGTGAAGTTGATTTGTTGACCTTTCATTTTGTGTGTAGAGGTTCTCCTCTGTTTTGGGTGGGAGTCGGTGTTGCATTTTCGGCAGTATTTTCATGGGTGAGTATGATGATACATTGTTTACACTTACTTTATAAATGTATTTACTGTTTTATAACATTTGCTACACCTACTTTTATTCTTGACTAATATTGTGTCTTTTATGGCAGACGGCTTCGTACTTAAAGGTAAAGATCTTCTTACGGAGAAAACTACTACTACCTTAGCCATTTGAAGCTGTTATCTTATATATGCAAGGAGTAAAATGCCCTTTTCGTCCCTGAGGTTTGGCCACTTTTGCGGCTTTCATCCAAAGGTTTGTTTTTCCACATCTGGATCCAAAAGGTTTGAAATCTTGCCATTTTCATCCAACTTGTTAACTCCATCCATTTTTGAACTTTAAGTCAGGGGTATTTTCGTCATTTTAACTATTTGTATTGTTTTATATATATCACAATGGCAAGTTTAAATGACAGAAATACCCTTGACTTGATGTTAAAAATGGATGGAGTTAGCGAGCCGGATGAAAATGGCAAGATTTCAAACATTTTGGATCCAGATGCGAAAAAACACACCTTTGGACGAAAGTCGCAAAACTGGCCAAACCTCAGGGACAAAACTGGCATTTTTTGTTACCTGACGATGTATTGAAATCACAGAAATATGCAATGCAACAAGCTTTCAAGACCATGCTGGGACAAATGGACGCACAAAATAACCAATCCGCTAACGCCGGTTTTTCACCTGGGTCTCCTTTTCCATTTCCACCACCTGCGGCACCAGGCTCGCCACCTGGATCCCCTTTTCCTTTTCCGATGCCCACATCACAAAGCTCAGTTGCCACGTCAGCACCAAGCTCATCTGCCACATCTACACCTGCTTCACAACGTACAGTGACCGTAGATGTGCCTCCTACTAAAACGGAGGCAACACCTGCACCCACGGAGGCAACATCTGCACCCATAGAGGCTAAAGATAACTTTGAATCACCCCAAGAGCCAAAGAAATCTGGTAATTAAATTGTAATAATCATTGCGATATTTGTAGTGTGTTAATGATTTCTTTCATCTGCTCGTTGGAATGAGTAGACATACCACGAGAGAGCGGGGGGTTGGAAAATGGGTTGGCTTGACTTAGGAGTGTTCAACGAATCGAATAACGAATTTTTGAATAATAGAATCGAATTTTTCAATCTTTTTTTTACCTGAAATCGTATATTATTCGAATATAGAATTCAATTAAGATTTGATTTATTCGATTCGAATTTTATGCGCAATACGAAACTCAATTCGTATTTGAAACTCGAATTCGAATAAATTCAATTTAATTCAACTTCACCCTAAATAATAAATTATTTTACTTTTATTTTCTTTACTACAAATTGGCCCAAGTATAGAATGTTTTATCCATGTATGTGTATAGATAGATATATTCATGTATATATAAAAAATATACATATGTGTAATTTGAATTCGAATTTCGAATCAAATTGAATTGAAAATCATGAATTCGTATTCGATTCTAAATCGATTACTTGACTCGAATTCAAATCGAATCGAACTCGAATATATGAAAACCGAATTCGAAGCTTGATAATCGAATTCGAATCAAGTCGAATTTCAAACTTTTCGAATCCGAATCGAATACTCAACACCCCTAGGTTGCCTTGTGGCTGACACTTTTTTGTCCCTTATATATATGTGTGTGTGTGTGTGTGTGTGTGTGTGTGTGTATGTATTGTAAATAATGAACTCTGTTTGCGAATAAAAAACAACCAAAAAGTAATCCATTAGAACCTATTTGCTATGCAGTTAATGCGGTAAAATATCGGTCAAGGACCGATATTTGAGATATAGGTTATCTTGGTGAAATAGCGGTGGGATATCGGTAATTTTAATATAATGCAGAATTTATATATATATAGCAATTTAACACCAATCATTCAGTGATATATCGGTCAGTATTGCTGATAATATCGGTACCGATGTTTTGACTGATATTTAACACCGCTATTTTACTAGGGGACCGATACATCACCGATATTAACTGCATAGCCTATTTGTGACTTTCAGATGATCGTAAAACTAGTCGATTAAACTAGAGGCTAGTTACGTAATTGTACATCTATTTCAGTAATCATCTTTCTTATAACTACTTACCTGTTTTCCCTAATCCGATTATTCTGACCCTAAATAAAGCAGAATCATTATTTATGCCAAATACATTAGGATAATTGCA
This sequence comes from Scalesia atractyloides, assembly GCA_947069175.1. Lineage (NCBI taxonomy): Eukaryota > Viridiplantae > Streptophyta > Magnoliopsida > Asterales > Asteraceae > Scalesia > Scalesia atractyloides. The sequence goes on from CAMTDV010000001.1 coordinate 7,610,760, forward strand.
ACTCCAATTTTTATACTTTCGAACAAAATTTGAAAATTAAAACCCATTTATATTGCAGCTTTCGTTGATGTGTCTCCTGAGGAAACATTGAAAACGAGTTTTGAAAAGCTTGAAGAATCTACAGAGACTGAATCCAAAAACGATTCTGAATTTGCAAATCAAGTAAGAATTTGGCGGTAAAAATTGTTTCAGGTCAATATCTGATTGTATATAAAGATTGATCTTTTTTTTTGTATTTGAAACGAAGGCTTCTGAAAATGGATCTGCTTTTAAGCCGATGGATAGTCCATCTGAGGGGGCCTCATCCACAGGTAGCATAAGATTTTGATACTCTTTCTTTTATTTTTTATTGAGGCATATAATATAGTTCTTTTCACCTTTTTTTTCAAGAGATTACCGCCATTTTCGTCCCTGTGGTTTGTCCATTTATGCCGGTGCATGCCAAATTTCAAATTTGTACCATTTCGTCATTTTCGTCCCTGACATTCTTGAAACATGCCAGTTCCATCCAAAAAACTAACATCTGTTAAAACCTGCTGTTTAATGAAGGGTAAAACCGTCATTTTCCTTTTTTATATTTTCCTTTTTATAAACCCTATTAAAATCTCACCCCTTTTAATCTCCGTTTTTTTAAACCCTATTAATAGGGTTTAAGAAAAAAGGAAAATGACGCTTTTACCTTCATTAAACGACAGGTTTTAACAGACGTTGAGTTTTTAGACGGAACTGGCATGTTTCAAGAATGTCCGGAACGGAAATGGTACAAATTTGAAATTTGGTCCGGACTGGCATAATTGGACAAACCATAGGGACGGAAATGGCAGTTAACTCTTTTTAAATATAGTTGTGCGTTAATATTGTGATATTTCAAGTAAGAAGCTAATTTAATTATTTTTAATATTGGGACAGGTACAAAAAATAATGGTATGTCTGTTGAAGCTTTGGAGAAGATGATGGATGATCCAACTGCACAAAAGATGGTCTATCCGTAAGTTTAAATTGATATGCTGCTTATCTAATTACGTAGCCAAAAGTTGCAACAAAACTTAGGGGGTGTTTCAGCTTTCTCGTTAAAACTGGTTATCTATTTATTGAGTTTTGATGCAACAATAAGCTCTTATAAGTTGTAATTTTGTTCTTTTCAGCTATCTTCCGGAAGAGATGAGGAACCCTACCTCTTTCAAATGTTGGTATCTCACACTATAAACTCTTTAATACACGTATATTTGTATCTGATTTTCCTGTTTTATTCAGGAATAACATGGGGGGAAGCCCTGAATGGGATAATCGTATGATGGACTTGTTGAAAAATTTCGATCTTAAACAGCCCTGAGGTCAAGGAACAATTTGGTAAATTTTTCACAATAATTTGGTTATGGGTTTTCACTTTTCACATGTATAGATATTAATATTATTGTAAGATGATGTGTATTCATATCCTTTTTATGAATCTTATTGCAGATCAAATCGGGCTGACCCCAGAAGAAGTTATATCTAAAATCATGGCGAATCCGGAAGTTGCTATGGCATTTCAAAACCCTAGAGTTCAAGCAGCCGTCATGGATGTATGTTATCACATGCACATGCACTCTTTTGGCTATTTTTTTTTAAATTTGTTGAGGAATAACATTGATGTTATGTTTGGAGTGTTCTCAGAATCCTATGAGCATCATCAAGTACCAAAATGACAAGGAGGTAAACCCAAATTATTAATTATAATAAACTATTTAGTTATTATATCATATAAATAAGTATTTAGTTATTTGTTTTAAAAAATAAGAAATGCAGGGAAATTAAGGAGGTTAGTTTGGAAGGAAACTTGTGAAAAGTTTATAAATTCTAAATTACTAATATAATTATTTTATAGTTATTATTTAAAACTGTTACATACAGTGGCGGATCTAGAAAACTTTCATAGGGGTAACGAAATTGGAAAAACGTCAAATTTTTCCAAAATTTACACTACTGCCAGCGCGCGCGAAGGCTACCCCTAATAACAAGGTACATCCGCCCCTGGTTACATACCAAACAAGAGAACTCAACCCAAAAGACTAGCCTGGTGTGTGAGAGAGCCCATTTGGTATATAAACCCCACATTGGTTGCCCATACAACCGATGTGGGACAAGTCTCATACCTTGCAATGGTTTCGGTCCATAACAAAAACATATGCAGTTATTTATATATGAATTAATAAATTTACTTTATAAAACTTTATATAAATATTTTATGCATTCACTATATCGAAAACCCAGGATATGAATCACAAGGTCATAAAAAACGTACCACGTGGCCATCTGTCGAGTTGTGGGTGGTCTTATACTTTATAATAAGATACTAGACGTTTAAGCGGTTGGCAAATTGTAATAAACTTAACGAAATAAGAGTAGAACTGTAGAAGTCTCATACATAAATAGGGTTTAAATGAGTGGCAAAATGGTAATTTTATTTGACCTCATGTAATCAGTTTTACTACAGCCAATATGAAATCGATCACAAAGCAAAGCAGAATCCACTTATCAAAAGTTTAGTTCTGATTATTCCAACTTAAAGTCACTTATAATGTTATAGTTGAAAATCACCTTTCTTTCTGTCTTTAATGTTTCAGGTTATGGATGTATTCAACAAGATATCAGAACTCTTTCCAGGAGTGACGGGTGCACCCTGATCATACAACTTGTTTTGCAACCGAGCGAGTATAAAGCTGCATAAGCGAGCCATCTGTCGCAACCCATTAGCCATAGTCGATCACATGAGTTTGGCCTTAGGAGACTGTAATTTAGCTATCATTTGGTGTTTAATTTAGAAGCAAACATGTTTAGTACTTAAACCACATTATTTTATATCTTCACTTGTTTAATAATCTGCTTAGTAAAAGGTAAGTATTAAGTAAGTATGTTTCTCTTATATTTTATTTTTTAATAATCATAAACATGTTAATTTAACAAAATACTCAAATGAAAGAAAGGATCATTTTTCAAGTTCTGTTAATAAGTAAAAATATTATGTAATTGAAAAGAAGAGAGAAAAGGTAATGATAAAAGTATAAAAAAATATTATTTAATTGAAAAGAAGAGAGAAAAGTAGTGTTTTTAGTATAATTATAGAGAGTTAAGGGAGTAAAAGATTTGATTGTGAATGCTCTAGGTAGGATAACTAAAATGTGCAAAAAACGGTTGTCATGTCACTGTTACCTATACAGACATTGGGGCTTTAACTAAACCACTATTACCACCAGGTAACGTGTCAAGCATAGGTCAAATGTGGGAGAATACCGGTTAAGGGCTTGGTGAAACCTCCATTGTTGCCCCTGTTAGGGCTTCTTATGGCGTTGAAAAACCATTAGAAACCAACCCGGTTTAGGAGAGAGCAGTTTGATTTACAGCTGCCAAAACTAAACCGTCCAAACCGAGTTAAATTTGCCGGTTCAAATGAGCCGCGTGCTTGGTGATAAAAAGTGTGTGACGCTTAGGTCCCTAAAGGCTATGTGCGAGCTTCTCATACACGAGATATTTGGTATTTACAATGGTCATTACCAAATGTATATAACAATAATTATTAGCAAATTAGGCAATTTTATCAATTGTATTTTTATATCAAAATGTAAATACGCAATTTTATAAATTATATATAAGAGTTATCAACAAATTAGTCAATTTTGTCAATGGTATATAAGAATTAGCAGCAAATAATATACTCTTTGTAGTCCACATATCTAAATAAACAATGTAGTAATGTAAATACACAAAGTAGTGGACCAAATGAAAAGGTCAAAAATTAATATTTTATTTTTACCCAAGAGAATGGTGGCCTTCAGGTTGTCTTACATTTTTTAAAAGTGCCCCTCAAGTATCCTAAAATGTAAACAAATGCCCTTCAGCTCATATAAAACTTCAAAATATATGATTGTCTATGATTTTAATTTGTATAGATGCAAAGGATTGTTTTGCTAGAATTTCATCTTTCAGCAATCAACATTCATCTTCACAAGTGTAAATACGCGTCCCTTCGCAATTTCCTAATTCAATTATTCTGTTCTGGGTCGGAGCTGGTGTGGCTTTAATTTTTGCCGGTTTTTTCATCGGTGAGTAAGCACACGATACTTTACTAGCACTTTCTTTCAACTATAAATTTGTTATGTTATTATATATACTTTTATGTTTGACTATTGTTGTATCTTTAACCGTTGGCCGCTTCGTACTTAACGGTACAAATCTTCTTACTAAGAAACCTTCTATTATCTTATATTTGCAAATGTTGCATGATGATGTCTCATATGATTTTTTAAGTTGTTTTTCATTATGTATTTGAAATTACAGAAATACGCGATGACCATGATAACGAAAATGGACACACAAAATAACAAATCTGCCACTGCGACTGCCACATCATCACATGCTAAACAATGTAAATTGACTATAGTTGTACCAGCTGGTTTCGAAATTGAGGTAGCACAAACTAACAAATCACACATACAAATATTTTAATCTTTTGTTTTAAAGATCAACACTTAAAACATCATCTTGCTAATATGCTAAACAAGGCTGCTTCAACACCCACATGATATGTACCAAACTTTGTTCGGAAAGGAAAGGCATGCACCTACCTTCTTACGTGATTTTCAATTATTTCCATTTTATGTTCATTTTACTTTGTTATTTTCTATTAGTGGTTTAGTGCATTGTTGGGGTTAAATAAAATGAAAAGTGGGTAGTTTCTGATTTCTTGTTATATTTTTAAGAGTAAAATGGTCCGAAGTTTAGGCTACTTTTGTTACTTAAGTTCAAAAATGAAATTTTTTGTATCTGGGCCCCCGAGGTTTCATTTTTATTGCCATTTTCATCCAATTGACAAACTGGTTTAAAATTTCCGGTTAACTTCTCCCCTTTTTGTCGTTTTCCTCGTTTAAATAAATGGTATAATTGTCATTCTATGCCATAATATATTTTAATTAAATGAGGAAAACGACCAAAAAAGGGCGAAGTTAACAGAAAATTCTAACTCAGTTTGCTAATTGGATGAAAATGACAACAAAAATGAAACCTCAGGGACCTAGATACAAAAAGTTTCATTTTTGGACTGAAGTGGCAAAGGTGACCTAAACTCGTGAATCATTTTGGCATTTTACTCTCTTTTTAAAGACCTTGCAGTGGCGGATTTAGAAAATCTTCGTAGGGGTAACGAATATAAAAAAAAGGGTAGCGAAATCGAAAAAAACGTCAAAAAAAAGATTAATTTTTCCAAAATTTACACTACCGTCGGAGCACCAAGGGGTAGCGGAGACCACCCTTCCCCTAAAGTAGGTCCGCCCCTGAGAGCTTGGGTTTCCATTAGTGAAATATGTAGAAAAATTGATCTAAATTCCTATCTTAAATTCTCTCTAATTTTCTAACTATTTGCTTTGGCCAATCGATTATCGATTGGAACCACAACAGATACTATCAAGTACTGCAGGATATACTGTAAGTTTCGTATCCGGCTTCAAGTTTATCGTTCTAACATTAATTTGTGTTTTCTAATTATAATATATTAATATTTATCGGTTTTTCCTATTTTATTCAGGAATGACATGTGGGAAAGCCCTGAATGGCACAACCGTAGAATGGACTCGTTGGAAAAAATTATCTTAACAGTCCTGAGGTCAAGGGGCAATTTGGTAACTTTTCACAATAATTTGGTTATGGGTTTTCACTTTTCACATGTATGGATATTAATATTATTGTAAGATGATGGAAGACCCACGTATGAGCATCATCAAGTACCAAAATGACAAGGAGGTAAACCCCGAAAAACTCCATTGTTCCCTTTTATGTAGAGCATTTACATTTTTTTAATTATAGTAGACTAGTTAGTTTTTTTTATTGATCTTATAAATAAATATAATTAATAATTTTACATTTTAAATATTTTAAAATAAATATAGAGGGAAATGAAGAGGTTGTTTTGATTTTTGAAGTCCTGGGAGGAAACTTGTGAAAAAGTTTTGCATTTCAAAATTTTAAAATAACCCTTTCATTTTCCTCCATATTTTTAATTATTTTATGACTCAATAAGTCTAAATCATACGTAATTATTTATAAATTTATGAATACATATATTTTATTAAACATAACTTATAAAAAACATATTTATCATTTCTAAACCCTGAATATAAATCTATATAGTTAATATCTTGATATATCGGTTATCAATCTCCTGCCGAGATATCGGTGTAAAATATTTGTCAGGTTAACAGTATCGATAATATCGACGAAATCGACCGATATATCATTGATTTTCTCGATATCACTACTTTTATTCTTATTTTTATCATTCGTCTATCTTCTTATTGTTGTTGTTCGTGTTTTAAGTCTTAGTTCCTACTTGCTACAATTGTTAGTGTTTGCAAAAGGTTAGTTTGCTAACGGTAGAAGAGTATACTGAATTATTAATGTTAAATTGCCATTTATATAAATTTAGCATGATATTTACCGATATCCCACCGCGATACCAATATCCAATATCTGATATTTTACCGCATTAACTACTTAAATATAAATTACAAAATGTTAAATAATTAGATAAGATTGGTGGGACGTGGGTGTCCCTGGGATGCTGTGCTCTAGAATAATCAGTTTATTACATCTGATTAACGGAAGCAAGCAGAATCCATTCATCCAAACATTAATTTTTTATTATTCTAAGAGTTAAATGCTTGGTTGGTCCCTGTGGTTTGCAAATCTTGCAGACTTGGTCCCAGTGGTTCACTAATTACACACTTGGTCCCAGTAGTTTCAAATTTTGCACTCGGGTGGTCCTTACCACTAACCTTTGTTAGATTTCTCAGTTAAGTATATGCAAAATTACTATATTACCCTCGAATGTGAACCAAACCGGAAATCTGGACTGAACCGGGGTTCGCCGCCTCCGCCGTGAGCTGCGCCGTTGCAGCTCCCCTCTCTCTCACTGTCTCTCTCTCTCTCCTGCAGTCTCTCTCTCTCACCTGTATGCTGTTGTGGGTTGAATGTTCAAGAGGAGAGGTAGGTTGCAGGGTGGTGTCGCCGGAAGAACATGGGTGTCGGATCTGGCGACAGATCCGCCGGAAGAATAAGGGGGTAATGATAATGAAGGTTTGAATAAGCGGAAAAACACGTTTTTTGACGGGGAGTTGGTTTTGAAGAAACAGACTGTGGAAGTGGATGTGTGTTTTGTAGATGCTCCAGTTTCGGTTGATTTTAATGTGTTTAATAACAGTAATAAGGGGGTGAAGAATAAGTTTAAGATATACCAAGCGAACGATTTGTTTGGACCGCAGGATTTTGTTGCAGGTGATATTGTTTGGGCGAAATGCTCGAATCGGTTTCCTGCTTGGCCTGCTGTTGTGATTGATCCTAAACATGAAGCTCCTGCTTCTGTACTGAAAGCTTTTGTTCGCAACACTGCTTGTGTCATGTTTTACGGATATTCAAGAAAAGGAACACGGGTATTCTTTCTTTCGAGTTCACTTCGGTTTCTTGGTTAATGGCGATTTGGATTATTTATGAACTTTGATTGTTGTTCAGGATTATGCATGGGTGAAGGGTGGAATGATTTTTCCATTTTTGCAGTATATGGAAAGGTTTGCAGCATACACACACCCGTGAGTATAAACACGCAGACAGATCCGGCGAGAGAGAGACTGCACCCATGTTCTTCCGGCGACACCACCCTGCAACCTACCTCTCCTCTTGAACATTCAACCCACAACAGCATACAGGTGAGAGAGAGACTGCAGGAGAGAGAGAGAGACAGTGAGAGAGAGGGGAGCTGTAGCAGCGCAGCTCACGGCGGCGGCGGCGAACCCCGGTTCAGTCCAGATTTCCGGTTTGGTTCACATTCGAGGGTAATATAGTAATTTTGCATATACTTAACTGAGAAATCTAACAAAGGTTAGTGGTAAAGACCACCCGAGTGCAAAATTTGAAACTACTGGGACCAAGTGTGTAATTAGTGAACCACTGGGACCAAGTCTGCAAGATTTGCAAACCACAGGGACCAACCAAGCATTTAACTCTTATTCTAACTTCAGGTCATCTTCTAAACCTATATCCTAACATCCACTTAATGTTACAGGTGAAAATCACACTTCTATTTATTCTTAATGTTTCAGTTCATGGATTTATTCAATAAGATATCAGAACTCTTTGCGGGATTAACAGGTGCATCTTGATCATAGTCTATTTTGCAGCCGAGCGAGTTTAAAGCTGCAGAAGCGAGTCATCTGTTGCAGCCTGTTAGCCATAGGAGACTATGATTTAGCTATTATTGGTGTGTTGATTTAGAAGCGAACTTGTTCGGTACTTAAGACACATTATATTTTATGTTCACAAGTTTTTATATATATATATAACCTTCATTGTTTCCTATTATAACTACTTCCTGTTCCCGTATGTTTTTTTAATAGTCAAAATCATTTCAATCAAACAAAACGCTGAATGAAAGTATGAAACCCTATGTTTGGATGGAAAAGTAATAAATATCACACCCTAACTGATGGCAAAATTATTGAGGCGGACGTATTATGATTGCTTGAGACATCATAACTTTTATTTTCGCGACAAGTATTTAAGATAACAAAATTTCATTTTAATAATCGAACAACAAGTACATAAGTTTCAAATTTCTAATACAACAACATGGAAAATAAAAATGCAAGTACAACTTTGCTAATACAAAATTAGATGAGTATCTAAGTCGTGCTACTTGATTCCATATGTATCATCATCAACATCATCCTTCAATACATGTTAAAGTATAGTTCAACACACAAGGCATTGGCGAGCAGACAAGTTTAAATAATAGCATAGTATAAACGTTTTAAACAAATCCTTCATGCATAAATGTGTATTCTCGAGGCTACATACATTAAACTAGCATGCAATTATACGAGCATACAAGTTTAAATAATAGCATAGTATAAACGTTTTAAACAAATCCTTCATGCATAAATGTGTATTCTCGAGGCTAACATACATTAAACTAGCATGCAATTATACAAGTCAACTCAAAGTTTCCTGCTAGCGTAATTTAATCATAGCAATGAAAAGACGTATATGTATAACTTAACATGACCCAAGTTTACGGGCGGTACGTTACTCCTATAGCGCTATACATGTTAAGGGAAGCTTGATTGAAGTTAATGACTAAGTATAAGCATTTCAAGTATAAGCATGTGTGAATTCAAGTTTAGCGCATAAGCATGGATAAAGATTGTTTTGTGATTTAAGCATAACATGATTGTGTGATTTTGATAAAGAACATGTATTGCACCCAAAAGTGATAAAAAGTAAACGGGTCGAGTATACTAACGGTTTTGCAAAGCTTCCTTTGGTAATCCCGTGAAAGTTGGAAGGTTGGATGATAGAACACCGAGTTATCCTACACGAGGAAACGTAGGTGTGTGAGTATTCGGATGTTAACGGAGGATTCGGATTCGAAATTTAAAGTATGCGAAAGTAAGTATACAAGAAAGTAATTATCTAGACTTAAACACTCGTTTTTGACACTATAAGTCCCGTATGGGTTGATGTGATTTCATGGGTCAAGATACCCATTAGAATCGTAACAAGAGGTTCAAGTATTAGATAATATAACTTATTACCATGACAATTAACCATGTTGGTTATCATCAAGGATTCGGTTATATACATATACATATACATATACATATACATATACATATACATATATATAGGGGAGGGTTATCTTGAGAACGCTAAATTTTGCGAGAACCATGAGAACAAATGAAAAAACCAATGAAAATCGAATTTTTTAATACAAACCTCATTGTAATTAAATACAACATCAAAAAAGAATTTACAAACATCAAATAATTCAATTTTTCTCTCAAAATTACTCTTACTAGTTTTTTTACGCATGTGTAAATATAACAAATTTACACATGTGTAAATGACAAACTTACACATGTGTAAATTTTTTTATTTACCAATTCACGTAAATTTAAATGTGTAAATTTAATTTCTAACATTGTATTCGAATAATAATGATAATTGTAAAAAGAAATTTTGAATTTTAATTGTTTTTTACCAAGTTCTCGTGATTTTTTATTTGTTCTCACGGTTCTCGCGATATTTAGCGTTCTCATTTAAACCCTCGCCTATATATACACACACACACACACATGTGTGTGTATTGTATTGTTTATATAATAATTCTAAGCTAAGTCTATCAAGAATATTACATATTGTCATATAAGTCAAGCATGGAGGTAGAATGATAACCGGCCTTTAACCTCATTTGTAAGATTCACCAATACACAAATCATCACAAGGATGATTCGGATGGTCATGAATGAAAGGAAATACTTCACTATAACTATGAATCAACCAAGTAAGTAAGCTAGATGTGTGCATCCCGACATGGCAACGTTTGGGGACATGTAGTAGCCTTGTTACTCAAATGAAGGTTGGACAATTTTAGTTGTTTAAACATAGAAAACATCAAGTGAGGTGGTGGAATGAGATTAGGATAGCCAAGGCTTCCAAGTATTCACACCTATAGCAATACACAAGTCTTGTCACAAGAATCATAACAAGCTCGGATGGTTTCATCACTTGTGGGTTGTGTAAACCCTTTTTAAAACAGAAAGTTTAGAGGTGTTTGCACCTCTTAAACTCATAAGAAAATATCCCCAACAATCCTCATAACCTTAGATAGGTTCAAGAAAATGTAAGGACAAGATTAAGTTAAGAAAAACATGATTTGTAAAAGTTTAACAAAAGGTTCTTTCAAAACAGAAAGTTTGGACCTCATAATGGTGATGTTCCACCTTGGTTTGTTATGGCAAAGCTGTGGAAATACTCCTAGAGGTGTTCCAAGCTTTTTAGTGGAAGATTTGATGATAAAAAAGATGATGAAAGTGAAGTATAGTGCTTACTTTGGCACTTAGAATAATTTGAGTTTTCTGATGTTGCAACTGATTTGAGAGTATTTTGAAGGTATAGAGGAGTTTGGAAAGTGAAAATAAGGTGATGGAGGGTTGTTTTTATAATGGTTAAGTAGGGTTTTGGTGTTTAATGGAGGTTTAAGTTTATTGGGTGTGAAGGGGGTAAGGAAGAAAGCCAATTGCATTCAGCAAACAACTATCTGCGGATTGGTACCCTACGCGTTACGCGTAGGTGATATGGGGAAGGCGCCGCGTGACGTGGCGCTTCCTCCGTCCGTCCAAAGTTTGGTTTTTCACAAATTAGCCCCTAAGCTATCATTTTATGCATAAACCCTAGCATTTATTGTCACACCCTGACCCGCAGCGGAAATGGTAGTCGGGGCATGATTGGGTTTTCATCAAATCTCACGACATTTACTATTTTAAAATTTCATATTTATTATTTCCAATTTAAAAGAGAAATGACAACAAACATACAAGCACAACATGTTCTAAACACAACATTCATGAACTCTTTATTTTTCTTCTAAGGCATATTCCTATGTGTTCCTTACTTCTACCTGTCCACCTTTATCATGTGTAAAAATAGAGTTTTTGAGTCAACAAAAGTTGGCGAGTGAATCCCATTTAAATATTTGAAAGAAATAGTATATAGGTTATTTTAATAAAAAAATATGCATAAACCAATTATGAGCATACGTATATGTAAATCTAACCACAAACCACATATTACCAAACAATGTACCCACAAGCATGACCATGATGAACTGTGAGATCAAGGCTCAATCAAACAGAGCCGATCTAATGAGGCATGCGATGCTCAACTCGTATCCAATGAGGAACTGATGAGCCTAATGTGAATGATTGCCCGCAAATGAAAAAATGTAATCACACGACACAACAAATAACATTACATTTCACGTTAGATCATATAAAGGTAATAGCACAAGTGTTTAAATAAAAAAATATGTAACGACACATGCTACACCCCAAAAACATGAATAAAAGGGGAATTTGTAAGGATTTACTCACAATGGGTGTTTCCTTGGATTGACGACGTACGCGCACAAATTTGGATTTAACCACGAGAGAAATTAACCTAAATAATAACGTAATAATTTGATAAATAAATAAATTTTTATTTGAAATTAATATTTTTACTTAATGCTTTTTATTAGATTTGTAGATTTTAAATTTGGTGGCATTAATACAATTTTTAAACATTAAAAACCTTATTTTGAAGTATTTTTAATTGATTTTTAAATGATATTAATAAAGAAAAATAGTAAAAAAAATTTGGGTCCTTGTCAGATCTGACAGTCTAACCAGTTTTATTGCATGTATTTTTAGCAGCGTGTGAGGTTCGAACTCGTGACCTCTTGTATACGTGCACGCAACTCTACCAACTGAGCTACGTGTCTAACCCGAAATAATCTCTGTTTTTATTATTATATATATATATATATACTAATTAGATTAATTCAGAAATTTGTTTAATTAAAAAGGTTTTTATTTTCTTCAAAATGTATTCGGCCGCTGCCCCATACCTGACTCGAACCGGTGATCTTTAACTCGCATTGCACCCAGCCCTACCAACTGGGCTGGGTGGCTAACCCGGTATAGCTAGATTTTTATTTCTTTTATATGCTTACTGATTCATGTTATATATATATATAAGTAAAAAGGTTGGGTTTAATTAAGGAAAATCGGACCGTATCTGAGACTCGAACCCGGGACCTCTGTTTTAAAGTTGCACACAGTCCACCACTGGACTGCGTATCTAACCCAATTAAAAACCCGATTTTAATTATATTAATATTCATTTGAAACTTCATCTTCTTCATAACAAAACCCAGAACTTGAACCCGCCTGATAACTTAATTAATCAGTTCTGATTAACTGATTTAAACAACCAAATACATACAATAGATAACAGAAAGTTTTAGGAATTAAACGAATTGAATAAACGATACCGTTTTAAAAATTCCGACGATAAATGATGATTCCGGCGTCGTTGAACTCGAACATAGGATTTAGTTTGTAACATTTGAGTGAGTTTAGACGAAATGATGGATTGATATTTATAGTGTTCAAAACAATTTCGAGTCTTTCAGTTTCAAATCTAGATTTTTAAAGTCTATGATTGCAATGCGGTTTCAATCAAATTGGCTTCAATTTTCGGTTATGAACCTAATTCAATCATAATTGATTCAATGATTGTGTTCAACACATTTATTAGGTCAGTTTCTTCAGTTTCGGATCGAACATAAAACAAGGTTTGATTGGATTGAGAGGTTACTGCCGTTACCAGTGTTTGTTCTTGAATTAAGATCCAAGTGTTATTTTGTTATATAAGTTATTTGATTTAAGTTTATAACTGAATAGTGTGTGTAGCTAAGTGGTGTGGTGTGTGTGTGTGTTTGATGAGGACCCGGGGTATCAACTACGTATAAATGATTGAATTGTAAGCATAACAAGCATATATAAAGTATGAATTTTATTATGATTAAAGTCTCGGATTACAAGGTTGGAATTGAAATACGAATACGATACGAATACAATTTTCCATAAATAGAAATACGATTACACTTTCTAAATAAGGAAAGTACAAAAAAATGCGAAGCGTTACGTGATACGGAGGTTTGGGTTCTCTAATGGAGACCCAAGTTCAATCCCTACTTATGTCACATTGGTGGATTAGGCAATGATGGATAGAGCCTAGCCTCATTGTAGAGGTGTCAGGCTCTATCTGAGTCTACTCGGGTTTTCGTTCCACTGTGTATTATGCCAGAGAGTGTTCAACTCTTGTGGTGGCACAATGGCTGTCAAGTGGCAGTCGGCGGTATGGCTTCCTGGGGAATACCCAAGCCAAACTCCAACGCTAACGTGGAACCGGTTAAGACAACATAATCTGACCATAGTGTGGCAACGAGGCTGTCCAATTTAAAGAATGCGATAGCATAATACAAGAAAGTTGTTGTTTAAAAATATATTGTGTATATAATATACACGAACTAAAAAGGATAAGTAGAAAAAGTAGAAGGGTAAAAAAAGAAAAGAAAATCAAAACCCTCTTAAAACCTCCGGTCTTTTCATACGCATATATTATACGTATAACACTACAAAAACCCTAAATCTCCCACGATTTTGTGACGATTCTTTGTATCGTATGATCTTAAAATTGATGGACAATCTAACGCTTAATGCTTCTTCCAGAAACTAGTTTTGGGGTTTACAGCAAACCCTCATACTGATGCTACTGCAATCTCCAACAAACCCTTGTTTTGCTCGTTTAAAATCCCCAAAAGAAGTGCGGCAATCTACCAGTCCAAACCTTCAATTTCAACCCCACGTGCAATTTGCAAATCAGATGGTATCTATATGTTTTTTATATATTTTAATACGGTTTTGTACCTGTGTTTGTATATGAACTTGAAAAACGATCTTTTCTTTCTATTTTATTTTTAAAAGGACGATGATTTTTGAAAAATTTCAACCAAGGGTCGCTATGATGCTACCTACCAGACTATATGTAAGTGGGTTAACTAAAAAGAAAAAAAAAACGATTGTCATGTCATGTCACTCTCACCTAGATAGATTGATAGTGGAACTTTAACTAAACCACCATCACCACTGGGTAACGAGTCAAGCAGAGGTCAATTGTGGGCCCCGTTAAGGGCTTGGCAGTGCCCCGTTGGTGGCACGCTTGTAGCGGAGTTTGGCGCCCTTTTTGGATGAGTTGGTAGGGCTTCTTATGGTGTTTAACAACCATTAGAAACCAACCAGGTCCAAACCAAGCTAAATCGGTTGGTTCGTTCCGGCTTAGGAGAGAGCGTTTCGATTTACAACTGCAAAAACTAAACCATCCAAACCGAGCTAAATTTTCCGGTTCAAATGAGCTGGGTGCTTGGTGATAAAAGAGTGACACTTAGGTCCCTTCGTAGTTGTCAATAGTGGCTAGCGACCGCTATAGTGCGCTATGTAGCGAGGCAACCAAGTGTCGCAATTTGGGTCTGGCGACCAATAGTGTGAACAACGACAGTGAGTTTTTTTTATGTAAATAACAATTAGATATAGTTATAAAATAGCTGGATATATAGGTTTTCGCTAAATATACATGTAAAATAACATATATACCAGGGTATTTTACATATAAAAATTTCAAAATTCTTTTTCTAGTGTATCGCTATTTATAAAATAGCGTTCGCTATTTGTCGTTATTCGTCATGTAGCATATAGGTACCTTGTCGCCATTCGCTATTAACAACTATGGGTCCCTGAAGACTATGTGCGAGCTTCTCATACATGAGATATTTGGTATTTACATTGGTCGTTACCAAATGTACATAAGAATTATTGGCAAATTAGGCAATTTTATCAATTGTGTTTTAATATCAAAATGTAAATGGGCAGTTTTATAAATTTTATATAAGAGTTATCAGCAATTAATTGTAGAGTTATCAGCAAATTAGTCAATTTTGTCAATGGTATCTAAGAATTATGTGCAAATATAATACACTCTTTCTAGTCCACAATCCCAATAAACACTGTAGTTATGTAATCTAAATACAAAAAGTATTGGACCAAATGAAAAGGTCAAAAATTAATATTTATATTAGATATTTTACGTAAGAGAATGGTGGCCCTCAAGTTGTCTTACATTTTCTCAAAGTGCCCCTCAAGTATCCTTAAAGGTAAACAAATGCCCTTCAACTCATATAAAACATCAAAATATATAATCGTTTATGAAATTTTGAAATTCCTATATACATACTGTATCCACCACTGCATGAGACTTTATATCTGCTTTATTTAAATCAAGATTTTAATTCGAATGTGTTTCCTACACATTTGTATAGTTGCAAAGGATTGTTTTACTAAAATTTTATCTTCCAGTGGTCAGCATTCATCTTCACAATTGTAATTACGCATCCTTTCGCATTTCCTAATTCAGTTCTTCGTGTTTCTTTTCTTTTTCTTATAAAATGTGACTTTTGGTTGTGTTTGTGCTTGTAGGGGTTCTATTATGTTCTGGGTCGGAGTTGGTGTTGCGCTTTCTCTAGTTTTTTCATCGGTGAGTGAGTAAACGATACTTTACTTTCACTTTCTTTCAATATGGATTTGTTATGTTACAGTTGTAATATATACTTTTATGTTTGACTAATGTTGTATCTTTAATCGCAGGCTGCTTCATACTTAAAGGTGCAGTTCATCCTACCGAATAACCTTCTATTATCTTATATTTGCAAATGTTGCATGATGATGTCTCATATGTTGTTTTAAGTTTTTTTTTGTTATGTATATGAAATTTCAGAAATACGCAATGACCATGATAGGGAAAATGTGCACACAAACTAACCAATCTGCTACTGCTGCCATATCCCCATGTGGTAAGCAATGTAAATTGACTACAGTTGTATCAGCTGGTTTCGAAACCGAGGTAACACAAACTAACAAATCTGCAACCTCTCAAGGCTCATCTGCCACATCACCAGTGAGCGTAGACGTGCCTCCAACTAAAACAAAGCCCACAGAGTCTAAAGATGACGATGAATCAACCAAAGAGCCAACGAAATCTGGTATTCAAATTGTAATAATCATTGAAATATGTTTAAAGATTAAGAGCCGAAAACATTGATATGTGTTTATTTGGTGCATTTATAAGTAGAAGCAGAATCTTTTTTTTTCTTTTAAATTTTGGGACAGGTGCAAAACATAATGGTGTGACGGTTGAATTACTGGAGAAGGTGATGGATGATCCAACAGTACTAAAGATGGTCTATCCGTAAGTTAAAACTGAAATGATCTGTCAGCAATTAGGGGGTGTTTGGATTAAGGTTTATATTTGCATTTTGACCAGGGTTATCTGATTTTACTTAGCCAAAAGTTGCAACAAAACTTAGGGGGTATTTGGGCTTGCTCTTATTTACCCCACCTTCATAACCATATTTTTTTTTATCAAGGTAAACTGATTATCGAAAACCTAAATTCTTATAAGTTGTAGTTTTGTTTTTGCCAGCTATGTTCCGGAAGAGCTGAGGAACCCTACCTCTTTAAAAAGTCAGTACCTCACACAATAAATTCTTTGATACAAATATTTTAATCCTTTGTTTTAAAGATCAACACTTAAAACATCATCTTGCTAATATGCTAATCAGGGATGCTTCAAGACCCACAACACCGTCAACGATTGCAGGATATGCTGTAAGTTTCTCATGCGGCTTCAAGATTTATCGCTCTAACATTAAATACAATATTTATCCGATATTCCTATTTTGTTCAGGAATGACATGGGGGAAAGCCCTGAATGGAGAAATCCTATGATGGACTGGTTTAAGGATATTGATCTTAACAGTCCTGAGTTCAAGGAGCAATTCGGTAATTTTTCACAATAATTTCGGCAAGCTTAAGAAACTTCTAGTTGTAGATGTTTGTAATGTTGCTGTACATACTAGATATTCTTATCACATGTATGGATATTGATATTATTCTAAGATGATGTGTATTCATAAGCGTCGAGTGATTCTTGTTGCAGATCAAATCGGGCTGGCCCCAGAAGAAGCTGTATCTAAAATCATGGCGAATCCGGAAGTTGCTATGGCATTTCAAAACCCTAGAGTTCAAGCAGCCATCATGGAAGTATGTTCTCACATGCACATGCACTCTTTTGGATATATATATATATATATATATATATATATATTGAAGAGTCAGATGAGAAGAAAAATTTTGTAAGAATAAAAAGAATAACTTTTAAACCAATGGAAATTCTCCATTTACTTCATTTAATGTGTATTTAATATTATGAAAAACGGCGTATAGGTAAATCTACAATTGTTATTAATTAGCTAATTAATTAAACTTGTAACTCATTTTTTTATACACTTTTTCAAGTTAAAATAATTTATGGTGTAGGACAATTTTCAATATGTGTAAGATAAATTTTAGTATGTGTAGGATAAATTTTAAAATGTATAGGGTAAATTTACATGTGTATAGGGTGAATTCCAGTAAATGTAGGACATACGTAGGATAAATTTTGAAATGTGTAGGATAAAATGTTTTTGTTTTATTAATGAGAGATAACATAATTAATGAGAGTAGTTATAAACTATTTAATGTTTTACCATTATGTTCTTTCTTCTTTTTCTTCTCACATTAAATTTCTTCATAAATGAACCTTCATATATATATATATATATATATATTTGTTTTAAAATATCTGTTGAGGATTAATGTTGATGTTATGTTTGCAGTGTTCTCAGAACCCTATGAGCATCATCAAGTACCAAAATGACAAGGGGGTAAAGCTCTGCTTATGCTTTAAAATAAAATAAGATAATTACATGTTGCAAGTGTTTGGCAAATAGTTATGATAAATTTTATGAAATAAGAGTAATAGTCTTCCAAATCATCCAAACACTAAATTTGAATGTTCTAAATTTATTTCACCTCAGGTGAGTTTAAAATCACATGTCTTTATGTTAATGTCTCAGGTTATAGATGTGTTCAACAAGATATCAGAACTCTTTCCGGAGGTGACCAGTGCACCGTGATCGATTTTTATTAACATGTTCATTAAGAAGTAATTAAGTAGTGTTTTTGTTGGATTCTGGTTTTGAAACATAACCTTAATGGTTTCCTATCATGATACTTCCTATTCCAAGATGTGTCTTCTTTTGATCAGTAGTCATACGTTTTAATCAAACAAAATGCTTGATGAAAAAGTATATTTTGTGGATGAAAATATTACATATTTGTTTGGTCAGTTATTATTTTTAGGCAAATTGGATTTGAATAATTCTAACTTTGTCAATTTGGCCGTTAATAATCCCAACTCAGTTATTTGCCGATAATAATTCGAACTTGTCCACTTTTGCCCGATAATCGTCTGCCGTTTAAAAGAGGTTACGGAGTTAAGTTTTTTTTCCGAATTACAAACTAATGTTTTAGGGATTTTGATCAGAACGAGGAGACGAGTAGATTAACGTAGCACTTACCTTGAAACAGTGTCCCAAACGGCTTGATTTTTGTTAATTGGAAGTTTAAACACCCGAATTGAAGCACCGTTTTCGTCATTTGGGGCAGTATTTCAAGGTAAATTTTACATCAGTCAACTCGTATTCTCACTCCAATCAAAAGCCCTAAAACATCGGTTTGTATTTCAGAAAAAAAACTTAACTCCGTTCAGCTATTTTTAACGCGAGACTATTATCGGCCAAAAGTGGAACAATTCGGATTATTATCGGCAAATAACTAAGTTGGAATTATTATCGGCCAAATGAGAAAGTTTGGATTATTTAAATCCAATTTACCTTATTTATATTACGAGGACATTAATGATGTGGCATAAAACTACACGATGTATAATATAGAATCCGTAGAGAAAATTATTGAAATAGTTATTTTTTAGGCATTTCACTAATGTCATATACTTGACATATATTATATGAATGATTTCTAGTAAATTCGGAAGCATAAGTGTGCCGTCACGATAAATTTGGAGTTTAATAAAACATTTGAAAGGAAACAAACAAAAATGTTGGAAAATCGTACAAATGAATACCTTCACCAGTTTTAATAACACCGATACCGATGTTTGTTCGATATCTGTTCGGCTCATTTTATTACCAATGCAGTCGGTATACTTTATGAAAAAAAATGCATTACTCTGAACTTAACTCGATTTGTTACGATACCAATTAAAGAATTATTTGCAACCAATTCATTTACATGAATTTACACAAAAAATAAAGTCTTCTTTTACATCGACGAAAATATTAAAATATTAAAAATAAATACCGGTGTTGTTTCAGAGATTAACAATAAGGGTTTAAATGTTGCTCGGACAGTATAGGTCCGTTCATCACTGTACCGGTATGGTATCAACATTTAATATAACCTGCGATACAAAATAAAGTACCTCATTTCGTATACAACTCCGATTTAAAAAAAATAATGCTAAAACATGAGAGAGAAAAAAGGTTAAATACAACCACGTACTTAGTTTAAAAAATCAAAGAATATAAGTTATCAGAGAAATTGCATTTAGTAAATAATTAAATGGGTTAAAAGGTATATTATAAAAAATAATAGTGGGTTAATGTTTTAATAGTATTATATAAAATAATAGTGAGTTAATATTTTAATCTTATAGAAAGTAAAGGATTATAACGAGTTTGTTATGTTTGGGCCTCTTCTGGTTTGAGAGGGTCGTCGGTCAACCCACCATCAAAACTCCATTTTCTACCAAATTTTAGACTTGTATGATGTATCAATAATCAATGTATCGCCCACTTTCGATTATTCAATTTCTCTTAAAATATCCTTTATTTCATTACTAGTAGAAGAAAACAACGCCAAAGAAATTTGACAAATGTTGTGGTCCGTATTTCTACTTTATGTGTACGCTGATTCAATAATCTACTTTACGTGGATTGTTTCAAGACCTTAATGGCTTAATGCAACTAATTAATCGTTGCTTGTTGGTTGAAACCTTTATATAATATAAATCAAGAATATTGAACTACTTTTTTCTTGTTAATTTGAGTCGTTAAAATATCGATATTTTCTTCTTATTTAAGTCATCAGGCGGATTTTTTTTTAACATTGAGATAAGAGTTAGTTAAGTGTTGTTTATGTCCCTACGGTCTGTCTACGTTTGCTATTTCAAGTCAAATTTCAAAATTAAATCATTTTTTTTCCTGACATTTTCGAAACATGCCATTACAGTCCAAACAGCTAACCTCGGTTAAAAAAACTCATAGCTCAAGAACATAAATGACATTTAAAATCTAGGGATGTAACTGACACTTAACTCCTAGATTTTTTATTTTTTTAAACTTCTTTATTATTATTATTATTATTATTTTATTATTATTATTATTATGTAACGAGCAATAGTAAAGCTTCAAAATCTTGAAGATAATCACATGATTTTCATTCATTTTACAACTTTAGTCTTCCTCAACGGAAAGACACATGCGTAATTTGTTTTTTTTTCCTTTTTGCTTTTTCGCTGGATATGACAACCATTATTATTATTCATTTTAAATGTAAAAAACTACAAGTTATATAAAGGGTATCACTATTTACACACCCTTATTTTTTATTTTTATATTTCTAAGTCTATACAGTATTTTCATATTTCTAAGTCTATACAGATTGTATAACCTTATACGGTCAGTATAGAATGTTACTATACAGAAATAGATGTGATGGAATGTTTTGTTTGTTTTACATGTATATAGAACGTATTACATTATACTTCACGTATACAATTGTATACGAGCAATATAATGTTATACGGCCTGCATGATTTTTTTCAGAGGTTTGATAAGCTTTTTTGAGTTTTAAAATCTGTATACGGGCCATATAATGTTATACGGCCTGTATATAATATTTTTTTGTGAAACCGAAAAACCGTTTAATAAGTTTAGTAATTTTTTAAATAGCGTTTGCATATTATTTAGATATATCGGATTATTTTACGAATTTATAATTAAACATAATAATAACGTTGAATAATTTTCCACTTTGCAAAACGATATATACGTGAATATGATAAACACTACGATAACAATTATTAAACAAACAAGATAAAATGTAAACGTAAGATAAATATTTACAATATTTTACATCTAAAACAACAAAAGATAAATATTTACAATGTTTCAAATGTAAAATAACGAAAAATAAAAAAAATACAATAAGCAGCTACGGCGATGGTGGTGGTGCAACGTAAGCTCGTGGAGTTAAGGGCGCGCCAGAATGCATAGCAATAATCGTCTCGACCATCCAATGTATGTCGCTCTGTATGCGGGCTACATCCGACTCGACCTGAGCCAGTCTCTCCTCCACCCCCGGTGGAGGCATCATACGAGATCTCACGCTCCGTCGATCGTACAAGCGATCACCCTGTACATCCTGCGCAGCTACCTGCGATCTATCGACGGCAGCATAAACCGCCCCTGTACCCTGCCTCCCCCAGCCTCGCCTCCCTCTCCCCCGGCTCCCTGTCCCCTGTCTCCCTCACCCTCACTATCACTTCCCCCGCCCCCAGCCCTCCTCACTCGGTAGTGGCCTCCCAGGGTACCACTGGGTAAGACCCTCATCATACGACCAAATCACCTGGACCTCTCCGACCATGGGAGCAATCCCCATCTGTGGCCCTCCCAACCGGATCAAGCTGTGATATGGTCATATCCCGGGCCACCTGCAGGGACAAGAGGGAGGCCAATGCTTCGCCAGACGAGTAACGAAGCCACCACAAATAATGTGGCTAGAGGTACGCTTAAAAGCGTATTGGCGAAGTATGTGTCAACTTGAACACCAAGTCCCCCCCCGGGCGGTAAGTAAGTCGTGCAAGTAGAACAGGTCACTTTGGGTGACCTACTCCCTACTATCGTGACGACCGACGATCGTCACGCCGATACACCGATGTAGGTATCGGTGTAACGGGCTGTCGCCTTCGGGGATCGCGAACGCACTGTCGCGAACTCCCTGGTCCCAATAGTGCGCCACCAAGGCCACAACATGTCAGTAGACCTGCTGATCAACGCTTAAAAAATGCCTGGGGTGCTGACTCCTCCTGAGAGTACAGACCCAAGGCAACAACAAACTCGGGGAGGGTCATCCGGCGAGCCATCCCGCAAAAAGTAAAAAAAACCGCCTGGGTCGTCAAAAAATGTTGTAAACCCGCACCCTTGGTGTCTATAAAAGAAAAACTACATAAAAACTCTAAAGTAATCTCCCTGTGAGCCCGCTCTCGGCCGACATCAAATAAACGGGCCCATGGGGAGTTAGCTGGCATGAACTCCCGGACCCGACCGGTCGATCCAATCTCGGTCAAAAAACCAGTATCAATGGTCTAGGGCGCATCCAACGCCATCTCGCGTTATCTGCCCAAAACCCTGTAAGTAGCCGTACCTCGGGGATAACGCAAACAAATTGCACTGTCTCAGTAAAATAGGGTAAAACCTCCTTCTCCTCCTGTCCTCATCCCTGTCCCCGACCTCGACCCTGACCTCTACGTGCTCCAGCACCTGATGACTCAGCCATATCGTCTTTAAAAATAGCAATCAAAACTCGGTAAGTATACATTTCGTATACGCACGTATTATACGTCCCGTATACCCTCCATACACAGCAATGATAGGTTTCGTATACGCACGTGTTATACGTCCCGAAAACGCTAAAAACCAAAAAAACCTAGGAATAAAAGCAATAATAATAATAAAACTGAAATCAAACTATATGCGATCGTATACATTGTAAACGATCGTATATGGATTGAATTTTCAAAGCGTATACGATCATATATAGTTTGAATATTCAAACAGTATACGATCATATACAATGTATACAGCGTACACACTTGAATATCCAGTTATATGTTTTCAAATTCAGTTTTTATTTTTCAAATTCAATCAAACAATATATTTTGTTACGCTTATCTACGCTATTCGCTATACTATACTATACGATACCATAATCTAATAAGTTCTGTAATCTGAAAGTCTATTCTACGAACGAGGCTTAGAAACGTATCGTAATAGAAGAACGAGAAGAAAACGTCACGAACGCTGAAGAACGATATCCAAGAACAATCTAAGAGAAAACTGAGAGACTTTTACAGAATTTTGAGGTCGTATGGTGGATATGTGGTCGTATAACATATTATACGTTTTTTTCTTATTGTATACGGTCCGCATAAGGTTATACGAGCGTATACATTGTTTATTATTTTTATGCGCTCGTATACACAATATACGAGTACTGTTTTGGTCTGGTACATGGGCCGTATAAAGTTATACAGTCCGTATAGGGTTAACAATTTTTTACTTTTTTTAGTTAATCTATGTGGAATTGACGAAAACGCAGTCGGTATGTGTTAACCTTCATCAATACGGTTTTCATTTCATACATCTTTTCAAGTTCCATTTCAAAAAGTTGACAAAACTTAGGTAGAACGTTAAAGAAGAAGATCAATCTTATTTGCTTTTGCTTTATGTTTATTAATTGGTCGTTTGTTTGAGTCGATATGTGGAATTGACGAAAACGCAGTTGGTATGTGTTCATAAATCCATTTAGTTAACTCACATCATTACAAATTGTCAAAACATGAAATAACATTTCAAATTCATAGGTTACCGAAATCCACGAATTCCTACGTCTTGTATTCATCAACGATCTTATTATATTGAATAATACGTTCCTGGTAAAAGTTATACCAGCTCTCTACTGGTGTATGTCGTGTCGGTTGTCGCCAGCATCCTAACGGGGTTGGCATTGGATATTCCCCTTGTAATCTAACGTGAATAAAATGGTTGTTAACAAATAGATTGTGACCGTTTGATGAGGAATACTATTTTTGGCTGTTGTGAACATGGGAAAAACGAAGCACAACTTATGTCGCTTAATAAGTGACAAATGACATTCCACCGGTTAGCTATCATGACCCCCGTGAAAGGCATTTGCAGCCACTTATTACGTGGTGCAAAGCCTATTCCGGAACAATTAAAGGAGTTTCGAACTGACTGAAACTCAATTAAATTTGTTGTATTCCACAAGTCGTATTACCGGTTGCACTCACTTAGAAGCTCCTGCCGTATTTTGTATTTACAATGGTCGTTACAAAATGTGTATAAGAATTATCAGCAAAGTTGGCAATTATATGCAATTTAATGAATTGTATATAAGAGTTATCAGCAAGTTAGTAAATTTTGTCAATGGTAGCAAATACAATACCCTCTTTCTAGTCCACATGGTGAGGCTCCTGTAAAAATGACTTTTTTCGTAAGAAGTGTGAGAAGGTATAAGAATTGACATGTAGGCATCATGTTTTGGACTTGGGCATGATGTTTTGGGTTGTTTTGGCAAGAAAAACACCACACATAACAATTTAAAATACAATGCAATATATTATGGGCGTGAAATTTAAAACACACTACTTAACACCTAAAACACACTACTTAACGTTCTTGGCATGGTGTTTTATGTTTTAAGCCTAGAATTCATTGCATTGTGTCTTAAATTGTTATGTTTTGTGTTTTTCTTGCTAAAACAACTCAAAACATCATACTTAAGTCCAAAACATGATGCCTACATATTAATTTTTATTTCTTCTAAAAATATATTTTTTATAAGATCCTAATACGTGGTACACATATTCCAATAAAAAATGTACTTATGAATATAAATAAAAAAGTAGTGGACCAAATGAAAGTAAAATATTTAATATTTATATTGTTGAGTATTTTTACCCAAGTGAATGGTGGCCCTCAAGTTTTCTTACATTATATAAAAGTGCCCCTCAAGTATCCTAAAATGTAAACAAATGCCTTTCAAGTCATATAAAACTTCAAAATATTTAATTGTTTACGAAATTTTTTAGATTCCTATTTACATGTTGTATCCGCCACTGCATGAGACTTTATATTTACTTTATTTGATATTAGACTTTAATTTGAATGTGTTTCCTACACATTTGTATAGATGCAAAGGTTTTGCTACAATTTCATCTTCCAGCGATCAACATTCATCTTCACAAGTGTAAATACAATTATTTTTGTTTCTTTTTTTTTTCTTATAGAATGTAAAGTTGACTTGTTGATGTTCCCACAGAGAAATCTTCTATTATCTTATATTGTCAAATGTTGCATGATGATATCACATATCATGTTTTAAGTTTTTTTTGTTATGTATATGAAATTTCAAAACATGATAGAGAAAATGGAAACACAAAATAACCAATCTGCCATGTGAGCACCTGCTAAGCAATGTTCGGTGACTATAGTTGCACCAGCCGGTTTTGGAATTGAGGACGGTGGGATATCGGTAATTTTAATATTATGCAGAATTTATATATACAGCAATTTAACACTAATAGTGATATACCGGTTATACCGGTCAGATAAAGGTCAATATCGTCGATAATATCGGTATTGATATTCTCACGATATTTGACACCAATAATTTACATTGGGACCTATAACCAATATATCACCGATATTCCCTGCATAGTTCAAGTTACAACATTTTCCCTTCTAACTTTGATTTGTGATTATTTCATAATGATATTTATCTGATTATTCTTACAACATTTTCCCTTCTAACCGTTTTATAGAAGTGTTCAAAGATTTTGATCCTTACAATTCTGAAGTCAAGGAGCAACTTGGTACTTGTTTTCACGATAGTATGGTTATAGGCGTAGACAAACCATGGCTTCTTTTATGTAGAGGTGGCAAGATAAATGGTGTTAAACGGGTCGTGTTCGCAGGTTTGCGGTTCCAACCTGACTCAAATCCGGAAATTTTACCTAAACCCGAACCCGAAAATCGCGTGAAACATATGAACCCGAACACGACCCGAATATTCGCAGGTTGACCCGAACACCCAGGATTTTTTTTTATTTTGTATATTTTTTTCACATATAAGTTTTTTCAAAATAAATTTTACAACAAAAAATAAAAATGTAAAAAAAATTATATTTTAATTATAAAATCTTATGTCAATTTCTCTTTTAATGTAACTATTGCATAAAATACACATCCAATTTAACTTATTACATAAAATCACACTTTGAAAAAAATTAAAATATAATATAAATGGGTTAAACGGGTCAACCTTTCAATCCGGCGGGCTCAACACGAACCCGACCCATCTAGCTAAACAGGTTCGCTGGTTCAACTTGAAACTGGCCCAAACCCGTTTAGAATGAACCCTAACTCGCAAATTTCATGTTAGGTTTGTGTCGTGTCAGAAACTCACACAACCGATTGGTGGGCTGGATAACAGGTCAAAATGGGTGTTTTTGGTTTGGGTCAAATTTCCTTGCTGAAACACTTTTTGTTCATTATATTAAAATTTAACTTAAAAGCAATTTGAAGGTAGGAAGTAGGAACACACTTCGGATGATTTTAACCTATTTTAGTTAAAACACATGGCCCAAATCGAGTCGTTAATGGTTAGAAATTGTGCTTATTCACATACTATTAGTATATATGGATATTACTCAAAGACTATGCTTATTTATACCTCTTTTTTGTGATTTGTGTTGAAGATCAAGTCGGGCTTACGCTAGAAGAAGTTATATCTAAGGGTGGAAGGGGCACCATGCGGTGACCCCTTCGTTAAATCAAGTTACCGAGCGGCAAGCGTGCCGCCACCATCACCAAGCACGCGGTGACTCCCCAAATCGTCGAATAGTCACCGAACAAAAAAGCATGTAGCCGTTGGATTTTTGGTTAAAAACAAATAAACACCCTATGTATTTGAGCACCCCTAGTGATTGAGTGTAAAATAGGGAGTGAAGTGGTGAGTTGACATGACATGGTATTATTGGCTAAAAAAAAGTTTACCACCCTAAATTCGTTGCCAACCGGGATCTTGTTATGGCATGTGAAAACCCTAGAGTTCAAGGAGCCATGTTGGATGTATGTTCTCACATGCACATGCAATCTATGACTATTTTTTTTTTATACCGAAGAATAACATTAATGTTATGTTTGCAGTTTTTTGAAAATCCAATGAACATCATGAAATAGCAAGATGGCAAGGAGGTAACGCCCAAAAAACTGTTTATGCTTTATAATAAAATAAGATAATTAGATTTTGAAATTTTTATTGTAATATACTTAATGAAATAAGCCTATAAATGAGTGGCAAAATGGTAATTTTATTTTACCTCCGCCTAGCAAAGCAGAATTTATATATATATATATATATATATATATATATATATATATATATATATAGGATTAGGATCATTTGTGAACAAATTTCTAAGAGTGAAACGTGTGAACTGATCTTGGCCGTTGATCTAGTTATTAGTTATTAAGGACAGGATGGTAATTAAACATTATTATTTTATTTTTCAATTTCTTTTAAACTAAATTTTTTCTAGGTAGTTATAAGCTTTCCGAAATTATCTTCTTGACTAAATCAAAATCATTCCTACCAAATCTATAACAGCCGTTCATCATCAGTCTATGTAACAGGTTTTTCGATTTTTTTGCAAGATCCAGATCTGATCAATATTTTTGTTCTAACTGTAAGGTATTCGAAATTTATTTATAATCAAATCAAAACAACTATTTTATTTAATATTCTGTATATATAACCATCGATCATCATCAGTTACGTAACAGTTGTTCGAGATTTTGCAGGTGATTCAGATCGGTTTAATATTTTGGTCTAACAGTATGGTATTCGAAATTTATATATAATCAAATCAAAACAACTATTTTATTGGATCTTCAATTTCATAAAATTCAATCAAAAACGTTTGAGATTTGAGAGATCTCTTCCAAATTGTTCTAAAAGTTTGTTAAATTCATTATTATTACACCTTTCGTTCAAATTCATTTATAATATGGACGACCACATAACAAATTCGAACAAGAATATGATGAACGATGATCAGGTCAACGTTGATAATGGCGGTAATGTTTTTGTTACTACATTGGATCGTCCAGGTGCATATGTATTTTTGAAATTTTCGTCAATTTTGTCCGGTAGGCATGTTATATTTATTGTTTTAATTGTTCGGTTATTTGATATGTTAGTTTTTGTTTCCGTACAGATTATAACATATGATTTTATTTTGCTGGTTTTGCGAGTTTGGGATTTTTTATTTAATTATGTAGTTAGAGCATTCAGAGCAGGTACACATATGCACTGTGTTGGTAATCTGCGCGGTTGGTGTATGACAAAATAGTACGCATGTGTACCGTTAGGTCACTTATGTGTTTTTGTATATCACAGTCACTATCGTCAAGCTGTTTACAGAACAGTACACATATGTATTTTGTAATCTGATGTACTCGTTGACATGTCAAAGTTAAGTACACTTATGCACACTCTTATATTTTTATCACAGTACACATGTGTATAAATAATATGCAGGACTGAGGAGTGAAAAATACGTGATGAACTTGTTTAAAAATTTCTGAATCCTTACCTAATTTACAATTAACATTATTCAAAGTCTTAATATTATTTTTTATCTTAAATTGTTTTAACTTTTGGGTGTCTTAACCATTTGCAGAATCAGTCGCCAGCAATGTATACGAAACCCCTAATGGTACTAGGTACTGGACACCAATCATCCCTCCAGGATTCAAACCGTTTATTAAAGCTAGATTTTCCACGATCGAAGAAGCTATAACAAAGCATGAAGAGTATGCTCAACTGGCCGGTTTTGGGACCCGTCTTGGTACATCGCAGAAGGAAAAAATAGGTGAAAAATTGTTACGAATAGGCGATACGTGTTATGCTCAAGAGCTAACAAACCAAAACGTAAAGATGGTACGGCTGATCTAGTATATTCAAGTTCACCAAAAAGACGGTCCAACCTCAAAGTCACAGATTGCAAGGCATGTGTTAAATTCGTGCGTGTAAAAAATTCATCTGAGTACGAGATATATGATTTTGTAGAGCAAAATAACCATGGGTTTACTACCCCTGAAAATCTTGATCTATCTTTGAAGATGAGGAAGCTTGACTTTTCTACACAAGAGTTTATAGCAAAATGCCGAAATGCAAACCTAGGACCTACCAAGTCTCACAAAGTACATGTTGTTCTAAAAGGTGGTCATCATAATATGCACGGAACCTTGTCGATTACAAAAACTGTGGCCGCAATATCCGAGACTTTATCGGTGATAGGGGCGCCCAGATGATAATTGACAAATTCAAGGAACGTAGTAAAAACAAGGAAAACTACACGTTTAACACCCACATTGTTGATACAGAACTTCAGTTAATTTTTTGGTGTGATGCGGTATCGAAATCAAACTACGACTCATTTGGCGATGTTATTGCCTTCGATGCGACATATCATACAAATATGTGAGTAGTACATGAAATTTTGAACAAATTATTTTTCATTTTAACATACAATTCTAAATGTTTTTTTTAAAACAGGTATGACATGATTTTTGTACCGTTTACTGGGGTCGATCACCACAGAAGGTGTACAATTTTTGGTGCAGGGTTGCTTCATAATGAGACGATCGAATCTTATACATGGCTACTACAAAAATTCCTTGACGTACACAATGGTAAACAACCACTTATGGTGCTAACTGATCAAGATTGCGCTATGAAACAAGCTGTAGAAAAGGTATTTGACAAGTCAATTCACAGGTTGTGTATGTGGCTCATTATTGAAAAACTGCCGGTTAAGGTAATAAGAGTCAATCAAAAATTTTATGGGTTATCAGTACACAAGTGTATCTTTTTATAAGCAACATGTCTTGTATTTAATTTTTTTCATTTTTCCCTTTTTAAATATAGATCAAGGGGAACGACAGTAGGAACGCGGAATAAAACAGAAGTTCCACAAGCTCGTTTGGAATGTTTACATTGAACCACACACATTTGAGGGTAGATGGAAGAATCTTATTGCTGAATACGGGTTACAGGACTATTCATGGTTGTCCGAGATGTATTCCATTCGTGCGAACTGGATACCGGCTTATTTCCGCGAGATACCAATGTGTACTTTAATGAAGACCACTTCCAGGTGTGAGAGTGCAAACCACTTGTTCAAATCTAATTCTAGTCCTCACAACACCTTGGTTCAGTTCATGTTGTGTTACGACACATCTGTTGATGGGATACGGAATGAACAGAGGGAAATAACACATAAAACCGACACCACTAATCCCGAATTCAAAACATCTTGGCCCATTGAACGACATGCAAATGACATATACACACGGAGAAATTTTTTTGATGTGCAAAAGGAAATTATCAACGGCAAGGAAAATTGTTATATTGCTGAACGATGTGTATCTGAAGGTATAAGCAGCTTTGTGATCGCACACCAAGACCACATGAAAGAAGTTATAAACGAGTTCAGGGTATGTTTTTACATTCAGTAAAGTGTCTTTTCTTTATCTTAGAAAACAAGTGGTCATTATTATGAACAAACTTCATAACTTATACATATTGTATCATCATATTTACAGGTCACCTTCAATAAAGAAGATATATTCGCTTCTTGTGAATGCATGGGTTTTACTAGAAACGGATATATATGCCGTCATATATTCTGCGTTTTGGGCACCATAACGTCCATAAGATTCCGGGACGTTATATTCACCCAAGATGGAGGAGAGACGCTTTGCCGTCCAGTGTATATAGCGTTGAAAATAGGTTGTCTGTTGATCAGAGTCGTAGTGGAAGAATTTGGCGTAGGATACTTGAGAATATTGAATTGTGTCGAGAAAGAGTTCATGGTAGGATTGATAAATTACAAGAATTAGATGAGCAAGTACAGTTGTTGAACACTGTAGCATTATCAGCCTTTTTTAGTCCACATACATATTGTGTACTATAAAAGGGAACTTCAACTTACATACATCAATCGATTATGTTGATAAAGGCTTGAATCTATGTAACCGTTTAAACATCTGCGTTAACAGCCCTTAATTCAACACTATCCACAGATTTTCTAACAATACATCCATACGGAAACAATGGTTATCTACTACGCACAGGAAATACACATATGTACAGAAAAAATAGGTTGTCTACTAGTAACTAGACTTTACATACAGTTATCTGAAATACACATATGCACATAAATTATTATGTAGCACACATATGCACTACCTCAGTCGTTTACCTGTTAAAAATAGGTTTACTGTAATATTAATTCACTAGTCATACACAATAGGTTTCAACATGCCATCAAAGGATTCATCAAATAGATACCCCAATATGTTCCACAATAACTTCAACCTACACAACCACAAAAACAATGTCTACTAACTTATATGTTTTTTCAAACGTTTAATCAAACCCCATCAAAATAACTAAATACCTCCCAACCCGAACCACAATTGTTTTCATATTGCAGCATATAATAACCAACGTGACAACAATTAATTGAAGTAATATGTCTTTTCAAAATGTTCCGCTTCCGCTAGTATCCGGTCCCGGTGGATGTTTGCATCAGACTTCACCATCTTCACCGCATATTTCTTACGCAACCGTGTCAGTGTTGCTTTTTTCTGGACATGTTCTAATGGGAATCCACAATCCCATTTTTGTTGGGTGACTCCATACCAAGTCTCCATGTGGCGCATCACAAAAACACCGCAATCCACAGTATTACCTATGGTCTTCCACTCGAAGTCTAACATTTCTGGCACTGCATTTTCAATTTCTACTGCTTTAGGGTGTTTCATCAGTTTCAAGTACCGGGTGAACACGTCCTTCTTCAACCAAAATTGCAAGTTTAAAATTAATTATATGTGTGCTACAACCAAAATTAAAAAAAAGAAGCAAACTGTGTCCATGTTTATCTTACAACTTTGTATGGAGTGCTCTTCTTGAAATATTTTTCATCATTTATCATTTGAACTGGGCTTTCTGTTGCAGCCATATTGTCAATCACCGTTATTGATGCCGTCTCAAGATCAAAACATACAAGATAAAAATGTCCCTTTTCAAGAATAGGAAATAAGACTACGCAATAACTCGACAAAGTTAACAACCATGGCCTCTTGTCAACCACGTGTACCAAAGAACCTCTTAATTTTTCCACTCGTACTACATCTCCATACCTTTCATTATGTAACACGTCCTCCGTCTGCGTAACAACAAACATAAAGTAAAAAAATTGATTAAGTATAGATTTAGCAATTACTTCATATTAAACTGTAATTTTTATACTGACGGGGATTAACTTACAAAACAATCGGTATGGCAAAAAAGGTGCGGTTTTGAGCCTTTAACTTTATCATCTCCCGCAAAAACATTTTCCCCCGAAGTTTTATTACTTTCTTCCTTGTTAAGCATTGATGCAAAGCAATTAATCACATCACTATTTATCCATTGACTAGGTTGCAAATCCTTGAGTTGAAAATGGTATAGTCCAACCCCCGTATCCGTTTCAAATACGAGTCGTCTATTGCATGCACCATACCGTCAATAATTAAGTACCATTACACAAAACACTTACTCGCCAAACATCTCCTTTATTCAGTCGAAAAAATGTATTCCAGTACATACATCATTATTCACATGCATACCATTTTTAATGTGGTCCACATGGGCATGTTGTTTGGATCTTTCTGATTAATATTTCATTTACATACATCATTATTCACATGCATACCCTTTCAATGTGATACACATGTGCATGATGTTTCCTATTATAAATCTACTATCAGTACACAAGTGTAACTTACATGATAGAAAACAACCATCTTTTTATGATATGTCAAAAGGGCATTTTGTAAAACATTCATGGACGTATGTCGTTCATATACAAAAAATTAAAATGGACACACACATAACAACAATATTGAATTCGGTAATGGTTATTACCCGTTTGTCGCTTCTACCTCCGCGACTTCTTTTACATCTTGGTTTTCAGCTGACTTGTCGGTCACAACTTTTTTCTTCGGCTTTATTATCCTGCTTATGGACATTACATTCCCCTCAAGTGAACGTTATTATAAATATCTAAAAAATAAAATAATAATAAATAACATTCTTACATCGTGTCGTCCGCAGAAATCGACAAATATTTCCAAATCATGTTTTCTTTTTTACTCAACCAACTCTTGATGCTGACAGCTCGTACCATAAACGGCGATTGGATAAACCTAGAGCCGGTCTTTCTCCTTTTTCCCTTTCCGACTGATTCAATAATATCAGTAACATTTTTTTCTTGCATCACACTAACTGACGCATTAGGTTCGGCGGTACATTCATCTTGTGTCATTCCAAGGCTGAACGTCAGAATTTCGTCTATCCGTTGCGTACTATATGCACTTGAAATGTAGTCCTCAATCACTTCCGCAGATTTCATAAAAATGGTTGTGGTTGGGGATGCGATCAGTGGTGTCGTCGCATTATCTTCCCGTAATTTTTGCATCCTTTCACCCTTTGGTTTCCCTTTACTGTCACCCACATCTGTATACATGTATAGTAAACATGTTTATTGTTGTCTGTAATACAACCAGACGGAAATAATTAAAATCAAATTAAAAGACAAATACAAGTTTATAAATACCTGCTACTTTCTTGCACGGACTCGTTTATATTTCCTTTTCTTCAGTCTCACCAATAGCCGGTTTAGTGAAATTTTTTTTTGTACCTTTCTAAAATGGGTAACACGGAATGATGTGACGGGAACCAAGATATATGATCTTGTATCCCATCTTCTAATTGTCGTTAAAATTCTCAATTACTTCGCATATAGATAATATGCGTGCACCACTCAGCTTTGCATTAGAGAACATTATACAAAAACTAAACATAACATATTACCCAAAATTACTTTAAGGGTACGCAACACAGGAACTCTTAACATGATCATACCTCTCCCGTCGACGTATCTTGCCCTCCTTTTTTGTCACACCATTGTTGTTTTCAACGTCTTCCGGACCGTCATCAATATTGATTTCATCATCATCTGCCACATCATACAACTCTCTTATTTCTCCAAGACCAAATCTCCGTTCTTCAGCACATGCTCCTTCCTTAGGTTCATCAACTCATGTGTCCAAAATTTCAGAGGTGCTTCCCTACGTGCACGGTCGAACCCAGGGCATTGTGTCGACTCCAAATACAACAACTGTTGCAATAAAAAATGGAAACAATTACATTTATATTAAAACTAAACAGTAAAGGTTGTCACAACTTAGGAAACAGGTTATTATATAAATAAAAAAAAACCTTTGCCTATTTTTTCAGATATTCATTGTGCACTTGTGTATTACCAACATAAAGACACAAGTGTATTAAGATTAACACAGTGAAAATAGTTGTAGAACATAAAAATTTGAATTGTAAGTACATACCACCAGATATGTTAGTGGCCCTCTGAAGAACACATTAGGGTCACACCTAACCCAATCGTCCTTACATTTCTTCACACCGTCCAGCACAAACTGACACCAATCATGCTCTTTAAACCCCTTCTCATGGTTAAATAAATCCAACAAATTGTATATAACACTACCATTTTTAGTACATCCTAGCATTGTTGATATGAACAACATCACGAAATCTAGTATGAACATTTCCCTCTGCTCGTACTCATCAGTCCGAATCTTGTCTACAATGTTTTTACAACTAATTGGTAACTTATCAAACCTGGCAACCCACTTTATCTTTAAAGGATGTTCTGCGTCTTCATTGTTCAGCTTCGACACTTTAATTCCACCGTTTGGAATACCTAAAATCTTTTTAACTGAATCCTTATCGACCGATATTTGTCGTTCACCCAAAACTATTCTCATGTTCTGCGTGTCGAGCTTATCAATAACAAAATGCCCGATCTGGGCTGTAACATCGCTGACATTAAAATCCAACAACTTACCAAACCCACTATCTATCACAATCGCTTTCTGCCATTTATTCAATATCCGGATCGCTTCATAAAGTTTGTTGGGGGATGCCCTAACCCGGATACTAAACAAACCATCTGCAACTTTTGAGCGTTTTTTCTTTTGTGTACTCTTGTTCTTCAGTTTCTTTTGTTTTCGCCTTTTCCGGAATCCAAACAGCTCATCTGTTTCGTTATCACATTAATAATAAAACATTTGATGAATTTATGATTTTTTGTAAACACGATGATGCACAAGGATACCAATTTTATACCTTCAACTTGTTTATCTCCATCCGTAACGTCAACCCGATTAACATCCTCACCGATATTCTTTGTATTACTGTCGTCTCCATCACTTGCTATCTTCACATTTCCATCTACACGTTTTTTCCCTTTTCGGTCGTGTGTATCAATTTTCGTCCCGTCTGGGAAACAACATTTAATTATGTACGTTGTACACATTTATTTTTTGCAAACCATTTGGATCATACTTTTAAAAGGGTGTACACATTAATACCTTGTGCATCATCAGTGATTGGCACTTTGACATGTTTAGTTCTTTCTCTCTTTCTCTTTTTTCTGGCTGTACTTTTTTTCCTACACATGCTATCCGAATCCCGTTTTACAAAAGTCCTTTCAACATTTTGATCAGCCTCAAAAGTTGTGTTCAATCCATTAGAAATACACATATGGATCATTTGGATATTAATTTATCTTATTCTCCCTGTTTAAAAATACATTTATTATAATTATTTATAAGTTGCACTCACCTTTTTCAACCTTCTGGTTTTCATCTTCCTCGTCTGTAAACTGAATTGGATCTTCAATAGTGTTACTAAACTTACTAGCCTTCTTACGGGCAATCCTCTCACTTCTCGTACCTATGCCATTACCATAATCATGTCAACAAAAGTAGTCATTCAGATATAGGTACATTAATTACTTTTTTAACTTAACAACTTACGTTTACGCATGGCGATTCTTGTTTTTTTTTTCAAATAATTTCAGATAACACTACAAAATAAGAAGCAAAGTTATTGTGCCAGAACAATAACAAATAAGTACTTTATCACACAACAAACTAAAAAGATACACAAATGTATACAAACAAAATGAAAAAAACCCAACATAATCTAAAACACACTTGTAACAATATGGTTCTTATACATTAAATAAAATACACAGTTGCACTAACTATAGATTATTGAAATACATTTTTTCTAACAAGAAAAATACCTAAAACATACCTCATTAAGCCATCTTTACAACCTACAATCGTTCTGCTACAGCACACTTGATAGCATAAACAAATATCACCATAAAAAAACGTGCATAATAACATATAACATAACTTTCTGACAGTTAGCTTTTAAAAATTAACTACTCATACATTTGGTTTCAGAAATTATTACTTACATCAGTTTTAATGAGCTAAAACTCATAATAAACACCATACTACACATGTGTACTTCAACATCGAACAACCAGTACTCACACCACATGAGTCCAGAACACAAGTTAACTACGATCGTTCTAAAAACAAAACACGTATTTCTATTTGGTGCTCACCGGTCGTTTTACAGTAACTCATACAAAATATACATAGCATTAACTGTCTGAAACCCTATAATTTTCGAAGCGACTAAATATATATGCTTAACCCTTACGAACACCCTAAACACCTAATTAATGAATCATGCTACTAAAATACACACAAAACCAAAAATCCGTAAACATATATTGATACACAACTCAGAATACCTTCTATTCGCCGCTTAATTCAACGCAGACTCCAGTCACCGCTCTTCACTTAAAAATAGGGTTTCCTTAGCACACTGTTTTTTTGTGAAAATACATGCGCGACGAATGTGGTTTTTCTTGATTCGTATTGGTATCGTTGATTTTGATTTCTTCAAATCAAGATCTGTTAGAGATTGTAGATGAGGAGGTGAGATACTGAATTTGCGGGAACAAGAATAGGAAACCGTTCAGTTTCCTTTATTCAAATTCATTTAGGTGCAATGTTCATTTACCAATATACCCTTATCATTTAATTTTAACTTATAACACAATTTCTAATATTTACAATCATGCCCCTACTTTAATCTTCAAGATGATAAGAATCAAGGGCCCAGATCAGTTCGCACAGTTCACTCTTAGAGTGTTGTTCACTCTTGATCCCTACCCTATATATATATATTATATATATATATATGGATAATAGATATATATATATATATATATATATATATTATAGATATAGATATAGGTTCATGTGAGAAAATTTAAAAGTGTGAGAAGGGTAAGAAAGAATATGGAGGTGTCATGTGTCCTATTTTTTTGGTAGATTTCAGGTATAATTGTAATTTTCCTGATAAAATCTATTAATGGTATTTATATGTTACAACAATAAGGCAGTTATTTCGGGATTTTTATCAATTCAATTTGGTTTCAATATTGTGATAAATTCGACCTTATATGCTATTGTTGCAGAGAAGGTTTTTTGTTTTGAAAATTCAGCATTTTTTGATTGAATGCATACGTGATTTTTGCGATTGAAATTCGATTACATCTTCCCTGATATATACTTTTTGATGGATAACCATGAACCAGGTATTTAAGGTGTTTGTTTGTATTCGATCTTGATTTGTTCCATCTTTTTTGTTTTTCTTGTGATCAGAATGAATAACTTTGTTCTCAATTAGTTTGAATGGTTTTTTAGTTTCCAACAACGCGGTGTTGATATGGTTTTTTCAATTTGTTGTCATGGTGTCTTTTGTTATCGTATGTTTATATACGTGGGAGTGCAGGGTCTTTTTCATGTATCGCATGGTGTTTTTTGAATTGGTGTTATGTTGGCTTAGTTAACGAGTGGTTTTAGTGTTCGGAAATAGGTGTACTTAATGAGTAAAGGTGTGGTATGGTGTCTTATTTAATAGGTGTTCTTTTAGATCATGACATTTAGTGATCAATATGGCTTTCAGTTTTAACCTTTACGTGCAGTTATGGTGTTGTTTAAAATGGTATTATGGTGTCTTTTATTAATGGATTAAGTGTATAACTTATTAAATGGTATTTTGTGGTGTTATCCTTGTTATAACTAATGTTCTTTCATGGTGGTATAACTAATGGAAGTTGTGTGTGTTTCTTATGTGTGATTACGTTTGCCTTCTGGTGTTATGGTGTCGTTTTTATAGGGTGATGTTTCATGGCGTTAAAGCTGATGGAAGTTTGTATGTCTGCCTGTGTTCTATGTGTGCTTATATATATGTGGTGTTATTCTGTATAACCAATGTTCCTTCATGGTGTTATTTATGAGCTATGGTGCTGGTTTTAAATATATACATTTGTGTTGTTATTTCATGGTGTTATTTCTGTTACAACTATTGTAAGTTCCAAACAGTGTTTTTATGAGGTATGATGCTGTTTTTTAAAATATCTATTGTTATGGTGTCTTTTTCATCGGGGTGAACTGTCATGGTGTTGTAACTAATGGAAGTTATTTATGTGTGCTTATATATCTGTGGTGTTATTTCTGTTATAACAAATCTTTCACGGTGTTTTTTATGAGTGTCTTTTTTTTACTTTCTGAAAAACATAATTTGTAGGGCCTCAGAATTACCAGCCTGTTGGGCGTCCACGTCTGTCTCCCAAATCTGGTAAGAGGACTTTTTTACCTGAGGTGGAAGAGTCGCTTAGGCCGAGAGAGAAAATGACTTTCGACACACTGAATAATGCATTCCTTTTTTTTATCAAAAGTACGCGATGGCTGCAGGCTTTACCACCAGGAAGTCTTCACAATACAAGCTGCATGATGTTATTAAATCCAAATATTTCGTTTACTCAAAGGAAGGAACCAAACCTTTTAAGGTGATCGACTCATCTAAAGTGGTCGACACCTCAAATATTGGTTCAAAAAGGAAATCTACTCGGTGGGTCCCTTCTATTAGGACTGGATGCGAAGCACGTATGTGCTTAAAGTTAAATGATTCGAATCTACATGAGGTATATTATTTCAAGGAGGACCATAACCACTCTTTTGTTGCTGACGAGGATAGGTATTTACTCCCCGTTAACCGAGGAATGCACTATACGCAAGAGCAAGCGGTTAATGCTTTGAGTGCGATAAATATTGGACTTGTCAAAGCATTTAATATCATGAGGACACTGTATGGTGGCTTTGACAAGGTTGGGGCAACCAAATCCGATTTCAAGAATTTTAAACGAGATATAAACAGGTACATTTCTGAGTTTGATGCTGATATGATGATTAAACGGTTGTTGAGAAAGAAAGAGTATATCCAAACTTTTCAATGGAGTATACAACCTCTGAAGATGGTATTTTAAGGGCTTTGTTCTGGGTAGACGAGGAGGCCAAGCAGAATTCTTCAGTTTTTGGTAACATTGTTTCATTTGATGCAACATATCGGCGTAACAAGTTTGTTTACTAATTATATATGTTGTTTGTTTTTTTTAAATTCTTTTTAGTTATATATAAAAGACATTTATATGGTGTTTTTTTCTTTTTTGTGTTAGGTACAAAATGATGTTCGTCATTACTGTATCGACAATCTATGTACGTTCACTTGCGCCGCTATAATAGGAAACGAAACCGCTGAAACGTATAGCTGGTTGCTAAAGGTGTTTCGTGAATCTTTTGGTCGTGCTCCTCCGGTTGTTGTGACCGACCAAGACCCAGTCATGATAAAGGGTATTGAAGATACATGGCCTGAGAGTCGGCATAGCTCATGCATGTGGCATATAATGGACAAGCTTACTGTTAAAGTGATTTTGCTTATTCGATGTATTAAGATTTTTCCATTTGTTGTATGGTCCTTATTTTTTACATGCTTTTTTCAATGGTGTTTTAGGTTGGCCCTACAATCTGTAATAGTACAGATTTCAAGAAGAGGCTGTGTGCCATTGTGTGGACCGATTCTATACTACCCGAGAAGTTTGAAAGCGAATCGGGTACCATAATGAATGATTTTAATCTTTCTGAGCATGAATGGTTACAGTCAATTTATTAGATCAGGGATAGTTGGATACCCGCATATTATCGTGACGAGTACATGTCTGGGCTCATGCGCACCTCATCTCGTTCAGAGAGTGAGAACCATTTTTTGGACAGTTTTGCAACCCGGAGTGTACCCTTGTTTAATTTTTGGGGCATTTTGATTCCGCAATTGAAGCTCGAAGACATGAGCATAGGAAGAACGACCATGACACTAGAAACACGATTACTGACATATGGGCAGTAGACTTTGTTTTGGAGGAGGAGGGCGCGAGGTTATACACACGCACTATATTTTTTGATGTCCAATTGGAGATACAAAATGATATACATAGATGTGCTATTGGAAAGTGGGAAACTATTGATGACTTCATTAAATTTTTTGTGAAGGATTGGGAACAACCATGCACCACTTTCTTCGAGGTATAAAATAGACTTTATTTTTGTTTGTTTTGTTTACATTTTTTGTGGTGTTATATACCAAGATTAAATATAGTTGGTCCCGACACATGAATTAGTATGGTGTCATTTGGTGTTATATATAAAAAATTATAGTTATATGCTTTTTGTGGGAATTTTTATGTTTTTGTTGTGTCTCATAGGTAATGGTGCAGGAGGACGACATGACTATATACTGTACTTGCAAAAGATTCGAACAGTTTGGGCTGTTGTGCTCACACATATTCTGCATGCTTAGGATGCTTGACGTCATGGAATTCTCACAACGATATAAACTTAGACGTTGGATGAGGGAGGTTGTTCCCAATAGCGCTCCTGGTGCTATTTTAGGTATGAACGAGAATGAAGATCGATATAATGAAGTTAACCGGGTTGTACGTGAGATAACACAATATACTGAGTTGGTTATTAACAAGCTTGTTACCAATTTCGATGCATTTTGCTCATTTAGGGATCATGTGGTTAAGTTTTTCGATTCAGCTGATGAGGCCGTGGGTAATGCACCTCGCAAGAGTCGTAGGGAAAGGTTTGCTGAAATAACTGGCAATACACAACCATCTACAGTTACTGTTCGGGTCCCTGTTGGAACTAGATATAAAGGTATGGTAAGCCGAAATGGATGAAGTCTAAACGTGAAATGGTAAGAAGCCAAACGGGTAACAAGAGACGTCGTTGTAAAAACTGTTTTAGGTATGGTCATAACAGGCGTACTTGTAAACACCCTAAAAGGAAAGAAGAAGACGCTAGTTCTGAGGAAGACGGGGGGGAAGAAGCGGTCGAATCTGACGAGGATGAAACAGACAAGGAGGAAGGAGAGGATTAGGGATTGTTGGATAAGTCATTTTTTTGTGTTATCCAAAGTGGATTTCAATTGAACGTCTAAACTTCATTTTTTTTGTAACGTTATACACTTGTTTAGTTTTTTCTTTTATGAGTTTTTTTTACGTGTCAATTTCAAAAGTGTACATATTGGATGGTGATATAACAATGTATTTTGTTCAGTATCAAAATGCATAATGTTTTTATTGTAACATTTGCGTAAAACGGGTTTCAAAACCCGCATCGTTTGAGAATCAAGTAGTTAACAGGATTTCGTTGAGCATTTATTAAATTTTATTATTTAAACTTTATAATTATTGAATGACAAATAAATTATAACCAATAAAATAATTAAAACTTAAATAATATAAAGAAAAATAAAATATAAATAAATAAAAGGGGCTGCCGGGTTTCGAACC
This sequence comes from Scalesia atractyloides, assembly GCA_947069175.1. Classification (NCBI taxonomy): domain Eukaryota; kingdom Viridiplantae; phylum Streptophyta; class Magnoliopsida; order Asterales; family Asteraceae; genus Scalesia; species Scalesia atractyloides. The sequence continues at coordinate 7,652,748 of CAMTDV010000001.1, forward strand.
CGGGTCCCCAACAAACCCACACACACCACAACACTGCTGCATCACCCACTCTACATTGTAATTAACCCATTCGAATAATCCTTTATATCTTACTTCGCATTCATCTTCTTGAAACAATTGCCGCCCAGTAACGGCGCAACCAATCCAGAAATCAAGTTTCCATTTTGATGAAATTAACCGCGAAACTGACTCTCAATCAGGCACCTAGACTCAAACCGAGTCAAAACCGCAGTCAATTGATCTGCTAACATTTCGCCATACTGTTTTTGACCGAAAACCTCTAAACCGAAACCCAATCTAAGCTATCTCCTTCAACTATAAATAGGGGTTTCTGGGAACTGTTTAGAATGCACACAACCCATCCGCAAACCTCCGTTCATCAGAATTCATCACCGGAATTGTCTGGTAGTCGCCAGAAAACATCACCGGAAAACCGAAATCATGGTGGATCACATCACCTATAAATACCTTGCTAACCTCATTTCCAAACTCGTTCAAACCCTTCTCGGAATCCTCTGCTTATTCTCCCCAGCTCCGCTGACCTCAGAGCTTCATCTGCAAGTAGCCGGAGTTTTCTGCACAGTACCGGAATCCAACCGGAACTTCCATAACATTCTCCGATCGGTATGAATTCTTAATCTTTTCTGTCAGTTCTAGTCGATTCATTTGTCTAATCTAAAACAGTAGATCAGTGAAACCAAATGTTTAATAAATCTGTTTTCAGTTCTAAGTTAGTGAAGAAGATGAACATCGAGTCGTTTATAAATATAATTAAAATTAGTATTTCAAACGGGTTAGACACACAGTCCAGTGGTGGACTATGTGCATTTCATACTATCGATACCGAGTTCGATCCTTGACACAACACCTATCCACAGTAATAAAATGTTTATTTAAACCGAAACCATATTAACTCGCTGTAAGATGTTAAGTATAATAAAATTTCAATATATAACGGGTTAGACACCCAGCCCAGTTGGTTGGGCTGGGTGCAACACAACACTGGAAACGCGGGTTCGAGTCCGAGCTCTCACACCGGTTCGACAGTTAAATCCTTTTTAAAAAAATTGAATAATTTCTAAATAACTTAATTAGTATATAAGAATAATAAAATCAGAGATTATTTCGGGTTAGACACGTAGCTCAGTTGGTAGATCTGCGTGCACGTATACGAGAGGTCACGAGTTCGAACCTCACTCAGCGCATAGAAAACACAGTCTGACCGGTCAACGGTCAAAAAGTCAACCTTTTTATTTCTTTTTAATTATTTATTTAATTGGAAAAATTAATTAAAAATACTTAAAAATAAGATTTTTAAAGTTAGAAAATTTCCTTAAACTCACAAAAATAAATCTAACAATCCCATTAAGAGCACTAATTAAAAATATTAATCTCAAATAAAATTTATTTATTTACCAAAGCATTTCGTTATTATTTAGGTTAGTTTTCCCTCGTCGGTTGAATCATAATTTCGTGCGCATTCATCATTATCAAGGAACGCACCCACTGTGAGTGAATCCTTACAAATTCCCCTTTTTATTCATTTTTGGGGTGTATCATGTGTCGCTTTAATTATTTCGTTTATTCAAACTTGTGCTATTACCATTATATGACCTAAACTTATGATGTAAATATTGTTTGTTGTGATGAGTGTTTACATTTTGTCAAGTTGCGTGCAAATCATTCATTAGGCCCATCAGTTCCTCGTGGGAGACGAGTTGAACATCGCGTGCCTCATTAGATCGGCTCCGTTTGATTGAGCCTTGATCTCATTGTTCATCATTTGGTGTGTGTGCTTGTGCATTAATTGATATTATGTGTTTTGTGATAAAATTTACATTTACGTTTACTCATATGTGGTTATGCACCTTTTTACAACCATTATATCAAATTCGTTCAAATGTTTTCATAAGATTCACTCGCCAACTTATGTTGACCCAAAAACCCTAGTTTTACACATGATACAGGTGATCCAGTTGAGAAAAGAAACACGTAGGATGGCCTAGAAGAATAAACAAGTTAATGCTTTGGAATGGTCGTTAGTTTAGTTTTCCTTTGTAATTGTATGATTTTTGTTTAATGGATACTTTAGTTTGTAATTCGAATGAAAATGTATTTGAACAGGTTGTGCTTGTATGTTTATTGTAACTTCTTCTTTAAAGAGAAACAATAAATATGAAACTCTATAGTAAATGTCACGAGCTTTGATGATAACCCAATTATGCCCCTATTACCATTTCCGCTGCGGGTCGGGGTGTGACAGATTGGTATCAGAGCTTTTGACTATAGGGATATAGGATAGGTTATTAGACCCTTAGAGCCTATACTATAGTTGATTAGATTTTAATTGTTTATATGGTTACATGCAAACTCATGATGTTTATTTGTTTCATATTTATTTCACACACAAATGCATGCAAACACTTCCACTATCATATTGTGTGATATTTAATGAGTTATACTTATTGTCAAACATAACATGCTTACATATACATTCATCACGCATATTTCAATGTTCACATATTCAAATCATCCTCATATTTCCTTTATTCAAGATTTTGTCGCAATTTTCGATTTTCAATCTCATCAAAGTGAGTTCTACGACGGGCATGTAGTAACTGTAAGGGTACAAGTACCGGTAGTCGGAACGTCCTGTCTAGGTTGGCATTCGTATAAATCCAATATAACGGACCAGTTTGCCTACCTGGGGACTAACGATGAGAGTACGAAGGACCTATTAGGCCAAAGCATGCCACCCCAAACGTCGTTCGAACTAAACCTACTTTCAGTTGTCATTGTGTCTATACCAGGACACCCTCCGACCTTATACTTTGTTGTCATGTTTTACGATTTTCATTCGGGTGGCGCAAGTGTTAAACAGGCCAACACCAATATGAACCCTACCGAAGCCCAGTAGTCATGGGGGCCCACATGACTACCAAGGCCAAGTAAGGGGACATATGGAAGCCCAAACATGAGCAAAGCCCAAGACAGGATGTAGTAAATTTATTTTATTCATTTATTTTTGTGAATGTTCATTTCTAAATACGACACATGACACCTAAAACGTCAAACTCATACTCTCGATACGTATTCCTTGTAGATGTCTTCTAGTCTCTCTCGTAGAAGTATGAGATCAGGAAAATCCCGCGAGCGCATGGCTGCCCAAATCGCTCAACAAATGGCTGCCGTAATACCCAACATCGTAATTCAAGTACAACAGGCCCTTACCGCTAATCCCGTCAACCCAATCAACCAAGAAGATCAAAACATTGTCAATCCTCCCCCAAAAGCCACTAAATGCACCTTCAAGCATTTCAAATCCTGCGATCCTCCAAAATACGAAGGGACTGAAGGTGTCACCGCTCCCCTCCATTGGTTTGAGGAAATGGAAAACACTTTTCTAAATTGCGACTGCCCCGATGATCGCAAGGTGCGATATGCTACCGGTCGTTTGTTTGGAGTAGCACTTACATGGTGGAATACAGAGAAGGCCAAGCGAGGTGCTGAAAATGCTATGACTTTGACTTGGGAAGAGTTGAGGGAAATCATGACAAGACGTTTCTGTCCAAGAAGCGAAATCAAGAAACTAGAAGATGAGTTCTACTCTTTGAAACAAAAGGAGGGCGACCACACCACATACAACAAGAGATTCCTTGAGTTGAATCAGATGGTCCCCAACTTGTTCACTCCCCTTTACCGTTTAATCGAGCACTACATTCGAGGTCTTCCTTCAAAAATTCAAGACCCTGTAATAAGTACCACACCTGCAACTTTGGAAGCAACAATGGAGTTAGCTACAGAGCTCACCGAAAACCGCATACGGAATAAAGATTTCACGGAAGAGAAGAAGAAGGATAAAGCATCAACCGAAACCTCAAACTCAACCCAGACCGAATCCCCTCCTCAAACCACTCCTAAGAGAAAACGAGATGGGCAAAATTTCGCTATCACCCAAGGCAATCAACCAGCTTCACAAGCCGTACCCCTCCAAGCCATCCCAATCACTCAAGTAGCACCCAACTCTACTTACCCAAATAAGAAACCTTACATTGGACCTCACCCTCAATGCAACACCTGTTTTTATCACCATCCATCTACCGTACCTTGTCGACTGTGTGCAAATTGTGGGCGTTATGGTCATTGGAGCAAAACTTGTCGTGCCTCTCAAAACCAAGCCTCACCCCCTACTCAAAACATGATCCAAACATATCAATAACCCCAATACCCCATGTTTCCATATGTTCGAGCTTGTTTTAATTGTGGCGACCCTACCCACTTTAGAAACACGTGCCCTCGATTGGTTAACATCATAAACGCCCAAGCTCAAGCAAACCCAGTTAACCAAGCAAATCAAGCAAACCCAGCTCCACCAGCAGCAAGAGGAAGAGCTTACAACATCAACGCCAATCCTGTTGAAGATAATAACGGCCCAAACGAACCACCCAACTAGTTTTGCCTCACCAAGAATCAAGACTCAACTCCAACCGTCTAGTTTTAATGCTTTCTTTATGTTATCTCAATCTTTACGTATCCCAGTTATAAATTGGGAATTTATGTATCCAAGAATTCTAATGCGAATTGATATCACGGTTTTGTTTTATACCTATACTCATTGATTTAACATTCATATCATCATACATCTCGATGTATCTCGATCTCATCATTTAAAGAAGTTGGGTTGTGTCTCACTTTTACATAGACTGGCCCCTTCATCATAACAAACGAGAGAGGTACTGTCATCATTCAGTCATGTATCCTTCCAGATTCAAGACTCAAGCTTTGGTTGTTGTGTTTATTTATGGTTTGTAGATCTTAGAATCATAAGAACTAATCTAACTTACTGACAAAGCCAATGAAAATTTGACAAGAAAATGGTGGATACGCCGCTGGTACTTCCTATATATAAGTATTCTTGGCAAAGGATCAACAGCATTGTCAGGCGGTTATGAGAAGTTCCGTGTAGGTTTTAATATCGTCATGTTTAAAATTTATGATATAACCATATCTTTTCAAACATATCAATTCTCTCAAAACTCATATGCATGAAATACCCAGTCAATCAACTCTGTTTATCCATGCTCCGCATTTTTATACTTTAGGCATCAAAAAGCGATTTCTATAGCAGGGTATTCAGCCCTTACTAGGAACGTTACCGCCTCAAATAAAATTTAAACTCTCCACCTCTTCTAATTATGTAATTGTCAAATTAAAACACCCTCCCTTCAAGTCAAATATACCACTACTACTTAAATTCGGGACGAAATTTCTAAAAGTAGGGGATACTGTAACATTTGCGTAAAACGGGTTTCAAAACCCGCACCGTTTGAGAATCAAGTAGTTAATAGGATTTCGTTGAGCATTTATTAAATTTTATTATTTAAACTTTATAATTATTGAATGACAAATAAATTATAACCAATAAAATAATTAAAACTTAAATAATATTAAGAAAAATAAAATATAAATAAATAAAAGGGGCTGCCGGGTTTCGAACCCGGGTCCCCAACAAACCCACACACACCACAACACCGCTGCATCACCCACTCTACATTGTAATTAACCCATTCGAATAATCCTTTATATCTTACTTCGCATTCATCTTCTTGAAACAACTGCCGCCCAGTAACGGCGCAACCAATCCAGAAATCAAGTTTCCATTTTGATGAAATTGACCACGAAACTGACTCTCAATCAGGCACCTAGACTCAAACCGAGTCAAAACCACAGTCAATTGATCTGCTAACATCTCGCCATAACCATTTTTGACCGAAAACCTCTAAACCGAAACCCAATCCAAGCTATCTCCTTCAACTATAAATAGGGGTTTCTGGGAACTGTTTAGAATGCACACAACCCATCCGCAAACCTCCGTTCATCAGAATTCATCACCGGAATTGTCTGGTAGTCGCTAGAAAATATCACCGGAAAACCGAAATCGTGGTGGATCACATCACCTATAAATACCTTGCTAACCTCGTTTCCAAACTCGTTCAAACCCTTCTCGGAATCCTCTGCTTATTCTCCCCAGCTCCACTGACCTCAGAGCTTCATCTGCAAGTCGCCGGAGTTTTCTGCACAGTACCAGAATCCAACCGGAACTTCCATAACATTCTCCGATCGGTATGAATTCTTAATCTTTTCTGTCAGTTCTATTCGATTCATTTGTCTAATCTAAAACAGTAGATCAGTGAAACCAAATGTTTAATAAATCTGTTTTCAGTTCTAAGTTAGTGAAGAAGATGAACATCGAGTCGTTTATAAATATAATTAAAATCAGTATTTCAAACGGGTTAGACACACAGTCCAGTGGTGGACTGTGTGCATTTCATACTATCGATACCGAGTTCGATCCTTGACACAACACCTATCCACAGTAATAAAACGTTTTTTTAAAAACCGGAACCATATTAACTCGCTGTAAGATGTTAAGTATAATAAAATTTCAATATATAACGGGTTAGACACCCAGCCCAGTTGGTTGGGCTGGGTGCAACACAACACTGGAAGTGCGGGTTCGAGTCCGAGCTCTCACACCGGTTCGACAGTTAAATCCTTTTTAAAAAAATTGAATAATTTCTAAATAACATAATTAGTATATAAGAATAATAAATCAGAGATTATTTCGGGTTAGACACGTAGCTCAGTTGGTAGAGCTGCGTGCAGGTATACGAGTGGTCACGAGTTCGAACCTCACTCAGCGCATAGAAAACACAGTCTGACCGGTCAAGACCCGGTCAACGTCAACGGTCAAAAAGTCAACCTTTTTATTTCTTTTTAATTATTTATTTAATTGGAAAAATTAATTAAAAATACTTAAAAATAAGATTTTTAAAGTTAGAAAATTTTCTTAAACTCACAAAAATAAATCTAACAACCCCATTAAGAGCACTAATTAAAAATATTAATCTCAAATAAAATTTATTTATTTACCAAATCATTTCGTTATTATTATTTAGGTTAGTTTTCCCTTTTCGGTTGAATCATAATTTCGTGCGCATTCATCATTATCAAGGAAAGCACCCACTGTGAGTGAATCCTTACAATTGGTTACTATGGTGTTCTTTTTATTTTAAAGAGAGGTTTAGCCAACTGAATAGGTTTATGCCATGAGCTATAACAATTTACATGGTTTGTTATCGTGTCTTTATGTAATAGTGTTTTGTTTTAAGCATATATTCTGTGATATTCGGTAATTCCATCTGTTTTGAACGATATAAATTTCTTTATTACAGCAAAATATTTTAGAAAGTAAAAAAATGCAAAAGAAATGATCAAGTGTCATACCATTTTTTAATCTAAAAAACCCCATAAAATGATCATACGTCACACGATTGTTTAGTGCAACCAAATCGAAAATGAACCAACTGGATTAAGTTGTTTGAAACCTACATTATACCATCCAACCTGTGACAAATCCTCTGGATTGCATTTTCTTCAAGCTTCACCTTTTCATCCTTGTCAAAACATGCAAACTCTTTAACTTATTTCTCTACAATCACACGTTCTGTGTTCACCTCACTAAGAAGCATTTTTTGATACATACTTCTTGCGTAGATTGGTGATTTCCTTTCTTTGATTTTCTATGACCTCCCCTTTGTGTTTCTCTCTGATGAGAGTCCACACTTCTACTCTTTCACGCTTGTTCCTATATAAGACAAACGACACTGTTTTTCGTAAGCAGATACACTCATGCGCACTTACAGGTATGTTTTTCAATTTACGAGGTAACCTTTAGCTTACCGTTGTAAGTCTCCATATAGGGCATCAAGAAAATACCACGGTACCGTTAAATAGATTCTGCCATGGGAATTCCAGTCTTACGGGTTTGGTAACTCTTAGTTTCGCAGCTACTACTGGCTGTATATGGCTAAGGAACCCACAAAATGCACTTACCTGAAATAATACATCCAGTAATGTCAAACATTATTGTTTTTTTACAATTTATAAATATAGTTATGTATATATCTGAGTTGACCGTACCATCTTTTCGACCGTCCCGCCGTATCTTTCTTCTAAATCCACTTCACCCTCTATGTTGTCGATGATCATTATTTGGCTCGTTGACAAGCTGAAAAAAAGCAGAAAGTAGTGTTCCCCATTCAAGATAGGGATGTATTTGTTGACATGTCAGAGTTAAGTAACTTATGCACACTTTTATATTTTTATCACAGTACACATGTGTATAAATAATATGCAGGACTGAGGAGTGAAAAATACGTGATGAACTTGTTTAAAAATTTCTGAATCCTTACCTAATTTACAATTAACATTATTCAAAGTCTTAATATTGTTTTTTATCTTAAATTGTTTTAACTTTTGGGTGTCTTAACCATTTGCAGAATCAGTCGCCAGCAATGTATACGAAACCCCTAATGGTACTAGGTACTGGACACCAATCATCCCTCCTGGATTCAAACCGTTTATTAAAGCTAGATTTTCCACGATCGAAGAAGCTATAACAAAGCATGAAGAGTATGCTCAACTGGCCGGTTTTGGGACCCGTCTTGGTACATCGCAGAAGGAAAAAATAGGTGACAAAATTGTTACGAATAGGCGATACGTGTTATGCTCAAGAGCTAACAAACCAAAACGTAAAGATGGTACGGCTGATCAAGTATATTCAAGTTCACCAAAAAGACGGTCCAACGTCAAAGTCACAGATTGCAAGGCATGTGTTAAATTCGTGCACGTAAAAAATTCATCTGAGTATGTGATATATGATTTTGTAGAGCAACATAACCATGGGTTTACTACCCCTGAAAATCTTGATCTATCTTTGAAGATTAGGAAGCTTGACTTTTCTACACAAGAGTTTATAGCAAAATGCCGAAACGCAAACCTAGGACCTACCAAGTCTCACAAAGTACATGTTGTTCTAAAAGGTGGTCATCATAATATGCACGGAACCGTTGTCGATTACAAAAACTGTGGCCGCGATATCCGAGACTTTATCGGTGATAGGGACGCCCAGATGATAATTGACAAATTCAAGGAACGTAGTAAAAACAAGGAAAACTACTAGTTTAACACCCACATTGTTGATACAGAACTTCAGTTAATTTTTTGGTGTGATGCGGTATCGAAATCAAACTACGACTCATTTGGCGATGTTATTGCCTTCGTGCGACATATCATACAAATATGTGAGTAGTACATGAAATTTTGAACAGATTATTTTTCATTTTAACATACAATTCTAAATGTGTTTTTTTAAAACAGGTATGACATGATTTTTGTACCGTTTACTGGGGTCGATCACCACAGAAGGTGTACAATTTTTGGTGCAGGGTTGCTTCATAATGAGACAATCGAATCTTATACATGGCTACTACAAAAATTCCTTGACGCACACAATGGTAAACAACCACTTATGGTGCTAACTGATCAAGATTGCGCTATGAAACAAGCTGTAGAAAAGGTATTTGACAAGTCAATTCACAGGTTGTGTATGTGGCACATTATTGAAAAACTGCCGGTTAAGGTAATAAGAGTCAATCAAAAATTTTATGGGTTATCAGTACACAAGTGTATCTTTTTATAAGCAACATGTCTTGTATTTAATTTTTTTCATTTTTCCCTTTTTAAATATAGATCAAGGGGAACGACAGTAGGAACGCGGAATAAAACAGAAGTTCCACAAGCTCGTTTGGAATGTTTACATTGAACCACAAGCATTTGAGGGTAGATGGAAGAATCTTATTGCTGAATACGGGCTACAGGACCATTCCTGGTTGTCCGAGATGTATTCCATTCGTGCGAACTGGATACCGGCTTACTTCCGCGAGATACCAATGTGTACTTTAATGAAGACCACTTCCAGGTGTGAGAGTGCAAACCACTTGTTCAAATCTAATTCAGTTCATGTTGTGTTACGACACATCTGTTGATGGGATACGGAATGAACAGAGGGAAATAACACATAAAACCGACACCACTAATCCCGAATTCAAAACATCTTGGCCCATTGAACGACATGCAAATGACATATACACACGGAGAAATTTTTTTGATGTGCAAAAGGAAATTATCAACGGCAAGAAAAATTGTTATATTGCTGAACGATGTGTATCTGAAGGTATAAGCAGCTTTGTGATCGCACACCAAGACCACATGAAAGAAGTTATAAACGAGTTCAGGGTATGTTTTTACATTCAGTAAAGTGTCTTTTCTTTATCTTAGAAAACAAGTGGTCATTATTATGAACAAACTCGTAACTTATACATATTGTATCAGCATATTTACAGGTCCCCTTCAACAAAGAAGATATATTCGCTTCTTGTGAATGCATGGGTTTTACTAGAAACGGATATATATGCCGTCATATATTCTGCGTTTTTGGGCACCATAACGTCCATAAGATTCCGGGACGTTATATTCACCCAAGATGGAGGAGAGACGCTTTGCCGTCCAGTGTATATAGCGTTGAAAATAGGTTGTCTGTTGATCAGAGTCGTAGTGGAAGAATTTGGCGAATGATACTTGAGAATATTGAATTGTGTCAAGAAAGAGTTCATGGTAGGATTGATAAATTACAAGAATTAGATGAGCAAGTACAGTTGTTGAACACTGTAGCATTATCAGCCTTTTTTAGTCCACATACATATTGTGTACTATAAAAGGGAACTTCAACTTACATACATCAATCGATTATGTTGATAAAGGCTTGAATCTATGTAACCGTTTAAACATCTGCGTTAACAGCCCTTAATTCAACACTACCCACATATTTTCTAACAATACATCCATACGGAAACAAAGGTTATCTACTACGCACAGGAAATACACATATGTACAGAAAAATAGGTTGTCTACTAGTAACTAGACTTTACATACAGTTATCGGAAATACACATATGCACATAAATTATTATGTAGCACACATATGCACTACCTCAGTCGTTTACCTGTTAAAAATAGGTTTACTGTAATATTAATTCACTAGTCATACGCAATAGGTTTCAACATGCCATCAAAGGATTCATCAAATAGATACCCCAATATGTTCCACAATAACTTCAACCTACACAACCACAAAAAAAATGTCTACTAACTTATATGTTTTTTCAAACGTTTAATCAAACCCCATCAAAATAACTAAATACCTCCCAACCCGAACCACAATTGTTTTCATATTGCAGCATATAATAACCAACGTGACAACAATTAATTGAAGTAATATGTCTTTTCAAAATGTTCCGCTTCCGCTAGTATCCGGTCCCGGTGGATGTTTGCATCAGACTTCACCATCTTCACCGCATATTTCTTACGCAACCGTGTCAGTGTTGCTTTTTTCTGGACATGTTCTAATGGGAATCCACAATCCCATTTTTGTTGGGTGACTCCATACCAAGTCTCCATGTGGCGCATCACAAAAACACCGCAATCCACAGTATTACCTATGGTCTTCCAGTCGAAGTCTAACAATTCTGGCACTGCATTTTCAATTTCTACTGCTTTAGAGTGTTTCATCAGTTTCAAGTACCGGGTGAACACGTCCTTCTGCAACCAAAATTGCAAGTTTAAAATTAATTATATGTGTGCTACAACCAAAATTAAAAAAAGAAGCAAACTGTGTCCATGTTTATCTTACAACTTTGTATGGAGTGCTCTTCTTGAAATATTTTTCATCATTTATCATTTGAACTGGGCTTTCCGTTGCAGCCATATTGTCAATCACCGTTATTGATGCCGTCTCAAGATCAAAACATACAAGATAAAAATGTCCCTTTTCAAGAATAGGAAATAAGACTACGCAATAACTCGACAAAGTTAACAACCATGGCCTCTTGTCAACCACGTGTACCAAAGAACCTCTTAATTTTTCCACTCGTACTACATCTCCATACCTTTCATTATGTAACACGTCCTCCGTCTGCGTAACAACAAACATAAAGTAAAAAAATTGATTAAGTATAGATTTAGCAATTACTTCATATTAAACTGTAATTTTTATACTGACGGGGATTAACTTACAAAACAATCGGTATGGCAAAAAAGGTGCGGTTTTGAGCCTTTAACTTTATCATCTCCCGCAAAAACATTTTCCCCCGAAGTTTTATTACTTTCTTCCTTGTTAAGCATTGATGCAAAGCAATTAATCACATCACTATTTATCCATTGACTAGGTTGCAAATCCTTGAGTTGAAAATGGTATAGTCCAACCCCCGTATCCGTTTCAAATACGAGTCGTCTATTGCATGAACCATACCGTCAATAATTAAGTACCATTACACAAAACACTTACTCGCCAAACATCTCCTTTATTCAGTCGAAAAAATGTATTCCAGTACATACATCATTATTCTCATGCATACCATTTTTAATGTGGTCCACATGGGCATGTTGTTTGGATCTTTCTGATTAATATTTCATTTACATACATCATTATTCACATGCATACCCTTTCAATGTGATACACATGTGCATGATGTTTCCTATTATAAATCTACTATCAGTACACAAGTGTAACTTACATGATAGAAAACAGCCATCTTTTTATGATATGTCAAAAGGGCATTTTGTAAAACATTCATGGACGTATGTTGTTCATAAACAAAAAATTAAAATGGACACACACATAACAACAATATTGAATTCGGTAATGGTTATTACCCGTTTGTCGCTTCTACCTCCGCGACTTCTTTTACATCTCGGTTTTCAGCCGACTTGTCGGTCACGACTTTTTTCTTCGGCTTTGCTATCCTGCTTATGGACATTACATTCCCCGTAAGCGAACGTTATTATAAATATATTAAAAAAATAAAATAATAATAAATAACATTCTTACATCGTGTCGTCCGCAGAAATCGACAAATATTTCCAAATCATGTTTTCTTTTTTACTCAACCAACTGTTGATGCTGACAGCTCGTACCATAAACGGCGATTGGACAAACCTAGAGCCGGTCTTTCTCCTTTTTCCCTTTCCGACTGATTCAACAATATCAGTAACATTTTTTTCTTGCATCACACTGACTGACGCATTAGGTTCGGCGGTACATTCATCTTGTGTCATTCCAAGGCTGAACGTCAGAATTTCGTCTATCCGTTGCGTACTATATGCACCTGAAATGTAGTCCTCAATCACTTCCGCAGATTTCATAAAAATGGTTGTGGTTGGGGATGCGATCAGTGGTGTCGTCGCATTATCTTCCCGTAATTTTTGCATCCTTTCACCCTTTGGTTTCCCTTTACTGTCACCCACATCTGTATACATGTATAGTAAACATGTTTATTGTTGTCTGTAATACAACCAGACGGAAATAATTAAAATCAAATTAAAAGACAAATACAAGTTTATAAATACCTGCTACTTTCTTGCACGGACTCGTATATATTTCCTTTTCTTCAGTCTCACCAATAGCCGGTTTAGTGAAATTTTTTTTGTACCTTTCTAAAATGGGTAACACGGAATGATGCGACGGGAACCAAGATATATGATCTTGTATCCCATCTTCTAATTGTCGTTTAAAATTCTCAACTACTTCGCATATAGATAATATGCGTGCACCACTCAACTTTGCATTAGAGAACATTATACATAAACTAAACATAACATATTACCCAAAATTACTTTAAGCGTACGCAACACAGGAACTCTTAACATGATCATACCTCTCCCGTCGACGTATCTTGCCCTCCTTTTTTGTCACGCCATTGTTGTTTTCAACGTCTTCCGGACCATCATCAATATTGATTTCATCATCATCTGCCACATCATACAACTCTCTTATTTCTCCAAGACCAAAACCTCCGTTCTTCAGCTCATGCTCCTTCCTTTCATCAACTCATGTGTCCAAAATTTTAGTGGTGCTTCCCTACGTGCACGGTCGAACCCAGGGCATTGTGTCGACTCCAAATACAACAACTGTTGCAATAAAAAATGGAAACAATTACATTTATATTAAAACTAAACAGTAAAGGTTGTCACAACTTAGGAAACAGGTTATTATATAAATAAAAAAAAAACCTTTGCCTATTTTTTCAGATATTCATTGTGCACTTGTGTATTACCAACATAAAGACACAAGTGTATTAAGATTAACACAGTGAAAATAGTGGTAGAACATAAAAATTTGAATTGTAAGTACATACCACCAGATATGTTAGTGGCCCTCTGAAGAACACATTAGGGTCACACCTAACCCAATCGTCCTTACATTTCTTCACACCGTCCAGCACAAACTGACACCAATCATGCTCTTTAAACCCCTTCTCATGGTTAAATAAATCCAACAAATTGTATATAACACTACCATTTTTAGTACATCATATCATTGTTGATATGAACAACATCACAAAATCTAGTATGAACATTTCCCTCTATTTGTACTCATCAGTCCGAATCTTGTCAACAATGTTTTTACAACTAATTGGTAACTTATCAAACCTGGCAACCCACTTTATCTTTAAAGGATGTTCTGCGTCTTCATTGTTCAGCTTCGACACTTTAATTCCACCGTTTGGAATACCTAAATCTTTTTAACTGAATCCTTGTCGACCGATATTTGTCGTTCACCCAAAACTATTCTCATGATCTGCGTGTCGAGCATATCAATAACAAAATGCCTGATCTGGGCTGTAACATCGCTGACATTAAAATCCAACAACTTACCAAACCCACTATCTATCACAATCACTTTCTGCCATTTATTCAATATCCGGATCGCTTCATAAAGTTTGTTGGGGGATGCCCTAACCCGGATGCTAAACAAACCATCTGCAACTTTTGAGCGTTTTTTCTTTTGTGTACTCTTGTTCTTCAGTTTCTTTTGTTTTCGCCTTTTCCGGAATCCAAACAGCTCGTCTGTTTCGTTATCACATTAATTGAATTTATGATTTTTTGTAAACACGATGATGCACAAGGATACCAATTTTATACCTTCAACTTGTTTATCTCCATCCGTAACGTCAACCCGATTAACATCCTCACCGATATTCTTTGTATTACCGTCGTCTCCATCACTTGCTATCTTCACATTTCCATCTACACGTTTTTTTCCCTTTTCGGTCGTGTGTATCAATATTCGTCCAGTCTGGGAAACAACATTTAATTATGTACGTTGTACACATTTATTTTTTGCAAACCATTTGGATCATACTTTTAAAAGGGTGTACACATTAATACCTTGTGCCTCATCAGTGATTGGCACTTTGACAGGTTTAGTTCTTTCTCTCTTTCTCTTTTTTCTGGCTGTACTTTTTTTCCTACACATGCTATCCGAATCCCGTTTTACAAAAGTCCTTTCAACATTTTGATCAGCCTCAAAAGTTGTGTTCAATCCATTAGAAATACACATATGGATCATTTGGATATTAATTTATCTTATTCTCCCTGTTTAAAAATACATTTATTATAATTATTTATAAGTTGCACTCACCTTTTTCAACCTTCTGGTTTTCATCTTCCTCGTCTGTAAACTGAATTGGATCTTCAATAGTGTTACTAAACTTACTAGCCTTCTTACGGGCAATCCTCTCACTTCTCGTACCTATGCCATTACCATAATCATGTCAACAAAAGTAGTCATTCAGATATAGGTACATTAATTACTTTTTTAACTTACAACTTACGTTTACGCATGGCGATTCTTGTTTTTTTTTTTCAAATAATTTCAGATAACACTACAAAATAAGAAGCAAAGTTATTGTGCCAGAACAATAACAAATAAGTACTTTATCACACAACAAACTAAAAAGATACACAAATGTATACAAACAAAATGAAAAAAATCCAACATAATCTAAAACACACTTGTAACAATATGGTTCTTATACATTAAATAAAATACACAGTTGCACTAACTATAGATTATTGAAATACATTTTTTCTAACAAGAAATACCTAAAACATACCTCATTAAGCCATCTTTACAACCTACAATCGTTCTACTACAGCACACTTGATAGCATAAACAAATATCACCATAAAAAAATGTGCATAATAACATATAACATAACTTTCTGACAGTTAGCTTTTAAAAATTAACTACTCATACATTTGGTTTCAGAAATTATTACTTACATCAGTTTTAATGAGCTAAAACTCATAATAAACACCTACTACACATGTGTACTTCAACATCGAACAACCAGTACTCACACCACATGAGTCCAGAACACAAGTTAACTACGATCGTTCTAAAAACAAAACACGTATTTCTATTTGGTGCTCACCGGTCGTTTTACAGTAACTCATACAAAATATACATAGCATTAACTGTCTGAAACCCTATAATTTTCGAAGCGACTAAATATATATGCTTAACCCTTACGAACACCCTAAACACCTAATTAATGAATCATGCTACTAAAATACACACAAAACCAAAAATCCGTAAACATATATTGATACACAACTCAGAATACCTTCTATTCGCCGCTTAATTCAACGCAGACTCCAGTCACCGCTCTTCACTTAAAAATAGGGTTTCCTTTAGCACACTGTTTTTTTGTGAAAATACATGCGCGACGAATGTGGTTTTTCTTGATTCGTATTGGTATCGTTGATTTTGATTTCTTCAAATCAAGATCTGTTAGAGATTGTAGATGAGGAGGTGAGATACTGAATTTGCGGGAACAAGAATAGGAAACCGTTCAGTTTCCTTTATTCAAATTCATTTAGGTGCAATGTTCATTTACCAATATACCCTTATCATTTAATTTTAACTTATAACACAATTTCTAATATTTACAATCATGCCCCTACTTTAATCTTCAAGATGATAAGAATCAAGGGCCCAGATCAGTTCGCACAGTTCACTCTTAGAGTGTTGTTCACTCTTGATCCCTACCCTATATATATATATATATATATATATATATATATAGATATAGATATAGGTTCATGTGAGAAAATTTAAAAGTGTGAGAAGGGTAAGAAAGAATATGGAGGTGTCATGTGTCCTATTTTTTTGGTAGATTTCAGGTATAATTGTAATTTTCCTGATAAAATCTATTAATGGTATTTATATGTTACAACACAGAAGGCAGTTATTTCGGGATTTTTATCAATTCAATTTGGTTTCAATATTGTGATAAATTCGACCTTATATGCTATTGTTGCAGAGAAGGTTTTTTGTTTTGAAAATTCAGCATTTTTTGATTGAATACATACGTGATTTTTGCGATTGAAATTCGATTACATCTTCCCTGATATATACTTTTTGATGGATAACCATGAACCAGGTATGAATGTAAGGTGTTTGTTTGTATTTGATCTTGATTTGTTCCATCTTTTTTGTTTTTCTTGTGATCAGAATGAATAACTTTGTTCTCAATTAGTTTGAACGGTTTTTTAGTTTCCAACAACGCGGTGTTGATATGGTTTTTTCAATTTGTTGTCATGGTGTCTTTTGTTATCGTATGTTTATATACGTGGGAGTGCAGGGTCTTTTTCATGTATCGCATGGTGTTTTTTGAATTGGTGTTATGTTGGCTTAGTTAACGAGTGGTTTTAGTTTTCGGAAATAGGTGTACTTAATGAGTAAAGGTGTGGTATGGTGTCTTATTTAATAGGTGTTCTTTTAGATCATGACATTTAGTGATCAATATGGCTTTCAGTTTTAACCTTTACGTGCAGTTATGGTGTTGTTTAAAATGGTATTATGGTGTCTTTTATTAATGGATTAAGTGTATAACTTATTAAATGGTATTTTGTGGTGTTATCCTTGTTATAACTAACGTTCTTTCATGGTGGTATAACTAATGGAAGTTGTGTGTGTTTCTTATGTGTGATTACGTTTGCCTTCTGGTGTTATGGTGTCGTTTTTATAGGGTGATGTTTCATGGTGTTAAAGCTGATGGAAGTTTGTATGTCTGCCTGTGTTCTATGTGTGCTTATATATATGTGGTGTTATTCTGTATAACCAATGTTCCTTCATGGTGTTATTTATGAGCTATGGTGCTGGTTTTAAATATATACATTTGTGTTGTTATTTCATGGTGTTATTTCTGTTACAACTATTGTAAGTTCCAAACAGTGTTTTTATGAGGTATGATGCTGTTTTTTAAAATATCTATTGTTATGGTGTCTTTTTCATCGGGGTGAACTGTCATGGTGTTGTAACTAATGGAAGTTATTTATGTGTGCTTATATATATGTGGTGTTATTTCTGTTATAACAAATCTTTCACGGTGTTTTTTATGAGTGTCTTTTTTTTACTTTCTGAAAAACATAATTTGTAGGGCCTCAGAATTACCAGCCTGTTGGGCGTCCACGTCTGTCTCCCAAATCTGGTAAGAGGACTTTTTTACCTGAGGTGGAAGAGTCGCTTAGGCCGAGAGAGAAAATGACTTTCGACACACTGAATAATGCATTCCTTTTTTTTATCAAAAGTACGCGATGGCTGCAGGCTTTACCACCAGGAAGTCTTCACAATACAAGCTGCATGATGTTATTAAATCCAAATATTTCGTTTACTCAAAGGAAGGAACCAAACCTTTTAAGGTGATCGACTCATCTAAAGTGGTCGACACCTCAAATATTGGTTCAAAAAGGAAATCTACTCGGTGGGTCCCTTCTATTAGGACTGGATGCGAAGCACGTATGTGCTTAAAGTTAAATGATTCGAATCTACATGAGGTATATTATTTCAAGGAGGACCATAACCACTCTTTTGTTGCTGACGAGGATAGGTATTTACTCCCCGTTAACCGAGGAATGCACTATACGCAAGAGCAAGCGGTTAATGCTTTGAGTGCGATAAATATTGGACTTGTCAAAGCATTTAATATCATGAGGACACTGTATGGTGGCTTTGACAAGGTTGGGGCAACCAAATCCGATTTCAAGAATTTTAAACGAGATATAAACAGGTACATTTCTGAGTTTGATGCTGATATGATGATTAAACGGTTGTTGAGAAAGAAAGAGTATATGCCAAACTTTTCAATGGAGTATACAACCTCTGAAGATGGTATTTTAAGGGCTTTGTTCTGGGTTGACGAGGAGGCCAAGCGGAATTCTTCAGTTTTTGGTAACATTGTTTCATTTGATGCAACATATCGGCATAACAAGTTTGTTTACTAATTATATATGTTGTTTGTTTTTTTTTAATTCTTTTTAGTTATATATAAAAGACATTTATATGGTGTTTTTTTCTTTTTTGTGTTAGGTACAAAATGATGTCCATCGACAATCATAATCGTAACGTTACACTTGGCGCCGCTATAATAGGAAACGAAACCGCTAGCTGGTTGCTAAAGGTGTTTCGTGAATCTTTTGGTCGTGCTCCTCCGGTTGTTGTGACTGACCAAGACCCAGTCATGATAAAGGCTATTGAAGATACATGGCCTGAGAGTCGGCATAGGTCATGCATGTGGCATATAATGGACAAGCTTACTATTAAGGTGTTTTTGCTTATTCGATGTATTAAGATTTTTCCATTTGTTGTATGGTCCTTATTTTTTTACATGCTTTTTTCAATGGTGTTTTAGGTTGGCCCTACAATCTGTAATAGTACAGATTTCAAGAAGAGGTTGTGTGCCATTGTGTGGACCGATTCTATACTACCCGAGAAGTTTGAAAGCGAATCGGGTACCATAATGAATGATTTTAATCTTTCTGAGCATGAATGGTTACAGTCAATTTATCAGATCAGGGATAGTTGGATACCCGCGTATTATCGTGACGAGTACATGTCTGGGCTCATGCGCACCTCATCTCGTTCAGAGAGTGAGAACCATTTTCTAGACAGTTTTGCAACCCGGAGTGTACCCTTGTTGAATTTTTGGGGCATTTTGATTCCGCAATTGAAGCTCGAAGACATGAGCATAGGAAGAACGACCATGACACTAGAAACACGATTACTGACATATGGGCAGTAGACTTTGTTTTGGAGGAGGAGGGCGCGAGGTTATACACACGCACTATATTTTTTTATGTCCAATTGGAGATACAAAATGGTATACATAGATGTACTATTGGAAAGTGGGAAACTATTGATGACTTCGTTAACTTTTTTGTGAAGGACTGGGAACAACCATGCACCACTTTCTTCGAGGTATACAATAGACTTTATTTTTGTTTGTTTTGTTTACATTTTTTGTGGTGTTATATACCAAGATTAAATATAGTTGGTCCCGACACATGAATTAGTATGGTGTCATTTGGTGTTATATATAAAAAATTATAGTTATATGCTTTTTGTGTGAATTTTTCTGTTTTTGTTGTGTCTCATAGGTAATGGTGCGGGAGGACGACATGACTATATACTGTACTTGCAAAAGATTCGAACAGTTTGGGTTGTTGTGCTCACACATATTCTGCATGCTTAGGATGCTTGACGTCATGGAATTCTCACAACGATATAAACTTAGACGTTGGATGAGGGAGGTTGTTCCCAATAGCGCTCCTGGTGCTATTTTAGGTATGAACGAGAATGAAGATCGGTATAATTAAGTTAACCGAGTTGTACGTGAGATAACACAATATACTGAGTCGGTTATTAACAAGCTTGTTACCAATTTCGATGCATTGTGCTCATTTAGAGATCATGTGGTTAAGTTTTTCGATTCAGCTGATGAGGCCGTGGGTAATGCACCTCGCAAGAGTCGTAGGGAAAGGTTTGCTGAAATAACTGGCAATACACAACCATCTACAGTTACTGTTCGGGTCCCTGTTGGAACTAGATATAAAGGTATGGTAAGCCGAAATGGATGAAGTCTAAACGTGAAATGGTAAGAAGCCAAACGGGTAACAAGAGACGTCGTTGTCAAAACTGTTTTAGGTATGGTCATAACAGGCTACTTGTAAACACCCTAAAAGGAAAGAAGAAGACGCTAGTTCTGAGGAAGACGGGGGGAAGAAGCGTTCGAATCTGACGAGGATGAAGCAGACGAGGAGGAAGGAGAGGATTAAGGATTGTTGGATAAGTCATTTTTTTGTGTTGTCCAAAGTGGATTTCAGTTGAACGTCTAAACTTCATTTTTTTTGTAACGTTATACACTTGTTTAGTTTTTTCTTTTATGAGTTTTTTTTACGTGTCAATTTCAAAAGTGTACATATTGGATGGTGATATAACAATGTATTTTGTTCAGTATCGAAATGCATTATGTTTTTATATATCGTATGGTGTCTTGTCATTGGTTACTATGGTGTTCTTTTTATTTTAAAGAGAGGTTTAGCCAACTGAATAGGTTTATGCCATGAGCTATAACAATTTACATGGTTTGTTATCGTGTCTTTATGTAATAGTGTTTTGTTTTAAGCATATATTCTGTGATATTCGGTAATTCCATCTGTTTTGAACGATATAAAATTTGTTTATTGCAGCAAAATATTTTAGAAAGTAAAAAAACGCAAAAGAAATGATCAAATGTCACACCATTTTTGAATCTAAAAAACCCCATAAAATGATCATACGTCACACGATTGTTTAGTGCAACCAAATCGAAAATGAACCAACTGGATTAAGTTGTTTGAAACCTACATTATACCATCCAACCTGTGCCCAAATCCTCTGGATTGCATTTTCTTCAAGCTTCACCCTTTCATCCTTGTCAAAACATGCAAACTCTTAACTTATTTCTCTACAATCACACGTTCTGTGTTCACCTCACTAAGAAGCATTTTTGATACATACTTCTTGCGTAGATTGGTGATTTCCTTTCTTTGATTTTCTAAGACTTCCCCCTTTGTGTTTCTCTCTGATGAGAGTCCACACTTCCACTCTTTCACGCTTGTTCCTATATAAGACAAATGACACTGTTTTCGTAAGCAGATACACTCATGCGCACTTAAAGATATGTTTTTCAATTTACGAGGTAACCTTTAGCTTACCGTTGTAAGTCTCCATATGTGGCATCAAGAAAATACCACAATCGGTACCGTTAAATAGAGTCTGCCATGGGAATTCCAGTCTTACGGGTTTGGTAACTCTTAGTTTCGCAGCTACTACTGGCTGTATATGGCTAAGGAACCCACAAAATGAACTTACCTGAAATAATACATCCAGTAATGTCAAACATTATTGTTTTTCTTTACAATCTATAAATATAGTTATGTATATATCTGAGTTGACCGTACCATCTTTTAGACCGTCCCGCCGTATCTTTCTTCTAAATCAACTTCACCCTCTATGTTGTCGATGATCATTATTTGGCTCGTTGACAAGCTGAAAAAAAGCAGAAAGTAGTGTTCCCCATTGAAGATAGGGATGCACACCATCTGGAAACCTTTAAATGTCTTTTGTTCCGTACTGTCTAGCACATACTTCATGTTCTTAGCAAACTTTGATATCCGGTCTTTTTCAGGTAAGTCGAACTCCTTTTCTAGCTGCATATGTTTATTTTTTTTTTGTCAAAAACACTGTTAGATGATATGGTGTTATTATGTTTTTTTCAAACAATAACAGTTGTAACATCAGAACAGTGTTATTATTGCACCAAAACAGAATTAACGACATCAAGTCATATGTATTCACCATAACTCATAAAAACAGAATTTACATAAGTTATAACAGGAATAACACCATGAGAGAACTTAAGTTATAACAGAACTCACACCACAAATATATACGCAGACATACAACACCAGAACAGTAGTATAACACATGTCAACACTTTAGACAACATCAAAACACAATTAACACCATAAACAATAAAGAACAAATAAAAACACTTCAACAGTTATTGTAGAAAGAACATAGAATCAAACACTAGTTTTAACAGTAGTATAACACATGAAATAACTTACATAAGCACGCATAGATCACCAGATGGCATACAACTTACAATTTTAGTTATAACACCATGAAAGAACATCCTTTTTAACAGAACCCACACCACAAGTATATACGCAGACATACAAATACCATAACAGTAGAACAATCAACACCATAATCAATAAAGAACACATACCAACATTCCAGCGTTGACTATTTTGGGGCTGTTCCCATCTTCCTCATTCTCTCCTCGTAGTTCAAGACTACAGCCCATGCACTTGTGACATCAACATGTACCGTGACACCTGGTATCATTGACTTGAATGGTGCCCTCATCACCGACAGTTGACCATTATTGCTGAAAATTACATCCCTACAACACGAGAGACTTATTTTAAATAAATAATGTTAATGAATAATTAAAGATGTTTGATTGATATGTACCACGCGTTACGCACTCCGCAGAATATACACCGTGCAACGGTTTCTTCTGCCTTCTCTCATCCAGCCCTCAACGAAACTACGCGGCTGACATACGGCGACCGTAGCGTAGGCGGCAAAATGATTGTCCTTTTTGGCCGTGGTGTTTTATCGTGCATCGCAGAGCGCGCCACTTCACTACTTTCCTCATGACCCCAAATGTCACACCCCGACCCGCAGCGGAATAAGAGTCGGGGCATAATTGGGTTATCACCAAAGCTCTTGATATTTACTAATATGTTTCATATTTATTTAAGTCAAAATTACATTCCCAATAATCCAAACATGTCCATACAAATACAAAGAAAATAACCAACTAAACAATTCCAAGCTCTAAATCATTTTATTCTTCTAGGCCAATCCTATGTGTTTCTTGCTGCAGATGGTTCACCTGTATCATGTGTAAAAATGGGGGTTTTTGGGTCAACATAAGTTGGCGAGTGAACCTTGTTAGATAAACATTTATTATTGATTTTCTTGTTAGTTTATCAATGAAAAATTGTGCAATAATCATAAGTGAGCAAATGTAAATAAGCAAACAGTAGCAATAACATTCACAAACTATAACATATAATAACACACAATAACATACCAACATCATACAATAATTAACATGAATGTAACTGTGCGATCAAGGCTCAATCAAACGGAGCCGATCGTATTGCATGTACTGAAAATGATAAATGTCTGTGCGATCAAGGCTCAATCAAACGGAGCCGATCGTATGTTGGCACGCCAGGTTCACGCTCATAATGTAATGGGGAACATGCTCAACGCTCATAATGTAATGGGGAGCGGCGGCCTAAGAAATTGCATGTACTGAAAATAATAAATTAAATCTAACAATAATCACACAAACAGTTGAAACAAACTGAATACACATTTGTTCATGATATGATGTATGCACAATGATTTAAATATAATAAATAGCAAGACACATGATACACCCCAAAAACGTGATTAAAACGGGGAATTTGTAAAGATTCACTCACATTGGGTGCGTTTGATTGGAGATGGTGAGATACGCACGAGTTGTAAGAGTGGAACAACGAGAATTAACTAACCTAAATAATAACGGAAAATATAGTAAATGAGTGGATTTTATTAAGGATTTTAATAGAATTTTTAGATATATTTTTACGAGTTTAAGGCTATTTCCTATCTTTAAAAACATTATTTTTAAGTATTTTTAATTGATTTTTAAATTAAATTAAATAATTAAAAAATATAAAAATATGTTGACTTTTTGGGTTGACCGTTGACTTTTTGACTTTGACTGTTTGACCGGTTTATTGTGTGACGGAAATGCGCTGGGTGAGGCTCGAACCCGAGACCTCCCGTTCGCGTGCACGCAGCTCTACCAACTGAGCTACGTGTCTAACCTGAAATAATTCTGTTTTTAATTATACTTATATACTAATTTAGTTTATTCAAAATTCTTTTATTTTCAAAAACATTTTAAATCCTCGAACCGGTGACACTAACAGGTCTCGAACCCGGGACCTGTTCTTTAACGTGA
This sequence comes from Scalesia atractyloides, assembly GCA_947069175.1. NCBI lineage: Eukaryota > Viridiplantae > Streptophyta > Magnoliopsida > Asterales > Asteraceae > Scalesia > Scalesia atractyloides. Next base: position 7,677,412 of record CAMTDV010000001.1, read on the forward strand.
CACACAGTCCACCGCTGGACTGTGTGTCTAACTTGGTTAATATACAAATTTTTATTATACTTAACAACTAACGTGAATTAACCCGGTTCAGTTAGAAAAATAAAACGTTTTTATTACATAGAGGGTGCGTGTATCAGGGATCGAACTCGCGGCGTGTGCGTATTATTTGCACACAGTCCACCGCTGGACTGTGTGTCTAACCCGTTTAAAATACCAATTTTAATTAACCTTATATTGTTAGCACAGTTCATCTTCCTCGTTAGTTTTTACAGACAGCGGATTACACCGTTATATCTTGTTTAATTCGATTGATAAACATTGCACAGACTAATATGAGATGGCAGAGACGATATTTAGAAATAAACATACCGGTGAACGATTTATTTCAGAATTCCGGCAAGGCGTCGGTCTCTGTTTTTATGAACTTCAACTGAGCAAGCCAATTAATCGTTTTGATTAGCTAATCGTGGAATTGAAGTGCTAAACAAACGTTAACAGAGTGTTTGAAGATCCTTACCGTTTCACAGATGGAAGTAAGGATTTCCAGAAGTTTTCCGGCGAACTGGAATTATCCGATAACAGCGTCTGAATTCGATTTCAATTGATAGGTCCGAGTTAGAAATAGCTTAACAATTGATAGACTACGACGGTATTGAAAGACTTACCGTTTTAATGAAGAATACGGTTTTCCGGCGAACTTGCAGAATTTTCCGGCGAGTAAAATAAACTTTTCTGATGAACTGAAAGTATGACGAAAGTGAAATGGCAGGTTTGTGGAATGTTTCTGAGTCGCGAGAAAGACCTTTGATTGCAGTAATTCAGATTATGGGATATCTTCGGTTATAAAACCCATTATAAACCAGAATTCGCGATTATTCAACCGTTTTAGACGGTTGAATAGTCGATTACGGTTTTCAGATGGCGCAAACGGTTAATTTATGTTTGTTTATAAGGTTTATTTGTTTCCTAGAGTTGACAGAAAACAAACAAGTGGCGGAGTGGTTATGCGTGTGAGTGTTAAGTCTTTGGAGTTTACAACCCGGCTGACCCGGGTTCGAAACCCGGCAGCAGTATTTTATTTTTATTTCATTATTTTTAACAGATTTTCAATAATAAATTTTATATTCTAATATACTTATTAATTATGTATCGTTTAAAATAAATTTTGGCATTAAATACGCAACGAAATTTTTAACTGGTTGTTCGGTTAATAAACGAAGCGGGTTTGGTAAATCTGGTTTTTGGCGGATGTTACACCAAACACTTTCAAGCCTTTTTGACAAGTTCATGGCTTCAAGCCCTGAAACATTGAATCGTGTTTGGGGTGTCTTTTCAGTATACACTGCATCTATTGCTGCCTCTACCTCTGCCACAAATGATGACGTCATTGGTGAAAAGGGAGATTTTTTGGCGACATACTTTCATGATTTTTCATATTTGGAGTAGTGTTATCACTGGTAAATGTTACACTACCTTCATGAGTTTTAACATCATGCATGCCGGCCTCATCCGAATTTAGATGTTTCAACTTCATTGCATTCCATGTCAATGCTTTTTTCTTTAATATATCACTTTTTGGGTACAATGCACACGATTCCGCAATTGTCTCATTAGTGTTGCGTACGCATCCTTCAAAATCTCTGAACAATTTATCCAAAAGGTAGCATTTATCCTGTATCAAAATCCGGTTAAAAAACATTTTTGGTAAAATAATATATATGGTATCAGTCTATTTACAACCTATTGTTTACTTACCACATCAGATTCCCTTTCAGATGCGGATGGTGGCGATGGTGTGTCTCCGTATTGCGATACCACCAGTACACAAAACGCTCCATCTGGACCTACAAGCATGGCACACGTTTGGGTGTCAGTAAGTAGTCCGTACAATGCTTGTATATACCAAGGTGTGCGTCATCATCTTCAACTTCTGTAGTACCTTCATTCACATTTTTTTCCTTTCCACTGATCTTCTTCTCCGATCCACACTTCCTTTTTCCTCCCCTTTCTTCTGACTCAACATCTCTAGCTGATTTTTTTATGTTCCATCTCTGAAGCCAGCTCGTCAAACACGTCATCAGTTTCTAATGCAATCAGAGGCAAACTATGTGTTGAAGGTATCTTTTTCTTCTCGATTGCATAGGCCATCTATCATGTTTCATGGAAAAGAGGTTTATTACATTTCTACAAATGTTTAATGCATGAATTCTTTTTGTTTATGTTTTAATGAGTATTAACTTACCATCAGTAAAACCATTGGGCCCCTGAAATGATCGTCGTCACTATGCCACGATATTTTCATGCGGTTGAGGCACGCCACCATGTAAGTACACCAATCAAAACCATTTATTTCAACTTCTGGTGTTATGTATGGAAGATACCGGACATTAACTGAGTTGTTACTTGTAGTTTCTCCCAGGAACGAAAAGTAGACAACTAAGAAATTCAGGACGAACAACCGTCCATAGTCGTCTATACCCAATATGTACAGCATCAGCTGTAATGGCAACAATCTTTTTTTTGTATATCTTTAAATTGATCCCTAAACTCCTGCATAACTGCATCCCTCCTCTTGCTTGCCTTCGTCTGTTCAACCAGCATAGTTTCCCACGAGGCAGCTTGAATACGCGGTATACAGGTCGGCAGTAATGGGTACTAGCCGGTCGTTTCCAACATTCAAGACACACGCATCTGGGTCATAATTTGTGACCAACCAGTATGCGATTGCTGTTGGGACACCAGTAACCTGAAGGTTGAAAATTGAGCCAAATCCGACTTCGTAAACCTTCTCTTGCTGTTTCACACTCAAACCATGCGTCATATTTAACAAATTATCTATTGAAACTTTTGGCTTAATTTTTGTTCCAGTATATGGTTTGTAAGGTTGTGTTTGTATTTGACTTTTTGCATGAATCGGCGATTTTTTTGATAGTGACTTTTTTCGCTTTCCTGGTGGGGTGTCAACAAAGTCATCGTCCGGGTCAGACGGCAATGAAATCCCCTGATCAGGCTTCTTTAAGATTATCTTCGATTCTACATTAAACAAACATCCTATTAGTAATCCCGCACGGTATAGACATTTAGTTCAATATAATTTTCAACGAAAAATGCATACCATTTGTGTTTGTTCCTGAAACCAACCATCGTGCCGTTGATTTAAATTGCTTCCCTGGCGGGAGCATTACTTTTGTTGATTTTGGTTTAGGTTGTGGTGGCACTTCTTTGTTTTGATTTGTAATCTCACTCGTATGCTCAGCTATATGAACATGCACATCTGCCGTAAATAAAGCCAAGTCTTATTAGTTAAATTTTTATGTTGCAATCGTTACATATGTGCGTGACATTTAGTTGCAATGCAAGTACCTTTCTTCTCATATTCCTCTGCATCTACAACAGTTTCTTTTGTGTTCTTATATTTTGATCGGTACATTTTTTAACTAAGACGTTGGCTTTTCCTAACTATAGAGTACACATGTGCAACAAATGTATTATAACCCTAGTTATTACAACAAATGTATTATAACAAATGTATATTTAAACCAAGTTATTACAACAAATGTTTTATAACACCAGGTATACGACCAAAACATAACTAAAATAGAAATAAAAGAACACATAAACTTGTTGTAAAAGAACAATGCATACTATTAGTTTGTGCTTACATATAAATTATAATAACATCATAGCCATTAAATGATCGTCATAATAGTTATACCCTAACGAAAACCAAAAACCACCCTAACAGATAAACCCTAAGTTTTGGAATGCAGTTTTTTGTTTGAATGAATAGAACTTATTACGAACACCATAGATGATAAATAACACCAAAAAACAGCGTAACTCATTGAAAACACCACATCAGTGTTTGTTGAATGAATACAACTCATTAAATAACACCCTAACAGATAAACCCTAGCAGAAACCACCACATAAACCAAAAAACACCCAAACAGATAAACCCCAAGTCTTAGAATGCAGTTTTGTTTGAATGAATACAAAAAACAGCATAACTCATTGAAGACACCACAACAGTTTTTGTTGATTGAATACAACCTATAAACAACACCCTAACAATTATAACACCATGTTTTCAATGAGTTATGAATACTACTCATAAACCCTAACAGAAACCAAAAAACACCCTAACATAAACCATAACAGAAACCAAAAAACACCCTATCAACTTATAAAAAACACCACACTAACAATAATAACACCATGTTTTCAATGAGTTATGAATACAACAGATAAACCCTAACAGAAACCAAAAAACACCCTAATAGATAAATCCTAACATAAACCAAAAAACACCCTAACAACTTATAAAAAACACCACAGTAACCAAAAAACACCCTACAGATAATACCCTAACAATAAAAACACCATATTTTCAATGAGTTACGAATACAACAGATAAACCCTAACATAAACCAAAAAACACCCTAATAGATAAATCCTAACATAAACCAAAAAACACCCTAACAACTTATAAAAAACACCACAGTAACAAAAAAAACACCCTAACAGATAATACCCTAACAATAAAAGCACCATATTTTCAATGAGTTATGAATACAACAAAAATAACACCATGCCTTTAAATAACACCTAACAAAAACCAAAAAACATCTTAACAACTTATAAAAAACCCCACAAAAACTAAAAAACACCCAAACAGAACAACCTTAATTCCTAGAATGCAGTTTTTTTTAATGAATACAACTTACAACGAACACCATAGATAAAAAAATATACCAAAAAACAACATAACTCATTGAAAACACCATAGCAGTTTTCATTGGTTGAAATAAGGAACCTATTGAAAAGCCTAATCATACCAACTAAAGTAATCAGCAATAACACCATAAAACGTGTAAAGATGACTAAAAAACACCCTAATTTCATAACACATTACTTACCTCTAGGTGTTTTTGCAGGATTTCCCGGTGGCGTTAATGCCGATTTCGTTACCTTCTTCTGGTCGCCAAGAGATTGTTGCTTAATCTTCTTCATTGTGCTGAGAGACTTGCGATTAGAATTTGTATTGAAAATACTTTCCTGAATAAACTCCGAATTTCTCGATGGATTGATTTTGATCGTTGGGGGAGATGATACGATTTTTGTTTTGAAAGTGATTGAAAGTTCGAAAATACCCCTAAATGCTCCAATCAGTTATAATATTGTAAAATTTACAAAAATGCCACTATGATCTCAACCATTAGATATTTAATCTAATGGTTGATATTTTTTTTATCCTTCTCACACTTTTAAATTTTCTCACAATAACCTCATCCTATATATATATATACACATATACATATACATATAGGAGGGTTATCTTGAGCACGCTAAATATTGTGAGAACGAATAAGAAAACCAATTAAAACCATTTTTTAATACAATCATCATTTTATTTAAAATACAACATCAAAAAAAGAAATTACAACATCAAATAATTTATTTCTCCTCTCAAAATCACTCTTATTAGATTTTTTACATATATGTATATATAACAAATTTACACATGTATAAATGGGAAACTTACACATGTGTAAATTTTCTTTATTTTCGAATTCACATAAATTTAAATGTGTAAATTAAAATTCTAGAATTGTAGCCGAATAATAATGATAATGTAAAAAGAAATTTTGAATTTCACTTGTTTTTGACAAAGTTCTAGTGGTTTTTTCATTCGGTCTCACGATTCCCGCGATATTTAGCGTTCTCATTTAAATCCTCCCCTATATATATATATATATATATATATATATGTGTGTGTATGTATGTGAAATATAGAGAGAAATCTCAAGTTATTTAAGCTATTTATAACTCTTTTCCCAGGTAACGGGTCCACCCTGATGGCGCAAATGAACACACAAAGTAACCAATCTGCTAATTCTGGTCTTTCACAACACGTAACTGCCACATCAGCACCTGCTTCGCAATGTTAAGTGACGGTGGATGCCACGTCAGCACCTAAGCCCACATAGTGTAAAGACCCAGAGAAATTTGGTATTTAAACTGTGCCAATCATCGCACTATTTGTAGAATTAATGATTAATATGTTGTGTTTACAAAATAGGGAAGCGCACAAAACCGTCAACAAGTGCAGAAGATGTACGTTTTTCATTCGACTACAATATATTTTTCATTCGAACATTGATTCGCTTTTTTTGTTCAATAATAATATTCATCTGATTTTTCTTATCTTACTCAGGAATAACATAGAGGGAAGCCTTGATGTTTCTGATTTATTACTCAAGAAAAATAACTAAGGACAACCATTTTATAGACGCGTTGAAAGATTTTGATCTTACTAGCCCTCAAATCAAGGAGGCACAATTATACGGTTATGGGTTCTAACTTTTCACCCTTTTTAACCATCAAGAATGAAATCAAACCCAACTGAACCAGATCATTGATGAGGTGGGTGGTTAGATTGGCAGGCTGGGTAACCGGTCAAAATGGGTGTATTTTGGTTTGGGTCAAATTTAGTCGCGTTGGGCTGCCTTGAAACACTTTTTATTTGTTTTGTTTAAGTTCATGTATAATGTAATAGCCGTATTATTAGAATAATAATTCTGTCACTTTGAACTATAAAACAATTTTGGAGGTATAAATACACACTTCGGATGCCCATCAGTATCAACCCATTTTTTATAAAAAACAATAATATGGTCCAAATCGACTCGTTAATGGATAGATATTGTGCTGAGGTCATATTGAACTATCCTGTATTGTTTTTGTACTTAAAACACATACCATTCGTATATATGGAATTTTGGAAATGGATATTATTGTAAGATAAATTTTTATCTTTGCCTTTTTTTGTGATTCTGGTTGCAGATCAAATCGGGCTGACCCCAGAAGAAGTTGTGTCTAAAATCATGGCGAATCCGGAAGTTGCTATGGCATTTCTAAACCCTACAGTTCAAGCAGCCATCATGGATGTATGTTTCGCATGCGCATGCGCATGCACTCTTTTAGCTTTTTTTTTTAATTTCCGTTGAGGATTAATGTTGATGTTTTGTTTGCAGTGTTCTCAGAACCCTATGAGCATCATCAAGTACCAAAATGACAAGGAGGTAAAGCTCTACTTATGCTTTAAAATATATTAAGATAATTAGATGTTGCAAGTGTTTGGCAAATAGTTGTGATTAACTTAATAAAATAAGAGTAAAAGTCTTCCAAATCATCCAAACACTAAATTTTGAATGTTCTAACTTAATGTTATTGTTGAAAATCACATTTGTTAATATTCGTAATGTTTCAGGTCATGGATCTGTTCAACAAATTAGTGATAATTCTTTTTGGGGGTGGAATGGACACACAAAATAACCAATCTGCTAATGCTGGCTTTTCACAAGGCGCAGCTGCGGCATACCTGTTTCGCAACGTTCAGTGACTGTAGATTTGCCTCCTGTTGGCAGCATCTGCACCTGTAGAGGCTAAAGATGACACTAAATTACTCAAAGGCCCAAAGAAATCTGGTATTTAAATTGTAATAAGCATTGCACTAATTGTAAAGTTCAAAGATTAATATGCTGCATTTATAAATCAGGGTTGTCTCAAAGCCCACAAGATCTTCATGTGTTGTAAGATTTTCATTTGACAACAACATTTTTCATTCTAAGATCATTTTTTTATTATAGTAATGTTCATTTGATTTTTCCTATATTATTCAGGATTAACTTAACGGGAAGCCCTTAATGGGACCGTTTGATAGACTTGCTGAAAGATTTTGATCCTCACAGTATTATTTTCGCAATAATTTTGTTACGGGTTTTCACTTTTCACCAACCTTAACCATCAAGAATGAAATCGAACCCAACTAAACCAGATCATAGTAGACAAACCATGGTTTATACAGGTAAAAGTAGGGGTGCAAATGAGCCGAGCTGAGCCCGAGCTTGACCAGGCTTGGGCTCCCGCTCGATTAACTTATTAGAGCTCAAGCTCGGTTCGTTGATAGTTTCTCAAGCTCGAGCTTGACTCGTTTGTTATTTATTAATTAATATATTAAATAAAAATATAATAAATAATAAAAATAATAGGCTCGTTTAGGCTCGAGAGTTTGATAAGTGAAGCTCAGGCTCATTTACTAAACAAGTTTCTTTTTAGGTTTGGTCTCGGCTCGTAAACAAGTTTAAATAAGCTCGGCTCGTTTACTAGACAACTTTAAACATGAAGTAAATGATATTAAATATTAATAAAAACTAATATTACATTAAAGCTCGATGAGCTTCACATGTCATACTCGAGCTCGATAAATAAACGAGTTTTTTTTAGACTCTAGCTCCGCTCAGGCTCAATAAGGCGCGACGCGTTTCGAGCTTTTTCTTGAGCCGATCTTGAGCAGCTTGGCTCGTTTGCACTCCAAGTTTATTATATGTAGAGGTGATAAGATTGGCAGGCTAGGCAACGGGTCAAATGGATGTTTTTTGTTTGGGTGAATTTTAGTCGCTGAAACACCTTTTATCCATTTTAATTTATGAATAATTGTTTACATTAGTTATATCATTACGAGCGTGTGATCTCTGTCTACATCTTACCCTACTCAAACCCTGCCTTAGCTTTGCTATTGGTATAATTTACTAAGTATGATAATAATGATTAGTGATATCATCAAAGTCGTAATTCTCTCTTATATATCAACTTTTTTTACACTTAAAACCACATAGCTTTGTCACTAAACCTCTAGGTCTTGGCTATCTAAATGTATCTTTTCTATAACTATAAAGCAATATTGAAGGTGTGAAATCACTTAAGATTACTTTCAACCCATTCTTTTATAAAACATTGCCAAAATCGACTCGTTTTTGCTTAAAAATTGTGCTGATATCATATTGAACTACCCAGTAATATTTTTGTTCTACACATACCATTAGTATATACGGATATTATTGTAAGATGATGTTTATTTATACCTTTTATTGTGACTTTTGTTGAAGATATAATCGGGCGTACGCCAGAAATAATTGAATCTAACATGGAGGCAAACTCTGATGATATTGTAAGGGCATTTCAAAACCCTAGAGTTTTACCAGCGCTCTTGCATGCATGTTCTCACATGCACGTGCACTCTTATGGCTATTTTTTTTTATTTCTACTGAGGAATAACATTAATGTTATGTTTGCAGTTCACTGAACACCCACATATGTGCATCATAAAGTACCAAAATGACAAGGAGGTATTGCCCATAAAACTCTATATATGTTTGCAGATCATAAAAAAAAAATTTATAACTTCAAGTTGCGTTCCAAAATGCATATCCAAACACCCGCTTAATGTTATAGTTGAAAATCACATTTATTTATATTTTTTACGTTTCAGGTCATGGATGTTTCTTGTTTTGAAACCTAACCTTAATTGTTTCTTGTTATGGAGAAATTAATTAATGATGTGGGAATATTAATATTTGGGGTATTACAGTAGTGTTGTTTATATCTGACATGTTTTTACTCTATGGCTATGAAATGTGAACTATTTCGAGTATTTATTTGATGTACGTTAAATACGTGTTTATACGTAACATGTTTTTACGTTTTTCTTGTTTATATGTAAACTCTTTTATCTAAGACTGTGCGTTGTCGATTGGCGTCCCCATACCAAGTTAGCATGAGTGCGTTGAGTACTCTCTGTTTTAGTTATTGAGATTGAGAATGGGGTTGCATTAACGATGTGAATGGGGTTGAGAAATGGGCCCACCCCAATCTAACATGTCACAATGTTTTCTTTTACTTTTATTTTATTTCACGTTATCTTGTTATTGGGTATTGAATTATTATTAAAATTCTTATATGTAAATGACGTGACAGTAGTTTTGTTATTTCACAACTCATAACCTAAGTATCTTTTTTAATATGTCTGTATTATTCTATTTTCTTAAAAAAGTGTTTCAAGTTTATACATTCTATATTATAAGTGAAAATAAAATGGATATATTTTCATGTGTTTAATTGGTGTAACACTAAAATCTTGTGTGAGGTGATGGTAACTATATAACACCTAAAAAGATTATCATCATTCTAACTCTAACTAATAACAATTACAAATGGTGACTTTAAATTTAGGCCTACAATATTATAGTATTTTTTTTGTTAACTTAACTTTTTAATCCCGAACTTTAATAGAGTTATGGTATGACAATGAACTCTAATATAACTTTTAAAAATATAAACGATTTACATTTGTATCTCTAAAGTTTAATAGATCTATTATACGCAAGTTTGATAGTAATTATATTTCTATAAAGGATTAACATTTCAACCTACGACCTTTTAAAGAGTTATTATACGCCCTTGAAATTTAGTAAAGTTAATTTTTTAAACAAATATTTGTTCTTTTATCTATTGTATAAGTTTAATTCTTTTTTATTTTAGTTATTATTTAATTAACTTATTATAATTAAAAAAATATTTTATTTATTATTTAATTAACTTATTATAATTAAAAAAATTATTTTAGTTATTATTTAATTAACTTATTATAATTAAAACTAAATTTTAATTCTAGACATGTTTATTTAATCGTGTTGATTGCTTATTATTACAATTGTTTAGATTAAAACCAACACGGTCTCTATATTAACCCTTCAATATACCATGTAACAAATCTAATTGTTTTTTTATTTACCTTATTACAGTCATAGCTAACTTTTAACTCTACCCATTAGACCGTGTTGATTGCTTATTTTTACTATCGTTTGGATTAAAGCATTCATTGTCTATAATAACCCATCAATATCATGTAACAAATCCATCATCGCTAGCACCCTACTACTAGACCCTGCCGCGAAGCGCGTGCTCTATTACTAGTTTTTTAATATAAAATAAATAATGCAACTTGGTGCACATGTCTAATAGTGTAACTAAAATTGACAATTAACTATTTAAAATTGCATGAACCAAACATTATAATGAATTAGTAAAACCTATGCTTTTTTTCTACGAATGAATTATATTTTAACCCAAAAATGTAAAAAAATTATAATGAGATTGTTATATTTGTACCTCTTCTTACTTTCAAGTTTCTTGTATGACTAAATCAACAGTCAACAACATATCAAGCTTTTTGGTTAGAAAGGGTCATGGGTCAACCTACCATCTAGCACGCCACTTTTTTTTCCTAATTTTAGACTTGTACACCAACGTATCGCTCTCATTTTTTTAATATTCAATATCTTTTATTTCATAGCTATTGAAAGAAAATTGACAAATGGTATGGTCCATACTTGTAGACTATATAGCTCACGTTGATTCAATACTCTGCTTTACACCGGATCGTTTCAAGATCTTGATCCGACGAAGTCGTTTCAAGATCTTGATCCGACGAAGTCGTTTCAAGATTTTAACGAGAATCTTTAGCTGTAGTAATTAATTTTTGTTAATTTGAGTCGTTAAAGTATGTTTTTTTAAATGTGTTAGTTTATCATCAAATTGACAAAACCAAAAGAACTTATTCTTAATGACTCAAAACACTAAAAAGATAGTATGTTATATTTTATAAATTTGAACTTACGTAGGGCATTATTCAATAACCAGTAGCCTAAAAATAAAATATGTTTAAAATGATTTTTTTGTTAATTTGAGTGGTTAATTAGTATGTTTTTTTAAATGTGTTAGTTTATCATCAAATTGACCAAAAAAAAGAAAAAAAAACTTATTCTTAATGTCTCAAAACGTTAAAAAATGTAGTATGTTATATTTTATAAATTTGAAGTTAGGGCATTATTCCATAACAAGTAGCCTAACAATAGAATATGTTTAAAATGAATTTTTTTGTTAATTTGAGTCGTTGGTATGTTTTGTTTTAAAATGTGTTAGTTTATCATCAAATTGACCAAAAAAAAAAGAAAAAAAAACTTATTTTTAATGACTCAAAACATTGAAAAAATTAGTATTTTATATTTTATATATTTAAACTTACAGGGCTTATTAGCCTAATAATAAAACATGTTCAAAATAATGTTTTTTTGTTAATTTGAGTCGTTAAAATGTGTTTTCTTATATGTGTTAGTTTATTATCAAATTGACAAAAAAAAACTTATTCTTAATGACTCAAAACATTAGAAAAGATAGTATGTTATATTTTATAAATTTGAACTTACAGCACATTATTCCATAACAAGTAGCGTAACAGTAAAATATGTTCAAAATGAAAGTACTTGTTATGTTTTGTGTGTGTGTTTCTTTTTTTTTTTTTTTGGTTTTTTTGTAAAATACAAGATATTAAATAAGATGGTATTGTAGTTCTGGAGGCCATGTCATCAACATAAAAAAATATTTTAAATTATTCCGTATATAAGATTTTCATTATAAATGATAATTGTGCGTAGGTCTTGTAGTTTATTACAAAGGCTAATTATGTGATAATGCCATAAAATGTTGAAAAGGATCTTATCAATGATCTTACCTATAACCGATCTTATATCCGAAGCAAACTTATACTAGTTCTAACAATTATTTTTTTTAAATCTTGACTTTAATAGCATACATTCTAGAACCAACTAGCAAGATTACTATTTTACTGACTTAATCTACTTCATTAAGGTTTAGCATACAAAATAAAAAATAAACCCCAAGGCCTTTTTTGATTGTGGGCTAACTGAAGAGGTATGATCCCAAATTACATGTGGGCACATATTAAAGGGATCACACCATTTCAAGCTGGCGTCCCCGTCACATGAGAGCATCCAGAAGGTTTTAGAAGTTTCCGGAAAAAGATACCTGGCGATAGAAAGATGCTCTCAACAGACAAAAAGAACGAGACGTGGACTAATAGCGAAACGCTAGTAATGGTCACACGATCCTGGGAGGACAAGACAACAACCGGTACAATGGCAAGCTGACATGGAGCGAATAATCGTGCACCACGTCTCCTCAAGGCCTGACATCGTTTGAGGGGACATAACGACTATTCCTTATGTCGGGTAGCTGGCAGGCATTGGCTAGATGGCAAGTCGCCCCCTCTCCCATCCTCTGGCTATAAATAGAGGGCAAAATCTGCAGGTTTAAGGGTTCGATTCTTTACTCTCTAACTATACACACACACTTATCCTCAGAAAGATTATTTATTCTCACGCCGGAGGGTGCTTACAAGGAGAGCCCCTTTCTTCTCCTCCTAATAGCGAGTCACCTGTGTTGTTCATTTTGCAGGATACCTTTGAAGAATTAGTCATCAGTCGAGTGAAGGACAGAGATTGAACTCCCCTACACGAGACATATCATTTTTATAACCTAGTGTTATTTAATGTTTCTTCATTGGCACCCACCATGGAGCTCGAACCCACGACCACAAGGTTAAGAGCCTTGGCGCCCACCGCACTTAAAACAACCATTTTCATCTCTTTTCTTTTGAAAAACACTTTCCTAATTGCTAATCCAAATTCTTCTTTCCAAGTCGACGGTGAATGTTCTCCATTTGGACCGGTTAAGGACAGCACACACGTCCAAGGCCATCAAAGGGACGAACTAGTCGAGAGGGAGTTCATAGAAGCAGGAGTAACTAATTCTTTGATAGTGCTACCCGAGCAAACCAACAGACTACCCCTGGAGTAACAAACACTGTTAACACAATTTTCCCTTTGCTCCTAGAATGTGAAACACCAGCATCTTGGTATGCTAAGTCGCAAGCTGTCTTGAACATGGTGTACGTCCAAATGTGCGTGCATGCTCAATTCCCAACTCAGACACCAGTACAGCAAGTGAGGTACAACATGCATCTTCAAGAGTTCAGTCACTCCACTAAGAGTTCAGTTATTACACAGAGTCACCACATCAAAAACCTTTGCTCATAACAGCGCGAGACATAGGTAAGCAGCGAAACCCAAGAGACAACTATTTGAACATAAGCAGCACTCGAAATACTCACCACACCATAGGAACTCTGAATGATACCCATCCTAGCCGATCCAGAGTGTGTATACCCGTGCGCGACCGGTTAGGCCCGCGAAGGATGACAGATGAATTCGAGGTTATGTTAGATAAGCATGACCCAATTTACCAAGAAGGAGATACCACAATTGTCTTCAACCGACTTCCGAAAGATCATGAAGCGTACAAACCTCACGCGCGAGCAGGTTACAACCCAGCTGCAAAACACGACTTTACCTTAAGTTATCAACCAGAAGGCGTAGCTGAAAAATCAAAGTTCATAAGGGAGATAGCAATGGCTCTACTTGAAAAGACAAAACTACCACACAATGTGGGGAAATATATTGGGCTTACAGACCTAGACGATCATATCCAAGTATTCACAAGCGCAGGAGTCATAGGAGGCTGGTCGCTACCAGCATAGTGCCATCTTTTCGTTGAAACATTTGTAGGTGCGGCCCGTGCATGGCTTGATAGCCTACCTTCTAGAAGAATCAAGTCATGGATGGACTTTCAAGAAATGTTTTTGTCACACTTCAATCAGCAACGCAGATATAAAAGAGATCCAGAAGACGTACTGAACATCTGGAGAAAAGACAAATGAAGGAATCGAAGACTTCATTACAAGATATAACAAAGAATGCTTGGAAATTGGAAATGTGGGCGGCGAAATGATGCACGCTCACTTCATGCGCACTGTCAAGTGCGATAATCTGAACTGAAGAGTACGAGGAAGAGATGGAGGCCCAAAGGATTGGGAGACCTGCATTGCAGCAGCAAAAATCATTGCACAAACATAAAAGCATATGACCAATGATGAGGGACGTCAGTACAACCATAACCAACAAGCCAGCAAACGACATAGCATGAGAGGGCGGAACTCCACCTGGAAAACATCTGGTTATAATGAGAACACCCATTCCACCGAAGACGCTCGCAATACCATTAATGGAATTGCATACAAGAAAGAGGTAAAACAAGAAAATAGAGAACGGAAGTGGACACCTCTCACAAAAACCCCATCAGAGGTGTTATCCACAGAGAATGATCAGTTCAAAGCTACGCAACAAATGCACAACAAGAAAGATTAGGACCCAAATCTCTTCTATGATTGCCACAAAGATTCGGGTCATCTGACAAATGACTACATCAGTCTGAGACAAGAAATATAAAGCGCACTCAAAACCGGGAAGCTAACACATTTAATCAAAATTGTGAGGAAAGATACACGACACATTAATCGAAGAGACGGAGGTCCAGATAACAAAAAGTTGAGCAAATTAGAAACACATATGGTTTAGGGAGGTCCCAGTCGAGGAAAAAAGAGATACCATAAGCGTACGCAAGATGATTCTTGGCGCGAGCAATAAGTGGTTTTCCTAGTAGTTCGAGGGGGACCACAAGAGAAAACACCAATTGTTATCTCTTGAGTGTTCGGACACTACCAAACAGATTACATGTTTGTCGACATCGGGAGCACTGTAGACATTATATACGAGCAATGCTTCAACCAACTGGACCCAGAAGACAAGGCACGCCTGGATCCGGTTGATTACCCCCTAACCGGCTTCTGTAACGAGGTTGTTTTTCCTCTTGGCCAGATATCATTCCCAGTGCTCTTATCAGATGGAAAAACTCAGGAACTGATGTCACACCCCGTAATTTCCAATCAAACACCGGTGGGCCCGAGTGGAGAATATTGTGACGTAAGTTGATATCATCATAGTCAACTAAACACAGCACAGCGGAAGTCTTGGAGTTGAAATTACTATTATAAACCAAATGTTCAAAGTACAAAAAATAATATACTGACAGCTTGTAAGGAAAGATCCACAAGTGGATTGTAAAATATACAAAAAATGTGTAACAGACTTTGGGCTGATCTAAGGATTTGCAAGATCCTCTTATCTCACTACCGAGCAGCTTCCAGCCTATTTCGTATTGTACCTGCATCTTAGTCTTTTGAAAATACGTCAGCTTTCGCTAGTAAATACACCCGACTGACTCGTTTTGAAAACATTTCAAAAATGGATTTAAGTGCACAGGACACGAAAAATCTTTTATAGCATGGGAAAGTCACCTTGTAACCTTGTTAACAGATCCACATGTTTGTCCATACATATGGGGCCCAGTACAGACACCGAGGCATGATTAACGAACACACCACTTATGAACCCAAAAAGGAGTTATCCCCAACTAGTGGGTAAAAATAATTTAGCATCCGTATCTGTCGGGTGTATGCCTACACCCCGTGCTTTGGTCGTGGCCATTATCTAATGTAATGAGCCAAGGATATCCAGGACACGGTCGTTAACCGAAAATGTTTAAGTTATCAAACAAAACTGATCAAAACGGAATATGCGGATTTACTAGCCACAATCCGGCATTCGATTGATCCCATTTCCGACCAAGCGGTAATAGCTTACCGTAACCCAAGCCCGTATAGGCTCTAGTCTGGATTATGGCATAAGCTAACCAATTAAAATGCTAACGGTCTTAATTTAAGTCATAGACTTAGACCGACTAGCGTATAGGTTCAAAACGGTATAATACGCTAGATTAAGCGATGACCGGATAGAATGTAGTTTAAACCCAACAAGTACTATGACTTGTATAATGTGGGTAAACCATAAGCATTCTGGATTTTGAGACTTAAAATGATAAGGTTAAACTTGTTTCGGTTAATTTTCGTAAACTAGTTACATATGCTTAACCGTACGCATATAAGCGATATCGGGTTATCGGATAAGTCATGGACAAGTTCTATATGCCATTATATTTTTAATAAGTTGTAATATCAGTAGGATATCAACTTACATGCCCGTTAAGGTTTAAAAATGAAACTATGCCTCATAAGGGCGTTTTGGTAATTATATATCGTATAAAAAGAACTTGAATATATATTTTGGTGCTACGATCATAAGTATTTTGGTAGAATATTTAATTTATGGTATAATATCAGTAAGATATTAATCATATGTGTAATTTATTATTTATGACCAAACTATGCACTGAATGGGCATTTTGGTCATTTTACACATAGTTTCATAATTTATTTTGGATTCTGAGTTTATATTATGTACCTACTTTAAAAATATTTGAAATAAGTTTTAAAATCAGTAGGTAACAAGTCTTGAGTGATAAATGTGGTTTAAAACCATATTATGCGCCGAAACGGCGTTTATGTCGAAAAATGACGGTTTGTGAGAAGTTTATGAAAACTGATGCTAAGACCAAGTTTATAGATTTAGATCTTTTATTTAATATAACATATCAGTAGATAAAAATTTTTGGTATAAAAATTATGATTAAAACCGTTTTATGCGCCATAAGGGCTTTAGCGGCATTTGTCGACATAATGCAACGACTTGTATGTAAACTCAGTATATAAACTGACTTAACATCCCAAATGATCTTAATTATGATATACATCAGTAGTAAATTCATTTTCAAGTTCATTATCGATTAAAACCTTACTTTATGTAAAAACGGAGTTTAGTTAAAATTGGCATAATAACGGAACTAGTGTATAAACTCATATTCTGATTATGATCATGTAATATAACCTCAGGGGGTTATGCTACATTATATTACGATCATAATGCAACCTTAGATCAGTAGCTAACTAATCTAAATCGGGTTAGAAGCGAAAGTCAAAGCAGAAGTCAAAATTTTCGACTTTCAGTTGCAAACCGACCGTAGAACTGAAACTGACGAGTCGAACATGTTCTCACATGTTCTAATAATTATGATCAACTTGTTTAAGTGTCAAAACATGTTTCATAACATATATAAGCTAAGTTTATAATATTTTTGAAAACTGGCATGTTTGACTTTTTAATTTTAAAACTTTGACCCGTCCATTGGTCTAGCAAACGTGATCTTTAGGAGGTGCCCTTAATAGGGATTAACACCTACCTTATTACGATCACTTAGCCATGTCCGTTACGAACAATGGTTGGACCATAATGGTCTTAACCGAAAGTCAAAGTGTTTCCCGTAAACGCTTGACTTTTGGCCATAAAAAGCCTATAAACGAAAATGCAAGAGAAAGGAACACTTACAAGTGATCCTAGGATGAAAAAGAACTAAGTTGGATGCTCTTTTCAGTTAGGAACTTCCAGATGAGGGAGATAGAATGAGAATGAGAAAGGTGCAAGTTCAAATAGTGAAGCAATGCACCTATTTATAGTTGGAGAGCTTGAGGAGGTGATGCCAGGTGTTAGCAGGTGTTAAAGGGTGTCTACAAGTGTCCTAAAAAGTGGCATAGCAGTTTGGAAGTCATTGGTTTCGAATCAAATGGTTTTTGGCAACATGTGTGGAGGCAAGCAAAAATTCTGCAGATACAGGCCTCTGGCGCCCCGCGAGAGACCAGACCTGTGTCTCTCGTGCCCGCGAGCGCCCCATGGAAACTTTAAAATTTTGTCACATTTAGCCTTCAACTTATTAAACCTCTAAAACACCTTTATAAGCATAATTAGCCTTCCGTAGCCAACATTTGGCGTACCCGGGAGTATGGCCGGAAATTGTCATGCTCTCGGTTCGTTAAAAGGTCACTCGGAGGTATAAATTAACATGTTGACACTTTTAACCCCTCAATTGTCCAACTTTTACATATTTACATAATTAGCCCCTCTCGTCTAACCAGTGGTTCATATGAGGGTTAGGACTTCGTAAAGGGTCACTCAGAGGCTCAGTGTAAGCATGTTGACACTAAAGGTCACTCAGAGGCTAAGTTTAAGCATGTTGATGCTAATGGTCACCCAAAGGCTAAGTTTAAGCATATTGACACTAATGGTCACTCAGAGGCTAAGTTTAAGCATGTTGACACTAATGGTCACTCAGAGGCTCGGTTTTAAGCATGTTGACACTTTTAGTCCTTATTAGTCTTTAATAGACTTAATATAAAAGTAATGACACGTGTCACTATATTATTGGACATAATTTTACAAGGTGTTACAACTGAGGAAGTTACATTCATGGTATTACCTGCTAACTCACGCCATGATGTGCTGTTAGGAAGAGAATCTCAAGTAGACTTCAATATGCTTTGTTCAGGCCCACACTCTGCAGTCGATTTCCCAACCAAAACAGGGGTGGCAATCATTTATGCAAGCAAAGAAGTGTTAGTAACAGAAGAGGCGCGATCAGCAAAGGAAAACAAGCACACACCACGCACAGAACCAGAAAAATGGGTACTCAAAAGGAAGTTTCCAGGACAAACAATCACGTTGGGACATGCGATTTCAGAAAACATCTGTACATTTATGAAACAGTTGTTGTTTAGAAACATGGATATCTTCGCATGGACTCCCACGGACATGGTACGCGTTCCAAGGGATATTGTAGAACATCACTTGAATGTGTCAGAAAATGTAAAACCTGTCGTCCAAACGAAAAGGAACCTAGGACTAGAGAAGAACGAAGCTATGAAAGAACAAGTTCTAGAGCTAGTGAACGCCGGTATCTTACCGGAGGTACGATATCAAACATGGGTGGCAAACCCAGTGATGGTCCCGAAAGCAAATGGGGGATGGCTTATGTGCATTGACTATAAGGATCTAAACAAGCGTGCCCGCGAGACTGCTACGCGTTACTCGGGATCGATGAAAAGATTGACTCTATAGCTGCATTTCGGTGGAAATGCTTTCTGGATCTTTAAAAAGGTTATCATCAAGTCCAAATGGCCATAGAGGACGAAGATAAAACTGCATTTCGCACACTAATGGGCTTGTACTACTACACCAAAATGCCCTTTGGGCTGTGCAATGCAATAGCCACATATCAGCGCATGATGAATGAGTTGTTTGGTGAAGATGTTGGGAAACATGTACAAGTTTACATGGACGAGTTAGTAATAATGAGCAAAGATGAGGACCAAATGTTGCAGAGCATAGAACTGACCTTCAAAATGCTACATAAAGCTAACACGAAGCTGAATCCAAGTAAATGCTCCTTTGGCATGGAGGAAGGGAAATTCTTGGGGTATGTCGTAACGAATGATTGCTTAAGAGTAAACCCAGAAAAGGTACAAGTGATTGAGCGCATGCCCTCACCATTGAGAGTCAAAGAAATGCAAACATTGGCAGGACGATTAGCTGCGCTAAACCGTTTCCTGGCCAATCACGCGACGAAATCACTCCCTTTCATTAAAACATTTCCCAGCTGCATGGCGAAGAACAAATTTCAGTGGACTCCAGAAAAAGAAATCACTTTCAAGGAATGAAAGAATGTTTGATGCAACTCCCAACCCTGACAGCCCCAAGTAAGGACGAGCCACTGACAACGTACCTGTCTGCCTCAGAGAAAGCGGTTGGAGTCGTGCTGTTAGTCGACCAAAAAAGGATACAAACCCCTGTGTACTACGTCAGCCGCACCCTTAATGATCCAGAAACCAGATATTCAATGATGGAAAAGCTAGTCTTAGCCCTCATTCACGCCTCCAAGAGTCTATGTAGATATTTCTCAAGTCAAGTCATTCACGTCCTCACCAACTAAAGCAGAGGTCACATCTTAGCTAAGCCGAAAATTTTGGGAAGGCTAGCTAAATGCGCCATCGAATTAGGCAGGTACAACATGGTATATCGACCAAGAACGGCGATTAAAGGGCGAGTTCAGGCAGATTTCATAGCAGATGTGCCAAATGAGAAAGAGAAAGAATACAAAGCAATGACAGAAGCTGAAGCGACAGTCACTGATGAAGTTTGGCAACTTTACACAGACGGTGCATCGAATGATGATGAGGCAGGAGCAGGTTTGAGACTGGTGAGCCCAGAAAAGCAAGAATTCACATACGTAATACGTCTAGAATTCAAAAACACAAACAATGAGGCAGAATACGAAGCGTTCCTAGCAGGCCTCCATTTAGCAATAAAGATGGGAGTAAAAAATCTTGAGGCAAACGTAAATTCCTTGCTGGTCGCAGGTTAGATCAACGGTTCTTATGATGCCAAGGGAGAGATCATGGCTATGTATCTAGACCAAGCTAAATCATTAATTCAGTAGTTCCAAACGTTCAAAATCACTCACATCAACAGGTGTACGCTTCGCATTCTTCTACTTTCCCTATTTAGAAAGTATAATTGTAATTCTATTTATGGAAACTTGTATTCGTACCTTGTTCGCATTTCTTTCCAAGCTTGTAATCAGAGATGTTGATCATAATGAACATTTATACCTTATGTAAATGCTTATACGTGTTAATCAAGCAAACATATATTTTAACATACATATCATACATTCATACTCGAGTATTCATGCAATCATTCATTTAAATACTTGACTTTTATGAAAATCTACATACAAGATACATACTATACGAAAATTTAGCCCCAAACTAAGCCCTTTTTCCGAACTGACACAGTACGAAGTGGCCACCACCTCGTACGAATGGTTAGCCACTTCGCACGAAGTGACAACTCGCACGAACACTTCTGCCAGCCAATTCTCCTATAAATCCAACCTTTCATCTACATTTCCAACGTTCCGAAATTTCACTTACTCCCACTTGTAGTTGCAAGAACTTGGCAGATTATATCAAACTTCTGAGTGAGTTTTAGCTCACTATACTTCAAACTCTTATAAAAGTTTCTTACTTTTCTTTGGTACAAGCAAGTGAGCTGAGCTAAGTTCTAAGAAACTAAGTGTTAAGCTAATGTGAGAACGTTGGGAGTTTTGACTTTCTGAATTAAGTTCCACCACTACTTGTACATGTTTTTACTCCTAGAACTGATTCAGCCTTCATTAGAGTGACAAAGCTACGACACCTCCCAAAACGCCATTATGTTCGGGATGCACGTACATAGCTTATTCACTCGGCTGTTGAAGTTTTAGTCGGCTTTACATTCTGTTATTGATGACCAACCGAGTTGACAAACCTTGTGCTTTGGTGAATCATATAATGAGGTGTTCGCACCCCCATTCTTGACTTCTATGACATATTGAAGAACTCGAAAAACTATACTACAAAAATCTATATACATATATAATTTGATTATGTTCTAGACTTTCCAGCCTCGTCCCTAACATCCTTGTTCGACAGAACCAGTATCGAAATGAGCATTAAACGAGCCAAATCATCACAGACTGACACACTCCGTATGAAGTGGACGCCCACTTTGCACAAAGTGTAACAGTCACCTCGTACGAAGTGGACTACCACCTCGCACGAAGTGCAACAGTCTCGTTACTTTCAGTGTAATTTCACTTTCTGCCACTTTCTGTCCCAAATCGTAATTCAACTCCAACTCAGAATACTTACACACATTCATTTACCCCTTGTAGGGTAACCTCAGTATTTCCAACCTCCAATACTTCATGGAATTAACAAAGGAAGCTTTGCAAAACTATGAGTACACTCGAACGCCCTTTTTGTTTTACACTTTCGGGAGCAATATGTTTATTCTATGAAAATACACACAATCACTCTTATATTTTATGCAAACACAAACAATCCATCATACATGCTAAAATACGTGATACTTGATTTGTATTCATGGAACATTCTTATGTGATTCACTTGTCATTAACTTCGTACGAGCCTCCCCTTAACATGTATAGCACTATAGTAGTAACGCACCGCCCGTATTCTTGAGGTCATGTTAAGTATTCTAATTGTGGCACACTAGAGGATTGACTTGTAATTTGCATGCCATGATACATCAATCTAGTTAACTATTGTTGCCATGTGGATTCGTTTAAACTTTTTCACATACTTATGCTATATTAAACTTGTGTACTCGCCAATGCTTTGTTTGTTGAACTATACTTTTAAACATGTTGCAGGTTTATAATGTTGATGAAATATGGAACTTGATAGGGGGAACTAGAAACGCCATGTTATAGATTAGTCATACCTTACTTGTTGTATTTTGTTTTCCAATTCATGTACTTGAACCGTTAGCAATGAAACGAAATACTATTTATTAAATACTTGTTGCAGTAAGTGTTATGAAGTCTAGAGCAATCTATTTCGTCTCACTCAGATGTTTCCGCCATCGATTGGGTGTGACAACAGGAGTGAGAACAAGCCAGCTGTTGCTTTAAGCAAGCTCGCTTCAACAAGCTTCCAGCACTTGGCTAAGGATGTGCGTATTGAAATACTAAAAAACCCATCTATTCCACTAAGACAGGTCAACGTGGTACAATTGGGAACCACATCCTGGATATCACCAATCATCACATACCTGCAATCAGGGAAGTTGCCCACAGATAAGGCATAAGTTAGGAATATCAGGCACAAGGCCCTACAATACCAAATGTCCGACGACATTTGATATAGGCGATCTTACTTAGGACCACTGCTACGGTGTGTAGACCCGGTCGATGCAAATTACCTCATACGAGAGATACACGAAGGGATCTCTAGAATCCATGTTGGCCCACGCATTGTCATAGCAAAGTTAATGAATGCTTGCTACTATTGGCCAAGGATGCATATAGATGTTGTCAAAACATTAAGGAAGTGCAACGCGTGTCAGCGTCACGTACCCAAGACGATGCGCCCCAAAAACGCCTTAGTACCCATTACAACGGCGTGGCCATTCCAACAGTGGGGAATAGACATGGTTGGGCCATTCTCAGACTCCCCCGAGACAGTAAAGTTCATAATTGTGGTGGTTGATTACTTCACCAAGGGGGTTGAAGCCAAAGCCTTGGCCTCGACGACAACAATGGTAGTGAGGAAATTTATTTGGGAGCACATCATATGTAGGTTTGGTTTGCCACTATGCATAGTCACCGACAATGGAACCAACTTCGCAGCTGAAGACCTACAGAATTGGCTCAAGGACCTACACATCGAACACGTTTTCTCATCAGTGGCACATCTATAAGGCAACGGCCGTGGAAAGCGTTAATAAAAACATTGTCGACGGTATCAAGGCAAGACTGGAAAACCCAACGACGAGTTTGGATAGATGAGCTTCCAAGTATTTTGTGGGCAAACAGGACCATGCCCAAAACAAGCCATGGTGAAAACCGTTCAGTTTGGTGTATGGCTCTAAAGCGGTTATACTAGAAGAAGCTGGCCTCCCGTCCCTGAGAATGCTCACCATGAATGAGGTAAACAACAACAAGGAGCGTTGCATGGATCTAGACCTCCTAGAAGAAAGAAGAGAAAAGGCTGTCATTAACAAGGCTAAATACAAGACAAAGCTCGAAGAGTACTACAATAGCAAGGTGCGCATCTGCACCTTCAATCCCGGAGACTACGTCTTTAGAGATAATGAAGCCTCCAACACAGAACGCCCGAGCAAACTGGCTCCCAAGTAGGAAGGACCCTATGTCATCGACAAGGTCCTAGGCAAAGGGTCGTACCTGTTGCGCACCCTCGACAACAAAGCGGTCCCTAGGACCTCTGGAATGCGAAGAGCTGCGCAAACGCTATATGTAACCCCATCTTATCTTTATACGTACGGGCCCTGGCCCAACGCATTTATATGAAATATAAGAAGTGTTGGTTACATTAATTGTTATTTATCATTGAATTTTTATTACAAATGCATACACCATCTTGGGCGCACACGAAAACACTTTGGTTCCCGACAACAACATAAGGGCGACAAACCTTCAAGGTCCGCCACGATCAAGTGCATGACCAGGTTTACCCTACACATACTCGTGTTTCAACCAACATTTATCCGTGCCACCTATACAAGACACTTCATGTATGTAAAAATTGTATATATAAACAATTCAAAACAAACGGCCCATGGCCCAGCAAAAATATATTATAAACATCAAAGACATGACTTTGACAAAGGTTATATCTACAAAATACTGCATACATAATCAGCATGGATAAAGTCAAACACGAGTAAGTGAGAAATTGTCTTAAATTAGTTACAAGGCCCCCTAGCCCATTACACGGCGTACAAGCCAGTTTGACGAAATTTATTTAACTACAACCGCTGGTACCTGCACCGCTAGTAGCCGCATCACCGGTAGAGCCATCACCTTCAAGTGTTTTACGAAGCACATCAACAGCTACTCCCTTGCGGGACAACTTCTCTACCGCCTTAAGAATTCCAAACTCCAACAAACCAAACACCTTGCGGTTTTCTCTGTAGGTACTTGCACAATCTCGCTTGAACAACTCGAAGTCATTGCCCGGTTTCTTCTTCGCAGCAAATGACTTCCCCTCAGCAAAACCATCTTAACGGCCACTGTTATATGCAGCCTCACCAAGCTCTAGCATATACTTAGCCAACTCCTCGGAGTTCACTAGACGATTAGCAAGCTAGATCATAGCAATAACAAGGGTGAGCATACAGAGAGGCATAGAAATGAGGATGAACATAAACTATACATACTAGCGGTACACCCTAGTTCAATAACCACTTGCAATCCTTACCAAGTTCCTTAGACAATGCTTCCAAGTTTTATTCTGGTTCTTTTCATCTTCAATACTCTTCTCCAACTTAGTAATACGCGCCACATCCTTTGCATAGCTTTTCTGCGATGCAGAAGCTTCAGCATCTCTCCGCTTCAACAATTGAGAGAGCCGCAACACTTCTTAACCATTCTCATCCCTCTCACCTCTCAACCTTACGGCTTCATCACGAGAAGTTTTCAACTCCTGGTTAGTCTTAGCACAAGCAGCTTCCAAGTTTTTTTAACGATTAGAATTCAATTTCTGCTCCTTCGCAAGTTTCTCCTCGAAATCACTCAGCGCCAGAGTAAACCCTTCTTCTCAGCATTGAAAGCTTCACATTCTGTAGCAAAGTCCCGTCTTGCGTTCTTAAAATCCATTATATCCTCCCCCATGGACTTCCATTCACAAACTATCTCTTAGGTAGCGAAGTAGTTCACACCAGAGCCGACACAGTCGTCCAGTAGGTGGAACCGGTCCCTATTTTTCTAATATAAACGCTCAGAAGGGGGGAGAGCCATAAATTAGAATTCATGACAGTTATCCAAACTGTCCATGCGGGAACCCTAAACGAGAGTCCAACGAGGGACGTGTGGCAAGGTATCACAAGCAGGGTTATGGTCCATCCAAGAACCACCCGCTTCTACCCGACCAAAAGCGGAACCACCCTGTCCCTCACCACCAGAAGGCACTCGTCGTTTATACTTCGTCGCGTGCAGGGTGGCCTCGCTTAATTCCAAATCGGTCTCCAAACCTTCCACCCTCTCATGAATAGCCACCCTAGTAACGCTAGTAGGTTTACCCTTGGAAATTTCTGCAGGCCTCGGTGCAACCTCCGGACCTTTCCCTTTGTCACCTGGTAAAGTTAAATCGCGTACCAGCGACTCACCATACTGACGGGAGGGGGAGACTAAGGCCTAGGAATAGAAGAGATGTCAACAGCAATAGGGCTGGAACCATGCGAGCTTGGGTGCTTAAACTTCACACCGGTTGCTTTCGCAGGGGCTAGACATAAAGGTCACATGTTAAGCTCAAACGATTTTCAAGAACCAAACACACATGACGAGTTATCAACGTAAAGGTTATTACAATTTTGGCCAGAAGATTTCTCATATGACTCTTCTAGAATGTTGGAAGACTTCTTAGAAAACACTCGTAAGTCGACTTCACTCTCGTAGGGGCAGCAGGTTGACCCATCATCTTCTGTTTCATTTCGGAGACATTTAAAGCAGCTTCAGTATCCAAATGACGTTTCGTATGGGACAACAGTTTTCTTTTCTTTTCCATCATCTGAGTCAAAGTCGCTCGATCTTCTTCAACATCAGCGGCAATGCGCTTAACCCATGCGTCCAAGCTAGACAATGTGTCAGACACCACAACATAATCCAAGTATCGTAGGCTAGAAGAACGTTTACCGCTTTGCATTCCCGGTTGAGTCCGCACGCTCGGAGTTCCCTGGATCGTCTCAGCAATAGTGACACCCTCTACACCTTAAACAGGTCGCACCTGCGGACCTGCACGGTTGCGCAAGAACGGTGAATGAGACCATCAGAAGAACCAGTGACTCCTCACTCGAAAGGAGAATAACTCCCTCTCGAACAGGAGATCCGACAATATTAGGCCTCGTAGAAACAGAAGGAGGTACACCTGTGGGGGTGGCAATGTAAGCATTTAAGCTCTCCGGAGTTGGATGCAGAAAATAACCTTTTATCTTATCCACCCATGGGATCTCCCCTTCAGGAAGCAACCGAGTCACCATCTCACCACCAACATTCGGTTCCAAAGCATTCATCAAGCTATACGTTGTAGAAGCAAATGATAGTAGTACTTAAGAACAAAAGAAAAAGAGAGAGAGGGGAGGATAAGAAGAACCACCTTTCTCTTTGTATGCGTACATAGGTGCAGCTATTGGGTTTTTAGGCACCCACAATAAACTCATTCCAGCCGCCACTAGTGCCTTCTCATCCAGCTGTAACATAGTAGCAGGAGTCCTTATGAATGTCTAGTACCACTGTTCGTTAGCATGGGTAACCACATGTAATTTGGGAACACCCTCACTATCGAACGATAGTGCATGTCTATCGGAATCACCCCATGATGGATGTAGAAAAATTTTTGTTTCCAGTCATGAAGGCTTTTTGGAGGGTCCTTACTGCAAGTAAGGACGTTGGATGTCCGAAATTGAAGGAGTAAAAACTGCCAGTGCAAGAGACATAATAAAAAACGTTGAACGTGTCCACAAAGGGATCAAGCGCTGAGCCCGATACATGAACTCAGAATGGGTAATGTGAGGCAAACCCAAGGAACTGATCTGTGATATATGCAACCCATAGTGAGAGAGTACCTCTCCCAGGAACTTGGTAATGGGAAGACGGAAGTTGCCCTCTTTGAAGAAAGCGGCATAGAGAGTTATATAACCGGGAGGAGAGTTGAGAGCAGTACTCCTGGAGATCGGAAACTGGGCACCCTAGTCGGCCGGAAATTTGAAATATTGACATAACTATTGAAATTCGTCTTCTTTCCAATTTATAACTGCCTAGTTAGCCGTTAAAGGATCATTGGGCTTAGACTTCTTGCCTTTCCTGGAACCACTCGGTTTTACAGAAGAAGACATAATTGGCAAAATCAAGAAGAGAAATTGAAGAATGGTAATAGAAAGGAAGGAATAAATGGGAAGAAATCACAAGAGAAAAGTTAGAGAAGTTGGAAAGATGGAGTTTTCGTCAAAGGAGCTGCCGAATATTTATACCCATCACATTAATGCGATGGGGAAACGAACTGACAAGTGGGGAGCCCCCTTCAATAGGGAGACTGTAACACCCGGTAAAATCGTGTCCAATAGTATAGTGACACGTGTTGTATTTTAAATATAGTTTGTTAAAGACCAATAAGGACTAAAGGCGTCAACATGCTCAATCTGAGCATCTGAGTGACGGTCCGATGTCAACATGCATAAATAACGATCCTTTGAGTGACAGATATGTCAACAAGCTTGAAATTTGGCCTTTGAGAGAATTATATGTCAACATGCCCAGCCTCTGAGTGACATCGGAGTCAACATGCTTATAATAAAGCCTCTGAGTGATCCTTTACGAAGTCCTGGCTCTCATACGTACCATTTGTTGGACGAGAGGGTTCAAATTTGTAAATATGTGAAAGTTGAATAATGGAGGGATTAAAAGTGTCAACATGTTAAATTATACCTCTGAGTGACCTTTACGAAGTCCTGACTCTCATACGTACCATTTGTTGGATGAGAGGGTTCAAATTTGTAAATACGGGAAAGTTGGATAATGGAGGGATTAAAAGTGTAAACATGTCCGGGCATAATCCCGGTATGCCGAATATTGGCTACGGAGGGCTAAAAGTGCCAAAAAGGTGTTTAAAAAGGTGTTTAAAACGGTTTTTAGAAGCTTTATTAAGTTGAGGGGCTAAATGTGTCAAAGTTTTAAACTGATTATGGGGCGGTCGCAGGCCGCGAGAGACCAGGCTTGGATCTCTCGTGGGGCGCGAGAAGGGGTCTGCAGCGGAAAGTTTTGGCTTGGCCCCCAAACAAAGCTCCAAAACCATTTTCGAAACTATGGACTTGTAATCAGCTATGCCACGTTTTGGGACACTTGTAAGCTCCCTCTTACACCCCTAAACACCTGGCTTCACCTCCTTTGAGTTCTCCAACTATAAATAGGTGATAAAGTTCACCATTTGAACTTGCACCTTTCTTATTCATACTCTTCTCCCTCCCCTGGAGGTTCCTAGCTAAAAGGAGCATCCAGCATAGTTCTTTTGCACCGTAGGAATCACGGGTAAGTGTTCCTTCCTTGTGCATTTTTATTTATAGGCTTTTATAGCCAAAAGTCAAGCATTTTCGAAAAACGCTTTGACTTTCGGTTAAGACCACTATGGTCCATCCATTGTTCGAAATGAACATGGATAAGTGATCTTAATAAGGTATGTGTTAATCCTTATAAAGGGCACTTCCTGAAGATAACGTTTGCTACACCAATTGACGGGTCAAAGTTACGATATTAAAAAGTCAAACATGCCATTTTTCAGAAAAATCATAAATTTATCTTATATATATTATGAAACATGTTTTGACACTTAAACAAGTTAGTAATAATTATTAGAACATGTAAAAAACATGTTCGGCTCGTCAATTTCAGCTCTAGGGTAGGTTCGCAACCGAAAGTCGCAAAGTTTGACTTCTGCTTTGACTTTCGATTCTGACCCGACTTAGATTAGTTACCTACTAATCTAAAGTTGCATTATGATTGTAATATAATGTAGTATAACCCTCTGAGGTTATATTACTTGATCATAATCAGAATCCAAGTTAATGCGCAAGTTCCATAATTATGTCATCTTTGACCAACATGCCCTTTTTACATAAAACAAGGTTTTAAATGGTAATAAACTTGAAAATGAGTTTTCTACTGATGTAATATTATAAGTAGGATTATTTGAGATATTAAACCAAGTTATAAACTGAGTTTTCAAACAGGTCCTTAAACTATGTCGCTAAATGACGATTTTAGCCCTTGTGGCTTATAAAATGGTTTTAATCAAATCTTTTCAAGGTAAATCATTTAGCTACTTATATGTTATAGTAAATAACATATTTAAAACATTTTAATCTGACATTAACA
Source organism: Scalesia atractyloides (assembly GCA_947069175.1). NCBI lineage: Eukaryota > Viridiplantae > Streptophyta > Magnoliopsida > Asterales > Asteraceae > Scalesia > Scalesia atractyloides. The sequence goes on from CAMTDV010000001.1 coordinate 7,707,304, forward strand.
TCAGTCTCCGTAAACATCGCATAAAGACGTCATTTTACGACATAAGCGCAGTTTCGGCGCATAGTATAGTTTAAACCATATTATTGACCAAGACTTGTTACCTACTGATTTTAAAACTTATTTTAAACATATTTACAGTAGGTACATGTTATAAACTCAGAATCCCAAATAATTTATAAACTATGTGTAAAATGACCAAAATGCCCATTCGGTGCATAATTTGGTCATAAAATATAAATTACACAAATAATTGTTATCCTACTGATATAATATCATAAATAAAGTATTTTTACAGAATACTTACAACTATAGCATTAGATTATATTCAAGTTCCTTTTATACGGTATAAAATTACCAAAATGCCCTTATGAGGCATAGTTTCGTTTTAAAACCTTAACGGGCATATAAGTTGATATCCTACTGATATTTAACTTATTTAAAATATAATGGCATATAGAACTAGTCCATGACTTATGCGGCTACCCATTATCGTTTATAAGCATACAGTTGATTATAGGTAACTAGTTTACGGAATTCAACCGAAACGGGTTTAACCTTATCACTTTAATCTCAAAATCCAGAATGTTAATAGTTTACCCATATTATACAAGTCAAGGTACTTGTTGGGGATTAAACTACATTCTATCCAATCATCGTTTAATCTAGCGTCATACGTTTTGATCAAGTACGCTAGTCGGTCTAAATCTATGACTTAAATACGACCGTTAGTATTTAATTGGTTAGTTTATGCCATAATCCAGACTAGAGACTTGCCGGTAAATGTTATCTGCACTTAGTACTCTTGTGTCTGGCTGAGTCACTAAATTAAAGAAGACTAGCTCAGGTAAATACTCTCGACTTATTTCCCCTATACGGGCTTGGGCTACGGTAAATTATTACAAAATGTGGATCTTCTATTACGAGTCTGTATATTATTTTGTATTTTCGAACATTCGGTTTGTAATAGTAATTTTACTCCAAGACTTCCGCTGTGCCGTGTTTAATTGACTATGATGATTATCAATTGACGTCACAATACTGCCCACCCGGGCCCACCGGTGTATGGATTTGGATTGGAAATCTGGGGTCTGACAGAGACGCCACGTCAGGCGGCAAAAACTGAAACGCCGTCTATTAAGGGCGCGTGGCCACCATTCGCCTGACACCGCCAAAAAGATAACTGCCAGTCTGACAGTTTCCTTGAAAAAGCAACTGCTCCACCCCTTCGATGGGACAATTACCTCAACCTGCTGTGCTACAAAGACAGGTGTTAGACATCAATTCCACCAACTACACAACTTGTCAAAAGAAGCTTCCTCATGAAGAAACCATATCCAAATACATGCGCTTTTTTGGCTCACTTCTGTACGCCAAAATCCATGCGCTCTTTTGGCTCACTTTTGTACGCCAAAATCTACGCACTCTTTTGGCTCAATTATGTACACCAAAATCCATGCGCTTTTTTGGCTCACTTCTGTATGCCAAAATCCATGAGCTTTTTTTGCTCACTTGTACGCCAAATCATGCACCTTTGGCTCATCTCCGTACGCCGAAATCTATGCGCCTCCGTACAATAGAATAATCATTAACATCGACATCATCTTGAGTCCAAAATCCCTCCCAGATGATAAACTCACCTGGAAGCCACACTGTACTGGGGGACTTAAAGAGGTATGATCTCAAGTCACATGTGGACACCCGTCACACGAGAGCATCCAGAAGGTTCTAGAAGCTTCTAGAAAAGGATACCTTGCGACCGAAAGATGCTCTCAGCAGACAAAAAGGACAGTACGTGGACCAATAGCGAGACGCTAGCAATGGTCACATGATCATGGGGGGACAAGGCGACAACCAGTACAATGGCAAGCTAACCTGGAGTGAACAACCGTGTGCCACGGTCACCTCAAGGCCTGACATCGTCTGAGGGGACAGAACAAATATTCCTCTTGGTCGGACAGCTGGCAGGCATTGGCTAGCTGGAAAGCCGCCCCCTCTCCGATTCTCTGGCTATAAATAGAAGGCACGATCCGCACGTTTAAGGGTTCAATTCTTTACTCTCTCACTATACACACACACTTATCCTCAGAACGATTACTTATTCTCATGCCGGAGGGTGGTTACAAGAAGAACCCCCTTCTTCTCCTCCTTGTAGCGAGTCACCGTGTTGTTCGTTTTGCAGGATACCTTTGAAGAATTAATCATCAGTCGAGTGAAGGACAGAGATTGAACTCCCCTACACGAGACATATCAGCTTTATAACCTAGTGTTATTTAGTGTTTCTTCACTAATTAATGATTGAGTCTCACGATAACAATTAGGTTGGATGCAAGGAGTAGCGTCACACCTCAACGTCAACCAATAACGTTTTGATGGCGTCTCACCTCCACCCTGTGAGCGTCAAAGGGGCTCTTGTGAGTGTAATGGTTTGCATTAACGATGAGGCTCTTGTGGACCCCATGTTGTAGCTAAGGAAGCCAAAGAAAACCCTGCATTTGGAGGGGGCACTGTTCATAGCCAAACCACACCGGGTGACCTTAGCACACACTTACATACATTATAAATCCATGTAAGGGGTGGGGCACTCACGAGTAGAAGTGTCTAGAGTAGTACCCATAACGAAACATTGTCGCCACCTCTAAGGGTAGGTAAGGTGGGTTTCATTAGCTAGCACAGGTACCGGCTTACTTTTTGTGTTCTTCAATGCTTGAAAAGTAATGTTGGGACATTATTAAATTTAAAAATATATATATAGTTTATGACGTGAGTAGGAGCCGTCACCACTTACTAGTTAATGGGTACTTTGAACACTTTTTAATTACAAGTGATAATTGATTAAGGTAAAGGTACTTACCATTGAGTGTCCTTTCCTCCTTAATAAATTATTAAGTGTCCTTTCCTCTTTAAGATACTTACCATTAAACAGATTATTAAGAACCACTAATTTAACTTTTTAAAAGATAAAATAAATTATTTTTTTCAAGAATTATCAAAATATAAAAACTAGTTATTATGTTTTGAATGAAGACAAACCGAATGTTAAAAATCCAAAGTTCCAAACTATCATCCATTCGACCATGGTTGATAATTATCTTATATATGACAATTTAATCGTTAACACTTCAAACATTCACTTCTGTTTTTCACAAAAGAGTAATTTCGTATGCTAAGGATAAGATCATTTTCTCAAGTATTACCAATTGAACTTCATCGGTAATGGTATCATTATTTGTTTATCGTGTTTTTGGTTTCGGTACCCTTCGGTTATGGTATTTTCAATGATATTGGTTAAGACCCACTATAATCAGTATGATATCCAGTTTATACTTTTACTCGTTTTCAATGCAATTTAGTATGGTGGGAATTTCATCTATAGCCTTAATGAACAACCTATTAATTTTAAATCCCAAACATGATATATATTATTGTGAAAAGACAAATGAAAATTATTGACAAAGTTAGTTATGTTTTTAAAAGTGAGATTGTCTTTAGCAATAAAAGTAAAAGTTAGAAGTGTTGCTTGTTATATTGCTAACGTAGACTATTATCAACCACTGAGTCCTCCTTTTGATTATTAAAAGTCGGTATCGATTTTGTTCATTGCAGTATTAGTTAAGTTTGTTAGAATACCAGTATTATATCGACACTCGGTATAGCAATCGAAAAAGATATGCCCACAGTATATAGACACGTGTTTTAAATTGATTGGAAATCCTTAGAAACGAATATTGGTACTAATATCAATATTGTTTAACTGGCATCAGTTTGATTCGTTACAATATCGTTATCATACCAATGTTGTTTGACGCTTCGAAAAATCTATTAAATAATAAATATGGCTCCGGTACCGATGTTGTACGGATAATAACAGTACAATGTTCACATCAGAAAACAAAAAAAAATTAATATGTGACATGTTCGAATAAAACTTTTATCGAATCCTTGATAAAAATAAGCATGTCGTGATGTATATTCGAAATTTATAAAAAATAATATTATATTGCAAAATAACGAAAAAAGAAATCACGCCATGCCGTAACTTCTATGAAACATACGTTTGTGCTTCAATCGCTTGTACATTATTATTCGCAACTCGGTTTTTAGTAAAACTTGTATCTAAACATAGATAAAATTAAGCATATCACAACGACATACTCGAAAATTTGTAAAATACTGTATCTTAAAAGTTATTAGCGAAAAGCAAAACATTTTCAAAAGTAATTAGTAATATAACATTATAATAATAAATTTTAAAAAATATTTTTAAAATGCCACCGAATTAATGGTATGTATAATTTGTTGAATTTATATTGATAGTTCATAATTATTTTATAATAAATTCAAATAATAATAATAGAAATACATTATTGTGATTTGAATCGGTACCAAACAAACAAATCTTTTCGTCGCTGAAACGGTCGTATCCCGTTCTCACCTTCCTTTTCCACAACCCAATACACCAAACCGCGTATACACATACCCACCCCCTTCCTTCTTCCTTCACACATACAACTCACACCCCACCCACACCAACACCATGAAACAGCCCCTTCAATGGCGGACCTCATCTTCTCTCTCCTCTCTCTAACCCTCTCTCTCCTCCTCCTCTTCACCCCTTCCAATTCTTCACTCCCCACAGTCTCCATCTCCCACATCACTCCAAACCAAACCCTCATCTGCGCCTTAACCAAAACCCAAACCCAAACCCACCTCAACTGCACCACTAACGGAGCCCCATCAGCTCCATTAACTGACAGCACCCGATTTCAGCTAGTGGGTATCGTGGGTGGATACCGCTTCCTCTGCGGAGTAAGCTCACCATCAGCTTCCACACTTAATTCGTTTCTCGTTTGCTGGAGGTTTCCAGCAAACGGAAACGGGAGTGTGGTCTACAAGAGACTCTACCTTGGTTCGGCCCTTAGAGAAATTGATTCCGGTGATTCGCATGTTTGTGGGATTGTTGGTGCCACTGGCCAGCTCATTTGCTGGCAGTGGGACCAGTTTAACGATGATTTTGTACTCAAACAGACGCGGTTTAGCTCGGGTGTTTCTGTTGGAAACAATTTTGTGTGTGGGTTGTCTAATGTTGGACAGATAAGGTGTGCTGGAGGTAACAGTATTGGGAATGTTCCGGCTGGGAGTCACAATGCTCTCTCTGTGGGATATAATCGCGGTTGTTCGGTTAATTCGGGTAATGGTAGTTTGGAATGTTGGGGGCAGAGTATGGATAGGAAACCGGACGGTGTGTTTAAATCGGTTTCTGTTGGTGACAATCGGTTTTGTGCGATTAGAGTTAATGGAAGTGTGGTGTGTTGGGGTGAAAATGGTTTCCAGTTGCCCGAATATCTGCAGCGTGTTCCGTTTGAGGGTTGCAGGTGAATCGTGGTGTTTTTTGTGGATTTTGACCTCGAATTATTCGTTATACTGTTGGGGGAATGAGTCTTTGAGTTTGTTTGTATTCGCGGATGTGGTTCCTGGTTTATGTACCACAAATTGTTTGTGTGGTACGATCACAAACTATGCGGCGTTTTGCACGGGCGAGTTGATGATTTGTAAGCCGTGTGAATACGATCAACCTCCGCCTCCACCGGAGTCTGTAGCATCGCCAACACCACCAGTACGCGGAAATGCTAGTTGGAGTGACAAAATGGTGGCATTTGTGGTGGTCGGGTCAGTAGGTTCATTGTCATTTTTGGTAGTTATAGGCTTTCTAATCTTTAGATTTTGCAAATCGAGCGGAGGTAGTCGAGTTCACGATTCAGGACCGATGGAAGACGACCAAATCGCTTCGCAGATTCAATCCGTGAATCGTGTTCTTGTGAAGAAGTTAAGTCATTTAATCAGTTTGGGAACTGGGGGTCATTTGGAAGAATTCACATTACAAACGATCATTAACGCAACCAATAATTTCTCCGAAGATAACCGAATAGGGGTTGGAAGTTTCGGTTCGGTCTACCAAGGGTCACTACCCGATGGTCGAAAAGTAGCAGTGAAACGGGCTGAGTTAACGAGTTCGTCATCATATCCTGGTGGCAAGCATAAACAACAAGAAGACACGGACAATGCGTTTGTAAACGAGCTTGAGTTTTTATCGCGGGTTAATCACAAAAACTTGGTCCGGTTACTCGGGTTTTGTGAGGAAGAAACCGAACTTGTGTTAGTATACGAGTATATGGAAAACGGTAGCCTTCACAGCCATCTACACAGTTTATACAGCTCGTATATAATGTCGTGGCCCACACGGATCAAAGTCGCTCTGGATGCGGCCCGTGGGCTTGAGTATCTTCACATCTACGCTGACCCACCGATCATACACCGAGACATCAAGTCATCAAACATTTTGCTTGATGACGAATGGACGGGAAAGGTGTCAGATTTCGGGTTATCGTTGTTGGGCCCACCAGACAATACATCACACCTCTCATTACGTGCTGCAGGCACGGTAGGTTACATGGACCCTGAGTACTATAAGTTTGAGCAGTTAACTGCTAAAAGTGACGTTTATAGTTTTGGAGTGGTGTTACTAGAACTGTTGTCTGGGCATCGCGCGATTCATAAAAATGAAGCGGGAGAGAGAAGGAATGTGGTTGACTCGGTTGTACCATATATTGTGCACGATGACATACACCGGATTTTGGACCCTAAAGTCCCTCCACCAACGCCATTCGAAATAGAAGCTGTAAAATATGTTGGATATTTAGCGGTCGATTGTGTAACTTTTGAGGGAAAATGCCGTCCGACTATGAGTGAAGTTGTTATGTGCTTAGAGAGGGCGTTGTCGGCTTGTCTAACGATCCCGTCTTTCTCTCGTAGCTCGGATAGTTCGGGGTGACCGATATTGATTTAAGTAATTGTAAAGATTATGAGTATAAATCTTGTTGTATACATTGCTTAGATTGTAGATGGTTTTTACATTGTTGATAAGATTATTTTCCATTTTTTTGTAATAAGATTCATTTTTTATGAATTCAAATAAATGAACTATTTGTATCAATGAGTAAAATTATTTTGATTATTCAATCATGACCGTTATTTTATTTTTATAAAAAAACAATCTAATACTTTTGATGTTAAAAAGTTGGAAAATCCTGATGGGAAATCAAACAATCATTGTGAGTTCAAATGTAATATAAAAACGGATTATAATTTATAACACAAAACAAATTATTGATAATGAAATGAAAAGGTTGAAAACAGCCCTATAAAAACAATCACTCATGTTCTAATGGTGGTCACGGGTATTTAAGTTTCACTTATAGTAGGTCTGGGTGAGTTTTCGTCTCCAAGCCTCGGGTTCAAGTCTGGGTGATAAAGGTTTCTCATTGAGAGGTTTAAATTGGGGATCTACTGTGCGAGAGGTCAATCTAGCGCGGACCCGGTTAAGACAACGTATACTAGATCTCGCGATATTCGAGTAATTCGCACCTTTCAAAAAAAAAAACAACCCTATAACTGATAACTTCATGATTTAACTGATCTTATGTCAAAAACTGTGTTAGATCGATACACTGGTTTTTTTTAAATCATAATGCAGCATGATTCCATAATCAAGGTGATCACATTTTTGTTATATTTTTTTTAACAGCCAAAAACACTTAAATTGAACAAAATAACTTGCCAGCAGAAAGCTGACCAAAAGAGTACAATTACACTAACATCATAGATTTCTTAAAGCTTACTCTTATGTCTTCAAAATAAATGATACACTAAGACCTCTATTTGACTAAGGACTAACTAATGAGTGTCACACTAACACAATAACATTGAAACCTTAAGACCACTTTTTGACTAAGGAGTAACTAATGAGTGTCACACTAACACACACCTTTTAATCCATAGGATTTGTCAAAATTCTAAGTGGCATGGAGAATTAAATCTTTTTTTTTTCTTAAAGTTTCTGGTTTGTCCATTATTTCACAATTTAATCCTAGAAAGCACATATGCTGGTCGTAGAACAAGTAAAAAATAGCAAAAGCATCGCAATACTAAGGTGTTTTTCATTGTTATACTCCAATATTCACTTATAGTTTAAAGAGCGAGTTTGTACAATCAACTGAAATATAAAATGCTAAATACAAAAAATGATTAAGAAAGTTGTGCAAACTATATATGTGCATAATAATAAAATAAACATACTTTGTAAAACCCTGCTCATAGCAAACTACTGGTAGGATCTGAAGACACGTGCATAATAATTACTTAAAGTAATCCTAACAATTATGTGTGCACAATATACCTCACTAAGACTACTCGTTGTGGACTAATGTCCATCCCACGTCGACTTATAACACTCAAATACACTGAAACGTCGCGAAGGATAGTGCCAAAGACACTGGTGCCTTCCCCTAGTCTAGCGTGATGCAACGTGAGGGTGAGAGAGATAGACAAACAATGAGGATGAGAGAGAGAGGGAGAGGGAGGGAGAGTTTCCTATTTTTTCAACCAATCACGTGGTGTCACATCACACATCTTTTACACTTAACCCATGAGGCCTTTGTTAAAGGGTGAGTTAGCTAAAGCTCAATTACCTGTGTAGCAGTGACGTGACTCACCATTTTTAGTTAAATCACAACATATGGGCTATTGATCTGACATGTGCCTATCACAAATACAATATGGAGGAATTCAGTTCTAAATAAAATATGTGTGAAAATAGTTCACATAAATGCCGACATATAAATCATAGTCCATAATTTTGTGAATCTAGATCACAAAATATCACATTAGTGAACCAAGTATTACAACACAAATTATGTGATCATTCTAGATCTCAACACCATCATGTGTAATCTTAGCCCACCATTTATGAGAATCCAATTCTCAATGACATATCACAAGAGCATAGTTTATATAACCAAAATTGTGAAGTTCATAATACCCTCTCTAGCAAGAACTAAGTTCTTAAGGCCCCCACATGATTTTTGGCTATAAACTTCCACACAAGTTCTTGTGTATGTAAGTAGCACTAACAAACATTCCTACTTGTATTAATCACTCTTACTTGGTTATTAGATAATTAAAACCTAAAGAGACTGTATCCTAACAGTATCAAGGTGTATGAAAATGCGTTCCTCCTCAGATAGTTAAGGTTTAGTCCCATAGTGGACAAATGTGAAAATTTAGAAATTGATTTAAAAGACGACTGCCGGTCTTAAAAGAATCAAATAACTGAACTTAATTTGGTTAATTGCGCAAATTAAAGTATTTAAACAAACCAATACACGTATCAAGTACCTATAAAACATATAACCTTGGTGTATCTCCCATTTGTAACAACTTTATATACTCAACTTTTACCTGCATTAACAATATATATACAGGTATACACATATTAATATGATGAGCACAGTTGTTTAAATTTGAAGTATCATTGTTTGGATTAATATATTTTTGTAAATATATTATTGTTAAATTATAAAACAAATAATTGATATGAAAGGTAATGTCAAATGTGGGGTAACATGTAATAATACGTGTCAAAACATGTTCTATATAAAAATACCGCCAAAGCCCATATAACCAAACCATTTAGCATTATGTGGTTAAATGTCCAAACTAAGGAAATAAATGAAATGAAAACCGAAGTCAAATGTACGGTGACATGTAACATAAATATGTCAAACACGTTTATTAAAAAGAAAATCCCCTAGTTCCAAATTATTAAATCACATAAGTACAATCAAAATTTTACTTTAATATGGATAATGATTACATTGGTAATTTTGGTTTTATTAATTCAATTAAGGTGATTTGGGTCTAGTTGAGATTAAGAAATATCTGAATTAGCTTAGTTACATGTTAGGAGATGCGGATGTACGATCATTCTCATACTCATACAGACTAATTTGATCTCTGGATTCAGCGAACTAGAAGGTCAAGGGGGGTACAAGGCAAAGTGCCTCACCTGTAAGTCAATCATTTAAACGACTAACAGTATAAACCTGTTAAAATTAACCGATGCATGGATTAACGCCAACCCATTTACTTGCCAAATTGATTGATTTGTGAAGCGTTCTGTTGTAACAATGTGGTGGTTCGATGGTTATAAAAAACTTAGTTTTTTTTGTCTATTTTGGGTGGATATACTAAACATATACACATATGCTTATTCTTGATTTTATGAATTATCCAACAGAACTTTCTAATAAACCATCGGAACACTTCAATTTTGAAAATGTTTGCACGATTTAGAAAGGTTATAGAGACACATCCTTCACATTCTAGATTATATATATCGATACTGATGTTTGAAAACCGGATTCGACGGTCTTTCCGGTCCGATTATTATTCATATACATTCGAAAAGAGTCATGTGGTGTAGGTTTGGTTAGGTGTATAGAATGTGGTTTATGTGTATAACAAGTCAATGATGTAAACAGTGGTTTCAGAAGATCAACCATAGAAGTCAAAGAAATGAAGAAAGTCAAATAATCTGAAATTAGGGTTGACATGTAGAAGCTCATGGTTTCTATAACATTGTTTATAAGAGGCAAAACAGATGAATGTTACAAGTTATTTCTTATGTATAGCTTTTATAGTGATAAAAGTTGTCTTTTGAAATAAAATTATGTATAGTTTTTATAGTGATAAAAGTTGCTTTTTGAAAAGAAAAAGTATATTATTGAAACATCAATAATTTGGGTATTGATGGATAACGTTCAGATGCGAATAGCTTTTTTCTTATGGTTTTTGTGTAAGCGTTTAACTTTTTACTTTTGTGTAAGCGTTTAACTTTTTACTGATTGAATATGTTTATAAATATTAAGAGCGTCGTCTGTAGGTTAACTAACGCCTTGTGTTATGTAGAATGATTAACGCCCCATACCTCGCGCTACCTAGTCAAATGGAGGCGTCATAACCCATAGGGCACCTCCGCCAAGTCAGTGGCGGACGTCAAAGAGAAAAGAGGTGGGGACATAGTTTTTCACCAATCCAGTTAATTTCCAAACATGAAAAAAACTATATCTCACCCATATTTGATTTAATATAATTTTTATTTATTTAACATAAATATTATTTAATAAAGTGGTTAGTCAAACCGCTACACTTCGTTATCATGTCGTTTAATTAGTGCCTTAATGTGACAGTGACAATGATAGTGACGTAACAATAACTTTTACACTTTTTAATTATTACCACACTTGGTCTAATTATAACTCAAATAAGAGTTTGTAAGATCAATGAATTTTTATATATATATAGTTTACGAATAACATGAATAGTAATTATAAATTTAGAATATTATATAGCTTTTTAATATTTTATCTATTAATATATTATAGTTTAATATTTATATATATATATATATAGTTTAACATGTTTTTTATTTTTTGCTTTTATAAATTTATAATATTATATAGCTTTTTTATATTTTATTATTTATATGTTATAGTTTAATATTATATTTATTTTTAACATGTTTTCATTTTTTGCTTTTATATAAAAGTTATAAATTATTGCATAAAATACTCAACCAATAATTTAATTACGACACAAAACATATTTTGAAAAAAAAGGGTTAAAACGTGATTTTGTTGTAAATCGCTAAAAGTTAAATTTATCTTAGTAATAGATGTATAAATGTTAATTTATAAACACTATCATATATATTAACTTATCTAAACCTGTATACATGTATTAATGTAAAAATTTATAAAGTTGATATGCATGTACATTAATTAGTACATGTGTTGAATCGGTATAATTTTTTTTTTTTTTTTTGTGTATATATGTTAAAATTTAGTAAAAACTTGTTTAAAGTTTTTACTTGTTATTAAGACGTCGTCAAAATCTGACACCTATACGTTTATGTAATGTGTGCACAGTTTTTTTTAACATATCAGTAAATATAATAAAGAGCATATTGAGAGATGAATTAAAAGTATAATAAGAATACCAACAATAAAAGGGTAAAATAATCTTATTTGTATATGAAGGAAGGTAAGATGGTGATGTATAACCTAAAACCATATAAATGGATAGGCAAACTTTTCTTCTTTTGAAAACACAAACATTGCCTAACTGCCTACTATTTAAAGAACCATTTAGAAAAGGATAAACTATGACATATATGTTAGGCCAACGGTTTGAATCAAGAATGATTGATTCAAACTTACAAATGAAATTTTAATAAACAATAAAAAAAAACATCTGGTATTAATAATTGTGAAGGATAAATTCGTACGAGTCCATTATTAAGTTACATTTTATTTTGTAACGAGAGTCAAATTTAATATGAAACTGTAAAAGTAAGGCTAAGAGTCTGGATATGAGGCATGAGGGAGGGCGATATCCGAGTTTGGACCCCTTCCATTATTGTGCTAAAAATTTTCGACATAACGCTTCACATCAATGGCGAGGGAACACAACATTTATAGCCCTACGATTGTAAACATTAAAGACAAAGATCACTTTTGAAAGATGTTTTCATCTTTAACTTGTAAGAAGAGGGCGTCAAAGATTAAAGATGATGACAGACATATAATAGAATATATTGCTAACCAATTTTTTATTTTTTTGTATCGAAAACCGAAAACTAGTCTAAATAAATAAGAGATAAAAAAAACAACTAAGTCAAACTGCCTGCTAAGTGCCATATTTCTTAGATTATTTTATTTAAAAACTCAGATTGTTAATGTCTAACAAGAGTTACGTCTATGCTCATGAGACGTGTGACATTTTATTTCTTTCATGTATCAAACTTAAACACGATTATTGTTGCACAAAAAAACATGTAATGTGGGATTGACAAAACGATCTTTTAGGGTAAAGACTTTTGTTTATGAAAACTTGAAGTTCCCACATGAAGGGGGTGGTGTTCCCGCAGCTCTTCTTCCCACTCCACTTCCCGCTCTCTCATAACTATTGCCTTTCGTAGGTAGTACCTCCCTCAACCAATCCCTTTCATCATGAGCTTCTTTCTCAATTTTGTCATGTTAGGTATTAAGTGACGCAGCGAAACCAACACACATGCACAAACGATATAAGCACACAGACAGAAAATAAACACGACACAAGAATTTTACGTGATTCGATCCCAATAGGGGACCTACGTCCACATACTGCAATTAGGTTATTTCATTAAGCTCAAGGCACAGAAATTACAATTACATGACCCATATCTTCTAATGTCAACCAAAAAATAGCCCAATAAACCAAAGACTTTACCAACCCAACAATCTCCCACTTGAAGGCCTTGCAAATACTCCCACTATCCATTCAAATAAACAATTAACCCAGTCATCCGGTAATTTTTAAACAACAGATCTCCTCCAAGCCTTCAATTCCAAGAACAAGCTAAAACTTCAACAACAGAAGTTTTCTAAGCCTCCAGTTCCCAAGAACAAGCTAAGGCTTCAACCAATCTACCTAGTTGCAGCGGCCTTTTCATCAGTAACTTGAAAGGCCCATTGAAGCTCTCGACAACTCCAATGTGGTCATCAATGACCCAGTCATGGCAAAACCAACCAATTACTCATCCTCAATCTCAACCGGCTCCCATTGATTCGCACTACTAGCTCCAGAGACTTCCAGAGGATAGAACACTCTCCAAAAAACAAGCACACAGAAGAGGATCTTCATTCGCAATTCTGGTATCAAAACCCAACGTTGATAGTGATATATGTTGATAGTGATGAATGAAAACCGGATTCGACGGTCATTCCCGTCGGTTATTATTCATATACATTCGAAAGAGTCATGTGGTGTAGGTTTGGTTAGGTGTATAGAATGTAATTTATGTGCATAACAAGTCAATGATATAAAAGTGGTTTCAGATGATCAACCATAGAAGTCAAAGAAATGAAGAAAGTCAAATACTCTGAAATTAGGGGTTGACATGTAAAAGCTCATGGTTTCTAGAACATTGTTTAAAAGTGACAAAACAGATGAATGTTACAAGGTTTTGGAAATATTTTGTATAGCTTTTATAGTGATAAAAGTTGCCTTTTGAAAATAAAATTATGTATAGCTTTTATAGTGATAAAAGTTGCCTTTTGAAAAGAAAAAGTATATTATTGAAACATCAATAATTTGGGTATTGATGGATCAAGGTTCAGATGCGAAGAGTTCTTTTCTAATAGTTTTTGTGTAAGCGTTCTGACTTTTTAGTGATTGAATATTTATGAATATTAAGAACGTCTGTAGGCTAACACCTTATGTCATGTAGGATGTTTAACGCCTCGTACACTGCAGTACCTTGTCAAACGGGGCGCCATAGTCCATAGGGCACCTCCGCCAAGTCGATGGTGGACATGAAAGAGAAAAGAGATGGGGACATAGTTTTTCAGCAATCGAGTTAATTTCTAAACCTGAAAATTTTTTACATCTCGCCCATATTCGATTTAATATAACTTTTATTTATTTAATATAAATATTATTTAATAAAGTGGTTAGTTAAACCGTGAAACTTATTGTGTAGTTTAGTTACTGCCTTACTGATTATGTGATAATGACGTGACAATAACTTTTAGACTTTTTAATTGTTCCACCACAGTTGGGTGTTGTTTATTTTTAAGAGGTAAATGTCTGCAGTATGCGGACCACATCTAGAAGACGTGGACCAAACTTCTGCAATAGGCAAGAAGAATGTTGTTTGTTTTTTTAACGTATGTAGACTTCTAAAATAAACTAGTGATGGTGGTAGACGGTGGTGGTGGGTGGTGGACGTTGGAGGAAGGTGGTGGTGGTGTTTGACCCTCTGCAGACCTTAGAGGGCGATACGTAGATGACTTTTGGTTGTTACAACCACTCGATTGTCCACTTCTAATAAACGTAATTGTGCTAATTCCAGTTTTGAACTACCGTAGACTTGTTTCATAGTTTTCAACTGAGCGGCAGACCCAACACGACTGACAGATAAGCCGACATTAATGAAACTTGAGTCTAATTTGGTAATGGGCGGTGATTTTTCTAGTTCATTTTAGGATCGCAACTTCCAGCGCAGTCCATGCCAGTAGTGATATCCTAATTCGGCTACCTCTCCCACTCATCAAGGCAGAACATTAGAAAGGTAAATATTGCCAAGAGAGACCAGGGAACGCTCTACCCCTTCACCTGCAAAAGGATCCGTTACCGGAGTGTTGCACTTCTTATGGCCGTCTGAGTCAGAGCAACCCCGTTGGGGCGATCCAGTTACCCGGAATTTTCACTATTATTCTACAAGCATTGAACCATACTAGCTTTGTTACAGACTTGATACTGAACTATTCACCATCCGAACATTCGCTAGCTGGCAAATTAGAGTTCCCCTATGAGAATGGGGTAGGTGAAATAGGAGACCTCAAGCTGCCATACTTGACTAGAACCGAAGGTAGATCACTCACACCTATATTGAAATTCCCCATGGAGGGCGTCAAATGCATCAAACACACCTATCCATGAATCCCTTGCTCCGATCTGAAATGGCCAAGCAACAGAAGAGGCTACGGTAATGCTTCTACACCTTCAGCAAAAAGATATTGGGGCCATTCTCCCAACTAAATGATACGCCACTGTAACACCCTGTAAAATCGTGTCCAATAATATAGTAACACGTGTTGTATTTTTTAAATATAGTCTGTTAAAGACCAACAAGGACTAAAGGCGTCAACATGCTCAATCTGAGCCTCTGAGTGATGATCCGATGTCAACATGCTTAAATCATTAGCCTCTGAGTGACTGATACGTCAACATGCTTGAAATTCGGCCTCTGAATGACTGATATGTCAACATGCCAAGCCTCTGAGTGACATCGGAATCAACATGCTTGTAATAAGCCTCTGAGTGATCCTTCGTGAAGTCCTAACTCTCATACGTGCCATTTGTTGGACGAGAGGGTTCAATTTTTGTAAATATGTGAAAGTTGGATAATGGAGGGATTAAAAGTGTCAACATGTTAATTCTTACCTCTGAGTGACCTTTTAACGAACCGAGAGCTCGACAATGTCCGGGTATAATCCAGGGTATGCCAAGTATTGGCTACGGAGGGCTAAAAGTGCCAAAAAGGTGTTTAAAAAGGTTTTCATAAGCTTTTATAAGTTAAGGGGCTAAAGTGTCAAAGTTTGAAACTGCCTTTGGGGCGCTCGCGGGGCGCGAGAGGCAGGGCTTGTGCCTCTCGCGGCCCGCCAGAGAGTATCTGCTGTAGAAAGTTTTGTTTGGTCTCCAAGCAAAACTCGAAAACCATTTAACTCGAAACCATGGCTTCTCTAAACTGTTATGCCGCGTTTTAGGACACTTGTAAGCTTCTTCTTACACCCCTAAACACCTGGCTTCACCTCCTTTGAGTTCTCCAACTATAAATAGGTGATCAAGTTCACCATTTGAACTTGCACCTTTCTAAATCATAACTCTTCTCCCTCCTCTGGAAGTTCCTATCTTAAAGGAGCAATCCAACATAGTTCTTTTGCATCTTGGAATCACTGGTAAGTGTTCCTTCCTTGTGCATTTTCGTTTATAGGCTTTTATAGCCAAAAGTCAAGCGTTTTTTTGGAAAACGCTTTAACTTTCGGTTAAGACCATTATGGTCCAGCCATTGTTCGAAATGAGCATGGCTAAGTGATCGTAATAAGGTAGGTGTTAGTCCCTATAAAGGGCACCTCCTGAAAATCACGTTTGCTAGACCAATTGACGAGTCAAAGATAAGTTATTAAAAAGTCAAACAGACCATTTTTCGAAAAAATCATAAAGTGATCTTATATATTCTATGAAACCTATTTTGACACTTAAACAAGTTGGTAATAATTATTAGAACATGTATAAACATGTTCGGCTCGTCAATTTCAGTTCTAGGGTCGGTTCGCAACCGAAAGTCGTGAAGTTTGACTTCTGCTTTGATTTTCGATTCTGACTCGATATAGATTAGTTACCTACTGATCTAAAGTTGCATTACGATTGTAAAATAATGTAGCATAACCCTCTGAGGTTATATTACATGATCATAATCAGAATCTAAGTTTATGCACAAGTTCCATAATTATGCAATCTTTGACCAAAATACCATTTTTGCATAAAACAAGGTTTTAAATGGTAATAAACTTGAAAATGAGTTTCTACTGATGTAATATTATAAGTAGGATTATTTGGGATGTTAAACCAAGTTATAAACTGAGTTTCCAAGCAGGTCCTTAAACTATATCGATAAATGATGGTTTTAGTCCTTGTGACTCATAAAATGATTTTTAATCAATCTTTTCAAGGTAAATCATTTACCTACTGATATGTTATATTAAATAATATATTTTAAACAGTTTAATTTGATCCAAATGTCAGTTTTCGTAAACATCGCATAAAGACGTCATTTTACGACATAAACGCCGTTTCGGCGCATAGTGTGGTTTTAAACCATATTAATGACCAAGATTTGATACCTACTGATTTTAAAACTTATTTTAAACATATTTACAGTAGGTACATGTTATAAACTCAGAGTCTCAAATAATTTATAAACTATTTGTAAAATGACCAAAATGCCCCTTCGGTGCATAGTTTGGTCATAAAAGATAATTTACACATATAATTGATATCATACTGATATTATATCATAAATAAAATATTTTTCCAGAATACTTGTGATCTTAAACTTAAACTATATTCAAGTTCCTTTTATACGGTATATAATTACCGAAATGCCCTTATGAGGCATAGTTTCGTTTTAAAACCATAACGGGCATACAAGTTAATATCCCACTGATATTTTAACTTATTTAAAGTATAATTCCATATAGAACTTGTCCATGACTTATCCGGTTACCCGATATCGCTAATATGCGCACAGTTACGTATATGTAACTATTTTACGGAAATTAACCGAAACGGGTTTAACCTTGTCATTTAAGTCTCAAAATCCAGAATGTTTATAGTTTACCCATATTATACAAGTCAATGTATTTGTTGGGATTAAACTACATTCTATCCGATCATCGTTTAATCTAGCGTCATACGTTTTGATCAAGTACGCTAGTCGGTCTAAGTCAATGACTTAAATAAAGACCGTTAGTATTTAATTGGTTAGTTTATGCCATAATCCAGACTAGAGACTTGCCGATAAATGCTATCTGCACTTAGCTCATTTTGAATACGACTGAGTTATTAAAATTAAAAGAAGACAAGCTCAGGTAAATACTCTCGACTTATTTCCCCTACACGGGCTTGGGTTACGGTAAATTATTACCGCTTGGTCGGAAATGGATTAATCGAACGCCGGTTCGGAATATAAATCCGCCTATTTTGTTTTAATCAGTTTTGTTTGATGATTTTAACATCGGGGGTTAACTACCATGTCCTGGATATCCTCGGCTCATTACAATAGAAATGGTCACGACCTTAGCGCGGGTGTAGGCATACACACGGTAGACGCTCAATTATGAATTCCCACAAGGTTGGGAGGAATTGACTCCTTCGTGAGTCTAAAGTGGTGTGTACATTAATTGTGTCTCGGTCAAGGTACCAAGCCCCGCATGTATGACAAACATATAAATCTATTAACAAGGTTGGACGATCAATTAACCCAAGTTATAAAAAGATTTTGTGTTGATATGCACTTAAAACATTTTTGGAATGTTTTCAAAATGAGTCGGTTGGGTGTATTTACCAGCGAAAGCTGACGTATTTTCAAAAGACTAAACTGCAAGTACAATACGAAAATAGGTCGGAGGTGCTCGGTAGTGATAGAGGATCTTGCAAATCCTAAATCTGCCCAAAGTCTGTTTTATATTCTTTCCATGTACAATTTATGATCCGCCTGTGGATCTTCTATTACGAGCCTGTATATTATTTTTTATTTTTGAACATTCGGTTTGTAATAGTAATTTTACTCCAAGACTTCCGCTGTGTCGTGTTTAATTGACTATGATGATTTTCAACTGACGTCACGATACTCCCCACCCGGGCCCACCGGTGTATGGATTTCGGGTTGAAAATTCGGGATGTGACAGGGTTGGTATTAGAGCCAACGTTTGAGAGAATTAAACACTAGCCTTCTTGTGTTTAATCTCAAACTTACATGAGCACATTCCTTAGACTTCCGAGTCTAGGCATTGACTTAGGATTTTAATTATTAAGTTATTAGTATTGTTTTTGAATTGATTTTTAACAGGAAAATGCTGCCACGTGTAAGAGGACAAAGTGGAAGAGGAAAAGGCCCAATGAGGGGAGGACCATCAGGGCGCATACCCCCCTCAACCTTATAATCCAGATGCTTACCAAGAATCAGGAGATTCGTCTCCTTGGCAACCAGCGAGACGTTCTGTCTCTAATAGACACTTGCCCTCACATTCCCAAAACTCTTACCACTCTCACCACTCTTATCATTCACACCATTCTCACCATTCCCATTCTCATCACTCCTACCATGAGGAATTTAACTCCAACCATTATCTTAACACGCCACCAACCGACCAAAACCAGTTGGACCAGCCATATCCTATGGACGAGGACTCCGACCCAGAGATGCCGCCGTCGGGATCTAATATGCATCCCATTGAAATTTCGATCGATTCAAACTTATACGCTGGATCGCCTTACCAAGGTCCTAATGAGTGGGACCAATACTGGAATCAATTCACCTTCGCCCACACTCCTTCCCATCACTCTCAACCACCTCCTGTTCAAGAAGATGTCCACATGGAACCAGTGGACCAACCTCAACAACCACCTGAACCACCAAGAAGAAAACGGGGAGCACGTATGTCGGTATATGCCGGAAAAAGGTCAGGATCGCTGCCACCTTTGCCTAACTCATACCCCACAATTAATGTTTCACATATAGTGGAACCAACACTAACACCTGCTGTTCAACCACCACCATCGGGTTATACTAACCCAATCCCCACATATCCAGACACGTCTGGATATGATCCTTTTAACCCGTCTACACCGGTAGACTATCAAGCATGGTCGCAAGACCCCTATATGCAGGCGGTTATGCACAATGCACTTTACCCGTCTCCTTTCCCACCTACTTATCCACCGACTGGATATCCAACTTATGGATACCAGTATCCAGTTATGCCATAACCTCAACCACAACCTCCGCCACCCCTTGAGGCCTTGGAAAGGATGAAAGAGATGCAGCAGCAGGCGGAGAAAACGGAGAAGAAGACAAATAAATTTTTCAAGAAACTCTCCAAGTTGGTTGTCACACCCCAAATTTCCAACCAAACACCGGTGGGCCCGGGTGGGGAATATCATGACGTAAGTTGATATCATCATAGTCAATTAAACACAGCACAGCAGAAGTCTTGGATTTAAATTACTATTACAAACCGAAATGTTCAAAGTACAAAATAATATACAGACGGCTTGTAACGAAAGATCCACAGGCGGATCGTAAAATGTACAAAAATGTATAACAGACTTTAGGGTAGATCTAAGGATTTGCAAGATCCTCTTATATCACTACCGAGCAGCTTCCAGCCTATTTCGTATTGTACCTGCAAGCTTACTCTTTTGAAAATACGTCAGCTTTCGCTGGTAAATACACCCGACTGACTCATTTTGAAAACATTTTTAAAAATTTGATTTAAGTGCACAGGGCACAAATATTTTATAACTTGGGAAAGTCAACTTTGTAACCTTGTTAACAACTTTACATGTTTGTCAATACATATGGGGCCCAGTACAGAGACTGAGACATGATTAACGTACACACCACTTATGAACCCACGAAGGAGTTATCCCCAACTTGTGGGTAAAAATAATTTTAGCATTCGCATATGTCGGGTGTATGCCTACACCCCGTGCTTTGGTCGTGGCCATTATCTAATGTAATGAGCCAAGGATATCTAGGACATGGTCGTTAACCCCCAATGTTTAAGTTATCAAATAAAACTGATTAAAACGGAATACGCAGATTTACTAGCCACAATCCGGCATTCGTTGATTCCATTTCCGACCAAGCGGTAATAATTTACCATAACCCAAGTCCGTATAGGGAAAATAAGTCAAGAGTATTTACCTGAGCTAGTCTTGATTAATAATGCAAGATTTAATATTCTCAACCGTATTCAAAACAAAATAAGTGCAGATAGCATTTACTGAAAGGCTCTACTCTGGATTATGGCATAAGCTAACCAATTAGAATGCTAACGGTCTTATTTAAGTCATAGACTTAGACCGACTAGCTTAAAGGATCAAAATCGGTACGATACGCTAGATTAAGTGATGACCGGATAGAATGTAGTTTAAACTCAACAAGTACTTAAGACTTGTATAATATGGGTAAACAATTAACATTCTGGAATTTGAGATTAAAATGATAAGGTTAAACCCATTTCGGTTAATTTTCGTAAACTAGTTACATACACTTAACCGTATGCGTATAAGCGATATCGGGTAACCGAATGAGTCATGAACAAGTTCTATATGTCATTATACCTTATATAGTTGTAATATCAGTAGGATATCAACTTGTATGCCCGAAAAGGTTTTGAAACGAAATTATGCCTCATAAGGGCGTTTTGGTAATTATATATCGTATAAAAGGAACTTGCGTGTATTCTGATGTTATGATCATAAACATTCTGGAAAAATACTTAATTTGTGATATAATATTAGTAAGATAGTACACATAAGTGTGGTTTATGGTTTAAAACCAAACTATGCACCGAAAGGGCATTTTGGTTATTTAAAAAGTATAGTTTACGATGTTATACTAAAATCAGTTTATGATCAGAGTATTAACATCATAATATGTTAATCACATTAACATATCAGTAGGTATTTCATTTGCAAGTCAATTGTTGATTAAAACCATGTTTTATGTAAAAAGGGCATTTTAGTCAAAATTTTGACATTTTATGGAACTTGTGCATAAACTCAGATTATGATTATGATCATGTAATATAACCTCAGAGAGTTATACTACATTGCATTATGATCATAGTGTGACCTTAATACAGAAGTTAACTAATCTAAGTCGGGTCAGAATCGAAAGTCAAAGCAGAAGTTAAACTTCGCGACTTTCGGTTGCGAACCGACTCTAGGACTGAAATTGACAGATCGAACATGTTCCCACATGTTCTAATAATTATTACCAACTTGTTTAAGTGTCAAAAATATATTTATAACATGTATAAACTCAGATTATGATTTTTATGAAATTTGACCCGTTTGACTTTTTAAAACAATAACTTTGACCCGTCAATTGACCTAGTAAACGTGATCCTTAGGAGATGCCGTTTTAAGGGATTAACACCTACCTAATTACGATCATTTAGCCATGTTCGTTTCGAACAATGGCTGGACCATATTGGTCTTAATCGAAATTCAAGGCATTTGTCGAAAATGCTTGACTTTTGGCTATTAAAAGCCTATAAAAAGAAAAGAGCAGAGATGGAAAACTTACAAATGATCCAAGGGAAACTTAGAACTCAAAGGGAAGCTCCCAAATGGTCAGGAACTTCCAGTAGTGTAATAGAGAGGAGAAGAAGTGAATGAGCAAAGAATGAGATGAACTAGTGGGCTATTTATAGTGCAAGAGGGTGTTTGAAGATGAAGCCATATGTTAGAGGTGTTCTAGGATCATCACAAGTGCCTAGCAAGGTGTCAAGAACTGCAAGAGTGTGGAAATTTGCAGGAGATGTGGCATCTTGACAGAATTTTGGGGTTTTGACACTTTTAGTCCCTCAAATTTAGTTTTGTGGATTGTCATGAATTGTCCCTTGACTTATATCCAATGACATAATGATACAACTTGGTCTTTTCGTTTAATATGAGATGTATTGAAGAAGAATAAGAGTAACCGAACATTAATGGGTGTCACACTAGGTGTTCTTATGACTTATAAGTGTTTACCAGCTTAAACGTGAAAGATACGAATACTTATTGTTTCATAGGTTAAATTTACGGAACTAGTAAAGTTAAAGGTTTGGTGAAGAAGCGGAATACTCAATGATGGTAAATCAAGAGATATTCCGTTAACCGGAAGTTGTTCGTATCGAGAAATAACTTGTTTAAACAAGTAACACGGAATACATGTAGTCTAGGGGCCTCTATGTCACACCCCGACCTGCAGCGGAAAAGGTGATCGGGGCATGATTGGGTTATCATCAAAGCTCATGACATTTATTATAACGTTTCATATTTATTATTACAATTTAAAGGGAAACATAAAATCATAATTACATTATGTTCTACACATCATTCTAGACTTCATTATTTTCTTCTAAGGCATTTCCTATGTTTTCTTTGCTTCATCCTGTTCACCTGTATCATGTGTAAAAATGGTTTTTGGATCAACAAAAAGTTGGCGAGTGAATCCTATGAAAAACATTTAAACAAGTTTATTGAATTGATTATAAAAAGTGCGTAACCACATATGAGTAAATATAGATGTAAATGTATTCACAAAACACTTAATATTAGATATTGCACACACATACAACAATTGATCGTTTTGAGGCACGCGCTGTTCAACTCGTCTCCCACGAGGAACTGATGGGCCTAATGAATGAGTTTTAAGGCGCGCGTTGTTCAACTCGTCTCCCACGAGGAACTGATGGGCCTAACAAATAATTTGCATACAATTTGACAATAAGTAATACATAACTACAAACAATATTTACATTCTAAGTTTAAATCATAATATGGTATGGCACGAGTTTGAATAAATGAATTATTTTAAGTGACACATAATACACCCCAAAACGTGTAATTAAAAAGGGGAGTTGTAAGATTCACTCACATTGGGTGCGTTCGGTTGATGATGTTGAATGCGCACGAAGTTGGATTTAACCACGAGTGAAACTAACCTAGATAATAACATAATGGTTCGGTAAATAAGCGGATTTTATTAATCAATTTTAGTAGGATAATTGGATATATTTTTGTGAGTTTAAGGCTATTTTCTAACTTTAAAAATGTTATTTTTAAGTATTTTTAATTTAAATAAATAAATAAAAGTAATAAAAAAATGTTGATTTTTGACTGTTGACCATTGACTTGTTGACCGTTGACTTGTTGACTTGTTGACCGGTTCGGTCGGTTATATGTGTGCGCTGGGTGAGACTCGTACCTGTGACCTCCCGTACGCGTGCACGCAGCTCTACCAACTGAGCTACGTGTCTAACCCGAAATATTTCTGTTTTTAATTATATTTATATACTAATTAAATTAATCCGAAAATCATTTATTTTAAAAAGGATTTAATGTATCGACTCAGTGCTCGCCACAGGTCTCGAACCCGGGACCTGTGGTTTAGTTTGGCACACAGTCCACCGCTGGACTGTGTGTCTAACTTGGTAAATAATCTGGTTTTTATTATACTTATATACAAACTAGATAAATTCATTTCTGTCCTTATATAAAAAGTTTGATAATTGCCAGAACCGGTGCGGTAGCCTGGACTCGAACCCGCGACGTATGATTTAAACTCGCACACAGTCCACCACTGGACTGTGTGTCTATCTTGGTTATTATTCCGGTTTTCATTAAACTTAACATCTATTTGCAAGTGGATCCGGTTCAGTTTAAAAAAAAGGAACATTTTTATTAAAGCGAGTGTGCGTGTGTCAAGGATCGAACTCGGGGCGTATGCGTGTTTATTTGCACACAGTCCACCGCTGGAATGTGTGTCTAACCCGAGATATAACTTGATTTAAATTAAATATATATATAACCGAAAACTTCATCTTCTTCGTTAAACTTAACCCAGAACCAATGTCCGACTGTTTCGACAAATTAATCAATTTCTTTAGTAAGTTGTAATTAGCTACATATGGGATTAATAAAAATGAGAGAGATTAGGTGTAAGATATACCGAACAGAGATCCCCTGTTTCGCCGGCGAGTTTCCGATGACAGCAGGTTATTCCGGCGACGTGTATCTTGCGGCAGAGGTTCTTCAAGAAGTTTGAGGTGAGTGTGGGTGACTTCGGTATGAGCTCTAGATGTTCTGTTTTTAGAGTAAGGCACAGAGGTGAAGGGGTTCGGTTTTCCGGCGAGTTGCAGAAAGTTTCCGGCGAGTGAAATTACGTCGAGAATTTGTGTGATTGTGAGCGAAAAAGTTATCAGAAGCTTGTGGGTGTATTTATAGGGAAGAACATCGATGAATTTAGTCCGATTACCGTCTTGATTCGTCAGTCAATAATTTTTCCGGCGGTTATGACTGATGTCGCGGACTGGACATCTGTTATAACCGATGCAATAGTTATTATACGCGTTAAGAAACAAGAAACCGACAGAGAAAGGCGAAATCGTCGGGATTTCCGACGACTGCGAATTGGGCGCGTCAGTTTGAATTCGAGATTGTGATATTTGAATTAATTGTTTTGATATATTACTAAAGAACACAAGTGGCGGAGTGGTTGAGCTTGTGAGAGTTAAAACTTTGCTGACTTGGTTGACCCGGCTGACCCGGGTTCGAATCCCGGCAGCCTTGTTTTATTTTTATTTCATTATTTTTAATATATTTTCAAATATAAATTTTATATTCCAATATACTTATTAATTGTGTATCGTTTAAAATTAATTTGAACATTAAATACGCAACGAAATTTTTAACTGGTTGTTCGGTTAATAAATGAAGCGGGTTTGGTAAATCCGGTTTTTGACGGATGTTACACTCTAGGTAATTTGCTGAAAGTTGAAATGGTGGAAATCAAAGGCTTCAGAAGCCCGCCGTAGGCTACGGTCACTAGACCGTAGCTTACGGTTAATATAAAATCAAAACAGCAAGACCAAACCATAGGCTACGGTTCTCAACCGTAGGTTACGGTTTGTTTTATGAATTTTTGAGATTTTTGAACATGTTTGAGTGGCTAGCTCATTGAGGTATGATTCCGAGGGCATGTACACGTGTTGGTACTTTATCGAACACGAATTATATTGGTCAAGGGAAAGAAGGACGAGTAAAGTCTCTTCTAATTATATATAGTCCCTGCGAAGACATTATTATTTCCTTAGTCCCTGCGTGGACATGTTTATTTCTTTAAAGCCCTTGCATGGACAAGTTTATTTCATTTTCCTAGTATTGTAATTTCTTTTGGAAATTTAATGAAGTACTTTGGAATTATATATATGTATTCATCCTCTTGAAAACGAGCGTCTCGATTTTACTCGAATTTATGCCCTGCGATATAATTCCAAAAAGATCTTAATGGTTTTATTTGCCGAGTGGCACAGACCACATATTTGGCCAAATATACATAAATAATAGTTAAGAACAGAAGGGTCTTCTATCATGATAGTTAAGGGAAGTTATCCTTCTATCTAGAGGTGGTGGACTAAGTTCAAACCTCCAAGTCATTAAGGTCAATGCGACCGGGCTAATAATCAACCATTAAGATCCTCTTATGTTAACATTCAAGTAATGTGCATACTCTTGGTAGTGTGACTTGAGGAATCACGCTAGCCTTCAAGGTAATGGACTATGTCCTAACCTTATATAACCCTTGTGATCAATTTGATCCCGGCTAAATAGCCCTTGTGATATATTTGATCTCGGCTAAATAGCCCTTGTGATCTATTTGATCCTGGCTAAATAGCCCTTGTAATCTATTTGATTCCGGCTAATATCACCAGTGTGGTGATAAAACATCCATTAGAGATGTATATTATATAGCTCTTGTGATCTATTTGATCCCGGCTAAATAGCCCTTGTAATCTATTTGATTCCGGCTAATATCACCAGTGCGGTGATAAAACATCCATTAGAGATGTATTTTATATAGCCCTTGTGATCTATTTGATCCCGGCTGATATCACCAGTGCGGTGATGAATAAAACATCCATTAGTGATGTAGTGCCTATGTGCCCTATTTTACATCCATTTGAGATACAGGCCTTGTGCCATATTTTATTGTCCATTAGCGACAAGCCTTTGTGCTATATATAATTGTCTATATGACAACGACAGTTGTGACACTACGATCCCCTGTCTAGTAATAAATGGACTATGTCCATATTGTAATTTGCCTATGATGATCCTATTAAGACCTAGGCCAAATATAGTTATATTAAGCCTAAGAGTTGTGATGTTATTCACACTAGTATAGGCAATGGATTTTTCTTATATCCAATGTTTAAAAGCCAATATGGTTATTATACCATGGCTAAGAGAAATTTTATTTGGTATATAGAACCAAAGCGTTGAAAAATGGCTAATTCTAATGAGGCACAAAGTAGCCATTGGAACGTCAACTCTAAAGACGCCGAAAATGTAGCCATAGATAATAATGACTTCCAAGCACGCATTGATGCGGCTGTAGAAAAGGCCATGGGTAAGGCCATAGAGAAGTTAAGAGAGTCGAGTGCTACTCGCTCTAAACCATTATCGATTACCCCATCATCAGCTCATAAAGAGAGCTCTGTTCACTTATCAAATGCGAAAAGTGAACCAAGGAGGATAGACTTTGCTGATAGGTCCCGTTCTTCTAAAGACGGATGTACCTACAAATACTTCGTCACCTGTAAACCCCAAGATTTTAATGGGGATAAAGGAGCTGTAGAAGCCCTGAAATGGCTGGACGAAATGGAAACCATTGTAGACATCAGCGGTTGTGCTGATAAGGATGTGGTCAAGTATGTATCACAGTCCTTTAAGGGCGATGCCCTAATATGGTGGAAGGCCATGATTCAGTCAACAAGTAAAGTATACCTGTATAATCTGGGATGGTCTAAGTTTATGGACCTTATTAAGGAAACCTACTGTCCACCCCATGAGGTGGAGAAAATAGAGACAGACTTCTTGTCTCTA
Source organism: Scalesia atractyloides (assembly GCA_947069175.1). Classification (NCBI taxonomy): domain Eukaryota; kingdom Viridiplantae; phylum Streptophyta; class Magnoliopsida; order Asterales; family Asteraceae; genus Scalesia; species Scalesia atractyloides. Next base: position 7,734,970 of record CAMTDV010000001.1, read on the forward strand.
TCAATGAAAAAACTAGACTGTCGGAAATATGTTTCCGATTTCAATTCTTTATCTTGGTTAGTTTCCTATCTACTCACCCAAGAATCCAAACGTATTGCGCGTTTTATCAATGGATTAGCGCCCGATATTAAGGGCATGGTAAAGGTTGCTCACCCTAATACCTATAGGTCTGATGTAGACCTATCTCTCTCTCTCACCCTTGATCTTGTAAGGTAAAAGTCAGTTAAGCCAGAAACTGACGGGAAACGGAAGAGAGAAGAAGACAACTCCCACAAGTTTAATAAGAAAAATAAAGGGAGATTTGGGTTCAAAGGGAACCAAGGCAAGTCGGTTGTGGTGCCATTCTATAAGACTTGCAACCGAAGACACTGGGGACAGTGTAAACCTGATCCACAAGCTAGACCTTGTGGTATTTGTAAAATAAGAGGGCATAAGACCCTTGAGTGTAAGGACCTTAAGGATGTTGTATGCTATATCTGCAATGAAAAGGGCACATTGCAAGTAACTGCCCTGAGAATGCAAGAAATAATTCGAATCCCGGAGAGGCCAAGAAGGGGAATGCACGCGCTTTTCAACTAACTGCTAAGGAAGCTGTTAATGACAATAACGTCACAACAGGTACTTTCCCCATTAATGATATTTATGCTAGAGTTCTTTTCGATTCGGGTGCAGATAGATCTTTTGTTAATCATAAGTTTAGTGAACTATTAAATTTACCCATAAGAACTCTAGATAAAATTTATGAGATAGAACTCGCCGATGGAACCTTAGAAACTGCATCTTCCATTCTTGATGGATGCTCTATATCCATTAAGAATCATTCCATCCCTATCTCTCTTTTGCCAATGAAATTGGTAGGGTTCGATGTTGTCTTAGGCATGGATTGGTTATCTCATAACCAAGCCCGCATTACCTGCAATAAGAAACTCAATGAGATTAGAACCCCATCTGGTGAAATAATCACCATCCGTGGAGACTCACACTATGGATTGTCAGACAATGTGTCATTATTTAAGGCATCCAAGTGTTTGAGAAAAGGCTGTGTCATCTACTTGCCACAAGTAACCATAAACGAACCTAAGTCGAACCTTGAAGATCAACCAGTCATCTCGGAATATCCCGATGTTTTCCCTGAAGAATTACCAGGCCTACCTCCGGATAGGCAAGTGGAGTTTAGAATAGATATCCTCCTAGGATCACCACCAGTGGCTAGAGCTCCATATAGGCTAGCACAAACAGAGATGAAGGAATTAAGGACACAGTTGGATGAACTTTTGGAAAAAGATTTATTCAGCCTAGTTCTTCGTCTTGGAGAGCTCCTATCCATTTCGTAAAGAAGAAAGACGGTTTGATGCGAATGTGCATCGACTACCGGGAGCTGAACAAGCTAACAATTAAGAATAGATATCCTCTGCCCAGGATCGATGATTTATTCGACCAACTCCAAGGGGCTAGTTACTTTTCTAAGATAGATTTGAGATCAGGATATCATCAACTGAAGGTTAGAAGTGAAGATGTTCCTAAGACAGCCTTCAGGACCCGCTATGGTCATTTTGAATTCTCAGTGATGCCTTTTGGGCTCACAAATTGTAACATCCGTCAAAAACGGATTTTACCAAACCCGCTCCGTTTATTAACCGAACAGTCAGTTAAAAATTTCGTTGCGAATTAAATGCCAAAAATAATTTTAAACGATACATAATCAATTATTATATGGGAATATATAATTAGTTTTTGAAAAACTGTTAAAAATATGAAAATAAAAATGTTTTGTTCCTGCCGGGTTTCGAACCCGGGTCAGTACCGGTCAGCAAAGTCTTAACACTCAACACATAAACCACTGCGCCACTGATGTTCTCTTTAATTATTAAGATCATTAAATTCGTATCATGACTTTCCGAATTCAAAACCGGCGCCCAAATGCAGTCGTCGGAAATCCCGGCGATCTCGCCAATAATTTAACGAATCCTTCCGTTATAACGTAAACTTTAAACCTATATCGGTTATAACTGACGTCTGAGTCCGCGACACCATCTATAACCGCCGGAGAAATTCAAACCAACGAATCAAGTTGAAAATCAGACCAAGTTCATCGATAACCTGCACTATAAATACCCCATCGAACCTCTGCAAACATTTTCGCTCAAACCGCACCCTTTCTCGGCGAAAAATCACTCGCCGGAATATTTCTGCTCATCACCGGAAAACCGGGTTCTTCACTTCTAAGCCTTACTAAACCCCCTGAGCTTATACCGAAGTTACCCACATCCTTTGTAAGCTTTCTGAAGACTCGCTGCTGCAAGACACCCGACGCCGGAGCCTGTTGCTGTCGCCGGAGTTCTGCCGGAAAACAGAGGAAGCCAGTCGGTATATCTCACGCCTAATTTCTTCATTCTTTTTATTTATATCTCGCCTATGATTAATCATAAAACGCTAAAGAAACCTGAATAAAACTTCGAACCAGTCAGTCATCATTTCTGGATAAAACTCAACGAAGAAGACGAAGTTACGGAACATATAAGTATAATTTAAATCGAGAAATAACTCGGGTTAGACACACAGTCCAGCGGTGGACTGTGTGCACATTAAACACACTAACGTCTCGAGTTCGAATCTTGTTCCACACACGCTGCCTTAATAAAAACGTTTTTTTTGTTGTTAACCGAACCGGAGTCACGCTGTTATATGTTAAGTATATTAATAATCGGAATAATAACCAAGTTAGACACACAGTCCAGTGGTGGACTGTGTGTATGTTTAATCAAAGCGCACGAGTTCGAGTCCGGTCTACTACATCGACCCGGATAATTATTCAAACTTTTTAATATGGCATAAATGAAAATGATTAGTTTGTATTTAAGAATAATAAAAATAAGTTTAGTTAACAAGTTGGACACACAGTCCAGCGGTGGACTGTGTGTTTGCATAAGCCACAGGTCCCGGGTTCGAGACCTGTGGAGCGCACCGAGTCTTGGATTAAATCGTTTTTAGAAAATAAAGGATTTTCTGTTTAACATAATTAATATATAAATATAATTAAAAACAGAAATATTTCGGGTTAGACACGTAGCTCAGTTGGTAGAGCTGCGTGCACGCGTACGGGAGGTCTCGGGTTCGAGCCTCACCCAGCGCACACAATAATACATACGAACCGGTCAACTGTCACTGTTACAGTCAAAGTCAAAGTCAACGATCAAAAAAAGTCAACTTTTTTTATTATTTTTATTTATTTATTTAATTAAAAATCAATTAAAAATACTTAAAAATAACATTTTTAAGGTTAGAAAATAGCCTTAAACTCACAAAAATACACCCAACAATCCTACTAAAATGGATTAATAAAATCTGTTTACTTACCGAACCATAATGCTATTTATCTAGGTTAATTTCACTCGTGGTTAAAACCACTTCGCGTGCATTCAACATCATCAACCGAACGCACCCACTGTGAGTGAATCTTACAACTCCCCCTTTTTAATTACACGTTTTGGGGTGTGTCATGTGTCACAAATTAATTAACTCGTTTATTTAAACTTGTGCCATACCATATCGTGATCTAAACTTAGATTGTTTATATTGTTGTGATTACTTATTTCATTTTGTCAAATTATATGAAATTCATTCATTAAGCCCATACGTTCCTCGTGGGAGACGAGTTGAACAACGCGTGCCTCAAAACCAATCCATTATTGTTCATGTGTGCATCATTGAGTTTATATTGTTTGTAGTTGTGTCATTCATATTATCATGTTTATGCAATTCATTCATTAGGCCCATCAGTTCCTTGTGAGAGACGAGTAGAGCAACGCGTGCCTCTAAATGTTCCATTATTGTTCATGTGTGCTTTATTTAATATCTAATGATTGTTGAATAAGTTTACATCTATTTTTACTCATGTTTGGTTGTGCACTTATTTCATAATCAATTAAATAAACTTGTTCAAATGTTTTCCATAGGATTCACTCGCCAACTTTATGTTGATCCAAAAGCCCTTTTACACATGATACAGGTGAACAGGTTGAAGCAAGGAAAACATAGAAAATGCCTTAGAAGAGAACAAAGAAGCTTAGATTGATAGTTAGAACATGTTGTAATATTTATTGTAAATTTCCATTAAATTGTATTAATGAATATGAAACGTATAATAAATGTCATGAGCTTTGATGATAACCCAATCATGCCCCGATCACCTTTTCTGCTGCGGGTCGGGTGTGACAGATTGGTATCAGAGCCATGACTATAGGGATATAGGATAGGTTATTAGACCCTTAGAGCCTATACTATAGTCTGCCTAAATTTTAATTGATTAGGTGGTTACATACAAACTTGTGATATTTATTTGTTTCATATTTGTTTACATTTACAGTCAAACATACATGCTTATATACATATTCATTATACATATATCGATGTTCATGTATTCAATTTATTTTCATACTCTCATTATTCAAAGATTTTGTTGCAATTTTCAAATCTCATCAAAGTAAGTTCTGCGACGGGCATGTAGTAACTGGAAGGGTACAAGTACCGGTAGTCGGAACGTCCCGTCTAGGTTGGCATTCGTATAAATCCAATATAACGGACCAGTTTGCCTACCTGGGGACTAACGATGAGAGTACGAAGGACCTATTAGGCCAAAGCATGCCACACCAAACGTCGTTCGAACTAACCCCACTTTCAGGTGTCACCGTGTCTACACCTGGACACATTCCGAATATCACACGTTGTATACATATTTCTCGATTTTCTCCGGGTTTTAGTGTACGCAACCTGGCAAACCCGTGCGAACCATATGAAGAACCGGTATTCATGGGGGCCCACATGATTACAAAGGTGAAGTGTGGCAGCATGTAGGGCCTAATGGCGAGCAAAGCCAAGACATCCTATGGATGTAGTAGATTTATTTTTCTATAATTATTTTATGAATGTTCATTGCTGAGTGCGACCCATGATCCCAAAAGCATCCAACTCATACTTTTGACATGTATTCCTTGTAGATGTCTTCTAACCACGCCCGTAGGAAGATGAGAGCAGGAAAAGCCCGCGAGCGCATGGCTGCCCTAATCGCTCAACAAATGGCTGCAGTAATACCCAACATTGTAATCCAAGTCCAACAAGCACTTACCGCTAATCCTGTCAATCAAGAAAACCAAAACATTATCAACTCTTCCCCAAATACCACTAAATGCACCTACAAGCATTTCAAATCATGCGACCCTCCAAAATACAAAGGGACTGAAGGCGTCACCGCTCTCCTCCATTGGTTTGAAGAAATGGAGAACACTTTTCTAAATTGCGATTGCCCCGATGATCGCAAAGTGCGTTATGCTACTGGTCGTTTATATGGAATAGCACTTACTTGGTGGAATACAGAGAAGGCCAAACGAGGTGTGGAAGATGCTATGACCTTAACTTGGAACGAATTGAAGGAAATCATGACCAGACGATTTTGCTCAAGGAGCGAAATCAAGAAATTAGAAGATGAATTTTATTCGTTGAAGCAAAAGGAAGGAGACCACACCACATACAACAAAAGATTCCTCGAATTACATCAAATGGTTCCCAACATGTTCACTCCCCTCTACCGTTTGATCGAGCACTACATTCGTGGTCTTCCGTCAAAGATTCAAGACCCTGTAATAAGTACCGCGCCTGCAACTTTGGAAGCAGCAATGGAGCTAGCAACAGAGCTCACCGAGAATCGAATCCGAAACAAAGACTTCAAGGAGGAGAAGAAGAAGGATAAAGAATCGACTGAAACCTCCGACTCCACCCAAACCGAATCCCCTTCTCAACCCAGTTCTAAGAGAAAAAGAGACGGGCAACTTTTCGCTGCTACCCAACGTAATCAACCAGTTTTACAAGCCATACCAATCCAAGCTATCCCAATCACTCAAGTGGCACCCAACTCAACCTACCCAAATAAGAAACCATATCTTGGACCTCACCCTCGATGCAACAACTGTTTTTATCACCATCCCCTTACTTTACCTTGTCGACTATGTGCAACTTGTGGACGCTATGGTCATTTGAGCAAGGTTTGCCGCACCTTTCAAAACCAAACATTTTCCCCTACTCAAAACATGGCCCAAACCTATCAACAACCCCAATACCCCGTGTTTCCATATGTTCGAGCTTGTTTCAATTGTGGCGACCCTACCCACTTTAGAAACACATGCCCTCAATTGGTTAACATCATCAACGCTCAAGCCCAATCAAACCCAGTTAACCAAGGAAACCCAACCGCTAGGCCACCAGCAAGAGGAAGAGTCTTCAACATCAACGCCAACCCTGTCGAAGATAATGACGACCCAAACGAAGATACCCAACTAGTCCTCTTCACCGAAAATCCAGATTCAACTCCTATCGTTTAGTTTTATGTTTTCTTTACCACATAGAACCAAACATAACTTAAGGATAAAGCCAATGAAACTTTGACGAGAATACGGTGGATACGCCGTTGGTACTTCCTATATATAAGTATTCTTGTCAAAGGATCAGAAGCATTATCTGGCGGTTATGAGAGGTTCCATGTGTAGACTGTTAGAGTAATTATTGTTTATTATTTTCAGTACATGCAATTGCCGAGGCCGCCGCTCCCCATTTATGAGTGTTGAGCCTGTTCCCCATTTTATTATGTGGTTGAACCTGGCGTGCCCGCATACGATCGGCTCCGTTTGATTGAGCCTTGATCGCACATTTCATTTTACATTTTCAGTACATGCAATACGCTCGGCTCCGTTTGATTGAGCCTTGAGCGCACAGACATTTTCATTTTCAGTACATGCAATACGATCGGCTCCGTTTGATTGAGCCTTGATCGCACAGACATTTTCATTATCAGTATCTTGTGGTTGTTGTGGTTGTTGTAGAGTCGCGTAGAACTAATCATAACTTGCGGATAAAGTCAATGAGAATTTGACAAGAATATGGTGGATATGCCACTGGTACTTCCTATATATAAGTATTCTTGTCAAAGGATCAGAGGCATTATCAGGCGGTTATGAGAGGTTCCATGCATAGGCTGTTTGTGTGATTGTTGTTTAGATTAAGTTATTCATTTTCAGTACATGCAATACGCTCGGCTCCGTTTGATTGAGCCTTGAGCGCACAGACATTTTCATTTTCAGTACATGCAATACGATCGGCTCCGTTTGATTGAGCCTTGATCGCACAGACATTTACATTATCAGTATCTTGTGGTTGTTGTGTTTGTTGTAGAGTCGCATATAACTAACCATAACTTGCGGATAAAGTCAATGAGAATTTGACAAGAATATGGTGGATACGCCGCTGGTACTTCCTATATATAAGTATTCTTGTCAAATGATCGGAGGCATTATCAGGCAGTTATGAGAGGTTCCATGCATAGGCTGTTTGTGTGATTGTTGTTTAGATTAAGTTATTCATTTTCAGTACATGCAATATGCTCGGCTCCGTTTGATTGAGCCTTGAGCGCACAGACAATTTCATTTTCAGTACATGCAACACGATCGGCTCCGTTTGATTGAGCCTTGATCGCACAGACATTTTTCATTTCAGTATTTTATGTTTGTTGTATTGGTTGTAGAGTTATATAGGACTAATCATAATTCACTGATAAAACCAATGAAAATTTGACAAGAATATGGTGGATACGCCGCTGGTACTTCCTATATATAAGTATTCTTGTCAAAGAATCAGAGGCATTGTTAGATCGTTATGAGAAGTTCTATGTAGGATTTAGTAGTTCCTTGGTAACTAATCATAACTTGTGGATAAAACCAATGAAAATTTGGCAAGAATATGGTGGATACGCCGCTGGTACTTCCTATATATAAGTATTCTTGCCAAAGGATCAGAGGCATTATCAGGCGGTTATGAGAAGTTCCATATAGGATTTAGTATTGCCTTGGTTGAATTTTGTGTTACATTTATATCATCTTGCTATTTAAAGAGATTTGATTGTGTTCCATTTCTACATAAACTAACCTCTCCATCATAACAAACGAGAGAGGAACTGCCACCATTCAAACATATATGCTATCAGAATGTGGATTCAAAAATTAGCTGTTGTGTTTATTTATGTTCTATAGTCATAGAACCAATCATAACATACTGATATTAGCTGTTGTGTTTATTTATGTTCAAAAATTAGCTGTTGTGTTTATTTATGTTCCATGTAGGTTATAGTATTAGAAGTTTTGCCTTAGGATATAACCATACCCTTCTAAACATACCCAAACTCTTATGCATGATATCATAGTTAGCGAAACAATTCTGCTTATCAATACTTTTACAGTAGGCAACAAAAAGCGATTCCTGTAATAGGGTACTTAACCCTTACAAGGGACGCTACCGCCTCAAACAAAAAAATTAAAAACTCTTACTTTTTCTAAGTATGTAACTGTCAAAACTAAACACCATCATTCTTTTAGTCAAATATATCACTATTTAAATTTCGGGACGAAATTTCTAAAAAGCAGGGAATACTGTAACATCCGTCAAAAACGGATTTTACCAAACCCGCTCCGTTTATTAACCGAACAGTCAGTTAAAAATTTCGTTGCGAATTAAATGCCAAAAATAATTTTAAACGATACATAATCAATTATTATATGGGAATATATAATTAGTTTTTGAAAAACTGTTAAAAATATGAAAATAAAAATGTTTTGTTCCTGCCGGGTTTCGAACCCGGGTCAGTACCGGTCAGCAAAGTCTTAACACTCAACACATAAACCACTGCGCCACTGATGTTCTCTTTAATTATTAAGATCATTAAATTCGTATCATGACTTTCCGAATTCAAAACCGGCGCCCAAATGCAGTCGTCGGAAATCCCGGCGATCTCGCCAATAATTTAACGAATCCTTCCGTTATAACGTAAACTTTAAACCTATATCGGTTATAACTGACGTCTGAGTCCGCGACACCATCTATAACCGCCGGAGAAATTCAAACCAACGAATCAAGTTGAAAATCAGACCAAGTTCATCGATAACCTGCACTATAAATACCCCATCGAACCTCTGCAAACATTTTCGCTCAAACCGCACCCTTTCTCGGCGAAAAATCACTCGCCGGAATATTTCTGCTCATCACCGGAAAACCGGGTTCTTCACTTCTAAGCTTTACTAAACCCCCTGAGCTTATACCGAAGTTACCCACATCCTTTGTAAGCTTTCTGAAGACTCGCTGCTGCAAGACACCCGACGCCGGAGCCTGTTGCTGTCGCCGGAGTTCTGCCGGAAAACAGAGGAAGCCAGTCGGTATATCTCACGCCTAATTTCTTCATTCTTTTTATTTATATCTCGCCTATGATTAATCATAAAACGCTAAAGAAACCTGAATAAAACTTCGAACCAGTCAGTCATCATTTCTGGATAAAACTCAACGAAGAAGACGAAGTTACGGAACATATAAGTATAATTTAAATCGAGAAATAACTCGGGTTAGACACACAGTCCAGCGGTGGACTGTGTGCACATTAAACACACTAACGTCTCGAGTTCGAATCTTGTTCCACACACGCTGCCTTAATAAAAACGTTTTTTTTGTTGTTAACCGAACCGGAGTCACGCTGTTATATGTTAAGTATATTAATAATCGGAATAATAACCAAGTTAGACACACAGTCCAGTGGTGGACTGTGTGTATGTTTAATCAAAGCGCACGAGTTCGAGTCCGGTCTACTACATCGACCCGGATAATTATTCAAACTTTTTAATATGGCATAAATGAAAATGATTAGTTTGTATTTAAGAATAATAAAAATAAGTTTAGTTAACAAGTTGGACACACAGTCCAGCGGTGGACTGTGTGTTTGCATAAGCCACAGGTCCCGGGTTCGAGACCTGTGGAGCGCACCGAGTCTTGGATTAAATCGTTTTTAGAAAATAAAGGATTTTCTGTTTAACATAATTAATATATAAATATAATTAAAAACAGAAATATTTCGGGTTAGACACGTAGCTCAGTTGGTAGAGCTGCGTGCACGCGTACGGGAGGTCTCGGGTTCGAGCCTCACCCAGCGCACACAATAATACATACGAACCGGTCAACTGTCACTGTTACAGTCAAAGTCAAAGTCAACGATAAAAAAAAGTCAACTTTTTTTATTATTTTTATTTATTTATTTTAATTAAAAATCAATTAAAAATACTTAAAAATAACATTTTTAAGGTTAGAAAATAGCCTTAAACTCACAAAAATACACCCAACAATCCTACTAAAATGGATTAATAAAATCTGTTTACTTACCGAACCATAATGCTATTTATCTAGGTTAATTTCACTCGTGGTTAAAACCACTTCGCGTGCATTCAACATCATCAACCGAACGCACCCACTGTGAGTGAATCTTACAACTCCCCCTTTTTAATTACACGTTTTGGGGTGTGTCATGTGTCACAAATTAATTAACTCGTTTATTTAAACTTGTGCCATACCATATCGTGATCTAAACTTAGATTGTTTATATTGTTGTGATTACTTATTTCATTTTGTCAAATTATATGAAATTCATTCATTAAGCCCATACGTTCCTCGTGGGAGACGAGTTGAACAACGCGTGCCTCAAAACCAATCCATTATTGTTCATGTGTGCATCATTGAGTTTATATTGTTTGTAGTTGTGTCATTCATATTATCATGTTTATGCAATTCATTCATTAGGCCCATCAGTTCCTCGTGAGAGACGAGTAGAGCAACGCGTGCCTCTAAATGTTCCATTATTGTTCATGTGTGCTTTATTTAATATCTAATGATTGTTGAATAAGTTTACATCTATTTTTACTCATGTTTGGTTGTGCACTTATTTCATAATCAATTAAATAAACTTGTTCAAATGTTTTCCATAGGATTCACTCGCCAACTTTATGTTGATCCAAAAGCCCTTTTACACATGATACAGGTGAACAGGTTGAAGCAAGGAAAACATAGAAAATGCCTTAGAAGAGAACAAAGAAGCTTAGATTGATAGTTAGAACATGTTGTAATATTTATTGTAAATTTCCATTAAATTGTATTAATGAATATGAAACGTATAATAAATGTCATGAGCTTTGATGATAACCCAATCATGCCCCGATCACCTTTTCCGCTGCGGGTCGGGGTGTGACACAAATGCACCAGCGGCGTTCATGGATCTCATGAATAGAGTCTGCAAGCCATATCTAGATAAGTTTGTCATTGTCTTCATAGACGACATACTTATTTATTCTCGTAATCAAGCTGATCACGAGAAACATCTTTGGTGCATCCTAGAATTATTAAGACAGGAGAAACTTTATGCAAAGTTCTCTAAATGCGAATTTTGGGTTAGTGAAGTCCAATTCCTTGGACACGTTGTAAATGAGCGTGGCATCCAAGTGTATCCCGCCAAGATTGAAGCCATCATGAATTGGGAAGTGCCCAAGACTCCAACGGAGGTTCGTAGTTTCTTAGGACTGGCTGGTTACTATAGGAGGTTCATTGAGAACTTTTCAAGAATAGCCACTCCTCTAACTACCTTGACCCGTAAGAATGTTAAGTATAATTGGGGTCCAAAGCAACAAGAATCTTTTGAGATTCTAAAACACAAGTTGAGCAATGCTCCTGTGCTATCTCTACCCGAGGGTATTGAGAACTTTGTTGTCTATTGTGATGTTTCACACACCGGTATAGGCTGTCTGCTAATGCAAAACGGCAAGGTAATTGCCTATGCATCACGACAATTGAAAGTGCATGAAAAGAATTACACCACTTATGATTTGGAACTGGGTGCCGTAGTATTCGCACTAAAACTGTGGAGACATTACTTGTATGGTACGAAGTGTATTATATACACTGACCATAAAAGTCTTCAACACATGTTCAATCAGAAGGAAGTGAACATGCGACAACATCGGTGGATGGAAACACTTAATGATTATGATTGCGAGATTCGCTACTATCCAGGCAAGGCAAATGTAGTTGCCGATGCCTTAAGTCGCAAGGAAAAGGTTAAACCTATAAGGATTAACGCTAAGAGCATTGGGCTCAGAAATAGCTTGAATGAGAAACTATTAGATGCGCAAAAGCAAGCCCTGTTAGAGGCTAATATTCTTAATGAAGGATTAGGCGGATCTGTTGATCAATTAACGCCTGGAAAGGATGGAATCCTAAGATTTAATGATAGAATTTGGGTTCCGATCTTTGGAGGACTTAGAAATCTAATCCTCCGAGAAGCGCATAGTTCAAGATACTCAGTTCACCCAGGTGGTGACAAGATGTATCAAGATTTGAAGAAGAATTATTAGTGGATGGGTTTAAAGAAATCCATAGCCACTTATGTAGCTAAGTGTCTGATGTGTTCGCAAGTTAAGGTCGAACATCAGAAACCGTCAGGACTACTGCAACAATTAGAGATTCCCACTTGGAAATGGGAAATGGTAACTATGGGTTTGATTACCAAGTTACCAAAGACCAAAAGTGGTAATGACACGATTTGGGTCATCGTTGATAGACTAACTAAGTCAGCTCATTTCTTGCCAATCAAAGAAATGTATAATTCAGATAAATTGGCTAAGTTGTATGTGGAAAAGATTGTGTCCCTACATGGTGTGCCAGTATTTATTGTATCTGACAGAGATACCAATATACATCTCACTTTTGGAAAAGTTTCCAACAATCATTAGGCACACGATAAAATTTTAGTACGGCTTACCATCCGCAGACTGATGGTCAAAGTGAGCGTACTATTCAAACTTTGGAAGACATGCTTAGGGCATGTGTGATTGATTTAGGTGGAAGTTGGGATGACCACTTACCCCTAATAGAATTCTCCTACAATAACAGCTATCATACGAGCATCAAAGCTGCTCCTTTTGAAGCCTTGTATGGGAGAAAGTGTCGAACGCCTGTATGCTGGGCAGAAGTTGGGGAAGCCCAACTATCAGGACCAGAGAATGTCCTGGAGACCACGGAAAAGATTATGCAAATACGTGATCGTCTCAAAGCTGCCAGGGATAGGCAGAAGAGCTATGCTGACAAGAGGCGTAAACCTCTTAAGTTCCAAATAGGGGACAAGGTCATGCTGAAGGTATCACCCTGGAAAGGTGTGATGCGTTTTGAAAGAAGGGCAAGTTGAGCCCAAGATATAATCGAATGTGTGGGCGCTGTAGCTTATAAGCTCAAATTGCCAGAGGAGCTAAGTGGAATCCATAATGTATTCCACATATCAAATCTCAAGAAATGTCTAGCCGATGAGTCGCTAGCAATGTCACATAAAGAAGTGCAAATAGATGAAAACCTGAGGTTTATTGAGAAACTAATTTCGATCGAGGATCGACAGCTTAAGAAGCTCCGAAGAAAAATGATACCTATAGTAAAGGTTAAGTTGGACGCTTTTAGAGGTCCCGAGTATACATGGGAGGTTGAGTCCACTATGCGACAAAGGTACTCCCATCTTTTTGAATAAAATCTCGAGGTCGAGATTTCTTTTAAGGGGGTGAGGATGTAACACCCTGTAAAATCGTGTCCAATAATATAGTGACACTTGTTGTATTTTTTAAATATAGTCTGTTAAAGACCAATAAGGACTAAAGGCGTCAACATGCTCAATCTGAGCCTCTGAGTGACGATCCGATGTCAACATGCTTAAATCATTAGCCTCTGAGTGACTGATACGTCAACATGCTTGAAATTCGGCCTCTGAATGACTGATATGTCAACATGCAAAGCCTCTGAGTGACATCGGAATCAACATGCTTGTAATAAGACTCTGAGTGATCCTTTGTGAAGTCCTAACTCTCATACGTGCCATTTGTTGGACGAGAGGGTTCAATTTTGTAAATATGTGAAAGTTGGATAATAGAGGGATTAAAAGTGACAACATGTTAATTCTTACCTCTGAGTGACCTTTTAACAAACCGAGAGCTCGACAATGTCCGGACATAATCCCGGGTATGCAAAGTATTGGCTACGGAGGGCTAAAAGTGCCAAAAAGGTGTTTAAAAAGGTTTTCATAAGCTTTTATAAGTTAAGGGGCTAAAGTGTCAAAGTTTGAAACTGCCTTTGGGGCGCTCGCGGGGCGCGAGAGGCAGGGCTTGCGCCTCTCGCGGCCCGCCAGAGAGTATCTGCTGCAGAAAGTTTTGTTTGGTCTCCAAGCAAAACTCCAAAACCATTTAACTCGAAACTATGGCTTCTCTAAACTGCTATGCCATGTTTTAGGACACTTGTAAGCTTCTTCTTACACCCCTAAACACCTGGCTTCACCTCCTTTGAGTTCTCCAACTATAATTAGGTGATCAAGTTCACCATTTGAATTTGTACCTTTCTAAATCATAACTCTTCTCCCTCCTCTGGAAGTTCCTATCTTAAAGGAGCAATCCAACATAGTTCTTTTGCATCTAGGAATCATGGTAAGTGTTCCTTCCTTGTGCATTTTCGTTTAGCGTTTTTTCGGAAAACGCTTTAACTTTCGGTTAAGACCATTATGGTCCAGCCATTGTTCGAAATGAGCATGGCTAAGTGATCGTAATAAGGTAGGTGTCAGTCCCTATAAGGAGCACCTCCTGAAAATCAGGTTTGCTAGACCAATTGACGAGTCAAAGATAAGTTATTAAAAAATCAAACAGGCCATTTTTCGGAAAAATCATAAAGTGATCTTATATATGTTATGAAACCTATTTTGACACTTAAATAAGTTGGTAATAATTATTAGAACATGTATAAACATGTTCGGCTCGTCAATTTCAGTTCTAGGGTCGGTTCGCAACCGAAAGTCGCGAAGTTTGACTTTTGCTTTGACTTTCAATTCTGACCCGATATAGATTAGTTACCTACTGATCTAAAGTTGCATTACGATTGTAAAATAATGTAGCATAACCCTCTGAGGTTATATTACATGATCATAATCAGAATCTAAGTTTATGCACAAGTTCCATAATTATGCCATCTTTAACTAAAATGTCATTTTTGCATAAAACAAGGTTTTAAATGGTAATGAACTTGAAAATGAGTTTCTAATGATGTAATATTATAAGTAGGATTATTTGGGATGTTAAACCAAGTTATAAACTGAGTTTCCAAGCAGGTCCTTAAACTATATCGATAAATGATGGTTTTAGTCCTTGTGACTCATTAAATGATTTTTAATCAATCTTTTCAAGGTAAATCATTTACCTACTGATATGTTATATTAAATAATATATTTTAAACAGTTTAATCTGATCCAAATGTCAGTTTTCGTAAAGCATAAAGACGTCATTTTACGACATAAACGTCGTTTCGGCGCATAGTGTGGTTTTAAACCATATTATTGACCAAGATTTGATACCTACTGATTTTAAAACTTATTTTAAACATATTTATAGTAGGTACATGTTATAAACTCAGAGTCTCAAATAATTTATAAACTATTTGTAAAATGACCAAAATGCCCATTCGGTGCATAGTTTGGTCATAAAGGATAATTAACACAAATAATTGATATCATACTGATATTATATCATAAATAAAATATTTTTCCAGAATACTTGTGATCTTAAACTTAAACTATATTCAAGTTCCTTTATACGGTATATAATTACCGAAATGCCCTTATGAGGCATAGTTTCGTTTTAAAACCATAACGGGCATACAAGTTGATATCCCACTGATATTTTAACTTATTTAAAGTATAATGCCATATAGAACTTGTCCATGACTTATCCGGTTACCCGATATCGCTAATATGCGCACAGTTACGTATATGTAACTATTTTACGGAAATTAACCGAAACGGGTTTAACCTTGTCATTTAAGTCTCAAAATCCAGAATGTTTATAGTTTACCCATATTATATAACTCAAGGTATTTGTTGGGATTAAACTACATTCTATCCGATCATCGTTTAATCTAGCGTCATACGTTTTGATCAAGTATGCTAGTCGGTCTAAGTCAATGACTTAAATAAAGACCGTTAGTATTTAATTGGTTAGTTTATGCCATAATTCAGACTGGAGACTTGCCGGTAAATGCTATCTGCACTTAGCTCATTTTGAATACGGCTGAGTTAATAAAATTAAAAGAAGACTAGCTCAGGTAAATACTCTCGACTTATTTCCCCTATACGGGCTTGGGTTAAGGTAAATTATTACCGCTTGGTTGGAAACGGGATTAATCGAACGCCGGTTCGGAATAGAAATCCGCATATTCTGTTTTAATCAGTTTTATTTGATAATTTTAACATCGGGGTTAACTATCGTGTCCTGGATATCCTCGGCTCATTACAATAGAAAGCCACGACCTTAGCGCGGGTGTAGGCATACACCCGATAGACGCTCAATTATGCATTCCCACAAGTTGCGAGGAATTGACTCCTTCGTGAGTCCAAAGTGGTGTGTACGTTAATTGTGTCTCGGTCAAGGTACCGAGCCCCGCATGTATGACAAACATATAAATCTGTTAACAAGGTTGGACGGTCAATTAACCCAAGTTATAAAAAGATTTTGTGCTGATATTGCACTTAAAACATTTTTGGAATGTTTTCAAAACGAGTCGGTTGGTGTATTTACCAGCGAAAGCTGACGTATTTTCAAAAAACTAAACTGCAGGTACAATACGAAAATAGGCCGGAGGTGCTCGGTAGTGATAGAGGATCTTGCAAATCCTAAATCTGCCCAAAGTCTGTTTTATATTCTTTCCATGTACAATTTATGATCCGCCTGTGGATATTCTATTACGAGCCTGTATATTATTTTGTATTTTCGAACATTCGGTTTGTAATAGTAATTTTACTCCAAGATTTCCACTGTGCCGTGTTTAATTGACTATGATAATTATCAACTGACGTCACGATACTCCTCACCCGGGCCCACCGGTGTATGGATTTCGGGTTGGAAATTCGGGGTGTGACAGCCACTTAAATGTCAACCATTATTTAGGATATCTATGTGAAAGCAGTAAAAGTAAAAGCTGTCTCCCTAGCAGTGGCCATTAAAGGTACGAAAGCACTTCTCCGAAATTGATACTTTTGAAGTCATATCAAAGAACTCCCATTGTGCTCCTGAGTGAGTCTCCTAAAGAGAGTTAATAACTAATAGAAGTTGAAACAAAATTATGACCTAATATTGAAACTTGCTCTTTATTTATTCCTCTCCTTTCAGTCATGTAAACTACCTTATTCTTAATTCTAATCGGGTAGCGGAAACTATAGCAACGGAGGACACATTCTCAATTCTTTTGTCAGAATGGTACCTCAAAGAATAAAGAATGTTTGATTTTCTTCTTTAATATATAAGAATAAGAAAGATGGATTATCTATGCTAAAGGGAAAAGGGTATTCCTCTTTACTCTCAACAACTTCTCAAAGAGCTTCTGAGACTAGTGAAAGAATCGAATTGCCTTGAACCCCCTCCTTCTTGCAAACAATGTATTCTTCCCAATTCAACTCATTACGTATTCGTTTCATTATGTTCAACTCATTCGGTCAATGAATGATTTTAAGTTCACAAATTGGCTTGGGGTTCAAGATTTCAAATATATAGGGCCTGCTTTGCCCCTTGATCAATCAAATTACCTTCAGATGACCGATAGTATGTACCTTGTGGCATGATCACAGTAGATGATTCTTGGGAGGTATGTGTATGTATTTTAGAGATTGGAAGTTTGGTTCTGTGGGTTTTGAGTTTAGTAAGCAATGATTGTGTAGTTGAGTTTTCATGTCTGAAAATCGCTTTTCTTTGTCTTTTGTGTTTTCTTTCCTTGTGATTACTTGCTTATTAGGTTCAAAAGAATTCTATGACCATCTTGACTTAAGACAAAATGATTTCTTTCAATATCAATATAGGATACCATTTGAGACCTGTGAACAACTGCTTGAAAAGGACGTAAATCATCAATAAGAAAGGAGGTACATCATAATTAAATACCGCAGAAAATGACTTAGGTGATGTGGGCTTCCTGACCCTGATGAATAAAGAAGGGTTCACTCTTGGCCTATGCCTCGGCTTTCTAAAGATAAATACACTGCCCGATCGCTGCTTCACCTATAGGTATTGATACAACGGCTGAACTAATGGAAAGAAAGACATGGTTTTCCACATCCATCTCGGGCAATAAAGTTCGTACAGCAAGATCTCTTTCTTCTTCTTCAAATGGCGAAAGGGATCTTGAAGCGACTAGTCTGATCTGGTACGATGTAGGTTGGGTCATAAAGTAATTAGTTAGTAGGGAAAAAGCGGGCCAGAATTCAAAAGAATTAGGCGAAGTAGAAAGACACTAAGGGAAAGGGATATACTCCTTGATTTTTGTAATCGCCGAAATTGTACGACGAACCTTCTTGTTCCAGGCGTATTACCCTGATACGTTAAGGCTAAATTATCCAGGCCCGGTTTATAAAGTGATAGTAGTCAGAATAAATAAGAAAGATAAGAGCTAAGATTCAGGAAAGTAACTAAGGGGAGTTGGTTACCATGACGTCTAGGTCCTCAAACGTGATTCATTTTAGTGAGGTTGGTTGGAATCTCATCTTCATCTTTATTGAAGTTAGGGCTTTTAAAAGTGGTTGGGCCAAGTCTGCACTAAGAGGAGCTTATGCAAACGTTTTTTAATGAAATGTCTTGAAAAAAACAAACAGTCTGTGCGTTGCAATGTCTGCGCAACGTAGACAGAAGAGCCTGCACAGGGCTTTTCAGAAAACACAAACAACAGTTTGGTCTAATAATAACTCAAATAAAAGTTTCTAAGATAAATGAAGTTTCGTTGTAAATCGCTAAAAGTCAAATTTATCTCAGTTTAATAGATATATAAATGTTAAACTTATAAACACTATCATATATATATTAACTTATCCAAACCGGTATACATGTATTAATGTAAAAATTTATAAAGTTGATATACATGTACATTAGTACATATGTTGTATCGGTATAATTATGTTTTTTTTTTGTATATATATGTTATAATTAATGAAAAGTTGTTTTATGTTTTTACTTGTTATTAAGACGTCGTCAAAATCCGACACCTATAAGTTTATGCAATGTAATGTTTACGTAGTTTTACGTAGTTTTCTTTTTAGCATATCAGTAAATATAATAATAAGAATGTTAACAATAAAAGAGTAAAATAATCTTATTTGTATACTAAGGAAGGTAAGATGGTGATGTATAACCTAAGACCAAATAAGTGGCTAGGCAAACTTTTCTTCTTTTGAAAACACAATTGTCTATTATTTAAAGAACCATTTAGACAAAGATATCCTATGACACATATGTTAGGCCATGGGTTTGAAATAAGAATGATTGATTCTAACTTGAAAATGAATTTCTAATTAACAATATTAACATCTGGTATTAATATTTGTGAAGGATAAATTCCTACGAGTCCAATTTTTAGTTACATTTTTTTTAAACGAGAATCAAAAAGTTTAATACAAAAGTACAAAAGTAAGGCTAAGGGGCTGTTCGACAACTTCTGAATGGGTAAGTGCTGAATAAGTAAGAAGTCCAATCTGAACCATTAAGAGCCAGTATAATGCTTAACCGTTCAGAGCCAAATGTCTGAATCACTCAGACATCTGCTCGCGAAACAAACAGTCTGAACCATTAAGTGTTGAACCAGTAAGAGGTCTAAATCATTAAAAACTAAACAAACAGTCTCTAAGTCTGAGGCATGAGAGAGGGCAATGTCCGAGTTTGGACCCCTTCGACTATTGTGCTAAAAATACTCGACATACGCTTCACATCAATAGCGAGGAAACAAAGCATCTATAGCCCGGTGATTGTAAACAAGTAAGACAAAGATCACTTTTGAAAGATGTTTTCGTCTTTAACTTGTATGAATAGGGTGTGAGATTAAAGATGATGACAACACATGTAATAAAATAGATTGCAAACTAATATTTTTTGGCTTTTTGTTGTATTGAAAACGAATTAACTCTTATAAATATAACTAATCTAAATTAATAAGAGAAAAATAGCAAATAAGTCAAATTGCATTCTAAGTTCTTATATTATTTTATTTTTAAATTCAAATTATTATTAGCATTTATTTACATTTTCATAGATAAAGGAACTGATTATTAAAAATTCAGGGTATGTTACTACTTATTATACATCTATAGTAATGTCTACAACAATAAGGTCTAGTAAATTAATTATCTTTAAGGGTGTGTTACTACTTATACATCTATCTATAGTAATGTCTTGACAACAATTATGTCTAACCTCATTGTGATGTGACACTCTTTTGTTGCGCATTTAAGTTTTCTCGTGTAGCAGACTACAATATGGTAGATGACTTGTTCGTCGCATATTCACTTTTTTCACGTATCAAACTTGAATATGGTTATTTTTGCGAAATAAAAAAAAACATGTCATGTGAGATCGTTAGGGCGGAGAGTGATCTCAGGGAAAGACCTAAGTTCCCATATGGAGGGGGCGGTGTTCCCGTACCTTCTGCACCCCTTCTTCCCACTCCACTTTCCGCTCACAACCATTTGCCTCTCGCAAGTAGTACCTCCCCCGCCCATTCTCTTTTTCTCGCGCTTGTTTCTCGATTTTATCCGACGTGGAGCATCTTCCCGAGAGTGGTGGAGTGGGCTCATGTACTATCTATATCATTTATGTATCAACAGTTCATCATCAAATGTACCTTCAGTGGCATGTAATTGGCCAAGTTCAATGTATACACGAATTGAACTCATGTATTATCTATTGCCTTTACGTATTTGAGACGAAAATGACAACACAGTACTCTAGTTGATGGTCAAAGCATAATGTTTAGCCAATGAGTATCACTAATGCATAACTCATCTAAACACAACGAGTATTAGAGGTCTTTAGAGCCAAGAGATCAGTCGTTGCCTGTGTAGTTCGTAATGTGCATGGACCAATTACTTATGCGAGTGATGTTCAACGTTTTTAACTTACGAAAAGATAAGGGAACCGCTATGGTCACGTCATACGGTCATAAGTACACGTAGCACATACGAATGGAATCTGCACCCAGCTTAGTGATTGTAATTTAAATCATCACAACTGCGTCATACGATCAGAGTAGAGATTGTTTTAAAACTATATGTTTAGTAAGACAAAGAAAAGCAAAGAGATTACACTTCAAGATTAACAGATTGCATTGCATGCATCTTATGAAGTAATGATCTGCTGGGTCAATCTGGGCACGTCTGATGTGAAGAACGGGTCAGAATGGGTTGTAATAGAACAGGCAAAATGAAGAGCGGGTCATAAGTGGTTGATTACTTAAACCTAACAGGGTTAGAATGGGTTGTTTACTTACCAGAGAGGGTTAGAATGGGTCTATGTTTTCGACAGCCACCATAACCCCATCGACTGTTGAAATAAAAAAGACAACTTTCAAACTTCATAATCTGGATATCAAACTCATGCTTCGGACGACCGTGGATTTTGGAGAGAGAGATTGTCTGGGTTCTTGAGAGTTTTGAGTTGTCAAGTAACGACGGTAACACAGGATTGTGAACTCCAGAAAACGGACAAAATTTACAGATTTAAAGGTTTAGGCAAGGATGTTCCAGAGCTACAGTAAAGTAATCCGAAAAATCCACCAGAGAAGAAGAGGTTTTTGCGTGTGTCGGCTGTGAAAGCATGGAGAAAAACATATTCCGTGAAATGTATATGTATAATATGATATTTAAAAGTCAATAAAAAGCCTTTTTAAACTAACACAACCTGACCCTAACCTGTTCTGACCCAAACCAAAACGACCCTTTTCTTAATCAACATGTTCCAACCCTAACCCGTTCTGACTCGAACGTATTTTGACCCACCATCCAACCCGACCCGCCATCTTGCCAGGTGTAAAAAACTAGATAAAAACACTTGGGAAACTATTTTCTTATTTTGAAATCGTTTGATGCTGCAACTAAAAAAGAGAATGTCAAGTGAATATATATACCAACATAATCGCAATTATTATATATACTACAACCAAAAAAAAATCACTAGCTATCCTACGATAAAATTAATAAGAAAGCACTTAACATTAAAACGAAGTTAAAGTATGACAAAATATAATGCAATACATGCACAGAAAAAATCCAACATTCAGATCAAACTTGATGCAATATTTCTCATTAACAATAATAAGTAAAATCAAGTCTAGATAGAAAACAAGAAAATTTCACTAAGAAAAATCAAACATTGTCCTGGATTCAAATGGCCTTCAGGTGAAACACAAACCGAATAAGATAACTTATTGGCGGGTTTCAATTTTCTTCTTCTGCCAAAGCCTATCAAGGGCACTGTCAGCATCTCCCTGATTAGATTAAATGGCAAAACATCAAGACAAATCTCTGTTGACGTAAACTGATGTATGTGCTAAAAATAAGGTTTAACTATATGTAAAAAAACGTAAAGAAAATAAAGACTAACCTGAGCTCGCACAAAACCGCATAGGGCAAAAGTGGAGAATTGGCCAGTGTATAGACCGTTTTCGTCCAAATGACCAACGTTAATTTGGACCGAAGCATGATCCTTTGAAGTGATCAGCCTGTTGGTGGCGGAGCTGCAAGAGAAAACAACTATGTTAAATTATTACATTCACGAAATAAAATGCAAATTTAATTACAGATGTTTAAAGAACATACCACTTCCTGGGGATATAGAGATCCATGTTTTGCCCTTCTTCGTTTTGCATTTTCGCAAAGTTTTTGAGAACCTGCTAAGTCTAGAAAAAAAAACAAATTATGTTTTAAACAACAAATTCAAACGGCGAAACAAGTCAATCTAGACTAAAATGACTGATTATCTAACTGAAATTTAATGCAAAGTATATGCTGGATTTAGCTAAAAGCATACAATAAATAGGTATGGCTACAACGAGTATCAGAAGAATCAAAATACAGTTTCAAGTCATACAAATACAACTTGAACTTGAATCAAATTCAACAAGTTAAGGACCAAACCAAAATGTGTGTTCGTTTTCTTCAACAAATACATTCAAGATTCACAAAAAAACACATACTAAATTTTAAATCAAACACCATATGGATACTAATGTTCTAATTATGCATTTTCAAATCATTATATATACGCAACTAAATGAACAACAATCATTGTGTAACCACATTCTTTAAAATTCTCTTCTCTTTAAGTCTGTTCACAAGTCAACATTCACAAACAAAAACCTAAACTAACTGAACCAACTAACCATTCTAGTCACAATAACCTAATAAATCATATTCAAACAATGCATACTTAGAAAACAAAGTATCAAAGTTGACATTAATTTTACCAACTTTGTGCAAAATGTGAGACATAAGATTCAAACACAATAACACATATCAGGTATTAGATCAATAGATAAGTTTTTCTAACAACTACAACACTAACAAATCATTAAAGCAACCAAAACATACAGCATCTTCGTTACAGTGTTGAAAATTCAAACAATTTGCAGTACAATTACAAAACACATTAGTTTTCTAGCTTTTTCATCACACTGTAACATAATATGAATACTTCTAAACAATTTCATTGAATCGAACATGAAATTATGGTGGAATCTATTGAGATAAATGCAGAACTACTTAGAAATTGAATTAATTAAACATATAATGATAAAGAACAACTAAATGAGATCATAAACGAAAAGAATGCGGACCTTTGATTAAGATTATTTAATCCTGTGGAGAGCTGCGTTGCAGGAGGCGTCTGGTTTATGATTTGTAAACCCTAATTTTGTTCGTTTTAATAGTTGGGGAAGTAGACAAATTAATGGATCCCTTGGGCCTGGTATTTTGGCCCATTAACTGATAGTCCGTTTTTTTATGTCCAATACTCTATGGCCCATTTTGACCTTGGACAAAAGGGGTTTTTATCCGACCCGGTGCGGGTTATAAATCGAACCGGGTTGGTAAAATATGGTAAAACTAGCTTGCGTAGAAACGGGTTCAGGTTATAAACTGGTTTGGATTGGAATCTAATTGAATCTGTTCAAACTATTCTAGATCTGGTTAATGCTTTAGTTCAGAAAACTGGTACTTAAAAAACATTAACTTTTTGGGTCGGGTTTAAACCAGTTTGACTCTTAACATGTTTCGGTGACAAGAGAGGGAATAGTATACTAATTGGGGGTTTAGGTCGGGTTGAAACCGGTTTGATAGTGCAAATCGAGTCGGGTTACGAACTGGTTTGAAAATCCAAACTGTTTTTATTTCTTTCTTTTTTTTCATTTATGCTTATAATATTGAAAAGGATTTATGGAAGATAAAATTAATGATGCGATTAAATAATACGTTGACATTACTATATCATTATTGTATATTGTAATTACTTATATTAGGAAGTAGCTATGTGTAAATGCGTAAACATATACAAACCCATTGTAATTTATATTATTGAAACATACGATTAAAATTATACAGTTTTACTTGGTATCAGAGCCAAGGAGCTTTATATCATCCATCATCATCACCAGCTCTTCTTACAATCGTCGTTACAGTTGTTGATCATTATACAAGTTTCGTTGAATCTACTACAATCTTTTCAATACGAGAAATTTTATCTTTTTTCTATACACTTAGCCACATTTGGAACTTCATCTCCACAATTGTTGTTTCAATTACTAATAAAAAACAAAGGAGCAAACAACATAGACGAAAACAAAGAAAACAAATAATCATTCGTACGTTTTCCTTCGAAGTATCACCCGTCCCTTTCTCATGGCTCGTCTTTTTGCTCTCGTCCGGACCATTCCATGCTCATTCTGACCAAACACTTAACCCAAACCACTTATCATTCATCCATACCAAACACTACAAATTGTGACTTCACCGGAATACAACATCCGGATCAATTAGTGTTTATCCGAACTAAACACTTAAGTCAGGACCACGTATCCTTCATCCGTACCAAACACATCAACGTGTGACTTATTTATCATCGTATGGATTTACTTGTTGCTTTTACACTATCTCCTATCAATTATGCGTACCAACAATAAATATTTGTTAACGTTAATGGATCAATACGCCACCCGGATAAACTTCTACCATCTGGGTCTCATACAGTTGCTGCACCAAAAGATAATCCCAATTATTTTCGCATGATCATCGTCTCCACGAGACGACCTCTGAAGACTCCTCACATGCTGAAGGAAAGCAGAGGTCACGCTCTAGCTTAACATAGTTCGAGCTCAAGCTCTGATATAGCTCTATAAATTCTGAAACACTTTACTCAATTTTAGAACATATTTGAAGTGTAATAATTATAATTTCAAACACTTGGCAACGGAACCGAGATGCTATATCAATGTGCTTTGTAACAGGCAACTATGAACAAATTAACAACTTGTACAACTCAAAAAACATTTCATAATAATCAAAATATATAAAAAAAAAACAAAACATCTCAATTTCTATGACCCTTGCAAGTATTGATTCAAAACAAGTCCATTTTGCTACGCGATTTGAGCAATCTCAAGCAGAATTTTGTGTAATGATTGCGGTTTTGAGAAGAACGGGCAATGATCACTACCTTTGATCTTGAAAACACCTTCGGGTGGATTTTCTCTCACGAGTTTTTCTTGAATATCTGGTGAAAGCGCGTGATCTTCTAGTGTTTGGATGTAGAATCTTCGGCCTGTTCCGTATTTTTCTTTGGATAATGAGAGGTTTTGCATTATGGGCCCGAGCGGGATGGGCCTCATGGAAACCATAGCTAGAGCAACATCCTGCAATAAGTCAACCATATATGACAAGAAAAAGTCAACATTTTGTACGTTGCTTTATCATACAATGGGTCTCACAAATCTATATATTACGTCGTCACATCTTCATATCCCCTTCTTTTCAGATTGATCATTTATTTACGTTAGGGTAAAGTGTACGGATGGTCATGTGGTTTACCAAAATTTTGGATTTGGTCCCTAGCTTTCCAAAAGTACACGAATGGTCCCCGTGGTTTGCACTTTGTAACACCTTTAGTCCTCAGCCAACAAATCTAAAGGTTTTAGCAAGTCCAAGTTAGGGACTAAATGCGTTACAAAGTGCTAACCACAAGGACCATCCATGTACTTTTGGAAAAAGCTAGGGACTAAATGCGTTACAAAGTACAAACCAAAGGGACCATCTGTGTACTTTTGAAAAGCTAGTGACCAAATCCAAAATTTGGTAAACCACAGGGACCATCTGTGTAATTTACTCTTTTATGTTTGGTAAACAAAAAACTAAAGCTATCAGTTTCTTTATAAACAGGCAAAAGACCATTCATTTGATCAAGTGTTTTCAAGATTGTGTCTTGTTCTCTTGATTTAATTATATTAATACATTTTTCAAAATCACCTTAACGTATTTCACCTATGTTTATATTTCAAATCTTTATCAGTTTCTGTGAGATTTTTTTTATATTTACAAACTTACATGAACAACACAGAAAAATAAGCACGTCTAGAGTATAAATATACCTTTGCGGGAGATTGATTGAAATATAATCCACGCATTTGTTGCTTTTCAAACATGAATCCCGTTGGAGGATTGTCTTTCCCGTTTCCGTGTATTAAAAACTTTGATTCCTTCATAAAGAGTTCTGCAGATCCCAACTGTAAAAGGATGTTTTTTTTGTTAGAACAATTAAACATGCAAACAGAAAGGAATAAAAACATAAATTTTGACTTTTGAGGTCAAATTAACAAATTTTCATATTAAACCAAACCAATTTTTAATCTACTGGAACAAAATATAGAAGTGGCAATTTTGACTAAATTAACTTATGAAAGTGTTATATTTGAGTTATGTTTACTCACAAACAGGTCAAATAAGCCAAAATGTGCTAAAAAGGAAACGGGTCAAATGAGTCAAATTGTCAAATAGGTTGACACTTGAAAGTACACGAAAGTGTAAGTTTAGTGCATACAGTTTCTTAATCAATTTATACAAAGATTTATTTATTCGTATTTGAGCATTAGTTATTAAAAAATATACAATAAAGGTGTTTGCGAGGCGAGACGACCCACCGATTCGTTTTGACCCGTACTGAACGTGACTTGTTGCGACTCATTCAATCCATCCAACCCATTACCCAATTTATCCTCCCATCTCACTAACTATAACAAAAACCATATGTGGACCCCGCTTCGAGAAGCAGGAGTACAAACGGATGTCTAACAAAATTCATATCATATTTGTATGCAAAAGTGGCTTGTTTGACCTTTAAAGTCAAAGTCTACATCAACTACAACATGGGAATCATATTAAGTGGCTCAGAATTTCCAAATTCCAATATGACATACTTTAATAGTTTAATGTCACCGAATCAATGTTTATTGTGTCCATAATACACTTATACACATACCTGTTCAGCAAACACATCATAGGGCTTTTGTCCATCAGATACCATAGTACCACATAAAAATATCGCTTTTGAAATCTTTTGTTGAAAATGCTCCAACGCGTAAGAAACACAAGCACCACCACTACTATGGCCTACTAAGATTACCTACAAAATTCACACATATAATAAAAAGTTACATATCATAAATATAAATAAGCAAAAAACAATCTTGTGATGATGGCGAAGGTAAGTAGGGTTGTAAACGAACCGAACAAACACGAACAACTTGTTCGCGATTGTTCGTTAAGGAATGAACATGTTCACGAACGCTTACTAAACGAGATTTCTTGTTCATGTTCGTTCATTAAGGAAATGAACATGTTCATGAACTATTCATGAACACTTACAAAACGTAAACGAATGCAAACGAACACAAAAAAAATGTTCATGGACATAAATGAGCACAAACGAATGTTATATGTACATTTTAAGATAAAATCTGCATTTTTTTTCATCGGAAAGATGACAAAGAATCCATTAAAAATAAGCAAGTACCTAACATAACTATCCGAACATAGTTGACAAAATAATCATAAACATAATTAACACAAAAATTAGGAAGTTTGTGAAGCCGAAATTGAAATTGTCAGATGATAGATGTTGGCAGAGACGTATAGTATAACCATGGTTTCAAATTTTTAAAAACTTAAAACCAATAAAATAAAAATATAACATGACAAAACCTTTAAATGAATAAACACAAACGAACATAAATGAACACATTACGGAACGTTCATGAACATAAACGAATGAATGCAACCTCCGTGCATGTTCGTTTGTTTAACTTATCGAACGAAATTTCTTGTTCGTGTTTGTTCATTTATTAAACGAACGAGCATAAACAAATTTCCCGCCTAACAGTTCGCTGAACAATCAGTTTGTTTATGGCCCTAAAGGTAAGGATAGAAAAATATATTATTACCTTATCATCTTCTGGTAGGTTTTGCAAATAATCGATTAACGGTTTTTGAATATTCCTCAAGCGTAGTCACAATGGTTTGTGTCTTTCAAATCGATACCGGATCCAGTAAGATCTAACGCGGTGGGAATCAATCCCGATTCCTCCAACAAAGCAATAGTTTTGTACCAACACCATGCCCCGAATCCTTCTCCATGTATCAACACAATTTTTTTGGTCTCGAGATTTTCCAAGAACTCAGGTGACTGAATATATAATTAGATTAGAGAGTTAAAAAACAATAATCGAAGTTGTGAAACTAATAATGTAATATGTAATAAAATGTTTTTATATTGTTTACGTTGTGATAATCAGATAACTGATTGCATAGTGGTTGGCATATTCTGATTCCTTGTGTCGATTAAATGACGAAAAACTTTTAAAAAATGGGCTTTAATGTTTATAAAGTAATATAACTAAATTTGAAGTTTAACTCAAGCAAAGTCACATACTTCTATTAACATACATCAAAACTGAGCTACGAAATCCAATCGAAGAACTTAATATCGCAAATTCAAGATAATAAATTAACAAAAAGTTCTATGTGATCACCCCCCCCCCCCCCCCCCCCCCCCTCTCCATACATAGCAATTTTCACCAAAAGCTTGAAAAAGAAATTAGTAATTACCATAAAATCAAAATTTCTACAAAATCCAACAGAAGAACATAGTATGGTAAATTCACAGAATTCATGGTAATAAATTAAAAAATTCTAGATGATCACAATTCTGACCAAAATCTTGAAAACAAATTGCCAAAAAATCAAACTTTCCCTAAAAGATAAACTAACCTGCTTCTAAAGCAAGAACCCTACACCAAAAAGTCAACGCTACAAAAAGGCTACATGATAATCAAGAAAGCCCCCTCTTTAGCCTATTCAATCCCTCAAACATATCAAAAATGACAAATTCTACTTTTCCCCTCACACCTTTTCACCAAACTCAATCATATTAAATAAAAAACCAAATCATACCCACAAAAAAAAACCTTTTTTTTAACCTGTTTCTGCTGTTTGGGGGTATTATTATTATTATTATTATTATTCAAAACCGGATCAGAAACAGGAGTACTCTTGCGACGAGAACTAGTGGATCCAATCCTACGAGACATAGAACCCTCAAACCGTTGAGACGCTTGATGATGTTGAATTGCTAACGAAAGAGCTTGCATATGCAGCAACTCTTCATCGGTCTGCAGCTTCCTCTGCGACCGATTTCCACCGGCAAATCTCCGGCTACTCTTCGACCCATTATGTGTACTCTTTGTTTTGCAACTAAACCGATTACCCATTTCCAATCGGTTGCAAAAAGTGGAATTGAAGAAAGATGTTTATTAAGGGGATTTGAGGAATGAAGTGGGTTGAGTGTAAAACAAAATGATGAGAGCTGGAGGTCATGTGTCTTGCTTGATTCGGGTGTGTAATGAAATAGAGGAAGATTAGGTGAAGGGTACAGTGTGGAAACTTTAATAATAATTGGAAAAGGGGGCATGCTTTGTGACCCTAATTAATGGGTGTGTCTATGGGATTTGAGTTTTGTTTTGAGGGAAAAAGGAGAATCTCATCACCACCTCATTGCATGTTACCTAATAGACATGTTTGGTTTTTGGATTTGCATTGCCTTTAGATTAAGTTGTTAGTTGTAATAATAATAATAATATGTTTTGCAATGTGGGTTTGTAGTATTGTTTAAAAATTTTATTGGTTTCTAATTCATAAGTGTTGAGTAAGAAACTAGTTACTTTAGCATTGTGGGATAAAAGAAAACAATTTATAAAGATGAAATAAGATGCAGCTTTCTTTTCACACCAAATATATTAGCGTTACATTAAACTTTTAAACATATAAATATGCATCGTAAACTTAGAACCTATGATACAAACTACAATGAAGATGATCAAGTTATACATCGTCTTTGTTAGTATATATGAGATTACTCTTATAAACTAGTTGATTTTTATAATGGTTACAAATATATATATATATACTTATACTGACAGTTTTTTCTTAATTTAATTATAATGTATATTTATATAGTTATTAACTTATTTATTATGTCTGCAGAGTGGCGCAACTGTTTTGGCTGATCCATTTTGAAAAATTGGGATGTTACCTTATTCATTAAATGTTATGGCGCACGAACAACCCCTTGTTGCGTAGTTGAATTATGACTCAACGTTATCGTTTTCATAAAAGGAAAAAAGGCTTTCTAAATTTGGTCATTACTAACGATTGTAATGAATATTACTGTTTGTATGATTTGATGTGTTGTACATGATGAAAGTTTGCAAGTACAAAGTCTGGTATATTGAATCCAAAACTAATGTTATTATAGTTTTTAAAATTTTGTATTAATTTTATCGTATTCAAAAATCTTCTGATTGTTTGGATATCAAGATTTCCCTTTTGAAGAAATTATTTATCAGAGTAAATTACAAAAGTCGTCCTTTGTGTTGACCCTATACTGTAAAGTGTCTTTTGTCTTAAAAAATTACAAAAAACATATTCAATATTTGAAACTCTTACACGTTACGTCCTTTAGTCATAACTCAGTTAGTTTTTATAGTTAAATCATGTCACTAAAAAGTACATTAGTCTTTCACCCATTTATCTCCTATATTCTAATAAATCAAATGATATCAAAATTTAAAAACTATATCACCCATCTCTTTCTTTCATCTCTCTCACACTCCTAGCTGACACCCAGGGGCGGACCTACCTTAGGGGAAAGGGTAACCTCCAGTGATAGTGTAAATTTTGAAAAAAATTGACGTTTTTTCGATTTCGTTACCTTTTTTTATAAAACGTTACCCCTACGAAGATTTTCTAGATCCGCTACTATTGCCACCACCTTTCCCGCCGCACGGCCACCTCCATCTGAATCGTAACTACCACCCCCCCCCCCTCTCCAACATAATTAATAACATGACGCAAACAAACAACTGCCCCCACAAAATATGATTATCATAGCAAGTTACAGCATCACCCATAAACACAGAAGCTCCTGCCATTGATGCTCCAAACACAACAATATATGGTTTAAATAGCAAAAAAACTACTTAACAAATCTGCTATTTTTTTGTTTTTATATCATGATTTGACAAGATCATGGTTACCGATCTGAACATATCGCAACCTAAAATCGCTTGCAACCTCCTATGAATTTGTTGGTTTAATTACGGGTCGTCCCCCAAAATAAGACGTTTCATAGCTGGAATCCCAAATCTGTTACAACCTGCAATCTTTAATTACTATTCAAAGCTTTAAAACAGAGGGTTTTTGGTGACTTGTAAAAAATTGGGGTTTTTTTTAGTGATTTCAGAAAGAGAGAGTGTGTGAGAGTGAGAGAGGTTGGTGGTGGATCTGGCCGGAAAATGCAGAGGTAGTTGCGGTGGTGGAAGGTTGTAATGATAGTGGGGTGGGTAGTGGTTCTAGGACAACCGTTCACAAAATTAAAAGATTAATAATTTTATTAATCATATTCAGATTACATTACATAAGCGGAAACTGAAGTATACAGAAACAAATACAATACAAACTGAACAGAGAAACAAATTACAAAGAAACAAAGAAAAATAAAACAAAGGTGACTGAGGCACGTGAAAGACACGCTTCCTTTAAAACAGATTTCGGGTTACCCAGTTAAACCCGTCTGTTTCCCAGGGTACAATAACCTAAGCAGATTGTACTGTCGGGATTAGCCTAGCACCTGAAAAAGTACCTGAAACAAGAGTGTGCAGTGAATCAAAGTTAGGAAATTTGTTGGAAGTGTGTGTTGTATCAACCATACGATTTTCAGTGTGTCTCAAAACAAAGCACAAAGCTTTGTATTTCTACTGGCTAGAATTCGAAATGATCCGTCTATATTGGATACACAATTCAATAAGATTAATTCTGAAATTCAAATGCAATTTGAATTCTATGACTTAATTATTTTCAGGTAAGAACTTGAACAGTCTTTAGCTGACAACACAAAAGAAGACACACACAAAAATAAACTAAAGGCGGCTCCAGGCGATGCGAACGTGCGAAGTGCGCCATTAAAGCGCCACATTGCGCCCATCGCCCTCGTCCCGGTCACGTGCCCAGACGTGGGCGCGTGTCGGGTGGTTCGCACCCTTCTGGCTGCCACTGGGTGTGACTTGTCACATAGGAATACATTTGTGTAGAGAATTATGAATATAAATCAACAAAAGATTTATCTCTCCACCAATGTGGGACAAACACAACTTCCCACACACAAGTTCCAACACACAATTAAAACTTATGATCTCTCATTCATTTTGATTTAATCACTAAATTATTTATCATAATTTCCAACAATGGTGCTGGTGGTGGAAGTTTGTGAAGGTGGTGGGGTGGGTGGTGATGGTGGTGGTGGTGGAAGGCGGTTATGGTGGTGGGTTGGTGGTGGCGATGGTGGTGGTGGGTTGGTGTCCGTGATGGTTAGAAGGTTGTGATGGGTAGAGATTTGTACAATGAGAATCTGTGTGTATATATATATTTTTAACATATAATTATTTTATTTATTACTTTTATAATTATCTAATTTAGTATTTAAAGGAAAATGATTAAAATATCTTTATGTGGGGTTCACTTGGTTAGACTTAACTAAAAAAACTAACTGAGTTATGGTTAAAGGACATCACACGCAAGAGTTTGCAAACATCAAATACGTTTTTTTATACTTTTTAAAGACAAAAACCACACTTTATAATATAGTATCAACATAAAGGAAGATTTTTATAATTTACGTGACAATGAATCGTACAACAAAATCATATATAATGCATATACGTTTTTCTTTTCATGGTGAAATCCCCATTTGGAAGGGGTACTTAACAACAAAACAAGTCAAAAATGGTGTAACTTTTTTGTAGGTGAAAACCTTCAATTTTGTGCATATCTATATATTTGGTGCCTTGATTGCCTTTACTTTTTATGGTTGATAGAGAAGATGGTTAGGCGTTGAATGTTATATTAATTAAGTAATTCTAAAATATAGTCTATAAATGTTATATTAATTAAGTAATTCTAAAATATAGTCTATATGGATATTCGAATAACTCGAACCTGAACTCAAACCCAAACGCTAATCTAAACCCGAACCTAAATTAAATCCGTTTTCTCAGTACCCGGCTACTATCCTACGATGGAACCGAGTTGGTCATCCTCGCAATTTTCTTATAACGCTTTCTCAGGTTTTCAACAAACCGCCAACGTTTTCTCTCAAATGAGCCAACTCCAATCAATACAACAAATGATGATGCGAAACCCGTTCAACTCCCAATTTCAATCTCAACCACAACCTTCGCCAACACCGAGGTCACGACCCAAAAGGCAAAAGCGAAGGAATGTGAGGTGGAAGAACGGGTTCGGTTGAAGAATGAAAAGAACGAATATAAAGATTGGGAGATAATGACAAACGACATAAACTCGTATCCAGAAGAAGACCGAGATATTTTACGAAAAATGAAAGAAAAGATCATGAAAAAGTGGAGTTTTTAGAATTTTTATTTTTTAGGTTATGTTTTTTTAAACTTATTTAATGTTTGGTTTTTAATATTAATGATTTTATTTTATATCTTATTAAATGTTAAAAATTAGAATGAATTAAAAAATAAATAAATTAACTAGGTGAGGTAGGACCATCACTTATTTCCTTGCTTCCATCTTTGGAATGACATCTTACAAGGACTATAACGTGACGCTGAAGTAGATGATCATCCTACAAGGACTACACTCCTATACCGAGTAGCCTAACGTTTAAATAAAATGAATATTGAATAGGCTGATATAGTTGTCCTATTGATATTGAAATTAATGTTGTAATAGGCTTAGAATAATATATTGTAGACTTGTAGTCTTGTGGACTTCTATTCCTTGTAGGGTCTAGGAGAAAGACTTGGAAAGTTCCCTTGTTATAAATTATGGTTTTTAATGTGTGTTTACATGACAAAAGTTCATAATCTAGCTATCCGAAAATTTTATAAACGTTTTCAAATAACAGAAGATCTATTTTAACGCGTTTTTTGATTTATTATTTGAATCATTATTTGTACGGAATTCATTGATGTGTGTTGTGTAGCATGAGATTAGATATGTGTCTAGCATCAATTTCATTACCTTTGTTTGGTGTGACAATTATATCCAACTTCATGTGAAACAATTTTATCATCCTCAAGGCCTCAACCATATAATAATTAGGACAAGAAACTCAAATTTGTAACTTGTTTTTTTATTTTTCAAATTTGTAACTCATTTTTTAGAAGGATACAAATCAATAGCTTGGCGTATAATGCCAAGTAATATTAGAGCACAATTCATTTTCTTAGAAGGATACGAGTCACTAGCTTGTGTTTATTATAATTAGAGTAAATTACTGTTTTAGCCTCTTTGGTTTAGCCAATTTAACCATTTCAGCCTAAAAAGTAATGTTTTGGTATATCAGACCCTGTGGTTGCATTTTATAACGATTTTGGCCCCTTACACTAACTTTGTTACTTTTACAGTTAAATGTTAGGGTAATTAGATCATCATTCACCTTAAAGGCTGTTTTTATAATTACAAAGTTCTTTTAATATTTCATAGATTATTAATTACAATTACTCTTACCATTTCGTTATTTCACGCTTATTATTTAATAAAATACGTTTTAAATATACAAATAAATATGTATTTTCTTTAACCGTTTGTTTTTTATAAACACCGTTTTTAATGATTTGTTTTTAACCTTTTTTAAAATCGTCTATCGTATTTAAAATTTTCATTTTTTGTCCATTTGTTTTTTTTAGATTCACTTGTCTTTTAAGGTTTTTTTAAATAATTCATTTTTACCAATCTTTTTAAAATTGTTTTTTTTTCACTTTGTTAAACAAATCTGTTTTTTAAGTCATTCATTTTTAAATTTTAAAAAAAAGGACATGTATAAAATGTCACACCCCGTACTTTCAACCAAACACCGGTAGGCCCGGGTGGGGAATATCGTGATGTAAGTTGATATCATCATAGTCAATTAAACACAACACAGCGTAAGTCTTGGAGTTTAAATTACTATTACAAACCAAATGTTCAAAGTACAAAAAAATAATATACAGACAGCTTGTAATGAAAGATCTACAGGCGGATTGTAAAATATACAAAAATGTATAACAGACTTTGGGCAGATCTAAGGATTTGCAAGATCCTATTATATCACTACCGAGCAGCTTCCAGCCTATTTCGTATTGTACCTGCATCTTAGTCTTTTGAAAATACGTCAGCTTTCGCTGGTAAATACACCTGGCTAACTCATTTTGAAAACATTTTAAAAAATTAGATTTAAGTGCAGAGGACACAAATCTTTTATAACTTGAGAAAATCAACGTTGTAACCTTGTTAGCAGCATTACATGTTTGTCAATACATATGGGGCCCAGTATAGAGACGGAGCCATGATTAACGTACACACCACTTATGAATCCACGAAGGAGTTATCCCCAACTTGTGGTTAAAAATAATTTAGCATTCGCATCTGTCGGGTGTATGCATACATCCCGTGCTTTGGTCGTGGTCATTCACTAATGTAATGGGCCAAGGATATCCAGGACACGGTCGTTAATCCCTAATGTTTAAGTTATCAAACAAAACTGATCAAAACGGAATATGCAGATTTACTAGCCACAATCCGGCATTCGATTGATCCTATTTCCGACCAAGCGGTAATAATTTACCGTAACCCAAGCCTGTATAGGGAAAATAAGTCAAGAGTATTTACCTGAGCTAGTCTTGATTAAAAATGCAAGATTTAATATTCTCAGCCGTATTCAAAATGAAATAAGTGCATATAGCATTTAAGGAAGGCTCTAGTCTTGATTATGGTATAAACTAACCAATTAAAATGTTAACATTCTTATTTAAGTCTTAGACTTAGACCGACTTGCTTAAAGGATAAAAAACGGTACGATACGCTAGATTAAGCGATGACTGGATAGAATGTAGTTTAAGTACTTAAGACTTGTATAATATGAGTAAACAATTAACATTCTGGAATTTGATATTAAAATGATAAGGTTAACCCGTTTTAGTTAATTTTTCGTAAACTAGTTACATATACTAACCGTACGCATATAAGCGATATTGGGTAACCGGATGAGTCATGAACAAGTTCTAAATGTCATTATACTTCAAATAAGTTGTAATATCAGTAGGATATCAACTTACATGCCCGAAAAGGTTTTGAAACAAAATTATGCCTCATAAGGGCGTTTTGGTAATTATATGTCGTATAAAAGGAACTTGCATGTATTCTGATGTTATAATTATAAACATTCTGTAAAATACTTAATTTGTGATATATTATCAGCAAGATACCACACATAAGTGTGGTTTATTGTTTAAGACCAAACTATGCACCGAAAGGGCATTTTAGTCATTTAAAAGTATAGTTTACGAATACTAAAATCAGTTTATGATCAAAATACTAACATCATAATATGTTAATTTCATTAACATATTAGTAGGTAATTCATTTGCAAGTTCATTGTTGATTAAAACCTTGTTTTATGTAAAAAGGGCATTTTAGTCAAAATTTGACATTTTACGGAACTTGTGCATAAACTCAGATTATGATTATGATCATGTAATATAACCTCAGACGGTTATACTATATTGTATTACGATCATAATGTGACCTTAATTCAGAAGTTAACTAAACTAAGTCGGGTCAGAATCGAAAGTCAAAACAGAAGTCAAGCTTCGCGACTTTCGGTTGCGAACCGACCCTAGGACTGAAATTGACGGATCGAACATGTTCCCACATGTTCTAATAATTATTACCAACTTGTTTAAGTGTCAAAAACATGTTTATAACGTGTATAAACCCAGATTATAATATTTATGAAATCTGACCCGTTTGACTTTTTAAAACATAAACTTTGACCAGTCAATTGACCTAATAAACGTGATCTTTATGAGGTGCCCCTTTAATGGGTTAATACCTTCCTAATTATGATCACTTAGCCATGTTATTTTCGAACAATGGCTGGACCATAATGGTCTTAACCGAAAGTCAAGACATTTGTCGAAAATGCTTGACTTTTGGCTATTATAAGCCTATAAAAAGAAAAGAGCAGAGATAGAGCACTTACAAGTGATCCAAGGGAAACTTAGAACTTAAAGGGAAGCTCCTAAATGGTCAGGAACTTCCAAGAGGGTAATAAGAGAGGAGAAGAGTGAATGAGCAAGGAAATGAGTGAGCTTGAGTTGCTATTTATAGTGCAAGAGGGTGTGAGAAGATGAAGCCAGGTGTTAGAGATGTTGTAGGATCTTTACAAGTGTCTAGCAAGGTGTCAAGAGCTGCAAGATTGTGGCATTTTACAGGAGAGGTGGCATCTTGACAGAATTTTATAGTTTTTACACTTTTAGTCCCTCAAGAATAGTTTTGTGGATTGTCATGAATTGTCCATTGACTTATATCCAATGACATAATGATACAACTTGGTCTTTCGTCCAATACGAGATGTATTGAAGAAGAGTACGAGTAACCGAACATTAACGAGTGTCACACTAGGTGTTCTTACGACTTATAAGCGTTTACTAGCTTAAATGTGAAAGATACGAATACTTATGGTTTAATGGGTTAAATCACCCAAGCTAGTAAGGTTTAAGGTTCGGTGAAGATGTGTGATACTCAAGAATGGTGAATCACAAGATATCACCTTAACCGAGAGTCATTCGGGTTGAAAAATGACTTGGTTATGCAAGAAAAATGTAATAATAAAGTCTAGGGGCCTTAGGGTTATTAGTTGAAAGTTAAAATGGTGGAAAAGTGAAGTTATAGTGACTCGTCGTAAGCTACGGTTGCCAGACCGTAGCTTACGGTTAGTTATAATTTATATCGAACTCAATGTTGAGTCTGATGTTCATTTTTATCGTTCTATGTGGATATAAAATAGGTTGTTGCTTTCTATATCGAACATGAGTGTTGGTGTCGATGTTCGTTTTAATCATTTTCTGTCGTTGTAAAATAGGTGTTGATTCTATACCGAGTGCATGTATCGTTCAAGTACTGTAATAAACCAACCCAAACCGATACTGATCCCAGGCTCACGGTATGTACCGCTGCAACGCGCAAACTATTACCCTAGTTTTTATCAAAAGAGTGTTAAAACAAGAGAATAAACTTAAAATTAATATTTTATTATTATCACATAAAGAAAATAAACTCGAGTTTTAATGAATTTATAATTATTTATATATATAATTTTATTTTAATTTATTTTAAATTTAAGTATTTAAATTAAATTAAATTTAAATTATCTAAATAAAAGTTGAGTTGATGTGACTTAACCACATTAATCCACCGAAGCCCAATAGAAAGCCCAATGGTTGGCCCCACAAATTGGATCAAATCATTCAGCATATTCTTCAATATGCTTTGATGGGCTAATTAGGGTTCCAAAAAATCGACCATATAAAAACCTAACTTGAAGCTTTCAACAAAGCAAACGCCGGAATCCTTATCGTGGGGGGCAAACCGCAGAAGGATCAAGCTCGGCAATATGGTTCGTTATTTACCTGGATCTGTTATTCCGTTTTTTCTAATTCTGTCAGTTGTTTGAATCTGTTCGTGTTAGTTTTCACGATTCCTGATTCTGTTTTGCTGAATTTGTTAAATGGTTGAATTTGTTTGTGTAGACTTTTAAGCGTAGGAATGGAGGACGCAACAAGCATGGCCGTGGTCATGTCAAGTTTATTCGCTGCTCTAACTGCGGAAAGTGTTGCCCTAAGGTTTGTTCTTCTTTGTTTTTTGTTTGTTTTACAGATTTATGAGTTAAATTTTGAAATTCGTTTGATCTAGAGTTTGATTTTTATATATTATAGTTCTTGTTGAGTATATATTTGTGTTGTTTATGATTGTTGATGATGTGTTTG
This sequence comes from Scalesia atractyloides, assembly GCA_947069175.1. NCBI lineage: Eukaryota > Viridiplantae > Streptophyta > Magnoliopsida > Asterales > Asteraceae > Scalesia > Scalesia atractyloides. Next base: position 7,774,132 of record CAMTDV010000001.1, read on the forward strand.
ATTTAGTTTTCATAGTTTGTTTGTTAAAGTTTTTTTTTATAGAATTGTTTTATTGTGAATTTGTTAAACGAAAACTTTATGATGGATTGTACAAATTGGAGTAGTCTCCCATTGTTATTTACGACACGAATTCTATTGTATGAAAGTCTACAAAAGGAGTTCTTCTGTTCAAATTAAAATATAGTTTGCTTTTGATCAAGCCAGGATATGATGCAGTTGTTTTATAGTTTGTGATCACATTTCTATAACACTTTGCAGTAGAAAAGCAATTAAGCTTTTCTAATGGGACGATAGAAGCGGTTTAAGATATTTTTTGTTCAAATTTTGTTTTAAAAGTTTTTTTTTGATAAAACGTGCCGAATACTGCTTGTTTTGAATCAATAAGTTTTGTTATTGAATATTGTTTTTTTTGCAGGACAAGGCTATCAAGAGATTCCTTGTGAGGAACATCGTTGAGCAAGCTGCTGTAAGGGATGTTCAAGAAGCTTGTGCATTTGACCGTAAGGCTGTTTATGTTGTATAAAAAATGTTGTAGTTTTTAGTTGTTATCAGTCATTTGACACTAAGTTTGTCTGTTGTTATTGTAGAGTACACACTTCCTAAGTTGTACTTGAAGATTCAGCACTGTGTTTCTTGTGCAATTCACTCCAAGGTTGTCAGGGTTAGATCCCGTACTGAGAGGAGGAACCGTGAGCCTCCAAAGCGTTTCAGTCGCCCAAGGGTATGATTTTCATTCTTTGGTTACTTTGTTGCACATATTAAACTCATTCCCAATTGTAATTTGAATTCTCTGGTATTATTTGCTAGTTACTTTTGACACGATCAATGTTTACTGTTTAATCTTTTAGAAATCTTATAGTTGTTTTGCGGCAGTTGTTTATTTGCTTGTGTATTTTTTATTGTAGAATATATATTACACACCCTATGATGGTAGTTTTAGTGGGCACAGTTTGTAGCTACACCAATTGGTGGTTATAGTTAGAACACATTCAGTGACAAGGATTTTATGCAAGTTAAATGTTTTGACACATAAGAGACTGGTTAAACAATCTATTATATGGTTTCGTAAAATGGCCAAATGATAGGTTGTGTAACCAGTCATTTAGTTCGCTGGTTGAAATTTTTTTGTTTGTTTTAAAAACTATGTTGTATGCCGTAACTTGCAAGTTATGGCTTTATAGTTTTTACTATATGTTTTAGATTGCATGCTTGACTTTTTAAACAAGACAAGCGTTGTTTGACATAACCAGTTTTATTTTTCACTTATTTGGTTTCTTTCTTTTCAGGATGACGGACCGAAGCCAGGTCAGGCACCACGTCCAAGTGGCGCTGGTGGTCCACCCCCTTCTCGCCCTTGAGTAGAATCTTTGGATTAATGTATGTTTTGGTTTTCCATGTTCTTTCGCATTTTCATTTTCTTATGCTTTTATTAAGAACTTTCTAGTTTTGATCTTTTGATCAGGATTCTGCTTATGTTTTCCTTTTTGTTATGAATTTCTAGCTTGAATGCTATCGATTTTGATTGAATATCAATTATCAAGTAGAGATGGTTTCTGGATTTGTATGCTTAGCACTTGTTTATTATGATATTTTAAATGAAAAAAAAACAGAAATCCATCACCAATTTTCGTATATAGTTGAACTATCTGCTCAATTGTTTGATGTTAAACATCTTTCTTAACCATTGCGAACTTCCTACTGTGGCTATTTTTTGCTTGAATCTATAAAATAAGTTAAACACTGCATTTAGACGCCAACGGTATACAAGCGGTAAATGTCAAATTGGTTCTTCCTTGTATACGAGGAGTGACACCCTACCACTAGACCAATGGGGGTCATTTGTGTTTTCGCGCTTAAAGATGAAACACTTGGTCTTTTTTTTGCACACCATTATAATGAACTTATAAGGAATTATTACTACCCTCAATCATTGTTTTACCGTGCAAGCAATGGCATACCAAAAATGGTTTTTCGTTAATGAGTGCTAATGTACGTCATTTCTGAGGTTTTGTCTATGTTAAGCAGTAACCAACATATGGCCGGTGACTTTTGCACTATGCGTTTAGGCTACGCTGACCAAGCAAAAATAATCTAACGCGATGAACAATGTATGGTATTTAAGTCTTCACTTTAGTGTATATCGCTACGAACAGGCAGACGGAGTCTTTAGCTATTTTTGAGAACATACGATAATTTATCATCATCAAATCCTTAAATGTTGATCTAACCGAACAGTCATTTTACAAGACTTTCCCAACAAGGTCATTGAAAAATGGGGTACTATCAAGTAAGCTGCAAAATCAAATCTGGAACGATCAAGGACAGGACGCCACGACCTTTTGTCGTGGATAGCTCCAGAAAATTCACATATTAGAGTAAAAATCACACACAGGAACACCACTTTTAACTATGGAGTAAGAATAAATAGTGAAGTATCACACTCGCCACTTATTTAAGCTTATAAGATTAGAAAGTATGCAAACTTTTTTGTTATTTATTTTTTGGGAGAAAGTGAAAAACCCATAAATGAACTATTACTTCTTCATATGGATATGGAAACTGAAGCTCAAGCACTTTGAGCTTCCAAAAATGAGTTGAACTCGTCTCTAGCTTTGCGCATACGAGGTGTGATGCATGGAGATGCCGTAGGAGAAGATGTTGAAAACCTTACATGATGGCCATTGTTTGGCTTCTTTTCTCCACCTCCCATCACTTTAAGAACGCCTTTCACATCTTTGTCAAACACAAAAGCGGAACTCACTGGCAAACTCGCATCGTTTCCACTCATTTGTATAAGCTCCATCGGCAAATCAAAGAAATGGTTAGACGAAAAATCACTCCCTCTGTTCAAAATACCCGATGATCTCCAAGACCCACATTCGAATTTCTCAAGAGACACCCTTTGTGAGATAACATGTCCCATTTCTTCAAGTTCATCTCTTCTACTTCTCACTAGCTTACCCTTACCAAACCCCGGAAAGAACAAGCAAAGAGCCCCGCATTTAAAATCCTCGTCGTTACGTTTCTTTGATTCTATGATTCTATTGTATTCACCATTTGATGTAGTTTGACCTCTGGGTGTACTTTCAACACTCGCATTAATAGTGCGAGTTTTGCTAGAAGTCACACAGATATCAAACTCATCATATTGACCAGATGGTCTTCCTTCGCCACAGGACTTGCTTCTTTGCAAGCTTTTCTCACGAAGCCAAATAAGACGAGAGAGAGCCACCAAGTGTTCATGAGTTAGGGATGCTTCGAGTGCTTTATCGTGATCCTTGGGTTTTGACTTTGGAATAACTCCACGAGGGGATGAACAAGCCGAATTTGGGAGACTGGTGCTAAGAAACTTGTTCTTTTTTGGTAACGAAGGCAATGGTTTATTGGTGGTTTGCAGTTTAGGGCACCCGAAACATGGATAGTCGGTAACTTCTTTCATGGATACTGGATCTACTGAAATTTGTATTTCCTTCTCATCAGTCGCCATAACCGCAGAACACTTAATACTTAGAAGCTTTTTTTGTTTAAAAGCTTGAACATATTAATGCATTTATATATGTGAGAACGAACCTGATATTAGAATGTGGATGGCATGATTTAAAGTAGTGATTAACATGTTTTTGTAAAAACATATGAAGATGATAGAAGACTTCAAGAAGTCAATGGATTACTTGTTTGCACAAAGTGATGAACCAATTATTATCTATTTATTTTAGTCAACGCCAAAAAATATTTAAACTTATACGCAATAAATCGTGTACCTTTTATTATAAGTCAAATGGACCATTTTGAACTGAAGATATAGTTATAAAGTACAAAATGGGCCATAATTGTTTGGGCCTAAAGCCCAAGCTTTTTCTACAAAGTTACTTCATTATTCAAACAACAAAAAAGGCCTTCAGCATTTGCTGCATCAGAAGATCACAACCCAACACATGTTTTACTATCAAAATGAGTCTTCTCCCAAACCACATCATCTTCAAAATCCAAACTCCTACTCATTACCTGCTTCATACTTCGAAGGAAACTCGATCTTTAGCGCATATTGCAAGTCTTGTACAATATTGAAGTTAGGTGTATAATGAGAAAATTCATATTCTTGTTGTGTAGTTGATGTTTCTGTTGGACAACTTCCGCTTTTCCTAGCAACGAGTGCAACTCCAAACCTGCTAAATGACTGACTGAATATCAGCTTCAAGTCCCAAAGAAAATAAAACCGCTTTGTATGTTGAGTTCCACCATGAAGTGTGTCTCAATGAAGTCTAATTGTGTAAAATCATTGCAACTTAGATTTAGTTCTTGTAAGTTGGATGATTCACCGATGTCAGATGAGATTTCTCCATCTTTCAAATGGCAGCTACCGAGATCCAACTTTCGTAAGCTATGTGTCAATTGTGGGAACACTAACCAGAACCAAAAACTAGAATGTTGTATAATATGCCAATCTCTTCCACACACAACTTTACCGATGAACTGAGAGATAGACAAATGGTCTAGTATCCTATTTCAAGTGTCTTGAGTGTTCCCATGTGGATGATTGTTGGAAACATTCTAAGCTTGCAACAATCTGATACACTTGCATATTCAAGATTTGTATGTTTTCCAAGTGATGGGTGAATTTCTTGTAACTCTGAGTGTTAACTTTTGAAGACACGGGAGTCCATCAAAATTTGGTGTGCCGAGTAGATTCTTCATGTGTCGGAGCACAACCACTTTCAAATGAGGTAGATGCTAATTAATATATAAAAGCATATGCATGTTAATATCGTAGCTTATATTAGTAGATAAGTGACATCTTTTAGAGATATAAATAGGCTCAAATTATTGGCACACTCAATATGCCTATTTGCACACTTTAGGGTTTATATACGCTGCGTATAGGGTTGCATAAAAATCAGTGTCTGACTGATGTCAGTTCTGGTCTGGCTGCTCCTATAAGCCGCGTATAGGCCTATACGTAGCGTATATAAAGGGTTTTTTTTAAACCGCTTTTATATACACAGCGTATATTTAAAGGGTCAAAAGGACAATTTTACCCCTGGTTTGGGCTACGTACAACCCTCAATCCAGGGATAAAATTGTCTTTTTTACTATACGCCATGTATAGCCCTATATGTGGCGCATATATGGGGCAAGTTTGATAAAAAAAGACCATTTTACCCCTAGATTGGGGGTTATACGCAGCCCAAACCGGGGATAAAATTGTCTTTTTGACCCTTTATATACGCCGCGCATACGCCTATACACAACGTATATAAAGGGTTTTATTTTTGTTTATTTTTTAATAAACATTTAGACATTATGAATCGTTTTAGCAAGGTTTTATAAAACAATAAGTTTTCTATTTTAAATAAATAAAAAGTAAGTATTTCTTACAAACATTTTTATACAACATTAATCCTTTTTATACGATGAATATCGTATCGTATAGGTGTAGTATAGGTCACGTATTGACCTCGTATAAACTTATAAGTGTGATATCGTATCATATAGTTTAGCAGAGGTCCCGTATAGGTGTAGTATCGTATATTATAGGTCTCGTATAAGCCTCGTATAGAACTATAGATGTAGTATCGTAGGCATATACAAGACCTATAAGGGACCTATACGAGACTTATACTATACTATACGATACAATACGATACGATACTATAGGATACGATATAACACCCGTATATGCCTATAGGTGTATTATAGGTCCCATATTAGGTTCTGTGTAGGCCTGTAGGCATATACAAAACTTATAGGGAACCTATATGAGACTTATACTATACGCTATACGATACGATACGATGCAACACGATACGATACTATAGGATACCATACAACACCGGTATAAGCCTGTAGGTGTAGTATAAGTCCTTTATAGGCCTATAGGTGTGGTTTATGTCACACCCCGACCCGCAGCGGAATAAGAGTCGGGGCATAATTGGGTTATCACCAAAGCTCATGATATTTACTAATATGTTTCATATTTATTTAAGTCAAAATTACATTCTCAATAATCCAAACTTGTCCATACAAATACAAAGAAAAATAACCAACTAAACAATTCCAAGCTCTAAATCATTTTTTTCTTCTAGGCCAATCCTATGTGTTTCTTGCTGCAGCTGGTTCACCTGTATCATGTGTAAAAATGGGGGATTTTGGGTCAACATAAGTTGGCGAGTGAACCTTGTTAGATAAACATTTATTATTGATTTTCTTGTTAGTTTATCAATGAAAAATTGTGCAATAATCATAAGTGAGCAAATGTAAATAATCAAATAGTAGCAATAACAATCACAAACTATAACATACAATAACATACAATAACATACCAACATCATACAATAAATAACATGAATGTAACTGTGCGATCAAGGCTCAATCAAACGGAGCCGATCGTATTGCATGTACTGAAAATGATAAATGTCTGTGCGATCAAGGCTCAATCAAACGGAGCCGATCGTATGTTGGCACGCCAGGTTCACGCTCATAATGTAATGGGGAACATGCTCAACGCTCATAATGTAATGGGGAGCGGCGGCCTATGAAATTGCATGTACTGAAAATAATAAATTAAATCTAACAATAATCACACAAACAGTTGAAACAAACTGAATACACATTTGTTCATGATATGATGTATGCACAATGATTTAAATATAATAAATAGCAAGACACATGATACACCCCAAAAACGTGATTAAAACGGAGAATTTGTAAAGATTCACTCACATTGGGTGCGTTGGATTGGAGATGGTGAGATGCGCACGAGTTGGAAGAGCTGAACAACGAGAATTAACTAACCTAAATAATAACGGAAAATATAGTAAATGAGTGGATTTTATTAAGAATTTTAATAGAATTTTTAGATATATTTTTTGCGAGTTTAAGGCTATTTCCTATCTTTAAAAGCATTATTTTTAAGTATTTTTAATTGATTTTTAAATTAAATTAAATAATTAAAAATATAAAAATATGTTGACTTTTTGGGTTGACCGTTGACTTTTTGACTTTGACTGTTTGACCGGTTTATTGTGTAATTGAAATGCGCTGGGTGAGGCTCGAACCCGAGACCTCCCGTACGCGTGCACGCAGCTCTACCAACTGAGCTACGTGTCTAACCCGAAATAATTCTGTTTTTAATTATACTTATATATTAACTCAGCTTATCCAAAATTCTTTTATTTTCAAAAACATTTTAAATCATCGAGCCGGTGTCACTGACAGGTCTCAAACCCGGGACCTGTGCTTTAACGTTACACACAGTCCACCGCTGGACTGTGTGTCTAACTTGGTTAATATACACATTTTTATTATACTTAACAACTAACGTAAGTTAACCCGGTTCAGTTAGAAAAATAAAACGTTTTTATTACAGAGAGGGTGCGTGTATCAGGGATCGAACTCGCGGCGTGCGCGTATTATTTGCACACAGTCCACCACTGGACTGTGTGTCTAACCCGTTTAAAATACCAATTTAATTATCCTTATAATGTTAGCACAGTTCATCTTCTCCGTTAATTTTTACAGACAGCAAATTACCCCTCTGTTTCTTGTTTTAAAACGACTAACACATTCATAAGACTAAGATGAAATGACAAAGACGGTGTTGGAAACAAACATACCGGAGGAATAATTTAACTCAGAATTCCGGCAAGGCGTCGGCTCTGTTTTTATGAACTTCAACTGAGCAAGAAAATTATCCGTTTTGATTAGCTAATCGTGGAATTGAAATGCTAAACAAACGTTAACAGGGTGTTTAAATGTCCATACCGTTTCACAGCTGAAAATAAGGATTTCCAGAAGTTTTCCGGCGAACTAGAATTATCCGATAACAGCGTCTGAATTTGATTTCAATTGAAAGGTCTGAGTTAGAAATAGCTTAACAATTGATAGACCACGACGGTATTGAAAGACTTACCGTTTTGATGGAGAATACGGTTTTCCGGCGACTTGCAGAAACTTTCCGGCGAGTAAAATTTGGTTCTCCGGCGGACTGAAACTTGTGCGGAAATGTAATTGAGAGTCTGTAGATTATGTTTGAGTCGCGAAAGAGTACAAATATGGAAGTAATACTGGAATTGAAGATTTTCGGTTATAAAAACCGATCCACTTCTAGAATTCAAGTTCATTCAAAGCAATTTGATTGACGTCGGTATATCGGTTAAACTCAGTGAACCGCGAATAATCAAATCGTCTTTGGGCGTTTGATGACCGATTTCAGTTACAGTTGGCGTAACCGGATGATTTATGTTGGTCTATAAAACTCATTTGTTTCCTAGAGTTGACAGAAAACAACAAGTGGCGGAGTGGTTATGCGTGTGTGTGTTAAGTCTTTGAGTTCTCTTCCGGCTGACCCGGGTTCGAGTCCCGGCAGCCTCATTTTATTTTTACTTTTTATCAATTATAACTTTTATAGATTAGTTTGTTTATTAATTATGTATCATTAAAAATCAAAATAGGCATAAATACGCAACGAACATTTATAACTTGATATTCGATTACAAATGGAGCGGGTTTGGAAAACCCGTTTTCGACAAATGTTACAGTTTAGGTGCCGTATAGTCACATATGCACATACACAACCTATAGGGAACCTATACGAGACTTATACTATACACTATACGATGTGATGCTATACGATACAGTAGGATACCATACAACACCGTATAGGCCTATAGGTGTATTATAGGTCCCGTATAGGCCTATACGCATATACAAGACCTATACGAGACTTATACTATACACTATAGGATACGACACGATACTACATCCATAGGCCTATACGAGGTTTATATGAGACTTATACTATATACGATACTTAAAAAATGTTTTTTAAGTACTTATTATAGAACTTTGTTAAAACAATAAATAATATACAAAAATTTTTCCTAAAAAGACACCCTTTATATGCGTATAGGCCTATACAAACACAATAAAAAATACAATTTTTTTTATAAAGGGTATAGGCCTTTATATAAGCTGTGTAAAGACTTATACTATATATACACGCGTATAGGCCTATACACAACGTATATAAAGGGTCAAAAAGACAATTTTACCCCTGCTTTGGGTTGCGTATAACCCCTAATCCAGGGGTAAAATTGTCTTTTTTACTATACGCCGCGTATAGCCCTATATGTGGCGTATATATAGGGCAAGTTTGGTAAAAAAGACCATTTTACCCCTGGATTGGGGGCTATACGCAACCCAAACCAGAGGTAAAATATGCTGCGTATAGACTTATACGCAACATATATAATGGGTTTTTTTAGAAACATTTATACAATATTAATCGTTTTAGCAAAGTTTTATAAAGAAAGAAGTTCATTATTTAAATAAATAAAAAAGTAAGTATTTCTTAAAAAACTTTTTTATACAACATTAATCAGTTTTGTACGATAAATATCGTATCGTATAGGTGTAGTATAGGTCACGTATTGTCCTCGTATAAATATGCTTATAAGTGTGATACCGTATCGTATACTGTAGTATAGATCCCGTATAGATGTAGTATCTTATAGTATAGGTCTCGTATAAGCCTCGTATAGAACTATACAAGACCTATAAGGGACCTATACGAGACTTATACTACACTATACGATACGGTACTATAGGATACAATACTATAGGATATGATATAACACCCGTATAGGCCTATAGGTGTAATATAGGTCCCGTATAGAACTATAGGTGTGGTTTAGGTCCTGTGTAGGCCTATAGGCATATCCAAGACCTATAGGGAACCTATACAAGACTTATACTATACATTATACGGTACAATACGATGCAATATGATACGATGCTATAGGATACCATACAACACCTGTATAATCATATAGGTGTAGTATAAGTCCTTTATAGGCCTATAGGTGTGGTTTAGGTCCCATATAGGCCTATAGGCACATACTACACCTATAATCCTACGTGGGACCTGTACTACATCCATAGTCCTATACGACTCCTATAAGTTTATACGGGACCTATACAAGAATGATACTACACCGTATGATATGATACTATACAATACTACACCTATAGGTCTATACGAGACGATACTACACATATATGCCTATACATGACTTATACTATGATGGAGAGGGTGAAATGCGAGCATTAATGATCGTATTCTATGTGTTTTTAGTTGGTTTCAAGTGGTTATATGCGTTGAATGAGATAACTACGAGAACTGGTGGTTTTGAAGGTTAATCACTTAATTCGGTAGAGTTAAGAAGGTTAGAGACACTGCGGAACATCCGTGATGGATTTGCGAAGCAAACGATACTAACCGGGACTTGTTTGGGCCAAGATATAACCCAAAAACACAAGAAAAAGGAAGGACTAGAAGTTGAGGGGCTTACGGGTCATTAATGGAAAGTTACTATGGAAGTGAGAAAGATGATATCAAACACGCCGTAGCTTACGGTTATGCGACCGTAGCTTACGGTGTGTTTGATTAAACGACATAGTAAACAGAGATGTTTGACCGTAGGTTACGGTATGTAACTGTAGCTTACGGTCTAGTTACATAATGACCAGAACCCTTGGACCGTAGGTTACGGTGTAAGACCGTAGCTTACGATCCAGCAGAAGTCTATCAGAAATTACTGACCACAGCTTACGGTCATTAACCTTAGCTTACGGTCAGGATAATGGAAAAAAAAGACGTGTGTGCAGTTATGCATGTACATTAGGGTTATTATTAGGAGGTCTTGACTTAGCATCATATCAAGGACAAACAAAAGACTTATAAGGCTCTAAAGTTCGAAGCTTTCCACTCTCAATCATCACTGTTGTCCACCAAATCAAACATCATGATCATGAACTCATCAATTTCTCAAGCGTTCGAAGGTTGTTTGTGCGAGATGAGCGGCTAGTTTTCTTATGGTTTCCTCCGGATGGAGGGTTGATGTAAGTTAGATACTTTTATATGTTTTTGACAATTGTTTGAACTCGGTGATCTAAGCATTCGATGCTTTTCACCTTTGATTTGATTAACTGATTGTAATTGATTGCATTTTCTTAAACCTTAATCTTTAATCATTCAATTCCCGAGATTCTAGGAATTGGGATATATTTGATGTGGGATTAGGGTTAGTAATTGTGATTGGTGTTCATGTGATAACCTTCTGCTAGTTATTAACCGGAGTAATTAGTCGGTGAGCATCACAACTGGTTAATTAGGTTAATACTTATGTCCATGTAAGTGTTTTGATTAAACATATAATCGTAATCTAGCTACCAATCTGAAATTCAGAGGAACCATTGTTCTTCCTATTGATAAAAATCTAAATTTTAGTGTGTTAATTTAAATATCAACAAAATTCACCGCCAAGTTTTCTTTTCAGTAGTAGTTACTCGATACTTAATATTACAACACTTTCCACAATCCTCCTTTGTTTCGATACCAAACTTATCCTATCTACATAGTTTAGTTGGTTTTTGCATGTTCTTCACGACAGACATCAAAATGACACTGTTGCCGGGGAGGCGTGCGCAACGTGTTTAGTTAGCATATAATAAATTAAAAAAAATAGTTTCATTGTGTTTCGTTCAGAATTACGCGAGGTTTCTTTTGTTTGTGTTGTGCAGGTGATCTCTTCTTTGCATGCATTATACTCGAAAGTCCGGGCAGTCTTCACCGTTAGTGTTTGATCCAGAAATAGAAAGGACGGTTCGGCATACCCGAGTACTGCACTGCGAAAATTGAATTCTGCAATCACCAACACCAACAACAAAGATAATGGAGAGCTCAAGTAAATTTGAGAATCAATCAGTCACTCCATCTCAGCAGAATCAGTTCTCACCGACACCCACTTAGCCTGCACCAAATACGACCATACCATCTCAACCACCATCACAATCTACCCAGCCTGCTACTACACATGTACCACCGATGCCACCACCACCATTTCCTAATCTCAACAATCTCCCACCTTTTCCCAATCAAAATTATTCCCAAACTTCTAATATCCAGCAATCCTCACCATATGTGAGGATTGTCACCGATGACAGCGTTATTCCGCCTACTCAGATGGGACTATCTAGCCACGTTACTAACCTTCCTCCATCAACCCAACCGATGTACTACCAATCCTCATAGCAGCAACAACAGTATTCTGCTAGAACTTCAGCGTTTGAACAACGGGATGGTGTAGTGGATTCGGGGAGTGGATTCGAAGCATATGAGGAATATGGTGGAAATCAAGAAGGATACAATACGGGATTTAGGTCGGGTGACGGGGTAAGTTATGAAGCGTCGGGGTATCCACAACCAGTTAATGCTCCTGAACCAGTCAACCAGCTACCAGTTAATACTCGACAGATTAATGTACCAGTCTCATAGGCACCCCAACAAAGGCCGGTTCCTCCAATACCACAGCAAATTCCGGTACAACAGATGCAAGTTTCGCAAAGACCACTTCCCAGGAATATACCTCCACCGATCAACCAACTTGAAGGTATTCCAAGGAGATATGATCGGGGATCAGTGAGGGGCATTGAGAGTCACTTTAAACCGGCTATCGCCAATAATCCCTCACCAGTAGTCATCCCTCAATTACGAGGTCGAAAAAACTTTTTGGATGGTATAGTTCTCACGGTTATCACAATTCAAGATGGTTCTCATTTTAACCCTTCCCTATATATATAATGAAATAAGGCAACGAATTGCAATAATGTTAGACATGTATCTATGACTTCAAACCACTACACTAAGTCAACCTCACAAAACACTATGACCACCACTTCCTTATCATTTGTCACAAATGAAATCATAGTAAATAAATAAAAACCACTACACTTAGGCTTTTGTATAAAAAGAATCCTAAGTATATGATACTTCGTTGAGTGTTGTTAGTAGTCGTTTTCGGATCACGAGTAGGAGCTTGAGTAGGGAAACTTTACGTCAAATTGTCGTAGATAGTTTTAAGTTATGCTCTTGTTTAAGTTTATGTTTAGTTATTTATTATTTTTTTAGTAGTTAATATTAATATTATTATTAGTAGTAATATATTATTAATAATGGTGTAAGTATTATTTTTAGGTACTAGGGTTATGGTCAGGGGCGGGTATTGGGTAGCCTAACCTTAGTTAGGCATGGACTGATCAACCATGCTTAAACAAGGCAACGTTAACTTATATCCAACCACAATAATTACTAGTTAGGTGTATCATTACCTAACCTAGGATTATGTAATTGTGTCAGGACCTTGAGACATTACCCGATCGGACTAGCAGCTGTTAAGCAATTGCTAATCAGGTGAGTCATCATACTCGTCTTTTAAAATTGTGATAGTATACTCGTCCGTAACTAGAAGACCAGTATGTCCCTTGTACGGTGGTTTGTGACAAGTCAAATGTGGCCTATAAAGTTTAATGAGGCCCAACCTGATTATGATGCGGTCATAGACCCATATTGTGTATGCATATAATGTAAACTGTGGTCTGTCTTTATAAAACTGTATAGTATGAGCTCACCGGTATATAGCTGACGTCGTTTTGAGTATACTTATCCCAGGTGAGCCGTGAGGAAAGCTATAGGAACTACTTAACAGTTGTGGAGTTTGGAAGATCAAGGAGTTCTTAGTTGGTAAAAGTTGTAAATATATAAAGTGTTGTACTCAGACTATTATAAGTTTTAATGAAAGTTTAATTTGCTTCTGCTGTAAGTGTATCAATTGTACATAATCACCCGGGTTACAGGTGAGGGTGTTACATCCTATGCGTGTAAGAGTCATCAGATGCAGGGGTCATGCGCTCCAGCATGTCATGCATTGTCTATAAATAGATTAGTTGGAGCACATGACAACATAACTTTCACTTTTGAACTTGGATAGCTTTTGTCAAAATTGTATTGTCCTAACTGTTATGCTGCCAAAACCAATACAAGAGGATATATATTGAAAGATCAAGTATTCTTGATCAAGTGTTCTTATGCTTTGAATTGGATTCCGCACTTTTCATTGTTATTTCAGTCAACACAAACGATCCTACAAAACACCCGGAACACATTATGTTCCACCTAGGTAGAATTTTGTGTACACCCTACTAAAGACTTCAAACGAGATGGGGTATACACCTCAAATGTTGTCTATCGTGATGTGTTACGTGATGGATGAACCACTTGTGAGTGAGAACGTAATGATTTTTTATGCATCTGATGGTTTACGACATTACATTCTAAATTACATGATATTATTACTTTACACACTTTAGTCACTTTCGCAAACTTATTCATGCATCTCTTATAGAAAGATTAGGAATTCGTTATGGATGGGACAAAGAGCAAACCGGAAGGTGTGTTAGGTATCTACATATATATATATATATATATATATAGGGTAGGGATTGTAAGAGAAGTCCACCCTATTTGAGAAACTTGAGAAGCATTCTGGACCACACATTTCTCTAAGCTTTTTGTAATATACACATACGTATAGTTTAAGATTCACTATATACATATATGTATATGGTCAAATCTTGAACTATACACATATGTATATAGTTAATTTTAAACTATACATATGTATATATTACGAAAAGCTAGGAAAAATGTGTGGTCCAGAATGCTTCTCAAGTTTCTCAATTAGACTAATGTTTCTCACATGATCCTAAACATATATATATATATATATAGTGGGTGTGTGTGTGTATAGGGAGGGGTTCGGCTACAAAGTGCAAATTTCCAAAAAAGTGTAAAAAGTCATAAAACACTATAATTTCAGCCATAAAGTACATTTAAACCCACAAATAATAGAGTGAAGACTACTAAAACACCATATTTAAAACATAATAGTCCATAAAAACTTCAGACACACAATTGTAGAACTATGAATATAAAATACAACATGATAATCAACAGAAAACACAATAATGTTTGTCATTCCATAATCAGAGTCTTATCATCCAAAACACAAAACACAAAACACAACCACATATATGATGTTTTAGTAATCTTCATTTTGTTATTTGTGGGTTTTAATTGTGTTTTATGGTTGATATTTTAGTGTTCTCTGACTTTTTACACTTTTTAGGAAATTTGGACTTTGTATCCAACCCCTAATATATATATATATATATATATATATATATATATAGGTGAATTATATGGAGAAATCTCAAGTGAGTTACAAAAACTCTAAAAACCTAATCGATAGACATTATGCTACCACCTGTTACACTTTTTCGTGGCAACATTTTCTAACACTAATACACTTATCGTAACAGTGGAGAGAGGAGAGAAAATGTTTTACATTTTTTAGTTGTTCACATTTTTAGCTCACCTCAACACTTTTTTATAGTAGTTATTTTAGATTATATGAAGTGTATGGATTTTAGAAATTACAATTTACGACGTTTTTATTTTGTAATATGCGTAAAAAACATAGTACATTTTTTTACAACAGGATTCTATGAAACAATGCAGATCTCACACTTTTTGTGTCAGATAAGAGAGAAGAGAGAAAAGTGTAAAGTTATATTTTTTTGTCAAATTGTAGCATTCTCTAAAAAAGTAACTTTTTGTATACTTTTTAATAGTAACCCATTGATCACATTAGATTGATGGTGGATATGAAGTTTTCTGGGTTTCTTTAACTCAAGTGGGTTTTTGATTGATCCTCTCCCTATATATATAACATGATAAAACACACGTAACCATGATACTTGCATTATTTTTTTTCAGTTCCTAACTACTGATTTTTTAGTTAAAGAAGAGAAGATAAAAGAAACTTATAATCCAAAGAATGTAACAATCAAACAAGAAGAGAAACAAGAAATTCCGTGGATTTCTCTTGATGAGAAATAATCGTGTGAAAGTATAGATGAGATTATTGAGATGTGCAAGGCGTATCGCTAAATTTATCTCATCATTAATGCAAAGTAGTTAATTCTTGAGCTGTTAATTTTCAACTTTTATGTTAAGACGTTTTTTACTTCTGTGTGGTACTTTATTACATCAATAATTTTTTTAATTACTGGATAATTTAAATGCTAAATCTATTAGTTACTAGACATGTTTAACGCTTATAACATATATCCATCACAATTATGATTGTATGAATAATAAAATTATTAGAAATGAGTAGCACAATACAAAGTGTCGTTTGTTGCATCTTCGTCCACCCTACTAGTTTATCAGGTTATATCTTGAGTCCACTCAGGTTTTCGTCACACCATGTGTTACGTTAGACCATGTTCAAATCTTGTGATGACAAAACGTCTGTCAAATGGCAGTCGACGGTAGGCTTTCAAAGGGGAATACTCAAGCCAAACTCTGCAGTCAGCGTATGCTCGATTAATATAACATAATCTGGCCGTAGTAGGCAACAAAACTCAACAATTTAAAGAGTGAGATGACCTAACACCAGAAAGTTACCGTTCAGAAATATATATATATATATATATATATATATATATAGTGGAGAGTTCAAATGAGAATTTTTTTTTGTAAGAATAAAAAGAATAACTTTTAAACCAATAGAAATTCTCCATTTACTTCATTTAATGTGTGTATTTAATATTATGAAAAAGGGCATATAGATAAATCTATAATTGTCATTAATTAGCTAATTAATTAAACTTGTAACTCATTTTTAATATAATTTTTTCAAGATAAAATAATTTATGGTGAAGGACAATTTTCGATATGTGTAGGATAAATTTTAGTATGTGTAGGATAAATTTTGAAATGTGTAGGGTATTTTTACATGTGTGTAGGGTAAATTCCGACAAGTGTAAGATATATGTAGGATAAATTTTGAAATGTCTAGGATATAATGTTTTTGTTTTATTAATGAGAGATAACATAATTAATAAAAGGAGTTATAAATTATTTATTATTTTACCATTATGCCCTTTTTTCTCATATTAAATTTCTTCTCAAATAAACCTTCCCATATATATATATATATATATATATACATATATATAGGGTTATCTTGAGAACAAAGATTTTTGTGAGAACATTAGGAACAATTTCCATCCATAGATCATTTTAAATTAAGGCTTAAGATTAGAGGGGTTTAAATGAGGAGAAAATCTAAGTTAAAAAACTAAAGGGGTATTATTGTCAAAACTCAAAACATAAAACACAAAAGCCCCTAAAAAATCCTTTAGTCGATCCCTATGTAAAAAAAAGCCCTTCAATTTCAATAGATCTCTGTGTAAACAAATCCTCCAATCAGTCTTGATTTCAACCAATTCCCCTTCAATTCAAGTTGATCTCTATGTAAGAAAACCTCCGATAGTCTCGATCTGAACCAATTTAACTGGTGAGTTCCTCACTTTTGTCAATTTGTTGTGTGTTTTGAGCTTTCTAGTTCAGATTTTTGCCCTAGTTTAAGGAAATCGGTCAGTTTGCAGTAAATTACGTTAGATTAGCAACGATTTATCGGTAGAGAACCGAGAACTATACATGATCGTTGTGTTGTCGATTTGTTGTGTGATTTAAGCTTGCAAGCTTCAGTTTTTTGCCCTAGGTTTAGTAAATCATTCAGTTTGTACTAAGATAGGTTATATTATGCAATGTAGATCATTAAAGAATCATAAATTGTTTGTGATCGTTGTCTATTGTGCATTAAGTTTTATCAAAGTTATTGTTGAATTCGTTGTTGTGTGTTAGCGGTCTTAATTGACTTCACAAAGTTGGTAGGGATTGAAATATGTCCAGTAGTATGATTTGTTTGATAATGATGTTATTAATCATATTAGATGTTTGGGTCGGCTGTGAATCGGTTTAACTGGTGAGTTGTTTCAGTTTTGTTGTTTAACCGCTGAGTTCTTTAGTTCATATTAGATGTTAAATGGTTGTTTTTTTATTAATTCACGATTCATTGTTCTATTACTAGTATTAGATGTGAATGAAGAATGCTTATTGTCAAATCGGTATTTAAAGTATGAAACGATTCACTTTTTGTAAGTTCTGCAACGTCTGTAAGTACTAATTCACGATTCATTGTTCTATTACTAGTATTTGTTGATGCTAATGTTGCTTAGGGTATCTAAATGATAGATGTAAAGATGCTATTGTATATATAGAGATGGTGATCTTGTTGCTATCTTACTGAGTTTAGCTTTATATTTACTGATGACATGTTTTGAACTAGGGTGTTTTTGGAAGTTTGTAGGTGTTTATCAAAAAGTTTTGAGAAAGAAAAGGGAAGAATGAAAAGTAAGAAATTTACACATGTGTAAATAAGTTGTTTACACATGTATAAATCATCTTAATTGCTATTCCCTTTGTGTAATTAAGCAATTTACACATGTGTAAGTAAGTTGTTTATGCATGTTGTTTAATTACATTCTATTATTTAAACAAGAGCATCAAGGAATGGTGAACAAAAATAGAAAAAAACCAATGGTGAACATGGTTATGGAAAAACAGTAAAAGAAACTCCAATTGGTTGCTACACGTGAAGGTATGTAATATAAAAAATATGTATTAGCTAAAGAATTATATACATGAAGGTTTACACATGTGTAAGTAGTATGTTTACACATGTTTAAATCGTCTAAGTCAAGATTGAATATGAGTGATTAAGAAATTTACACATGTGTAAATAATATGTTACACACGTGTAAGTAATCTGTTTACACATGTGTAAGTCATCTTAGTCAATATTGAATTTGAGTGATTAAGCAATTGACACATGTGTAAGTATGTGTAAATCATTTTAGTTAATACTAAATTTGAATGATTAAGCAATTTACATGGGTGTAAATAAGTTGTTTACACATGTGTAAGTAATCTGCTTGCACATTTGTAAAGTATCTTAGTTAATATTGAATTTGAGTGACTAAGCAATTTATACATATGTAAGTAAGCAGCTGCAATACTGCTACGAATGCCTATTAAAAATGTTGTTTAAAATTGTTTCTTGTTTATGGAAATGGAAACAGGAGGCAAAAAGAGGAAAAAAAGAAAAAAAGGCAACAAAAATAAAAAAGAAAATAAAGATGAAACGGGTACAAAGAAGGGGAAGAATAAGAAAATTGATGCCGATTGGGGTTGTTGTAACTAGGAATATGAAGATGCTCGTGGTTAGTTTGTATATGGCTGATTGGGTTAGGTTATGTAATGACCAGTATCCGTTTGATCTTGGTGTTATGCATTTTTTACAACAATATCATATGCTAAAATATGAACACGACTCGTGTCGATTAACCTGTCATAATCTGGCTCGTCAGTTTCATCCTACCAAGTCTACATGCATTCGAAATATATTTTTTTATCTTGAAATTTGGTATCAAGGAAGTACTTTTTTTACAAAGAATATAGAACAACACTTACACATGTGTAAATCTGAACAGGATAGGATGCAAGCAATTCGTAGTTACACATGTGTAAATCTGAAACACTCCCCTATATATATATATATATATATATATAACAAGACAATAATATATAAATTATAATTTTAAAAGGCTTTGACTGACAGAGTGACAGACTTGACAAACAGATCTTTACTTTGGAACCAACAAACTACTCGACAAACACAAGTCACCCCCTTCCTCGTTCCCAAAATACACACTCTCTCTATCTCCATCTCCCACCCTTTCTATCTCCAATGTCCAACAGATCATCCCACAAATCCTTCTTCATGCCAATGCTTTGTCGTTTCTCCCTAAACGACACCGTCAACCCACCCAAACTCACCAATTCCATCACCGCCGATCCTTCTTCACCCAAACTCACCTGCATCGGCCAAATCAAAAAGCGCTCCACCACCACCACCACCACCACCACCACTACCAACAACAACAACAACAACAACAACCGCTTCCTCGTGTGCCACTTATCTGATTCCACCGTCACCAAAACCTCCGGCCACTCCAACCGTTACACGAAGCTCAACAAACTCTTCTCTAGCAGAAACTTAATTTCTCCGGCAAACGACAAAAGTTCTTTCAACAAACTCAACAATAAATCTGTTACGAGTAACAAACTCAACGGTAAATCCGTTACAACTGAAAAATGTTCGATCAGCAACTTCAAAAGCACATCCGTTACAAAGAGAAGCAAGAGTTGCAACGGAAGAAACAGAGTACCAATCAACAAGAAGAAATGTTATATCAACGAAGAGGATATTACGAAAGTTGTGGTGGATAAAGAGCTCGATCCGCCTTTGCCAGTGGTGAAATGTCACCATCGAGATCAGGGATCGAATATGAATTTGTGGAAGAGACGAGGGTTTGAAATGAAATCTTTGCAGATTCAGCCGATTCAGTTGACTCTGAATCAAAACGGTAAGGATAACAATGGCGGATTTGCACTTTCAACATCGGCTGCAACGTTTTGATTGATGATAATTATTGATTATATTTTGGGGTTTTGTTTTCTGGGGATCGATATACATTTTGGGTTGTACTTTTCACGTGTTCTTGTTTGTATTCCAGCTTTGAAACATAGCGTGTGGTTGTTGCCACTAAAGTTGTTACCTGATTATTATTTTTTATAAGTTTGATGAGATTCCTATAAAGTTTTCAGAGCAGACAGTGCTGGTCTGTCACTAGTTTCAAAAGAAACTAATGGTATGATAAAACCACTAGCTTACACATAATATTTTGTCATATAAAGAGTTTAACCGACTACCTTTTCTAAAGAAAGTCATTTGCATAACTAACAACTTTTAATTAGTTAGATTTTAAATTTACTTACTTATTATTGATGTATATATTTTTTGTAATTATCAATCAGAGGAAGGTTTAAATAAAAACGCTAAATGTTTGTATTTAAAAAAATTGGTTTTGATTGTTTTTTTTAATTCGTTATCACGGTTCTCACAATTTTTAGCGTTCTTAAGATAACTCTTCCCTTATCAATCACTTCATAGAAGTACTCACAAGTAGAGATGTAAAAAAACCGGCTATACAATCGAAATCGGAAAAAAACCGGCTTTTTTGTAACCGGTTCGGTTTATAATCAAGATCGCCGGTTCGAGGTCCATTTTACTTCTTGGAGAAAAAAACCGGTTATATGAAAAAACCGGTTTAAAAACTAGTTAACTTGTAACGTTTAAAAAAAAAACCGATTTTTTTAACTGGTAAAAAAACCAAATTCGTTGAATCTGCTGCAACGGTCATATGACCGTTTGGGGACTAAAGTAGCCATTTTTTTTTTTGTTTTTTGAGCCTTAAATTCATCTCTAAACAAGTATAAAAGGGTGGTGGGTGTTTAGGTTCAATCACACAACTGTCTAATATCCAAAAACTCTAAAAACACTCACTTTCTTGTTCGATAATTCTAAAATAACTTACTATGGCAACTCAAATGCTCATGATTCGGTCATGTAAGACCCAAACACGTTTTGATCATAAATATGCAACGGAAATACGAACCATAAAATTTCTTTCACCCCAATGCTTTGACATTCTTTAAAGGCATTTAAAACAACTCTTTTTAAAGAAGGACATCATTCATCCTTAATTAACGTATCAACAATAACATGCAAATACAATCTACTTGACTACCATTCCGTACAATCCATGCTCTTTATCTCGATCTTCACCCACTCGTTCTTCATGATGTTAATGATGTTCGTGTAACCTGCGGTCACCATATATATAACCGACGCATTAGTAAATGGTGGCATCGTATATAATTTAATTCATATACTTAAAAGGCCATATCACTTTCTAACTACGTAAAGTATTCTACTGAAACATTCTCTCAATTTTATTCACTGGAATCCAACATCAATTCCTTGAGAGTCCAACGTTCCCATACCTTCACTAGAGTTCATTCTCAATGGTAACATGGTTAGGATTACGTAATCTCAAACATATTGAAAATCCACATTTTCACATAAAGGTATACCAGTGGTCTACAATCATTAGATTACAACACGTGCATACACCATCATATATCTAAGTATATTCATACGTGTTCCATTCATATGTGCGTACGTACAAGTTCATACTACTTACATACGCTACAATTCCATATCTACATACATACATACAAGTCACATTCACTTATTCGTATTCAAATATCATACTTTTACATGCACACAACTAACTAACTATTACATACCTATGTACAAACTTCGTCAATTTCACCCTGTAATACATTCTAACATATTCATTCACCCAAGTCTTGATTTCACAATTACATATAACTCACACAAACATGTCCACATTCATTATTCGTCTCTCATTCGTACACACATACTAATTCCATCCTTTCCCAAACCTCAACATCCAAATCCACTTTTCGCTACATCAGTTCTAATTTTGCTCATACTTATAATTCGAACATTCTAACATGACGTAATTAAACTTTATAAGTTTAGGAAACTTTACAGCGTATTTCGCGACTTTAACAAAATCGGTACGTCTCCACGAGGTTTGGAATAAGCAAGAGACCCCAAAAACAAGGTTTTCGGGTTGTGGCCTGAACCTGCCGTAAGCTACGGTCTGCCTACTGTAGCTTACGGTTGGGATTTTCTGCCGAAAGAGCATCCATACGTTTTAAGTTACGGCCAGCTGCCATAACTTACGGCCAGGTGCTGCTGTTTAGTTTTTGTAGCCGAAATTGACCCGTTCCGAGTTCCGCTTGATCAGACCTGCCACGGCTTCCTTCAAATCAAACATATAACATCTTTACACTACCATAATCCCACTTTAAACGAATAGGTGCAATGATTACATAAATACATACTTCAAAGTAAGTCCGAGAATCACTTACCTTGTGCCTGCCATGTTCATGCTAGTTTCATCGCTTTCCTTTTGTTCCATTAGTCTTCCATGCTTTGATCCATGCTAGTGAAAACTCCTACCCATTCATGCCATCATATTCAAAATATTGTTATTACACATGTTCACCAACACTAGCATTCAATCCTAACCCAAACGGTTGCTTGACTTTCGTTAAATAACTATAGCATGCATGAGACTCGCATTAACAATCGACTTATTCTAGATTCATGCAAATTTCATTTACTATCATGTATAGCACATAAATAATCTAACTTGTATCATATGTTTCCTCAAATTTCACAATGAACATTCTTCAATTTCATACTTGCATCTCATTTTCTTTTTTTAACATAACAACTAGCAATTTCATTATTTTACCAATTCTAGCCATTCTAACATGATGTTCACATGAAATTACCATCATCACATAAGAATTACTACACAAGGCATTTCATCAAACATTTGGTGGGCGTACTGCTATTAAAGCGTAATGTACAAGCGTTTTATGCATATCCTTACTAGTTCATGCTATGTTTTTATCAAAATCAACTAGTTTGCACAATCTTCATTCTTAACACTTTCATTTATAAATAATCTACAACATCAATTTTACACTAAATTCTTGGCACATGTAACATCATCATACTCATAACATTACTACTACAAGTGGGTTTTAATCCAATCATCAAGATAATCAAAATTTCAAGTATGATTCATATTCTATAAGATGATTCTAACTCATAGTCATCTTAATTTCACATAGACCCACGGATTGAGCATAACCCATTTCATCAAAGGTCACCAAAACATAAATTTTAATATACCTTATGTAGAGAACACTTAAATGCTTGAGATTCTTAAACCATGCATATAAATTCAGCTCTAATTCACATCCAAAAGGTTGGATTTCATGTGGTATTTGAAGAAGAAGGGTTTCTCCTTCCTGTTCTATATCTCGACACACACATACTCACCCATAATCCTGCACTTTTATTTCTTCTGAAAGTTTGCACATATTCACTTCTAGTCCCTCAAGTTATTAATTTTATTTCCTTTTATCACAAACAATGCATGAGCATACTAATTTTTACTATTGTTTTAACTAAGTTAGTTCCTCTTAGTTATATTACCTATACTAATGTGATTTAATATCTTTCTAATTACATAATACAAATTAATCTCATTTACGCATTTTGGGGTACAGGTCAATATATTTAAAGGAATCAACAAATGTATTAAAACATACAAATTGGAAGAAAAGGTTTTTTAATATTTTTTTGATAACGCCTCAAATAATACGTTTCGGTAATGCATTTAAAATTAAAATACAAACCGATTTGTGAGGGTATTTTTCATAGTCGATGTGTTGCACACATCATAAAGTTGACCGTTCAAAACGGTTTAAAAGTTATTGAAACACAAAAAGTTGCTTTCAAAAGAATGTTACGTGATTATATAGTAATACGCAAAGACATGCAAAATATAGTAAAACTTGTAAGGAAATAGGTCGAATATGCTTATGACCCAATTGTGATGTTGCTACAAGATGGAATTCGACTTGCACCATGTTTGAAAAGGCTATTTTGCAAAAAGAAAGTTTAATAGCATTCCATAACATGCTGTCTAGTCATGGAAATGTTTTGACTTACCACCATCGGGTTGGGCTACTATTGAAATGGTTACACAATTGCTTCATGTTTTCAAAAAATCAACAAATACTTTATCGGGGGTTTACTATTCAACAAGTTCACTAATACTTTACAATTTGTTTAAAATGTGTTTAAAATTAAGCAAGTTGTCGGTTAGAGGTAGACCATATTGTGATATGGTACCACCGATGAAGGAAAAACTAAGAAAATATTTCAAAGAACTACCTACGGTTTTCACTTGTGCCACCCCTCAAGAACCAAACTTTGGTGAAGCCGCAAAAGATCGTCAGAGCAACTTTCAAAAATGTTTGATGTTTATGTAACAAAATATGGTACAACCTCCTCACACATTCACGAGTAAATAAGAAATGCCGTATTTGGCGAAGGTTCAAGTATGGAAGATCAAGATGTGTATGTTTTTAACCATTTATATGATGATTCGAATCAAATGCAACGTAGTAACACTAGTAGTAGCGAACTTGGTCGGTATGGTGGATTGAACTTTCAACAAATGATGACTTCACAAGAATTTAAAATTTTTGATTTGTTGGTTTGGTGGAAAAGTAAGGAAGATCAATTTCCGATCTTAGTCACAATGGCCCGAGATTTACTAACGGTCCAAGCTTCCACAGTAGCTTCTGGAAGTGTTTTTTCTATTAGTGGTAGGGTGATATCAATAAGGAGAACTCGACTAACACAAAAGGTGGTTGAGATGTCAATTTGCTTGAAAGATTACTTGGATGCGGCGGAGAAATGTCAACATATACACTCGCTCGAGGGAGGATTGGATTACAAAGGCGAAGTGTACGAGGACGAGTTCGAAGCGAAGTGACGACCCCAATGACTGACGAAAAAGCCGCATACGATGACTTCCTACGCAATAGTTCCGGTTTGTGTTCGGGTGAATAAGATTAAACGAGGCTATTAAAATATATTAGTATTGTAGTTCCGCAAATATATATTAATGAACTATATATTAATGGACGTTCTCACGAATTCATAGTCTGACTTTATGTATTTCCTTTGTTATGTTTAAGGTTGGTATTTTCTTTGTTATGTAAAAACAATTGTTCAACTTTAAATGATATTATATTTTGAGTTATGTTAAAAAAATTGTTTTTTTTTTTCAGCAAAAAAGTAAAAAAAAAAAAAACAAAAACCTACATTCTGTAGCAAAAAAAGGAACTTGCACAACAACATTTTGCAGCTCAAAAACTGGTTTATGTAGAACCGGTTTTTTCTGGTTTCTTGGACCCGTTTTTTTTCCGGTTATTTCCTAATTGATTTTATAACCGGTTACGACAAGTTACAGTTTTATTATATAAAAACCGGAACCGGTTATAAAAAAACTGATTTTCAACTTGATGGAAAATAACCGGACCGATTTTTGTAAAAAAAAACCTATTTTTACATCTCTACTCACAAGAGTTGGTATACATATATGTATGTGGTGCTGAACATAAATATTGGAAGATATAAAGTAAAGAAAGATCTACGGTTACATAGTGGCTAACGTAGATGATTTTTTATAGTTTTTTCATTTAAATTAATTTTTCATTTAAAAAATTAAGAAATATATACAGTTACGTAGTCGATACAAAACATATACATGTGTTTTTCATTTAAATTAATTTTTTGTTGAAGGACTAGTTAAAGTAAAACTGTTTTTACCATAATAATTGTTTTTATAGTTAAAAATTATAATAATTATTTTAAACCCTTAGTTTTGTAAGCAACACTATAGTTGAATCTTACATGTGAGGTATACATGTAAAATGACAAGTTTATAAAGAATTTTTGAACTCAAATAATATCACTGTGTTCTGATAATAAAGTTGTGGACGACAGGAAAGTTTCAGAATTAAATGTCGACCCCCTTAAAATATTCACATGTGAAACAAAAAGTAAAGTTGTAAACTTCAAATTAATAAATATGAACATTAATTGCCATAATTGGTATTGGCTCAAGCGGTCAATGTGAAATAATGGTGTAAATTGAATTTGTCTCAATAGTCTTTTTTGTTTGATTTAATGGCTATCCACCATCATTAATTTTGTTTATGTTTGCATTAGATCATGCTAACGGTTAATGCCTTTTAAGGGATATTTTTTTGTCACATCATCATCATTATACTCCATGTAATGGTTAAAATTTTTTAATGTTCTTACTTCTCGTTGGACATTATTCTAGAAATGCCCCTATAATGCCTATGGGAGATGGTGTAAGGACATTATCAAAATCTTTCACGCCTCTGTAAAGCCCCATTACGAATGGCCTTAATGAAACTTGCCGTTCGGAAATCTACTATCATCAATACATATACAACGGTTTGCAGCATGAGACTTGGTAAATAATATTTAGGCTAACGCGCTTAGCTTAACATGAACCCATCTCGGATCATGTCACACCCCAACCGATGACGGAAATATCGGGATGAGACGAAAACGAGATTGCTCAAGTATTTATATTTTGATTTTTCATTGCTTAAATCAGATAGTACAAGTTTACTTCACGACACATATAAAAGAAAAACAATTTCACTTCAGTAATTAACAGTTTTTACAAGGTTTCGAAACAAATTACAATATGTATGAAATGAGGTACGATACAATAAGTATTTAATTTAAAGTTTAAATGTGTTTTTAGGCAATCCTATTAGATTCCTTGCATCCTCATAATTCCTGCAACATGTATTAAAAGCCTAGATCAATACAAAAGTATTGACGATCATACAAGTTTAAAAAAAATAAGTATAAGTATAAAAGTATGTTTCGATTACAACTTGGCAAGCTATATTCAAGTTGAAACGTGCATGTATATAAACAACTTTCGCATAATCATTAGCATATAATTGAAATCTCTAACTAGCATGCATAACATCCTATGCATAACAATATCATAAGAGTACAAGGTGAAACTAACAAGTCTTAAACAAGCTTAAGCATAAAAATGAACGTTCAGTGATTTGAATGTTATTTATAACGATTTCGTAATGTGGATTTTTGTATACATGTTGCACCCCAAAAGATGCGTTAAGCGTAAAAAGGGGTCGAGTATGCTCACCGTTTAGCAATGCATTCCTTGGTAATCTCGTGAGGAGTTGAAGAGGGTGATAGCGCACCGCGGTCATCGTACATGAGCAAACGAAGGTATTGATATATTAGAGATTGCCGAAATGTTATAATATATATATATATATATATATATATATATATATATATTTATAAAACGAACACTTGAGTTTGATAGCCTTTAGTGTGTGGCTTTTCAAAACGCGGATTTTTACGAAAAACGGGCAGAGTTTCCTCTTGTTTTTGGACTGACCCGACAATCTAAGTGTCGATATAATGTCAAAACTCAACGATTTAATCAACATTACATATATATATATATATATAAATTCTATACGAATGTCAAAACGTAACAGTTACCCACAATATATATACACATATGTATAACCTTCAACAAGCGCCAAAACGTATCACTTTTACTAAGCTTACTAGTTTAGTCGACAAAATTTGTGTCGTTTCGCTTTCGGATCGGTTCGTGTCAACTATAATGATTTCTAAAAATAATCACAAAACATACGAAACAATAGACTTTTACCAAGTCATTCGCCGAACGATTTGACTGGGTTGGACCGGTTGACTGCCTTTGACTAAAATTGAACCAGAGCTCAAGCGAGACTTGAACAAAGTCTAGACATAACCCGAGTGAAACACGACTGCTTGGACCGAACCCTCGAGATATAAAATCAAACCGAGGCATCCCCAAAACAACCCGACAGTAATCTAGATTAAAACTGAAATATAAACCAAACTTGAATAAAAATTGTCTCGTAACCGAATCGCTTACCAGAACCGACCCGAAGTGAGACTCGAACCAAACATGACCTGCACTGACTTGGACTCGAGACTAAAATCCCAAACCCGACGACCTAAGCCCAACCGGAAAACCGAGAAATGCTGTCACTGCTTCGCACCATCACCTCCCGTAACCGGAGCCAACCCGATTCCAAACATCAGGAACAGCTCTTGTCCCACCGCCGCCACCACCAGATGTGGTGGCCGGCCGTCGGTTTTAAGAGAGAGAGAGAGAACTGAACGGGGTGGAGAGAGAGCGACGAGGGATGGAGGTGGTTGTGGTGGTCCGCCGGAGTAGAAAGGCAGCGCCGAAGACCTGTTGCCGACAACCGGCCGAAGCAGTGGTGCCGGTAACCTGAGATGAGCGAGGGAGAGACAGAGGTGCTTGGGGCCATGTATGGTAAGTGGAGGAGTAATGGGGTTAAGGTGGGAGGTCTATGGTGAGCTGCCGGAGGAGCGATGGTCGAAGCTGGCCGGAATTGTCGCCAGAATCCGGCGACCGGAAAAAGTGAGGGAAGGAGGGGGGGGGGGTGTGCAGCTGTATGTATGTGTTTGTGTGTGTTGTGTGTAGGTTAGGTTTATATATAATTAGGGTTAGGTCTTGTGTTGGGCCCGACCCGTTAACCTGTTCTAGCGTTTTTGAGTGACCCGGTCGCATCTACGAGATATAATTTTTCAAATACGAGCTTCATAAAAAAACCGTATTATTTGTTTATTATTATTATCATTATTATTATTATTATTATTTTGTAAAAAGAATAAATAAATAAATAAATAAATAAATAAATAAATAGTAATAGCAATGATAATAAATGAAAAAAATTTGATAAATATTTATGCTTAGTGCAAATTTCCTAAAACAAAACTTTTACGGAAACGCGGGGCGTTACAGTCTCCCCTACTTTAGGGAATTTCGTCCCGAAATTCCTTCAAGATGAAGGCTTTAGGAAAGAGGTAATGGCATTTTTAAGTATGTGGGTATAACCGGAATTTGGGTGGTGAGTGATTAAGGTTTGAGTTTAGACATAACAGTGAAACACCGAATTTCTCATGGCACGGTTTACGAAACCTTAGTAATATGGCATTAACACTTATATATAAGAAGTACCAGTGGCGTATCCACCATGTTCGTATCATATTACGTCCGTTTCGCTAATTGATGCCATGTTACGTTCCGTGTCACGATCAGGGTTTATTAACGTATTACGAGTGAGAATGATAGTGTATAGAAATATAAGCCTATAAGTATGATTGTAATTAAGTATGAATGAGTATAGTGTATAAGTGTAAGTGTGCGTATATGCACATTTGTGTACAATAAAAATGATATATTTTAGTTAACCAAGATTAACGGATTACTGACATGTGAATAAACAGGTCAAACCTGTCACACCCCGACCCGCAGCGGAATAAGAGTCGGGGCATAATTGGGTTATCACCAAAGCTCATGATGTTTACTAATATGTTTCATATTTATTAATTTCAAAATTACATCCACAATATTCTAAACAAGTTCATACGATTACAACGAAAAGTAACTAAATAAACAATCCAAAGTCTAACCCGATTTATTCTTCTAAGCCATCCTATATGTTTCTTGCTGCAACTGGATCACCTGTATCATGTGTAAAAATGGGGGTTTTTGGGTCAACAAAAGAGTGAACCTTGTTAGAAAACATTTATTATTGATTTCTTGTTATAATTAATATGGAAAAATTGTGCAATAATCATATGTGAGCAAACGTAAATAATCATACAATAACATATGATAACAAGCAATAACAAACCACCTTGCATGAATATATGACATGAATGACAAATGTATATGTTGGCAACGTCACGTTCACGCTCATAGGTAATGGGGAACGGTTCCGCTCATAGGTAATGGGGAACAGACGGCTTAAAATGAAATGTATGTGCGATCAAGGCTCAATCAAACAGAGCCGATCGTATGTTGGCAACGCCTCGTTCACGCTCATAGGTAATGGGGAACGGCTCACGCTCATAGGTAATGGGGAGCGGCAGCCTATGCTAATGTATGTACTGAAAATGATAAATTTAATCTAAACATTAACCACACAAACAGTTGATACATATTGATTACACATTTGATCATGGATATGATGGATGCACAAGTGTTTAAATGTAATAAATAATAAGACACATGATACACCCCAAAAACGTGATTAAAACGGGGAATTTGTAGAGATTCACTCACATTGGGTGCGTTCGTTTGATGATGTTGAATGTGCACGAGTTTAGAGGATTGATCGACGAGGAATAACTAACCTAAATAATAACGAAAAGGTATGGTAAATAAGTGGATTTTATTAACAATTTTAATAGGATTTTTAGATATATTTTGTGAGTTTAAGATCATTTTCTAACTTTAAAAATATTATTTTTAAGTATTTTTAACTGATTTTTAAATTAAATAAATAAATAAAAATATAAAAAAAATTGTTGACTTTTTGACTTTGACCGTTGACCATGACTGTTGACCGTTGACCGGTTCGGTCGTGTATATATTTGCACTGAGTGAGGTTCGAACTTGTGACCTTCCGTACGCGTGCACGCAGCTCTACCAACTGAGCTACGTGTCTAACCCGAATTATTTCTGTTTTTAATTATATATATATACTATTTAGTTTATTCCAAAATTCATTTATTCTAAAAGGATTTAATTCTATCGAACCGGCGTGCATAACAGGTCTCGAACCCGGGACCTGCGGTTTAACGTTGCACACAGTCCACCGCTGGACTGTGTGTCTAACCTGGTTAAAACACTTGTTTTTATTTCTCTTATATACTAACTGGAAGTCTCCGTATTTGTGTTTTATAAAAAGTATGAATATTGTGACGAATCGGAACAAGGACAGACTCGAACCCGGGACTCTATGATTCAAATGCACACAGTCCACCGCTGGACTGTGTGTCTAACCCGAAATATAATCCGATTTATATTAAATTTATATACAGCCTAACTTCATCTTCTTCGTTACAATAACCCAGACAACTGATTTTCGACTGATCTTGTTCAATTCAATTAACAGACATATAAGTGATTAAATGTAACGGATAGGAAAGGTTTTGGGAATGAACATACCGGAATGATGACTTTTCTCAGAACTCCGGCAAAGTCGTCGGCTCTGTTTTACGAACTCCGTCTGAGCGGACCAATTAACAGTTTTGATTAACTAATTGTGGAATTGAATGACCAAACAAGAGTTATCAGAGAGTTTAGATGATTATACCGATTCACAGCGCGATTTAGGAATTTTCAGAAGTTTTCCGGCGACTGCAGATTATCCGATATCGTCGTCTGGGACCGATTCTGATTGGAGGGTTTGAGTTAGTAAAAGTCTAACAACAGATAGAAGATGAAAGAATTGAGAATTTACCGTTTTGATGAAAGACACGGTTTTCCGGCGAAAGTCCGGCGAGTTCAGAAAGCGATTCCGACGATCAGAAAATAGAGCAAAAGTGAAATTGAGAGTTCTGTGGGTGTTTATGAGTCGCGAGATGATGATATTGTCGGTGTAATTCAGGAAGTAAATGATTTCGGTTATTAAACCCGAAAATCATATGATTTCAAGTTCAATAAAGGCTGAATTGATTGAGATCGTGCGTCGTAATGTTTTCGTCGGTTATAGCCAGTAATATCAACACTCAAAAGTCCCTGGATGTTTGGAAGCCGATATCGGTTTCAGTTTGGCGCAAACAGGTGATTTCACAGGTGGACTTATGTTTTATTTGTTTCCTAGATTTACACAAAGACAGCTAATGGCGGAGTGGTTAAGTGTTTGGTGATTAAGTTCTCCGGCTGACCCGGGTTCGAAACCCGGCAGCCCCTTTTTATTTTTAGTTGCCTTATTTTTATTTTCTAACAATTTTAATTTCCATATTCTAAAAGGTTTATTAGTTATGTATTGTTTAAAATTAAAATAAGCATTAAATGAGCAACAAAAATATGAAACTGATTATTCGATTAATAAACGAAGCGGGTTTGGAAAACCCGTTTTTCGACGGATGTTACAAAACCATCGTGTACCGCAATGTAGACTACCCATCATCGTTAAAACGAAAAGGGTGTAAAATAGTTTACTTAACATGACCTCAATAATACGGGCGGGCATCACTCCTATAGCGCTACACAAGCGCTATACATGTTAAGGTATGCCTTGATCAAAGTTAATGACGAGTCTACCACATAAACATGTGAATAAACAAGTCAAACCATCGTGTACGCAATGTTGACTAGTCAATATTGTCGAAACATAGTGTAAAATAGTTTACTTAGTATGAAATAGTTTACTTAACATGACCTCAAGAATACGGGCGGACGCTACTCCTATAGCACTACGCAAGCGCTATACATGTTAAGGTGTGGTTTTATAACGAGTTTATCACATATAATGTTCCAGTAATCCCAAATCAAGTATGATGTTTGGTATGCACCTATAGAATCGTTATGTAATAGATTTAGTATAAATGCGAAGTTTGTCGTGCATAAATTCGATTTTAGTATAGTGTGACATTGAAAAAAAAATGAAGGAATAAGAATTATATAGCATAAAATATAAGATAGCATAAAAGAGAGGCTTGTTAAAATGTTGGAGTGTTTCGGTTTTAGAAACTTCGACTATTCCAAAGTGACTCGTAAGTCCTTTCGAATTAGAGAGACATGATTTGGCCTAATAGGTATAAGACTCTCGTCGCCAAGCGATTAACGGTACTTTACCCTTCCAGTTAGTACATGTCCCTAATTTGATCGAAAAATACGAAACTTTGGCAAGATTGAAAATTGAGGAGCGGGACCAGTCATCAAGGTGTGGATGTCAATCCTGGCTTGGCAATTTCGTCCCCAAATTGTGGTTTATTGAACGTATCAAGAAATAATATTGAATCGTCAATAAAGGTCCACTAGATTACGAAATAGAAACTCACATCAAGATATGGACATCACTCCTGACTTGATAGTGAATTTCGCGCAAAATAACAAGTAGAGTGGATTGAAATTTGTCACCAATGGCGGGAATCACCCCTGTTTTGATGAGTTATTTCGATTGTGGAACAAGAATATTCTCACAAATGTGTATTGTGTTTCATGTCTTAGGAAAGACACATTATAAGTTTTAAGACCAGAAAGGGGAGGAGCATGATAGAAAGAATAACAATTTAGACAAGTATCAAGAATGGTCAAAAGAATGGTACTTAAACTATAGACTAGGTCGAACATGGCAATTCTACCTAATTCCCTATAGTTATGGCTCTGATACCAATCTGTCACACCCCAACCGATGGCGGAAACATCGGGATGAGATGAAAACGAGATTGCTAGAGGCTTCATGACGCTAATTGTGACAAGTAGTTGTATTTTGATTTTTCATTGCTTAAATCAGACAGTACAAGTTTAATTCACGACACATATAAAAGAAATACAATTTCATTTCAGTAATTAACAGTTTTTACAAGGTTTCGTAACAAATTACAACATGTTTGAAATGAGGTACGATACAATAAGTATTTAATTTAAAGTTTAAATGTGTTTCTAGGCAATCCTGTTAGATTCCTTGCATCCTCATAATTCCTGCAACATGTATTAAAAGCCTAAATCAATACAAAAGTATTGGCGATCATACAAGTTTAAAAAAATAAGTATAAGTATCAAAGTTTGTTTTGATTACAACATGGCAAGCTATATTCAAGTTGAAACGTGCATGTATATAAACAACTTTCGCATAATCATTAGCATATAATTGGAATCTCTAACTAGCATGCATAACATCCTATGCATAACAATATCATAAGAATACAAGGTGAATCTAACAAGTCTTAAACAAGCTTAAGCATAACAATGAACGTTCAGTGATTATTTCGTAATGTGGATTTTTGTATACATGTTGCACCCCAAAAGATGCGTTAAGCGTAAAAAGGGGTCGAGTATGCTCACCGTTTAGCAATGCATTCCTTGGTAATCTCGTGAGGAGTTGAAGAGGGTGATAGCGCACCGCGGTCATCGTACATGAGCAAACGAAGGTATTGATATATTAGAGATTGCCGAAATGTTATAATATATATATATATATATATATATATATATATATATATTTATAAAACGAACACTTGAGTTTGATAGCCTTTAGTGTGTGGCTTTTCAAAACGCGGATTGTTACGAAAAACGGGCAGAGTTTCCTCTTGTTTTTGGACTGACCCGACAATCTAAGTGTCGATATAATGTCAAAACTCAACGATTTAATCAACATTATATATATATATATATAAATATATATATATATATATATATATATATATATATATATATATATAAATTCTATACGAATGTCACATAACAGTTACCCATAATATATATACACATATGTATAACCTTCAACAAGCGCTAAAACGTATCACTTTTACTAAGCTTACTAGTTTAGTCGACAAAATTTGTGTCGTTTCGCTTTTGGATCGGTTCGTGTCAACTATAATGATTTCTAAAAATAATCACAAAACATACGAAACAATATAAATAGACTTTTACCAAGTCATTCGCCGAACGATTTGACTGGGTTGGACCGGTTGACTGCCTTTGACTAAAATTGAACCAGAGCTCAAGCGAGACTTGAACAAAGTCTAGACATAACCCGAGTGAAACACGACTGCTTGGACCGAACCCTCGAGATATAAAACCAAATCGTGGCATCCCCAAAACAAACCGACAGTAATCTAGATTAAAACTGAAATATAAACCAAACTTGAATAAAAATTGTCTCGTAACCGAATCGCTTACCAGAACCGACCCGAAGTGAGACTCGAACCAAACATGACCTGCACTGACTTGGACTCGAGACTAAAATCCCAAACCCGACGACCTGAGCCCAACCGGAAAATCGAGAAATGCTGTCACTGCTTCGCACCATCACCTCCCGTAACCGGAGCCAACCCGATTCCAAACATCAGGAACAGCTCTTGTCCCACCGCCGCCGCCACCAGATGTGGTGGCCGGCCGTCGGTTTTAAGAGAGAGAGAACTGAATGGGGGTGGAGAGAGAGCGACGAGGGATGGAGGTGGTTGTGGTGGTCCGCCGGAGTAGAAAGGCAGCGCCAAAGATCTGTTGCCGACAACCGGCCGAAGCAATGGTGCCGGTAACCCGAGATGAGCGAGGGAGAGACAGAGGTGCTTGGGGCCAGGTATGGTAAGTGGAGGAGTAATGGAGTTAAGGTGGGGGTCTATGGTGAGCTGCCGGAGGAGCGATGGTCGAAGCTGGCCGGAATTGTCGCCGGAATCCGGCGACCGGAAAAAGTGAGGGAAGGAGGGGGGGGGGGTGCGGCTGTATGTATGTGTAGGTTAGGTTTATATATAATTAGGGTTAGGTCTTGTGTTGGGCCCGAGGGCTGTTAACCTGTTCTAGCGTTTTTGAGTTACCCGGTCGCATCTACGAGATCTGATTTTTCAAATACGAGCTTCATAAAAAAAACCGTATTATTTGTTTACTATTATTATTATTATTATTATTTTGTAAAAAGAATAAATAAATAAATAAATAGTAATAGTAATGATAATAAATAAAAAAAATTTGATAAATATTTATGCTTAGTGATACAACACGCATTTCCTAAAATAAAACTTTTACGGAAATGCGGGGCCTTACAGATCAAACCGAATGTACCTCTTCACAGTTCCACCGGTCAACAGTTTGATAATTTTTTTGAACGGCAAACATAACTCTTTATTACTTAGCAAGACGCTAAGACCAAACATACAAGGACGCCGACAAAAGGCGCACCAACAAAAACAAAAAAACAAACTGGAGACAAAGACCAAGACAACCAAAATGCTGCACACCAAACAGAAGCAAACAAACTGGAACAAGGCTGAAACAAAAATTACTCAAC
This sequence comes from Scalesia atractyloides, assembly GCA_947069175.1. Classification (NCBI taxonomy): domain Eukaryota; kingdom Viridiplantae; phylum Streptophyta; class Magnoliopsida; order Asterales; family Asteraceae; genus Scalesia; species Scalesia atractyloides. Next base: position 7,810,226 of record CAMTDV010000001.1, read on the forward strand.
TAAAACAAAAATTACCCAACTAAAGCCCTTGAATCTTCTCCAATTCTCCCAGATTATTGCCGGATCTTTAGAGCGAATTTTAACCCATAAGAAACTCATGACCTTTACTTCCTCCATGATCGTCGATACCTCCGGATACGTGCCATTAAAAATTAACTTATTCCTAGCAGCCCAAACACTCCAAATCGTAACTTGGGCAATGGCTTGAACATCCTTTTCTTTTTTGCAGACAATGGCAAGTAAAAAATATGCAGACATTACACATAACTTAATAATACTTTCATGGTTTTGGGACTAGTTATTAAAAATATGCAATTGGAGCTGTATAAAGTTCATAGGATAATTTATAATTTTAGATAAATAATTTTAAATTGAGTTAATACTGTAAAAATAATAAACTTCTTTATTTTACATGAGAAACATTTTAGTTTAATTTTTTAAAACATATATTTATGTTTTCTTTAAGTTACTTTTTACCCGGATTGAAATTTAATCAAATGATGTTGAAAGTTTGTAAAAATGTCTTGGGTTTTTTTATATACACATAACAGATACATTTGTTAAGAATTATAAAATTTAAAGTGACATATTGATTAAAAAAAGTTAAACAGTTTGGTTTTATGTCCTTTTATTCTGGCAATAATTTTGTGTTTAATTAATCTCACCCTTTTCTTATAACGTTCAATTATATTATATCGAATTTTTCTCATGAACATATTGGAAACAAGCTTCAAATTTGCAGGCCAGATAGTTATGACCCACTTTTAATTCCAAAACCAAACCGACCATCAAAATATTGATTAAAAATCATGACTATTGTAAACATCTTGTGCTCGGTGGGTGCATCATGTGTGATAGGGTTAGACCAAATGAGAGATCTCATGTGCAAATAGTACCCGAGAATCTAACCATCATAGAATTTTAAATTTAAAAAACAAATAGACTACGGGTATTATTGTCTTTTCTCGTTTGAACTACCCCTCTAAATTTCAAACGGCTATAGCTTTTCATACGATAAACTTACACCGTCTTTCATTCTTTAATTTGAGGATGCTACTGCTATAGTTTTCTTTTTTAAATTTTTAATATTTTATTTTACAAGCTATAAAGTTACGTGATTGTGTAACGTTATGCACTGGAACATAATAAATAATTACCTAAATCACATACCATATGTGTAAGCAGTAACAAATTTTTAATGTAACGCTAATCTATGATCATGTATCAAATGATCAACAAATACCTAAATCATATACCAGATACTCAATGTATACCTAAAACTAAAATCACGTAGCATGTGTGCAAAAGCATTAACAAATGTTCAATGTAATAATCACTTACCATGTGTGCAAGCAGTAATAAATGCTCAATGTAACACAAAATTTATAATCACCTAACTACTTATATTATAGATCTAATCACGAAATAGCATAAAAACAATTAGGTTCTCATTATATTACATTAAATGTATAATCGCATAATAAGTATTACTTTAGTAAAAAAAATAAACATTATACAATAAAAAAATTATAATAACCTAATTACATATTGATACATAATCGGGTGACATTACGCTTGTTATAGATGGTACGTGGGTATAAATGTAAGATCAATACTTAATTACGTACCATATTGATCATTTGTTACTACTTGCACATATGGTACGTAATTACGTACTAGAATATAATCACGTAACGTTACACAAATTACGTAAATTTATAGCTTGTAAAATATATTTTTTTAAAATTAAGAAAACTATAGCAATAGTTTGCTCAAATTAAAGAGAATGAAATGCTCGTTAATACGGTGTAATATTTAAAAAAAATATTATCTTATGAAAAATTTATAGCTGTTTGAAAATCAGGGGTGAAGTAGGTTTAAGAGGGAAAATACCATAATACTCTTCCCTCTTAAATTGAAAAAGGACACTTATCAAACCCACAATGTCATCTATTTGAAAAGGACACTTATCAAACCCACGATATCACGTATGCTTCGTATGAAATTTTCTTTTGTACATGATCCAATAAGAGTGAAGGATGCTAGAGAATAGAAAGAGATATATCTCAATTCTTGTCAGATTTCATTCCATACTTAAAACCCGTTAAATAAACCTGCAACTTACACAAGACACCACCAAACTAAACCAAAATAGCATACTAATCCCTTGACTTGACAATAATAATAAAACTTAAATATAAACTAAACAAAATACATAACAATGTGTCCATAAACTCATAGCACATCTTATTTGAGATATGGGTCAATCAAAGAATGGTTTCCAAAGAACCCTGTGTTATAGAGGTCTTACACCTGCTTTGAGGAGTTTATTTGCTTATCCTCAGGATTAATGGTGAAGGATCTGCACCAAATGATGCATCGGCAGAAATAGTATTTGGTGGAATGTCTGAACCTTGTATAACCGCTACTGATGTCAATGTCGATGAGGTAACTTGGAAATAGTTAAAAGCGTATTTTGATCCTAAATTGTCTAGATGTTAAAATCATAAGTAGTTTTTTTTCCAAACAGTCAAATATGATATTGTGACTATGCTTGTCAAAACGAGCAGATCGTCAAAAGAGGTTTCGTCCAAAATGGGTTCGGGTAAATAGTGGCATCCAAACACCCAATATATTAGATTCCTGTGCGATTTCGCTTACCTATATTTCCTCCCGTTTGGTAAAAGAAGGAAGTAAACCAAGTAATTAGTTACTTGTAAGAGATGGCAAAATAGACAGGTCCAGGGTAACAAATCAAAACCGGTAATTTGTTTGTGTTGGTTAAAACAAGACTTTTTCATCTTTCATTTTTGTGAATTTGTTTTGAATATTATTCTAGATCTATATTAGTAAACTATAGTCTATTTATAAATTATCAATGTTATGAATATTATTCAAGATCTATATTAGTAAATTTATTGTCTATTTTATGAAGAATTATGCTGTTTTAGACATTTTGAACACACACTAGCTAACTTTCAACCCGTTTGACCTGTCGCATCTATTTTTATTAGAATAGAACATAATATTTGGCACATTCCGTATCATAAATGTATATCTTGTCATTTATTGTAATTAGCATAATCATAGGCGCATAATCATAGTAGATCCATTTAATGTAATCCTTATATATTGATGAGAATAATGGAGTGAAGGCAAGGCAAATATTCCCACATGGTATCGTATGGATGCCATGGTCCTTCAATGGATCTATGGCACCATTTCTAACGATCTTTTGTGCACTATTATACGACCCAATTCCACCGCATGTTACGCTTGGACTACCTTAAAAAGTATTTTTCATGACAACCCAGCAACAAGGGCCGTGTTATTACAAAAGAAATTTGCAAACCTCCGACTCAACTCCTTCCAATCCATGTCTGCATATTGTCAAGAAGTGAAAGTCATCTCGGATCGATTGGCCAATGTTGGTTCTCCGTCACCAAACAAAATCTGGTAATACAATTTCTTTCCAGTTTCATTGAAGTGTATGGTAGTGTGGGCGCTATCCTTCAAAACACCAACCCTTTCCCACTTTTTACGAAGCACGCTCTCAGTTAATTCTTGAAGAGACAACCAAAGCTAATCGTGTCGCGAATGACACCGCGCTTCACACCTCTACTACCACTTCTCAACAACAAACCCCTCCTCCTACAACCACTTTCCCACAACATGTCCAAACCTCAAACCGACGCGGTCGAGGCCGTTGCGCGGTCATGGCCGAGACGGTGAGGGAACTAATTCCTTACCCCATGGGCCACGCTACCCTTGGCCAAACCAAACCACTCCTCAGCCAAACGGTAACAGTCCCTAGCCTGGCCCAACAGGTTTTTTCTGGGTCGCCCCACCTTGTCCCTATCCCACAACCTCTTCATCTCAACCCATGAACACAAACCTACAACAGGGCCTTCTCGACCCACGACCTCAGCAAGCCTACACAGTCTCAGAAACCACCTACGTTCCAACCGAACTTGATCAAGCATTCAATGCTTTTTCGCTTCACCCACCGGATCAAAATTGGTATATGGACACCGGAGCCATAGGTATACTGACTAATAATTTTACTGATCTCACTTCTTGTTTCAATAAAGTGTATGATCGAAACATTACCGTCGGTGATGGCGAAAACATTACAGTTCATGCGATTGGAAATCACACCCTTCCACCACCTTTTCCAAACTTTAAATTAAACAACATTCTTATTGCACCAAAACTTGTTAAAAACTTAATTTCGGTTCGACGTTTCACCACCGATATAACAATGTTTCAATCGAATTTGACCCGTTTTGTTTTGACGTGAAGGATCTCCGTACCCGGAAGCCCCTCCTTCGATGTGATAGTAACAATGATCTCTATCCACTAACACTCCCATCAAGATCCCAAGTTTTTCATGCTCCAGTGTCTTCCTTTTTAGCCGTGGCCCAAGAAACTCGGCACCAACATCTTAGACATCCTGGGAATAATATTTTGCAACATTTAAAACATAGCTTGCATTTTTCTTCCAATAATGTTAAACATTCTCATATTTGTGAACCTTGTGTGTTTGGCAAACAAGTTAAATTTCCTTTTTATGATTCTAATACTTGCACCGCCTTACCTTTTGATATAGCACATAGTGATTTGTGGACTTCCCCGGTTCTCTCTCCTACCAGGTGTCGTTATTACGTCGTATTTTTAGATGATAAAACTAATTTTTTATGGACATATGCTCTCGCCTCCAAATCTCAAGTATTCTCTAAATTTCTTGAATTTCATAAATTAATTTCCACCCAATTTCACACAACCATAAAATGTATCCAATGCGACAATGACCGTGAATTCAATAACACATCATTTCATAACTTTTACACTTCGAATGCAATGACATTTCGTTTTTCATGTCCATACACATCCGCTCAAAACGGTAAATCAGCGCGCAAAATACGGTCCATTAACAACATCATTGGAACAATTTTATCTCAAACTTCCGTTCCCCACAATTTTTGGCACCATGCCTTAGAACATGCAACTTATCTATTAAACATCTTGCCCACCAAAGTTCTTCACAACTCCACACCCACATTTTGTCTTTACAATCGCCACCCATCATACGACCATTTATGCATTTTTGGTTGTCTTTGTTACCCACTTCTTCATACCACTACAATCCATAAACTCGCGGATCGCTCAACTCCGTGCATGTTTCTTGACTTCTCTTCAAATCACCGAGGCTACAAATGTTATAACATCAAAACCAAACAAATTGTTATATCTTGAGACGTCGTTTTTGATGAAACAATTCTTCCTTTTGCCACCCAATCATCCACCCCTCTTACGATTTTTTAACCTCCACTCCCTACTCATTTTTGTGGACCTCTTCTCCCACTCAATCTACTCACACCCATGCTTCTGCTTCCGAACATACACCACCCAATTTCCCACAAACAACTCCACTATCTCCTATCTCATCCACTGTTCCAACAAATAACACCTCACACTCCTCTCTCTCATCGCCTACCTCACCATCACATCTTACTCAGCCCGATACTTTGCCAGCCGGCCCAAATACTCCGCCCACTTCCGTCACACCCAACTCACCACCACCTACTGCCTCTCGGCCCAACACTCCCCAGCCGGCCTAACTATCCAACCCACTTCATTTGTTTCCAACCCACCACCCGTAAGCCAACCGGCCCAACAAATCCGCACCATAAGCACTCGGACAATGTCGGGTATTTATAATCCCAAACAACATTTTAACCTTAATACCTCTACTCCTCCTCCTACTCCCTTACCTAAATCACCAACCGAAGCCCTTTCTAATCCACACTTGATAATGCTATGACCGACGAGTTTCGAGCACTTATTGATAACAAGACTTGGGAATTAGTACCAAAAAGGCCCGGTATGAATATTGTTCGGAGTATGTGGATTTATAAGCACAAAAAGAAAGCGGACGGGACTCTCGAAAGATATAAGGCTCGTTTAGTTTGTGATGGTCGATCACAACCCAAGTAGGAGTTGATTGTGGCGAAACTTTTATCCCGGTTGTTAAACCGGCTACCATTAGAACCGTTCTAGCTTTGGCGTTGTCAAAATCATGGCCAATACATCAACTTGATGTCAAAAACGCTTTTCTTCATGGCCATCTAAATGAAACAATTTTCATGCACCAACCACTGGGCTTCCGAGATCTGAATCATCCAAATCATGTGTGTGTCCTCAAATAGTCACTCTACGGACCTAAATAAGCACCAAGGGCATGGTACCAACGGTTTGCCGATTTTGTTTCTAAGATGGGTTTTCATCATAGCCAATGCGACCATTCTTTATTCATCTTCAAACAGGGAACACAAATGGCTTATATCTTATTATACGTGGATGACATTTTTTTGATCACCTCCACAGATAGTTTACTTAGCCGATTCATGGCTCTTCTCTCTAAGGAATTCACCATGACCAATCTCGGGCCACTTAGTTACTTTCTCGGAATTTCGGTAACAAGGACCAAAAATTCACTCTTTCTTTCACAGGAGAAATATGCTCAGGAAATTCTTGAACGAGCCGGTCTTACGGATTGCAACCCGGCTGTCACCCCTGTCGATACGCAAAATAAGTTGAGTTGCGCTCACGGTACTCCCGTAGAAAACATCAATGAATACCAAAGCTTCGCCAGAGCCTTACAATATCTCACCTTTACACGACCGGATATCTCCTACGCAGTCCAACAAGTATGTCTTCACATGCATGACCCGAAGACTAATAATTTGAATGCTCTAAAACGGATCCTGAGATATATAAAGGCACCATCACGTATGGCTTACACCTTCATCTGTCCCCAACCTCTTCTCTCGTGGCTTTCACGGACGCGGATTGGGGAGGATGTCCCGACACCCGTCGGTCAACCTCCGGGTGTTGCGTCTACATGGGCGAAAATTTACTTTCATGTTCCTCTAAATGTCAACCCACGTTGTCCCGTTCAAGCGCGAATACCGAATACCGAGGTGTCGTAAATGTAGTTTCAGAAGTATGTTGGCTCCGAAATCTATTACTTGAACTGCATCATCCTCTTGGCCGAGCAACATTGGTTTACTGTTAGCGCAATCTACTTCGCTGGAAATCCAATGCAACATCAACGTACAAAGCACATTGATTTGGACATTCATTTCGTTCGCGAGAAAGTCGCCAAAGGTCATGTTCGGGTTCTCCATGTTCCCTCGTGATATCAAATAGCCGACATTTTCACCAAAGGCTTGCCAAAGGTTCTATTCGACGATTTTCTTTCTAGTCTCAACATCCGTGACCCTCCAGTTTCGACTGCGGGGGAATATTAGAATAGAATATAATGTTTGTCACATTCTGTATCATAAATGTATATCTCGTCATTTATTGTAATTAGCATAATCATAGGTGCATAATCATAGGAGATCCATTTAATGTAATCCTTATATATTGATGAGAATAATGGAATGAAGGCAAGGCAAATATTCTCACAATTTTCACATTTAGTTGCTTCATTTGGTTACTTCAATATCTAGCCCAAATGGACCGCTTGACATAAAGTACCTTGCCATTGTACGCATGTTATATTTAGTTAGAACTTGGTAATGTTGACGTTACATAGCGTAAATATGATTATGCGACTTAGGATACGCAAATCTAGAATTCTAGATAAACGACTTAAATATGATTATGCGACTTAGGATACGCAAATCTAGAATTCTAGATAAACGACTGTAAGAATAAACCTGATCTAGAATACTCAAATTAGATGAACGACCGTAAGAATGAACCTTATGGTGTCTGGACCGTAAGAACCAACCTTACGGTGTCTGGATGTGATTCGCACAACATAAAGCTAGCGCTTTCCCATCATGCACTTATATCCAAATTGGTAGATATCACTTATTTACATTGGAAAAGATAATATGAAGGCTCCTACCCCTTTTATACCGAGGCGGTCTAGAGGATTCAGGTACCCGTCCGAGCCTGAAAATTACTCCCCGTACCATTGTATCAAATGCAATTAATAACATATGCCATTTTTATTATTTGTATTTTTCTAAATTTTTCATTTAGATGCCATAGTAAATCAACAATCAATATCATATTTTTATCTTTCTTTTTCACTTTGAAATCATATTTTTATGTTCTTTTTCACTTTGAAGTTTGAACAGGTTAGATACCACATTGCCCCTCCTTAGAGCCTCCCCTACTTTTATACCAGTTATTTACCTCAGAAAAAAAACTAAAACGATAAGTCTAGGTCGTCACGACTTCATAGACTTATGCGTGCACTTTTTAGAGGTCGTAATACGATTCTTCAAAACAATGCAAACAACTCAGTCACCAGTAATTTAAACCATCCTTGAAAGATAAACAATATCATACACAAACTGAAAACGTGCAAGTACATAAATACTACTTCCTATGTTCATTCAACAAGTTCAATTCTAGGTGACGAGGTGTACGGTCGTCTTGGTGGAGATGGTGATTCGGAAACAAGTTTTCCGGTACCAATAAAAGAAGTTGCCCTCGTACCTTGGGGTGATAAAAGCAGGCGGAAGGTCCACGTCAATATGTCCGGTGCGAACACCCTGTAAAGAAGAAACACATCATACCATTTCGGGAACTTCACGTTTGCGTCGCCTTGCACAGCTGCAGATACAATCAACTTTGCAAACTCCTCCACTGGACTACCTGAAGCTTCAACCTTAATTGGATCACAAGGAACAAACACAATGCAAGTATATTAAAGAAACTGTATTATTGGGTAACGAGTTAAAACAAGTAAAATTTAGTGCGAGATAAAATCAGTGGCTCAACTTGCAAACATCTTTTTTTTGTTGTTTCTTATGTATAGTTTATGCATTAAATATGATTAACGAACCTACATTATAAGCATCATGGCGATATAAATTTGAACTAAATTTTGGCAGACCCATTTCTTTCTATCTAAATATTTTTTTTTTATCCAACCCATCACAAGAGGTAGTAAAATGGGTGGGTTGTATGACCCGGCAGTCTGAATAGTAAGTGTATAAACACGAATAAAAAATATGCATTTGGCAAATTTCGACTCATTTATTACATTTTCTTTTTAGCTGTTTTCTTATTTTACTCGTTTCAGCATTTATAAAGCATAACCCAAAGATTAACCAAACGCATAATCTTGAGTTGTTGACAGACTTACTTCTCTTTCTTCCTTCCATTGCATATCCGCGCCTTCCTCTAGCATGAATTTCCCATGAGTCATCTCGGCACCAATCCAACCGTGTGTAGCAATAGTGATACCGACATCACCGTTCAGTTCTAACCTCAACGTTTCATAGAAGTTCACTAGAGCAGCTTTGGCTGCCTGGTCAAATGAACATTAGGAAAAAAACAAAAAAGGCAACGGTCAACACATGCTTAAACGGAAAAAAGCAAAGAAAAGAAAGTTGATGTTATTGCACGAACACTCCTCGCTTGGGAAACAGATAGTTTCTAAATGACTAAATGTTACGATTTTCGTATTAGTGGATAATGTATGTTATGTTACATTTGTAACATGTCCAATGCTTAAATAAATAAATGCCTTAAAAGGTGACGTCAAATTGGTCAAAAATTTTAATTATAAATGCATACAACATCATAAATCATTTTAATTCACAGAATTAGATTTGTCAGAATGATCATTCTTTTGCTAATTAAGGACTTGAATCATTTAAAAGGAATAATCATTTTGTAAATAATATTTTTAGAATAATCATACTTAACACACTAATACCTATTATTCATAACCTATAATTCCTGAAAAAAAGTGTTGCGGGTCGGCTTAAAAAATACATGTTCCGACTTGTACCAACCATCAACCGTTGTGACCTTTAACATGACACCAATGGTGGCCATGTGGATCCAAAGGTACTCACGGAATATAAGCTCATCCTAGGGAGAGGTAACCAGTTCTCGACTGCGGCATTAACTACAATCCGACCTCGAGTTCGTCTTAGGTAAGGAAGAGCCGCATAAGTAGGATACACGTTCCCCCAAAAATTAATATCCTGAAATTTAAGAACTAGTGTCATACAAGACTCATCAACTAAGAGCCTATAGTATGTGTTAAAATCATCCTAAAGTCCTTTTGAGTTTTGAGTATACCATCAACATAGGGAAAACCAATGTATCATTTGCTTCCTCAAAATAGAAGGTATGCCCTAAACTTGTCGTGTTTACAAGATGATCAACTGCAACAAAAAAGTGTATATAAGTTCATAATTTTAGAACGCTAACATTACACATGACAAACATTACGTTTCTTTCATTTTAATAAAGTCAGGAACCAGGATAAGCTTTAATGGATATTCAGTTGAAATATGCTGAACATCACATTCAAAGTTGAAAAGTACTTTATTGGACTCTTAGATATCGAGCTCGAACTCTTTTTTAGGGTGTGTTGGATGTCATTATTAGAAGTGATTAATGATCATGTAATGCTGAATACTCTTAATGAATCAAATAATCAACAATAACAAAACAAGTTCAAAGCAATAGTGTTCGGATGTGCTTGTGTTTTCCAAGGTTTCAAATGTTAGATGTCTGAATTGTTTGGCAATTTATGATCACTTAAATGACCACAAAGGACACTTCTGTAAAAAAAAGTAGAGGGTTTGTGCAATGAAAATACAAGTCCCAAAAATTAGATCCAAAAAAGGGCAAATAAGGATTTTTTTGTTTTTATTATCCTTGTATAATGATATTTATTTATTTATTACATTACATTTATGAAACTAACCCAAAACAAATTATATAATAACATATAAGGATGCTATAAATAGATGACCATTCTACAAGATACAATTTGAGTCCGAAAAAGAGTGTGGTAAGTGGTTGCATTTTGTTTATTTGCGGTTCTCTAATAAATGAAGGATCAGATAATTACTTACCTCGGCCAAAATAATTAATTGTCTCGTTGATGAATCTTTTACAATCATCTTCTTTGACAACATCTGCAGCCATTGTTAACACATCTGGTGCACCAAGTAATCTAGCATTCTCACTGATCCCGTGCAATCTTTGATCCCTCCGTGCGACTAATACAAGATTCGCTCTCTTCTTAGCATATTCATATGCTATTTGCTGACAAGATCAAAAGGTTTGTACTCTAGGTTAATTTGTCACAATCCCAACCTAATTTCTAGGATTTTTCTTCTCCAAGTATTATAATGACAACGAACGAATTTTTATTCCAATTTGTTAAAATGTAGTTTTATTCGATAAATGAATATAAATGAAAAGACTCCAGTAAATTAACATACATGCAAAATTTTTAAAAATTCAGAAAAATAACTGGATGCTTAGGTGCATTTTTGTTGGAATCAATATTATGTTAAAAACTACGAGCAACAGTTTAAGTACATATATGGCCGACTCATGGGTAGGGCAAGGTGTACGACCGCCCAAGACCGAGTTTCCGCATGCCCAAAGTTCCCAATTAGTTTGTTAAACTCATTAGCCCAATAATAAATTAAATAAACACATGCAGGTGCTCATTTTTTAACTTGCATAGGACCCCAACTTCTTTGGGATTCTCATGGTTGTACATCCGTTGTGCTTACATGAGAAGGATTAAATGGAAAAACAATGTCTCCAAACTCTTTTTCTTTTTTCTGGTTTTCTTTTTGGAAAGTGTAAAATCGCACATGTGCTAGTGTGCACGTACTTGCACAACAATGTCATACTTTTTAAAAATCAGTCTCAAAATATATAGTACAAAATGAAAACGTTATTGCAGTTTCCAACAAATTATTTATTCTAAGATAGACCGTTTGTATTTTTATAAATAAATAAAAACACGAGCGGATAAAGAAACCTTACAAGACTATGTTTCGTGTCCCGGGTCACCGTCAACAATTTGTTATGAATTAATTAAATTCTCAATATCAATAACTAAAAAGTAATAAAAAAAGAAAGATGACATGTGATTGGTTGGAATAACTTGACCATTAACTAAATACATGTTAAGAATATGTTATGAATTACCTAATTTCCAAATATCAATAACTAAAAAGTAATAAAAAAGAATTGGTTGGAAATCCACAGCCCCTTAACCCCTGGAGCCGCCTTCAAGGATGACATGGCACGTTAATGTTAATGGCCATGCTAATTAACCCAAGATTTATGTTTGTTCGCTTATTTAAATAAACGAAAAAAAAAAAAATGTTTGTGCTAGTTTGTTTAACTAATACATAAGCGAAGTACATAAACAAATTTCTCATTCGTTTATTTAACTAAACGAAGAGAAAAACATGTTTGTGCTAGTTTGTTTAATTAATAAACAAACGAAGTACATAAACAGACTTCTCAAACATAAATAGTTCATCAAATGTTCGATTCGTTTCAGTCCTAGAAATAACAATTAATCAAACAAATCGACAACACACACCTCTCCGATTCCGGAAGAAGCACCTGTGACAACAACAACTTTGTCATCCATGTATTCAGCAAAGAAATGATAGTAAACCCTCTCCCATGATTTGATGAAAGTAAGCATCGGCCAAGCAAAGGCTAGCATCACCAGACTTGCATGCGTTACAACCCTATCAAGCACATAATTTATCATATGATTCATCACCATAGTGTATACAAACAGATTACACAGACACAGAGAGATGACGGTTGTATCTACGATGAGAATATATTCAAAAGACAGCAACTTATGATTACTTGTGGTGGTGTAGGTGGCGATTGAGTTTGGTGTCATGGATGTAACTGACACGTGTTTCGTTCTCAGGTACTTGTCTTGAATTAAAGTATGATGGATGATGCCACCGCAACCGGTCTCTGGTCAATTTACAATTTCACCCTTGTCATTTTTTACTTTTATAATTTTTTTCTAAACTTATAAATGAGTTGAAAGTTCATGGAAACTTCGTTTATAATTCGATTGTTTAGAGGAAAATGTTATCTGTGTTCTCGAGATTTGGTCAGTTTTGCGACTTTCGTTCAAAGGTTTGTTTTCTTCGCATCTGAATCCAGAAGATCTGAAATATTGTCATTTCCATCCGGTTCATTAACTCTATCCAATTTTCTCCGTTAAGTCAGGGGCATTTTCGTTTTTCTTTTTTGCTAACTTAAAAGACAATCTAGTCTTTCACTTTACGTGCCGCTTGTGGTATGTGCATATAGTATATATATGTGTGGGTGCTCAGGGGGAGGGGAGGGAGCACAAGTGAAAGTGCACTAATTTTAACGTTATTTTACTAATTTCGTGAAAATAATGTTAAAAGAGGGATGGTTAATCATGCATCATGTGGTGACGTTGATAGCCGAAAGACAAGAGAGTACATGCACTAATGGCCTTTCTCTTAATTGTTGAGTGCTATGTGCCTTATGTCCAAGGCTTGACGCAAAACTACTATCGAGCCGGAGATCTCACTGGAAGTAGTCTCTCTATTCCTGTGGGGTAGAGGTAAAGTTGTGTACATCTTACCCTTCTCAGACCCTACCTTAGCTTTGCTAGTGGTGAGATTTACTGAGTATGATGATGATGATGATGTACAAGCATCTAGCACAATTACAAGTATTCAATTGAATATACTGAATTGCTTTTCAAGTTAACAAAAAAGACAAAAGGACCGTGACTTGAAGAGAAAAATGGATGGAGTTAATGAGCCAAATATAAATGACAAGATTTCAAACCTTTTGGATCCCGATGTGGAAAAACAAACCTTTGAATGAAAGTCGCAAAACTGGCCAAACCTTAGGGACGAAAATGATATTTTAATCGTTTATTTATGTAACATCCCCAAAATATTAACTTATATGATTATAATTTCGCATCCATATACAACATTGCCCCGAATAAAAACTATAGAGTATAATAACTAGGAATACGTAACCTGGTTAGTAACATGTTAACGTTTAATAAACATTGAATTGTGGGCATTATAACAAAAACATAACATGAGGGACTAAAATGGTTAATTTGATATTTAAGGTATTAAAAAGGAAAGAAAATAAAAATATAAACACACATGTGTGTGTGCTGAGTTCGACCAGAGAGAAGGAGAAGAAGGTGAAACCCTTCTTCAAACCAAACTATCAAATTGAAGGTTAAATTGACCCCCAAATTTCTGCATGAGTATAGAATATTGATCACCACTACTAGGGGAGCATAAGGTATGTTGAAATTTGATATTTGATGATGCTATGAAGAATCATGGAGTTCTAGAAATTTTGATTCTTGCATAAGTTGTTGAAATCAAATTGAAATAAGAGTAGTGTACATGGTTTAGAACAAACCTTAATGAAGAATTGTAGGTCAAACACTATAATTTGAGTGTTTGAGCAATGTAGCCATGGGAATGTAAGTGGGTATTAGTAAATATGTTGAATACATAAAATATGATATTGAAATTGACGTATTTGATATTAGTATAATGAAATTTAGATGTTGTTGAACATAATAGTCACAGTGATTTCACATGAAGTAAAAACATGACAAATTCATGAAATAGAAACCAAATAGATTTAGTGAAAAGATCCATGCCTATAAGGTGTTTGATATAATGCTTAAATAAAGATAAATTGTTGGATGGAATGAGAGAATTCTGAATTGGATGTTATAAATGAGACTTTGAAAAATTCGTGTCATATGTTGTACTATGAGTTCTAAATGATGAATTGGGTTGAACTCTATAGGCAACTTGGGTGAAGCATCGAGTGGCCAACCCGAGGTAGACATGCGGTTGAAAGGGAAACTCTAAGGTACGTAGTTTTACACTTTGTATGATTTCATTAATAAACTTGATTGATAGCGTGATAATAAATGAAGTTATATTTGAAAATTTTGGGTCCTTCATAAGTGATGGACTTCGCACGAATGAACCAAATGAGTAAATAGTGCATGACAATAAGTCGGGATTAGTTCATAAGTGATGGAATTCACTTGAATAACCAAGATTATGTGAACGCGTAAGCCGGGTAACGAGAACGCATATCATAAACTGTAAATTTATGATATGGTTGAACAGAGGTTTCTTGTTTGGTTAAAATAGCCAAACGGGTAAAAAAATATAGCAATGACGTAAGCCAAGTGACGGATGCGTAAACGAGAGTTAGCAAACTTAAATGAGAGTTGAGTTTCCACAAGAAAATGATTCTCATCATAAGAATGAAGGAAACGTGGTCGAATTGATTCGGGTCAAAATAAATACGTGAATTAATTTTTACGTTGATAGCATAAAGTGTAAGAATTCACTGCATTGAATGACGTGTTTAAATTTAAAATGTGGGTGATCGATTTACGATCACATAGAAGCAAATTTGAAGCAAAATGAACGAGAAACGAAGAAGTCATGGACGTTTTCATAAAAGAACCAAAAGTGAAAATCTGCAGCTGGGTTGCAAACGTAAGCTATGGTCCCCAACTGTAGCTTACGGTTGAGACCTGCTGTCTCGGACAGAAGGAGTGTACCGTAAGCTACGGTAACCCAACCGTGGCTTACGGCGGACACTTAAACAAAATTCTTAGTTTGTTGTTTTGGGTATTTAGGTCGATCTAGATACGTTATACGCTCACTATATCTAACGTTAATGATAAATTTTGATCCTTAGGTGGTTGCTAAGGGGTTATGGATGAAGATCAAGTTCCATGAAGAACCAAACACATATGAAGAATTTAGCTTCCGCATGTTATTTTAATCTTTTGTGAAACAAATATTTTCAAGTTTTGGTAAATTTTAAATTCTAGTATGACTTATTTGTTCGTCTTATAAAACAGTATGAAATGCGAACTTTTATTTAGTATTTTATGTCTAATATAAATTGGGTGTCACAATTTATATAATGTTAATTACAAGATTTATATGCATTGTTGGTTGTACTTTGTGCTTTGTTGATTTTCCTTGCTTTGGATGTTTATTTGTCTTTTTTGTTGTACATTACATCTATGCTCTCTTTCTCTCTGTCCCTCCTCATGGCTTTCTTTGTTTTTCCCCGGCGACTTTCTGCCTCCTTTAGGTTAGCAATGTTGTTTGCTGATTTTGTTGACGCATGTTGTTTCATCGTTTGTGATTTTGATTTTATCTCTTTCTAAGTTTTGGTTGCTGGGTTTTTTTATTACCGATGTCATAGGAGGTTTAACGTGACGGTATTGTTATTGTTAAGTTTATCTGCAAGGTAGATGTATTTTTAGGTTTTTATAGAGTTTGCTGATTTATTGGGCTTTATTGATTACTTTCCATTGTTCGGCTATGATGTTGAGTTTGGTGATGTTCTGTGGGAAAGTTCGTCTCTGATGTTGAGTTTGATTTTGTTAGGTTTTATGTGTCTTAACATGTAATGACATACCTGCATGTGTTCAAGAGTTGTTGGTGTTGCTTTGACAATGATTATTATTGTTTAGTTTGCGGAGATTATTTACATTGTTTTTTTGGTTCTATAATGCTTACTAGCTATAAGGTAGAGGTATTTTAGGTTTTCATACAGTCGACTAGTATTTTGGGTTTAGTAATTATGATGATTATTGTTTACTTTATAGAGTTTGTTTACATTGTCTGTGTGGTTATATGATGCTTAGCGGTTGCTTTTGAAGGTTTGTTTACGATGTTGGCTATGGTGATGTTTTCTTGTATTTAGTTTGTTTTAACGTCTAATCACATAGTTACATGTGTTCAAAAGTTGTTGGATTTTGTGTTTTTATGTTGCTTTGGCGTCGATGATTATTGTTAATTTTACAAAAATTGTTTAGATTGTTCCGTTGATTCTATGATGCTTTGTTCAGACATGGTTTGTTGGCTCGTGTTGTGTTAATGTGTAATCGGTCTATGAGGATGACTCTTTAGTTATCCAAGACTGTTTTAAGTTTGTGCCTAGCTGTATGATGGTATGCTTTTGACATTGTTTTTGGAAGGCTGTGTATTGAAGTGTATTTGGTCGGTGACGGTTGCTATTCAGTCGTCTAAGGCTGCTTACCTTCTTTGGTTCGGTCTGTGATGTTTTGCTTAGACATTGATTGCTTAGAATTTTTGAGTGGATAAGTTTCCTGGTTTGTTTGTGGGCGTTTGTTTTTCATATAGTTGTGTTTTGGTTTTACGTCTTCCTTCGTTTTTGTTTGCTTGGTTTATATGTTACGGTTGTTAGCGTAGTGGTTCATATAGTTGTTGTCTTTTGGGTTATGATAAGGTAAGTGGCGTTCGTAGTTTGTCTATTTTCCTTGGGGGCGTATTTGTGGCTTTTGTTTACTTTCTTATGGCTATGAAGATGTTTTTAATTTAGACATGGTAACGAAAGTGGATTTATCTAGGTTTGTAGGGGGCCTTATGTTGTATTAATGCTTTTTAACTTGTTTTTTTGTTACTTTAACTTTTCATTATTGGTTTTGTAACATATTATTGAATGCCAAATTTTACATCATAATGGATAAATTCATTACTAAGTATTTCAAGAGGCATTGGCAAAGTGGTGTTACATATATGAATGATCTGTTTGATAGCGTTATTTTATATGTTTTGTGTGTTTAAGTTTATCGTCATGCTTGATATTACGCATTCTACTTTAGATGGTTGATAAACCTTTTGTTTTGTTGGACTTATATTGATGTATAACATATATAATGTTTTGGCTTTTATGCAATAGGTTGTACATCTTATGCAAAAGTGTGTTTGCTTCCTCATTGACTACTAAGTTGAGTAGGTATTCAGATTCAGACATTTGCTGTGGATGTGTATGCCGGGGTTGATCACATCATGGTAATCATACTTCTTAACGTTTTATTCATTACATGTCTTTATTATTTTAATGGGTAGTTAACTATCAGTTTTGTAGGTCAACAGGCACACACGATTCTTAGCCATCATTTTTTATATCTGTCTCATAAGGTTAGTCTTCTTTTCCTCTATTTATTTTTTGCCTACTTAAAGTGTATAGAGGTTGTTTTTACATTTGGTTTTAGTGTTTTCTTCTGCATCCTTTTGCTTGTGGTTTTATTGTGGATTGCTTGGGAAAAAAGGGTGAAATAGTATCTCATCAAGTGGTACGTTTTCTGTTTGCCCACAGTTTTGTTTTCCAAATTTATATACAACATTTTTTTCTCTGGTCTTTTCAAATGACATTTATAGGCATCGAATTTAGGCCTCTATTGGTTTAGCTTTCTGTCCATTTTTAGGTTTATCACTCTACATATTTTTACATTACTTAACAACGCGTGTAATGGTTGTCTCCAATTCCCATATTAACATGCGTGGTTTTTGGTTCCTTCTTTGGTGTTTGGCTTTGTGTCATAGATGCATGTGTCCTTATCTTCTTTGGTGTTTGGCTTCTAAGTTTGAGTTTCACTTGGTTACTTGATGATTTAGATGATGTACATTCTAAGTAGCTTCCAAGAAATTGACAAAGTGAGCCAACCCCACATCGTCTCCAACATTTGCCATGTTGGGTATGCACACATCGGGTTGTCCTCATTTGGCTACTTAGTAAATTATACACTTTATTTTTTTCTCATATTTATGAACAACTGAAATCATCAACTAAGTTGATGATTTTGTGCTTTGGTGAATCAAATAATGAGGTTAAATGGACGGGATTCATCCTACCTTCTTGCATGACCATTTTCATGCTACCTTAAAACACTTAGGACTGTAACACGAATTTTCCGCCATTTTAATTCCGAACCCAATCAAACCCATAAACTCATACGCCTTTGTGTCCCTATCGTAGGGTAACTTCGGGTTCCCAATCTCAAGACTCAACAACTCACGACTTCTTGGAAGCTTTGCAAACCGTGAGTATACATGACCCCTTTTTTACTTTAAGTACACTTTTGGGGTGCAATATATACATATCAAACTTACACATACACAAACATAAACATGATTCAAACAAACAAATTCGTGCATACATGCTCAATATGTTATACACTAGGATACTTGCATGCTAGAAGCCTTTCTTGCACAAATACTTGTCATTAACTTCATGAGCCAACCTTTACATGTATAGCGCTATAGGAGTAGCACACGCCCGTTGATGTGTCATTGTTAAGTATTCAATCGTAAACGGTTTCGTCGCTTTGGTGACAAGATTACGCTAGTGGAAACTTTGGCTTGACATTTATGAGATGCATGCTAGCCTTTGTTAAGTTATGCCTTAGTATACGATTTTATCATGTGGATTGTGTTAAACTTTTATATGTATGCTAGTAAACAAATTTGTATGCTCACCAATGCTTTATGTGTTGACTGTTACGATTTTGTTATGCCTTAGTATACGATTTTGTTATGATGACGATGCGTTGAAAAGGAATCTAGTAGGATGCACTAGAAACACGCCTTATCTTAAATTAGCTTTTGGTGTTTTAGTTGTTATGTTCTTATTGTCGTTATTTGCTTCCAAACAATGTACTCGGCTCTCTTGAATGAAATGAAAGTTTTATTTAAATTAGAGTTAAATGCCTGGTTAGTCCCTATGCTTTGCAAATATTGCAGACTTGGTCCCATTGCTTAAATTTCTCAGTTAACTGTGTGCACAATTACTTATTTACCCCTGAACAATTTTTTTTTAAATGGCCCACACTTATCTTCCCCATTTATCTCTATCTCTCTCCTACCACCACAACCACCATCCATCACCACCTTCACCATCAATCTCCACCACTGCCACCATCCATCTCCACCTCCGCCACCATCTATCTCCACCTCCATCACTGCTCAACGTCACACCCAATCACCATCACCATTCACTCCCGAAACCCCCTTCACCACCACCATGTAACTCACACTCACCACCCGCACCCTCACCCTTACCCCGTAACTCCCAACACCGCGTCACCTGCAACTCTGACCACCGCGTCACTGTCGTCTTCCTCCCTCATTGCAACCTCCACCGTAAACCCACTACCACCACCATCACCTTCAACCCACCACCTCTGCCTCCACCGTAAATCCACCACCACCACCACCGTCACCTTCAACCGACACCCCCACCGTCATCTTCAACCCGCCGCCTCCATCATAAACACACCACCTCCACCTCCACGTTTTTCCGACGATGGCGTCGATGGCATCTTGGTGACCCAGAAGCTAACAGTGAAGGTGGTGGAGTTGATTGGGTGGTTTGAGAGAGATAGAGAGAGAGAGAGAGAGAAAAGAGTGCGAGAGAGAGAGAGTTGCAGGTTTGGGATGGACCAATAAGCTTTTATTAAGCTATTTTCATTTGTTTTTTTAATAAGTAGGGGTACTTTAGTAATTTAGCACACTCTTAACTAAGATATTTAACATTAGTTAGTGATAAGGATCATCCGAGTGCGAAAACTGCAACCAATGGGACCAACTTTGTAATTAGTGAAGCACTAGGACTAAGTCTGCAATGTTTGCAAACCATATGGATCAACCTGGCATTTAACTCTTTAAATTATTGTCACAAGTAAGTGGTTGTGAAGTCTCTTGCAATCTCGTTTTGTAGCTTTATTCTAATGTTAACTTAAAAGTTTTATAGGCGGAAACCTGAAGCTATACGATATGTGCCCGTTTCTGTTCGGATCGGTTCATAGGAATCGAAAGCACAATATAAAGCATCGGTCCCCTTTCCAAAGGGGGTGGCAAATTGTACGCGTCAAGCAAGTTAGGAAACAGGTCAAAACCACACTTGGCATGGATCGGGCAAGGTTGGCCCGACATCTTTGTGTCCATTTTATCTTCCTTCTATAATAACTTTCTGAATAAAACAATTTAGTAGGTTATATGCATTAGAAAACACACTCACTGAAAACAACCAATTTAGTAGGTTGTATGTATTAGAAAATACTCTAAAATAACAACCAACCAGTTTCTTTTCATGTAACAACCAACACTAAATTAACAGTTGCTTGACAATGAAGAAACATATTACAGAAGTATTAGCCATTTTCAGCGCCATGGAAAGAAGATACACCGGGTTCATTCTGAACCGCTGATGTTCCCAAGTGGAAGAACCGAACACATGCATAAAGAACACGAAAGACATATTCAAGCAATAGTTAAAAACACACACGAAGCAGACAAGATCAAAGGTAGATTGGTATGACACGATTCAACATTTCAACCAAAAGTCAAATGATGTTTGACTTTTGAAAATAGTAGCTTATGGTTCATTTATAAGTTAAAAAACAAGACTACTTTGTCCATTCTGTACAACTTGAGACTGCTTATAAATATTCATAAAACCTCAAGTACTTTCATATTATATTAACCGAAAAAACGCTTTAAAACAGCCCCTATAAATCTTGCTTTGGCTTGCGGCTCAGCTCGAGTAACTCCCGCCCATAAGTTGCAAAATTTCTTCCCACAAACTCTCATTCTGGGCTCCACCAAATATCAAATTTGAACTACAAGCCGCCACATGCCATAACCCCGCTTCAATCTCTTCTCGAAGCTGATCAAGCTGCCATCCGGCATACCCGACGAAAAACCGAAAATCTTGCGGTTTGAAAACCGATGTTTTCACTAAAGCCGAAGCTTCATCCAAACCGTTTCGGGAACCGAAACATAAGGTGGGAACAACTTCTTCGAAATCAAGAACATTGTTTTTCCCGTTGGTTTTTAACAAGAATATGCTTGACTCGAGGGGCCCACCAAAATGCAATGAACATTCGGAAAACGTGGTGGCTAGATGGAGATTAGTAGGTTTCATGTGTTTGATCTTTTTATGGAGGGGTCGGTTTATAATTACTCCAAACGGGCCTTCTTGCGGGTGTCGGGTTCCTGAGCCCAGTAAGAAGACGACTGATCTTTCAAAGGTTTGAACCCCGTCGAGCTTTTCGGTTGCGACAAGAACACAGCCTGTTTCGATGGAAGTAAGAGGGTGTGCCCATTTTGACCCGAGACCTTTAGACTCTGCAACGACCCCTTCCTCTTGTTTGTTAAGCATTGACTGCATAGTATTCCCAAGATATTAGCTATATTCCCATTCCATATTAAGTTGGATCTTGAAAGAACATAATTTGACCCGTTTACTTATAAATGAGTTGAGTTGTGTTCCGTATCTTACGGGTCAAACCAAAATGTTGAGCTATAATAAAATAACTTTTGTAGTCGTATTGACACACTAATAAAAAAAAGTCAGTAAAATGCTATTTTCGTCCCTGAGGTTTGGCCAGTTTTGCGACTTTTGTCCAAAGGTTTGTTTTTCCGCATATGGATCCAAAAGGTTTGAAATCTTGCCATTTTCATCCGGTTCGTTAACTCCATCCATTTTTCTCCATTAATTCAGGGATATTCGTCTTTTTACCTATATTATTATTTTTATTTAGTAACGGTGTTTTGAATACTTGTACATAAAGTGAAAAAGACCGAACTGCCCTTTTAAGCTAACAAAACAAGACAAAAATACCCCTGACTTAACGCAGAAAAATGGATGGAGTTAACGAGCCGGATGAATATGACAAGATTTCAAACCTTTTGGATCCGGATGCGGAAAAACAAACCTTTGGACAAAAGTCGCAAAACCGGCCAAACCTCACGGACAAAAATGGCATTTTGCTCTAAATGAAACTTATTTCAAAAATATAATTTTTGTAGTCGTATTAGACACACTAATAAAAAAGTTAAAATTTTGGGTGTTTCTAATCAATCCCACCCGGCCTTTT
Source organism: Scalesia atractyloides (assembly GCA_947069175.1). NCBI lineage: Eukaryota > Viridiplantae > Streptophyta > Magnoliopsida > Asterales > Asteraceae > Scalesia > Scalesia atractyloides. The sequence goes on from CAMTDV010000001.1 coordinate 7,832,805, forward strand.
TGACCCATTATTCAAGCCACCTAACCCATTTTGACACTTTCATATTGTACATAAAGAAAATGCAGCATGATTAAGAAATATTGCCTGCTGATTCAGATGGAGCATTGCCCTAAATTCTCTCCAGTCAGTGGCTTTATGCGGGGACTTTCGAGAACCCGTATCACTAGATTTATTGCTTTCAGCGGGATTGTTTCCTTTGAGGCACTCTCCTTCTGGACCTGAATGATCACCATTGCCTATAATTTATAATTGAATCTTTGATTAATGTTTGAGCTTAACTTCAACAATGATTATGATTTTGATATATAAAATTATGAAATTTAATTTCGTATTATTTGATTAGTGAATATAGTCTTATGAATATTGTTCAACTCATGAATTTCGTATTGTTAAATATATGAATATCATATGTATACCTATATGTATATGACTATATGCATATTTGTTGCATATGTATATATGTTGTAGATGTATATCTACATATGTATACATACGAAAATGTACATATACAGATATATGACCAAAAGTAATAAACCCAAAGTACAAAAACTAATTAAACCAGCACAAAGTCTCCAGAAGAACCGCTAGTAGAGACAAAAATACATGTATTTTTTAATATTTACTATTGATATATTGAAATTTGACATTATACATATGATTGCTTTAAAAAAAGGCACACCATGACGATAAGGTCCCTGGAGCCTTGCGCCTAGGTGAACCTCAGGCACGCTTTTTAAACCAAGTACATACGTGTATATACATGTGTAGGTATTTCTATATGTATGTGTATACATATAACATATAATGATTACATTATTATCATACAACATGTAATCATGACATCTTTAACATTGTAGAAAGTACATGCATTTTTTAAAATTTAACAATGAAAGCATCCATATTTACCAACAAGTATTGGTCAAGGCATAAACAAGCTTTTATAAGTAAAAGGGGAAATTATTTACTTTTGAATGTTTTTAGTTGGCCTTGGGTTACTTAATTCTTATAGCCAATATATTGTATTTTGTGCATATCATGCCTATTATGCATAACACCTAAATTTTATTTGTAAATATGGCATGATATACTAAGTTACCACTGAACATATAAAAATAACTATCTCCACCTCATAAATATGACAAATCTACTATTTGGGACACCTAGTTAATAGTTATATGATCCATTAATCTAAAATACTTTTTGGAGTGGGCCAGATTACATGTCAATAATGGTCTGCAACATCAACACAAATGCAATGAATACGTTCATGCAATAGATACTTCCACCATTCTAAAACTTAGGTGGCATTCAGCCACATTTGATATCACCATTCTAAAACATTGATATCAACACTAACCATTAATTTTTTAATCTTCCATCTTTGACGTGTTTCACATTGCAATTAAAGATGCTCTTGGATATACATAGACTGATAAACTATATAACAACTTTGTCCCTATAAATCAAATAAAATAATTGGTAGATTAGGTCCAACTTAAAAAACAAAACAATTGAAAATTCAAAGCAATTTTCGTATAATCTTATATATAAGCATTAAACTTGGTCAATATCATCAACAACTACAAAACCTAACTAAAAACAACTCAAATCACTAATAAAAATATCATATAGATCTACTTTCAACTTAGGAATTGTCCTTATTAATCAAACAAAATAATTAGTAGATTATGCCTAGCTAAGAAAAAACAAAAATAATTGAAAAATTCAAAGCAATCTCCAAATGGATAAACATTAAATTAAACTTAGTTAAAATCTAACTAAAAACAGTTAAATTATTAATAAAAATATGTTAAAATCTACTTTCAACTTAGAAATTACAAACTACTAATTTTAATTACAATTTACAGTAAACTCATAACAAAATAATGTTCTAACAATCAGAAACCAAAATTAACAACAAACACATCTACATTCACACAAAAAACCTAAATCATTACATAACTCAATCAAACTCAAAAGAAACCCTAATTAATCAAACAAAAACATAAATCGCACCTGTAGAAGACGACGAATCAGAATTATTCTGCGAATTCTTCTTCCCCATAGCACGAGCAACAAGCGATTGACGAGAACAAACCGTAGATTTCGTCACACTGATCTCAAACACCTTTGTAAAATCGCACGAATTCATCTTCCTCGATCTCCATGGAGAAGAATTAGGTTTATCGTAAACGTGAGTATTCTTCGATACGTAGGGGCATCGAGCTGCAGCTTTGATCTGTACAGCACACAGATCCATGACGATTAACTTTCAATTGTTGTTGTTGTTGTAGATGAAATTACAGGTGAAATTGAATGTTTTGGGGTTAATTGGAGGAAAGAAGAGGATTGTGAGAGTGAGTGATCATTGTATGGGATGATAATGGAGGAATTTAGTGGTAATCAATGCGTATGTGAAGATGAAAGTGAACGGAAGTGTGTGTGTGTGTGTGTGAGAGAGAGAGAGAGAGAGAGAGAGAGAGAATATGCCAAGTGACAAACCGTTTATTATGGAAAAATTGGGTAAAGCGACGGGAGAGTCACGTGGGGTGTGTATGCATGTTATCATTCGAGTCCCGAGGTTGACGGGTGGGTTTATGAGTTCCCCGGTTCAATCTAAAAGGATGAACATTTCGTACTTGGTATTTCTACTGAACCGGTACCGTAATTTTATCCTCGAATACCAGGAATGTACTGTACCGAACATTTTCGGTACCGATACCGATATTTAACGAATTTCAGTATCAGTATTTTCGGTACCGGTACTACTGAAAGTACCAATCTTAAAAGTCATAAAAAATGCATATTGGTATCAATAAAGCTTGGTATGATACGGATACGGTATTCAAAGATAAAAAGTGGGTAAACTTGCGTACCATAATGAACTGAAAGTATGGGTACTACTTTGGTATCGAAATTCGATTGGTACCAAATACCGATTGCTCATCCCTAGACGTCAATGTGACTGGTCGAAAGAGATATTGGTAATCTCAATTTCATATACGACTGTAAAGTGTAAATGTGTTTTATATCTAGTTTGCCATTTGTTAGGTATCGGATATAGGCGTTCTATTCTAGGATGTCGATGTGACATATTGAAATAGATATGGATATTCTCGATTTCATATTGATTTTAAGTGTAAACTGTGTTTTATATCCGGTTCAGTACTTGTTAGGTATCGGATATAGTTAATTTGTTTAGATGCATGTTAGAATTTCTAAATACAACCTTTACCAAATTAGATTATTTTATTACCGAATAAAAAAAAAGTAAATCTACGTCAGGGTATAGTTCAAGTGATGAGGCTAGATATCACTAAATACCATATCTATCAATTACTCAAAAAAGGTTAAAACTAGTCTCATACCTAGTGCATACTCGAATACTTAGTGCATACTCGAGTACTTGTCTCAGATGTTCTAGGTTACGTGATTGCCCATGGGGTTCGGGAAGTGATTGGGCTGCAACTAAAAACAAACATGTTGGGCCATGAGTTTTAAGTGGGCCATGAGTTTTAATTCGAAAGCCCTTGAGACTAACACATGCGCTTGTTAATTGGTATCCTTTTGCTGTAGAGATGAGAAAAGTATCAACTTGTAGCCTGTTTTATTATTATGTTATAGAATATAGAATTATTGTTGCTCATTTCACATCGTAAACTTTAAGTTCGGTTATGTACTCGACTAATCTTTGAAGTAATTAGTTAAAATTCGGTTTTTGGGTTTGAAACCAAAACCGAACCAGATTCAAATTCAGTTTCAGTTTGGTTTTGACCATTTTGAATCCGGTTTTGTAATCAGTCTTGACCAACAAAATAATCAAACCAATAACCGATCCGGCCCCAAATTTTACGAGCCTCAATTCAAGATTTAAAGCACATTATTAAATCATAAACAAAATTTATACGAGCTCTAGCTAATAACCAACCTAATTAATCTTGATACCATAAACAACCATCTCAAGCTTAAAGTTTATACTACCAAAATATATCAAATAACTAAATGAGCACCAACAATGTTTGATAACTAAAATATTCAAGCTTGAGCTCAAAAACTATCATAAAAACATATTCGAGCTGGAGCCAAGTAGTACTTAAACAATCTGAACCCAAATGATACATTAGCCCTTTACAAGTCATTTTTGTTTAGACTACAAAAGTTAACCGCTAAAAGAGATAGGTTAACCACAAATTGAGTTTACCGCAGTGTGGTTAGGTTTAGATTCGGCTCTTTAGCTGAACCGCATATAATATCAGGGTTGAGGATTCTCAAAATCATAAGATGAAGTATACACGTGGTTGATCATACATAAACTACCTCACTGGACTTTCTAACTCGAAAGTAATCGGTGAAGCTGCCAGAAGATGCTCGCGCCTGTTGTGAATGAACTTCTGTCTGAATTCCTCAAATTTTCCTTCGGTAATTGCTTCTCTTATTAACCGAAAGAATGACAAATAGTGGTGTGTATTATGTCTGCAAGAATGAAACAAGTTTAGATATACTGGCAGAGGTGGCAATTCCAACCCATTAATATAGGAACATGTCGACTCAAGTTGTATTTTAATTAAAACGGGTCAAATGGATTAGATAGGTCAAGAGTTGCTAAACTTTCATTTAACGCGCTAATTAATTACAAGATTAACAAAAATGACACGAGCCTAACACAAAATTCACGGATTTACGTTACATGGGTTCGGGTCACTTTCAGGTTGAATCAGTAAACCCGTGTAGCTAAACATGTCGGGTTCATGTCGAACCCGACGGGTTGGCAGGTTGACCCGTTTAACCCTTTTATATTATATTTTAATTTTTTCCAAAAGTGTATTTATGTCATAAATTTAATTAGTTGGGTATTTTATGCAATAATTATATTAACAGAGAAAATATCATAAGATTTTATAATTAAAATGTAATTGTTAAATACCCATTCGTATTTTTTGTTGTAAAATTTTATTTTTAAAATATTAAAATGCAAGAAAAAAACAAAAAAAATCAGGTTAAATGGGTCGTGTTCGGGTCAACCCGCAAATATTCGTGTCGTGTTCATGTTCATGTGCCTGACACGATTTTCGTGTTCAGATTCGTATAAAATTTTCAGATTCGGGTCGGGTTGGACCGCCAACCTGCGAACACGACCCGTTTAGCACCCCTAGTTGCCCATTTGACCCACTTACAATCAGTTACCCAGCTAGTTCTGCCGCTATGTATAGGTAGTTTAAATATTATTAGGATTTGTAAATTTTTACATTTCAAGCAGAATCTGAGCAAGCATTTCATGGACATTGAGGAGATGATTGATGTAAGCTTTTGTATGGTTCTGACATGTATAGCACGTGCACCCTTCAACAATTCGTGATGTATCTTTCCTACATAAGTATATAGCAATGAACATACAGATAATATACATAAACTCATATATAAACTGTTAAGAGATAAAACATATGTGTGTTTACAACCATCATTACCTATAGACAGTTGCTTTAAGATTTATCTTTGTGTAGTCACTAGCCATAGCACATAACTGAGGGTCTTGTGTACACTTGTCATTAAGTGGAAAGATAAGTGCAAAGCCCTCAAGGGTCAAATGGTAAATATACCTGTCAAAAGTCAACACAATAGCTTTCAGTTGACATAAGGACAACAAGAGGATAACAAGTCAACATAAATAAAACCTACTTACGTGGAGTCAAAGAGATCTATCCCTGCAGCAATCCCTTGTAATACCTCCTCTGTATTCATGGAAGAAAGATTAATTATAAACTAACAGTTCACCCAAGTTATAAATCGAATGAAATAAAATTTCATATAATATGTGTATATACAAGACAAAAGAAACGATATCACTGATTCACTTGTTTATCCCATTTCCTTTTGTTCTCTGTTATACGTCCCATCTTTATTTCTCCTCATATCTAGTAAATTGATGCAACTACTAGTAAGTTTTGCAACTTATATAAAAAATGCGACGCACGATGCTAACATATATATTATGATTACGAGTACGATGACGATGAGAAATGTTCACATTAAATTTGTAGAAATATTAGTGCGATAAAAATGATACCTGGAAGTCCTAGGCCACAAACTTGGCGAGGTTTTTCTTTTGGTAACGAGTCCTAAAACAAATCATTTTTTTTACAAAATAAGCACATATATAATATAAATGGATTGAAAATTGCAGAAGCTAAGTAAATCAAATATGTGTGATTATCAGCTTTCATTGAAAAATAATCTACAGTACCGTAACGGCATGCAGAAATGTTGATCGCTCATCAATGCTATCTCCAAGTCCAAAACCACCAATATAATAACCTGACATGCCACTTCATATTAAAACCACAATAGAATAATAATTTGGAAAAAAAGTTGCTTAATTATCAAACAAATCAAACTGATGATAAACGATGGATATGGGCTGTGGTGTGGAAATAAACATAAAAACAAAATGAAGCTCAATGATATCCTTCATTTCTTCTTTTCAATAATATTCACCAATCCTTGCAATATTTTATTAAAAGTAAAGTACACGGATGGTCCATGTGATTTACCAAAATTTTGGATTTGATCCCTAGCTTTCCAAAAGTACACAGATGGTCCCTGTGATTTGCACTTTGTCACAAAATTTTGGATTTGATCCCTTATCCGTGTACTTTTGGAAAGCTAGAGATCAAATCTAAAATTTGGTAAGCCACAGGGACCATCCGTGTACTTTATAGTTATATTAAACTGGCTGTAATCTTGAGACACAATATATTACGTTTTGGAAGCAATAAAGAAGAAAACATACCGGAAACATTTCTTTTTGCTACCTCTTGAGCGCAACGTGTACGTTCTTCAACGCTGCATCCTCCAACGATTGATCCAAAAAGAACTCCATCCCTCTACGTTACAAAAGATTTTGCAAACACTCAAAAGGTTTATAATGTCCAAATATTGAAAAACCATATTACATTATACATACTGGTTTTAGTGAAATGCAAGTATCAAGCCATGTAATAGTTCGATCAACAGACTTTTTATTCCTCTTTACGGTAACTGAAGCATGTACTTCATCGGCTAAAGTAACCCACAAGTCCGGCTTCATTGAAGATATCATTTTCATGTACTCCAAAGGCTTCACCTGCGACAATAACATGTATTGTAAGTATAATAAGTTAATAACAAAGGATATATGTCGCCAAAAATATAAGAAAGAGAAATTTTTAGAGTTAACTGTCATTGTCGTCCCTGTGGTTTGTCTAAATATGCAGTCCAGGCCAAATTTCAAATTTGTCCATTTCCGTCCCTGGCATTCTTGAAACATGCCAGTTCCGTCCAAAAAACTAACGTCTGTTAAAACATCATTTCAAATTTGTCCATTTCCGTCCCTGGCATTCTTGAAACATGAAGAGTAAACATCATTTTCCTTTTTTTCTTCAAAGGGGTGGGATTTTAATAGGCTTTATAAAAAGGGAAAAATACAAGAAAAATGGAAAATGACGTTTTTACCCTTCATTAAACAGCAGGTTCTAACAGACGTTAGTTTTTTTATAGAACTGGCATGTTTCAAGAATTTCAGGGGCGGAAATGGTACAAATTAGAAATTTACCTTTCAAGCTGGTTTCTAGACACCACTTCAAAAGAAAGGTCAACATGGTCAACGTTTTCAACACGTCAGGCAAAATTTGAAACTTTAATGGTTTCTGGAGTAAAAAGATTCTGTTGCCTCAATTAAAATTTGACCAAAGTTGGTAACCTTTAATTGTGATTAGCCCGAAAAGAAAGTGCGTTAAGGGAAAGCGTTAAAGTGAATTACCAAGAAACGACCACACGGGGTCTCAAATGATGCTCCGTTCTTGTTACTACTATTGCATTCCGGAAGAGATAATATAGAATCCCTTGGCACAGACACAAATCCGTAGCCTTGCAAACCGAGAAGCCGGTGCACTCCTCCGATATTTGATATTGTCTTTAAATCAGGACACTCCATGCTGCAAGATACGACAAATGAAAACGTTACGATTTAGGTTCCTATCGAAAGAATGAAATTAAAAACATAACAAAACGAGACCAAAGTGATATAATTCTATAGTTGAACCTATAGTTTAGGTTTTTGATAACTGGTTTGGTAATAGTGAAACTTGTTCCATTATTTAGGTTTTTGATTACGTTATTACGTAGGGTTCATTGAGTCATTTTATATGTAAGTACATAAGTAATTGTTATTTGTCAAACAATCATCGGTTAAACAGTTTCCAAATTTCAACTGCAAAAGCATATCCAAATGCTATCATGTCCAGCCTATATTGTTTATATATTCATGTTCAGCCTATATTGTTTATATATTCATGGTCAGCATATCCAATTATCGATTAAACAGTTTCTTCCTTGCCAATGTGGGACGGCAAATTCTACGAAAGTTACGTCTTTTTTCTCTTACTCATCAATGTGGGATGACAGTGTATATATATTTATTAGAAGAAAGCGATTACAAAAAAAAACTAGATAAAGAAGATGATTGTTATCCTTTCGTACCGGAAATGTTCTTTGCATCAGGATGTTTCATAGACGGCTTTTTAAATTGTACATATAGGTTATTTGTATACTAAACGATATATAGTACTCATTTTTGGGTAGCTAATCCTAAAAGGCTCCCACTATTCCCACACCCCTAAAATCTTATTTTCACACCCCCTACATGTATACGGCCCGTATAACTGATTGTTGCACAAAAAAATGTCAGAGAATGTTTTTTTGTCTCCATGTATACGGCCGTATAACATTATACGACCTGTATACAATGTTATACGGCCCAAACCTTATATAATGTATACGAACAGTATACGAACAGTATAATGTTATACGACTCATATAGAATGTTATATGACCTAATATTTTCTACGTCTATACGAGCCGTATAACATTATACGACCCAATCTTATTCATGGTGTGAAATTAAGATTTTGGGGTGCGTCTTTATTAGGACCCATCCTAAAAACCTATAAGAATTAATCAAAATATTCATAAAACTCAATGCCTATTCTGACAGTATTCCTAAACACCAAAATTCACCAACAAATAGGTACTGTACTGTCAAGAAAACAACAATTTCAACTAACTCAAAATCACAAAGAAGCAAATAATTACTCACAAATGCATGGGGCTAAACTGAAGAAGACGAGAATCAGGAGTCGGAAGAAACGGCAGGTGGTCCGGCGGAATAAAAGCCGGCAGGCCTTTGCGAGTTGTGAGCAGAAGTGCGGGTGTTTCTATCTCTATCTCCTTCCCCAAACAGGTTAATTGCAGCAAGCCTACCCTTGCTCGCCCGCTCTTGCACCATGCTTTAACCGCAAATTTCATATTTGTGTTCTCTTTGTTGCTATTGAACTGTGTTTGTGTCGCTGGTTCGTTGATGCTGTGTTCACGCAGGTCCGTTTGTGGCATTGTTTTGTGGTTTGTAGCCGCCGCTGCAAGTGTTTGGAGGTTTGGGCGATGGTTTTGGGTTTAGTAAACCCCCAACCAATAAGGTTTTTGTTATATTCTATTTACTTGCGAGTATCCACCTCTATTTACTATTATCGCTTCTATTTACTATTATATCATGAGTAAACATTTATTTTGTAAGCATAGCACATGTAATTCATATTTTATATAAAAAATAAGATATTTATTTTTCCAGTCTCTTTTTTTTTATCTTTATAATGTTAATAGACTAGTTGTTTCAAACATGTTATCAGCATAACTTGCTTTTGGAGTTAGATCGTATTATCACAAGGTAAATTAACTTTCATTGGTCTTCATTCTCTTAAACGTATATTGCAATTCATGCAATGTTGTGTTCATAGATTTGTTTTGTTCTCTCTTAAATCTTAGAAAATAATTCATAAGTTTATTTATATACAAGTCTGGAATATTTATATTTATTGTTCACTAATATGTTTATACAAATCCAAAATAAAAAAAGTATGTTAATTCATGTTTCTTATAAGCAGAAATGATGATGATCATATCGTTATAATTCATTATAGACAATGAGTGGAAAATATATTTCATATCTTTAAAATTGATGATAAAACTTATTTTGTCATCTAAACTAGTTAATAATTTCAGTATGTTGATGGACCTTATAGACTGATTAAATCAAGAAACAAAACACATAAAATGTTTTGTTCAAAGGGCTATTATGATATTATTAGTTATATATTTATGTTTTATCTAAACAAAGGGGGAGGGGTGAAAATAGTTTTCTATTTTCTTTTAATTTTAAGCCATAGAACTTTATTCCATCTTTCACAATCAAAAGTTTTGCTTTTAATGAATCCTAAGAGTTTTTCGTAGAAAATATAGTTAAAAAAACACATATTTTCCTTTACTATATTATGCTTGATAGTATACATACACCGATGTTAAATAAGAAAATGTATGAATAATTATTTTTTTGGATTGTCAGTTTAGCTTGTTACATGTTCTTACCTGAGTTAGAATTTTATAATGTGATGTTGCTCACTGTTGTATCTATTTTCATCCTAACACACAAAAGAATTTCACAAAGTAAACCAATGGCCAACATGAACGCCGAACACCTATTTTGTTATTATTAAAGAATTTGATCTCATTCTTTCTTCCATATTTCTTTATTATGTTTTATAAATGGCAATAAATTTGACAAAATTGGGCTTTAACCCCTTGGGTTTGCTTGTGTCTATTAAATGCCAATTATGACGAGATAAAATTAAGATATGATAAATGATTGTTTATAACCTGATGAGTTTTGTCAGGCTTATAGAACTAATTATATTAAATCATGTAATTTCCATATTTATTTGTTTGGATTTATTTAAGTTGGTAAAACATACAAAAATAATTAAATAAATAAAACAAAATACACTTGTAGTATAATTTAGTATTTCATTACTGGTTACATTGTCGTTAATTTCCATATTGTATTTACTTGTTTATTAATCTATAAACTACATGGAGTTGTTTATTATGTTATAACAATGCAACATCAGTATATCATTATTTAGCATAATAATAATTAAGAGGGCAAATTTTGACGAAGTAAAAAGTACATGTATTTCAAATTATTGGTCTCTTCCATCTATTAACTAACCTAACATCTATATATGCATGGATATATCATATACAAATATATGTAAACAAACTTTAATTGGTAATGTCTAAATACATTATTATTTTGTTAGTCTTGTTTTATTTTATAGTCAATAATGGTTACTAAATTTTATTTGATTATAGTTTGAATAACATGCATTAATTCATGCGTATTTCTTTAATATAGTTAGATATGTCGAATCTTGCAAAGCTTGAGTTTATGGCTTTAGACATCACTGGAAAAAATTATTGTCATGGGCTTTGGATGTTGAAATCCATCTAAATGTCAATAACCTTGGGGAAACAATTAAAGTAGGAAATAAAACAAATACCCAAGATAAAGCAAAGGCAATGATTTTCTTACGTCACCATATTCATGAGTCCTTGAAAAATGAATATCTCACTATCAAATATGCACTCGTCCTGTGGACCAATTTGAAAGAAAGGTATGAGCATCAGAAAACAGTAATATTACCAAGAACTTGTTATGAACGGCTCAATTTAAGGTTGCAAGACTTTAAATCCATAAGTGAGTATAACTCGGCAGTGTTTAGAATCACGTGACAATTGATTCTATGTGGTGAAAATATTACTGATAGGAGATGTTGAAAAAAACATTCTCCACCTTTCACGCATCAAACATTGTCTTGCAACAACAATATCGTGAAAGGGGCTTCACCAAATACAGTGACTTAATATCATATTTGCTTGTAGCTGAGCAAAATAATGAGCTACTAATGAAAAACCATTAAACTCGTCCAGTTGGTACAACCCCATTCCCAGAAGTGAATGTGGCAACATATAATGACCAAAGTGGAAGTCACGGATGTGGTCGTGACTATCAACGTGGGCGTGGTCATGGTCATGGCCGTGGTCGTGGTCATAGACGTGGACGTGGATATGGCCGGGGGAATTATCATGGTGTTCAAGTTAAAAACAAAGGAACCCACCAGAGGTTGCATGAATAGGAAAAGAAATCCAATGATGGAAAAGATAAAAAGAAAAATGGAACCCAAACGAATGCATGATATTAATGTGGAAGTAACAACCACTGGGTTGGTACATGTCGTACATCCAGACACTTGGTAGAGCTTTACAAACAATCTATAAAAGACAAAGGAAAAGGAATAAAGACAAATTTCACATATGAAGATGGAAATGTCGATGTCCCAAGTGGTGAAAAGGACCTTACTAATGCAACTAATCTGGATTATGATGATTTCCTTATCGAGCAAGCAAATTTGGATTCTGGTGATATCGTGGCTGATACCAACCAGTTGGATGCTTGCAATTTTTCTTACGCGTGAATGATTATATTTAAAATTATGTTATTTCCTTGATGTTTTATCAAGACACATTGTTTGGGATTTTGTTATCTTTTGTTTTGAAGTATTTTTGGGGCACTTTATGGGATTTGTTATGTTTGAACCATATTAGACTTTTATTTATGAAAATTTGTTCTGTTTTGAAGCATATGGGTATTCAACTAAACGTCCTATTAGTGGTGAAGACGTATGTCTAATAGACAGTGCTACTACGCATATGATTCTAAAGAAAAAGAATTATTTCTCTAGTTTAATAATGAAAGAAGCAAGCGTTGGTAGTATATCCGGTAAAACAAAATTAATTGAAGGCTTTGGAGAAGCTTATGTAGTTCTATAAAGTGGAACTTTGCTAAAAATTAACAATGCATTATTTTCCCTACTATCTCAAAGAAATCTAATAGCTTTAAAGATATTTGTCTATATGGATATCATCTTAAGACTACAAGTGAAGGACATGATGAGTACCTTCAAATCACAAGTATTATTTCGGGTAAAAAGCATATATTAGAGAAGTACTCGCATTTTCCTTGTTTGTATTCTACTAAAATTGGTGCAGTTGAAACAAATGCAATCATAATGTAATCTTTATCTTAATATATTGAAATTTTATAAAAATTTCACATTTAAACGAGTAAGTACGAATACACGTCACTACAAAATTTTTGAGTTTATTAAAACTTTATTTACGTTAAACATTTTGACATGTCCTTACTAATTAGTTTCGTAACATCGAAAACAAATGCGAAAGCTTGATCTTGATCGTGTTCGGTTCTTCATCGGCCTTGATCGTCATCCGGAAGAGCTTGCGATTACCCTGAACTGGAAATTTGCTTAATATTAGTACTGTAGCAAATTACCGTAAAATACAGCATAACGAACTAGTCTAATAAAACAAAGCAGAAATTTAAACTTTTTAAGGTGGCGTCGGCGACGGCTATAAGCCTCGTCGGCGATGCCCCTTGATAACTTGCGTAGGAGCTTTGCTGCCATAGACAGTCACTTAAGCCGTCGGATTATTTATGTAGCGTCGGCGACGGCCAAATATGGCGTCGGCGACGCTGCCTTCTGCAGCAAATTTGCTGCTGTATTGTTATACTTGTTCGTTCGACCCATTTTAAGTCCCACGCTTTTAAACTCGACCTGGAGCTTACGGAAACATTTTCATATAACTAAAATTTTTGTTTTCATTCAACGGTTTCCTACAGTAAGCTAAGGCTGGCCAACGTAGCTTAAGATGAGCTATCGCAAAAATTTCCGTTTTTTTGCCGCTTTTATTACGAAACTTTTGTAACTTATTAAATATATATCCGTTTCTCATGAAACTTGTTTCTAAATAACTATAAAATGTTTTCTTACATATTTTTTGACCCGGGTACTTATTTCTTATGAGTTATGCATTTATTCCCGATTTTGCCCTTTAACCCCATTTAACAAAATTATACATTTACGCATCCATTTCGGTATGCATTAACACTCCATTATTATCTGTATAGTTGCCTTAGCGAAATACATCGCTTTATTCAACTAAACCTTATATATTAATTATTTTGACCCGTTTGGTTGTTTTAGCGTATTTCAACACTTATTTCAACCAAACCTTCTATCTTATCAATTCCACACTAAGATATCTATCTAATTCCCACCACAACATTATTTGTGGTGGATTTATTATTAAAAAATCATTTTATCAAATTTCCACCCTTTGGTTCGACAATTTATGAAAAAGACCATTTTAAAGGCATTAAACCAAAAAAGGCTTATGCTTTTCTCTTTTACGTTACCGAAAGGGTCTATTATATTATAAAACTCATTTTTAAACTAATATTAGAGTCGTTTACTTATTTCATCACTCGAGGACATTTTGGTCAACTTAGTCTCTTCTTTTACGCGAAGGACTTATAATATCATGTTTTGACCAAAAATGATCATTTAACCATATTCTATTTAAAATCATTATGTTCTTGAAAACATAATGTCTACTAATTAGATTATTAGATTTACCTTACCTTAGGTAATTTATTGTTCATTCATGACTCGTTTACCTCTCAACGAACCGTAGGTCCTTTTTGAGGGTTTGACCCAACGTACCTAGCTCGGCTCATAGCATTGATCCGTTCTAATATCATGCTCTATTCTTTCTATGAACAAAAAAAAATTCAACAAACGATATTAGTCATCATTGTCAAATGGTGATAATATCACCATTTGACCCGTTCGGTCTAAATGACCATTTGTCTTTATGAGATGACACTTATTTGTCATCTCACCTATTTAACCCATTTTGGTTTACATCACATGATCATATTTCGTTTCTCAATTCATTCGATCCTTTATGGCATACACCATAGAGCATATCTACTTAAAAAATTTAATACTTATTTGTCAACTCATGACTGAATTGTCATTTTCCTCTCTTACTTCTTATGACTTACTTCATAAGGTAACTTCTTCCAAATTCCTTGTTTATTTGTCATTACATGACTAATTTATTGTTTTACCCATTTTATCATCAAATATGATTTAACACATTTTTTACTTGTTCCAACCAATATCTATCCGTGTTGGAACTTATATTTCGAAATCTCGTTCCGAATACCAAAACACTTATTTAACTACATAAATAAATCTATTATTTTAAGGATGTAAGCTTTACTTACCTTGAATCGTATTCGATCCGTTTGACCCGCTTCTGTAAGCTTCCACCTAACTTGTCAAGCGTCAAACTATCATTTATCATTCACAAGATGGTTAGGTTAGTCATCATTTAACACGACTATTCCACCTTACGGATTTATATCAAATTTATCATTCGATTTTATTATAGGCCAGTTTGATCTTTTAAAAGTCAATTGCCTATTTACTCATACAAACCCACGAACAAGTTTAACAACTCATTTAGGCATTTCGTTAATTACCCGGTAAGCGCTATTCTTAGGCCACCATTATAGCTACGTTTCCCAAGCCTAGTTCACGCAGTTGCTAATATCAAATTAACATATTTTCTACAATCATGTGCTAATCTATCGATCATTATACAGGAACTTGGGATTGTTTCATCACTATGAAACAACCCATTGCATCATCTATATGGAATTTACCCAAACATTAAACTTAGCCAAATACTTTAAACATTCATATGCACATGATGATTTTAAGCATCTATCAACATGTGTTTACATCAATCTCATCATATCATTAAAACCCATTTCAAGTCATTATGACATTATTGAACTCTAATTTGTTCAAATATCTTACACATACATACAAGTATTATGATCAATCTAGAACACTTATATATCATCTATTTCATCACATAATCAAAACCTACTTCATTATCTACTTGTTAATCTTTAACAAGTAATCCTTCATCAAATTGTGCATAATTTCTTTAAGTCCAACGAAATCAAGCATACACATACACTTAGTTTCATCTTTGGATCATAATCCAACTATCTAATTACAAGTATTCAACTTGTCTCAAGTTATGATTTTTCACCAATCTAAGTTTTGAGACATACCTTATGATCCCCTAATCAAGGTGATCGATAATATGCATTCATGCATCGATTTGGTGTCCAATTCCCCTTTCAATTTGGTGAATCTTTGAAGAACAAGGGTTTGGCTCCCTTGTTCATCCCCTGGTCATTTCACACAAACACACACACACACACACACTAAGCGTGTGTTGTGTTTTAATTTCCCTTTTTAAAACACTATTTTCCTTTTTACCAACTTTGGTCCCTTTAGTTTGGTTTTGATTATAAATGAGAGTATTACTCATTGTTTGGTTACTTGTGTACATGTTATTAACTAGGTTAATTTGTTCCCAGTTATTTTGTTTATCGTTTAACTTTCTTCGCTAACGGTCTTTTACCCGCTCTTTAATATTAACGTGGTTTGATTACCAAACCCATTTTTGGGGTGTTACACATAAACCATAAGTTTATGGACCGAGAAAATTTATAATTTGGTATGACCGGTTAGGCCATCCCGGATCAATAATGATGTGAAAAATTATAGAAAAAATCATGTGGTCATTCTTTGAAGAACCAGAAGATTCTTCAATCTAAGGATATTACATGTGTTGCATGCTCACAAGGGAAGTTAATCACTCGCCCATCACCAGTTAAGGTATGGACAAAATCCTTGAGTTTTTTAGAAAGAATACATGGGGATATATGTGGGCCTATACACCCTCCTAGTGGACCATTTAGATACTTATAGTCTTAGTTGATGCATCAACTAGATGGTGACATGTGAGTTTACTATCAAGTCGTAATATGGCATTTGCACGACTACTTGCTCAATTAATAAGACTAAGAACACATTTTCTAGATTATCCCATCAAGAAAATTGGGTTGGACAATGCTGGTGAATTTACATCCTAAACCTTCAATGATTACTGCATGTCTATTGGCATAAGTGTAGAGTATTCTGTACCTCATGTACATATACAAAATTGACTTGCTGAATCGCTTATCAAGCGACTTCAAATGATTGCAAGACAAATGATTATGCAATCAAAACTACCAGCATCTGCTTGGGGGCATGCACTTTTACATGCAGCAACACTAATTCGCATCAGGCCAACGAGTTACCACACTTCCTCCCCATTAAAGTTGGTTTTTGGTCAGGAAGCAGATATTTCCCATCTAAGGATTTTCGGTTGTGCCGTATATGTTCCTATCGCTCCACTACAACGCACAGAGATGGGACCTCAAAGGAGGTTAGGAATATATGTTGGTATGAATCACCATCGATCATTAAGTATTTAGAGCCATCAACAGGTGATTTATTTACGACTCGATTTGGTGATTGTCATTTTGTTGAAACAACATTCCCAACATTAGGGGAGATGAAAAGCAACTAAAAAATAATAATATAATTTGGAATGAATTATCATTATCTCATTTTGATCCTCAACCTAAATAGTGTTAACTAGAAGTTCAAAGGATAATTCATTTACAAAGATTAGCAAATCAATTACCAGATGCATTAACTGACCCAAAGAGAGTGACTAATGCTCCAGTAAAAATTAGTGTCCTAGAAGGACAACCACATGTTGGAAATGAGTCTAATGCACGCCTCAAACATGGTAGACCAATCGGTTCTAAAGATAAAAATCCTCGAGGGAAAAAAGGAGCAAATAATGGAGATGGTCAATTCGAGGTAATGATAATGCCAAGAAAAGAGTCTCCTGAAGAGACACTAGACATGATGATTCCAGAAGAATTTCAGGAACCTGAATACGAAGAGATCTCAATAAATTATATCATGTCTAGAAAGGTATGGAACCGTATGAAATCGACGTCGATGGCAGTTTTTCATATAATGTAGCGTTAGAAGTAATGGAAAATAATGAGGATCAAGAACCAAAATCTATTGAGGGATGTAAAAAAAGAAATGATTGGCCAAATTGGAAAGACACAATTAAGGCAGAATTAGATTTCCTTAATAAACGAGAAGTTTTTGGACCAGTAGTTCCTATACCTGAAGGTGTAAAGCCTATCGGATATAGTGGGTCTTTGTGCGAAAACATAATGAGAAAAATGAAATCGTACGATACAAAGTAGCACAAGGATTTTCGCAAAGACCTGGGATTAATTATGAGGATACATATTCTCCGGTGATGGATGTGACAACTTTTCGTTATCTTGTTAGTCTGGTAATACAAGAAGGGATTGACTTGCATCTAATGGATGTTGTGACAGCCTACCTCTATGGCTCTGTTGATACTGATATTTACATGAAACTCCCTAAAGGATTCAAATTTCCAAACTCATGTACATCTAGTTCTTGAGAACATCTTTCAACTAAATTAAACAAATCATTATATGGGCTAAACCAATCTGGGCGTATGTGGTATAATCGCCTTAGTGAGCATTTATTGAAAGAAGGTTATAAAAATGATTCAATATGCTCATGTATCTTCATAAAAAGGTCAGAATTTGAATACGTTATAATTGCTGTATATGTTGATGACTTGAATTTAATTGGACCTCCAGGGGAGCTCCAAAAGGCGGTTGAATATTTGAAAAGAAAATTTGAAATGAAAGACCTTGGCAAAATAAAATTTGTCTTGGGATACAAATCGAACATCTTAAGGGTGGAATCCTTGTGCATCAACAAAGCTACATACAAAAGTTAGTCAAAAGGTTCTATATGGAAAAATCACATCCATTGAGTACTCCAATGGTTGTAAGATCTCTTGATGTCGAGAAAGACCCATTCCGACCTCCGAACGATGGAAAGGAAATTCTTGGTCCAGAAGTACCATATTTAAGTGCAATTGGGGCACTAATGTCTCTTGCTAGTCATACACGACCAGATATATCATTTTCTGTAAATTTATTGGCAATACATAGTTCATGCCCAACAAAGAGGCACTGGAATGGGGTAAAACAAATATTTCGATACCTTCAAGGTACAAACGATATGGGTTTGTATTTTACTAACCAATCGACAACAAGTTTGGTTGGTTTTGCTGATGCAGGGTATTTGTCCGATCCTCACACTGGAAAATCTCAAACTGGATATTTATTCACAAGTGGAGGTACTGCTATTTCATGGCATTCTGTATAGCAAACAACCATAGCCACATCATCTAATCATGCAGAAATATTGGCGATTCATGAAGCCAGCCGAGAATGTGTTTGGTTAAGGAATGTGATACAACACATTTGTGGGTCTTGTGGCATTTCTATGAGAGATGAGGGACCAACAATTTTACATGAAGATAACGCAGCATGCATTGCTCAACTTAAGGAAGGATACATCAAAAGAGACAGAACGAAGCACATTTTACCAAAGTTCTTTTTCACACATGATTTACAAAAGAATGGAGATATTATTGTCAAACAAATTCATTCTAGCGACAATTTGGCAGACTTGTTTATTAAATCACTTCCGATCTCTACATTAAAGAAACTGGTTCATGGGATCGGGATGCGTCAACTCAAGGAGCTTAAATCATTAGGGGGAGAATAACACGCGCTGCACTCTTTTTCTCTTAGCTATGGTTTTATTCCACTAGGTTTTCCTGGTAAGGTTTTTAACGAGACAGCATCACCAAGCGTATTATATGAATAATATATTATTTTGTCACGTGGATAGTTAAGGGGAAGTGTTATGAATTATTATCTATTTATGGTGTGATTATCAAGTTGTATTTACCATTATATCATGACTCTCCATGTACTTAACACTCATTTTGTAAGCCTATAAATAGAGGCGTATGTGATCCATATTTTATAACAAAAAATAAGATATCCATTTCCTCAATCTCTCTTTCTTATCTGTATAATGTTAATAGGCTAGTTGTTTCAAACAGTTTTTTAACGTGGGGCTAGCACTATTGGTAGGAATGATGGTTTAATCGTTTTGAATGCCTAAAGCGAACTAGAAATCCAGGGCCCTACACCCTTGCCAAAATTAATGTTAAAAAGTCAAGAATTTTTTGATACCATAACTTATTAAAAACTAAAACACTCTAGTTAACTAAGTATTTGATAAAAAAATAGCAATTGTGGTTCTTTTTGATGGAAAACAAAGATGGAATTTCTCCATTAATAAAATAAAAGATATAAAACATATACATATTGTAGCAATTGATTCTTTGGCTTTAAATTTAAAAAGAAGAAATCACAAAAATCAGTTTTCCTATGTCACCAACCACTAATCTCTTTGTAAACAGGGTCGGACCTATAATATAAGTAATCCAGACTTGGGTCTAGGGTTTTTAAGAAAATAAGGTTCACACTTGAAAGAAAATTAATATGCTAACTAGTAATATTAGTGCAAACTTATTGTTTAGATTTGTTTGATTCTCTATACAAGCAAACCACAATCTATTAAATTGTGTTAGATTTTTGCTTGGTTTCAAACACGGATAAAGGAGTATCGTTCATAATAATCAAAGAAGGAAAAAGGGCCTCAAATTCTATTTTCGACTTAGGCCTCCAAAAAGATAGGAACGGCCATCCTTGTAAGTAGAGAGCTAGTTTACCAGTAAACAAACACATTATTTTGAGTTTTCTTCCCCGAACTTAAATATCTATATAAACTAACCATTTTTTTTGAACTTGGAGGCCTTTCTCAAATGGGGGCCTAAAGCCCTTGCTTGTGTTTAATTACCCTTTGGTCGCCTGTGATTGATAGAGGCTCTTGCGTTTTAGTAAGATGTCTTAAGGTGGTAGGGGCACTCGTAGATAAGTGCAACCTGAGTTCGAAGTCGCACTAGAACACCACCGCGAATCCTTGTGGATATGATTAGCGGGTTCGGCTAGCAAGCTCCACAACCCGTGTAAGATTTTCGTTTTCAATGTCTGAACATTGCTTTTTTGACCATTCAAAATGAATTTGACCTTTCTTTTTATAAAAAAAAATCAAGTTAAAAAAATCAAATAACTTTCTCTATTGAACCAACTCATTCTATTATCCACGTAAACTCTCTCAATTTTTTATTTCTATCTACAAAATAATTCTCTCAAAATGTCAAGAAATTTGTGGACCGAAAAGGAAGACATTGCGTTGGCTATCTCTTATGTCGCAATCCATCATGAACGCCTACGACGAGAACTTTGAGTACCTTTCAGGGTGGCAAATTATTAGGGTATATATTTAAGTTTTATGTTTCATTTTTGTAATGTTTAGGTTTTATGTTTTTTTAATTTAATGTTTAAGTTTTATGTTTTTTTATGAAATGTTGAGATTTTTATGTAATATTTAAATTTTATGTTATATTTGACTTTTTTTAAATTAAAAAAATAATGTATGGCATGTGTAAGCGCCGATAATGGTTTATGACAAATGGGCACTTTGAAAGAGAATTGATATGACGAGATTTAGTTGGTTGAGGCAAGGATACTACCCTAGAGTGCCCCTTCTTCCTTAGGTTCGATTCCAAGCAAAAAGTAATTTGATATAATTTAGGAGTAACATTCCAAGCAAAAAAGTAATTTGATATAATTTAGGAGTAAGTAACAAAGAGTATTTATTTTTTCAATTTATAATATTATAAGTTATCTTTCTTTATTTTTTTGAACGAAACAAGACTATTTGTAGTGGTTCACTTTCTTTGAGGAATTTTTTATCATGTGTCGTCCATGTCAATACAACCACTTTTAGTCATTAAATGGTGTACCGGTTTACCCCCTTCAATGATTACCTAATAGTCACTAAATGCCTAGCTTTTTTTGACAGACCTTCGCTCAGTGGGGCTTCTGGAAGTGTCGGGATCCGAGGCACGGGGCATGTCTTCTGATGCATGGGCCGTGTCTAGACAATTTCTTCTATTTTCTTCGTTTTCTCCTGATCTTGCTTCCTTTGTTAATATTAGATTATTTTTCCCGAAAATTCAATATATAATTATTTAAGCCTATTTTGAAAATTTCAATAACAAAACATATAATAAATGGGTAATAATTTGATATAAAACATGTGCATTTTTGCTCATATCAGCATATCAGCGAATTCACTAATACAACAATGTGGTAGATCTTGTTCAGTCATAGATGTTTAAATGTCTTCATAAATGAAGTTATACAAATATTGATCAAATGGCAAGAAATGTGGGGGAAATAGCCATTTAAGAAACAATCATCTAATTAAGGGTAAGTAGAAATAGTCTTATGAGAAGCTCTTAAACCCTTATAGATTCAAAAAGAGAACCTTACATTACTCCATCCGGATGTGTTCTAGTAATACTTAAATGTGAGGGTGTCTTGCATTAGTATAATAAAAGTTTCGAAATAAGGAACTTGTAATCCAATCTAACATTGCAAACACACGACTAAGTGGAGGATACAAAGGTTGTAGTGCATAATGAAGATATGTTTGCCTTAAATGATACATGTACCTTTCTAAGACAAATATTGACACTCGATTCAGGTTAAAAACTGTGGTTACAGTCTTAGAAGTTGACAGGCAATGTTAACTTTCGAGTTACTAGCACATCATGACAATTGATCTCAATTTTCTGGAACGGCGACTTTCTTGTATTCGGCTACCACACTCCCAAATTGGAGAGCCCCGTTGCCCCACTCTTGCCTCTTAACCGGGCTTACGCTGGCTTCAGAGTTTGGCTTGGGCGTTCCCCCGGGAAACCATACCGCCGACAATTGATCTCAATAACAAAGTTATCTTTAGTGACTTGACAAAGTCAAAGATAATGTTATGGACCCAACAACCTAAGGGTTGATCAACAATCAAGTTGTGGAATGAGACTAAAGCCCACGAAAAGAGGGTGTGTGAAGAAAACATAACTTCGTTTATTGGAGATCCCAAGATCTAAGTTTAATATGACAACTAATTCATGTGCCTAAGGGTACTCACTGTGGGGGTATGACTAATATGTATAAGCTAGTGTGTGTGTGTGTGTGTATATATATATATATATATATATATCCCCTAAAGTATAAAAGGGTGTTTAAATATGTCCTAGTCTATTTCTATGATATTCATTACCAAAGAGTGAGGCCAAGCATAATATGTGGTAAACCACGATAACCGCTGAAGAAGCACCGGTTGAACCTAGTGATATCCGGGGATATATAAGTCACAACCAGGGTGTCTCTGCATAAAAGGTTACCCTCTCACTTCACTTTTTGGGTTATAAGCTCTCTCCGTCTGATCTGCAAAACTAGCAGCGTCATTAGTCTCGCCACGGGGAAAAGGGTGGTTTTCTTCGTAACCATACTCTGGCGTGAGAATTATATGTGGGAAAACCAAGAAATTGCAAGTATAAGCGAGAGCTTATGTGTGTGGTGTAAGTATTGCAAGTGTGTAGACCTATCTTTTACTTTAAGATTCGATACTTATTTATAGCCGAAAAAGGTATGTTCAGGAGAAATGCTGGTGGACCTTGGGCCCGACCCATATAGCCAGAGACATCCTTTTTGTCCCTCTGCATCAGACATTAAATGCTCCCTGCAAGAGAATTAATGTCCGCTGTCAGGAGGTGTCCTTTGTCAGATGTTGAGTGGTTCCAAGTGTAAAGGCAGTCGTTTCTGGTGTCAGGCCTGTTGCCAGCCAAAAATGGAGAAGGTGGAACAGTCACTGGTAGAGATGTGGTTGGTGTATGGTCTGACACTTGCCTCACTGGTCATGGGCACTGTCACACGCAACCTGCCGAGTAACCTTTGGTCACAGTTCTGCCATTTCGTACCCTGAGGTATGGTCAACATCTCTTAGTGCTTACCCCCTAGTGCGAGGCTATCAAGGCTTTTCCCGCCAGTGTAGGGTGTCAGGGGTACATCTTTTTGTCCCAAGACTATGAGGCGCTTCTCATGTGTGTCGTGTCCTTGCAAGGTTTTGGGATTCGCAGCTCAGAGGAATGTTGTTGTGCGCAGAGTCTAGTATCCTGCACGCGTAAGTCTAACTTGCCGTTGTGGCGAGTACACAAGGTTCGTTGAATGACTTTCATGTATTGGTATAATTCACCGCTGCGCTTAGTGCGCAATTTTTATTGTACAACCTATTGTTGTTGGTCTAATTCGCCGTTGCGCTAGTGCGCAAAGTTCATTGCGTGACCTATAAAAGCTGGTCTAATTCACCGTTGCGCTGAGTGCGCAAGGTTCATTGAATGACCTATAAAAGCTGGTCTAATTCACCGTTTCGCTAAGTGCACAAGGTTCATTATGTGACCTATAAAATCCAAGGAAGGCGCACCATTGCACATTGCGCGCAAGGTTATCCTTGTAGAAGTTTGGTCAAAGGTATGGTCATTTGGGACCATACCTCCTCAACCGCAATGATCTTAATGATTTAAGGAGAATCACCTATATTAGAGGGAAATGGGGTTGCTGCGAATGGAATCAGGGGCACAATTCCTAGAGCTCTCATAAAACCAGGAAAGTGTTCCACGATCATTATCGGACACAACTATGAGGGGATGACTCGATTAAGGAGAGTATTGTGTGAATTGTATTGTCGTCTACACAAATGGGGGTTTGTTAAAGGATATCACGTTTACAAACGGCTAGCAGGCTAAGTATGCTTCACAATGGAAAGTTCAAAAGGAACACCTAGTTATCCGGCATTACTCAACTATCGAGGTTCCATTGAAAATTTTATGTGTTTTGAATGATCTTTTTTCACGTGGGGGATTGTTAGAAATTTGATGAATAGATATTTAGTAAATTTATAATCTAGGGAAACTATAAATAATAATTAGATTTTTCATGTGCTGATAAAAGAGAAACTCTTAAGTAGAGCTTCTTGATGACACTTAATTAGTTTTATTAGAGTTCTAAGTCTCTAATTAAGTGATTAATTATGTGAAAACCTTTGATCAACCCTTAACTCTTAGATAATTATTAGTAGGCAATTTGCCTCATTTGTTACAACAAGAAATTACATAGTTATATACATGAAGAATACTTGGAGAACGATAAACACTTGAAGACGAGCTACAGAGAAGAGTACTTTATACTCATTTTCCATCACCATTACATCCTTATTTGTTCCATAAAAACACTACAATTTTATCCAACCTATGGCACGTGAACCATCTTCGGCAGTACAAATTGCTTTGTCTATTATACCCTAGGAGATATACGCAAAATGTTTTGTAAGGGAATCGTGTTATCGTCAACACTCATTTGTTTTTTCTTGTAGCATTGGAGAATACACGAAGATCTTGTTGAAGAATACGCAAAGAAGCGTACAAGAAGACATTGCTCAAGCTCTTGTCGAAGAAAACAGTTTGAATCGATTTATTTACATAAGTTGTATTTCATGTTTATTTTCATTTGGATTTGTACATGATTCATGTACTAAAATTTTCCAAATATTTAAAGAGAGTACCTTTATTATTTTTTATTATTTTTGTTAATAAAATTGTAACCTATGTCTTACAAAGCATTTAAACTCTTCATTGTGGAGTAGCTTCAACCCAACCCGGCCCCTACCTACCCGCCCATACGGTATACCCTCACCACTGCGGTGATGTGTGGGTTGTGGGTAGGGTTACCTGCTACCCCTTATCGGGGTCCCCCCGGTCCCCCATGTGGATACGTCTAGAGCGTGAAAACAACACGATGATTTTGAAGGCATCCGTTTGTTGGAGTGATTTCATTCGTTGTCTTGGGTGTGGTACCAACTATGCCTCCCATCATTATTGACCACTATTTTATCTTTATTTAAAGAAAAAAAAACCTATAAGTTTAAAATAAAAGACTAATTTCAATTCAATACAGACTTACAAACTCATTTATCTATCTATAAACCACAAGAATAACATTAACGGTGGATTTATAGCAATTAAAGACTAATTTCAATTCAAAACTGGCTTACAAACTCATTTATCTATTTATAAACCAAAGAATAATATTAACGGTGGATTTAGAGCTTTTTAGTAGGTGACTTTCAGATGTGTAGTGAACCAGTATCATTTTGTATAACATAAATAATTATTCAAAGTCACTAAACAGATCGTACCTTTTAATTATTTGTCTCCCTAGTTCAAAACTTGTATCTTTATGTGACAAGCATTGATGTCTGCTATCGTACAACCTTTTTTCTTCATTGCCGTATATTAAGTTCAATTGCTTTAAATAACATATTTTTTTATAGTAATCAATATAATTATTTAATTGATTTCATGTTGATTTATATATTTTAGACCAGTTTATTTAACAAAACTATAGAAAAGGATTTCTAAGGAACTTTCTTGGTTCTAATTATCTACAAAGGGCCAATTAGTGGGGTCATATGAGTATGACACTTTCTATATGGAAAAGTATATTTGTATATAACATTTTATCATATCCTTCCAGTTCTCAGAACTAAATGATTGTGTTTAGAGAAGCAAACCACATGATCAATCTTCTTTTAGCTTGATTGCCTTGATTATCTTACTGATAGTATACACACAAATGGGATCATCGTTGTCTTCTCACTCGACTCCCGCATCCTCATCATCTTCATCTGCTTCTTCTTCTCACTCCACACACACGTCTTCTTCTCGCTCGTGTAACTATGATGTCTTTCTTAGTTTTAGAGGAGAAGACACTCGTAAGACCTTTGTAGATCATCTGTATTCAGCTCTAGTAGAGCGGCACATCCGCACTTTCAGGGATGATGAGACACTTCCTCGGGTGAATCCATTGGTCCATACCTTTCCAAGGCTATCGAAGAATCATATATTGCCGTCATAATATTCTCTGAAAACTATGCTGATTCTCCATGGTGTTTGGAAGAAGTTTCACATATTATGAAATGCAAGGATGAGAGACAATTAATTGTGATGCCAGTATTCTATGATGTGGATCCCTCAGAAGTGAGAAAGCTGAAAAGAAAATTTGGAGAAGCATTTGACAAACATCAGATAGAGATCAGTACCAAAGTTGAATCTTGGAGAAAAGCACTTGTTGATGCAAGTGAAATTGCTGGATGGGATCCCAGGGACATTGGCAGCGGGTAATTTTCTTTACCTTTCTTAGACATGTGTATCATGTTTTCATAACTCAACTATACTTTATCTAGAGACGTAAACTAGCTTAATGGAGCTGAGCTTGAGCCATTTGATTAAAAGAGTTCAATAACTCATCCGTACATGTTAGAATCAAGCCTGACTCGGCTCAGCCCTAACAGAGCCCAAATTTGGCTTGATCTTAGCTGATTAATTAAGTGTTAATTGTTTACAGAAATTCATTCACACAAAAATTGTTATAACTATTACTATTACTATTTGTCATCCAAATTTATAATTTTGCTAAATCATTCCATACACATTTATTGTCAAGTTATTTTATATAGTTATATATAAGCATGTTTAGGACCACCCAAATTGATTTGGGACAAACGAATTGGACAAGATTTGCTAGAGTGGCACCTCTCTGAGAACATGGTCCAGAATAGAAGGACATGGAAGCGTAGGATTAACATTAATGACTTTTAGGGGAAGATACAGTTTTGCCTTAGCACTTAGATGTTTATACATTTTAGGTGGACTTAGCATGTGATTGTTACTGGGCATGTCTATATGTTGTATGTCAAATTATCCATGTTCCAGCTTTTACTATGTTACTATTTCATCAACCCTTTTGCATACACTTCAGGTCGACTTGACATGCTATACATTTTCATGTTTTTGCTATGTTTCTCTTTCATCACTCTCTTTTTCTATTGCCTATTTATTTAGTTTTGTTTGTTGCTTGGTTGTCTATTTCGAGCTGGGGTCTCTCTGGAAGCAGGCTCTTTATCCTTAGAGATGTGGTAGGTTTGCCTACATCCCACCCTCCCCAGACCCTACAAATAGTTTTACTATTTGTGGGATTTACTGGGTATGGTTGTTGTTGTTGTATATATATAAGCATGTTTAGGCTTAAATGTCTAGTTAAACTCTTAGTGGGATTAGTTCGAGCTTGGTCAGAATGAGTAAAATGAGCTGATACCTAATAGCTCACCCCACTTAGTTATTTCGAATATGTATACACCAGTTATTTTCATAGATCCAATCAGTATGCATGAATCTGTAGTCATAGAAAATGTTGAGCAAGTTTGGATAAGTGCTAATTACCAATTTATGAATGTGAACACACACTAATTGTCCATGTATATTCATCCAATTTGCAGTCATGAATCAATAGTCATAAAAAGAATTGTTGATACAGTTCTGGATAGATTGTTATCCTCAAATTCAGATATTGATGAAGACCTTGTTGGAATGACAACCCGTTTGCAAGATCTGAAAACATGACTAGAATTTGCATCATGTGGCGTGCGCATGGTTGGGATATGTGGGGTTGGCGGTAGTGGTAAGACTACTCTAGGGACTTCTCTTTGTACGGAAATATCTCAACAAGTTGATGTCCACTACATTGTTGAGAACATTCGGGAGGAATCTCGTACATATGGTTTAAAAAAATTGCAAGAAAACTTATTATCAACTATTTTGAAAAGAAAAGTGGAAGTCCAGAGTGTTGTAGAAGGAAAAAGCAAGTTAAAAAGAATGTTATGTCATAGCAACGTGTTGGTACTTCTGGATGATGTGGATGATACTTCCCAACTAGAGGCGTTAGCTGGATCTCATAATTGGTTTGGTAGTGGGAGCTGAATAATAATCACTACAAGAGATGAACACTTGCTAAGAACCCACAAGGTAGACGAGGCAGCAGTGGGGAATTTTCCGCAATGGGAAAGGTCCGAACGATCCACAGTTTTTAGAATCAATAGGTCCTCAAATCGTTCATTTGAAAAAATTGAAACCCTTCTTATTGGATGATCATGAGACTTGCCAAAAATCGAAATTCTTGATCAATGGAGGAACAATATCACCATTTTTGTTCAATAAGATACCAAAGTGGATGATTGACTCATTCCATACTAGAAATAATCGCAGGAAATCCTTTGATAACACGGATTCCTATTTCTCAATGATATTCCACGATCAATACAATTGGCTGAATCCAGTGAAAATTTCGTATCCCCCCTTTTCTTTTCATAGGATTTTGCTTACTACACCAGTAAAACAGAAGAATTATAAATCTATAAAATAATAGATAGAAATACCGCAAATAGAGCCATTGCGACGCCCATCAAAGGGGTCGTTCCCCACCCCGGAGCTACTTTACCATATTCAGAATTCAAGGGTTTTAATAAATTCCCTACAGTAGTTCGTCTTGGACCAGATTTAGAACCGTTCTCAACAGTTTGTGTAGCCATAAATCCTATTGTATTCATTGAAATCTGTTGACTTTGTATACCATCCCATTGTAAATAAACGATCTTATCATAGATCCATTGTGGTGGTCTTGAAATTATATAATAATGGAAACAGCAACCCTAGTCGCCATCTTTATATCTGGTTTACTTGTAAGTTTTACCGGGTACGCCTTGTATACCGCTTTTGGGCAACCTTCAACAACTAAGAGATCCATTCGAGGAACACGGGGACTAATTGAAGTAATGAGCCTCCCAATATTGGGTATGTCCAGTCATATTACTATCAAATGAGGAGGCTATTCAACTTTTTAATAAAAGAGCCTATAATGAAAAGAAGCATGTAAAAAATTATGAGAAGCTTTCACTAAGTGTGGTTTCTTATGCAGCTGGGCTTCCATTAGCTCTCAAAGTTTTAGGTTCTTTTTTATATGACAAAGACCAGAAGGAATGGACGAGTACCTTGGCTAGACTCATAGTTATTCCAGAAATGGAAGTTGTGGAAAAGCTCAAACTTAGCTATGATGGGCTTAAAACTGTGGAGAAAGAGTTATTCTTAGATATCGCATGTTTCTTTAGGTGGGAAAGCACAAATGATGCAATGGAGATATTTGAAGCGTGTGGTTATTACCCTGGTATAGGGATAATAGTGTTGAGACAAAAAGCTCTCATTACTATTGTGGATGGTAAGTTTGATATGCATGATTTGGTTCAAGAAATGGGACATTACATTGTTAGAGGGGAACATCCTAACAATCCTGAAAAACATAACAGAGTTTGGAAACCTGCAGAAATTAGTGACATGTGTTTTGGAGATACAACAATGGTAAATGTTAAACTAACTACAATTTCAAAATATGCATTATATGAGCATTGAATTATACACAAACCGATGAAAGTTATACTCTTGCTGAACAATTATATTGTTTTCTCCTCTGTCGCAGGAAAATGATAAGACTGAAGCGATAAAATATTATGCACGTGATCATGATGAGGGATCACGCCTCAGTAAGATTGTTTCAAACATGAAGAAACTAAGGTGGCTTAGTTTGTCTACGTACCGTGACGAGCATGTTGAAGGGCCTAACTTTCTTTCAAATGCCTTGCAGTATATTTACTGGCAATGGTATCCTGCAAGTCCATTCCCAGACAATTTCTATCCAATGAAGCTTGTTGTTCTAAGATTGAATTACAGCTTTCAAAAGGAACTTTGGAATGGTTGCAAGGTATGTCAATTACCCTAGCTGATATTGGTATATTAGTTGTGGCATTAGATATTAGTGTACCATCAAACTATATATTAGATAATGAGCCCAAAGCATGTGATGATCAACCATCTTTATTATATGCAGATTAGTTTTTAGAAATATCCAACCAAAAACTCTTTGTTTAGACATCTTGAGCTAGCAAGCATTTTATAACAAGCCCGCAAAGTTGTGTTATTAGGTTAATGGAACTACATCTTATTGCACACCAGAAAATCTTTTCATAACTAGTGATAGTTCTCACCATAAGGAAAGCAATGTTCTCTTAGTCCGAAAAGGTAAAAGACAGTTTGGTCTCTTTTTTAGAATGACAACACACACTCCCTAATTCCACACCACCTAAATACCCACCTCACCACTTGGTTGAGGGAATTCACCAATGTCATTGGTCTTGTCTTGGTGCACTTTAGCTTTGTTTACCATATAGTTGCTTGTCTCGCCCCCATTATTGTCTGGTCTCCCTCTACAAAATTTAATTTATCTTGGTCATAAGCTTTGGTGGTAATTTGTGTATATATGCTTCTTTATGTTAGCGTCTACCACATTTGAAAGTGCTTGAACTCCAATTTATGAAGCTAATCAGCACTCCGGATTTTGGTGGACTCCCTTGTCTTCAAAGGTTAACACTCCTTGCTTGCCATGAGTTACAAGAGATTCACCCATCACTTGGAAATCACAAAAGTCTTGAATACGTAAAAGTTTCACGTTGTCTTAAGCTTAGAATGTTTCCAACGATTGTCCAAATGGAAAAACTTGAGACTCTTGAAATAGAGATTTGTGATGCGATTCTTGAGTTCCTGGAGATCCAAGCAAACATGGAAAGCTTAGTAAAGTTGTCTTTAGGGAGCAACGGGATAGGAGTTCTGCCTTCTACAATTGGAGTGCATTGCACCTACCTTGTTTCCTTGTACTTGGTTGATTGTTTCGCTTTAAAGAGCATAGAATTCAACTTTCATACCTTAAAACATTTAAAAGAGTTGAAATTTGGTACTTATACACGACATAAGAAGATGTCACTTCTATTATTCGAGCAGGTGTTCACTCTGTTGATACCTAACTTACAAAAGTTGGAACTTGGCGGCTGCCTATTGAAAGATGGAGAAATCTCGTCTAATATTAGTGAGTTATCCAACTTACAAGAGCTACATTTAGATAGGAATGATTTTAGACTATTAGATTTCAGCCTCTTACAACTTACTCAGCTTAAACTCCTCAACATGTCTGGTTGCAAACAACTTGTTGAGTTGCCCAAGCTCCCATCAAGTATAGTTATTCTCAAAGCAGACAATTGTGAAAGACTTCAAGCAATAGGAGATTTTCATATAAATTGTAAATGGTTATGTCATGTCTCACTTAAAGGAGGAAGTATCATAAATGATAAATGATGGTAGCAGGTTACTGGAATCCATTCTTCAGGTATGTAAGGCTTCTCTTTGTTTTTGAATATAGCTTTATATACATACAAATTAAGTACTTAGGATCTAATGAATTTGCGTTATTCTATTAGGGAAATGCTATTGAAAATCACTCTATGTTTCTCCAACTTGAAGGTCTTGAGATTGCTAAGGGGTTTACACCTCCTCTTCGTAGTGGGAGTAGATGTACATTGGAACTTCCAGATAATTGGTGCAATGAATTTTGTGGATTCTTAATGTGTATTGTTGTAACTGGGGACTTTAACTTGAGTTCTCTATCGATAAGTATGAAGCGCATGATGAGTGGTACGGATTCTAAAGATGATGTGGTTTGGGAGGAGAATTATAATGATAAAACAACATTAGTTTGGTATGTTTCGGTTGGGTCATTGAGACACGTTGCATGGAGGGATGAGACATACAAAGCGGCTTTGCTTTCAGTGGAGATCCTAACGTTATGTAGCGGGTTCGGAGTTAGACTTGTTGCGAGGAAAAATGGAAGTGGTTTAACAACAACATCATCAACAGAAGAATCTGAAATATCTGATTATACACCTAGCCTCAAGATTGTACATGATTCAGCAAATGCTATAGAGATTTCATTCAACCCTAATTCCAACAGAAATATTAACACATTTTAACATCTACATATTCTTCTCAATTTTTAGACGAGAGAAGTGTCAAGAGAAACTTCAGGATTGTACACGAACGCTTTAAATATTTCATCTAGTCAATGCATGATTAATATCAGCATTATGTAACATTAATAAATATCCACAAGTGTTACTTCCCAACAAATTTATTTTTATAGAATCCGTGAAAAGCTACGTAAGTGCACGTGCGTGTGTTCTATCTAGTTACTTTTATTGTTTAAATATAATGACCGGATTAACTTACAATGCGACCTTTTTAACAGTGCAGGATTGTTACAATAACCAACGCCGTTGTCCATGGCCATGTTAGTCTTTATTTCTACTAAAAAGGATGTCACTAATAGAGCAAATTTTAAATGCCATTCTGAGTCACTAGAGCACAAAAGATCTATGACTAATCTATATGGTCACAAGCCTGTTTGAAAAGTTTCACCAAACGAGAGTTTAAAATTGTTTAATGTTGAAAAACAAAGAAGGTTAGAAGAGTGGGCTTAGTTAGATTATGGTGATGATCTTATGTTAAAATACTTGAAAAAAATAGAGATATTACTTGAAACACCATTAAAAACAAAAATCATTGTATCCCGGAATACAAACTCTAAACTCCAACCTGAAAGTACATCTGTTGTGAATGGATATTAACACAACCAATTACTAATATGATTAAATAACAGGCGACTAGATTTCTTAGTATTAATTGAAGGACTATAAACTGGAACTATAGGAATCGATATAGTAATCTAAACAATAATAGAATAAGAAGATGGTGGGAAGATAGAGATAGATCTGAGATGGGAAGAGAAACACTCAATTTTCATAAACATTCATCATGCCTCTTTCCTTCTTTCCTTTCCCTTATGTTCTCCAACGTTGCTTTGCGAGCCCTTGTTTCCTTTTACTTTGTTGGGCCACATGAAGTTGGCTGCTCGAATAGGGCCTTGTATGGGCTTGGTTCATAACATTACTCCCCGTTTCAATTACACCTTGTCCTCAAGGTGTAACACGGGAAACAAAATGATCCAGGTGGTAGTGGAGTTCCAGTAGGAAAAAAAAACTTGGGCATAGGTGGTTGCAGCTTCATGTAAGAAGTTATAGATGGTGGTTGATGTTGCCTAGACTGATTTTTGATCTCTAGATCGCAAGAACTTGAATAACTTGAATCGTAAATTTACAATGACCGTATGTGTGTATGTATACAAACTTGAATGAACAATTAACATTTTTCAAATGAAACTATCTATCCCTATTTATAGTTTCTAAAAGATACGAGTGAATAGACGCGTCTCTTCGTGAACGGGTGTGTCCCTTGAATGTGTGGTTGAAATTAAACGTGAAGAGGTGCGTCCAATAGTCGCGCCCCTTCCTTTGTGGCTACCATCAATCTATGGAGATGTGTCTCCAAGAGATTGCACCCTTTGGGGTAGCGGTTACTAACTTCTATTTAGTCACAAGTGGCCCCTCGACTTTGTGCCATACTTTATAACAATTACTATATAACCCTTGTGCTATAGGATGGGAATGATTAGTCTTTCATTCACCCCCTAATCATGAACATCCTTGGGTTGTTGTAGATCTTGAACTCCGAGCAGTTCTCGCATTGTAGCAAACTTGACCTTGCTAGTGCCTTTGTTAATATGTCTGCCCGTTGCAGCTCTCCACTTGTGTGTTCCACATTGATGACCTCGTTCTCCACGCATTCCCTTATGAAATGATAGCGTGTGTCAATGTGCTTGCTTCTTTCATGAAAGACTGGATTCCTCATGAGTGCTATTGCAGAAACATTATCCACCCTGAGTGTTATCTTCTCTTCCTTCCAGCATGTTATCTCACTTAACAATCTTTTAAGCCATAGTGTTTGGCATGCTGCTGTAGTGGCTGCCATGAACTCTGATTCATAAGATGATAGTGCCACTGTTTGCTGCTTTTGTGTGCACCAGGTTATAGGTGATTCTCCAAAGTAGAATACCATACCAAGTGTTATTCTTATTTATCGAATCTAACTCAGCCTTCATAGCTTCAATCCATTTGTTGTCACTAGATGCTTCCTTGTAATTTTTGGTTCTTCTTCAGCAAGTAGTTATTCATGTGGGTTTACTTGAATTTGCTCCGTTTCTTCATATAGTTCTTCGAGACTTCTCAGTTTTACTGGAGTATCGCTAATACTCTCTGTTGTACTTTCAGATGTAGATGGACCTCTACTTGATAAACTACTTGAACTTCATGATGAGTTCTGATTGTTTGAGTGTGCCGGTGGTGTCATATAGGAGTCTGGATTCTCTGACTGATCTACTCCTGAATCTTCATGATGTGGCCCACTGTTTCCTGGACTACTCGGCGCATCCTCCTCTAACTCTGGAGGGTTGTCATCATCTTGAATGACAAAGTTAGTCCATTCTGGATTTCCTGAATCTATCGTCTCCATATAGCTGTTCCAGTTCCAAGGCTGACCTTCCATGAACTTTACATCTCTGCTGACACATATTTGTTCTTTGCTGGATCGTATAATCTGAACGCCTTCAATCCTTCTTCAAATCCAAGATAAACCATTGGTGCACTTCTGTCACCCAACTTCTTCTGTTGAAGTGGTAAAACCTTAGCGTATGTTGTGCAACCAAAAACCTTTAGATGTTCTAGATTCGGCTTTCTTCCTTTCAAAGCTTCATATGGTGTCTTGTTCACCAAGGCCTTCGTTGGAACCCTGTTCAGTATGTTGACAACATCGTCCTGTTTCTTCTTTCTACTACTCCATTTTGTTGTGGGGAGTATGGCGCTGTGAGCTGTCTCCCTATGCCATTGTCTTTGCAATACTTGTTGAATTCAGCCGACGTAGGAATTCTCCTCCTCTATATGTTCTTAGCATCTTTAACTTCGTTCGTGTTTCCGTCTCCACCATTTCTTTGAACTGCTTGAAAGTTTCAAATGCTTGATCCTTGGAGATTAGTAGGTATGCCCACATGTAGCGAGTGCAATCGTCTACAAGTAGAAATATATACTTACTCCTAGCATGTGTTGATGGGGATATAGGACCACACAGATCTCCATAGACTAAATCCAGAGGTTTTGAGGATCTGAATTTCGCCTGGTTTGGAAATGGTGTCCTACTATGTTTCCCTAACAAGCATGTGTCACAAACCTGTCCGGCATGACTTATTTGTGGAATTCCATGTACCAAGTTCTTTAGAGTCATTTCCTTGATAGCATCCAAATGTAAATGGCCTAACCTCGCGTGCCATAACCATGCTAAATCTTTTGTGTTTGAGAGCAGGTAGATTGGTCTTCCAATCTTCAACTTAACCTTGTACAGCCTGTTCTTCATCCTCTTGACTCACATTAATAACTTTCTATTTCTGTTGCGGAGTGTTAGCAGATCTCCGTCCATATTTACTTTGCAACTGATTTTCGTGAGTTGTCCGAGGCTCAATATATTGGACTTCAAACTTGGAATGTAGTAAACTTGAGAGATAATCCTTTGCTCTTGGTTTTGACATTCCAGCAGTATTGAACCTATGCCTTTAATCTCTACGTGTGATCTGTCACCAAAATGTACTTGTTCTGAAACTTTTTCGTCTAATTCTTTGAAGTGACTTCACACACCTGCCATGTGGTTGCTTGCACCGTTGTCTAAGTACCATAGACTTTCATCTTCCGTGGCGTACTTTGTTGGTTCTATGCATTCCTCGTTTAGTAGAACCTTTTCTTCACCTATGTTTTCTTCTTTAATAGCCATTAATAACACTGGTGCTTCATCTTCCTCGATGAGATTTGATTGTTCTTGTATGACGTCTTTCTCGGAACAATCTTTCTTGTAATGTCCGAACTTCTGACACTTGAAGCACTGAACTCTACTCAGGTCTGTTTGGCTCCTTCCAAACTTCCTCCAATTCTTAGAGTTTCCATTTCTAGGTCTGAATGAAGATCCTTCATTCTTAGTGCTTTGCCCGTCTCTGTTGTCTCGTCAATTTCCTCCTGGTGGGTTGAACCTTCCACGCCCGCGGTTTCCAAATTGTCTTCCTCTACCAGCGTTGTTATCTTGATGTGTAAACATCAACCTGTCTTGACTTTCTCCTAGGCTACCTTTCTTTTGTTTAAGTCTTTCTTCAAACGTTTTTAAGGTTCCGACTGCTTCTTTTAGCGTCATTATTTCTATATCCGAATACTGTTCCATCGAGGCGAGAATCTGGGTAAACTTATCTGGCACGGCATTTTGGAGTTTGCGTACCAGAGTTGGTTGACTCAGTGTTGTCCCTAATTCACTTGCCCGGGTAACAACACTATTTATCTTTGTGGTGAAAGAATCTATAGTGTCATCCTCCTTCATTTGTAGTAACTCAAATTCTGATATGAGTGTATGCCACCGCGCCTTTTGTACCTGATCAACGCCAACGTGTCTTGTCTTAGATTTTCCCAAATCTCCTTTGTAGTTTTACAACTTGTAATACAACATCCTCTGGAATTGCTTGAAACAGATAAGCGATCGCCGACTTATCTTTCTTAACATTTGTCTGTGTATTTTCTTCTGGTTCAATCGTTTCCCATAAACATTCGGTTCCAAAATCGTTTTGATGCGAATTGCCCAAACCGTATAATTCGTTGATTTTAGAATTGGACACTGAAACTTGGAAAGAGAGCTTCCTTCCTTTTGGATTACAATTTGCGAACTCGACCCTCTTGTCGCTCCTGACATATTTTCTAATCGAACAATTTTCACTTTTGACAAACTTGTAATAAACCAAATTTAATTCTGACCCGCGGGTATCTCGAAACGCGTAATAACTTAATCAATCACCTTCGCACTATAACCCCGAAATCAAAACCCTTGATTTCTAACCCCTGGTTCGAAACCCTTGAACCGAAACTAATAAACCGAATTGAAACTTGCGAATTGAAAGATAGAACCTGATCACGAAAATCCCTGCGATGCCACAGAACCTGGCTCTGATACCAATTGTTGCCCAGACTGATCTTTGATCTCTAGATCGCAAGAACTTGAATAACTTGAATTATAAACTTACAATGAGATTATGTGTGTATATATACAAACTTGAATGAACAATTAACATTTTTCAAATGAAACTATCTATCCCTATTTATAGTTTTTAAAAGATATGAGTGAATAGATGCATCTCTTCGTGAACGGGTGTGTCCCTTGAATGTGTGGTTGAAATTAAACGTGAAGAGGTGCGTCCAATGTGTCCCTTCCTTTGTGGCTGCCATCGATCTATGGAGATGTGTCTCCAAGAGATCGCACCCTTTGGGGTAGCGGTTACTAACTTCTATTTAGTCACAAGCGGCCCCTCGACTTTGTAACCGCCATACTTTATAACAATGACTATATAACCCTTGTGCTAGAGGATGGGAATGATTAGTCTTTCAGTTGATGCCCAAAAAGAGCTGCAAAGGATGTTATTACAGGTGCCAGGTGCGGAAGTACTCGGTTAGTTAAATGAGGGTAGTTGAAGGGTGGAACTTGATCCGGAGCACTACTTAGTAAATAGGTAAGACCATGAGTAATGAATGTTCGCCTAACTAACGTTAATAAAAACTGTACAAGTTCAACCCATTCTGGAACAGTGACTTCAAGAAAACACTTGAAAATTGTAGCAAGCTCAGCTTTATCATCAATGACACTACTACATTTTCCATCATGTATACATCTCAAAAGTATTTTCATGACTGCAGCTCCTTCTATTGTAGATTCCAGATTCACGCACCTAATAATGTATTCCATAGCCTTCCCAAAAATAACACTTTTAATGACTTGTAAAAGAGCACCATTAGCGTCACCACTTTCAAGAATTTAGGGGAATAAGATCACATAAGAATAAACCTCCTTAGAGATAGTGATATGCAAGTCCATCATTTCAGCAAAAAGGTCAAGAGCTTCGGTGTATTTTGACATCATAGACCAACCAGTAATTAACATAATAAATGTATCCAAAGCAGGTTTAACATTCTTTTTCCTCATGGACCGATCGATACAAAGCTAATGTGTTTTCACATTCCCATATGTTCAGATAGCTCCCAATAGCAGAATTGCAAGCAATAGTAGGCAAAATAAATCCTTGTGAATCAGCAGCAACAAGAATCAAATCGTTACTTTTTTACCATAACTGTTGGTAATCGAACATGTGAATCACAGGTTTCGAATATAAAGAACTGGGAATCAAAGAACGATAAACTTGCTTGTATTGAATGAAAAGTGATGAATACAATTGATACACACGAACCCTATATATACTAAACGATTAGGTGCGATTGTAGAGACGTGTCTCTTCACGAATGGTTATGACTCTTGATCTTGTGGATGTAATCAATCTTGAAGAGTCGCGTCCCTTCCTTCTTCCCTTGCAGCCATCGATCCAAAGGGTGTGTCCAAGAGACACATCTCTTCATTTAGTGAGTCGGTTATAAGCTTCTGATTTGTCATCTTCAGTCCCCGAACTTCATAACTACCTTCTAAAACAAACTATCTATTATTTATAGAACGACCCCTATATTTAGTCTAAATATCAATACTCCACCTTAAACTATATATAGTTTAACGAAGGTCTTCAACTTGCTTGATTTGCGGTAGCATTGGTTCTTCTTCCAATGCGAGATTGGCTTCTTGTTGCATGTCTTTCTCCTTTTCCTTCCATTTGGCGCAATCTTTTGCAAAATGACCAAGTTATCCACATTCATAACATCTGAACTTGCTCTCATCTTGGTTTCTTGGACCCATATCTTTTCCACATCCTCTTCCTCCTTAGAAAGATCCTTGTCCTTGACTTCTACCATGGTTTTGAACACCGCAACCCTTTCCATGATGCCAACTTTTAGACTGATTATTTGCACTTGCCATCATGAGTCTTCCTTGATTATTATCTTCTTGCTTGTCTTGACTTTTGAGACGTTCTTCAAAAGCTATTATTCTTCCCACTGCTTCTTCAAATGGCATTTTATCTATTTCTGAATATTGTTCGATATTTGCCACGATGGGTAGAAGCTTCTTCGAAATGGAGATAAGTAATTTCCTTACAAGTTTCTTGTCTTTAATGGTGGTACCGAGAGTCTTAAATTTGGCTTTTATACTACCCATCTTGCTTGCGAAACTACTTACTATTTCGTTCTCATCCATCTTTAAAGCTTCTAGTTCACTCCTCAAAGTTTGTAGACGTACTTTCTGAACCATATCTGCTCCAAGATAACGAACTTTGATCGCATCCTATACTTCCTTTTCTTTTTAGTATTGCACAACTTGCATCAAAACATCTTCCGGTAGCGTTTGGAAGATAATTGCTTTCGTTGTATGCGCCTTCTTTTCGTTTATCACTTCCGTTGAAATAACTGTTTCCCAAAGACTATATGCCTTCAAGATTGTTTCCATCATAACTGCCCATTGGGTGTAATTCGACTCTTTCAATTTTGGGCATTGAAGAGACTCATTCCCTTGCTCGTGGAGTGATGTTGATGCACTTCCTTCTTTGTCTGTCATGCCTCCTTTCTTTCTCTCCTTGTTTTTTTGCCTATCTTGCTTGTGATCGGATGATCCCTTTCTTGATCGAGTACATCAAATTTCTTACTTAGTACTTGCGTCTGGCCAACTTGCTAACCAGATTCTTGCGTTTCTGACCAACTTGCTAATCAGATTTTTTTTTGTACCCTGATCCACTTGCTAATCAGGTTCTGACCGACTTGCTGATCAGATTCTTGCTAACTTTCTATTGTGAGTGATAAAAAGTATCCAACCAACTTGCTAATTGGACTCAATTTAATCGACCCACTTTGCTTGCCTTTTCTTGCTTTGACCAAGAATGGTTGTTTCTTGCTAGACTGGATCGTGATGATTCAACGTGCTACTTGCTATTTTGAACCAAACGGTCTGGAACTTGCTATTTGAACCAATAATCGGTTTGACTTGCTAAAACCGACAAGGGTTTGATTTCTTGCTATACAAATCGTTTATGATTCGAAATTGACTTGCTTTATCTTAAAACATGCTATTATGATCCCCTTTCGAAGTATAAGACTTGATTTAAGACTCAAACGAAATAAGAATCTTAAAACAAGAACCTTGTTGTGATGATTCCTTCTAATCGATGATTGCATAGAAACAACACTCCTCGTTCCCGCAGATTTGATTTCGAACTCGTGGCCTTCTTCAAATCGATTAACCGTGCTCTGATTCAATCGACTTCTTCTTCTTCCCAGATTTGAAACACTGTGCTCTGATAACACTGTTGGTAATCGTAC
Source organism: Scalesia atractyloides (assembly GCA_947069175.1). Taxonomy (NCBI): domain Eukaryota; kingdom Viridiplantae; phylum Streptophyta; class Magnoliopsida; order Asterales; family Asteraceae; genus Scalesia; species Scalesia atractyloides. Next base: position 7,873,448 of record CAMTDV010000001.1, read on the forward strand.
ATGTGAATCACAGGTTTTGAATATAAAGAACTGAGAATCAAAGAACGATAAACTTGCTTGTATTGAATGAAAAGTGATGAATACAATTGACATACATGAACCCTATATATACCAAACGAATAGGTGCGATTGTAGAGACGTGTCTCTTCACGAATGGTTGTGACTCTTGATCTTGTGGATGTAATCAATCTTCAAGAGCCACGTCCTTTCCTTCTTCCCTTGCAGCCATCGATCCAAAGGGTGTGTCCAATCTCTTCATTTTGTGAGTCGGTTATAAACTTCTGATTTGTCATCTTCAGTCCTCGAACTTCATAACTACCTTCTAAAACAAACTATCTATTATTTCACATTCCCATATGTTCAGATAGCTCCCAATAGCAGAATTGTAAGCAATGGTAGGCAAAATAAATCCTTGTGAATCAACAGCAACAAGAATCGAATCATTACTTTTTTACCATAACAACCACAACATACCAACAAAGAAGTAAATGTAACAAGATATGGTTGCACCTCATATATTTCCGTTTCAAGCATCATATGGACAACTTCTAGGAAAAATTCATTTGAGCTATAAGTGACTAAATTCGGCCTCAACGTATACTGCTTCTTGTTATCAATCGATGCATTATAAGTGACTAAATTCAGGCTGTTGTGATTTCCATAAGCATTACACCCGCATGCCTAACCCCGTAGGTCGTTATATTATTAATAAAAAAACGATGCTTTTTCATCCATTCCATGAGACTCAGTATGAAAGGTGGATAACGCGATATTGTGAGCCACAAGATCAGGCCCAACGCTGTTTTCTGTCACTCTTGGAAACGGAAACAACTTCTTTCGAATTCCCCCTTGATCCACGTTCCTGGATTAAATTGTTATGCATTAAGCGAGTTGGAGGGACAACACGGATCATAACTTTCATGACATTTGTTGCCCAACGCCATTGACCAACTCAACTATGGGCACTTATGAGAGCATTACAAGTTTCAGCAGCATCTGGCGTACAACTCCACTTATGCATCTCGAAAAACAAGCCATGTGCCTGGTTGGTTTGAGTATGTTGTGCATATAACTTGAATATCATATTGTATATATTATTGTGTGCACAATAATTCTGCTGAGTTTGCATCCACTTGAAAACTTGGTTGCATCCATATTGAACATATATATCTAGCAAAGCAAGAGCAACAAACCAGTTGAGCTTGGGGCCATATTCGCGGATATACAAATAGAATTGCAGAAGTCCGTCAATGATTTCTTTCTTTAGGATCTGTGCAACACTTTTGCATTGATTCACATTTCACACAGTTGAACCGCAATAACCAGTATCAGTCACCTTATGATCTTGTGGCGTGTCAACATACAGAAGGACGATTAGTATCCTAGGCATATAGTATGTTTTAAATGAATATTGGACCCCCAAAACTTCCAGAACTGAAGTGAGTAGGTGTGTTTGGAACTGTAATGACACATTAGGAGTACCAAGATGAATAAAGACCGAAGTAAAGGTGATATACAAGTTGGATGGATCCCAATCATTATCCAAAACAAACAACTTAAGAGCAAGGAGTGCAAATTTCAGCATAGTTGGAACAATAAAAGTAGGCATAGGGTCCAAAACGAATTATGAGACTTAAGTGAAGTTGTGGCAATCGGGTCAAATGTCACACCCGTTCATAGGTGGAAGCGCGGGGTGTGATCTGATTGATTCTCATTGCATACAACCTAAGTGAACATACTAAATGAATAAGACAAACTCCATTTCCATTGCCATAATTGTTTCCAAACGCAACATGAGTTAAGTAGTTATGTTTACAAACTTTAAAATGAAAATAAGTTGTCAAAGTGTTACATATCCAAAATGCAAGTTTTAAAATGATAAGGCTTTGACCCTTATATCACCGCAAGGAGGCGGTATATAATGGGCAAACCCTTCAAAAGTTGGCATGGAGACTTGATACTTGTTTTCCTTGACTAAACCCTGCATTTGTCCACTAATTACCTGAAATACATGTTAAGTTGAAAATCAACAAAAGTTGGCGATTTCATGTGTTTTAACTGTATGAGATGAATCCATAAAATGTATGAAGTATTTGCATCAATACCCAGTATGTAAAGCGTCAATGAAATCGTGATCATTAATGTTTTGCAAGGTCATTAATATGTGTGACAACATAGGAAGCATCCAAACCTAGACGATTTTCAGCGATTAACCTCGACTGGGACGACAAATGCACTCTTCCATGTGGGTCTATGACCAAGAGTGGGGCTCGCCAACACCCGCTAGATCTAACCTTTGTACCGTGGTCTTAAGCAAGATTAATGGTGCTTACGTCCACCCTATTCGCACATGATCTAGTTATTTTATTCCTTACCTTATCATACCATAGAAATGTATTTTCCCCCGATAGTTGTAAAATTGTAAAACATTTTAAGATGAAAAGGGGGACATGAACTCACTGAATTGCTTTCTGTGTTCTTAGTTTAACTCAAGCACTTTCCCTTGGTGTGTATCACAACCTACAAACGCGTAGGTTTTGTTAGACACTTCAGTCTTTGTAATGATTCACGTTCTTGTTTCTTGTCTTAAGTATTTGTTAAGACTTGTTCAGTGTTTTGTTTCAATTAGATGTATTTTCAATGTATGATGCCCATTGGGATGCGTTTTTGGTGTATGACGTCAGCTGAGGTGTATTTCGATGTATGATGTCAGCTGAAATGTATTTTGGATATGTAACACTTTGACAACTTATTTTCATTTTAAAGTTTGTAAACATAACTACTTAACTCATGTTGCGTTTGAAACAATTATGGAAATGGCAATGGAGCTTGTCTTATTCATTTAGTATGTTCACTTATGTTGTATGCAATGAGAATCAATCAGATCACACCGCGCGCTTCTGCTTATGAACGAGTGTGACAGATTGGTATCAGAGCTTCGATTGTAGTGAACCAGGATTCCTTCTCAAGTCTACTCTACAATCACTAGGATCCTCTCATGAAAACAATTTTTACATGAACAAAAGATTTTCATTGCATAAACGTTTCACAAGGTCCACTACATAAACACATTTTACAAAATAATGCAAGGACATTATGAGACTTAGCCTATAAAGGATAGACACAAAACATAAAGTTGATCCGCCCAAAACAAATAGTACAACATAAAATGGACATTATGTGATGCTTACATTTCGTGTATATATATACTAAATAACAATTAATTATTAATATACATTTCGTACAAACCCTTTTTCCATGTTACCATGTCATCAGCTAAGAGCAGTATCTACGACGACCACGATCTGATGGAGATTGTTCTGACGATGAGGTTGGACCTATTGTGCATTACATCTCCTCCGATAGCGAGTCTGAGCCGGAGGAGGACCCAGACTTCATGGATGATGACGACACCCCTGTTGTAGATGATGTCCTAGCCTTAACCCCACAACTTCACGACCAGATCATTATCGGCCACCCTGAGGGTGAGCACCTAGTTGAGATTATACCTATTGACGCCATCCCACTTGCTACGCGGCCCCCTGTCATCAATTTGTCTGATGACGAGGTTCCCGTATTTCACGTCAACCACATGGATGAGGACCTTGGCGATGTAGAGGTGATCGACATAGCTATCTTGGAGGTATCCTCACCTGTGGTTTCAGTCGCAGTCATTTCGTCATCAGACGAGAGCAACCGTGCTTCTTCTTCTGCCATCCGCCGAGCCGGGCTTCAAGCGGATGCTACTAACAACAGCTTTGACACTGTACCCGTTGCTACCCCGACCCCCACTCCTGTCCCCACTCACACGTCTGTTCGCATCTCTACCCCATCTTCTGAGGACACCCCTCACTTTCCGATTCCCGTAGGCCATTCAGCCTGGATCCAACCGATTACCCATGAGACACTTCATTTTCATCTCACCCACCCTACTGGACCATCACAGCTACCATCATCACCACCTCACGAGGCTGGCCTTTCTCATGAGCCGTCTCGCCCTACTTCATACTCTCCACCACATATGATGCCTATGTCTGATCCCTGCCATCCCTGTCATTTCACCCCGTACTCTAAAGAGGACTGGGTTCGCTCGTTAGAGCAGCAGATATAGATCTCCGTAAGAGGGTCTACGATATGGAGAGGCGGCGAATGCAATGCCTCCACCACCACCTCCCATGCCATCAGTTGACCATGTTACTCACATTCTGGCACTCGAGCAGCAGATAGGTGTTCTACTCAGTCGAGTCTACGAGCTCAAGGAGGAGGTCACCCATCTCCGTAGTCTAGTCACCCCTACCCCACCACCATCACCTCCAGCACCTAAGACTTTTATTTGCAGGTACTTTGGACACGGGAGCTAGATACCCGTTTTTGTGAAGACTATGCATTGAGTTTTGAAGACAACTAGAAGACCGAAGATTGCTAAAGTGAAGGAAGATTTTGCTTTTTATATGTATTAAACTTGTATGACCGGGTGATGTAACCCAAGTACATTGTTGTTTCCTTTGCAAACAATTATGTAACAAGTTGTCTTATTATATATATAAAAACACGATGTCTTCGTTATTGTCTTATCATCGGATATGTCCCATATATAATTCTTCTTAATTATATTTAATTCCAAGTTCGATGTATTAGTTAAAATATTATATTTTAACTTGTATTATTTGTATGCACCATTTTATATATCATTTGTAATTACGATGGGTTTGTTAAAAATAATATATTTTTAACATGTCTTGATATATAATTATTCATGTGCATGGGCTTATGGTATACATGACCAAGTGTTATAATTGTTAAGTATTATACATATGCATCTTCCCAAGTATAGGTATACTTCTACTGTGAGTATTTGTGTATTTAAAGTCGTATTCTCATGGTTATATATAATACTTGTATAATGGTATCTGTCACACCCCGACCCGCAGCGGAATAAAAGTCGAGGCATAATTGAGTTATCACCAAAGCTCATGATATTTACTAAGATGTTTCATATTTATTAAATTCAAATTACAAACTTAAATATTCAAAAACAAAATTCATACAATTACAAAGGAAAATGAAACTATAAATTTATTCCAAAGCATAAGCTTGTTTATTCTTCTAGGCCATCCTAAGTGTTTCCTGTCTCGGCTGGATCACCTGTATCATGTGTAAAAACGGGGGAGATTTTGGGTCAACAAAAGTTGGCGAGTGAACCTTGATAAAACATTTTAACTAATTTCTTGTTTCATTTATTAAAGGAAATTCATGCATTAATCACATGTGAGCAAACATATATATGTAAACAATCACAAACCACTTTGGATGAGTATATGACATGAATGATGATGTATTTGAGATCAAGGCTCAATCAAACGGAGCCGATCTCATGAGGCTCCTGATGCTCAACCCGTATCCCACGGGGAACTGATGGGCCTAATGAAATGCGTGCACTGAAATGATAAAATTCAATCTACATATAATTCACACAACAATTGATACACATTTGATCACGCCTATGATGTATGCACAAGTGTTTAAATAAAATAAAAGAATAGTACGACACATGATACACCCCAAAACATGATTAAAACGAGGAATTGGTAGATATTCACTCACAGTGGGTGCGTTTCTTGATGACGATGAATGCGCACGAATTTATGATTAAGCCGACGAGGAAAAACTAACCTAAATAATAATGAAATGATTCGATAAATAACTAAATTTTATTTGATATTAATATTTTTAATTAGTGCTCTTAATGAGATTTTAGCTTTATTTTTATGAGTTTAAAGCAAATTTCTAACTTTAAAAATCTTATTTTTAAGTATTTTTTTAGATATTTTTTCAATTAATTAAATAAATAAAAAGGAAACAAAAAAAAATAAAAATTTGGGTTGACTTGTCAGGTCTGACCGGGTCTGACCGGTCGGACAGTTTGTTATTCAGGCAGCGTGTGAGGTTCGAACTCGTGACCTCTCGTATACGTGCACGCAGCTCTACCAACTGAGCTACGTGTCTAACCCGAAATATTCTCTGTTTTAATTATATATATATACTAACTAGCCTTAACCTTATTTAGTTTTTATTAAAAATGATTTAACATGGCCGAATCTGGTTACAGAATCCGGACTCGAACTCGGGATCTGTGATTCGGGAGCACACAGGCCAACCAGTTGGGCTGTGTGTCGCTTCTGTATAAACACTGGATGATATTAATTTTATACACATGCTGTGAATTGGTCTGAATAAGTTTAAAAATGTTGGTTTTATTCCAGAAAGTCGGAAACATGTGCGATTCGAACCCGGGACGTGTGTTTTGTATTTGCACACAGTCCACCGCTGGACTGTGTGTCTAACCCGGTTAAATACCCGTTTTTATTTATATTAAAACACTATCTTAACTTCATCTTTTTCATCATTCCAAATTTCCGACAATGATTCCGGCTGAACGAACTGAACTAACAGTTTCGATTATTGTGTTGAGCAATTAAATTACTAATCAAGAGATAGCAAGAAGGTTTAGATGATTGTACCGATTAGGAGTAAGGCTTCGGTTCTCCGGTGATATTCCGGCGAGTGCGAGAATCTCCGGCGACGTGCTCTGAAAGGACTAAAGCTTCAGGAAGTGAGTGTGGTTCTGAGCGAAATGTTTACAAGAAGTTTGGGTGGGTATTTATAAGGGAAACATGCCGATTGGTTTCGAATTAGAGGCCATGATTCGCGGTCAAAGATTTCAATCTTCAAAGGAAACGGTTTTGACCAAATTGAGTGTTAAGCAACGGTTATAACTGATGTCAAAATCAGTTTACGCGTTTCAGTCAAGGGGAAATGGCAACATTTGCGGAGTTTAGGTTTTTCCGGCGATTTCGAGTTCTGGGTGCGCGGACTTACAGGTTGTGACTTTCGGTTTTTACTATAAGTGTTATTTGTTTCAGTAACTGAACACAAACATGTGTGTGGCGGAGTGGTGTGGTGTGTGTGTGTCTTCGCGGGAGACTCGGGTTCGAGACCCGGCTACCCTGTTTTATTTATTATTTACTTATTATTATTATTTATTAATTATGGTTTTTAAATTCTAAAATATTTATTAATTATGTACTATTTAAATTAATCTGAACAATAAATACGCAACGAACTTATAACTGAATATCTGATTATTAAATGAAGCGGGTTTTGAAACCCGTTTTTCGATGAATGTTACAGTATCCCCTACTTTTAGAAATTTCGTCCCGAAAATTTAAGTAGTAGTGGTACTGGAAAAAGATGCGGGTATTTTTCGCGCATTGAGTATTCTCGTTCCCAAGTATACTTGGGTCCTCGCTTTGACTCCCAACTTACCCTGACAATTGGAATACGACTTCGCCTTAAACGCTTCTCTCCGAAATCCATGATTTCTACTGGTCTTTCAACGAAGTGCATCGATTCATCGACTTGAATGTCTTCTAGAGGAATATGGAGGTTTTCATCGGCGAGGCACTTTTTCAAGTTTGATACGTGGAATGTGGGATGAATTCTGTTGAGCTCTTCTGGTAGGTCAAGCTTGTATGCCACAGGACCTACTCTTTCGAGTATCTTGAAAGGTCCTACGTAGCGTGGTACTAGCTTGCCCTTCTGGCCAAAATGAACCACTCCCTTCCACAGTGATACTTTTAAAAGTACTTGCTCACCAATGTCAAATTCCAAGGGCTTTTGTCGTTTGTCAGCATAACTCTTTTGACGACTTTGAGCCGCTCGAAGATTGTTTCGAATTTGAAGGATCTTGTCGGTTGTTTCTTGAATTAATTCTGGACCGGTGATTTGCGCTTCCCCAATTTCGTGCCAACATACTGGAGATCGGCACTTACGTCCATATAAAGATTTGAAAGGAGCCATGCCGATACTTGAATGATAGCTATTGTTGTACGAAAACTTGACTAATGGTAGGTGAGTGTCCCAGTTCCCTTTGAAGTCTATGACACATGCTCGAAGCATGTCTTCCAGGGTTTGGATGGTGCGTTCAGATTGACCGTCAGTTTGAGGGTGAAAGGCGGTGCTAAGGTCTAATCGTGTACCCAAAGCGGTTTGTACGGCTCGCCATGTTCGTGAAGTGAAACGACCATCACTGTCTGAAATGATGCTTAATGGTACACCATGACGGCTTACGATCTCGCTGATGTAGATACGAGCTAACTTCTCATTTTGAAGTCCTCGCGAATCGGAATGAAGTGAGATGACTTTGTAAGACGATCGATTATTACCCATATGGTGTCATACCCACTGGAGGTGCGAGGTAACCCGGTAATGAAATCCATGGTTATGTTTTCCCACTTCCATATAGGTATTCGGGTTGGACCAGAAGTCCTGAAGGTCTTTGATGTTCAGCTTTTACTTTGGAACAGGTAAGGCACTTGGAAATAAAAACAGCGATATCCTTTTTCATGCCAGGCCACCAGTAGGTGCATCGTAGGTCTTGATACATCTTGTCGGCTCCTGGGTGTATAGAGCATCGTGTTTTGTGTGCCTCATACATGAGGAAATCACGAAGGTTATCGCGATCAGGAATCCATATGCGGTTTAAATAGTATAGAATACCGTCGGATTTGGTTTCGATTTTGAGTTCAGCTCCACATGACAGCTCATCGCGTACGTCATTTTCCGTTACAGAAACATATTGAGCTGCCCGGATTTGATCTTTGATGTCGATTATGATTTGCGAACATAGAAGACGAACGGAGTTCGGATAACCTTTTCGACTGAGCGCATCGGCCACCACGTTTGCCTTGCCAGGATGATACCGAATTTCACAGTCGTAATCGTTGAGAAGTTCGACCCATCTTCGTTGCCTCATATTCAACTCTTTCTGGTTGAAGATATGTTGGAGACTCTTGTGGTCAGTGTATATTTCACACTTAGTACCGTAGAGGTAATGTCTCCATATCTTGAGAGCGAACACAACGGCTCCAACTTCCAGGTCGTGAGTGGTGTAATTTTTCTCATGAACTTTGAGTTGCCTAGAGGCATAGGCTATCACTTTTCCTCTTTGCATCAATACACAGCCTAGTCCTTGCCCTGACGCGTCGCAATAAACCACGAAGTCATCACAACCCTCTGGGAGTGTAAGTACAGGTGCGTCACAAAGCTTTTGCTTTAGAGTTTGGAAGGCCTCCTCTTGCTTAGGTCCCCAAATGAAGGGTTTTCCTTTATGAGTCAAGGCCGTGAGTGGTACAGCAATACGGGAAAAAATGGCAACGAAGCGTCGATAGTAACCAGCCAAACCAAGAAATGACCTAACTTCGGTAGGGGTATGTGGCGCTTGCCATTCTTGTACTGCCTTGATTTTTGAAGGATCGACATGAATTCCCTTTTCATTGACGACATGTCCAAGGAATTGTACTTCTCCTAAACATAATTCGCATTTTGAAAATTTAGCGAGCTTTTCAGTCCTTAAGAGTGTAAGGATGAGTCGAAGGTGTCGCTCATGATCAGATTTAGACTTGGAGTAAATAAGGATGTCATCGATGAAGACTATGATGAAACGGTCGAGGTAGGGTTTGCATACCCTATTCATTTAATCCATGAAGACAGCGGGGGCTTGGTTAAATCGAAAGGCATGACCATGAACTCGTAATGACCATAACGAGTCCGGAAGGCGGTTTTTGGGATATCTTCTTCATGCACTCTGAGCTGATGATAACCAGAACGAATGTCGATTTTTGAAAAGCAGGTGGCACCTTGAAGTTGGTATAGGAGGTCATCAATGCGAAGCAGTGGAGATTTTTAACCGTTAACTTGTTGAGTTCTCTATAATCAATGCACATGCGAAACGTTCCATCTTTCTTCTTCACAAACAGGACAGGTGCACCCCAAGGCGATGAGCTAGGACGTATGAATCCTTTGTCAGTCACCTCTTGCAGTTGACTGGCCAGCTCTTGCATTTCGGATGGGGCTAACCTATAAGGAGATTTTGCGATTGGTGTAGCGCCAGGTACAAGATCGATGCGAAATTCGACTTCTCTCACAGGAGGAAGTCCTGAAATGTCGTCGGAAAAGACTTGTGGGAATTCCTTCACAATTCGGATATCTTCGAGTTTCCTCTCCTTGTTTCCCTTTTTGACGATGTGAGTTAGGAATGCGACATAGTTCTTGCCGAGATATCTTCGGGCTTGAATGCAGGACATTAATTTGAGTCCTTTCGAAGGGGTTTCCCCAAAAATACGTAGTGTCTGACCGTCTGCAAGAGGAATGCGAATGAACTTTCGTGTCACACCACTTCAGCGTGATGCTGGCTGAGCCAGTCCATACCGATTATAACATCGAAACTTCCCAACTTCATAGGAATAAGGTCAATTGGAAAATCGTGATCGTTTAGGGTGAGAGTACAATTGCGTATAATAGAATTTAATGAAACGGGCTTTCCGTCAGCAACTTCCACAGTTAGAGATTCGATGAGATTAACACGAGGTTGGTCGAGGATAGATTCAAATTCTAAGGACACAAAGCTCTTATCCGCACCAGTATCGAATAATATGGATGCATAACTACCATTGATGAGAAACGTACCGTTGACCACGTTGTTGTCAGCCCTGGCTTGGTTGGCATTGATATTAAAAGCTCTCCCTCTGGCAGGTGGGGGAGCTTGGTTAGGTTGGTTTACCGGGTTTGCGTGAGCTTGGGCATGGATGATGTTCACTAGGCGTGGGCATGTGTTCCTGAAGTGGTTTGGGTCCCCACAGTTGAAACAAGCTCGCATGGGTTGCATCATGGGGTAGTTGGGTTGGTAGTAAGATTGGGCTGCGTGTTGTGCAGGTGGTAGAAGTAAGGGTTGTTGGGCTTGACCCACTATCTGATTTTGGGTTTGGGTTTGAGGTTGATTGTGGTTCATTCGTTGAAGGGTACGGCAGGTTTGGATGGTGTGACCTGCTCAGCCACAGCTTGTCCAATGTTGGCAGAGGTTTTCAGGAGGATGATGGTATTGACAGCGGTTGCACTTTGGGTGTGGGCCAGTGTATGGCTTTTTGAATGGTGCAGCTGGAGGAGCAATTTGGGTGATTGGTGCAGCAGTGATAGGAGAGTTGGTTTGAGTGAGCAAAATTCTTGCCATTTCGCTTCCTCTTACCAGCAAACTTCGAGGATGAGACGAGGTGGTTTGAAGTTGGGGTCTCAATGGGTGCTTTCTTCTTCTCATCTTTGAACTTGCCGTTTAGAATGCGATTTTCAGTGAGTTCTGTAGCTAACTCCATTGCGGCTTCAAGTGTTGCAGGCGATGTGCTTAAAACCGAATCTCGAATTTTCGAGGGGAGGCCTCGAATGTAGTGTTCAACTAAGCGGTACAAGGGGGTGAACAAATTTGGGATCATCTGGTTCAACTCGAGAAATCTCTTAATATATGAAGTGTGGTCTCCTTCCTTTTGTTTCAGTGCGTGGAATTCGTCTTCCAGCTTTTTGATTTCGCTTCTTGGACAGAAGCATATTGTCATGAGTTCCCTTAACTCTTCCCATGTTAAGGCCATGGCATCTTCAACTCCTCGCTTACCCTTTTCCGTGTTCCACCAGGTAAGGGCTACCCCAAACAGTCTTCCAGTTGCGTAACGTACCTTACGGTCCTCGGGACAATCACAATTTAGGAAAGTGTTTTCCATTTCTTCAAACCAGTGAAGGAGGGCGGTAACACCTTCGGTCCCTTCATATTTTGGGGGATCGTAGGATTTGAAGTGTTTGTAGGTGCACTTGGGGGTTTTGGAAGGAGGGTTGACGATGCTCTGGTCTTCTTGATTGGGAGGGTTGATGGGATTTGCGGTGAGAGCTTGTTGAACTTGAAGCACGATGTCAGGAAGCACTGCGGCCATTTGTTTAGCAATTTGTGTGGCCAAGCGTTCATTTGACCTTCCTGACTTTCTACCTCCACGTAGTTGCCTAGCCGACATCTACAGGAACATATATAGGAAAATTGTGAGTTTAAGAATTTTCTAGGTGTCATGTGTCGTAAAAAGAATGAAAAACAACATAACTGATAATAATTTAACTACATCCATAGGATGTCTTGGGTTTGCTCATGTTTAGACCTCCAAGTGTCCCCCATACCATTGCCTGTGTAGTCATATGGGCCCCCATGACTATTGGGCTTGGTAGGATTCACATTGGTGTCAGCGGGTTAACACTCGCACCACCCGAATGAAAATCGTAAAACATGATTGCGAGATGTATGGTAGGAGGGTGTCCAGGTGTAGACACAATGACAACTCAAAGTGGGGTTAGTTCACACGACGTTTGGTATAGCATGCTTTGGCGTAATAGGTCCTTCGTACTCTCATCGTTAGTCCCCAGGTAGGCAAACTGGTCCTTTATTTTGGATTTATACGAATGCCAAGCCTAGACAGGACGTTCCGACTACCGGTACTCGTACCCTTCCAGTTACTACATGCCCGTCGTGAGAACACACTTTGATGTGATTTGAAAAAATAAAATCATTGCAAAAATCATGGAAATCGTGAGGTGTGTGCTCTCATATATATGATATGTCATGAGGATATGAATTATGATGAGCATTGCATATTAACATGTACTTGTGAGCGTGCTTGGATAATATTGGGTGTGAAAATAAACATGAAACATATAAACATCATGAATTTTGCATGTAAAGCACAAACAATTAAAATTTAATCAACTATAGTATAGGCTCTAAGGGTCTAATAATCTATCCTATATCCCTATAGTCACAAGCTCTGATACCAATCTGTCACACCCCGACCCGCAGCGGAATAAAAGTCGCGGCATAATTGGGTTATCACCAAAGCTCATGATATTTACTAAGTTGTTTCATATTTATTAAATTCAAATTACAAACTTAAATATCCGAAAACAAAATTCATACAATTACAAAGGAAAATGAAACTATAAATTTATTCCAAAGCATAAGCTTGTTTATTCTTCTAGGCCATCCTAAGTGTTTCCTGTCTCGGCTGGATCACCTGTATCATGTGTAAAAACGGGGGAGATTTTGGGTCAACAAAAGTTGGCGAGTGAACCTTGATAACATTTTAACTAATTTCTTGTTTCATTTATTAAAGGAAATTCGTGCATTAATCACATGTGAGCAAACATATATATGTAAACAATCACAAACCACTTTGGATGAGTATATGACATGATTGATGATGTATTTGAGATCAAGGCTCAATCAAACGGAGCCGATCTAATGAGGCTCCTGATGCTCAACCCGTATCCCACGGGGAACTGATGGGCCTAATGAAATGCGTGCACTGAAATGATAAAATTCAATCTACATATAATTCACACAACAATTGATACACATTTGATCACGGATATGATGTATACACAAGTGTTTAAATAAAATAAAAGAATAGTACGACACATGATACACCCCAAAACATGATTAAAACGGGGAATTGGTAGAGATTCACTTACAGTGGGTGCGTTTCTTGATGACGATGAATTCGCACGAATTTATGATTCAACCGACGAGGAAAAACTAACCTAAATAATAACGAAATGATTCGATAAATAACTAAATTTTATTTGAGATTAATATTTTTAATTAGTGCTCTTAATGAGATTTTAGATTTATTTTTGTGAGTTTAAAGCAAATTTCTAACTTTAAAAATCTTATTTTTAAGTATTTTTTTAGATAATTTTTCAATTAATTAAATAAATAAAAAGGAAACAAAAAAAATAAAAAAATGGGTTGACTTGTCAGGTCTGACCGGGTCTGACCGGTCGGACAGTTTGTTATTCTGGCAACGTGTGAGGTTCGAACTCGTGACCTCTCGTATACGTGCACGCAGCTCTACCAACTGAGCTACGTGTCTAACCCGAAATATTCTCTGTTTTAATTATATATATATACTAACTAGCCTTAACCTTATTTAGTTTTTATTAAAAATGATTTAACATGGCCGAATCTGGTTACAGAATCCGGACTCGAACTCGGGATCTGTGGTTCGGGTGCACACAGGCCAACCAGTTGGGCTGTGTGTCTAATCTGTATAAACACTGGATGATATTAATTTTATACACATGCTGTGAATTGGTCTGAATAGGTTTAAAAATGTTGGTTTTATTCCAGAAAGTAGGAAACATATGCGATTCGAACCCGGGACGTGTGTTTTGTATTTGCACACAGTCCACCGCTGGACTGTGTGTCTAACCCGGTTAAATGCCCGTTTTTATTTATATTAAAACACTATCTTAACTTCATCTTTTTCATCATTCTAAATTTCCGACAGTGATTCCGGCTGAACGAACTGAAATAACAGTTTCGATTATTGTGTTGAGCAATTAAATTACTAATCAAGAGATAGCAAGAAGGTTTAGATGATTATACCGATTAGGAGTAAGGCTTCGGTTCTCCGGTGATATTCCGGCGAGTGCAAGAATCTCCGGCGACGTGCTCTGAAAGGACTAAAGCTTTAGGAAGTGAGTGTGGTTCTGAGCGAAATGTTTACAAGAAGTTTGGGTGGGTATTTATAAGGGAAACATGCCGATTGGTTTCGAATTAGAGGCCATGATTCGCGGTCAAAGATTTCAATCTTCAAAGGAAACGGTTTTGACCAAATTGAGTGTTAAGCAACGGTTATAACTGATGTCGAAATCAGTTTACGCGTTTCAGTCAAGGGGAAATGGCAACATTTGCGGAGTTTCGGTTTTTCCGGCGATTTCGAGTTCTGGGTGCGCGGACTTACAGGTTTTGACTTTCGGTTTTTACTATAAGTGTTATTTGTTTCAATAACTGAACACAAACATGTGTGTGGCGGAGTGGTGTGGTGTGTGTGTCTTCGCGGGAGACCCGGGTTCGAGACCCGGCTACCCTGTTTTATTTATTATTTACTTATTATTATTATTTATTAATTATGGTTTTTAAATTCTAAAATATTTATTAATTATGTATTATTGAAAATAATCTGAACAATAAATACGCAACGAACTTATAACTGAATATCTGATTATTAAACGAAGCGGGTTTTGAAACTCGTTTTTCGACGAATGTTACAACATCTTCATTACAACTTCAAGATATGTTTTATTTTCTTTAAATTAAGATATTAGTTCACGTCTTCATCTTTTAAAGGTGATGTTTTTAGATGGTTTATCTTATTGGTGTATTGAATAATACATCCATTTATCTTGTAGAGTTTGTATAATTTTAGCGCGTTTTCGTTTCGATTTGTCAAGAATTTTTCTACGTTTAATTCAAACGCGTTTTGCAGGTCTTGGTTCGTGAAAACGGTTGGAAGGATGGGAAAAACGTGCGAAAATGGTGAAAAGAACCGAGTCGGGACGTGAGTGGATCGGAAACTAGAAGACGAAACACAAAACAGGAACTTTAACCCGGTTGCAGGGCGCGACCCGCACAACTCAATTCTCTCGCGGCCCGCGAGAGACTCATAGTTATTTCAGGATTTTTCCCTCTCTCGCGGGGCGCAACCGAAGTACCCAAACTCTCTCGCGGGGCGCGAGAGAGGTGTTTATCTAGAAAGTTTCAAAATCGGAGAAGGATTGGGACTTGGTTGTTTTAAAAAAAACTTATAATCATTGTTAAACTAATATTGGGCAACCTTGGACGAACTAGGGCAGAATTGGAGCAACTTTCTGGAGATTTAAATCTACAAGGAGTGGATCTAAGTTGCATGGATTGTGGTGGTGATCAAGGAGTTCAAGGCAGGAGCTTTTCACGGTTTTATCATACCAATCCTCACTTTGATTTCCTTGTTTTGATCAATCATGCTACCTTGTTATCAAGTTTGTTTTAATTACTTTTCAAACATGTTTTTAGGCTAGATTTTATTCAGTTACCTAGGTTTTGGATGATGGATTTATGAAAATTGATTTATGGTTTGAATATTTAATTGGTAAAGGTCACAACTTTAATGATCTAGTTTAGGGTATTTGCATGATCTTGTTTGTTTTATGATTGTTTGGTTGATTTGCATAAACTTTGGTGGATGTCTTTCATAGAATAGGTTTATGTTACTTTTCGTGTTCTTAAGAATTCATGAAGTTGTCGGTAAAATTGGCCAATAAAACCGGGGAAGCAATTAAATTAACCATAAAATCAAATTTGTCATTGTACCTAGCTTGTTAATTGAGAAATTGCAATTAGTTGGCTGAATTAATGTGGTAAATTGTTAGGTTAGGGTTTTGAGAAGTTCCCGAGTCTAATTTCCTTGTCATAATTGAATCAGTTAATCTAAACTAGAAAACTGTAGTTGGTCTAGGTTAATTATTGAGAGGTAATTAATAATTAGACACTTTACTAATTTGAAAAGATAACTGAAAAGGAATCTTTAGAACCGGTAAACGAATAAAAAGGATAGGTTATTATAGGTGTCTTCCTGAGAAGGGTCGGGGTCCTGTTTGATAAACCTCAACTTTGATATGTCAAGATCCCGGTAAAATATTCAACCTGATTAATTATTATTAAATTGAAAACTAGTTCATTTTCTCTTGATTAAAATCTAATAAGTCCCTAGAAGTTCATAGTTTAGTCATTCCAATTTAGTAGTTTTAGTTAAATTGATAATTTAGATTTATTTAAATACCCCCCTTTAAATTATACATAGTGTGTAATTGAGTCTAAATTAGTAGTCTTAGCAATTAGAGAGTCTTGTGGGTTCGATAACCCGGACTTGCTTAATACTATTCTACAATTGATCGGTCCACTTGCCGGTTAGTAGTTTAGTATAGTTTAGGAGTCTAGAGTATAATTTGAGTCTAGAATTAGGGTAATTTGTTTCGTTTTCTATTAACTAGTTTTAGAACATCAAGTTTTTGGCGCCGTTGTCGCGGACTCTCTCATTGGCAATTGCGTTGATTACTCGATTTAGGATTTTCTTTTACACTTGTGTTTATTTTGTATTCGTTTGTGTCGTAGGAGTCTAAGTTGTTTAATTGGTTTAATATTTAATTTTTGTATATAATTGAATTATTTGTGCTAACTTCTAGTGTTTGTCGTGTTTTCGGTTTAGTGGATGCCCCACACGCGTTCGCAAGGACCTCCGCCTAAGCCGCCAACGGACACGCCATTCTCTCCCACACCAAAGGAAAGTGCTTCTTCCTCAGCTTTTTCCAGTTCATCTTGTTCCTTTGTACCACCCGACTTTGATTTTACACCTAAACCTTCATCACCCAATTCCCCATCACCCCGTGTAGTCCATAGAAACGTAAGCCCACCACCACCACCACCTAACTTCCACGTGGCTAATAATAATAATCAGATACCAACATGCCACCACCGGTTTCGCCGGTGCAAACTCACCCATTACCTTACCCCCCATGAACAATGACCGAGCCTGGCAAATCCCTTCCTACATCATGACCGCCATCACTAACTCTTGGCAATTCCACGGTCGTGATGATGAGGATGCGCCCGCACATATCAACCGCCTTACCCGTCTATGTCATACATTCAATATGGAGGGCGCAGGCCATGATGCCCGTTTTCTCCAAGTCTTTCCGTTCTCTCTTGGGGGTCGGGCCGCCATCTGGCTTGACTCCCAACCCCCCGGTACTTTTTCTACTTGGGCCTCTTTACGGGATGCTTTCCTTAAGAAATACTTTCCACCCGCTAAAGCATCCCGCCTTCATGATTAGATCCATTCGTTCCGAATGGAGCCTGACGAGCCCTACCATATAGCTTGGGAGCGGTTCCAAACTCTAGTATCCCGTTGCTCCCAACATGGTCTATCAGACTGGGCACTTGTAGAGAAATTCTACAACGGTCTCACCCCTGAGACCCGTGCTCGATTCGACACCTTTGCTGGTGGCCACCTGATGGGAAAGAAAATAGTAGCCGAGTGCAATGACCTTTTCAAGAGCTTTGCCCATTCTGATGTCGATTACAGCACTGCCGGCAGAAATTCAATTCCTGTTTCTTGTACACCTCCGGTTAACCGGGTTACACCAAGTTAGCTTGGAAACTATGGTAGCTGCTGCTCTAGATAGCTTCAAGAGGGAGGTCACGAAGGAGATATAGGAGCTGAAGAAAAAGGTGACAGGTGTGAGGTGTGTAGAGGGGGTCATGACACGCTAGAGTGTCCCACGCTCACTGTTGAGCAGGTTGAGTTTATCACCGGTCAAAACTGAGGTCCTACGAATCCCTTCAATAATAATACTTCCAATTATAATCAGAACTGGCATAATAATAATAATAATAATAATAATAATAATAATAATAATAATAATAATAATAATAATAATAATAATAATAATTATCGATCTTCGGGTAACCCCCCCCCCCTCCCGGCTTCCAATCAGGCTCTTATCAGAACAGGGGGCAGGGTCACTACAATAGTGGAGGGTCAGGTCACACCAGTCAGTTTAGTGGAGGGGTTCAAATCAGGAGGGTCAGGAGGTAGTCTAGATAGGATCGAAGAGTTGTTATCTCAATTAGTTGTCAAAGATCAGGCTACTGAGAAAACTCTCGCGAAACATGATCTGCTCTTGAAAAATCAACAGTCCGCGCTCTTAGATCTGCAGAGGTCGGTTGGTAGTATCGCTAAGCAGCTGCAAGAGCAGCCACATGGCCAGTTCACGGGTAATACCCAACCCAACCCCGTGAACCAACACGCGAAAGCGATTACTACGCGCAATGGTAGGACTCTAAAGCAGGTTGGTAGAGAGGGTGTAGAGGTAGAGGTAGAGGAGCGAGATGAAGAGGTAGATGAAGAAATCGAGATGGAGGCTCCACCCAGGGTGCACACCAGGTTAGACCCAGCAAGTACCGCACCAGCTAGTGGACCTTCAGTTGAGAGTAGGGGAGAGAGAAAACCGGTAGAGGTTAGGCCATCACCGATCGTAGACACTTCACGCCTACCCTACCCAGCACGTCTGAAGCAACAGATATGCCAAGGAATACGGGAATTTCCTTGACATGTTTACTTAGTTGAAAATCAATCTCCCATTTATCGAGGCCCTCCAGCATATGCCTAAATATGCTAAGTTTTTAACAGATCTTTTAAAATGTAAAGATAGGTCGGTTAAGTACCCGAGGGGAATCGAAGAGAATTTGTTGATTAAAGTTGATAGATTTGTCTTTCCTGTAGACTTTGTCATCCTCGATATGGAGGCCGACGAGAAGGTTCCCATCATCTTAGGTCGCCCATTTCTGCGCACCGCGAAAGCGCTCATAGATGTTCATGAGCGGAAAATCACTCTTCGAGTTGGTGATGAGAACATCACATTCGAGATCGCAATGTCGATGCAACACCCGAGTGGTGGCGACAGCGATAGTGGCCCTTGTCACTCCGTATACTTCCTAAACTCATTCATTTTATGCGTCGATCATTGTTTAGACTATATTTGTCACACCCTCAATTTCCACTTGCGGAGTTTTACCGCGAGGCATGTGAACAAACCAGAATCTGAAACACTAGTACGTCGAACGACTCTACATGATTTGATTGTACGTTTTGTAAAATCGTTCATTGTAGATTTTATATCAATTACCAATATTTAGTAGAGCATTATTTTTAAAGTTTGAGCGGAAGCATAAATAAGTAGTGATGCGAGCGCCAACACAAACGCCAAAACAAATGAAAAATCCCAAAACAATATTAATAAATAAGACTCGATAATGATGTCTTGTTCTATGCATGTGCGTGCACCTAGAGCTCCTAGCGTCCTGAGAAACATGTAAAGAAACAAGTGTCAACATTAAAGATGAGTGAGTTCACAGGTTTTCATAAATTCGTTTGTTCGGTTATAGTTTGTTATTCCGTTATCCCCATCCCGGGATAACATATCAGTTCCATTATTCCAACCCGGAATAATAAGTTGTTGCTTCCAATATTCCCAAACCGGAATATTAAGTTGTTGTTTCCATTATCCCCAACCCGGGATAATATGTTGATGTTCCAATATTCCAAACCCGGAATATTAAGTTGTTCCGTAATTAAGTTCAATATTAATGTATATAGGTAGCTAGCCTAAAGTCATGTCACTAAGTGTTCGCGATCGAAGCTGACAGTTGTGCCTCCGTTTTGCCAGGTCTATCACATGACCATGGCGATGTTAGGCCAATCATACACCCGTTGACCATACCCGGTCGGCTAGCGCGACTAGCTCGGATGGGGCTCGTCAGACCCAGTAGTACTACTTATAATTCCCCCGCTACTTAACCCAAATACTAACGATCCGAGGAGATTGTCGAGGACTTAAGTGATAAAGCTGCATAGTGACCATAACATTACATTAACATTAACTTAGTTACCGTATAGTTATGTGACGTTAATTTCGTATAACGTAAAGAGATTGAGTTTGAGAGTGTATACATGTTTCTCCCCCTGTTGTTTAAAAACCGGATAAAGTTAGGGGCCGTGAACTCACCTTTATTAGCTCGGTTAGTGTGGCAAAGATGTTATAAGAGATGGGACCGCTAGTTGCGTCCTAACAAACCAATTAATTCCACGTCAGTGTGTAATCACACCAATACAAATTCCACACGCAATTTACTCACAAAGTGATACACACAAACAACATATCTAACACTCAAACATGCATGCAAGTATTCTCATATAGTCATAGTAATCAAACAACTTATCATGAACACATTCCAAATCCATGCAACACTTTAATGCATAAAATCACAAGTTAACAACTTTCTGCTCAACACTCAGTTATTCAGCTGTTTTCTAGGATTTTTATAAAATAGTTCCAGCATTTCGAAAAATTCCCATATTTTTACAGTAGGTGACATTTATACCATAGAAATTTATATAATTTTTCCAAGTCCTAAATCTTTACCAATTAACCATAATTATTAATCCACTAAGTTGCAGTCAGATTTACTGCTTTTTGACTGCAGTCCACGGAAGAATTTATTTAAAAATCACTGATCGTCCGATTAATAAAATTCCAGTTGGAGTTGCCCGGAAATTTCTATACCTAGTTGCTGTACAAAAATCATGACTCAACTCCCTACTGATTTTAAAATCTAGCTTGATAAACAACCAACAAAATTCCAGAATTTTAACAGCTTTACCTACTGAACTTGTTTAGCCCTTTAAAAATATCAAACGATTTCAGAAAATTATGAATCCAGCGCCATTAGATTCCTTATTCAAATCTCTACGTTCTAGACCTCAGAAAATCCGTTTTCGACAACTAACGACCAAGTTACAGCCAGATGAAGTCGGCTGTAACTTTTAATCAGCATCCTGTTTCAGCATGTTATTATTATAAACTCGTGTAATCCGTTCATGAGATTAACCGAAGCGATCTAAAACCGATTTCTAATCCTAGATTAATACCAATATCTCGTCCATGCAAACCCTGTTCTTTCTTCTAGTTATTATAACAAAACACAGCCTATATGTATTCAAGTTTAAAACTCTTTCCAACTCTAAATCTAGTATTACCAATCCGAATCTATATCATCGTGTGACCTGAGAACCGCAACCATCAACACACATGTATTCGAAACAACTAATCATTCAAGCATATGTCCGAGACAATGAATCATTCAAGCATGCATGTATATATATCCGAAACAACTAGTCATTCAAGTATGCATATTTATCGGAGACAATACAATCAAACACATATCTACTCGACTATGATCTAGCAACATATGGTAAATTCTAGATGATAAGGTACACGAACCGTGAGTATTATAAGAGGTCGGTGATCAAAGCTGCTTGCGGCCGAGAGGAAAAAAAACAAGGCTGATCCGCGATCAATGAAGCAGGAATGAGGCAGTTTGCGGTTGAATGGACTGAACAAGGCTGATCCGGTTGGGATGAAGGCTGTGTTGCGATCGCCAAGTCTGAGAACCAGCTGCCGACGGGTTTTTCCTTCTAGGGTTTGTGTTTGTGTTTGACATATGCATGGGTATGTGTATATATATAGCACCAAGAGGTGAGGGTTTCGGTTTTGGTTAGTACGTGTGGCCGAGGGATTTGGGTTGGGTCGGTTTGGGTTTTATCTCGTGGCCGAGTAATAGTGTGGGTTAGTTTGATCTTGTGGCCGAGTGGTTGGAGTTTAGAGTTTAGGTTTAATATCGGTTTGAACTCAATATGTCCGCGGTTTTGAACTTGATCTCGGCCGAGAGTGTTTTGGTTTAGGGTTTAGGTTTTGATGTGTGTTGGATTTGATCTTGGCCGAGGACTTGACTTGAACTAGAGTTTAAAACTTGTTACTCCTAGAGTCGCAATGAACCAAGGTTTAGAACGTGTCGCGGTTCGGTTAAGTTCGTGCACGTATTAACTCTAAATATTCAATCACTAAAACAATCACACAACACACAACACGTATTCATTTAATTCGCACACGTTCGTACACATAGCACGTAATTAGATTGACACGTATTACGTTTAAGTTATCCGAAAAACCCGGGATATCACATTATCCCCATGTTGAAAGAATTTTCGTCCCGAAAATTGAGTAAACGCGGTTTAGCATGTAACGTACATGTTTAGAGTGCCACGCACAAAGAGTTAGTTCGTTAATGATGGTACGCAACGTTACAAGAAGTTCCCAAGTGTCATACACAAAGATTTCCAAGTGCCATGCACAAGAATTTAGTCAACAATAGTACACGAAAGTACGAGAAATTTCCAGGTTGTCACATCATCCCCTTGTTGAAAGAATTTTCGTCCCGAAAATTTAGGTACTGTCATCGTTAGTTTGCTGCTCAGTTGCGAAGAGATGTGGGTATTTGCTTTTCATTTGGTCTTCTCTTTCCCACGTGAACTCCGGTCCACGCTTAGAGTCCCAACGAACTTTAACGATTGGAACCTTGCTGTGCCTCCGAGTCTTGATCTCACGATCCATGATCTCGATAGGCTTTTCTACAAAGTGTAGTTGTTCATCCACTTGGATCTCATCCAATGGAATAACTAAAGTTTCATCTGATAGACACTTCTTCAGATTTGACACGTGAAATACGTTGTGAACTCCACTGAGTTCGGTCGGAAGGTCTAATTGGTATGCTACGGGTCCGATACGTTTCAAGATTACAAACGGACCTACGTACCGTGGGTTAAGTTTGCCCCGTTTTCCGAAGCGGATTACACCCTTCCAGGGTGACACCTTTAGTAGGACGCGATCGCCTACTTGGAATTCGAGCGGTTTGCGTCGTTGATCAGCGTAGCTTTTCTGTCGATCTCGTGCCGCCGCCATGCGGTTTCTGATTTGTACAATCTTTTCAGTAGCCTCAAGTATTAACTCAGGGCCTGTGAGTTGACTGTCACCGACTTCTGCCCAGCAGACCGGTGATCTACATTTACGACCATATAATGCCTCAAATGGTGCTGCCGAAATACTCGTGTGATAGCTGTTGTTATATGAGAATTCTACTAGAGGCAGGTGAATTTCCCAATTATTTCCGAAGTCCACCACGCATGCCCTAAGCATGTCTTCCAAGGTCTGTATGGTCCTTTCGCTTTGACCATCAGTCTGAGGGTGATAAGCTGTGCTCATATCCATGCGTGTTCCCAACGCTTTCTGGAGTGACTGCCAGAAGTTTGACGTGAAGCGAGCATCTCTATCTGAGATGATGGACGTTGGCACTCCGTGCCGAGAAACTACTTCCTTAATGTAGATGCGAGTCAACTTCTCCATCTTATCTGTTTCTTTAATAGCTAGGAAGTGTGCGGACTTAGTTAAACGATCCACAATCACCCAGATGGTGTCGCAACCACCCAAGGTTCGCGGGAGTTTAGTGATGAAATCCATTGAGATCTGATCCCACTTCCACACCGGGATCTCTGGTTGTTGGAGTAGCCCCGATGGCTTTTGATACTCCACCTTGACTTTTGCACAAGTCAAACATTTACTCACGTAGGTGGCTATATCGGCTTTCATGTTAGGCCACCAATACGCAACTTTAAGGTCCTGATACATCTTATCCGAACCCGGATGGATAGAGTATCGAGATTTGTGAGCTTCATCCATGACTAGCTCTCTGAGGTTTCCGTAGAGAGGTACCCATATGCGATTCATGAAATACCGGGCTCCATTGGGCTTTACCTCCCAATCGCGTTCCATTTTTCCCACTGATTCGGCTTTGATGTTTTCCTCCTTAACTGCTTCTAACTGGGCGTCGCGTATTTGATCGGGTAGCCCCGAATGAATAGTGAGTTGTAGTGCTCGTACGCGACGAGGTTTCAAGTGTTCCTTCCTGCTGAGGGCATCGGCTACCACGTTAGCTTTACCCGGGTGATACCGAATGGCACACTCATAATCGTTCAAGAGTTCGACCCAGCGACGTTGTCGCATGTTCAACTCCTTCTGATCAAAGATGTGCTGGAGGCTTTTGTGGTCAGTGAAGATTGTGCACTTCGTTCCATAAAGGTAGTGTCTCCAAATCTCCAAATCTTAAGTGCAAACACTACTGCTCCCAATTCTAGGTCATGCGTCGTGTAGTTCTTCTCGTGAACTTTCAGCTGTCGCGACGCATACGCGATGACCTTATCGCGTTGCATGAGTACGCATCCCAATCCCTGAATGGAAGCATCACAATACACTACAAAGTCATCTGTCCCTTCCGGCAAGGACAGAATGGGTGCACTGCAAAGTTTCTGCTTCAGCAATTGAAATGCTGCTTCTTGTTTTTCACCCCAAGCATACTTGATGCCTTTCTGGGTGAGGGTAGTGAGCGGTTGTGCAATCTTTGAAAACCCCTCGATGAAGCGTCTGTAGTAACCAGCCAATCCCAAAAATTGGCGGATTTCCGTCGGTGTCTTAGGTGCTTACCAGTTTTTGATGGCTTCAATCTTGGCAGGGTCTACGTGGATACCCTTTTCATTCACTACGTGCCGAGAAACTGAACTTCTCGGATCCAGAAATCACACTTCGAAAGCTTGGCGTGTAGCTTTTCCTGTTGAAGTAATCCTAGCAGTAATCGTAGATGCTCAGCATGCTCTTCTTTACTTTTGGAGTAGATGAGTATGTCATCGATGAACACAATGACAAATTTGTCGAGGTATGGTTTACACACGCGGTTCATGAGGTCCATGAACACCGCAGGTGCGTTGGTGAGACCGAATGGCATGACCAAGAACTCGTAATGGCCATACCGAGTGCGAAATGCCGTCTTGGCGATATCCTCCTCCCTGACGCGTAGCTGATGGTAACCAGACCGTAAATCAATCTTAGAGTAGTAACTTGACCCTTGAAGTTGGTCGAATAGATCGTCGATGCGAGGTAACGGGTATCGGTTCTTGACTGTAACCTTGTTGAGTTCCCTATAGTCGATGCACATGCGGAAAGTCCCGTCCTTCTTCTTGACAAACAGGACTGGAGCTCCCCATGGCGAAACGCTTGGTCGGATAAATCCTTTTTCTAGCAGCTCTTGAAGTTGGGTAGACAGCTCCTGCAGCTCGGCTGGAGCTAGGCGGTATGGAGCCTTGGCGATGGGAGTTGCATTGCTTGCCAATTCGATTTCAAACTCCAATTGTCGATGTGGTGGAAGACCAGGTAGTTCTTCTGGGAATACATCGGAAAAATCACGGACGACAGGGATGTCTTCTATACGTTTCTCGTCCTTAGGCTGTTCGGTAATTAGTGCGAGTAAAGCGAAGGAATTCTTTCTCCGAAGATACTTCTGAGCTTGCATAAAGGAGATAATGTTGGTGACGGCGCTTGCCTTGTCGCCTTGTACCGTCAGGATTTCGTCGTTCGAGAGTGGAATACGGATAGACTTTTCGAAGCAGAGAACTTCCGCCCGGACGTCGGATAGCCAGTCCATTCCGACTACCACGTCAAAACTACCCAGGGTAGTTGTCATCAGATCGATGGTAAAAGTGTGGCCCGCGAGTTTGAGTTGACAGCCGGATACGATTTGGGTCACATTTACAGATTTACCATTGGCTAATTCTATCACATAAGGGGTCTCTAATGGTTTAAGCGTGAGATTTAGGTTCTTCCTAAAAGACTCAGATATAAAGCTCCTATCCGCACCCGTATCAAAAAGCACAGAAGCAAAATGTTCATTAAGGGGAAACTTACCGGTGACCACGTTCGCGTCGTTTCTGGCCTCCCCGCGGCCCAATGTAAATGCGCGACCCTTGGCACCTCCTGTGCCACCGTTCCCATTATTGTTGTTGTTATTATTGTTGTGGTTGTTGTGGTTGTTTTCACCATTATTGTTGTTGTTGTTGCGCAACTGTGGGCAGTCTTTTCTGAAATGAGTAGTGCTACCACACTGATAGCATCCCCGGTTTATACCTTGTTGCTGACCCTGAGGCCGATTCTGATTTTGTCGGGACACGATTTCCCCACGACAATCCCTTGCCGCATGTCCCATCTTGCCACATCTTTGGCAGCGATTTCCTGCACAAGGGCCATCATGGTGAAGATTACAGCGGTTGCACTGCGGCTTTCGACCTACATAACCGCCTGCATTCTGGTTGTTGTTGTTGTTGTAGTTGTTGTTGTAGTAACGATTTTGATGACCCCGATGGCTGTGGTAATGATTGAACCGTTTCTGGTTCCCTTGCTGCGGATGAGATGACGAAGACTGTCGAATGGTGGAATCTTCAAACTTTCTTTTGTTATCTGAGGCAACTTCAGTGGTACCCCGTGCTGGCAGTTTCTTCTGTTCCACCGCTTTATCAGTGAGTTTGTGAGCCAATCGGATTGCTTGATGTTCTGTTACAGGGTTACTAGACATCACCATACCCTGAATTTCCGGAACCAGACCCCCGAGATAGAACTCGAGTCTTTTCTCCACCGTGTTGGCCAATTCAGGACACAGAAATACCAAATCATGATGTTTTGCGGTGTAAGCTTCAATTTCCGATCCCACCATCTTGTGGTTCCACAAAGCTTGCTCTAACTGTTGCACTCTGTCTCGTGGACAGTACTCCTCTTTAATCAGGGCCTTGAACTCAGCCCATGCCATTGCATTTGCAGCTAACAGTCCACGTGTTTGGACTTGGGCATTCCACCATGTCAGTGCCCCCTCTTCCAGTGTTGAGGCGGCGTATTTGACCTTGTTGGCCTCTAAGCAGTTGCACATTTCAAAAACAGATTCCGACTTTTCGATCCAGCGGACCAATCCAATGGGTCCTTCCGCCCCCGAGAACTTGCTTGGTTTTGCGTCAAGGAACATCTTATAGGGGTTAAAGCCCCCTCCTGCTGACAGAGAACATGAAGTCAGCAAGGAATTGTACTAGCCTCACTATTAGATTTTCACGCGAAAATTTAATAATGGTTACCTGCCGGCTGGTTCTGAACACCCGCTAATGCTGCATTCACATGCTCCTGAATCATGGCAGCTAGCTCTTCGGGCGTCAAGTTAAGGTTTCCACGTCTTCCAGTCGCCATTTAGATCTTCGAAACACAACACAAACACACCTGATAAGTCTATATATCCAATATAGTTATCCTACTTCGTACTTTAATAATTATTAAGTTATGTCAACTCAATATGTTAAATAGTCAAAAGAAATACTTGATTAACTGAAATCTCAACGTCTTACAAAAGTGCAAATCAAACATACGAATTCACTATAAAGTCTCAAGTTTAAATACAAGTGGAAAATAATAAACTGAAGGAAAACAAATAATATAAACGAGACATGTCAGTCGTCTACGTCTCCATTCCCCAAGTCACTGTCATTGCCGTCATCCTGTGCGGCATTTCCAGCTTCCTCAGCTGGGTCCTCCTCCGGATCCTCTTCAGGATCCTCCTCTGGATCCTCTTCTGGATCCTCCTCTACCGGCACTGGAGGGGTCGGTGCTGGTGCAAGTGCTTGATTTTGCAGTTCCTGAATGTTCCAACTATTTTCCAGGACTCTGTCCTCAAGCCAGTCAGCTCTTATCTGCTCAGCACGCAGATCTCTGGCTATGGTGTTACGAGCTATCTTACTCGTACGATGCTCTTCCTCGAGCGAGTCGGTCTTTCCCGTAAGGTGTCGGATCATCCATCCTTGTGCTAAGATGGTTTCCTGCATTCTTTCTAACTGTTTTTGTTGTGTATGCACTAGGATTCTAAGCATGTCAACTCCTATTTCTACAGGATTAACCGGTTCAACCGGTACAGCAATAGTTGGGCGTAACGACGACTCCTCCCCCAGAGCGAGCCTCTTCCTCGCCGCTGAGCGTGTCTCCACGCCATAAGGTGGTATGGGTTCCACCATTGGTGCCTTTCCTGGTGCCCTTGGTGGCGTAGGTCTGTTGGATGATGATGACGATGAGGATGATGACATTGCCTGTTAGGTCGTGTAGTTAGTTATGAGTTGTTTTCATTTCTTATTATGATGGCATAATCTATCAAACACAGTCGTGGTATATTACATAACAAGATATAATAATTCGGTGCCAAACTAAGTCTAGTGTCGTGATATCAGCTATAGTTTAGGTCTACTTCTAATGCAAACCTGGTTCTCTATAGCTAGTGGCTCTGATACCAATCTGTCACACCCTCAATTTCCACTTGCGGAGTTTTACCGCGAGGCATGTGAACAAACCAGAATCTGAAACACTAGTACGTCGAACGACTCTACATGATTTGATTGTACGTTTTGCAAAATCGTTCATTGTAGATTTTATATCAATTACCAATATTTAGTAGAGCATTATTTTTAAAGTTTGAGCGGAAGCATAAATAAGTAGTGATGCGAGCGCCAACACAAACGCCAAAACAAATGAAAAATCCCAAAACAATATTAATAAATAAGACTCGATAATGATGTCTTGTTCAATGCATGTGCGTGCACCTAGATCTCCTAGCGTCCTGAGAAACATGTAAAGAAACAAGTGTCAACATTAAAGATGAGTGAGTTCACAGGTTTTCATAAATTCGTTTGTTCGGTTATAGTTTGTTATTCCGTTATCCCCATCCCGGGATAACATATCAGTTCCATTATTCCAACCCGGAATAATAAGTTGTTGCTTCCAATATTCCCAAACCGGAATATTAAGTTGTTGTTTCCATTATCCCCAACCCGGGATAATATGTTGATGTTCCAATATTCCAAACCCGGAATATTAAGTTGTTCCGTAATTAAGTTCAATATTAATGTATATAGGTAGCTAGCCTAAAGTCATGTCACTAAGTGTTCGCGATCGAAGCTGACAGTTGTGCCTCCGTTTTGCCAGGTCTATCACATGACCATGGCGATGTTAGGCCAATCATACACCCGTTGACCATACCCGGTCGGCTAGCGCGACTAGCTCGGATGGGGCTCGTCAGACCCAGTAGTACTACTTATAATTCCCCCGCTACTTAACCCAAATACTAACGATCCGAGGAGATTGTCGAGGACTTAAGTGATAAAGCTGCATAGTGACCATAACATTACATTAACATTAACTTAGTTACCGTATAGTTATGTGACGTTAATTTCGTATAACGTAAAGAGATTGAGTTTGAGAGTGTATACATGTTTCTCCCCCTGTTGTTTAAAAACCGGATAAAGTTAGGGGCCGTGAACTCACCTTTATTAGCTCGGTTAGTGTGACAAAGATGTTATAAGAGATGGGACCGCTAGTTGCGTCCTAACAAACCAATTAATTCCACGTCAGTGTGTAATCACACCAATACAAATTCCACACGCAATTTACTCACAAAGTGATACACACAAACAACATATCTAACACTCAAACATGCATGCAAGTATTCTCATATAGTCATAGTAATCAAACAACTTATCATGAACACATTCCAAATCCATGCAACACTTTAATGCATAAAATCACAAGTTAACAACTTTCTGCTCAACACTCAGTTATTCAGCTGTTTTCTAGGATTTTTATAAAATAGTTCCAGCATTTCGAAAAATTCCCATATTTTTACAGTAGGTGACATTTATACCATAGAAATTTATATAATTTTTCCAAGTCCTAAATCTTTACCAATTAACCATAATTATTAATCCACTAAGTTGCAGTCAGATTTACTGCTTTTTGACTGCAGTCCACGGAAGAATTTATTTAAAAATCACTGATCGTCCGATTAATAAAATTCCAGTTGGAGTTGCCCGGAAATTTCTATACCTAGTTGCTGTACAAAAATCATGACTCAACTCCCTACTGATTTTAAAATCTAGCTTGATAAACAACCAACAAAATTCCAGAATTTTAACAGCTTTACCTACTGAACTTGTTTAGCCCTTTAAAAATATCAAACGATTTCAGAAAATTATGAATCCAGCGCCATTAGATTCCTTATTCAAATCTCTACGTTCTAGACCTCAGAAAATCCGTTTTCGACAACTAACGACCAAGTTACAGCCAGATGAAGTCGGCTGTAACTTTTAATCAGCATCCTGTTTCAGCATGTTATTATTATAAACTCGTGTAATCCGTTCATGAGATTAACCGAAGCGATCTAAAACCGATTTCTAATCCTAGATTAATACCAATATCTCGTCCATGCAAACCCTGTTCTTTCTTCTAGTTATTATAACAAAACACAGCCTATATGTATTCAAGTTTAAAACTCTTTCCAACTCTAAATCTAGTATTACCAATCCGAATCTATATCATCGTGTGACCTGAGAACCGCAACCATCAACACACATGTATTCGAAACAACTAATCATTCAAGCATATGTCCGAGACAATGAATCATTCAAGCATGCATGTATATATATCCGAAACAACTAGTCATTCAAGTATGCATATTTATCGGAGACAATACAATCAAACACATATCTACTCGACTATGATCTAGCAACATATGGTAAATTCTAGATGATAAGGTACACGAACCGTGAGTATTATAAGAGGTCGGTGATCAAAGCTGCTTGCGGCCGAGAGGAAAAAAAACAAGGCTGATCCGCGATCAATGAAGCAGGAATGAGGCAGTTTGCGGTTGAATGGACTGAACAAGGCTGATCCGGTTGGGATGAAGGCTGTGTTGCGATCGCCAAGTCTGAGAACCAGCTGCCGACGGGTTTTTCCTTCTAGGGTTTGTGTTTGTGTTTGACATATGCATGGGTATGTGTATATATATAGCACCAAGAGGTGAGGGTTTCGGTTTTGGTTAGTACGTGTGGCCGAGGGATTTGGGTTGGGTCGGTTTGGGTTTTATCTCGTGGCCGAGTAATAGTGTGGGTTAGTTTGATCTTGTGGCCGAGTGGTTGGAGTTTAGAGTTTAGGTTTAATATCGGTTTGAACTCAATATGTCCGCGGTTTTGAACTTGATCTCGGCCGAGAGTGTTTTGGTTTAGGGTTTAGGTTTTGATGTGTGTTGGATTTGATCTTGGCCGAGGACTTGACTTGAACTAGAGTTTAAAACTTGTTACTCCTAGAGTCGCAATGAACCAAGGTTTAGAACGTGTCGCGGTTCGGTTAAGTTCGTGCACGTATTAACTCTAAATATTCAATCACTAAAACAATCACACAACACACAACACGTATTCATTTAATTCGCACACGTTCGTACACATAGCACGTAATTAGATTGACACGTATTACGTTTAAGTTATCCGAAAAACCCGGGATATCACATTATCCCCATGTTGAAAGAATTTTCGTCCCGAAAATTGAGTAAACGCGGTTTAGCATGTAACGTACATGTTTAGAGTGCCACGCACAAAGAGTTAGTTCGTTAATGATGGTACGCAACGTTACAAGAAGTTCCCAAGTGTCATACACAAAGATTTCCAAGTGCCATGCACAAGAATTTAGTCAACAATAGTACACGAAAGTACGAGAAATTTCCAGGTTGTCACATCATCCCCTTGTTGAAAGAATTTTCGTCCCGAAAATTTAGGTACTGTCATCGTTAGTTTGCTGCTCAGTTGCGAAGAGATGTGGGTATTTGCTTTTCATTTGGTCTTCTCTTTCCCACGTGAACTCCGGTCCACGCTTAGAGTCCCAACGAACTTTAACGATTGGAACCTTGCTGTGCCTCCGAGTCTTGATCTCACGATCCATGATCTCGATAGGCTTTTCTACAAAGTGTAGTTGTTCATCCACTTGGATCTCATCCAATGGAATAACTAAAGTTTCATCTGATAGACACTTCTTCAGATTTGACACGTGAAATACGTTGTGAACTCCACTGAGTTCGGTCGGAAGGTCTAATTGGTATGCTACGGGTCCGATACGTTTCAAGATTACAAACGGACCTACGTACCGTGGGTTAAGTTTGCCCCGTTTTCCGAAGCGGATTACACCCTTCCAGGGTGACACCTTTAGTAGGACGCGATCGCCTACTTGGAATTCGAGCGGTTTGCGTCGTTGATCAGCGTAGCTTTTCTGTCGATCTCGTGCCGCCGCCATGCGGTTTCTGATTTGTACAATCTTTTCAGTAGCCTCAAGTATTAACTCAGGGCCTGTGAGTTGACTGTCACCGACTTCTGCCCAGCAGACCGGTGATCTACATTTACGACCATATAATGCCTCAAATGGTGCTGCCGAAATACTCGTGTGATAGCTGTTGTTATATGAGAATTCTACTAGAGGCAGGTGAATTTCCCAATTATTTCCGAAGTCCACCACGCATGCCCTAAGCATGTCTTCAAGGTCTGTATGGTCCTTTCGCTTTGACCATCAGTCTGAGGGTGATAAGCTGTGCTCATATCCATGCGTGTTCCCAACGCTTTCTGGAGTGACTGCCAGAAGTTTGACGTGAAGCGAGCATCTCTATCTGAGATGATGGACGTTGGCACTCCGTGCCGAGAAACTACTTCCTTAATGTAGATGCGAGTCAACTTCTCCATCTTATCTGTTTCTTTAATAGCTAGGAAGTGTGCGGACTTAGTTAAACGATCCACAATCACCCAGATGGTGTCGCAACCACCCAAGGTTCGCGGGAGTTTAGTGATGAAATCCATTGAGATCTGATCCCACTTCCACACTGGGATCTCTGGTTGTTGGAGTAGCCCCGATGGCTTTTGATACTCCACCTTGACTTTTGCACAAGTCAAACATTTACTCACGTAGGTGGCTATATCGGCTTTCATGTTAGGCCACCAATACGCAACTTTAAGGTCCTGATACATCTTATCCGAACCCGGATGGATAGAGTATCGAGATTTGTGAGCTTCATCCATGACTAGCTCTCTGAGGTTTCCGTAGAGAGGTACCCATATGGGAGAAATGTCACTTTACGGTGACAAAGGGCATAGTGCTAGGGCACAAGATTTCGCGAGCAGGGATAGAGGTTGATCGGGCGAAAATAGATACTATTAGCAGACTCCCTCCACCGACTAGCGTCAAGTCCATCCGCAACTTTCTCGGTCATGCGGGCTTCTACCGACGGTTTATTCGAGATTTTTCAAAGATCACCCGAACCATGACTCGACTTCTCGAGAAAGATGTACCCTTCGTCTTCGATGAAAACTGCTTAAAAGCTTTCACGATCCTTAAGGTGAAACTAGTGAGTGCTCCTATCCTCGTCTCACCCGACTAGAGCTTGCCTTTCGAGCTCATGTGTGATGTGAGTGATTATGCTATGGGCGCCGTTTTGGGTTAGCGACGGGACAAACATTTCCACCCAATTTACTACGCTAGTAAAACCCTCAATGACGCACAGGAGAACTACACCACTACAGAGAAGGAGCTTTTAGCAGTGGTATTCGCGTTCGATAAATTCCGCTCTTACCTTGTCTTGTCCAAGACCATCGTCTTTACGGACCACGCGGCTCTACGTTTCATTTTCCAAAAGAAGGACGCAAAGCCTCGTCTCATTCGATGGATTCTCTTGCTTTCCGAGTTCGACATAGAGATTAGAGATAAGAAGGGAGCAGAGAATGTGGCCGCTAACCATCTATCCCGACTAGAGGATCCTAGCAGAGAAGAAATTAGAGAAGAAGAGATCAGCGATAGATTTCCCCATGAGTCAGTAGAGTTTGTGACAACGGAGAAGGAGGGAATGTCGTGGTTTTCTGACTTCGCGAATTATCTAGCGAATGGAGTGGTACTGATGGGGATGAACACGCAGCATAAGAAGAATTCTTTCGCGATGTCAGGCGTTATATCTGGGATGACCCATTTCTATTTCGGGTAGGGGGAGACTGCATTTTGAGGCGCTGTGTGAGTAGAGAAGAGGGGGCAGAGATATTGAGGCACGTGCATGAGGGACTGACAGGAGGTCACCATGGTCCGCACGTCACCGCTAGAAGGTTTTTGATTGCGGTTTTTATTGGCCATCTGTTGTGAAAGACGCCCTAGAGTGTGTGAGGACGTGCGATCGTTGCCAGCGCACCGGAAACATCTCATCCAAGGACGAGATGCCCCAACATCCCATCCAGATTCTCGAAATCTTTGATGTTTGGGGGATTGACTTCATGGGACCGTTTCCCGTCTCTAGCGGAAACCGGTACATCCTCGTGGCTATTACTATGTATCCAAGTGGGTGGAAGCTCAAGCTTTACCCACAAATGACGCCCGAGTGGTGGTGAGATTCTTAAAGAAATTGTTCACCCGTTTTGGTACCCCACGAGCCATTATTAGTGATCGTGGCATGCACTTCTGCAATGCCATCATGGAAAAGGCCTTGGAGCGCTACGGTGTCACTCACCGCCTCTCCACCGCTTATCATCCTCAGACTAGCGGTCAAGTGGAGAACGCGAACAGAGGGGTCAAACAGATCCTGGAAAAGACGGTAGGTAAAAGTCGGAAGGACTGATCCGACAAGTTGGACGATGCTTTATGGGCGTTTTGCACCGTTTATAAGACACCGCTAGGCACCACGCTGACGGGTGGTCAATTTGACAACCCTCAAGTGCTTTAAAACAATCAATATTCCGCACTTAATTAGGTTAATTATTATGATCTGATAACTGCGGTGTATATGGCTTTGTAGGTACCGAAGAGCATAAACAAGTGATTTTAACGTGCTTTGATGAAAGCTTGCACTTGACCAAGAGAAGATGAAGACATGGAAAGTTGATAAAAGAACAAAAATGCTGACCACCGTAAGCAATGGTGGGCACCATAGCTTACGGTGGTGTCTGATCCTTATATGCACCGTAAGCCAGTCTCTTGTGGCCGTAAGGAAATTCTAACCACCGTAGCTTATGGTGACCACCATAGCTTACGGTGGTCAGCAACGAGAAAAGTGTAACTGCCCATTTTAACTCGTTTTTGAAGGGTCTTTTCACATATCAATCATTGGAACAAGTTGCAGAGGAAAGAAGAGGCGATTTGGAGTGTTTTTCATTGATTCTAACAAGTTCTAAACAATATTTTGGTGTGCTTGATTGTGAGAACATGAGTGGCTAAACATTTCGGTGATCATCTAGTGTGGAAGGTTCGGTAAACAATTGTGTTTCGATTTACATTTTTCTAGAATAATTGCTATGTTATGGTGGTTATGGTGTTGATTGATTGTTTGTAAATTGTTGATTGATATTTTACTCATTGCTTGTTTCATACGTTCTTGGTGTCGTGACAATCGAGATATCACGAGAAGGTTTACGGGTTGGGTATCAATCAATTGGTCATCGGGTAACGACCTCACATTATAATCCGAGTACTTTGTTCCCTTTTATCACAAATAGTTAATCAAACATGAGTCATGTCTATGTGACTCTTTCTAGTAGAATTGAACACATGCGTTTTGAACCGGAAACCCAAGATGATCATTCCCTTATTAATCTGTTAAAAACCAATTGTTGAATCGCTAGTAGTTAAGTCTAAAATCCATCATTCGAAATCTGAAATTAAATTCTTGCAAATTAGGTAATTAGTTATAATAGTTCAACCTTTTGATAACACTAGTTCCACAATTCCTTGTGTTCGATACCCACTTACCACTAGCTAATAGCAGTTTTAGGATTAAATTTGCGTGTGACAACGACCTCACGTCAAATTTTGGCGCCGTTACCGGGGAATTGTGCGCAACGTGTGTTATTTCGTGTAACTATAGTTTGTTATTTTTCCGGATTTACACTGGTTGTGTTAGTGCGCAGGTATTTACAGGTGCATGCATACTAGAGGCTCTAATCGACTATCACCATTGGCATTTGATCCGGAGATTGAGCGAACTCTACGAAGCAATCGGGTTTTGTTACGAGAGAATAAGATTAGTGGTTCCCCATCAACACCATCCACACCTATTTCACCACTCGGTACCATGGAACAATTGCCTACCACCATAAACCAAACCTCACCATCTACACCTCCACCAAATTCCACCACTCAATCGACTTCAACACATGAAGTTGACCCATCTAACGTCGCATCACTAGTACCACCATTCTCATCTTTCTTTCCCACATCCGGTCAATCCTCATCCACCCAATACCCTTTACCAAATCAACCTTTACCTAGCACCACCATTATCCATACTTCACCTACAGTTCAACCATCAAACCAACCGGGTTCCCATAATCCTTCTTCACAGTTTGTCCAAACATTGGGTGTAGGAGGAGATGGGTATGATGATGGTTATGAAGAAGAATTCAAAGGGTATGAAGATGAAGGTTACTATTATGGGGGTGAGGGGGGTAACTTGGGACCGCAAGCGGAATGGGTTATCCACAAAGGCAACCTACGGGGGTGCAACAAGTTCGTCCTCAAGGGCCACCGTTCCAACAACCAATGTCTCTACAAAAAATCCAAGTTCAACATCAATAACCACAATTTCAAAGACCGATGCATCAACCTCAACCTCAACAACAATTTGTACCTCAAGGGTTAAGACAAGGTCCAGTGGGCCGACCAAGAGTACCATTGGGTGCCCCGCGTCGACATCATCGAGAGGTAGTGCGGGGGGTTGAAGCGTATTTTCGTCCGGTTATTACTAATAATCCTTCTCCGGTAGTGATACCTCAACGCCCGGACGGGAGGACATTTGAGGTTAGGACGACTGCATTGCAAAGCTTGCCAAAGTACAAGGGTCTAGCGACAGAGGAACCGTACTTCCATTTGGAGACTTATGATTCCATTTGCAACACTATTGGGGGTCAAGGATTCTCGTCCGGATGATGTTAAATTGGTGTTGTTTCAAATCTCGTTCGAAGACAAAGCGAAGAGGTGGTTTCCTACTTTACCGTCCGCATCTATCT
Organism: Scalesia atractyloides; assembly: GCA_947069175.1. Taxonomy (NCBI): domain Eukaryota; kingdom Viridiplantae; phylum Streptophyta; class Magnoliopsida; order Asterales; family Asteraceae; genus Scalesia; species Scalesia atractyloides. Next base: position 7,910,338 of record CAMTDV010000001.1, read on the forward strand.
ATACTTGGGGCGATATGCAGCAAAGATTTCTCGAAGAATTTTTTCGGCTCAAAAGACAAATGAAGCAAGGCGGAGTATAAGGAGTTTCCAACAACAGCCAAGTGAGATGTTTCATGAGACATTTGAAATATTCAACATGATGTTGAAGAATTGTCCTCATCATGGTATAGCATTGCGGGAGTTGTTGAATGCGTTTCATGAAGGTTTGAGCTCAGAGGATGCTCGGGATTTAATGTCTATCACAAATGGTAGATTTGGAACAAACTACGAGCAAGATGATTGGGCATTTCTAGAACAAATGGCGGTCACATCAAAAAGGAAAGTACAATCGTCAAGGCGATCTAGACATGTAATTACAAGGCCTCAAGTGTATGCGGTGGAGGATGGAGAAGCACAAGCATCAAACCAGGCATATAATGTTTGTACTAACTATAATGAACTTGGTCATGCAGCGGAGGTATGCTTGGTGGGAGTAAGTGCAAATCAAGTCGAGGAGGTGAATGCAATTGGAGGGGGTGGTCATAATTTTAACATGAACTCCAACACATACCACACCGGGTTAAGGAATCATCCTAATTTTCGTTATGGAACCCGACGAATCAAGCGAATCCAAATTTCCAAGGAGCTCAATGAAATTTTATTCCACGCCAACAATTCAATCAAGGTCAAACTTCATCAAGTGGGAATTAAGTTATGGATATGCTCCGGATAATGCAACAAGATATGCAAAGGAGAAATCAATTGGATAACGCTCGGCACAAAATGTAACACCCTGTAAAATCGTGTCCAATAGTATAGTGACACGTGTTGTATTTTATATAATTGTCTGTTAAGGACCAATAAGGACTAAAGGCGTCAACATGCTCAAGATTGAGCCTCTGAGTGACGAACCGATGTCAACATGCATAAAAAATAGCCTCTGAGTGACTGATACGTCAACATGCTTAAATCATTAGCCTTTGAGTGACTGATATGTCAACATACTTGAAACTTGGCCTCTGAGTGACTAATACGTCAACATGCTTAGCCTCTGAGTGACATCGGAATCAACATGCTTGTGATAAGCCTCTGAGTGATGCTTTGTGAAGTCCTAACTCTCATACGTACCGTTTGTTGGACGAGAGAGTTCAATTCTATAAATATGTGAAAGTTGGATATTGGAGGGATTAAAAGTGTCAACATGTTAATTTATACCTCTGAGTGACCTTTTAACGAACCAAGAGCTCAATAATGCCCGGGCATGCCAAGTATTGGCTACGAAAGGCTAAAAGTGCCAAAATAGTATTTCAAATCTTTTTTATAAGCTTTATATAGTTTAGGGGCCAAAGTGTCAAATTTTAAAACTGAAATAGGGGCGGTCGCGGGCCGCGAGAGACCCGGCCTGTGTCTCTCGCGCCCCACGAGAACAGACCTGCAGCAGAAAGTTTATTTGGAGCCCAAGCAAAGCTCCAAAACCATTAAATAGAAACCATGACCTTCCTAATCAGCTATGCCACGTTATGGGACACTTGTAAGCTTCTTCTTACACCCCTAGGCACCTGGCTTCATCTCCTTTGAGCTCTCCAACTATAAATAGGTGCTTAAGTTCATCATTTCAACTTGCACCTTTCTTATTCACTCTTCTCCCTCCTTTGGAAGTTACTAACTAAAAGGAGCAGTCTGTAACATCCGTCAAAAACCGGGTTAACCAAATCCCGCTTCGTTTATTAACCGAACAACCAGTTAAAAATTTCGTTGCGTATTTAATGCTCAAATTAATTTTAAACGATACATAATTAATAAGTATATTAGAATATAAAATTTATAATTGAAAATCTATTAAAAATAATGAAATAAAAATAAAATGCTGAAGCCGGGTTTCGAACCCGGGTCAGCCGAGAATCATCCAAGTCTTAACTCTCACTCGCCCAACCACTCCGCCACTTGTGTTGTTTGTTTACATATTGAAACAATTAATACAAAAATAATCTGGAAATCAAAACCAGTTACACAGCGCGCCCAAATCCGCTCACGCCGGAAATCCCGACAAATTCGTCAAACTTTGCCGTTTCTTTTGGACTTAACGGTTACATTTACAGCAACATCGGTTATAACCGAAAAATCCAATCAATTTCATTCATGGACAATAATCCCTGTTCGAAACCGAAAATATAATTCAATCCGAGTTATACCTTATTCACCAGTTGTGCTCACGAGTTATCTCACTTACACTCTCCATTTTCGCTCAGAAAAACCTCGCCGCAGTCGCCGGAATTCTCTGCAAATTAACCGGAAGTTATCGCCGGAAAACCGAGTTCATTCCATCCCGTCTGCTTACCCAAAAATAAGATCTTAGAGTTCATACTGGCATCACCCACACTCACCTTAAACCCCTGAAGAATCTCTGTCGCAAGAAATTTCACTCGCCGGAATTCTCTGCAAGTCGCCGGAAAACCGAGACTTTCATCTACACGGTAATTACCTCGACTTTTCTGTTTCATTCCATTATTAGACAAATTCTAACATCACTCCATCACCCAGAATCAACCCCAGACGACATTACCGGATTTTCTGTTTTCGCCAGAAAACTTCTGGAATTTCTAGAAACTCGCTGTTAACCGGTATGATCATTTAAACCTACTGATAATCGTTACTCAGTAGTTCAATTTCACATCTAATCCATTCAAACTGTTAATTGATCCTAACAGAAGAAGTTCACAAAACAGAGCCGACGATCTTTGCCGGATTTCTGAAGAAGACGATCAGTTCGGTACAATCATTCCCCAAACCCTTTTCTGTTCAATACATTGCAATTGTTTATAAAGTTCGTTAAATTAGTTTAACAAATAACAGCATGGTTAAGCATTGTCTGTGTTTTGAACGAAGAAGACGAAGTCGCTTAGGTTATAAGATTAATTAAAATCAATATTATGAACGGGTTAGACACACACGCTGGACTGTGTGCAAATAAACACGCATACGTCCCGAGTTCGATCCTTGACACACGCACACTCGCTTTAATAAAAATGTTCTTTTTAAAACAAACCGGATCCACACGCAGAATCATGTTAAGTATAATAAAAACCGGAATATTTACCAAGTTAGACACACAGTCCAGCGGTGGACTGTGTGCCAAACTAAACCACAGGTCCCGGGTTCGAGACCTGTGGAGAGCACCGAGTCGATACCATTAAATCCTTTTTAAAATAAATGATTTTCGGATTAACTTAATTAGTGTATAAATATAATTAAAAACAGAAATATTTTGGGTTAGACACGTAGCTCAGTTAGTAGAGCTGCGTGCACGCGTACGGGAGGTCACGGGTTCGAGTCTCACCCAGCGCACACATACAAACGACCGAACCAGTCAACGGTCAAGTCAAAAAGTCAACATTTTTTATTATTTTATTTATTTATTTAAATTAAAAATCAATTAAAAATACTTAAAAATAACATTTTTAAAGTTAGAAAATAGCCTTAAACTCACAAAAATATATCCAAAAATCCTACTAAAATTGATTAATAAAATCCGCTTATTTACCGAACCGTTATGTTATTATCTAGGTTAGTTTTCTCTCGTGGATAAATCCAAACTCGTGCGCATTCAACATCATCCACCGAACGCACCCAATGTGAGTGAATCTTACAACTCCCCTTTTTATTACACGTTTTGGGGTGTATCATGTGTCGCTTAAACTAATTCGTTTATTCAAACTCGTGCTATACCATATTATGATCTAAACTTAGAATGTAAATATTGTTTGTTGTTATGTATTACGTATTGTCAAGTTGTATGCAAACTAATTGTTAGGCCCATCAGTTCCTCGTGGGAGACGAGTTGAACAACGCGTGCCTTAAAACTCATTCATTAGGCCCATCAGTTCGTAGAACAACGCGTGCCTCAAAACTCATTCATTTGGCCCATCAGTTCCTCGTGAGAGACGAGTTGAACAACGCGTGCCTCAAAACAATCTATTATTGTATGTGTGTGCATTATCTAATATTAAGTGTTTTGTGAATAAGTTTACATCTACATTTACTCATATGTGGTTATGCACTTTATTTTATAATCAATTCAATAAACTTGTTCAAATGTTTTTCATAGGATTCACTCGCCAACTTTTTGTTGATCCAAAAACCATTTTTACACATGATACAGGTGAACAGGATGAAGCAAGGAAAACATAGGAAATGCCTTAGAAGAAAATAATGAAGTCTAGAAAGATGTGTAGAACATGTTGTAATTATGATTGTATGATCTCCTTTAAATTGTAATAATAAATATGAAACATTATAATAAATGTCATGAGCTGTGATGAAAACCCAATCATGCCCCGATCACCTTTTCCGCTGCGGGTCGGGGTGTGACAGATTGGTATCAGAGCTTTTGACTATAGGGATATAGGATAGGTTATTAGACCCTTAGAGCCTATACTATAGTTTATTAGATTTTAATTGTTTATGTGGTTACATGCAAACTCATGATGTTTATTTCTTTTATATTTATTACATATACAAATGCATGCAAACACTTCCAATATTACATTTTGTGATACATAATGAATTATACTTACAGTCAAACATACATACTTACATACATATTCATCATACATATTTCAATGTTCACATATTCAAATCATCTTCATACTTCCGTTATTCAAGATTTTGTCGCATTTTTCATTTTTCAAATCTCATCAAAGTGAGTTCTACGACAGGCATGTGGTAACTATAAGGGTACCAGTACCGGTAGTCGGAACGTCCTGTCTAGGTTGGCATTCGTATAAATCCAATATAACGGACCAGTTTTCCTACCTGGGGACTAACGATGAGAGTACAAAGGACCTATTAGGCCAAAGCATGCCACACCAAACGTCGTTCGAACTAACCCCACTTTGAGGTGTCACCGTGTCCACACCTGGATACATTCCGAATATCATACGTTACATACATATTTCTCGATTTTCTCCGGGTTTTAGTGTACGTAACCAGGCTAACACATGCGAACCATATGAAAAACCCGGTAGTCATGGGGGCCCACATGATTACGAAGGTGAAGTATGGCGGCATGCAAGGCCCAATTACGAGCAAAGCCCAAGACATCCTATGGATGTAGTAGATTTATTATTCTATATTTATTTTATGAATGTTCATTCCTAAATACGACACATGATCCCTAAAACATCCAACTCATACTCTTGATATGTATTCCTTGTAGATGTCTTCTAGTCTCGTTCGTAGGAAGATGAGAGCAGGAAAAGCCACGAGCGCATGGCTGCCCAAATCGCTCAACAAATGGCTGCCGTAATACCCAACATTATAGTTCAAGTTCAACAAGCCCTTACCGCTAATCCCGTCAACCAAGAAGATCAAAATGTTATCAACCCTCCCCCAAATACCACTAAATGCACCTTCAAGCATTTCAAATCCTGCGACCCTCCAAAATACGAAGGGACTGAAGGTGTCACCGCTCTCCTCCATTGGTTTGAAGAAATGGAGAACACTTTTCTAAATTGCGATTGCCCCGATGATCACAAAGTGCAATATGCTACTGGTCGTTTACTTGGAATAGCACTTACTTGGTGGAATACAGAGAGGGCTAAATGAGGTGTTGAAGATGCTATGACTTTAACTTGGGAAGAGTTGAAGGAAATCATGACAAGCCGGTTTTGCCCAAGGATTGAAATCAAGAAATTAGAGGATGAGTTCTATTCGTTGAAACAAAAGGAAGGCGACCACACCACGTACAACAAAAGATTCCTCGAGTTAAATCAAATGGTTCCCAACTTGTTCACTCCCCTCTACCGTTTGATCGAGCACTACATTCGAGGTCTTCCTTCAAAAATTCAAGACTCTGTAATAAGTACCACACCTGCAACTTTGGAATCAGCTATGGAGTTAGCTACAGAACTCACCGAGAACCGCATAAGAAATAAGGACTTCAAGGAGGAGAAGAAGAAGGATAAAACATCATCTGAAACCTCGAACTCCACCCAAACCGAATCCCCTTCACGATCCATTTCTAAGAGAAAACGAGATGGGCAACTTTTCGCTGTCACCCAATGCAACCAACCAATTTCACAAGCCATACCCCTCCAAGCTATCCCAATCACTCAAGTAGCACCCAACTCAACTTACCCAAATAAGAAACCATACCTGAACCTCACCCTCGATGTAACACCTGTTTTTATCACCATCCATCTACCTTACCTTGTCGACTATGTGTGAATTATGGACGCTATGGTCATTTGAGCAAGGCTTGCCGCACCTCTCAAAACCAAATCTCTCCCCCTACTCAAAACATGATCCAAACATATCAACAACCCCAATACCCCATGTTACCTTATGTTCGAGCTTGTTTTAATTGTGGCGACCCTACCCATTATAGAAGCACGTGCCCTCGATTGGTTAACATCATAAACGCCCAAGCTCAAGCAAACCCAGTTAACCAAGCAAATCAAGAAAACCCAACCACTAGGCCACCAGTAAGAGGAAGAGTTTTCAACATCAACGCCAATCCTGTTGAAGATAATGACGGCCTAAACGAACCACCCAACTAGTCTCCTTCACCAAAAATCAAGATTCAACTCCAACCGCTTAGTTTTTATGTTTTTCTTTATGTTATCTCAATTTTCACGTATCTCAATTACAAATTGGAAATTTATCCAAGAATTTTAATGCGAATTACTATTTCAGTTTGTTTTATACTCATTAATTTAACATTCATATCATCATACATCTCAACGTATTACAATCTCAACATTTAAAGAAGTTGAGCTGTGTCTCACTTCTACATAGACTAACCTCTCCATCATAACAAATGAGAGAGGTACTGTCATCATTCAAACATGTACACTATCAGAATTAAGACTCAAGCTTTGATTGTTGTGTTTGTTTATGTTTTAGAGTCACATAGAACTAATCATAACTTACGGATAAAGCCAATGAAAATTTGACAAGAATATGGTGGATACGCCGCTGGTACTTCCTATATATAAGTATTCTTGCCAAAGAATCAGAGGCATTATCTGGCGGTTATGAGAAGTTCCATGTAGGATTTAGTATTGTCTTGGTTGAAGTTGTGTTATACTCACTGATTTAGCATTCATATCATCTCATCATTTAAAGAAATTGGACTGTGTTCTATTTCTACATAGACTAACCTCTCCATCATAACAAACGAGAGAGGTACGGTCACCATTCAAACATGTATACTATCAGAATTAGGACTCAGACATTGGTTGTTGTGTTTATTTATGTTCTAGAGTCACATCATAGAACCAATCATAACTTACTGATGAAACCAATGAAAATTTGACAAGAATATGGTGGATACGCCGCTGGTACTTCCTATATATAAGTATTCTTGCCAAAGGATCAGAGGCATTATCTGGCGGTTATGAGAAGTTCCATGTAGGATTTAGTATTGTCTTGGTTGAAGTTTGTGTTATACTCACTGATTTAGCATTCATATCATCTCATCATTTAAAGAAATTGGATTGTGTTCTATTTCTACATAGACTAACCTCTCCATCATAACAAACAAGAGAGGTACGGTCACCATTCAAACATGTATACTATCAGAATTAGGACTCAGACATTGGTTGTTGTGTTTATTTATGTTCTAGAGTCACATCATAGAACCAATCATAACTTACTGATGAAACCACTGAAAATTTGACAAGAATATGGCGGATACGCCGCTGGTACTTCTTATATATAAGTATTCTTGCCAAAGGATCAGAGGCATTGTCAGGCGGTTATGAGAAGTTCCATGTAGGTTTTAGTAGTAGAAGTTTTGTTTTAGGATATAACCTTATCTTTCCAAACATATCAAAACTATTGCGTATGAAGTCATATTTAGTCAATCAACTCTGTTTATCAATATTCATTATCATAGGCATCAAAAAGCGATTCCTATAGCAGGGTACTCAACCCTTACAAGGAACGTTACCGCCTCAAACAAAAATTTAAACTCTTACTCCCTTTTAAGTATGTAACTGTCAAATTAAAACACCATCCTTTTGTGACAAACATGCCACTATTTAAATTTCGGGACGAAATTTCTAAAAGTAGGGGATACTGTAACATCCATCAAAAACCGGGTTAACCAAAACCCGCTTCGTTTATTCACCGAACAACCAGTTAAAAATTTCGTTGCGTATTTAATGCTCAAATTAATTTTAAACGATACATAATTAATAAGTATATTAGAATATAAAATTTATAACTGAAAATCTATTAAAAATAATGAAATAAAAATAAAATGCTGAAGCCGGGTTTCGAACCCGGGTCAGCCGAGAATCATCCAAGTCTTAACTCTCACTCGCCCAACCACTCCGCCACTTGTGTTGTTTGTTTACATATTGAAACAATTAATACATAAAATAAATCTGGAAATCAAACCCAGTTACACAGCGCGCCCAAATCCGCTCACGCCGGAAATCCCGACAAATTCGTCAAACTTTGCCGTTTCTTTTGGACTTAACGGTTACATTTACAGCAACATCGGTTATAACCGAAAAATCCAATCAATTTCATTCATGGACAATAATCCCTGTTCGAAACCGAAAATATAATTCAATCCGAGTTATACCTTACTCACCAGTTGTGCTCACGAGTTATCTCACTTACACTCTCCATTTTCGCTCAGAAAAACCTCGCCGCAGTCGCCGGAATTCTCTGCAAATTAACCGGAAGTTATCGCCAGAAAACCGAGTTCATTCCATCCCGTCTGCTTACCCAAAAATAAGATCTTAGAGTTCATACTGACATCACCCACACTCACCTTAAACCCTGAAGAATCTCTGTCGCAAGAAATTTCACTCACGGAATTCTCTGCAAGTCGCCGGAAAACCGAGACTTTCATCTACACGGTAATTACCTCGACTTTTCTGTTTCATTCCATTATTAGACAAATTCTAACATCACTCCATCACCCAGAATCAACCGCAGACGACATTGCCGGATTTTCTGTTTTCGCCGAAAAACTTCTGGAATTTCCAGAAACTCGCTGTTAACCGGTATGATCATTTAAACCTACTGATAATCGTTACTCAGTAGTTCAATTTCACATCTAATCCATTCAAACTGTTAATTGATCCTAACAGAAGAAGTTCACAAAACAGAGCCGAAGATCTTTGCCGGATTTCTGAAGAAGACGATCAGTTCGGTACAATCATTCCCCAAACCCTTTTCTGTTCAATACATTGCAATTGTTTATAAAGTTCGTTAAATTAATTTAACAAATAACAGCATGGTTAAGCATTGTCTGTGTTTTGAATGAAGAAGACGAAGTCGCTTAGGTTATAAGATTAATTAAAATCAATATTATGAACTGGTTAGACACACAGTCCAGCGGTGGACTGTGTGCAAATAAACACGCATACGTCCCGAGTTCGATCCTTGACACACGCACACTCGCTTTAATAAAAATGTTCTTTTTAAAACAAACCGGATCCACACGCAGAATCATGTTAAGTATAATAAAAACCGGAATATTTACCAAGTTAGACACACAGTCCAGCGGTGGATTGTGTGCCAAACTAAACCACAGGTCCCGGGTTCGAGAACTGTGGAGAGCACCGAGTCGATACCATTAAATCCTTTTTAAAATAAACGATTTTCGGATTAACTTAATTAGTGTATAAATATAATTAAAAACAGAAATATTTCGGGTTAGACACGTAGCTCAGTTGGTAGAGCTGCGTGCACGTGTACGGGAGGTCACGGGTTCGAGTCTCTCCCAGCGCACACATACAAACGACCGAACCGGTCAACGGTCAACAGTAATGGTCAACGGTCAAGTCAAAAAGTCAACATTTTTATTATTTTATTTATTTATTTAAATTAAAAATCAATTAAAAATACTTAAAAATAACATTTTTAAAGTTAGAAAATAGCCTTAAACTCACAAAAATATATCCAAAAATCCTACTAAAATTGATTAATAAAATCCGCTTATTTACCGAACCGTTATGTTATTATCTAGGTTAGTTTTCTCTCGTGAATAAATCCAAACTCGTGCGCATTCAACATCATCCACCGAACGCACCCAATGTGAGTGAATCTTACAACTCCCCTTTTTATTACACGTTTTGGGGTGTATCATGTGTCGCTTAAACTAATTCGTTTATTCAAACTCGTGCTATACCATATTATGATCTAAACTTAGAATGTAAATATTGTTTGTTGTTATGTATTACGTATTGTCAAGTTGTATGCAAACTAATTGTTAGGCCCATCAGTTCCTCGTGGGAGACGAGTTGAACAACGCGTGCCTTAAAACTCATTCATTAGGCCCATCAGTTCGTAGAACAACGCGTGCCTCAAAACTCATTCATTAGGCCCATCAGTTCCTCGTGAGAGACGAGTTGAACAACGCATGCCTCAAAACAATCTATTATTGTATGTGTGTGCATTATCTAATATTAAGTGTTTTGTGAATAAGTTTACATCTACATTTACTCATATGTGGTTATGCACTTTATTTTATAACCAATTCAATAAACTTGTTCAAATGTTTTTCATAGGATTCACTCGCCAACTTTTTGTTGATCCAAAAACCACTTTTACACATGATACAGGTGAACAGGATGAAGCAAGGAAAACATAGAAAATGCCTTAGATGAAAATAATGAAGTCTAGAAAGATGTGTAGAACATGTTGTAATTATGATTATATGATCTCCTTTAAATTGTAATAATAAATATGAAACATTATAATAAATGTCATGAGCTTTGATGAAAACCCAATCATGCCCCGATCACCTTTTCCGCTGCGGGTTGGGGTGTGACACAGTCCAACATAGTTCTTTTGTATCTAGGAATCACTGGTAAGTGTTCCTTCCTTGTGCATTTTCGTTTATAGGCTTCTATAGCCTAAAGTCAAGCGTTTTACGTAAAACGCGTTGACTTTCGGTTAAGACCATTATGGTCCAGCCATTGTTCAAAATGAACATGGCTAAGTGATCATACTAGGGTAGGTGTTAGTCCCTACAAAGGGCACCTCCTGAAGATCACGTTTGCTAGACCAATTGACGGGTCAAAGTTATGATATTAAAAAGTCAAACATTCCATTTTTCGGAAAAATCATAAATTGATCTTATATATGTTATGAAACCTGTTTTGACACTTAAACAAGTTGGTAATAATTTTTAGAACATGTTCGGCTCGTCAATTTCAGTTCTAGGCTCGGTTCGCAACCGAAAGTCGCAAGGTTTGACTTATGCTTTGACTTTTGATTCTGACCCGGTTTAGATTAGTTACCCACTGATCTAAAGTTGCATTATGATCATAATATAATATAGCATAACCCTCTGAGGTTATATTACATGATCATAATCAGAATCCAAGTTTATGCGCAAGTTCCATAATTATGCCATCTTTGACCAAAATGACCTTTTTGCATAAACAAGGTTTCAAATGATAATGAACTTGAAAATGAATTTCTACTAATGTAATATCATAAATAGGATTATTTGGGATATTAAACCAAGTTATAAACTGAGTTTTTAAACAAGTCTTTAAACTATGTCGATAAATGACGGTTTTAGCCCCTGTGGCTTAAAAAATAGTTTTAATCAAATCTTTTCGAGATAAATCACTTACTTACCGATATGTTATATATTCATTAACATATTTTAAATATTTTAATCTGATCCAAACATCAGTTTTCATAAACGTCGCTTAAAGACGTCACTTTACGACATAAACGCCGTTTCGGCGCATAGTATGGTTTTAAACCATATTAGTGGACCAAGACTTGTTACCTACTGAATTTAAAACTTATTTTAAACATATTTACAGTAGGTACTTATTATAAACTCAGAATCCCAAATAATTTATAAACTATGTGTAAAATGACCAAAATGCCTCTTCGGTGCATAGTTTGGTCATAAAAGGTAAAATACACATATATTTGATATGTACTGATATTATATCATAAATAAAATATTTTTCCAGAATACTCATGATCATAAACTTAAATTTTATTTAAGTTCTTTATATATGATATGAAATTACCGAAATGCCCCTATAAGGCATAATTTCGTTTTAAAACTTCAACGGGCATACAAGTTGATATTCTACTAATATCTTAACTTATTTAAAGTATAATGGCATAAAGAACTTGTACATAACTTATCCAGTTACCCGATATCGCTATTATGCGCATAGTTACGTATATGTGACTATTTTACGGAATTCAACCGTAACGGGTTTAACCTTATCATTTTAAGTTCAAAATCCAGAATGTTTATAGTTTACCCATATTATACAAGTCAAGTACTTGTCGGGTTTAAACTACATTCTATCTGATCATCGTTTAATCAAGCGTTATACGTAATGATCATGTACATTATTCAGTTTATACAACCGTTAGTATTTAATTGGCTAGTTTATGCCATAATTCAGACCAGAGCCTTCTCGGTAAAAGCTATCTGCACTCGATACTTTTGTATACGGCTGAGTTATTTAAAAATAAAAGAAAAAACAATCTCAGGTAAATACTCTCAACTTATTCCCTTGTAAGGGCTTGGGATATGGTAAATTATTATTGCATGGTCCATTGCATGGTTAACCTTCCTAAGATAATAAAAGGTTTTGTGTCATTTGCACTTGAAATCATTTTTAAGATTTTCAAAATGAGTCAGTTGGGTGTATTTACTAGCGTAAGCTGACGTATCCTCCAAAGACTAATCTGCAGGTATAACACAAAATTAAGCCGGAAGCTGCTCGGTAGAGAATAAGAGGATTCTTGTAAACCCTTAGATCTGCCTAAAGTCTGTTTTGTATTCTTTCTTGTATATTCTTTGATCCGCCTATGGATCTTCTATTACAAGCTTGTATATTATTTTGTATTTTTGAACATTCGGTTTGTAATAGCAATTTTACTCCAAGACTTCCACTATGCCACGTTTAATTGACTATGACGTTATCAACTGTTGTCACGATACTCCCCACCCGGGCCCACTGGTGTTTGGATTTCGGGGTTGGAAATCAAGGGTGTGACACAAAAGGATGAGATTCAGGATAAAGCTATTCAATCATTAACCACACAGATGGGACAGCTGGCTAGTGAGGTAGCAGCTTTGACAGGGTTGGTATGAGAGCCAACATTTGAGAGAATTAAACACTAACCTTTTTTTGTTTAGTCTCAAACTTACACGAGCACATTCCTTAGACTTCCGAGTCTAGGCATTGACCTAGGATTACTCATTTCATTATTAAGTTATTAGTATGTTTTTAAATTGATTTCTAACAGGAAAATGCTGCCACGTGTACAAGGACAAAGTGGACGAGGAAAAGGTCCAATGAGGGGAGGACCATCGGGGCATATTCCTCAACCTCATAATTCAGATGCATATCAAGAATCAGGAGATTCATCTCCATGGCAACCAGCGAGACGTTCCGTCTCTAATAGACACTCGCCCTCACATTCCCAAAATTCTTACCACTCACACCATTCCTATTATTCTCACCATTCCCATTCTCATCACTCCTACCATGAAGAGTTTAACCCCAACCATTACTTAAACACGCCTCCAGCCGATCAAAATCAGTTGGACGAGCCACATCATATGGACGAGGACTCCGACTCGAAGATGCCACCGTCGGGATCAAATGTGCATCCCATTGAAATTTCAAGCGATTCAAACTCGTATGCCGGATCGCCCTACCAAGGTCCTAATGAGTGGGACCAATACTGGAATCAATTCACCTTTGCCCACACACCTTCCCATCACTCTCAACCACTCCCAGTTCAAGAAGATGTCAACATGGAACCCGTGGACCAACCTCAACAACCACCTGAGCCACCAAGGAGGAAGCGTGGAACACATATGTCAGTACGTGCCGGACAAAGGTCGGGATCGCTGCCACCTTTGCCCAATTCTTACCCCACCATTCAAGAGGACCCACAAATGGGTGGACCCTCTAATGTTCCACCTATAGTGGAACCAACACCAACACATGTTGTTCAAACACCACCAACGGGTTATACTAACCCAATTCCCATGTACCCAGACACGTCTGGATATGATCTATTTAATTCGTCTACGCCGGTAGACTATCAAGCGTGGTCGCAAGACCCATACATGCAGGCGCTTATGCACAATGCACTTTACCCGTCTCCTTTCCCACCTACTTATCCACCAACTAGATATCCAACTTACGGGTACCAGTATCCGGTTATGCCACAACCACAACCCCAACCACAACCTCCGCCACCCCTTGAGGCTATTAATGAGGCCTTAGAGAGAATGAAAGAAATGCAGCAGCAGGCGGAGAAAACGGAGAAGAAGACAAATAAGTACTTCAAGAAACTCTCCAAACTTGTCAAGGGAAAGAAATACGAGTGAAGTCTTTTTCTATTATATGTAGTCCCTGCGTGGACATTATTTCTTTAGTCCCTGCGTGGACATTTTTTTTCTTTTAGTCCTTGCATGGACAATCAGTTTCATTTATTTGTTTCAAGTATTGTAATTTCGTATGAAAATTTAATGAAGTACTTTTGGAATTATATATATGTATTCATCCTCTTGAAAACGAGCGTCTCGATTTTATTCAAAATTTATGCTCTGCGATATAATTCCAAAAAGATTTTAATGGTTTTGATTTGCCAAGTGGATCAAACCACATATTTGGCCAAATATATAAGATAGTTAAGGGAAGTTATCCTTCTATCTAGAGGTGATGGACTAAGTTCAAGCCTCCAAGTCATTAAGGTCAATGCGACCGGGACTTATAATCAACCATTAAGATCCTCTTATGTTAACATTCAAGTAATGTGCATACTCTTGGTAGTGTGACTTGAGGAATCACGCTAGCCTTCAAGGTTATGGACTATGTCCTAACCTTACAGAGCCTTTGTGACCTGTGTGGTCCCGGCTTAAAAGCCCTTGTGATCTATGTGATCCCGGCTAGTATCACCAGTGCGATGATAAAACATCCATTAGAGATGTATTAAAATATAACATTTGTGATCTATTTTGATCCCGGTTATATAGCCTTTGTGACCTGTGTGGTCCCGACTTAAAAGCCTTTGTGATCTATTTGATCCCGGCTAATATCACGAGTGCGGTGATTAAGCATCCATTAGAGATGTATTATATATAACCCTTGTGATCTATTTGATCCCGGTTATATAGCCTTTGTGATCTATTTAATCCCGGCTAATATCACCAATGCGGTGATTAAACATCCATTAAAGATGTATTTTATATAACCCTTGTGATCTGTTTGATCCCGGTTATATAGCCTTTGTGATCTGTGTGATCCCGGCTAGTATCACCATTGCGTGATAAAACATCCATTAGAGATGTATTTAAATATAATCTTTGTGATCTATTTGATCCCGGTTATATAGCCCTTGTGATCTGTGTGATCCCGGCATAAAAGCCTTTGTGATCCGTGTGATCCCGGCTAGTATCATCAGTGTGATGATAATCAAACATCCATTAGTGATGTATCACCCTTTCGGGTTAAAATATATTCTTTAAAGCCCATGTGATCTATTCGATCCCGGCTACTATCATTAGTGCGATGATAATTATCCATTAGCGATATTGTGCCTATGTGCCCTATTATATGTCCATTAGTGACAGGCCTAAGTGCCATATATATTATGTCCAATGTGACCGGCCAATGTGCCCAATTAATATGTCCATTAAGGGACAGGCTTATGACTTATGTATAATTGTCTGTATGACAAATGACAGTTGTGACATTGCGATCCCGTGTCTAATAATATATGGACTTCGTCCAAATTGTAAATTGCCTATGACGTCCTATTAAGACCTAAGCCAAATATAGATATGTTAAGCCTAAGAGTTGTGATGTTATTCACACTAGTATAGGCGGTGGATTTTATTATATCCGATGATTAAAAGCCGATATGTTTATTATACCATGGCTAAGAGAAATTTTGTTTGGTATATAGAACCAAAGCTTTAAAGAATGGCTAATTCTAATGAGGCACAAAGTAGCCATCGGAACGTCAAAGACGCCGAAAATATAGCCATAAATAATGATAATGATTTCCAAGCTCGCATTGATGCGACTGTGGAAAGGGCCATGAGTAAAGCCACAGAAAGGCTAAGAGAGCCGAGTGCCACTCGCTCTAGACCCCTATCTATTCCACCATCTTCAGCTAATAAAGAGAGCTATGTTCACTCTTCAAATGCGAAGAGTGAACCAAGGATAGCAGACTTTGCTGATAGGTCCCGTTCTGCTAAAGATGGGTGTACCTATAAATACTTTGTCTCCTGTAAATCCTGAGACTTTAATGGGGAAAAAGGAGCCATAGAAGCCTTAAGTGGTTGGATAAGATGGAGACTATAGCAGACATCAGCGGCTGTGCTGAAAAGGATGTGGTCAAGTACGTATCACAGTCCTTTAAGGGCGATGCCCTAACATGGTGGAAGGCAATGATTCAGTCAACAGGTAAGGTATACCTGTATAATCTGGGATGGTCCAAATTTGTGGACCTTGTAAAGGAAACTTACTGACCAACCCATGAGGTGGAGAAAATAGAGACAAACTTCTTGTCTCTTTCCATGAAAAACCTAGATTGTCGGAAATATGTTTCCGATTTCAATTCCCTATCTAGGTTAGTTTCCTATTTAATTACCCCTGAATCCAAACGCATTGCGCGTTTCATAAATGGATTAGCGCCCGAGATTAAGGGCTTGGTAAAGGCTGCTCATCCTAGTACCTATAGGTCTGCTGTTGACCTATCTCTCTCCCTCACCCTTGATATAGTGAGGCAGAAGTCAGTCAAGCCTGAAACTGACTGAAAAAAGAAGAGAGAGGAAGACAACTTGGATGCCATTCTGTAAGACTTGCAACCGAAGATACTGGGGACAGTGTAATCCTGACCCACAAGCTAGACCTTGTGGCATATGTAAAAGAAAGGGGCATAAGACCCAAGATTGTAGATACCTTAAAGATACTATATGCTATATCTGCCATGAAAAAAGGCACATTGCAAGTAGCTGCCCTAAGAATTCGAGGAATAATAATCCAAAGCCTGGAGAGGCCAAGAAGGGGAATGCACGCGCCTTTCGGCTAACTACTAAGGAAGCTGTTAATGACAATAACGTCATAACAGGTACTTTCCCCATTAATGATATTTATGCTAGAGTTCTTTTCGATTCGGGTGCGGATAAATCATTTGTTGATCATAAGTTTAGTAAACTATTAAATTTACCCATAAGAACTCTAGATAAAATTTATGAGATAGAACTTGCCGATGGAACTTTAGAAACTGCTTCTTCCATTCTTGATGGATGCTCTATATTCATTAAGAATCATTCCATCCCTATCTCTCTTTTGCCAATGAAATTGGCGGGGTTTGATGTTGTCTTAGGCATGGATTGGTTATCTCATAACCAAGCCGGCATTGCCTGCAATAAAAAGCTCATCGAGATTAAGACCCAATCTGGTGAAATGATCACCATCTTTGGCGACTCACACTATGGACTGCCAGACAAAGTGTTGTTATTTAAGGCATCCAAGTGTTTGAGAAGAGGCTGTGTCGTCTACATGGCACAAGTAACCATCAATGAGCCTAAACCAAGCATTGAAGACTTACAAGTTATCTCAGAAACCAGAAGAATTACCAGGCCTACCCCCAGATAGGAAAGTGGAGTTCAGAATAGATATCATACCAGGAGTAACCCCCGTAGCAAGAGCTCCATATAGGCTAGCTCCAACCGAAATGAATGAGCTAAGAGTTCAGTTAGACGAACTCCTGGAGAAAGGCTTTATTCAGCCTAGTTCCTCACCTTGGGAGCTCCTATCCTTTTTGTGAAGAAGAAAGACGGTTCGATACGAATGTGCATCGACTACCGGGAGTGAACAAGCTAACCATTAAGAATAGATATCCTCTGCCCAGGATCGATGACTTATTCGATTAGCTTCAAGGAGCTAGTTACTTTTCTAAAATAGATTTGAGATCGGGATATCATCAACTGAAGGTTAAAAATGAAGATGTTCCTAAGACAGCCTTCAGGACCTATTATGGTCTTTTTGAGTTCTTAGTGATGCCTTTTGGGCTCACAAATGCACCAGCAGCATTCATGGATCTCATGAATAGAGTCCGCAAGCCATATTTGGATAAGTTTGTCATTGTCTTCATAGACGACATACTTATCTATTCTCGTAATCAAAGTGATCACGAAAAACATCTTCGGTGCATCCTAGAATTATTAAGGCAAGAGAAACTTTATGAAAAGTTCTCTAAATGCGAATTTTGGCTTAGACAAGTCCAATTTCTTGGACATGTTGTAAGTGAGCATGGCATCCAAGTGGATCCCGCCAAGATTGAAGCCATCACAAATTGGGAAGTGCCTATGACTCCAACAGAGGTTCGTAGTTTCTTAGGTTTGGTTAGTTACCATAGGAGGTTTATTGAGAACTTTTCAAGGATAGCCACTCCTTTAACTTCTTTTACCCGTAAGAATATTAAGTATAATTGGGGTCCAAAGCAACAGGAATCTTTTGAGGTTCTTAAACACAAGTTGAGCAACGCTCCTGTGTTATCTCTACCTGAGGGTATTGAGGAATTTGTAGTCTACTGTGATGCATCACACACTGGCATGGGCTGTGTGCTAATGCAAAAAGGCAAGGTGATTGCCTATGCATCACGACAATTAAAGGTGCATGAAAAGAATTACACCACCCACGATTTGGAATTGGGTGACATTGTATTTGTACTAAAACTGTGGAGACATTACTTGTATGGCACAAAGTGTGTTATATACACAGACCATAAAAGACTCCAACGCCTGTTCAATCAGAAAGAATTGAACATGCGACAACGTCAGTGTATGGAAACACTTAATGATTATGATTGCGTGATTCGCTACCATCCAGGCAAGGCAAATGTAGTTGCTGATGCCTTAAGTCGCAAGGAAAAGGTGAAACCTATAAGGATTAACGCTAAGAGCATTGAGCTCAGAAATAGCTTAAGTGAGAAGCTATTAGATGCGCAGAAGCAAGCCTTTTTAGAGGCTAATATCCCTAATAAGGGATTAGGCGGAACTGTGGATCAGTTAACGCCTGGAAATGACGGAATCCTAAGATTTAATGATAGAATTTGGGTTCCGATCTTTGGAGGACTTAGAGATCTAATCCTCCAGGAAGCGCATAATTCAAGATACTTTGTTCACCCGGATGATGACAAGATGTATCAAGATTTGAAGAGAAATTACTGGTGGATGGGTTTGAAGAAATCCTAGCCACTTATGTAGCTAAGTGTCTGACGTGTTCGCAAGTTAAGGCTGAACATCAGAAACCATCAGGACTACTACAACAATTAGAAATTCCCACTTGGAAATGGGAAATGGTAACTATGGACTTGATTACCAAGTTACCTAAGACCAAAAGTGGAAATGACACTATTTGGGTCATAGTGGATAGGCTGACCAAGTCAACGCACTTCTTGCCCATAAAAGAGACATATAATTCAGATAAATTGGCTAAGTTGTATGTGGACAAGATAGTGTCCCTACACGGTGTGCCAGTATCTATTGTATCCGATAGAGATACTAGATACACATCTCACTTTTGGAAAAGTTTCCAACAATCGTTAGGCACACGATTAAATTTTAGTATGGCTTACCATCCGCAGACTGATGGTCAAAGTGAGCGTACTATTCAAACATTGGAAGATATGCTCAGGGAATGTGTGATTGATTTAGGCGGAAGTTGGGATGACCACTTACCCCTAATAGAATTCTCCTACAATAATAGCTATCATACAAGCATCAAGGCTGCTCCTTTTGAGGCCTTGTATGGGAGAAAATGTAAAACGCCCGTATGTTAGGCAGAAGTTGGGGAGGCCCAACTGTCAGGACCTGAGATTGTCCTGGAGACCACGGAAAAGATTATGCAAATCCGTGATCGTCTCAAAGCTGCCAGGGATAGGCAGAAGAGCTATGCTGACAAGAGGCGTAAACCTCTTAAGTTCCAAGTAGGGGACAAGGTCATGCTAAAAGTATCACCCTGGAAAGGTGTGATGCGTTTTGGAAAGAAGGGCAAGTTAAGCCTTAGATATATAGGACCCTTCGAGATAACCGAATGTGTCGGCACTGTAGCTTATAAGCTCAGGTTGCCAGAGGAGCTTAATGGAATCCATGATGTATTCCACATAGCTAATCTTAAGAAATGTCTAGCCGATGAGTCGCTAGCAATGTCGCACAATGAGGTGCAAATTGATGAAAACCTGAGGTTCATTGAGAAACCAATTTCGATCGAGGAACGACAGGTTAAGAAGCTCCGAAGAAAGATGATACCTATAGTAAAGGTTAAGTGGGATGCTTTTAGAGGTCCTGAGTATATATGGGAGGTTGAGTCCACTATGCGACAAAAATACCCCCATCTTTTTGAATAAAATCTCGAGGTCGAGATTTCTTTTAAGGGGGTGAGGATGTAACACCCTGTAAAATTGTGTCCAATAGTATAGTGACACGTGTTGTATTTTATATAATTGTCTGTTAAGGACCAATAAGGACTAAAGGCGTCAATATGCTCAAGATTGAGCCTCTGAGTGACGAACCGATGTCAACATGCATAAATAATAGCCTCTGAGTGACTGATACGTCAACATGCTTAAATCATTAGCCTCTGAGTGACTGATATGTCAACATGCTTGAAACTTGGCCTTTGAGTGACTAATACGTCAACATGCTTAGCCTCTGAGTGACATCGGAATCAACATGCTTGTGATAAGCCTCTGAGTGATCCTTTGTGAAGTCCTAACTCTCATACGTACCGTTTGTTGGACGAGAGAGTTCAATTCTGTAAATATGTGAAAGTTGGATATTAGAGGGATTAAAAGTGTCAACATGTTATTTTATACCTCTGAGTGACCTTTTAAAGAACCGGGAGCTCAATAATGCCCAGGCATAATCCCAGGTATGCCAAGTATTGGCTACGAAGGGCTAAAAGTGCCAAAATAGTATTTAAAATCGTTTTTAAAAGCTTTATATAGTTTAGGAGCCAAAGTATCAAATTTTAAAACTAAAATAGGGGCGGTCGTGGGCCGCGAGAGACCCGGCCTGTGTCTCTCGCGCACCGCGAGAACAGACCTGCAGTAGAAAGTTTGTTTTGGAGCCCACACAAAGCTCCAAAACCATTAAATCGAAACCATGACCTTCCTAATCAGCTATGCCACGTTTTGGGACACTTGTAAACTTCTTCTTACACCCCTATACACCTGGCTTCACCTCCTTTGAGCTCTCCAACTATAAATAGGTGCTTAAGTTCACCATTTCAACTTGCACCTTTCTTATTCACTCTTCTCCCTCCTCTGGAAGTTCCTAAAAGGAGCAGTCCAACATAGTTCTTTTGCATCTAGGAATCACTGGTAAGTGTTCCTTCCTTGTGCATTTTCGTTTATAGGCTTCTATAGTCTAAAGTCAAGCGTTTTACGTAAAACGCTTTGACTTTCGGTTAAGACCATTATAGTCCAGCCATTGTTCAAAATGAACATGGCTAAGTGATCATAGTAAGGTAGGTGTTAGTCCCTATAAAGGGCACCTCCTGAAGATCACGTTTGCTAAACCAATTGACGGGTCAAAGTTATGATATTAAAAAGTCAAACATGCCATTTTTTGGAAAAATCACAAATTGATCTTATATATGTTATGAAACCTGTTTTGACACTTAAACAAGTTGGTAGTAGTTATTAGAACATGTATGAACATGTTCGGCTCGTCAATTTCAGTTCTAGGCTCGGTTCGCAACCGAAAGTCGCAAGGTTTTACTTCTGCTTTGACTTACGATTCTGACCCGATTTAGATTAGTTACCCACTGATCTAAAGTTGCATATGATTATAATATAATATATCATAACCCTCTGAGGTTATATTACATGATCATAATCAGAATCCAAGTTTATGCGCAAGTTCCATAATTATGTCATCTTTGACCAAAATGCCCTTTTTGCATAAAACAAGGTTTCAAATGGTAAGGAACTTGAAAATCTACTAATGTAATATCATAAGTAGTATTATTTGGGATATTAAACCAAGTTATAAACTGAGTTTTTAAACAAGTCTTTAAACTATGTCGATAAATGACGGTTTTAGCCCCTGTGGCTTAAAAAATAGTTTTAATCAAATCTTTTTGAGATAAATCACTTACTTACCGATATGTATATTTATTAACATATTTTAAACATTTTATTCTAATCCAAACATCAGTTTTCATAAACATCGCTTAAAGACGTCACTTTACGACATAAACGCCGTTTCGGCGCATAGTATAGTTTTAAACCATATTAGTGGACCAAGACTTGTTACCTACTGAATTTAAAACTTATTTTAAACATATTTACAGTAGGTACTTATTATAAACTCAGAATCCCAAATAATTTATAAACTATGTGTAAAATGACCAAAATGCCTCTTCGGTGCATAGTTTGGTCATAAAAGGTAAAATACACATATATTTGATATCCTACTGATATTATATCATAAATAAATTATTTTTCCAGAATACTCATGATCATAAACTTAAATTTTATTTAAGTTCTTTTTATACAATACGAAATTACCGAAATGCCCCTATAAGGCATAATTTCATTTTAAAACCTCAACGGGCATACAAGTTGATATTCTACTAGTATCTTAACTTATTTAAAGTATAATGGCATAAAGAACTGTCCATAACTTATCCGGTTACCCGATATCGCTATTATGCGCGCAGTTACGTATATGTGACTATTTTACGGAATTCAACCGTAACGGGTTTAACCTTATCATTTTATGTTCAAAATCCAGAATGTTTATAGTTTACCCATATTATACAAGTCAAGTACTTGTCGGGTTTAAACTACATTCTATCTGATCATCGTTTAATCAAGCGTTATACGTAATGATCATGTACACTATTCGGTTTATACAACCGTTAGCATTTAATTGGCTAGTTTATGCCATAATCCAGACTAGAGCCTTCTCGTTAAAAGCTATCTGCTCTTGGTACTTTTGTATACGGCTGAGTTATTTAGAAATAAAAGAAGAAAGCAATCTCAGGTAAATACTCTCAACTTATTTCCCCAGTAGGGGCTTGGGATATGGTAAATTATTATTGCATGGTCCATTGCATGGTTAACCTTCCTAAGATAATAAAAGATTTTGTGCCGTTTGCACTTGAAATCATTTTTAATATTTTCAAAAAGAGTCAGTTGGGTGTATTTACCAGCGTAAGCTGACGTATCCTCCAAAGACTAATCTGCAGGTACAACACGAAATTAAGCCGGAAGCTGCTCGGTAGAGAATATGAGGATTCTTGTAAACCCTTAGATCTGCCTAAAGTCTGTTTTGTATTCTTTCTTGTATATTCTATGATCCGCCTGTGGATCTTCTATTACAAGCTTGTATATTATTTTGTATTTTTGAACATTCGGTTTGTAATAGCAATTTTACTCCAAGACTTCCACTGTGCCACTTTAATTGACTATGACGTTATCAACTGTTGTCACGATACTCCACACCCGGGCCCACTGGTGTTTGGATTTCGGGGTTGGAAATCCAGGGTGTGACACAAAAGGATGAGATTCGGGACAAAGCTATTCAATCATTAACCACACAGATGGGACAGCTGGCTAGTGAGGTAGCAGCTTTGAAGCAACAGAATGGGGAAACTTCCCAGTGATACGCAAACTAACCCGAAGACCATAAAGAACATACAGATCAGCGGGGTAAGTTTCATTTCTAAAAATGATATTTCTGTTGCTCATGTGATTGCAGGTGTGAATGAAACAAGTGTCGAGATAAGTAGAAGTGATGCAGGGGAACCAGTTATCTCGATTCAAGTTGGGAAGTTCAAGATACACAAAGCATTGTTGGATTACGGAGCAGGGATGAATGTTCTCCCGGGTAGCCTGTACGACCAGTACGACTTTGGTCCGTTACATGAAATTGATAGCATGGCGGTGTTCGCGGATGCGAGTTGGAAGCAACCTCGAGGGGTTGTAAAAGATGTAGTGATACAATTCGGCGAGTTTTACTACTCGGCGGATTTTATGGTGATCGACTACGCACCATTGAAGACTTATGAGCAGCCGCAGGTAGTGTTGGGTCGTCTGTTCTTGTATACGGCAAATGCTCAAATCGATTGCAAAAACGGAATGGTCACAATGAACTACGAGAATCATAAGTTATACTTTAATTTGTTTTTAAAAACAATTCATTACGATCTTGTTAATGACTTGAGTCACACAGTTGCTACTAACGAACATGTTTCAAGTGTTAGCACAGTCAGGTCAATTGCAAGTGGTGTTGATGTGTATAGGTCTGAGTTGAAGAATGGTGAAAATCAGGCAAGGAAGAAGGCTAGTGTGAGCAGGAAAGCGGGCAAAGGAAAACCACTCGATGGTGGGATTAGATGGGGTGTTGAGGCTGAATTTGACCCCCATTGGTGTGAAACTGCAAACTTTCCAAGAAATTGGATGGAATATGGAGAGAAATGGGGAAGCAAGGGTTGATTTGAACCACCTTGAGTACGTCAGGTGGTGTTCTTTCCTTGTATATTATTGTAGACATTATTTGGTTTTGTTTATGGTTGGGCAGAAGGGTGGCGTATTGTGTTTGATATTCATGTTATGGGTTGGTGGTATATTGGTGGTGTTTACATGTTTCATAAAAATACAAAAAAACAAAAAGAAATTTGGGATTTGAGAGTTGAGCTGTAGGTGAAGTTGAGGTAGCTTTAGTGATCGTTTCCTTCAAAACCATACATTGGGGTCATTGTATCTCAAGTGTGGGGATGGGGGAAATTTTTGGGATTTTGAAAATTTTTAAACCAAGCCAAACAATTTTCAAATTTGAATATGTTACCTTAATCCGCATGACACATCGTTATCCCTTTTTATCCTTTTTTGGTGAGTTTTTGAGCCACATTAATGCTTTCTAGAAATTAATTCTTTAGTTGAGTGGCAGTGTGTGATTTGTGTTAATAGAACTTGGATAATAGATGCTTCTCAAAACCTAAGTTTACATGCTTGTGAATATGATGAGGGCATTTAGGTAGCCTCGTCTAGATGTGTGTTGAGTGTGGGTTTGGGGGGTTGGACCTCATAAGTTACATATATGAGCTTGGTAGTGAGCGGGACGGGGGTTTGGACATTAGTAGCCCACTTTGAGCGTTTAACCATTCAATTGTCACCCAAGCCTATGTCCTACAAAATTCTACCTTTTAATCGACCCGGTTTAGATAGTTTGATATTGTTATGATTGTATTTGTTTTTCAATAGTTGTAATACGATGGTTTCTATCTTGATGCAATATTGTCTTGTAATGTTGAAAAGAAAAAAGAAGAAAAGAAAAAAAAAAGAAGAAGAAGAAGTTAGTTGTACAAATAGAGTTGGTTATTTGTGTTGGTTGTAATAATAAATCCGGTCGATTAAGCAAGCTACATGCATATATCCTACCAATTCTCACTCATACACATAGCCCTGTTACAACCCAAAGTCCTTTTTATTTATAAGCATGTTAAGCAAATTGTAGAAAAGATTTGATTATTATCCAAGCTTATTGTCGCACATTTACATACTTGCGTTGAGTGATCTAGCACAATCTTGCTAGTACAATTTTTTGTCACCGAGAGGAGAGTATAGTGAGGGGTGTGTTATGTAGTATGAAGGTAAGTTGACAACGGGGAAATTTGTTTGTGTTTGGTTTACATGATGATCACTTGTAAGTTTGAAAATTTTTGTGAAAGTGTTGCTTGGGGCAAGCAACGTTTAAGTGTGGGGATGTGACAGGTGGTCCATTTGACAACCCTCAAGTGCTTTAAAACAATCAATATTCCGCACTTAATTAGGTTAATTATTATGATTTGATAACTATGGTGTATATGACTTTGCAGGTACCGAAGAGCATAAACAAGTGATTTTAACGTGCTCTGATGGAAGCTTGCACTTGACCAAGAGAAGATGAAGACATGGAAAGTTGATAAAAGAACAAAAATGGATAAACTATTGACCACCGTAGCTTACGGTGGTGTCTGATCCTTCTATGCACCGTAAGCCAGTCTCTTGTGGCCGTAAGGAAATTCTGACCACCGTAGCTTACGGTGGTCAGCAATGAGAAAAGTGTAACTGCCCATTTTAACTCGTTTTTGAAATGCAAAGGAAAGAAGAGGCGATTTGGTGTGTTTTTCATTGATTCTAACAAGTTCTAAACAATATTTTGGCATGTTTGATTCGTATGTACAAGACAATTGAAGTTTGTTTGATTGTGAGAACATGAGTGGCTAAACATTTCGGTGATCATCTTGTGTGGAAGGTTCGGTAAACAATTGTGTGTCGATTTACATTTTTCTAGAATAATTGCTATGTTATGGTGGTTATGGTGTTGATTGATTGTTTGTAAATTGTTGATTAATATTTTACTCATTGCTTGTTTCGTACGTTCTTGGTGTCGTTGACAATCGAGATATCACGGGAAGGTTTACCGGTTGGGTATCAATCAATTGGTCATCGGGTAACGACCTCGCATTATAATCTGAGTACTTTGTTCCCTTTTATCACAAATAGTTAATCAAACAAGAGTCATGTCTATGTGACTCTTTCTAATAGAATTGAACACATGCGTTTTGAACCGGAAACCCAAGATGATCATTCCCTTATTAATCTCTTAAAAACCAATTTTTGAATCGTAGTAGTTAAGTCTAAAATCCATCGTTCGAAATTTGAAATTATATTCTTGCAAATTAGGTAATTAGTTATAATAGTTCAACCTTTTGATAACACTAGTTCCATAATTCCTTGTGTTCGATACCCACTTACCGCTAGCTAATAGCAGTTGTGGGATTAAATTTGCATGTGACAACGACCTCACGTCACACGCCCTTCATGATCGTATACGGTAAAGCCTGCCATCTCCCGATCGAATTATAGCATAGGGCACTATGGGCATTGAAGACTGTGAATTTGGACCTCACCGAAGCGGCCAAGCAACGATTCTTTCAAATTCATGAGTTAGAGGCACTCCGGGACGCGGCGTATGAGCAGTCATGGATCTTGAAGGAGAAAACCAAGGCGCTGCACCAATCAGAGATTGAAGAATGTGAAGGAGTTTCAAATCGGCGACAAAGTGCTTCTATATAATTCGCGATTGAAACTGTTTGCGGGCAAGCTGAAATCAAAATGGTCTGGCCCGTACGTGGTAAATGAGGTTTTCCCGTATGGAACTATCGAGCTGAAAGATGAAGCTGACGGACGGACATGGAAGGTCAACGGGCATCGCTTGAAACATTATTTAGGAGGACCGCTAGATCCCACCGAGACGGAGGAGACTCCTCTCGAAGTTCCACCTCAGACCGCGTAGATTCTCGAGTTTCGGCTCGAGTGTAGAGTGTGTAAAGTTTGGTAGTTAGTTGCATTTTGTGTTCTCATTTAATTCATGTTTCGTATTTTGTGTATTTGTTTGTGGGTCAGTTTAGTTGGTTCTTGCAGGTTACATCACACATCATTCATGGAGCACGGACAATTGCAGGTACGTTGATAAATTCGGTAAAACGAGGGTGATTCCGTAAGTAGATAAAGGCCAACATTAAAATTTCCTAAAATTTTCTAAGGCATAAAACTGGAAAAAACAAGAAACTTTCTGCGAAAACAGGTCTCTCGCGGGGCACGAGAGGCACAAGCCTCCTCGGTCGCGGCCCGCGAGAGACCCTCAACTTCCGGAATCATCACTCCCTCGCGGGGCGCGAGAGACTTAGCAGTCTCTCTCGCGGCCTGCGAGAGACCGTATCTGCAGAAAACAAACCCTAACCTCCATTTCTCACATATTTCCTAACTTTCTTCACCATTTCCCTTACGGTTTCAACCCCATTTTCACCAAAAATTTGCCATTTTCAACCCAAATTCACTGAAATCTCCCACATTTTCTTCACTACATCAATCTTCACTCATCTTTACGTGATTCCACCCGGTTTTCACCTTTCTTCTCGCATTTCACTGGTGTTCTAAAGTTTCAAATTTTTGTGCACTAGTCTTACAGATCTACAACAAGGTATGGTTTTTCGCAACTTCTATGCTTACATTCTTTATTATCTATATCGTTGTTGCGGTTATTTTGATGTTTGATACTGTGCTCGTTGTATGTTCGGTTAAGTGCGGGTGGGATTCAACTGGGTTTCACTTGAGTTTTGATAGTGGTACTGGTTATATTTTGTGGATAGATTACGTACATGCAGGGTGTCTTTAGCGGGTTTGGTGCGGTCCAACATTCAGTGTGGGGATGAGGGTTGGCTAACTATGTTACTAATAATCAGATTTTGGAGACCGTCAACCGTTAGTTCTGCCATGATTCAAACTGTTTTATCTTTCACTATACACACAATGTGGGCTCGTATCTCGGCACCCCGGTTTAATTGAGGACAATTAAAGTGCCGAGAGGGGGGTAGTTGTTTGGTTTTGGATATGTTTTTCGGGGGGTTAGTAACATATGATGATCATGCACATAAGATTCGATCTCGCCCGTACTCAATCTCCATTTGGGCGAGATTCGGTTTATATCAAATTATAATGTTGCACTCTTTTCAAACGTATCTTAATCATGAGGTAAATTGTTTGTCTGTTGCAGACCATGGCCGCGAATGAAATGCTATACGGTCGTTTGTTTTTATGTGGTTGCTTTCTTTCTAAGTTCATGCTTGTCTTACTTGTGCTTTATGCAGATGTCAGGAGAGGGTAGCTCGAGCAGGGCTGGAAGGAAGAGAAGGGGACCAACACCTCGTCAGAGAGGTGACCCCGTCGATGCACCACAACAACCTTCTTACTTCGGCAGACGCATAATTAGATATCGGGGAGAAGGTGTTCCCCATGGGCAAAGTATGCGAATCGTGGACAGCCCTCTCTTGAAGTTTGATTTAGACTCCCACGAGTGGGAGAGGCTCTCAAATTTGGTCACTTGTGAGTTGCTACCTTACAAGATAATTGATTGGGAGTTGATTGATAATTTGGGTCAGAGGGGTCGGATCGAGCAGTTATTAGAGGATAAGTTCCGAAGGGTGCTAGATTGCGGAGTGAGACAATACAAGGAAATCACTTATGAGTTCCACTCCACATCCGAATACCAACAGGGGAAGTTCAACGAGAATGACGGGGTTTCTTTTGCCTTGGGGAGGCAAGTATTTGAGATGACAATCCCACAGTCTGCGGTGGCTTCGCAAACATACTCAGATGAGGAGGTTCAGTCGTCGGACTTCGCCACGAGCCTTCAGGGTGTCTTCAAAAGGAGGCACCCCCATAGTGTCCAGACAGACGAGCTCGCCAGATTTTGGAGTACCATCTCTTTGCCCCATACGCAAACAACATGGTGGCGAGTGATATTACTGATCCCATTCACCGGTTTCTCCATAAGATTCTTGCCGCTACGCTGGTTGGGAGAGGACAGGGGGACAATAAGGTCAACCAGGTGAGTTTATTTTGTCTGATGTGTATGGTAGAGGGACGGTCGGCAAACCTGGCCACAATATTTGCTTGGTCGATGAAGCGACTGTGGAGGGGGCCCCGGGGCAAGGGTTTATTGCGGGCCCTTGATTACATGCTTGGCTGAGAGCCTCGATAGATACCCCCAGGACAGAATGAGAGAAGGCCCCGTCCCCTGTGTCATGAGCATCAGTGATCTCCAGGCTGCCGGAATTCTTACAACCCAAGAGCCTGTTAACTGGATACCAGCCCGCCAAGGACCTCAGGTGCAACCGCCTCCCGGATCCGAAGCTGCATCTTCTATGCAGGCGGGCATCCCTACTCGATACCAGCGGCTAGTCACCCGCCAGGAACTGCCAGTATGACAGTATCCTCTTCGGGAGCCTCGCCCGGACCCACTGACCTTAGATTCGCTTTATGACAGGATGGAGACTGGGTTCGGAGATTTGTAAGGTTATGTGGACCAGCAGTTTGGTAGGGTTTGCCAAACCATGTTAGAGAGTAGACAAATGCATGAGGCCAGCCAGAGGAGGCTAGAGGACGGGATGCGCTACATGATGCATAATCTAAATATGGGAATCCCTTCTTACTTTCAGCAGCCAGGCGGTCAGGCAGGTTCTAGCCAGTTTGCGGGGATGGAGGACGTGCAGCCATACCAGGTATTTGAGGCGTCTGAAGAATCTGAAGAGGATGATTGAAGCAGCCGAAGATCTTTATCTTTGTTTTTTCTTTTCTGCTCTTTTCAGTTATTGATGGTTTGTACTTTTAAACAATTTACTTTGGGGTTAGTGTTGGTTAGTTTGGGTTTGTGTTGATGAACAATCTTGCAAAACTATTTATTTATCTGGCTTTATTATTATTATGTTTTGTAAGTGCGTGATGCTAGGTTGGTTTTATATGATGTTCCGTTTGCATGAGAGCATTGAGAGTGGCACATTAAGCGCGTTCGGTTTGGAGAGCACGAGTGGTTTGACTGGCACATCGACAGTCTTGCACTACCAGCTAAGTCGCTTCCTTTTTTAATTTTATTTTTCTTTCTTATTTGGTTTGTTTTTATTTTATTTTGAGTAGTAGTTGTCTCGTCCTTGCATTGGGGACAATACAAAAATTTAAGTGTGGGGATGGGATATTAGAGTAGTGTAGTTTAAAAAAATCCGAAAATGTCTTTTGAAAAAGAATTTTGCATGAAATTAAACGGAAAATGATAGAAAAATTAAAATTTTATTCGGTTTCAAATAATAATAATATGAGAATAAAAAGGGTGAGTTTGTGTCTAACTTGGGATATGTGAGTATGCTCGATTCGGTTCTTATTTTCTTTGAGCTTAATACACCTTAATTGTCGATCTACTAGTGGGTACTCATCTAGGAGAAATGAGAAACTGAAACCGCCAAAAATAGTATAAGGAATGTCGTTATAAGCTAAAATATTTAGAATTTTTAATCATGTAAAAAGAAAAAAATAAAATAGAAAATGAGCTTGATTGAAAAATAGACGAGGCCTATGGAATATCCCTTGGGGATGGTGACTCTGATCGAGAATCCCTCTAGGATTAGTTGAAATTTTAAGTATCGAAGCCCACGTTGTCGCTCTCGGGGATCGTGACTCTGGTTGAGACAGCCTCTAGGTTAGATATGCAAAAAAGAAATCAAAATGCTCAAATGAGAAAAAGAGAAGAAGAAAATTGCTTGATTTTAATTCTTTATATTTTGGTATAAAACGGTTAGGAAAGGGTTTAAACAATTTGTTCCTTGTGTTTCATAAGCTTGAGGTGGGATTAGGGATACTGTGGACTCTAGCGTGAGACCCAAGGTGGATTGACCGCACTTAAATTAAATTTACATGATAAGAGGTTTGAACCAAATTTTGAGTTTAAGTGGATCCAATACTTGCAATCATGGTTAACATGAATCTTGTTCCCTAATGAAAATAATTGTAATCTTTGAAATCGAGTAATTGCTTGGTCCGTTTATGCACAATTCTTTTTCGATGGCTAAAAAAGAGCAAGTGTGGGGATATTTAATGTATTGAATAATACATCCATTTATCTTGTAGGGTTTGTATAATTTTAGAGTGTTTTCGTTTCGATTTGTCAAGAATTTATCTCCTTTTAATCCAAACGCGTTTTGCAGGTCTTGGTTCGTGAAAACGGTTGGAAGGATGGGAAAAATGAGCGAAAATGGTGAAAGAACCGAGCCAGGACGTGAGTGGATCGGAAACGAGAAGACGAAATGCAAAACAGGAACTTTAACCCGGTCGCGGGGCGCGACCCGCACAACTCAACTCTCTCGCAGCCCGCGAGAGACTCATAGTTATCTCAGGATTTTTCCCTCTCTCGCGGGGCGCGACCGAAGTACCCAAACTCTCTCGCGGGGTGCGAGAGAGGTGTTTATCCAGAAAGTTTCAAAATCAAAGAAGGATTGGGACTTGGTTGTTTTAAAAAGACTTATAATCATTGTTAAACTCATATTGGGCAACCTTGGACGAACTAGGGCAGAATTGGATCAATTTTTTGGAGATTTGAAGCTACAATTAGTGGATCTAAGCTGCAGGGATGTGGTGGTGATCAAGGGAGTTCAAGGCAGGAGCTTGTCACGGTTTTATGATACCAATCCTCACTTTGATTTCCTTGTTTTGATCAATCATGCTACCTTGTTATCAACTTTGTTTTAATTACTTTTCAAACATGTTTTTAGGCTAGATCTTATTCAGTTACCTAGGTTTTGGATGATGGATTTATGAAACTTTGATTTGTTTAATTTAATTTATGGTTTGAATATTTAATTGGTAAAGGTCACAACTTTAATGATCTAGTTTAGGTTATTTGCATGATCTTGTTTGTTTTATGATTGTTTGGTTGATTTGCATAAACTTTGGTGGATGTCTTTCATAGAATAGATTTATGTTACTTTTCGTGTTCTTAGGAATTCGTGAAGTTGTCGGTAAAATTGACCAATAAAACCGGGGAAACAATTAAATTAACCATAAAATCAAACTTGTCATTATACCTAACTTGTTAATTGAGAAATTGCAATTAGTTGGCTGAATTATTGTGGTAAATTGTTAGGTTAGGGTTTTGAGAAATTCCCGAGTCTAATTTCCTTGTCATAATTGAATCAGTTAATCTAAACTAGAAAATTGTAGTTGGTCTAGGTTAATTATTGAGAGGTAATTAATAATTAGACACTTTACTAATTTGAAAAGATAACTGAAAAGGAATCATTAGTACCGGTAAACGAATAAAAAGGATAGGTTATTATAGGTGTCTTCCTGAGAAGGGTCGGGGGTCCTGTTTGATAAACCTCAACTTTGATATGTCAAGATCACGGTAAAATATTCAACCAGATTAATTACTATTAAATTGAAGGAGTAGTGGTCTAAAAATTTAACCTAGGTAACTAGTTCATTATCTCTTGATTAAAATCTAATAAGTCCCTAGAAGTTCATAGTTTGGTCATTCCAATTTAGTAGTTTTAGTTAAATTGATAATTTAGATTTATTAGTAAAAACCCTCCCTTTAAATTATACATAGTGTGTAATTGAGTCTGAATTAGTAGTCTTAGCAATTAGAGAGTCCTGTGGGTTCGATAATCCGGACTTGCTTAATACTATTCTACAATTGATCGGTTCACTTGCCGGTTAGTAGTTTAGTATAGTTTAGGAGTCTAGAGTATAATCTGAGTCTAGAATTAGGGTAATTTGTTTTGTTTTTAATTAACTACTTTTATACATTAACAATATACTAGTAACAAGATATCAAATGAAAGATTAGGAGGCTCACTACTAGCTCTTGTGGCTAGGGAAGTGGCAAGATGATGAATATGAAGCAAAGATGGTGGATAATAGCTCCCTAGAGTGGTCCTTCAACTTCCAAGGTTTGATCCTTCCGTAGTTAGGCTTGAAACACCTTTGAGTATACTTTGATTAGCTTGCAAGTGGCTTGAAAATGGAGGTGAAGTGGGTGTTAATGTGGCCATGAGATAGAGCAAGAGAAAGAAGGAGATGAGGCTTGAATTTTGTGTTGGAAAGTTGGTGAAGATGTTTGGTGATCTTGTTCCTTTAAACATGATCTTCCAACACAAAGACTTCCATGCAAAAGCAACTTACTTCCAACATGTTTAAGATTAGGGGACAAAAATGTCGGAGGTCAAGGGGACCCACCAAAACCGGCCATGCATGCTTGGTTGATTTTTTAACTTGGTTATTTATGTTAGTTAAAGATTTAGTTAAGTTTAAGTTAGGATAAGTTAGGGTGCTTAGGGTTTTAGGGGTTTTTGATGTATTTTAAGAAATAAGGTGCCATACACTAGTTTAATATTGTTAAACAATGTTAACTGGTTTGTATTTTATGTCTAGTTTGCGTTCGGTTGCTTAACGGGTGCTAGATTTGATATCGAGTCCCTAAACGGAGGTTTGTGTAACTTGTAGGGATTTTAGGGATTTTTAAGCAAAACAATGTGTTTAATGATTTTAACTAGTTGTATGGTGTTGAAGTATTGTTAACTAATCCATATGATGTGTCTGGTTGTGTCTGGGTGTCCGTTTCGTTGTCGGTTCGTTAAAACGTTAACTTTCAAGACTTGTGTGATATGATATGTTTTTGTGCCATATTGATACTTTCAATATCTTTTATGTAGCGTATGATGTTTAACATTGTTTCTGAATAATACACACGCTAGTGAATGCTGTATGTTTTGCTGAATTATGCTGAATTGTCGTTTAGTGTGTATTTCGGGCAGTTTTCAGTGCATGTATTGTTTCCAGAAAGTGTTAGCATTAATCCTTGCTTTCCCACATGGGATTTAATTTACAGTTTATGTTGGACTCCCATCTAAGCCCTAAACTTCTATTTTAGCTGCGTACTGAAGTTGTGCTGTTACAGCTAGTCTACTAGTTGTTCCTATGCACTGTTTTAAATTGTTTTTGAATTGTAACCACTAAAACGAATAATATGATTCATGTAATGTATTCAATGAGTTTTCTGGGTGTATTCCATGCGATTCATGCAGTTTAGACATTTAAAACATGTAATTGTATAATATAATTCACTGTTTAAATGTAATGAATTTACCCGAAAGTGACAGTTGTCACATCAAACATGCTAGTAAAGTGATTAGAATAATGTGTCTTAAGAAAAAGTGGACAAAGGTCAAAATAAAATGCATCCCCAACCATGTAGCAACAAAATTCGAACAAGATCTCGTAAGGAAATGAGCTAAATGACCAATAGTACCATATGTCAATTCAATACCCGAAGGTGAACCATGACCCTCTATAATCATAGAAGAACTACCAAATGTGAATTGGTTTGTATTATCAGTCTGAAAATGGTTTTAGGGCTAGGATATACCTTAACAAATTTTGGATCCAAATTCAAAGTCGAAGGAGAATTGGCACCACCAATCGTAACTGTATGACTAGGAGCAACAAGAAATAGGCTTGGAGCTGCATCAAGCCCGAGATTGATATCACCATCCGTGAGACCAGTCTCGTCACCATTCAGATCCGTCAAGTGGCAAATCACTATCTGTAGATCATATGAGGCTGCAGAGATTGAAGACGTGACATGATCGAATCGGTTAGATGGTCATCTAGGGCACCAACAAGGAATTTATGAAGCATTGCAGTAGTAAAGGTGTCCCATGTGATGTAATCGGAACTCCTATGCCATGACTTAAACCACCAGAATGGTTCATCATCAAATGTTTCAATGTCATAAGAAAACCTGTCGTCATCAGAGATGTCATAATAGAGAAAATACAGTGCAGCTTGATAGAGCCATAACGTCGGATTAATGCAGCAAAACACGGTAAACACGGGCCGGGGTTGAGAAATTGGGAACCATGCTTGTTTGTTGGAGAAATTGGAAACTGAAGAAGCAACTTAGTATAAATTTCCTCTAACTATGTCTGCATCGCCAGTAAACGAAATTGAGTGAGAATTTGGTACCGATTGAAGAGCTTCTTCTGAGGTGAGAATCGTTCCGTCACCCATAATTACTGGTGGATCAATGAAAGTACATCACTATAGACGATTCACAAAGTTAACTTTACGGTTCTCCACCTACAAGGCCTTGGTGCAATGACTTTTAGGGATTTCTAATGTGTGTTGTTGTGACATGTGAATTTACTATACTAACGAGTATGAAGCAGAAAGATGATGCGGTTTGGAAGGAGAATGATAAAGATGGTGATGGTCATCAGAATAAATGAGTATTATGTGTTTCTTTAGGTTCATTGAGACAAATGGCATAGTGGGAGTGGGAGTGATGATACATACGAAGCGGTTTCATCTTCCATTAATATCCTAACCATGGTAAGATGGATAAGTATGAAGCAGGTGATAATTGGTATGAATCTGAAGATGATGCGGTATGGAAGGAGAATGATATGTGTACGTAGGTTTTGTATGCATGTTTTGTTTAGCTCATTGAGACACACTACATCGTGGGATTAGACATACAAAGCGGTTACATTTTTCATTCACGGTAAGTTGTATTAAACTTTGTCATAGATCTAGGATTGTGGATTTGGTCTATTATTGACTGTATATAGCTTGCACGTTCTCTTGTTGTTTTTACCATTTTTTAATCCAGCCCATAAGGTCGCTGATCCCTTCACATGACAACAATCAGCAGAATTTTGGTCCATGTGGATCGTGTGCTAGGTGGATCATGTGTTAACGCTAACTGGGGGCCTCGTGGACATTCTTCATAGAAGACTGCTTATAACAACTAATTATCAAGAGGAGGCGCCTATCCATCTTATTCCTCACAAGGTTATGGTAATTATCCACCTCAACAACTTACAGCCGCCACAAAATAACAGTTATGGATGGGATCAAAGGCCACCAACTAACATACAGGGGCTACTAAAGTACTAGACCAGACTGGTTATGACTACTATGGTGGAGACGAACATGGTGGCTATACCGCAGCACCATCTCTACAACCAACACCCATGCAATCTCATTCTTCTAGTCCTATCATGTGTACCCAAACAGGAGAACTCAACCTAAAAGACTAGTCTAGTGGTGAGAGTCCATTTGAACTACAAACCCCGCGTTTGTTGCCTAGACAATCGATGTGGGACTCCCATACCTTGCAATGGTTTCAGTTCGTAACATCATGCGTAAGGTCCACCTCCCTACAATTATTGACAGCCCAAGGCCTAGATTATGGGCAAAACCAGGTTTCCTATTGACGTGTGGTTGAGCGTGGTTATAATTTTTGTTATATTTTAAGCACTTTTTACTCGTGGACCAAGTTTTAAATTTATAATATAAGATACAATACTATCACTCTACACATGTTAGGGCAAGTGCACCCATCATAGACGTAGTATAGTGATGGAAAGATACCGAGGTCATCCAAGGACACAAGAGCTTTTAATAGCGGCTTATCGTTAACGTCTAATCTAACCAAATTTCGATAAAAGTTTTGAAAGTTTTTAAAAGATAATCTAAATGTAAAAACGTAAAGAAATAAATAAAGACAAATACACAAGAAAGAATCACTTGGTTCCAATTCCTCTTTTATATATCCTTTGATGATTTCCGCACTTTGGGCTTTTTAAGAGATTATTTTAGTTATAGTGGTAGGTCCCTTTTGTGAAAGCGACCGTATCCTCGGCCATATTGGTCTGAGTCAGTAGGGATACAGTCCCGCAAGGCCGGAATATTGAAAGATAATTAAATAAGTTATTAATGCGAAAAGTGGTAGGCCCCTCTTGTGAAGGCGACGTTACCCTCAACCATATTGTTCTGAGTCAGCATGGATACAGTCCCGCAAGGCTGGATAAAGTTTAGTAGTAGTTTATTTATAAGGGGTTCAAGTCGTTCTTACTTCCCTTGATTTGATATTATCTGCCTCAAGGAAAGTCCTAATAAGCTTGAACGAAGTCCTCGCAGGATCTATACACTGAACAAGGCAAGAACTTTACCCAAACACCCTTTTAACCCCCTTCCAGGTAGTTAACACGCTTTATATAGACGGTAAAGACACGAATGAGTGAATCAACAAAATATGAAGAAATGTTTAACTAAAGTTCACTTTCAATATAAAAAAACTAATTACTAAAGTCATTAATACATACCCAATTAAAAAGTTGCCAAAGATTGGAAATCAAAAGTAATATATAAAAGATTTGTCTTCACCAAGTGATGTAAAAGATTTAGCCAAGAACGGCCTTTGTTTGACAAGAACTCTTACAATCAACTTGGATCCCGAGATTAATACATACTCTAAAAGATGAAATATGGATAATGGTGGTGGGTTTTGGTGTTGTAGTGGGGGTGGACTGATGGCAAGTGTGAGAGAAGTGGTTTGCCAAGGGATGCTTTTCTCATGAACCAAGCACCTCTATTTATAGCTAGAAACAGAGGGCGACCATGGCTCCGTCCACCTGGCATGGCCCCGTGGCCTTCACTTTCTCTCCCTTCATTAACTGCAAATGTCATGTCTTGTACCAACACGCCCCGTGGTGTCATAGCACGGCTCTGTGGTCAGTGTACTTGATGTACTATCGCAGATTCTATGAATCTTATTAGTTGACCATGGCCCGTGTTGAGTTAGCACGGCCCTGTGTTGGTTTGTCTATTGTTGTTGTCTTTATCTGCAGAGAATCTTGACTGGGCACGACCTCATGCCTGGTGGGCACGACCCCGTGCCTGAGCTTCTATCTTTGTTATTTTGTTGTTTTGAATGTGGATGGGGTTCAGCAGGTCGTGTCAATCCTTCTTCCTTTTATTTGTGTTGGTTCCTGCTGTTAATTTGCTCCTTTTATTCGTTTAAGCTCTTTTGATCCTGAAATTTAAAAGTAAACAAAGAAACATGCTTTTTCCAACATTAGTACCGAAAAAGGGTTGATTTTATGCCTTGTTTGATGTAATTTATATGTTACATTTTGCGCACAGCACCTATCAACAGGCTGTGCCGCGTCGATATGATCAAGGTTATGGTGTTGTTAGTATCAGAGAAACAATCTTCCCAGGACCACGATTTAGATGAAGATTGTATGTGTGGACATGAATGTCGATATTCATCACACATCATGCATCAATACATCTTTGAATCTAAAACGAATGAAACTGTAATGATAATAATAATACTAACCGAATGAAACAAACAAACAAACTTGTAATCTTCTCATATAAGCAAATCGATTGTGAGTGCGTGATTGCAAGACTGAAACCTCAAACCCTACTTATACTTTGCGAATCAACGTGTTTGTTTGGGAGGCAGTGTTTCAACAAAACAATTCCACAGTAACTGCTAAGCAGTTATCTCCCACACATTGCGTCTCTTCACAATTACCCTACATGGACTTCTAGTTCGACCCATAATGTATTTACATGGCCCCCGGCCCAAACACAAATAATAAACCAAGTCTAATAAGTTCTTAACCTAATAATTAAAACATAAAACATAATAAGCCCAACACCATTGGAGATTAATATTCTTCATTCTCCCTGTTAAGCGAAAATGGTCTTCCATCTTTGCTTGCTTAACCTTTCTCGCCGTTGGTGACTTCAACAATAATAACCAAGTCCGGCATCTTCACTTTCTTCAACCTTCACATGTACACCAAGATGTGGCTTGCCTTGTGCTCCTTGTTGATGTCGTGATTGTGCTTCTCTTGATCCTTAGCCTTGTTCCTCATCATCAGGACATATTTAGAAGATCTATGTACCTTATGTAGGCGATCTTCGTATCGAGAGCATTATCACAAATAGAAACCAATTTGTAGTGCAACCTCTTCCTGCGTTTTCTTCGTTCACCTTCTTGAAACCTCTAAGATCCTCGATAACTCGATGCAAGTTGATCAAGTTTACATCCTTTCCATTTAGCGATGTTGGTGGCATCTCATCTTCTTTGCAAATACCCAAGTAACATGAACGAACCACCTTAGAAATTTTTCAATTCTAAGTTGAAAAATAATTCATGACCCATGAGTGCTTCATGCCTCTCAACTAATTCCATAAAGTCGAAGCATCCCTTGAGAACCATTCCATCTTCAACTACATCCTCTTCTTCTTTAGCATCATTCCGTGCTCGTTCACGAATGACTTCTTGTGACTCATTCTGACTCTCTTCTAGACCTTGTAAGTACAACATGAGACCTATCTTTTCTTTCTTTGAGTATATGACTTCATACGTTTTGGTGCCTGATGTGCCTTAACCAAAATTATCCTTTTTCTTTTGCCTTTCTTTTTCAAATTCCTTCTCATAAAACTCTTCCACATACTCTTGCAAATTTTTCTTTCACTTTGATAATAAATACTTGCCTCCAAGTTTTCATAAAACTTGTTAAAGTATTCTTGTAAAGATCTTCTTCAGTCTTGTTTTCAAATATGTCTATCCTTTTAGACCTATCCCCAAACATCCTTTTAAGTGTGCATGTCTCACTTGATGTGATTACTTCAATTCCAATTCCTTGAAATAGTAATTGTTACAAACTTAAAACGTTTTGTTTATGCTTGGAACATAACTAAAGCAAGGAATTGTTTTTGACTTACCGTCTACCGATACTTTCACTTCCCCAATACCATGGACAAACGAAAAATCTTTCCTCGTTTCATCTGTAAGCACACCAAAGTGACGTTTGAACAACATAAACAAATTCTTATTTCCAGTCATGTGTGTTTTGAAACTTGGATCTACAACCCATATTGCGTCCCAATTACCCCCACAAGTGTTTTAAACAAGATAATCGCTCTCTTCCGGTAAAGACTTAAATTTATATACTCGCTAGGGCAAATAGACGCATATGACCATATTTTTTACAGCTAAAACATCTTACCCCGGGTTTGCGTGGTCTTCCTACCTATGTGGTGCCTTTGAGATTCATCTTCTTCAAAAACGTCTTCGGGATCATCTTCTTGGGAAAAGTGTTAATTGGTGACTTCCATAAACGAGAGAATGGCGTCCCTACGCGACTTTCTTTGCCTTGTTGCTGCCCTAGCCATACTTTCCTCTATTCAAACCTGCACCAATGTGATCATACTGCCCAATGATTTCTAGTCTTCCCTTAGATAATTCTTCTGAATTTCGAAACCCTTGCCTTCAATCTTAATCGTGTCCGAACCTTTGGCTCTGACAGAGAAACATCTTCACAGGACCACGGATTTAAATGAAGACGGTATGTGTGGATATGAATGTCGATATTCATCACAAATCATGCACCAACACATCTTTGAATCTTAAACGAATGAAACTGTAGTGATAATAACAATACTATCGAAATGAAACAAACTTGTAATATTCTGATATAAGCAAATCGATTGTGAGTGCGTGACTACAAGACTGAAACTTCACACCCTACTTATACTTTGCGAATCGACGTGTTCTTTTGGGGGTCACCGTTTCAACAAAATGATTCCACCTAACCGCCAAGCAGTTCTTGACCCAAAAACTAAAACATAAAACATAATAAGCCCAAGACCGTTTGACATTAGTATTCTTCAGGTGCCACCCATAAGATGCTTCCGCCACTGTTGATTAACTAGTGTTTATATTTCATGTTTACAATAACTGATAACGAGTCTGATTACATTTTGTAACGGATTTGACTTGTGTTCAAAATGTTACATTGCATGGCACATAATTTATGCCCGGCTTATTAGGATCACAATCATCAAGCTACATAGCCTAACGACCTTTATGAACTTTCGACTTCATCTTTGATCTCATTCATGGTGAATCAGTCCAGTCTCCTGCTAATAGAAACAATATACTATAAAATACCAACAAAAAATGTTCTGTTATTTATTATAGAAACAATATACTATGAAATACCAACAAAAAATGTTTTATTATTTGTTGTTATTGATAATTGGAAAATAGGTAACTTTAACATAAAAAAATAAAGTTAGCATACCTGCAAGATTCAGGCTGGTCGTTGATAAGTGGGTATAGGAACTCCAAGTCCTTCAGTCAGTTTTTTGAAAGAATTTTGCAAACTTTTAGTCACGGGTCCCACTGTACCATCCCCAACAACCCGTCCATCGATCCTTAAAACCTGTTTCCATCACAAACTCACAATAGGTATATGTATATGCAGGGGCGGACCTACCTTATTGGTAGGGGTAGCCTCCGCTACCCCTTGGCGCTCCGACGGTAGTGTAAACTTTTGAAAATTTTGACATTTTTTTGATTTCGTTACCCCTTTTCTATAAAACGTTACCCCTACGAAGATTTTCTGGATCCGTCACTGTGTATATGTTTACCAACATTCAGTTTTCTTTTAACAAACAAGAAGAAGCATATAACATATCATGTTTAACTTTGACTTTGACTATCAGCAAACTTTTGTATATTTAAATACACTATGTTACCGTTATTTTTTTGATCATTATGTGTTTAGATTATTATTTTTTTTTTTTAAATTTGCATGCAAAAAGGTAACATACCGGGCTGAGTTCTCCCATAGTACCAGTAGTCCATACCTGCAGTAAAAATACCACATTTTCATAAAATTTTACACTCAAATTATGAAACCTGATTATCTATTTGAGCGTTAAATGTTTGCGTCAATCAGACACCATTAAATAAACAGTGTGAAAGATTCAAAATATTTTTTTTTCTAAACCAGACCTCATCTGCGGTATGGAATTCAGATAGACTGATACGCCTCTCCTCCAAAACCAAGTTTTCCGTCTTCACAAGCTCCATGACCTGAAAAAGAAAAAACAAACTATATATACTATAAATTGGCCATTTTGTCACATCAACCAAATTTGGCCCCTCAACTTTGGCATCAACCAACTTTAGCCCCTCAACTTTAATATGACATGCTTAGCCCCTTTTAGCCTCTCAACTTTAATAATAAACAGCTTTAGCCCCTCAACTTAGATAATGACATGTTTAGCCCCTTAACTAAAACAAATTTAGCCTCTCAACTTTGATAATAAACAACTTTAGCCCCTCAACTTTAATACTGACAACTTTAGCCTCTCGACTTAATAATAAACAACTTTAGCCCCTCAACTTTAATAATGACATGTTTAGCCCCTTAACTAAAACAAATGTAGCTTCTCAACTTTAATAACAAACAACTTTAGCCCCTCAACTTTAATACTGACAACTTTAGCCCATCAACTATAATAATGAAATGTTTAGTCCTCAACTTTAATGATGACATGTTTAGCCCCTTAACTAAAACATCAAACAACATTAACTCTCACGATTTGCTTACTTTTATCTATGTTCCAAACCTGCAGCGGAGCGTGGGTGGTAACTTAGCTTATAATTCAATTTTCAAGTTGATAAATAAAGTTGTTCACGCCTTTTCATCTAGTGAAGAAATTAAAACTCTAGAAGGTTCATCTATACTACATGTTGATTGGTCTGACCATGATTTCTAAATTCTTAGGGTGGAATATGAAAAGTTACACAATTTGTAAGGGTGGGATATGTAAATTCTTACGGTTGCGCGAGTGATGCCAGGAAGACAGTAATCAGCATGAGGGGTCATAACAATACCTTTCTTCACCAAGAACTGCATTACAAGAATTTAAATATATGTTGAATTGTTTAATATAAACTAATAAAAAATGTATAGATGTCAAATTATTAAAAAGATGAAAACACGGGCTTACGATGTTTGTCGCGTTTGTTTCAGACACATAACCATCCTTGTCAAGCATGATTGCATCATCGGCATTTGCGTTGTTCCCCTCTATCTACAGAGTTTATAATCCGAACCACTTACAAAATCATAATTATTTTATAAATAGGTTTAAAAAGAAATAGAAAAAAAAGATAGTTACCTTTGCAAGTATATTGTTCAGGAGGTTGTTATGGTGAATTTTGGAATCCAAATTCTGGCAAGGAAGTAAAGGATTGAAGTTATTGATCAAAGAATTATATTATATTATTATTACTGGAATAGT
The DNA here is from genome assembly GCA_947069175.1 of Scalesia atractyloides. Classification (NCBI taxonomy): domain Eukaryota; kingdom Viridiplantae; phylum Streptophyta; class Magnoliopsida; order Asterales; family Asteraceae; genus Scalesia; species Scalesia atractyloides. The sequence continues at coordinate 7,953,649 of CAMTDV010000001.1, forward strand.
TTAATATCTATAATAATGACACAATGATCATTTAAATGAAAATTAAAATAATTTGGACGAACAGTGCTTCCAGTCAAACACGTTTCGACATGCACCTAACATTACAGTTTTTGACCCGAGAAGGCAAGCATGTGCTGACCCGTTACCCAAAACCCAACCCATTTTTGCCACGTGTACACAGAATCATGAGTCTTACATTTGGTGAATTACGACGAGTGGTGGCGGTCACCAAAGTAATACCCCCTGTATTATCATAAACTGGTGGTTTCCACTCTGCAAGAACTGCATAATACAAGAAAAGCTAATATACTTATGTTATCCAAATCTGTGAAAGAATTATAAAAACTGTAATTTATCTTATGGATCTGCATTTTGTTATTAATTACTTTTAACATACCTATTAAGGTGCATCCATAAAGATTAAAACCCGGGCTCATCCCTGAAGTAACCTGCAGTTATATTTATAACATTTCATAGCAAAATTTATTCTAGTGAGCTATATATACTTTTAATACAATGTACATAAATAATAATAATAATAAATTGTAATTAAGTGTTTAATATAATGAATGTGTAAATAATAAACTCTTAATACAAATACATTTATATATTTCAGAATTTGAACTATGAATTATGATAAAGGTAAACTTTTATATGAATAAACAAATTTAATAAACTGTATATAAATATTATATATATATATATATATATATTACATAAAGGTATCAAAAAGTTTAGAAGAAATTATTTTGTTTTAAAATGTTGCAAGAGTAGGGTAACTAAAGAATAACCTTTTTGCCACGTGTCAAACTTAAACGAATATGTGAATTGTTAAACATCCCATTTCTAATTAGTGTCTTGAATATGGCATCCTTAACCTGGAATAACATGGAAATTAAATAGTGAGCAATTAATAAGTTAAATGAAACAAACTGGACAGTAAAGAATATAAAGTTATTTTAAAGAAAATAAAAACCAGTCTAATTAGCTTTAGCTTGAAAACAGGATCTCACATAATCACGAGTTGGTACATTGTTGAACGCAAGAGCTTTTGCCGAGTCAAATAACCTGACACACACAGTCAGCATAATCCATAATCAGTCAACAGGCTAATGAGTCAAATGAGTAAAACAAAAAACAGGTTTAGCTAAAAACAGAATGGTCAAATGGGTCTAAAGCCATCCAAAGTGAAATATTAATGTTCAAAATATCATATTACCATTGAAGTAATATTAATTTTAGAGTAAAGTACATGGATGGTCCCTATGGTTAACCAAAATTATGGATCTGGTCCCTAGCTTTTCAAAACTACACGGATGGTCCTTGTGGTTTGCACTTTGTAACACATTTAGTCCCCAGCTAACAAATCTAAAGGTTTCAACATGTCCAAGTTATGAACTAAATGCGTTACAAAGTGCTAACCACGAGCCCATCCATGTACTTTTGGCAAAAGTTGGGAACTAAATGCTTTACAAAGTGCAAACCACAGGGACCATCCATGTACTTTTGGCAATAGTTGGGGACTAAATGCGTTACAAAGTGCAAACCACAGGGACCATCCGTGTACTTTTGGAAAGATAGGGACCAAATCCAAAATTTTGGCCAACCACAAGGATCATTCGTGTACTTTACACTTATTGTATTTAGTTGCTGACCTGTCTAAATGCTCTTCAAGCTTAAAAACTTTCCCGTTATAAATTCTAAGTCCTTCCCATACCGAGTCACCACCTTGGACAACCGAGTCAAATACCGAAACCTTTAAAATCACAAAAATAAGAATACAAAAGCAATACACATCATTAGCTAAAAAATATTATAATTTTATATTTATACAAAACAAAGTCATTATAAGCTTGTGTTATGGGCGTACTGTTGCACTGTCACGCGGTAAAAGTTCATCACCAACCCATACAAGAATCTTTTCGTTAGCGGGAACAGGAAGAGATGGCTTTAAGAGGTTGGGATATCGTTTTTGTCTTGCGTGACACCTAAGCATGTTATAAAATGGTAAACTTTGCTCCAGCAGCTCGTAAAGTGATCGTGGAAAAGCCTAAAATGGGAAAAGAAAATAATACGAGATTCAGAAAGAATATACGCGTACAAATATACATACATTTACATATGTGTGCGTGTAAATGGGTCAATTTGGGTTATGGTTTATCGCTAGCTAGTCAAGCGGAAAAATTCACAAAAATATAATAGAGTAAACTACATGGATGGTCCCTGTGGTTTACCAAAATTTTGGATTTAGTCCCTCGCTTTCCAGAAGTATACAGATGGTTCTATGGTTTGCAATTTCTAAGTGTAAGGCATTTAGTCCCCAACTTTTTTCAAAAGTACATGGATGGTCCTTGTGGTTTGCACTTTTGGAAAGTAAATGCGTTACAAAGTGCAAACCATTGGGACCATCTGTGTACTTTTGGAAAGCTAGGGACCAAATCCAAAATTTTGGTAAACCACAGGGACCAACCGTGTACTTTACTCAATATAATAATTGGAAACAGGTCAAATAGTTTTGAATGGGTCAATAGGTCAAAAGTCTCCAAAGTGTATGTTTAACCTATACATAATATTCAAAAAGCCATACACCATATTACTACGGAAACATTATACTTTTTGTAAGCGTATTTGGTACACGGATTATGAATAAAAAAAACTAAAAACGATACATGAAAAGTGTTTTAGGTCAAACGGGCCCGCTTGTTTTGACACACCAACATACCAAAAAATAGTATTTTTACCAACAACGTAAGCATGAGTTACATACGGGGGATAATTTACTGCTCGTGAAAAGCTTGTAGATTTGTGCACACTTTTGTACCACCATGGAGCCCAAATACCATCAACAGATTTTGGACCGGCTTCCCATCTGTATAAATATATGTAAACCAGACATAAATAATAAAAACGTAGATATTTAATTTAAAAAAGCCATCTCTATGACATTATAAAGTAAAGTTGAACACTCCTTGTAAGATAAATTAACATGAAAAATGCAACTTTTATAATTTATACGTGAGTAAAGTATACGGATGGTCCCTGCTGTTAATCAACAATTTTGGATTTGGTCCCTGGCTTTTCAAAAGTACACGGATGGTCCCTATGGTTTACACTTTGTAACGAATTTAGTCCCCAGCTAACAAACTTAAAGCTTACAATAGGTCCAAGTTAGGGGCTAAATGTGTTACAAAGTGTAAACCACAAGGACCATCCATGATTCCATGCACTTTTGGCAAAAGTTGGGAATTAAATACATCACAAAATGCAAACCACAGGGACCATTCGTGTACTTTTGGAAAACTAGGGACTGAATCCAAAATTTGGTCAACCACAGGGACCATCCGTGTACTTTACTCTTTATATGTGGATATATAAAATATTTTAACAAGTGACAGCTAATCGATAACACATTTGACATACTTGAGCATTGAAGCCTGAAATGGAATGTCAAGATCTTCACAAAGACCACGTAAAGCAACCTACAAACAAAGTAAAACCGTAAACATATAATAAAAGAAAAAGTTGTCCATGAATATCATGAAAACAAACAACTAACATAACATAACATAACAAAAAGATTATAACTTAATGACCTCAGGGTCTTCTTGAAGTTCGGCGGCGTCGATAATAGGAGGGCGGTTTCCCGCTGCGCATAATTCACTATATATAGAAACCAGGTCTCCTAACCCTAGTTCATGAAAGGATGAGGGGACAACCTTCTCGAAAGATTGCTGGTAAAAAACAAATTTAATAAATTAGTATAAAATTTGAAGTTAAAAAATTAACTGAACTTCAAAGAAAGAAAAAATACCAATATATGAAGGGGATTTCGAATCAGTATAAAGTGTTTTCCTTTCTTTAGCAACTCGTCACTTAAACCAGGCAGACGTTGTTTTGATATATGCTGTAAATTCAATGTCATGAGCTCATGAAGATAGAAAATGAAAGTATTCATGCATCAAACATCAAATAAAAGTGAAAAATCTAAAATAAAAAAAAAACATTGTGTGTAAAATTTGAGTCTATAATAACGTACCTTACAATATCGATACTTTTTTCCTCCGGGTCCATATATGATGTTGTTCACAACTTTATTTCCATCAGACTCCTACGCGTTTTAAAAATAAATAATTATTATTAGCAGCAATTATACAACCAAAAGTTGATTACTTGATTATAAGCCGATTTCCATGTATCGTGTAGTATCTAGTGTGCTTTGAGAAATTTCGAACAATTTAACCACATTAAGCACAATATTATCCATACAGGACATTTACTTACCATTTTTGAAAGAAGGTCTTCTCTATATGGTCTATCAACCCCTGTTACCTTTAGATGATGTGCATATAAAGGTTCATCAAGCACTTCTGTATCATCCCTCTGAAGAATAAGAGACATACAGAAATTTGCTAAATACTGGAAATTGAAAAAATAAATATTGAATGCCAAGAAAATAGTTTTATTGTAGAATATCATCAATTTATCATAATTACATTACATGAAAAGTTGTATGCAAATTAAGTTTCAATTAATCATAATAACTGTGGTCATAATGTCACTGGTTTGTAATTATTAAAAATATAACAATTACAGTAACTAAATCAGTCGTCTAGAGCATAAACGACACATACAGACCAGTATCACTATATGACATGTACATCCTGCTTTATAAGAACTTCGGAAAAAGGCTAAAGTTTTATAAAATTTATAATCATAGTGAATATGGTAGGGTTAACTCACAAAACAAAACAAAAAAAAATTGAGACCAACAAGAAAAGATTATCTACTAATTTACAATTTGTCCACAGACAGTTAGATAAATTCATGGTTAATCTTGTTTCAGCTCCACCATGATTTGCATACCATGACATCAATAACCAGGCCCACAAGTACATCAACAATCAACAATCAACATTTAAAAGCCATGTTTTCCCAAGAAACCGGGTCTGATTGATTTACTTATTAGTCCCAAAATGATATTAGTAGTTAAAAAATTCCCACAAAAAATTTATTTAGAATTACAAATTTAGTGTAAAATATGCCTGTTTACATGCCACTTGTTTGTAATAGGTTGTTTTGGCATGATACATAAAACTAAAAAAATTCACTTTCAAATGTTGTAAAACTTTGTGTTCAGAAGTTGTTCAATATTGTATCTCATCTCATTTATAATGGAAACTATTTATTATGATTTAAGACGTTTCATACTGGGTCACAATCTTTTCCCAATGAAAAAAATCATTTGCCAATGGCCTAGTGGCACCAGGTCTTTATCCCCACCAAACTGGTGCGGACTCAAGTATGGGACTTGTCACACCTTTGTTGTATGGGCAACAAATTTGGTGTTTATATACCAAATGGGCTCTCTCACCCATCCGACTAGTCTTTTGGGTTAAGTTCTCCTGTTTGGGCTTTAACATTGGTATCAGACTCAAACTCGAAGTGGTGGCCCACCCCTTTGCCTTTGGGACTTGCCATTACAATGGCGGAAGCACCATTAGCGCCCTATCTCAATTTCCCGTAATGGAATAACAACAAATAACTAAAATCATGGTGGTGACATGCAGGCAATGGCGCCTCTACTACACCTAGTCTCGTTCTCATGAAAAGTTCAATTTCCTGTTCCTCAACACTTAAAATCTAGAAGAAGCCCAAATCACTATCATCAACTAGACTCTAAATTGACGAACAAATACCTAAAACTTTAAACTCTAATCGTTGATTTACACTATAAAAAATTACTTAGAATCACAAATTTAGTGTGAAATTTTAGCCAAAAAAACACAATGGCTTATATTGACGTAATTTAACTCGAAAATATTTATAAATGTTACAAAACTTTGTGTTTAGAACTTTTTCAATGTTGTATACTATTTATTTTGATGTAAAACAATTTATATTGGGTCAATCTTTTCCAAATGAAAAATAAAATCACTTCGGTGTAAAATTAAATATTTGTTAACGGATTGTCCTTGGAAAAAAAAATAATCAATTATAGAGATTCAGTAAAAACAACTTCTCATGTTTATAGCTTTATCATCATTAAATATTAAAAACTGATTATTAAATTGGAAAAAAAAACTACAAAGTCACAATAATCATTTCAAAAGAACCCCCAAAATCATATAGAACATTCACTATCAAGATAAAATATATGCTCTCAATCTGCAACCAAATCCATTCAAGTCCACCAGATTCTCTCTCATTTTCATCAAAAGTTCAATTATCAGTTAGTCAACACTTAAAACCTCAAATCACTATCATCAACCAGACAATAAATTGACCCACAAACACCTAAAATCCTAAACATCAACACTGATTTCTACCCAAAAAAATCGTTAAATTCAAACTCCATCTCAACTGGATAATCAAAAGGCAAACTTTAATCTAAAAAAATCTGGATAAAATCATAAAATGAAGATGAATTGCCTGCGCAAAAGAGTACATGAGGCTGGTGCTTAACGATCTCGGAGCAGACCATGAATGAATCACCTCTGTTTCTATTTCTGAACCCATTTTTAACTCCGAATTTGCAGTTGCAGAGTCTGTATCTTCTTCTACAGGTGCTTAAAAATTAGTTTGGATAAAGAACGGTTGCTTGAAGTGTACATATGATGGTGTGTCAACGATTATCTGAGACTGTTTCGTAGAATTGTGTTTGTTTACTCAACTTGCAAATATAGCGTAATTAAAACGAAAGTGGTGTCCATTATAACTTGGTAGCTGGTTTTTAGAATAAACAATTAAGTTCATCTTGTCCTTTTGTTTATTGATTATCATCGGAGTTTGCGATAAGTTTAGATCGTCTTATATATTTAAAATATATAATTTACTTTGAAAAACGTATTAAATAGTAAACTCTTAAGAGTATTTACATCTCTTTCGTCAAATTACTCTATAATTACACTAAAAATCATTTTGTTTTTTTCTTTTTTTTTTCGATTAAATGATATTTTGTATAATTTTATATGTTTTCTCTTTTTTTCTCTCACAATCATTTTTTAAATATATTAAAAAATTATAGAGCGTGAACAATATCTCTCAAATATACAAATACATATTAATATTTTCTCTCTTATTCACTTATAACCACTTTTATATAATATAAAAATCACTCTCACATAATACAAATGAAGAAATGTGAATGCTCTAAGATTAAGGAGTTACTCCTTTTAAAATCACAATACTATAATACCATGTATTTAAAATCAAAATACTATATATACCATGTATGATAAAAAAAAAATATTAAACATCTATACTTAATAAATAAATAGTTGTCTAATTTTTTTCCTGATTCTCCTTTTTTTATCTTTTTGTGTTGTTGTAATAAACATAATATACTAAACATCGTTTTATAACTCTTAAAATTCCATTACTAACTATTAAATATTGTATTTATTTAACACTTGTAATAGATATGTTTCTAACATAATATATTAGAATATAATAAATAAAATATTTTTGTTATATCTATACAATATATAATGCATAACACAAGCCATTTTAAGATGCACAAAGGTTAAGAACGTTTTTTTTTTTTTTGTTTTAATGAATAAAGTACAATCTAAAATAGGGTAAATTACTATTTTAAATACTAATTACACGTTAATCATTTCATCTTAATTACACTTTAATCCATTCATCTTGATTACACTTTAATTTCTTCGTCTTTAACCAAATTATAGATAATTATTATTTAGTAGTTACATTGTATCCTTTATAAAAAACTAACTACCCTTATGATTTTTAAACGGTCCTAACTTTTTTCTACGTTAATATTTTTTTTTTAAATTACACCATAGAAACAAGTATTTCCTTCTCTTTTATTTAAGTATAGTATTGGTATAGTTTTTGTAATACCCAACCTTAATTAATTAAAAATTTTATCAAATTGTTTGCATTTATATATATAATGAAATACACGTCCATACATAATTTCAGGTTTCACAAAAGTTCATAAGTATTTCAAAACATTTTATCATATTGACATAGTTTGATTTGATAAACGATTTAAATAAAACACGGAAGCTTGATCTTTGATTATGTTCAGTTCTTTACTAAGCTTGATCTTCATCGGTATCTTCATACCTATATCAAAAATTATCTTAAACGTTAGTTGTAAGAAGCATAGAACGTATCCTATTATGCCCGAATGGCAAAATAAAATAAACAAAGAAAATACTTAGGTAGCCCATCGTAAGTTACAGCGTGTGTGTCGTAGCTTACGGCACTCCCTTTCTGCTCGATTCAGTCATCCCCAGCCATAAGTTACGGCTGGGATGCGTAGCTTATAGCGCAGCATGGCTGCAGACTTTCAAGTTTGCCCTTCGTTGTAAAAATTGTGTAACTTCTCATGTATGCATCCGTTTTGCTTTAAATTTGTTTCTAAATGACCGAAAAACAATTGCTCACATTTTTTACTCATAATCCTTGACTCGAATTCATAACTCTTACGCTTTACACTATCGGTTCACGAATTATGCGTTCAATTATTCGACCCATTTTTACATTTAAGCTATATTATCCATATCTTATGGAAAAGATTAATCCTTTATAATCTTATCCCTTCCCCGGGCTTACTAAGCTTGCATTTTACACTCCCGTTACATGGTTTGCGTTCTTACTATTTTGACCCGTTTGGTTAACTTTAACCAAACATAAACTTTACTTTTGTTTACTTTAAGGAATTCACATCCTCTATATTTTAACCCATTTCTTGGGTTCATCAATTACAACCCGCGTTCCCATTACTCGGTTTACGCTTTTGTTCGCGTGAAATCCATCAATTATGAACTAACCAAACTTATCATTATTCTTTATTTTGACCCGTTTGGTTGTTTGTGTGAAATCCATCACTTATAAACAAACTAAACTTATCATCATTCTTTGTTTTGACTCGTTTGGTTGTCTGTGTGAAATCCATCACTTATAAACAAACCAAACTTATCATTATTCTTTGTTTTGACCCGTTTGGTTGTTTATGTTAAATTCATCACGTATAAACAAACCAAACTTATCATTATTTTTTATTTTGACCTCTTTGGTTATTTGTGTGAAATCCATCACTTTTGAACTACCCAATCTTACTATTATTCTTTATTTTCTCATCCAACATACATCAATAACAAAAATTATTTATTAAAATACTACCAAACATAAATCCACGTATCTTAAAGCTTTCCTGTGTGTCCGCCCTAGCTTGGCCACTTGATGCTTCACCCAAATTGCCTATAGAGTTCAATCCGATTTATCATTTAGAACCCATAGTACAGTTTCCGATTCACAAAATTGTGAGTATTCAATTACAAGATTCATGTTATGATTCTTCTATATCTTTCAACAAATTCATATTCGCTTAGTCATTATATCAAATACCTTGTGGGTATGGATTTTTACACCAAGTTATTAAGTATTCACTTCAAAAATTATCCATGTTTTTCATACGTTATCAAACCAATATGACTAGTACATTCGATTAACGTCTAAGGCTCACTATATTAACATTAAGTGCGTCAAATTCATCATCTAAATTCATGGGTTCTACACATTAACCATAACCCTCTTGCATACTTATGGTAATTCATTCAAAACCCCAAATCATAGCATTTGATTTACAAAATTCACTTAGGCTTTGTTCATAAGCATATGTATATCTCAAATCTTACCCCAAATTTCATAATTCCATTCATAGATTGATATCATCGAAATTCTTCTACACCCATAATATCATCAAACTACCATTTTTGGCATACCTTATGATTAGACAATGTAGGACATTCAAAATCACTAAACATGCATCAAGGACACCTCTAATTTTGGTTGGATTAGGGAAATTTTTGGTGATTTTAATGAACACAAGTTCACCCCATCTCTCTATCTCTGTACACGCACACATAGACGCCTATGTGTGTGTTGTGTGTGAATTTTTCTTTTTATCATGTTTAGTTTCTATTTTCCCATTTTTGGTCCCCCAAGTTTGTTTCACTCAACAATAAATCAATACCATCCATATTTTCTTTTATAAATTTACGAGTTACTAACTAGGTTAGTTACTCCTAGTTATTCTACTTTAAATGATAATATAACATATACTTATTCATATATTTTGATATTTTTTAGGTGTTACAAGTTCATCCCCCTTAAAAGGGTTTTGTCCCTGAAACATGTATACGTACCAAAAAGAGAAGGGTATAGCCTTTTCATTTCTTCTTCGGACTCCCAAGTGGTGTTCAATCCCTTCCGATATTGAATGTTCCCATCTCACCTTCACTTGGTCAATCTCCTTATTTCTTAAGACTTTGACCTTTCGGTCAAGAATTGAAATAGGCTTTGCCACATAATTGAGTTTATCGTCCACTTCTATGTGATCATAACAAACATAGGCCGTTTTATCGGCCAAACATTTTCGAATATGCGAGATGTGAGATGTGGAACGTGTTGTGTATTCCGTCATCTAACCGAATAAACCGAACCGATTAATCAAAGACTATTGGTTAATAAAATAGGCTAATCGATGACTTCGGTTTTGGCTAGGATAATAACCGAACCAACTGAACAATGCACACCCTGAAAGTGTAGGTGTGACGTGAGCGAGGGTGTGTATAAATTTTAGACATATTTTAAGTACTTTTTAGTTGTTTATTTAAGTTCTATATTTATAAAACACGATATAACACCATCACTCTCTACAACACGCTAAGGCAAGTGCACCCATCGTTGGTGTAGTATAGTGACGGTAAGATACTGATGTCGTCCAAGGACACGAGAGCTTTTAATATCGTATTATCGTCAACATCTAATCAACTCAACTTTGAGGAAAGATTTTTAGTAAGTAAACTAAAGAAATAAATTAAAGTAGTTAAAAAAACAAATAAACAAGATAGAATCACTTGGTTCCCACTCGCTATTTATGTATCATTTGATGATTTTCGCACTTTGGGTTTTTTAAGAGATTATCTTGGTTAAAGAGGCGTGTCCATCTTTTAGATGCAACTGTGACGCTTCGTATTTTCATATTTCCCATATTTAGAAAGCCTATTTGTATTGCTATTTTTAGAAACTTGTAGTCGTATTATACTCATCTTCATTTCCAACTTGAAACTCGAGACCTTGATCATAATGAAAATTCCTACTTTATACATACTCGTTATACATATAATCAATCATTCAAATACCTATTTTCATGCAAGCCAACACTTATTATACACGCAATACTCTTACGTTGCAACTTTATACTTGAAATACTCGAAAACCGGCTAAAATACGCAAAAATAGCCCCGAACCAACCTATTCGTGCAAGCTGAACCCACTTCGCACGAAGTGAACCCACTTTTCCCGAAGTGGAGCTGGCACTAACATGTTCTTATAAATACCAGCTCATTTCACAACTTCAATCTTTCCGAATTTTCTCACTTCTACCCCCAAACACACGAAATCTTGGTAGATTGATCTCAGATTGTTCTAAGTGAGTTTAACTCCCTATTACCTTGTGTTTTTATAATTCTTCTCCTCTTTTTATTTTACACCAAGTGTAGGAGTTGATCAAGTTCATCTTCCTTAATAGGATTGAACTTGTGTTCCAACAAGTGTGAGAACGTTGGGAGCCTTGGCTACCCAAATTAAGTTCCACATCCCATTTGGACATATTTTATTTCTGTAATTCATGACTAACAAGGTTTATCAACTTTGTTGATAAACTTGTGCTTTGGTGAATCATATAACGAGGTATTTGTACCCCCATGCTTGACATTCGTAACATAATTGTTAGACTTTGGACGTAACAAAATACCATAAAATACCTACTTTCTCATTTAGTCAAGTTCCTGATAATTGTTATGAGCTAGAAATAAATTGCCTCGTCCCTAAATCTCGTTCAACAGAACTCATTATCAAAACGGGAGCTAAAACGAGCAAAAATTACAAGAAACAATCCCTTCGCACGAAGTGATCAGTTACTTTGCACGAAGTGGACATTCACTTCACATGAAATGAATGATCACTTCGCACGAAGTGGTCACCCTGTATGAAGTGGCATCTGTTTCCCATTTACCTTTCGTACCTTCGATCTTCGAATCTGCAATCTCCGCCAAATTAGAATACCCACACAAGTCTGTCCCCCCATATTGAATAATCACGATGTCCTACTCCCTAACCTAACGACTCGCGGATTGCTAGGAAATCTTTGCAAAACCTTGGGTATACATGATCCCTTTTCATTTTAACACTTTTTGGTGCAATATATACACTATACAAAAACTCCACACAACACACTTATACGCGACACTTTATACATGCAATTGAATCCAACTTACATGCTTACAGATTATACTTTAGGAATACATACATGCTAGAAACTTACGTGTATAGTGCTTTGTCATTAACTTCGTACAGCCTCCTTTAACATGTAAAGCGTTATAGGAGTAACGCACCGCCCGTATTCTTGAGGTCATGTTAAGTTATACACATACGGTCCTATTGTTGCTACAATAAGATTACGCTAGCGGAAATCTTTGGGTTACAATTGCATGCTAGATATGTATATTATGTCATAATATACGTTATTGCCATATGGATTTCGTTAAACTCTTTTATACTTATAGTACACTTAAACTTTTATGCTCGCCAATACTTTATGTGTTGACATGTTACTTTACTATATATTGCTGGATGGTGTTCGTGACGCATTGAAAATAATCTAGTAGAAAGGACCAGAAACGTACCAAACTTTAATTCTTGTTTATAGATTAGTCATACGATACTAGTTGTACTTATTTTGTTTCAAATTTGTTGTAATTCTATTTCAAAAAATGTACTTGATGTTAGCAACGAAATGAAATTTGTTTATTATATACTTGTCACATTTAGTGTTATGAAGTCTCGAGCAATCTACTTACATTCGCCCCGATAATTCCGCCATCGGTTGGGGTGTAACAGCAACGCTACCCTCGGCCATAATGGTCTGAGTCAGCAGGGATATAGTCTCGCGAAGCCGGAATATTGAAAGATAATTAAGTAAGTTATTAATGCAAAACGTGGCATGTCCCTCTTTTGGAGGCAACGCTACCCCCGGCCATATTGGTCTAAGTCAGCAGTGATACAGTCCCGCAAGGTCGGTTTAAAGTTTTAATAGTAATTTATTTATAAGGGATTCAAGCCGTTCTTATTTCCCCTGATTTGATGCTATCTGCCTTAAAGGAAGTCCTAATAAAATTGAATCAAGTCTTTGCAGGACCTATACACTAAACGAGGCAAAAACTTTACCCATACCACCCTTCTAACCCCCTTCCTGGCAGTTAACGCACTAGTTATTAAAGTCATTTATACATACCCAATTAAAAAGTTAACTAAAGCTTAGAAAGCAAAAGTAATACCTAAATAACTTGTCTTCACCAAGTGATGTAAGAGATTAGCCAAGCATGGCCATCGTTTGACAGAGACTCTTATGATCAATCTTGGATCCTGAGACTACTACACACTCTAAACTCTAATGATTGTGGTAAATGATGGTGGTGGAGTGGTGGCAAGTGTGAGAGAAATGGTTTGCCAAGGGATGAGTTGGCATGGAACCAAGCACCCCTATTTATAGCGGGAAACAGAAGCATCACACGGCCCCGTGCCTAGTGGGTACGACCCCGTGTCTTCCATCTTCTCTGTCTTCATTTAATAAGCTTGTCAGTTCAAATGCTTACACGGCCCCGTGTGTCAACGGCACGGCCTCGCGACCATTGTACTTGTTGTACTATCCAAGATTTGCATATCTTGAAATTAACCATGGCCCGTATCCAAGGGACACGGTCCCGTGTCTCTTGTCTGCTTCTATTTGTCTTCTTCCTTCCGGAATCTTGAGTGTAGCACAGCCCTGTAAGTCCATGAAATTGAGTAGGTTTATGCTTGTCTTTATCAAACACAATTATAGGTTATTGGACTTAGTTTTCTAGTGGGCTTGGGTTAGGCCATGCGGGTCGAGCTATTAGTGGACCCTATATAATGTTATGTTTAGTTCATTATTAGGATTAAGCTTTGGTAAGATATTAGAGAGAGCTAGAGAGCCGAGTTAGGTTATTGATTGTTTTGAAAACCTTGTATGCGTATACCATACAACTCATGAAGTTGTGTGCACTTTTGATCTAATACAATCGACTTCATCTTCTTGCTTCTACACTTTTCATAGTTTTTCGCACTTTAATTAGTGTACTGTGATATCCGATTGAAGTTCTTGGACTTACATTTGGTATCAGAGCCTAAGAAGTCTTTCGAAAGGCTCGGTTTGTCATCGGATATTGCTTGAAGATTTGAAGAAACAGAAAAAGTTGAATCTTGTTCTTTTGTTTTTGTTTTATATATATTGTTCGACTGATCTTTTCTGTGTTTTCAGTGTGTTAGCAGGTTTTTGTGTTTTGAGAATTGACCAAAGTTTATTTGAAACCAAGAAATTTTCATTCAAATAGTTATAAAAATCAAAATTTCAGAATTTTATTTAAAAAATTCATAAAATTCTTGAAGATTTTCATTTAAAAATTTGGGTTTTGATCCGTTTTGGAGATATTGTCAAAGTGTTTGAAGGTAGTTCGGGAATATATATGTAAAGCGATCAATTGAAATTTTGATTTTGATCTCCTAAGATCTCGACAGTTTGTTACATTGAATTGATTTTGGTTTCCAAAATTGTTTTGGAGTGTACGGGGTTAATTGTGCGGACAAGTGTGCAACCTCTAGTGTACGAGATTGATTGTGTGGGGAAGTGTGCGGCTTGTTGGTTTACTGTAGACTCATATTTGGTGTACGAGCCCAATATCAAAGTGTGCGGCCCAAGTATTGTAGTGTGCGGTCCAATAAGAATGTGTGCGGCTTATAAATAGGTGTGTTCTTCCTTAATAACTCAAGTTCATTGTTTTTGGGCTCAACTAAGTGTGCGGCCCAAAACCTGAGAGCGTGCAACCCAACTCCTAAACGGTGTGCAGTCCAGTTGAGTAGTGTGTGACTTAAAGGAAAGTGTATGATCATTTGATTTGTGAAATTGTTTGAACTGCTTAAACTTAGGACTATGCGACCTAAGCTGGACTTGCTAATATTTTGGACTGTGTGACCTAATTAGAATCATTTGACTATTGAACTGTGGGACCCATAATAACCACTGAAAAAATAAAACTATTAAATTTAAATTGCTATTAATTGTTGCTAATAGTTTGTCTTTTCAGCAATGGAATCCACTAACTAAGTGTCATTGAGTTAAAAAGTGGTCAAGAATCAGGCTTTGGACAATGGCATTAGAACGAACAACAAGATTCCCAGACTGCATTTGGTAGCTTCTTTCTCTAAATGGAAATTTCGTTTTTCTCAATACCTGAAAATGAAAGACCCTATATCCTGGAGATCGATTTGAAGAGGACCAGCGGTTATCACCTATGTGTTAGATGAAAAGAAGGTACAACTGTTGTAAAACCCTTATCATCTTATAGTGATGAAGATTATGAAAAGGTCGAAATCAATGATAAAGCGTTGGCTATGTTGCACACTGCATTGGTTCCAAAAATTGATATTGGGTTTCGTAAAGCGAAATCTACCAAAGAACTATGGGTATCCTTGTTGGCCTTGTATGAAGGAAACGAAGAGATGAAAGAGAGCAAGAGGGAAATGTTAACTCAAAGGTTCAACATGTTTAATCACTTTCCTAGAGAAACTCTAGAAAATCAAACTCCAAGGTTCATTGCTTTGATCAGCGAAATGAGAACGCATGATATGATGCTCGAAAACTTAGTTGTAAACAAAAAGTTATTGAATGCTCTTCAAAGGAACTGGGACACAGATGTCACACTGATTAAGAGAACCAAGGATCTAACCCGTATGAGTCTTGCAGAATTGATTTCTCTGCTCAAGTCATATGATATGGACGACAAGCAAAGATTATACAATCATACCTCGAGCTACAATAGTGCTAGAGTTTCAAATAAGTAGCACACCTTGGTTTCACAGCAAGGGGCTAGGTCATTTCAAATGTTTCCTTCCAGTGTTCCCAATTACACCAACACTTCAGCATCTGTCATGTTTCCTGCGATTTTTTCCACCTACCCTAGTTACTCGGGTTACGCGTCTGCCACCCCTGTTCAACAAGTGAACCTGGTTCAATCTGCACCAACTCATGCTACATCCAGTGCTGCTTCAAACTTCACTCCTTCCTTTATGGTTTCTAAGGAAGTTGAAGACCATATGGCATTCATGGTGGGGGTTATGAATTGTTATAATGCTTTCGTTACTGGCAAGCTTACTGCCAATCACATCGGGGCAGATGAGCTACATGAAGTCCATCCTGATGACATTGAAGAAATGGACATCACATGGCAAATGGCCATGGCTGTGTTTCGTGCCAAGAAGTTCGTCAAGAGAACCGGGAGAAACAGTTGGGAAGCAACAAACAAAGAGCTTGGATGGAATAAATCTAAGCTCAGATGTTTCAACAGCTACGAGGCAGGGCATTTTGCTCGTGAATGCCGACAACCAAGAAGAGAGAGATCAGACTCAAATGTTATCGTCACTGTAAGCTCAACATCAAGACCAACACCTAATGTTGTCTCTACTTCAAATGTGGCCATCACTCGCCCAGCTAACAGCTCTTCTTCAAATACATATGCTAGAAACCAAAACATTGCCTCTGGATCAACTCTAGTTGCAAACCCAGGCAATGCTCTGTTGGCTCAAGAAGGGGGAAATTTGATTGGTCAAATCAGATGGCTGATCTAATGTGTTTCATACTCTCATGGCTCAGATGAATGACTTTACACCTTCTGCTACTAAGGTATGTGTAGATAATATTTGTTGTACTAATGCTTATAGGGATACAGTTAGTGATTACAAAGAGCAGACTGACTCACTCATTATGCAACTGCAATTATCTATATCTGATTTATATCAGATTAAAAAGAAAATTAATGGATACAAGGATATGGTGGAGGCGCAAAAGTGTGATATCTGACAGTTGCAAGATGATCTAAGCCAAGAAAAATGTAGGCATCTCCATTTCAAAGAATTATTAGAGAAGTTAACTGTTGAACTTGATAATCTAAAATCAACACTTGAAAATACAAAATTTAATTTTTAAAAGTTTGATGTGTTAAGTGAAAAGGTTGAGAAAATGATAAACCAACAGTTAAAATATAGAAAAAAGGAAGTTAGGAATAAAGGATTAGGATTTGTATACTTCCTCCACCATACAATCACAATTACACCTTTGTTCCCATGACTAAGGATGAGATAGCCAACATGCCTGACATGGAATATGGGCGATCAAGTGATGTAAAGGTTGAACCAGTCAAGCCCAAGAAAGTTAAAATCACAAGACCCGTAAAACTGAAATTAAATTAGAAAAACAGGCCTTTGATAAAACATTCATAAAACCTGCTTATGCTTTGAGACATACTGAGACTCTAAGTTTTGAGATAAATGCCATTGTTGATAAGCATTTTCAAGTATTAGATAATATTGATTCAACAATTCTCAAAAATCATCTGAACTACAAAATCAAAGAGTCTCAAAACAAATCAACATACTCTAAGTTTGCTATGATGAATGTCTTTGCTAAATTCATTAAAGAGTTTGAGTCTACCAAACAAATTGAATCAACTATTTCGTTTTATTCTTCATGTGACTCCTCAGGAACAACTAATTGTGAAAACTCATAATTAGTTGAATCTGCCGAGTCTAGTAATGAATCATCTGAAGAAGTTGAATCAGAAAAGACGAAAGTAGAATCTGAATCATCAACAAAAGCCTCAATTTAGCCACAAATTATTATTGATTCTGAAACTGCTGAGCAAACGGTGCCAGTCGAAACAGAGAGTATTGCTCCGGATTCCACTGACATTGCTTGTGAGAAAATTAACGTTACTAACCCGGATACTTCCCATGCAAAAGAAGTAATTGTTGAAGATTGGATAGATGATGATCAGGATGATGGTGTTGAATTGCATGATTTAAAAATAAAATTCAGAAAATAATCGTTTAGTTTCTGAAAAGTCAAAAAATATTTCAAATTATCATGATGCTTTGAATTGTTGGGCGCTGTTTTTAAGAGCGATGAATGTTTAAACACTTGCTTTGATTCAGTTTCTGATTGCTTGAATTCAATTGTTTTGCCAAATAAATTTGATGTGTCTAAGAATTTGTTGGTAAAACAAACTAAACAGGGTGGAGAAACAAAGTATATCTCACCTAAATCAAGGTTGAAAAATGTGTGTGATGATCATCTAGATACTAAACTTTCGAAAACACAAGAGGTAAATAAGCAATGTAGAAATCAAAGTAAGTCTGTTTTATCAAGATCTCGGGATCCACATGATGGAGAGTGTGAAACCCGGGTGTTAAGTGTGTTATAATACATGTCTTATTGCGTTTTAAGCGAATATGCACGGTGAATGTGTTAACTATGAGTTTTTATAGTTCCACAGGTTAATCGCGTAAACCGGTGAAGTTTGGAACGCTTAGTGATGGAATGGAACAAGCAAAGATGATAATCAAGACACTTCACACTGCTCGGGACTTGTTTAGATCGAAAAGATGGTTTGGATATGCGAGGAAAGAAAGAGTTTAAAGTCTAGGGACTATTGGGTAATTAAATGAAAGTTGAGATGCAGCTATACATGGAGCTATGGAATACGACGTAAGCTACGGTTGTTATACCATAGCTTACAGTTGAGATGGATCAGTCAAGGCATTAATAGCGACCAACCACCGTAACTTACGGTGGCTTGGCGTAACCTACAGTATGCGACATCAAATGAATCAGAATGGTTGGACCGTAGCTTATGGTATAAGGCCGTAGCTTACGGTCAGGCTTCTGGAAAACGCTGAAGTGTTTTTATTTGAACGTATTTAAGGGGATTGCAAACCCTAGTGAAGGAATCACTAGTTGGACGAATTTTGGAGCAACACACACTTTGATGGCCATTATTTCACCATCATGACATCATTATTCTCATCCAATCCAAGATCATGAAGTCAATCATCTCTCAAGCTTGTGAAGATCGTTTAACCGAGATGAGCGGCTAATCATCTAGTGGTTTCCTCCGGATGGAGGATTCTTGTAAGTTAATGGTATTATGTGTTTAAACTTATTCGTGAACACCGTGATCTAAGTATTCGATACTTTTCACATTTTGATTTGTTTAACCAGTTGTAACGATTGATTTTATTTAAACTTTGGTTCTGATTCATTCAATTCCCGAGAGTTCTAGTAATAGGGATATAGCTGATAGGGATTAGGGATGGTAATTTTGGTTGATTACTTATATGGTAACCTTCCGTTATTTTGCAACCGAAGTAAGTAGTCTTTAGGTAATCACAACTCGTTAATCAAGTTAAACAATTATGTCTATGTTATTTTCACGATTAAACACGTAATTAACTTCACTTTGAATCTAAAATCCAAAGGAACCATTGTTCTCTCCAACTATTTAGAAACTCGTTTTTTTTTCATAATTCTTAGTTTAATCAAACGCTCAAACAACCAATTTTACGTTTTTGTAATTAGGTTATAAATACTTTATCAATAAACACTTTCCACCATACTCCTCTGGATTCGATACCCTACTTACTCTAGCTATCTAGTTTATTTAGGTTTTTGCATGACACTTACGACAATCATCACCACACAGGTCGTCTAGTTCTGAAAAGGTTGATGGATCTCTAGCTAAGCCTCATGTGAAGCGTCAAATATGTTACACATGTGTCATTGCTGGTCACATTGCAAGAAATTGAAGCGTCAAAAGGGAACAACAAAGGAACTAACAGGGGAAGATTGAAAAATCTAAACCTGTTAAGAGTATGGATTTCAAGGTAAAAATCACTTGAGGTTTTCAAATTCAAAATCGCAAAATACACCAACTTTGAAACCTAAACAAGTTTTGAAGATTAATAGGTTGAAAAGCAAACTGTTTTGCAAAAGGCACCTAAGGAATTAGAAAAGACTAAACACATTTGGAAAGCAAAACAGAAAGCAGAAACATCAACAGTCCTTGAAACAAAAGGGACATGTGTCTAAAAGAAGTGTCTTATTTTGATACTTCAGGAAATCCCAGGACCACATTGTTCAACAAAAAGACAAAAATAGTTTCAGTATCGAACACTTCATCAATAAAAACTTTCCACCATTCTCTTTTGGATTCGATACACTACTTTTTTCTCCACATTGTTCAACAAAAAGACATTAAAATTTAAATTGTCATACAATACTTGAAGGAAAACACATTGTTCAACAAAAGAAATAACGACATAATATTTGATTAAATTTTAGAATTATGTCCAAGTCTTATGTGATAGCAATCTTGTTAACATCATCTCATGCTTTCCTTGAAAACATGTTAAAATAAAGATCAACAAAAGATTGACAAGTATACAACTTTTGATACATATAGCGTAAGTGTAAAAGAGTATAATCCACATGTCAAAGTGCTAATATGGCAATAGGTAACATACATGTACAAAAGGCAATATACAAACCTAAATCTAAGACATTGTGTGCATCATAACATAAAAGGTTATGTCAAGAATGTAAAGTTAACAATGACCACGGATCCGTAAGGATCAATCTAGGCGGTTTATCAATCCTATAACTATGTTAAGAGTGCCCCTTACAAGGTTAATGAATATGCATAGGAACAATTGTAAACAAGTATGTATCACATAAGACATATAGACTATTAAACATGTAAGTGGAAAGGTAATTGTATAAGCATGTGCAATTTGTAGTGTTTTGATATACGGACATGTTTACATCCAAAATAGTGTAAAAAGTAAAATTGGATAATGTGTACTCACGGTTTGGGAAATTAATCGAGAGGAAATCATGAACGAGTGTAAGGCTAAGATGAGCGAAGCGAAATCTAGCTTAAAAGGTTGAAACGTAAATGTGTAAGTGTAAGGGAAAAACAAAGATTAAACGAAAGGTAACATAAAAAAATTGAAAATGCAAAGGTAAAACAGGAGAAAAACCCCATAAAATGATTAACGAAAATGTTTATATATAGTGATTTAAATTATCATATAAATTATTATATGCAAAACTACTATGTATGAAATGGTATATAATATATAGATCATATAAGGATGTATTAAACGGCTAAAGTTCTAGTTTTATAAAGTATTAAAATATCTAGTTTAAGTTATTTAAATCTACGTTTTTATATAAATAGAAATATAATAAAATAAATAAATAAAATTCAGAAAAATGAATCTATAAATTTAGAACAAAAATTCTTATAATTTTAATATTTATTTACTGTCCAAATTGTTTATTACATTTTAATTGATTTATAATGGATTTTAAAGCAATAATAATGCTTAAAATGGAAAAAAAATTAATATAGAATGGTAAAATTACAGAAAATTCATAAAAAATAATAAAGGTAAATCTTCTCATAAATCTCATAAGAGTTCCACCATCACACGAAATCACCATCCATTTAGTACATGGGATTTCGGTTCGGTTTCGGGGAAAATACGCAAAAATGAAGGAATACTTACGACATATACATGCAAGTAGGTAGGTGGTGGGATTTGCATCCTAAACCACTATATATTCATACCTTAACAGAAAACATCCAAGTATTTAGTTAGTTTGGTTTCTTGGATTGGTTTTGGCGAATAGTCCCAAACGGGTCAAACAAATGCATGAACTTGTACAAAGGAATAAGAACATGAATGCAACATGTTAGTTCATGTATATACACTTCTAAAAGTCCCAACCATAACACAAGAACACTCAAACATGGTGTTTTGGTTTGGTAAAGGGATGGAAGTAATGCTAGAGTTAAATGGCATAATGGTCAAGAACATGCATAATTGTGAAGGAATTCGGTAAAGAAGCTTTAACCATTCTTGTTTATGGGTTAAACATAAGGTTTATGGTCTTGGATTCATGTTAAATACAAGCATAAACAATAACAAAACTGAAATGGAAGAAAGAAGCATAAACTTGGAAGTCAAACCTTTCAGTTTTAACTTTGAATGTTAAAAAAATGCATAATTTAGAGATGGTTTGAGTGTGAATTTGGAGTGTGTAAAGCAAAACGGGATGTTAGAAGTGTTGTATAAATAGGAAAAAATTCGGGTTAGGTTAGAGTTAATGTTAAAAAGTGGTTAAAAGTTGGGTGAAAAGCCATAGTTGTTGGTTTTGTGTTCCAACTTTTATCATGATTTTTAACTGAAATGTGAAATTTTGACAATTAAAGGATATTGCCTGATGATATGTGTAACTTGAATGAAAACTAGTGTAGTTTTGGTAGTTAAAACACATCCCCTAATAGAATGCTCAAACATAAAGGGCGTAAAGTGCAATTTAGTCTTTAAGTTATAAACGAATTAACAATAGTACCCTCACGTGATTTGCATGTGGGGGAATTTAACAAGAAAATTTAACTGGGTTAGAAGGTAGGGACACCGCCTAAAGAAAGTTTAAACATAAAGGACCTAAAGTGCAATTTAGCCTAAATAATGTTACACCAGCTCATAGGTGGAAGTGCAGTGTGATCTGATTGATTCTCTTTGCATACAATATAAGTGAAAATACTAAATGAAGAAAAACAAGCTCCAAATGACA
This sequence comes from Scalesia atractyloides, assembly GCA_947069175.1. NCBI lineage: Eukaryota > Viridiplantae > Streptophyta > Magnoliopsida > Asterales > Asteraceae > Scalesia > Scalesia atractyloides. Next base: position 7,976,240 of record CAMTDV010000001.1, read on the forward strand.
TTGCCAATATTGTTTCAAAATGCAACATAAGTTGAGTATATTGTTTACAAACCATGAAATGAAAATACATTGTCAAAGTGTTGCACATCCAAAATGCAAGTTTTAAAATGATAAGGCTTTGACCCTTATATCACCGCAAGAAGGCGTATATAATGGGCAAACCCTTCAAAAGTGGGCATGGAGTCTTGATACTTGCTTTCCTTAATTGAAATTCCCTGCATTGGTCTACTAATTTCCTGAAATAAATGTTAGTTTGAAAAATCAACAAAAGTTGGCGAGTTCATATGTTTTAGTTGTATGAGATGAATCCATAAAATGTATGATGTATTTGTATCAAAATCCGGTATGTAAAGCGTCAGTGAAATCGTTGATCATTAATGTTTTGCAAGGACATTAATAAGTGTGACGCCATAGGAAGCATCTAAACCTGGACGATTTTCATCGATTAACCTCGACTGGGACAACAAATGCGCCCTTCCGTGTGGGTCCATGACCAAGAGTGGGGCTCGCCAACACTCGCTAGATCTAACCTTTGTACCGTGGTTTAAACAAGATTAATGGTGCTTAAGTTCCACCCTATTCGCACATGATCTAAGTTGTTTCATTCCCTAGCTTATCATACCATTGAACATGTATTTCCCCCGGTAGTTGTAAAACAGTAAAACATTTAAGATGAAAAGGGGGACATGAACTCACTGGATTGCATTCTGTAAACACTTTTTATCTCACGTACTTTTCCTTGGTTTGTATAGCAACCTAGAAACGTGCTAGGTTTTGTTAGACACTTCGGTCTTTGTAACGACTCATGTTCTAGTCTCTTGTCTTAAATATTTTTTAGGACTTGTTCAAAATTATGTTCCGTTGAGATGTATTTTCGATGTATGATGTCAACTGAGATGCATTTTTGATGTATGACTTCAGCTGAGGTGTATTTTCGATGTATGATGTCAATATATATATATATATATATATATATATATATATATATATATATCCTTGCATCTCGTGTGTTGTCTGTACAGGCCTAGCTCTCTTGTCTCCGTGCATCGTACAAATAAGATGTATGTGTTCATGACTTCTTATAATCGGGTTCATCCGTTTGCCTCGACGATGCCATCGTCGGATATGTTCCATATATAATTCTTCATAATTATATATAATTCCAAATTCGATGTATTAGTTAAAATATTATATTTTAACTTGTATTATTTGTATGCACCATTTTATATATCTGTTGTAATTACGATGGGTTTGTTAAAATAATCTATTTTTAACATGTCTTGATACATAACTCTCCATGCGAATGTGTTTATGGTATACATGACCAAATGTATCATTTGTTAAGTATTATGCATGTATACATTCCCAAGTGTGGGTATACTTGTATTATGAGTGTTTGTGTATTTAAATTTGTATTCTCGTGGTTATGTATAATACTTGTATAATTGTATAGTGTTAGTGGTATATATTGGCATGTATTTACATGTAAAGGAATACATATATTCTTGTATCATTACCCACAACTTTTGTATTCTTGAAATATATGATATGCCCAATTTAATATATATATCTTATGCTTGGTAAGCGTATGCATCTTAAAAATAATATATTTTTAGGATTAGTTCTAGGAAAATATATATTTTTAGTTTCCATCAAAACAATATATGTTTAAGATGTTTATGAAATATATATTTTTATACACTTTAAGAATAATACGTTTTTAGTATCGATAAAATACGATTATTTTATATAATTCTAAAAATATATATTTTGTCACTTGTTCGGTTTTGAAAATAATATTTACCAAGCTTGATATATTATATATTTTTAGTCCAAAATCTTTATATAGTCCAAATGTCCGATTTGTCCATAATTTGTATCCAAGGTATGTGTGTGTGTGTATATATATATATATTCTTGTAAATCTTTGTTTGCCAATTTTTATTGTAATTGTTTGTGTGTATTATTTCAAGTCCCTAATTCATATATAACTAATACAAACAATATAAACATAGCACATAATTTTTATGATCACTAAATATATATTTTCCAATATATAATTTTATATCCATCTTTATTTTTAGAAAAACCACAACTTCTTTGATTTACATTTTATACAAAAATATGAGAATTTTTATATTTATTACTTTTAAACAAGTTTACTTGTAAGAACCTTGTTAAAATATATTTTTCTAAGTGTTTAAATTTTATAAAAAAATTGCCATAGTTTCCCCTAGATTTAGGAGGTTTCCCATGTTTTTAAAACATGTGTTTAAGCTTCCAAAACTTATCAAATTATTTACAACAACTTCTACAGGTATAATATATGCATATAGATGCATTTTTCATGTTATGCTGAACTTGAAATTTAATAAAATCATGTAATATTTTAACCTTATGTTTAACATGTTCATCCATATTTAAAAATAGGTTTTGTTTCTAATATTTACAACCTTTGTTGAAAATCATTTTTAACAACTTGTTCATACATCATCTTAAGAACATCACATATCATTTTAACTACTTTAATAAGTTCATTCTTCATGTATAACAAGTTCATCAACACTTTCTTCATGGATCTTGTAAGATCCATGTGTATACTGGTTAGATCTATACTTCTAGCAAGTATACATATGATGGATATCATTCATATCACAAAATCAACAACTACATCTTCATTACAACTTCAAGATATGTTTATTTTCTTTAGGTTATCTTACTAGTTCATGTGTTCATCTTTTAAAAGTGAAGCTTTTAGATGGTTTAACTTGTACATTAACATTATACTAGTAACAAGATGTAAAATGAAAGATTAGGAGGCTCACTACTAGCTCTTGTGGCTAGGGAAGTTGCAAGAGAACTAGAAGATGAAGATGATGAGAAGATGGTGGTTAATAGCTCCTTGAAGAGGTATTGAGCTTCCAAGACTTGACACCTTCTTAATCAACCTTGAGACACCTTAGTATGCACTTGGATTGCTTGGAAATGAACACAGAATGGAGGTGATAGTGGAGTGGTTGTGGCCGTGAGGTAGGAACAAGGAGAAGGGGTCTTGGTGTTTGAATTTTGGTTGGTGAATGAAGAGATGATGTTGGGATAAGGTTGTATTATAAACTTCTTGCAAATCATTCTTCCATAGGTTAATCCTTTTGCACCAACTAATATTAGACAAACTTGTCTAACACATGGGGGCATGTGGGGCCCTCATATTGACCGAGTTTGGAAGGGGGGGGGGTCTTGGTTGGGTTTTAATGTAGTTAGTTAGTTAGTTTAGTTAGGATTTGGGGGGGTAATGTGTACTAGGGATTTTTGATGTATAGTGCCATATATGAGCTTAACATTGTTAAACAATATTAACTAGTCCATAAATTATGTCTAGTTCATGTTCGGTTGCTTAACGGGTGTTAGATTCGTTATCGGGTCCCTAAACGGAGGTTTAAGCAACTTGTAGGGATTTTAGGGATTCTTATGTAAAACAATGTGTTTAATGAATTTAACTAGTTGCATGATGTTAAAATATTGTTATCTAGTTTAGATGATGTGTCTGGGTGTGTCCGGGTGTTTGTTTCGTTGTCGGTTCGTTAAAACGTTAACTTTCAAGACTGGTATGATATGTTATGCTTTTTGTATCAATATGATACTTTCAACATCTTTTAGGTATTTTATTTTGTTTAATACTATTTCTGAATATTACACAAGCTAGTGGATGCTGAGTTTTGCTGATTTATGCTGAATTGTCACTTTTTAGTGCATGTATTTTCCGGAAAGTGTTATCATGAATCCTTGTTTTCCTCACGTGAGGTTTCATATATAATTGATGTTAGACTCCCATCTAAGTCCTAAATCTGCTGTTTAGCTGAGTACTGAAGCTGTGCTGACACAACTAGTCTACTAGTTGTTCCGATGCATTGTTTTAAACTGTTTTTGAATTGTAACCACTGAAACGAATAATATGCATCATGTAATGTACTCAGTGAGTTTTCTAGGTGTATGCCATGTAATCATGCAGTTCAGACGTTCAAAACACATAATTGTATAATATAATTGATTGTTCAAATGTACAGAGATTACCCGAAAGTGACAATTGTCACAAATAACCCTAAGTTTCATTATTTGCCCGATAACACTCCCAACTTACGAATTGTACCATGTAACTACCAACTTATTTTCCTCTGGCACTCCTAAACTAACTAAACACTAACAAAGTTACTTTTTTGCTGATGTGCATCAGAGGTGGCATTTCTTGCTGGCGTGGCATCCGATGTGACATTTTTGCTTACGTAGCAGCTGATGTGGCACTTGTTTAGTGGCGTGGCATCTGGCGTTAGCTATCTGGGTTAGGATTTAGTTAGCCTGGGAGTGTCAAAAGAAAACAAGTTGAAAATTGAGAGTGACGTGATACAATTCATAAGTTGAGAGTATTATCAAATGGTAAAAATTAAGGTTATTTCAATCCAATATCCATATAAACAACATTTTTCAAATGAATAAAACTAAATATGAAACTAAAATACATAAAACAATATAAAACTAAAATGATAAAAAACCCCATCTAGCCATGAGGGTGATCCCATAGTTTTGCCATCATACCTTCGTCACCTAATTTGAGACAGTGTATCACTTATCAGTTCAACCTATCATACGAGTGCCCCGACCCCTGTAATTACATTATCTTTTAAATTTGAGCCATATTTTTTGAATGCGAAGTAATTCACATTTGTATGAGTAGGTTATCTACCTTCTTATCAGCGTTTTAACTTAATTTTTATACGATGATGTTTTATGTTTCAGTCTAAATTTGATGAGTTAACACGTCGTAACACGCATATGCGATTTAGCGTTTTTACATCTATATTTTGTTCGGTTTAATACTCCTTATCACAAAGCATGGATACTAAATACTAGCCATTCTTATTTGACAAATAATCAAACTTTTGTTTTTTTCTTCACAAATACTAGAACTCTAAATTCATTTGTTGCCTCTTAATGATTTATGAAAGTTGAAAACATCTATAAGCTCTTAATGATTTATGAAGTCTTTTAATATATGAGCTTTAAAAACATATTAACCGATTCAAATGCTACCATTTAATCGATGAGTTTTAAAAACATGTTAACTGAATCAAATGCTATTACTTATTCGGTGATGAGCTCAGGTGTCTTAATGGTTGTGCAGAATGCTCCCTTACTCATTAAGTTATTATTAAAAACTAGGGGTGTGCATGAGTCGTTTTGGTTCGGTTTTTACCATTAATCATAACCATAACCACTAACTTCGGTTATAGATTTTCTTAACCATAACCATAACCGAACTTTGGTTATGAAGTTGGTTATGGTTCAGTTTCTGCTAGTTTCGGTTATTAACCAAACACTTTACCTAAAACTAACTTTTGGGATAAAGTAAAAAATTATACGCTAGTGGGCGTACAAAATAAAAATGAAACCCACCATGTTAGACTTAGCTTTGGCCTATTTGTATAAGACAATCAAGACTATACTTTTTGGTTAAACTATTATTCTTAGATCCTTTTTAGTAAAGTAATTATGTACTCATTGTTATATAGAAGAATCATACGATCATAACACCTTAGTTTTTCATCAAAATAAGGACATCTACATCAATATTTTTTTGTTACTAACATACTTTTATCTTAGTAAGAAACCTCTACATGGTTATTTTAAAACATAAATCCATTATCTCGAATGATAGACTTAACATTGCAATTTCGTTGGGTTGCGGTTATATCGGTTAACCAAAGCTTCATAATCGTAACCATGACCAATTAATCGGTTAATCAAAGCTTCATAACCATAACCATCGGTTTTGTTGGTTAACGATTAAAATCTGTTTCAGTTATGTTAGTTATGATTTAATTATCGGTTTTGACGGTTAATTTGCTAACCCTGATAAAAACCTTTAATTAGTATTTGTTTAAAAGGTTATAAAATGGAAACTAAAACAAATCAACATTTGTTTACCGCGAATTCAAAAGTTGACACAATCGTACGATCTTCTTCTCCACCATGATCGAAGCCTTAGGGTTTATAATGTTGCCCTAATTCTCCATTGCTGTGCTCATCGGAAGCTCGGTGCTCGTATTCTTCACTCATTTCGCTAAATTCTCACAATCCAGAAGCTCATACGAATCCGGAGTGGTGATTACAGTCCATTTAAATTAACAAAATCCATACGAATTTGAATCTTCTCAATGATTCAGGCACAGAACGACTATTCTGTACGTAACTCAGGTGATTATCTTCCTTTTCTTCTCTACTAGGTTGGTTACAGCACGTCACTTGCTAGTTAATTATTGAAGTACTGTTAGTTCCTTATGTAAGCTTAATTGCTAACATGTATCTATCAATGGAGATTCAAAAGCGACAGTTATGCTATTTCACTAGCTTTTTGTTTTGTATTTTACTTCATATTTAGAGTAATTACGTGTTCGGATGAAATTGAGAGATAAGTTGATGCAATTTTATGTAAAATTTGTATGTTTGAGCTGATTATCAGTGATAATTACTTGTCAAATGCAACTGAGAGGGAGAATTTGATGCAATTTTGTGTAGAGTTTGTTTGTGTGAGGTGATTATTAGTGCTAATTACTTGCCAAATGCAACTGAGAGGGAGAATTTGATGCAATTTTGTGTAGAATTTGTTTGTGTGAGGTGATTATTAGTGCTAATTACTGGCCAAATACAACTGAGAAGGAGAATTTGATGCAATTTTGTGTAGAATTTGTTTGTGTGAGGTGATTATTAGTGCTCATTACTTGTCAAATGCAACTAGAGGGAGGATTTGATGCAATTTCATGTAGAATTTGTTTGTGTGAGGTGATTATCGGTAATTACTTGCCAAATGCAACCGAGAGGGATAATTTGATGCAGTATGAGCTGATTATCAGTGCTAATTACTTGCCAAAGCAGTTAACCTAACAATCTACATGGTCTGGGTGAATCCTCAGGAGATAGGTTTAACTAGTTGGCGTTTTTTATAAGGTTCTACTTGTATTTTCTGCTCAAATGGCAATTCATTCATGTATACTTAGCAATAGCGTGATAAACAGGTCTGATGTCAATGACAATGCCTTCAAAACTCTTACGTTGCACCAAAATTGGTATAGGCATCTTTAAGTTGAGAACATAGACATGGAAGTTGCAGTCAAACCATCGTTAAACTTGACAGGGAATGTATTTGATTTAGAATTTGGATGGTTAAGTCTAATTAGTTCTAGTCATATATAGAAGCCTGACCACTAGCACTTTGTAGAGAGCTACATGTGTGAAACTAGGTTGTAGTCATGTCAAGATTGATAGTAGGATCCACTGGAATCATGAGGGACTTAGGTTCACAGATTCCAATTTGTTGAACCATATACATGGCATACATCCTATGATGTAGATGAATAATAGCTTGAGACATCATTATCTCTATCCCGATAACACTTTATGGGGCCTAAATTTATAAGCTCAGTTGTACATCTAAAAGGCTATTTATGCAAGTAATAAAGGTAGTATTCCTATCACACCTCTGCAATACTTATGACTTTGAGAGATTTTCATGCTCTTCTTCTTCCAAGTTTCCATGCAAGAGGGTATGATTGGCATAAATTAATCTACTTCCTAGTTACCAACAAAATTTTGTGGCACACATGCTAATATAGAAGATTCTGTACACATATGTTACAGATGTGGCACACCTACTAACATAGAATATTTTCTTAGAAACACCATACGATATGTATCCTTTTTTATATGAAGATAACCAATTAAACTTTATTGTCCTTGTAAAAGTATGTCAAACATAATACAAGTAACGGGAAAAAATGAGATGAAATCTCATGAGCTGCGTTGATATGATTATCAACTTTCACCACTTCAAAGAAATATTCACATTTAATTAATGTTGAATACGATTAGTCAATTACAATATTGTTGTTTCTAACCTTGATATGATTATCAACTTTCACCGCTTCAGAAAATGTGCTCAATGAGAATGATAAGGAAATTATAGAGGTTCTATGAAACTTCTTTTTAATATTTCTAGTGGCATCACCGGTTTATCTTTGCGTAAATGTAGGTTTTGGCGGGGTTTGCATGATGAGTAACAAATGGAGAGATGAACAACATCCATCCTTCGTAAACTTTATTTCCTCCTTCCTGAGCGCAAATTACTTTCGGCTAAACATTGTGCCAATTGCACCAGTAATGTTGATTTTTACTTGTCACCTATCTTTCATCAGTTCTATGTAGAGGTGGCAAGATCTGACCCGTTTATATGGAACTGGGTTAGTATAGTTTTTATTATTAATAATTGTTTAAAAGGGTCAAGTGTAGAAAAATGGTTAAAATCCTAATTGGTCGAATGGGTTTAGCTACTTAAATGTGTCAAAAGTTTCTTAACTTGTACTCAAATGCTTACAATGTACGCAAAGTTTATTAAAGAGTAAACTGCCATTTTCATCCCTGAGGTTTGGGCGGTTTTGCGACTTTCGTCCAAAGGTTTGTTTTTCTGCATCTGGATCCAAAAGGGTTGAAATATTGCCATTTTCATCTGGCTCGTTAACTCCATTCATTTTCTCCGTTAAGTCAGGGGTATTTTCGTCGTTTTTGCTAACGTAAAGGGCAATTCAGCTCTTTTCACTTCATGTAAAATGACCGAATACCCCTGAAAAAGATCGAATTGACCTATAAGTTAACAAAAAAGACTGAAATACCCGTGACTTAATGGAGAAAAATGGATGGAGCTAACGACCTGGATGAAAATGGCAAGATTTCAAACCTTTTGGATCCAGACGCGGAAAAACAAACCTTTGGACGGAAGTCACAAAACTGGCCAAACCTCAGGGACGAAAATGGCATTTTACTCTTTATTAAAAGTTTTCTCGTATTTTTATAATAATACAGTTTTGTAATATTATCTAATATGTTGCTTATTCACAAGTGCAAAAGATGTCAGCAGGTCAACCAAACCTAAACTGGGCCGTTTTGACCCGCATATAAAAATTACCCGTTTTGACCCAAATCCATTCTGACACGTTTTGCCACCTCTAACTCTGTATCTCTTCAAGTCTGCCTTAAATTTTGAACTTTTACATTTTCAGGATTTTATTTTTAACTGTGGGGGTGTATCAGTAGCTTTCATTTTCATGATAAATTACGACCACAACAATCCGGAGCCCATTTTCAGCAGGTAGCTGGACATTTTGTTTTCTTAATGTAACTCCAAATCATTTATTTAATCTTATGTTAGTTAATACAGAGCTGAAAAACTGAAGAGTCAATTTGGACATCTGTATGTGGTGGTGATTCTTCCAACAAAGGAGCAGAATGACTCTTTTGTACACTCTTATTTTAGGTGATTGTAAATAATAGTCACACTCTTTTATCTTTCGCTTAATTCGGGTTTACATGATTACTAAAAAGATGAAAGTTTTCTTGTTTGATTAGATATGGTATGGATATTGGTAGGCCAACTTTTGTTCCAGTACTGGATCTGGAAATGGGCTTTGAGAAGATTGTAAGAATAGCACATGCACGTGGTGGTAAGTTTCCGTTCTAAAGTACAGTTGGCAATTTCGACCCGTTTACTTTTGATTCGGTGGATTCGGGTCGAAGTTGCAGAAAGAATAGATTATTGTTGAAATAATTGTAATCATGTTTGACCTGACCAGTACAAAATGGGCCCATTTTGACCTGTTATCCGAACCATGTAACCAGTCCATTTTGACCAGCAAAATGTTCCGTTTATTATAATTCACAAGCTTTTTTTCTCTGTATTACAGTTTGCAAGAGGCAGGATGTTGTATCCAAATTGAAAGCTGAGGTAAGCTTCTATTCCATTCTTCTTTTCCATTTTTACCCATTTACTATGAACGGGTCTATTTGACCCAGCCCGACCCGTTTTGACCAATACAAAAACACTTTCTTTTTTTTCCTTGCAGAGGGAGAGGTCAGTCCAAGGCATGGATGTGTTTCTCAGAGTAGTCTCTTCTATCCCCAATGTTGAAACCCATGATGCCAATGCGGTATTTTAACATCACTAACTTTTAACACCATGCATCAGTGTTTTGAAACATACTTTGAAACTTGTTTTCGCACCTGTAAACACTTTTCTTTGGAAACAGCTGATTCAAACTGTAGGCTCAATCGAAGCAATAGCTAAAGCATCAAAAGAGAACATTCTGGAACACACTGACATTTCATCAGAAAAAGCCAACATGATTTCAAGATTCTTCAGAGATCCCAAATTCTACCTTGGCCCCAAAATTAGTTGACGGATATACACGCACGCATACTGATACTGCGATAGATATGCAACTTAACATTGCTTATACAGTCTTGTCATAAAAAGTTGATGCAACTTGTATGCTATTTGCAGATATTTACAGTTTGATATCTGCGTCTATTGTAAGTTTGAAACTACTGTTTTGGATTTGTGCAATCATGTTGGTGGATAGTGAGTGCTAAATGTTGATCATGCTACAATCTGTTTGCTTTAGTCTATAGATGAGTGTCATTGACAATCTTAGATGCTGACCATGGTAGCCAAAAGAGCGCTCTCTGTCTCTCTAGAGATGACAACGAGCCGGGTTTTTGTCCCATATTCGGTCTCCTACTCATTAGGTATCAACTACTTATTCAACCCACGGGTTTTCTCCTGGCATTGTGTATACCCATCTGTGATCTTATGTGATTAAAAGTTACCAGCTGAGATTCTCGTTACTCAAGTCAAAACTCTCATCTTTAACTTTCCCTAGAAACTGACTTGAAATATCAAATACTGAACTACATTTCTAAAAGTTTTATAGCATTATTAATTTCAAGTTTTTAACAAATTCAAAAGTACTATTTATTATATATTTTAAAAAATTATATAATATAGAGTGGCCGTCTAATATCAAACCCGTCCCCAAAACCCTTTTCATTCTTTTATAACTAATCTTTTTCTGATCTTGATACCCGACTACCCGTCCCGTTACGTCTTGACAGTGGAAATTTTATTTGAAATGAACATAGTACACCTTATTATGCATAGAGTACAACACCCAAAGCGTGTTGTTTCTTCCTTATTCCTGTTTATTGTCTTTCCCCCAATCGTTTCTAAAAATTATAATGGCTCTGAACCTTATGAACTCATGTGCAAAACTATGCCCAAAAACCACAACCCTAACTCCGGCATCTCCGGTACACCTCAGGCGTTTTCAAATCCACTTCAACATCCTCAACAGTAACAACACGACATCGTTTTCACCTAACAGAACGTCTTCGTTTCGTTGCGCAACCGGAGACAATAATAACCATCCGGTTTCTAGCTCCGGCAATGACGGTGGAAGAGAACTGGTGGCGTTGTCCGACGAGAAGCTGTTGAGTCAGTGTGAGATGGATACGTATAAAGCCTCCGGTCCCGGCGGTCAACACCGTAATAAGCGTGAGAGTGCGGTTCGGATTAAGCATATTCCTACCGGCATTGTTGCTCAGGTTAATTTTATCAATTTTGTTTTGGAAATGATAGATTAGGTTTTGTTTGGATGTGTTTGTGAAGTGATTATTGAGAGTTATGGTGTTCTGTGAAGTGATTATTGAGAGTTATAGTGTTTTGTGAAGTGATTGTAGTTATTTAGGGTTAGAAGAGTTGGATTTGAAGAATTGAGTGACAGTTAGTCAGTTACTTACCTACCTGTTTGTTGCTTGAAGCAAGTGATTGATTATCTGATTTTGTTGTGATAACCAGTTTGAAATTGTATATCTGATATACCTTTGGTGCTAATTTGACTGGATTTTGAAGACTGAATAAAAATGTTTAATTTGATATATTATATGTACAGTTATGAGTTGCATTTTACTTCACCTGTGAGTACATGATCAGGGATAGGGGTTTTTAGTTATCTGATCCTGATTTGTGTGTGTGTGTGTGTTTATGATTGTGCTGTTTTGCTTTTTTAGGCATCTGAAGATAGATCACAGCACAAAAACCGTGCATCTGCCTTAGCTCGATTGCGCAGTCTGCTAGCTCTTAAAGGTGCATGTTATCTTTATCTTCTAGCATGCTTGGTTTCGAAAAGCGAGAGGCCTTACTCTATGTACAGCCACATAAGCTTTATATACAACCAAAACTTTTATCATTCTCGTCTCTTTTACATATCAACCTTTATATCAAGTAAATCATTCATAACCTCTTCATCCTTTTGGTGGTTTTTACATATAAGTTTCTTACATGCCTTAATTTTGACAACCTTTGACCTCAATGTACATGAAGTGCCGCCTCAAGGTTTTATATCTTATTTTCATTACATAAACTTATAATATCACATTATATTCTTTATTCTTAAAAGTAAGATACAGCAATGACCTAGTAGTCTGCCATGATATCCTTAATATTATGTATTTTACTTATTTATTATTGATGTATATGTTCGTTACTATGAATTAGTCAGGAACACTATAGATCTCGAAACATATACACCTCCTCCCGAGCTTCTTCAAGTACTTCCAGCAAAGTCGACTATTAGAGGATCAGAAAATGGGCCTCAAATTGGGCCTAATAACCCAAAATTTGCTTTGGTATTATGTCTCCTTCACTTTGGGCTTCCAAACATGACTTTTTACAATTCATTAAAGAAAAGCTTACGTAACTCACATTCCTCTGTTTCATTACAGGGAATGCAAGCTTTATTAGATCTTATTTTTGCTGTAGAAGGTTCTGTATCTGATGCTGCAAAGAAACTAGGGTACGTAACTACGTATATATCATTTGCCATGGCATCTTTATTAATATAAGAGTAAAAATGCCTTTTTCGTCCCTGAGGTTTGGTCAGTTTTGCGACTTTCGTCCAAAGGTTTATTTTTCCACATCTGGATCCAAAAGGTTTGAGATCTTGCCATTTTCATCTGGCTCGTTAACTCCATTTATTTTTCTCTGTTAAGTCAGGGGTACTTCTGTCTTTTTTGTTAACTTAAGGGGCAATTCGGTCTAACGGATTCCGTTAGGGGTATTGAAATGCTTGTACATAAAGTGAAAAAGACTGAATTGCCCTTTAAGTTAACAAAAAAGGACGAAATGAGTTAAGTTGTTAACAGAGAAAAATGGATGGAGTTAACAAGCCGGATGAAAATGGCAAGCTTTCAAACCTTTTGGATCTAGATGCGAAAAAACAAACCTTTGGACGAAAGTCACGAGAGTGGCTAAACCTCATGTGCGAATATGGCATTTTACTCTTAATATAATTTACTTATAAATCATCAAACTACAAGTTTTAATAGTTTAAATGTTCACTCGTATTCTCATATATAATGCTATCTTTAACCTAATGGCATCTAATGGTCATTGCAGCTTAAGCACAGGAGCTCTTTCACGTCTGATTTTATCTGATGATTCTCTTCGACAGGCGGTTAATGAGTTCCGAGCATCTAAGGTATTATTATGATAATTCATATATGTAATTAATTTTCAAAAAATATATATTCATAATTTAAATCCAATTCTTATGTACATAATGTGCAGGGAATGAAACCTCTCAAATAGTACAAGTCAGAATTTAACCTGCAAAGAGGTAACTAGTTGCTACCCTGATACTGTTATAACTTGCAAGGTTGATTAGGTACAGGGGCATCACTTCGCGTGTATTTTTGGACGATGACACCTATAAATAATAATATGTAAGCCATAAAAAGTACTTTTTGTGTGAAAGTTTAAAGGAAAACATAATTCTTTTGTTACAGTTAAAGAATGTGTTTTTTTCTTTCTAATAATATCTTAGTATTAATAATTATATTATATTAACTTAAAATTGGTGACTTGACCAGACTCGTCCCTGACCCGACCCGTGAGAGTACTGTAAATTGAGTTAGCAGATATCAGAAGATCGAAACATGGTGAGTTGGTGATGCCCGCAAAGAATCCATACAGGCGTTAATAGACACAATTCTTTTTGTTTCTTCAAGTTCATGAATACTTTAGCATATGTTTTGTCAATGTAATCCATTGACCTATTCTTTTATATGTTAAAAGAAACCTTTTATCTGATCTTGTATACGTTGAAAGATACGGCGTGGGAATAAGGGATTGAAATTTAAAAGTGATTATAAGACTTTCAAACTATTGATTTATTTTTTAGGATTGAAGTGACATATTTTGATTTCAAACTTTATTTGTTCCATTGTTTTGATGATGTTGGGGGCAGCATTTTTGTTTTCTTTTTTGAATTATAGAAATTGTTTGTTAAATCTTGATAAATTTTAAGTTTTTGGAGCAGGGTTGTTCTCTGTCATGTGTTGCCAAAAATTATGGGTCAAACCACTAGCTACGTTTTCGGAAACGACAAACAAGACTAGCCAGTTTTCCCGTTTGGGTATTTAACAATTGGGTTTTGAGTTTGGATGGTTTGAACCTATTTTTTCATTTCTATTTTTCATAAACATTTGTTAACGTTAAAGTTTTTAAGATGGTAAGAGTTGTTCATGATTATAACACTTATATTTCAAAAATGAAAAAAATATATAAATAATAGAAGTTAAACATACGGTGTGGTTTTCAAGATCAGGCACCAAATGGGACCGAACTAGTAAACCACCAAACACAACATGTTTGGATCGAGGGTGATTTTGCACTATTCTTGAATCTTAATTGTTACGATCAGAAATGGTAATCAAGCACAAAGAGTGAAAGTATAGAGAGTAGAAGAAAAGACAGAAGGGAGATTACTCTCAAAATCATTCGCTACCTTTATTTAGGTTCCTTCTGTGATTAAGTACACATACAAGTTTACAAACTAACAAGAGACCCTCTATGCTATGAACTATTACAATCCAATCGGACCTTAAATCGAAAACCATCTCAAATCAAACCAAAATCAAATACAAACATGAGCTCCAATCGAGCGTAAACTGAATACCAACACAAAGATAAGAGCTACAATAAAAACACATCCTCCTTAACCCAACCGAACTACCAAAGTCATCACAAACACAAAGATATCATTAATAAACATTAATCTAAGTTATTTTTGTATTTATATTGTTTTCTTTAACCATATTTAATTTATGAGCTATCAGTTCTATAATTCTATAAATGATTAGATGGATGTTTGTTGGTCAACTCAACAATACCGATCAGTTTTCCACCCTTGAAGGAAGACCAGTTTTAGCCCAAGCCTGAGGTGCTATGTTGCCACGTCACTGTTCTCTATTAATTAATATAACCATAATAAGATAATCCAAACGGGTCAGCTTTCTTTTAAACATTCTATTAATAAAAAATGTTTACATATAGAAGTAGTCTATGGCTCTTGACCTCTCCTCCAACTATACATATACATATACAGCCCTTTCACATCTTATCAAACAACCCCCCCCCCCCCCCCCACACACACACACACACATATTCTTTGAAAGCCATGATTAGGATGGTGAGAAGAGGAAGTAGAAAAGTGTGGTGGTTGATTATACACAAAAAGAGATCACGTAAAGATTTAGAGGCGGATATAGATGAAATACTTATGACTGAGCTTGCAACCATTGATGAAGACTCGGACACATACAAACAGAATAACCGAGCAGAGAAACTTCAAAAGCGTGCAAAGACAGGAAAGAAGACGGAGAAGGAGGAGTTGGGTCGGGTTTTCAACGCTAGATTTAGCATGAAAAACTCGTACGCGCCCTTCTTGGACAGGATGACAAGTACTGGAAGCTTTGTGGAGTTCAAGCCTACTAATAAATTATATTTTCCATTCAATCTTACAAGTGTCCGTGTTGTGTGATAGTAGAAATTTCTTTGATGTGTTATATAGTATCCATGTGTAACATACCCAATGCTCGAGGCTCGAGTGAAAATATTCATGAGACATTTTCAAAGATTTCATAGTAGTAAAAGTAAAATCCTGGATACATAACCGATTTTGTAATCTCTCTTTTTTTTATATTGTGGAACTTTCATGGTGTTTTGGTCTATCTTACCCTAGTTAGTAGATTGAAGGTTTGTTTTTGGTTACATCTTAAGGTTTGTTTTTGGTTATATCTTAATATAATTAAGATATTGGGCCACTAACACGACTTTGCAAATTAGTTGCAAACATCCTTCCAAAACTTTTAATGATAAATAGTCAAGGAGAATAGGCAATTAGACACCCATCTTTTTTGTTTGGACGCCTCCTATATGACGTGTTTAACACTATACGCGTTGTATTGGGTTACAACTGCATTAAATGAGCCCTCTATATGACGCACATAACACTACATGCATCGTATGATCTCACCATTTCCCAAGGCAAGTCACTTCTATCGAGACGAACATTTGTATTTAGAACTTGACATGATTATCGATACAAACCGGTTAATTTAGAACTTGACACGTTTATTTAAAACTTGACAAGGTTATCCGGATGAACCTGTTAATATAGAACTTGACACATTTATTTCGAACTTGACTCGCATTTGTAGAACTTGACACGTTTACGAAACATGACACACTTATCGAGATTTGATACGTACTCTCTTTTTGTTGTTGCAGACATGCCGTTAGATGCGGTGGCAGACCCAGAAATTTTTTCCATGGGGTGCGAAATTTTTTTTAGGTTATTTTGTCTATAGTTATATAATAAAAGAATTTCGGTTTGGTTTGACTCGAATAGGGTCGGATCACATAAAAAAAGATAATTAAACTAATTTTATATAATCAACTAAAGCAATGCATAACAAAGATCTAATATATCTCAAGTCGTTCCCTAGAGTTTTCATTTTTTTAAATCCTACCATAACCAATGTGTTTTGAAACCGGTCCGGACGTTAAACTGAACGCATTAGTGGTCCACTAATTGGACTGGTTGGTTCGAATGAAAAATCGGATGAAGCGTATAATAATATAATAACAATATAATAAAATTATATAATAAATAGCATCATAACGTTATGTAATCGCATGTAAGAAAAGCATCCATATTAAAATAGTTTACCAACGGTTAAGTAAAGATGACAATCAACCTTAATGAGATAATAATGATTAAACCCTAACCTACATTAACTGATAAATAAATATAACTACAGAAAAAAATATAAGTTTTCAGGTTAAAAAATAGAAATAGATAGCAACTAAATATAGGAGAGGCGCAGAGGGCACGAGATTTATCGGGCAGGATACACCATGGGCTCGATTATTTGAGCTTGCAACCTTTCACCGGCTAACCAGCCCAAGGAGATAAACGACCCGGAGCACCCGCTGCATCCGAAGGTATCTTTCTCTCTTTTTGGGCAGCAACAGAAGATGTCGCTGTGCCGATTTGTGGTCGTCTCCACTTTATACCACGAGCCGGAGACAGTCACGCCGTAATACACTGTGGCGCTCGCATCAGCGTCGACCGACGAGCTGAGTGCTAGGTGGCCTACGATTGGTGGTGGTGCCGTTGAGAAGAAGGGTCGGCCTCGACTATATAAGACTCAATAGTTCGATATATCGACTGTTGCATTGCCATGTTCGCTGGGCGTCGCATGAGCAACACGTGGTGCACGTTGCTTGACCTGTTCTATTTGCGTTGTTTATTCACAGGCAGGCCGTGTGTCCTGGATCACTCATTGGCGGATTATTTCGCCTATACAGTCGCAGATAGCAACGAGGATGTCTTTAGGGGAGGGGGGGGGGGGTACATCTCTAATAACATCCGATCTTTGGGTCTCTATCAACCCTACATTCTAGAGTTACCACCGACGATGCAACATCGTTTTAGGAATTCATGGACGATAAGATGACGAGGATGAAGATATTGGTGAGGATTGATGGCATCCGAAAGCGGTTTGTTGGGCTGGATGGCATGATTTTATGCCTCATTGATGGTACATCAGCCACCGTTGCAGGCTCAACCTGTGGACATGACTGATGTTGTTGAACCGATGCTACTACCTTGCACGCGCAGTAAGGTAGACAGCCTGAGGCAGAGGTCGAGCCTTAGGTTGACCCAAAGTATCCGCCACAACATCCTTCGTGTGTTTATCACACGGTAAAGCTGCTGCTTCCACCACGTCTCTCATCGAGAGGTTGTTGGATGATCAAGAGTGTCATATTTGGCATGATTGGTGGATCGACCGGGTGGAGGACTGTGTGGCGTGGTTGATGGAGAGCGAGGCCAGAGGTTTCACATCGTGGGTTGCCAATTGTATCATTACATTTTCAGTTGTTTATTTGTAATGCTTGTTTAAATTGTTCGTTGTATTACATGTTCAGTTTGTTTGGTTGGTATATATATATATATATATATATATATATATATATATCATACCCCGATTTTCGATATAGCGGAACTGTGTCGCGAGGTGTGGCCAGAACATTAATCTTTGCATTCAACCAAGTAAACGACAATCATAATACATTACAAAATATTCATCCAAACTTTTTATCTAACCACAATTTACATACCAACTATTGTTTTTAAAACTATACCACAAGTTTGAAACTATTACTTAAAATTTGATCAAACACGATATCTTGACTTCACAACCAACGAACAAGATTTTCCTCGAAGGCCATCCACTAGTTTTCTGTAATACATGTTAGTTTTGAAAACAACGTCAACAAAAGCTGGTGAATTCATGTTATAAATTTTGTATCAAATGAATTATCAAAAACATTTGAAATAATAAATTTGTCTAATATAGCTTAATGAAACTTGTAAGATCATTAGTATGTTGCAAGGACACTAATCTGTATGTCGAATAAGGTGGCAACTAAACCTTGACGATTTATTATGTGTCTGAGATACTCGTTTTAGACACAAAAGCACTCTAATATGATATGTTATTATTGCCATATTAGAGTGGGGCTAGCCCAAACCCAATAGATCTATCGCCTTGTTTCTCGGTACTTGTTATTTATTAATGGCCCCAATGTTTGAGCTTTATTCACATGTGATCTAAATATTTTCATTTTCCCAGCTATATTAATTGTAACATTTATACATCCCCGCACGTTTAAAACTATAAAAACGTTAAAATAAAAGGGGAAACATGAACTCACTGATTTGTGTTCTGTGCAAATCTCTATTCGATTCCTGATACTTCGTTCGTTTTTTGACCTACAAGTGTTCTAGTCTATTAGACACTTATACTTTCGTTCGTTTTTCGTACAAGTATTTTATCTCGAATTTCATACTTGTAATTGTAGGTTTTTCTTTGTTGATATATATATATATATATATATATTAGATTGGTTATATATATATGGACATAGTCCATAATTTAATTGTAAATAACTCAATCTAATAATTCATTACTTATAGGCCTAGCCCAAAAGCTTTTGTAAGTATGGGTCTAGCTCAATTTTCTTACTATGTGTGAGCCTAGCCCATTTCATTTTTGTATGTGGGCCTAGCCCAATAAATATCATGTATGTGGGCCTAGCTCAACCTAATTCTGTTTTAAAAAGGATTAAGTCCAATTGGTTTGTAAAGGTGGGTCTAGCCCAAGTTAAAAATGGAAGATTGGGTCTAGCCCAATATAACTTATAAAAAATTAGATTAGCCCAAGTTTAGTTTTATAAAAGTGGGCTTTAGCCCAATGTTAGTTTTTATAAAATGGATTAGCCCAATTTATATATTTTTTTTATAAAAGTGGGATTGACCCAAAATTAACTTTTTTAAATGGGTTTAGCCCATGTAAACTTTTATAAAAGTGGGTTTAGCCCAATGTTATCTTTTATATAAGTGGGCTTAGCCCGTGTAATTTTTTTATAAAAGTGGGCTTAGCCCAAAGTTTGATTTTAGGGCCTTAGCTTAAAGTTAATTTTATAAAAGTGAGCTAGTCCATACATTTTTATAAATATAGTTTTAACCCAATATAGTTTTTATAAAAATGAGCTTAGTCTAATAATTGTTTATTTGGCTTATTAAAAAACATTTACTAGTATTTGTTATAACTTATAAAAATTTATTTATGAAAACTATTAGTTATAAGTTATAAATTTAAAAATTCTAGTAAATATAAAGTGCATAGGTTTATTTGTTTGTTTTGACCGTTAGGTTCGCGTCGACTATTTTATTCCTTTCGTCTTTGTCGTTTGTTTCGTTTATATCATATACTTTATTTTGTCCGAATTGTCCGATATATATTATTTTATCAAAATTTGAACACTTTTATATTTTTGTATTCAATTTAACATGATAAAAAATATATATAGTTTTTATACAATAATACATGTACATATATAAGATGGTTTAAAATATATATTTATATCAAAAATATATATTTATCTTATTTTTAGTTTAAGATAATATAAGTAATTAATTTATTAACCTTTTCATCCAAATCCTTTATTTAAACATGATTAATTTTCTTAATCACTTTTAATCACCAAATCTTTAGTTAACACATATCTTAATCAAGATTAAATTTTATAAAAAAATTGCCATAGTTTCCTTTAAAAATATAAGTTTCCTATGTTTTTATAAACGTATTTTAAGTAATTAAACTAACTCAAATCATAATCGATCACAAATATTATATAAATGTATTAAGAAAATGTCATAAACTTGTTATAATTTTAATCTTTCTTAAAATGGAAACTTTATTATCATTTTTAAACAAAATTTTTAAATCATAACTTTTATTTAATGATCTAATACATGTATGATCATCTTTAAAGTATGAGATTATGTTCATGACATATTTTGTTAATGAATCTTGCTATCTAAACATGTATGTGTTTAAATCATCTTTTTATTCATAATTTTGCAAGATTAAAGTTTAGTAGTTTATAACAAGTTCAAGATCATCAAAAATATTAAGAAAATCACATGGTTATGTTAGTGATCTTAGATTTACTAGTGTTTTTCAAGTGGGTTTTTAAATAACTTTTATGATGATCTTGTGAAATTTTATAAAAGAAAAAGTATTAACATAAGATTTACACAATGGCTAGGGATGATCTAGAGGATGAAGAAGATAGGTTGATCAAGAGTTCCAAGCTTCCAAAGTAAGCTCCTTATTCTTGCAAGTTCCTTAGATATCCTTTAGATCTTCATGCATGCTTATAGTTTTTGTGTTTGGGTTTTAAAAAAGTTGAAGGTGAACAAGGGATGCTTTGGCCGAGTTTGGGAGTAAATGGAAGAAGTGTTCTTTGTGTTATAGTGTTGTGAAGATGAAAGAATGAAATGGCTAAGTGTTGATGATTATGTTTATGTTTTTACACCACTAAATACACCAACTTAACTGTATTGTGCCAAAACATAAACATGATGTTAGTGGCATGGGGAGAAGCTCCCATGTTGGCTGTGAGGTGTTTGGGTTTATTTACCTTTTTTTTAAAATATATGTATTTTTATAACTTTTATAAACTTTAATAAATTTATATATAAGTTTTTATAAAAACTAATGCCCCAACACTTTAAAGTGATGTTATAATATGCCAAAATAATTTACCGGTCTTGTTGTTTTATTATTCAGTTGATAAAGTTAGTTCGGGTCTTGTAACGGGTGAAATACTGATATATAGTGTTACTTATAAAACTATACGTTCATAATAAATTTAATACAATTTTATTGTCCCGTTAATTAATCTAGCTCTTCAGACTAAAAATTTTGTCATTTTGAGTTCAGTTCTGGTACCGACTTGTTGTCAGGTTTTTACTGAACAAACCGTTTAGCTTTAAATAATAAGATTTATATATGGGTTTTATACTATTTCTAACACCCATTATTATTCTTTAGCTAAAAATATTTATTTTTAGGTTTTCGCACATTTGCTGAATTGTGCTGCGGAGTGCTGCATTTTTGGTGAAAATTGCTGAATTTTGCTGCAAACTTGGATAATTTGGTATTTTATATAAAATTTTTATGGTATAACAGTGCAGAAAAAAATATTTTATGTCTTACTTTTGAAATATCAGACTGTACCGTAACCAGTTCTAATATTTATTACATGTTCGCGTCGTTGTCATCCGTCTAGGATATGGTTTTATATATTCGTGATCATGACGAATCTATTATCATACCAAGCTATGATTTGGTTAAATTTCTAGACTTTTAAGACTTAAAAATAAAAAATTAAGTCATGTTATATGATAAATAGACAATGTACTAGTTGTTCAAGTTGTACAGAATTACCGGAATTTTGCCAATTGTCACAATATATATGGGAATGTTCATTTGAGAAGAAATTTTTTGTGAGAAGAAAAAGAAGAAAGAACATAATTGTAAAACATTAAATAGTTTATAACTCCTCTCATTAATAAAACAAAAACATTTTATCCTACACATTTCAAAATTTATTCTACATATATCTTATACTTATCGGAATTTACCCTACACACATGTAAATTTACCCTACGCATTTTAAAATTTATCCTACACATACTAAAATTTATCCTACACATGTCGAAAATTGTCCTTCACCATAAATTATTTTATCTTGAAAAAGTATATTAAAATTGAGTTACAAGTTTAATTAATTAGCTAATTAATGACAATTATAGATTTATCTATATGCCCTTTTTCATAATATTAAACTTTTCATTTGAACTCTCCACTATATATATATATATATATATATATATATATATAGGGTGAGAGTTGGCTACAAAGTCTATTTCCCTACATAGTGGAAAAAGTCATAAAACACCACAATGCCAACCATAAAACACACTCAAAACGCACAAATAACAAAGTGAAGATTACTAAAGTTAAAATTAACTTCAACATACTTTGTTCCGGCATGCAATACAAGATTCCTGGATAGATATTTAGCACCGAGATTATTACATCAGAGAGTTGAAACAAAAGTTGTGTCTGATTCAAGTTTTTTCAACAGAGCCTCTAACCATGTAACTTAGCCATTGCTTCTGCAAGGGCTTTGTATTATGACTTGGCGGAGGACTGTAAAACGCTTCTTGTTCCCGTGCGATCTAGGAGACAAGGATACCTATGAATGAAGCAAACGCTAACCGGACCTTAAATTGTAAGACATCTCAAATCAAACCAAAATCGAATACAAACACAAACTCCAACCGAACATAAATTGGAAATTAACACAAAGATAAGAACTAACATATCCACCTTAAACCAACCGAACTACAAAAGTCAACACAAACACAAAGATATCATTAACAAACATTAATCTAAATTATTTTTGTACTTATATTGTTTTTTAACCATATTTTAACTTATGGCCTATCAGTTCTAAAAATGATTAGGAGGATGTTTGTTGGTCAACCCAACAATACCGGTCAGTTTATAGTTTTCTACCCTTGACAGAAGACCAGTTTCAACCCAAGCCGAGTCTTTCTCTTAATAAGTAATAAGCATAACGAAACAATCCAACCGATAAGATTTCTTTTAATAATATAATCATATTAATAAGGGATGTTTTAAACCAATGCTGGAAAAAGTCTCTCTTAAATTAGATACACTTTTCACTATATCTAGAAGTAGTCCATAACTCTAACCTCTCCTCTAACTATACATATACAATCCCTTCTCTCACATCTTATCAAACAAACCCATACACACACATATACATTGAGAGCCATGATTAAGATGGTGAGAAGAGGAAGTAGAAAAGTGTGGTGGTTGATTACACACAAAAAGCGGTTGCGTAAAGAATCAAAGTCGGATGTATATGAAATACACACGGAGCTTGCAACCATTGATGAAGACTCGGAGACATACGGAGAAATAAACCGAGCAGATCAGAAACATCAAAAGCATGCAAAGGTGGGAAAAAAGACGGAGAAGGAGGAGTTGGGTCGGGTTTTCAGAACTCGATTCAGCATGAAAAACTCGTACGCGCTCTTCTTGGACAGGATGACAAGTACTAGAAGCTTTGGAGGAGTTCAAACCTACTAATAGGACACATTTCACTTTCAGCCCTACTTACAAATGTCTGATGTTGCGCGACAGTGGAGAATCTATTTTATATGTTATATACTATCTAATAGTCGTATTTCATGTGCTATATACTATCCTATAGTCCTTTTTTATGTGTAACATACCCAACGCTTGAGGCTCGAGTGAATATCATGACACATTTTCAAAGATTTCATAGTAGTAAAGTAAAATCTTGGATGCATAACTGATTTTGTAAGGCTCAATCTATTCACGCACCCCTGCTGTCTATTTGGACACCCCTGGGCCCTGGACGGGTCGTCTAGGCCTAGACGCCCCGTATAGCACTGATTTTGAGAAGTCAGCAAGTACCTGGCAGGGCTCATAGATTTTAGTGTTTAGATGGGCCGTCTGGACCTAGATGACCCGTCTAGGATTTTTTTTTGTTGGAAAATGGGTGTTTTGGTGGGGAAATTGAAAAAATAGTGTTTTGGTGAGGTAAATTGGTTGTTGTTGAAGGTAGATTTTTTTAGGTGTAATTTTAGGTTTTTAAAAAGTTTTGTTTGTTGTACAAAAAGTGAGTTATGTTTTTCAATCGTTTATATAATTAGTTTTTTATATTATATTTTTTTTTAAAATATAATATTGTTTTCAACATTTTAAGATGAATGCAACAAGTGTATGTGGTTTTCGTATTACATTTCAATGTCGATTTAACACAAACAATAACCAAGTATTAAATATAATATATATAACATAAATTTGTACAACCAAAACAATATTTATCTGTACAGCTGAAAAGTAAATACAAAATGTCTATGCATACGAGTCGGCCTCAGAGTTGGGATCGGGATCTGGCATCTGCGGCTGCTGCTGCTGATGTGGTGCTCGAGGTGGTGGGAGCGGTATGGGAGGTAACCTGTCTCTCTCACGTCTATCCTGCATCTCCCGGACCACCCAGCCCATGAGATCTATAAGCCTGTCGACGTCGACTCGTAAGCGCGGGTATGCCGCAACCCCCGGGGCATGATCTAGAAGGACGTGCTGCGGAAACTGAGGCGCCCCGTGAGGTGGTGGTGGCGGTGGCTGTAACATCCGTCAAAAACCGGATTTACCAAACCCGCTTCGTTTATTAACCGAACAACCAGTTAAAAATTTCGTTGCGTATTTAATGCCCAAATTAATTTTAAAGGATACATAATTAATAAGTATATTAGAATATAAATTTATTTTTGAAAATGTACTAAAAATAGTGAATTAAAAATATTATGCTAAAGCCGGGACTCGAACCCGGGTCAGCCGAGAGCCAGCAAAGCCTTAACACACATCCCTACAACCGCTCCGCCACTTGTGTTGTTTGTTAACATATTGAAACAATTAATACATAAATCAATCTGGAAATCAAAACCCAGTTACTCAGCGCGCCTAAATCCGCTCTCGCCGGAAATCCCGACGAATTCGTCAATTATTTACGTTTTTCTTTTGTCATAACGGACGCATTTACAGCCATATCGGTTATAACCGAAATAAAACCATCAATTTCATTCATTGCCTTAAATTTCTATTGAAACCGAAAATACAATTCAAATCCGGGATTATACCTTGTTCATCAGTTAAGCTCACGAATCTATTCAACTTACACTCATCATTTCTCTCAGAAAACTTCGCCGGAAGTCGCCGGAATTCTCTGAAAAATTACCGGAAATTTTCGCCGGAAAACCGAATTCAATCCATCCTTTCTTTTTACCAAAAAAAATAAGATCATAGAACTCATACTGACATCACTCCCACTCATCTTAAACCTCTGAAGAATCTCTGTCGCAAGAAATTTCACTCTCCGGAATTCTCTGCAAGTCGCCGGAAAACCGGGACTTTCATCTACATGGTAATTACCTCGATTTTTCTGTTTCATTCCATTATTATACAAATTCTAACATCACTCCATCACTCAGAATCAACCCCAAACGACATTGCCGGATTTTTCTGTTTTCGTCGGAAAACTTCTGAAAGTTTCAGAATCCCGCTGTTAACCGGTATGATCATGTAACCTACTGATAATCGTTACTCAATGGTTCAATTTCACATCTATTTCATCCAAACTGATTGTTGAATTCGAACAGAAGGAGCTCCCAAAACAGAGCCGACGGTCCTTGCCAGACTTCTGAAGAAAGACTATCAATTCGGTACAATCATTCCCCAAACCCCTTTTCTGTTCAATACTTTTCACTCGTTCATATTATTCGTTAACCGAATTAAACCAATAACAGTTAGTTAACCGTTGTCTGTGTTTCGGACGAAGAAGACGAAGTTGTGAATGTTATAAGATTAATTAAAATCGGTATTATAAACGGGTTAGACACACAATCCAGCGGTGGACTGTGTGCAAACAATATGCACACGACGCGAGTTCGATTCCTGTCCCAACCTCATTCGCTGTAATAAAATGCCTTTTTTTTTTAAAACTGAACCGGGTTAATTCAGTAATATGTTAAGTATAATAAAAACTAGGATATTTACCAAGTTAGACACACAGTCCAGAGGTGGACTGTGTGCCAAACTAAACCACAGGTCCCGGGTTCGAGACCTGTGGAGTGCACCGAGTCGTTACATTAAATCTTTTAAAATAAATGATTTTCGGATTAATCTAATTAGTATATAAATAAAATTAAAAACAAAAATATTTCGGGTTAGACACGTAGCTCAGTTGGTAGAGCTGCGTGCACGCGAACGGGAGGTCTCGGGTTCGAGTCCTGCCCGGCGCATACATATAGACAATAAAACCGGTCAACAAGTCAACGGTCAACAAGTCAACAGTAAAAAAGTCAACATTTTTTTATTTTTCTTATTTATTTATTTTATTTAAAAATCAATTAAAAATACTTAAAAATAACATTTTTAAAGTCAGAAAATAGCCTAAAACTCACAAAAATATACCCAAAAATCCTATTAAAGTTGTTAATAAAATCCATTTATTTACCTTACTTTTTCATTATTAATTAGGTTAGTTATTCCTCGTCGATCAATCCTCTAAACTCGTGCGCATTCATCATCGTTCACCAAACGCACCCAAGGTGAGTGAATCTCTACAAATTCCCCGTTTAAATCACGTTTTTGGGGTGTATCATGTGTCTTACTATTTATTATATTTAAATCATTGTGCATACATCATATCATGAATAAATATGTATTCAGCTTGTATAAACTGTTTGTGTGGTTATTGTTTAGATTTAATTTATTATTTTCAGTACATGCAATTTCATAGGCCGCCGCTCCCCATTACATTATGAGCGTTGAGCATGTTCCCCATTACATTATGAGCGTGAACCTGGCGTGCCAACATACGATCGGCTCCGTTTGATTGAGCCTTGATCGCACAGACATTTATCATTTTCAGTACATGCAATAAGATCGGCTCCGTTTGATTGAGCCTTGATCGCACAGTTTCATTCATGTTATATATTTATGCAAGTTGATATGTTATTGTATGCTGTTGGTTTGTTAATGTATGTTATTGTTTGTTGTTGTGTGATATCGTATGCTAATGGTTTGTTATTGTATGCTAATTGTTGTTATTGTATGTTTATTTACGTTTGTTCATATATGAATAGTGCACAATTTTTCCATATAAAATACAATAAGAAATAAATAATAAATGTTTTCTAACAAGGTTTACTCGCCAACTTTTTGTTGATCCAAAAACCATTTTTTACACATGATACAGGTGAACAGGATGAAGTAAGAAAAACATAGGAAATGCCTTAGAAGAAAATAATGAAGTCTAGAATGATGTGTAGGACACGATGTAATTATGATTGTATGTTTCCCTTTAAATTGTAACAATAAATATAAAACGTTATAATAAATGTCATGAGCTTTGATGATAACCCAATCATGCCCCGATCACCTTTTCCGCTGCGGGTCGGGGTGTGACAGTGGCGGTGCCGGTCCGTCAACATCAACCGGAGGGTCCTGGACTACCGCTGCCTCATCTGCCGGCGGATGGACTGGAGCGAAGTGATCGGGTAGCGGCTCCGGAATCCATGGCTCACCTTCGTGGGTTTTAAACCGCTCGCCTAGCATGCCGAACCTCTTCACCAGCCCCATCCCCCGCAAGGTCAGAAAACCCATCCGCGTGGACGGTATGGCCGGCTGCAAGCGGAGTCCAACTCCAGCACAAGACCCAACGACCGGGCGATGACGGTGACGTACGCCACGCCGTACAAAAAGCCGCGCTCCTGCCGGTGGTGGGCGGAGGCGAAGTACTGGGCGATACCGTGCGCAAGTGCGCACGGCCTCCTGTAGAAAAGGCAATACAAAAAAAACAAGTCGGTGCTCGTACACCACTCACGGCTTTGTCCGTGAGCGGTAATAGACGTAGCGAGCATCCGATGTAGATACCTGCATATTATGTTAGCGAAAAACGGTAAAAATTCATAGCAACAATAATCAAACAATTAACGTAATAAACGTACGTACCTATACAGCGGGTCGGCAACGTGAGAAATCCTCCTCTTCGCCCTTACATGTTCCCAAGTGTCAGGGCCTGCGACCACCTCCCAAAAGCCCAAAAGAGTGGCTTTATCCACTACCACAAGCCCCTCCGTATATACATTAGTGGCAATCTCCTCCTACAGGTATATGCTGCTATGAACGGCAAACTCTGCAAGCGTCATCGAACGCCACACACCGGCCAGCCTAAATGAAACCTCCGGCGGAGGGGGAGGACCCTGTGGCTGGGGAGGCGGCTGGTCGACCTGTGAAGGGTGGAACGTGAAGGTGGACAGAAACTCGACGAGCATCTCCCTGTAAGTCGTCGTGTCGGCCAGGTCAAACAGTCGGTGCTGCGGGGAATCAACGGGAATGAAGAATCGAAGTCTGGGCGTCTCCCCGATCGCCTCGATCGCGTCCCAGTCGACCGTGGAGTGCGATCCGACCTGCATCCGACGTTGCTTGCCGCAAAACCGGGCGGCCTCGGTGTCGGGCGGAAACTCAAAGTATGGGTGGTCGTGAAGCGGATCCACCGGCGCTGCCGGGGCCCGCGGACCATGCGGATGTAGGTCCCCGTGTATCGGATCTACAATCTCGTCCATAACTAATCTGCGATTGTATAATACAATTTAACACGAATAAACCCCAAAATCTTTCCAATTCACAACCAACCTACATTCTAAATACATAACACATTAAAATGTATTGAAGTATAGTTGAAAATACTCACCAGAGAAGCTTGATTTCGCAAAAATACGGCCCGGAAAACGGTAGAATACGGCGGGATACGTATGTGTGTGTTGTGTTTGTGTCGTCTATCTCTTATCGTCTAGGCGGTCAGACATATACGAGGCCTAGATGGGTCGTCTAGGCCTAGACGACCCGTATGGAATAAACGCTAAATTACCATTTTGCC
This sequence comes from Scalesia atractyloides, assembly GCA_947069175.1. Taxonomy (NCBI): domain Eukaryota; kingdom Viridiplantae; phylum Streptophyta; class Magnoliopsida; order Asterales; family Asteraceae; genus Scalesia; species Scalesia atractyloides. The sequence continues at coordinate 8,005,443 of CAMTDV010000001.1, forward strand.
CCTGAACTACGCCCGTCTAGGCCTAATTCATGGGCAAAATGGTAATTAACCAGCTGAGTGTTTTACAGCTCAACCTGGTTAATTACCTTTTTGCCCCTGAATTAGGCCTAGAAGGGCGGCAGTTCAGGGGTAAAATTACCACATTTTCAATTTAAAATTCAAAAATTTTCAGGGATAAAGATCCCGCCTACACTGTACGTGGCGTCTAGGTCTAGACGACCTGTCTAGACCCTGACATTATGACCGTTTTGCCCCTGGTTTTGGCCTAGACGGCCAAGAAACCGGGGGTAGAATGGTCTTATATCTAGACCAAGACGGGGCTTCTAGGTCTAGACGACCCGTATATATATATATTTAAATTTTTTTGGTATAACTAATAGTATTTTATTTACTTAATTTGAATTTTATATAAGCCAACATTCTACCAGTATACCAAAGGCACGACAACTAAACCATGCAAAGCCTATCTAAAAACCAACAAACTCCGGATATTGAGAAACAGACGGCAATTATACTCTCCGAGCTTGCACGTCCCACCGTGGCCACCGGCAGTACCGACAGTTTGTCGTCTGCCGGTGCCGATGGTGGGACGCGAGAGCTCGGAGAGTATAATTGCTGTTGTTTCTCAATACCCAGAGTTTGTTGGTTTTTAGATGGCCTTTGTATGGTTTTTTTTAAACCGTACAAAGCCTATCTAAAAACCAACAAACTCCGGGTATTGACCAACAATTATACTCTCCGAGTCCTCACGTCCCACCGTCGCCACCGGCAGTATCGACATTTCGTCGTCTGCCGGTGCTGACGGTTGGACGTGAGAGCTCGGAGAGTATAATTGCTGTTGTTTATCAATACCCAGAGTTTGTTGGTTTTTAGATGGGCTTTGTATCTAAAAACCAACAAACTCGGGTGTTGACAAACAACTGGTAATCATAGTATCAGAGCTCTCATGCCCAACCGTCGCCACGGGAAGTATTGACATTTCGTCGTCTGCCGGTGCCGACGGTTGGACGTGAGAGCTAGGAGAGTATAATTACCCTCTATTTGTCAATACCCGGAGTTTGTTGTTTTTAGATACAAAGCTTTGTATGGTTTAATTGTTGTGCCATGGGTGTACCGAAGGAATGTCGGCTTATATCAAAGTTCAAATTAAGTAAATAAAATCCTATTAGTTATACCAAAAGTTTTCTTATTGTATTAAAAAAAATCTTTGTATTATTTATATAAATAAATCGTATTAAACACAAAAAAGATCGAGCCATTGTTCTTGCTTTCTTGACCGTGGTTGACCAGGACTAATCATCAGACGATGACTGCGACTCGTTAGGTGCTGTAGAAACACATGAAATAAGTTCAACAACATATCACTATGTCAAACCACAACACATTCTATTCCGCAAACAAAAACCATATATATTTAAAAAATGACAGTGTTTCTCATTTACCTGCATTTACTCCTAGAGTTTCCCTTCGGTTACAGTCTTCGATTCAGCACAAGACACTCTTTGACGTGTAGTCGATTGAGATACAAATTTGCACGCTTGAAACCGTCCCTCCAATACTTTTTTCCAAAATATATAAGGCTGATCTCCATCGGGTAAATATGTTTTTAACTCACTATGAAACCTCAGGCGCTTCTCAAACCATCTCCGCGAGATACGGATTGCCTGCGTATGGGGGTGCCTCACCACCATATCCTCCACCATCATGGATAATGTCTTGTACATTAGACACAACCTCCTCTTGGTCGTTAGAATTGGGAACACCTCTCTCCCCCTAACAACGATATCACCGTTAGTAAATAATTAAAACAACTAGTAGTTTAACCTAATAACTGTTACCGTATTGACTTCAGGCACCGATGACCCGTTCCAGTCTAATGACATTTCACCACCTTTGGATGATATCAGATGAAGTAATACAAGCCAAAGTTCACGACAAACAGAATTACGACGACGAATTGAAAGTTTTATGCGACATCAAATGCTCTGCATGGGTCTATTTAACAAAGAAATAGACGCCCCGTCTAACGCCTACGCGGGGCGTATCACTTTACTACTTTACCGACATGCATTGAATGATGTCAGAGGAAGTAATATAAGCCAAAGAAGAAGTCAGAGAGAATTCCGACGACAAATTGAAAAATTTCTGCGACACAAATGCTTTGCATGGCTCTATTTAAGAACGATATATACGCCCCGTCTAGGCCTAGACGGGGCATATCACTTTGCAACTTGGCTGACATGCATGCAGAGCACAACATTTAAGACGGGGCGTCTGTCTTCTACTCCGTCTACTGCTAGACGCCCCGTCTGATGTGACTGATTTGACATTGTACGGTGCAGGAATGTGGTCGGAGATAAAATAACCCTAGATGCTCCGTCTAGATCTAGACGACCCGTTTAAAGGAAGTCTAAATAGGCAAGTGGGTTTGTGAATATGTAGACCCTTTTGTAATCTCTTTTTTCTGTACGTTGTGGAACTTTCACCGATGTTTTGGTCTATCTTACCCTATTTAGTAGATTGAAGGTTTGTTTTTGGTTATTTTCTAATATGATAAGATACTGGGCCACCAACAAGACTTTCCAAATACCCTACAAAAACTTTAAATGCTACACAGTCAACTGCCCGGAGAATAAGTCAATCATCATGGATGTTAGATGATGTCATCTGGTTACCCAATTACATTACAAATATCATAATCAAGGAAGCACTTGTTACATTTGGTTATCTTATCTTTATTCCATACATAAGTGTTGTTAAACAGTTCTGAAACTTCAAACTAGATTACATAGATATACAAAGAGAACCATTAAACAAAGCTATGCCAGTTTTGTAATTAAAGCAAAACAAATTGTATTGTATTCGTTGGTAAAGATATAATACTAATTTCTGTCACCCGTGCGTTACGGCACGACCGTTATACAAAATAAAAATAGACGTAAAATCGTGAAAATAGTTTAAACTAGTAAATTTCCACGCACGTTGTGGCGGCGTAGAAACGGCGTAGAAACTTAAAGTAACTCAAATTTATACCGTTTAATAAAAACGTATTATATTTGATTAGACTCGTTTTCGAACAAAATTTATGCCAAAATGTAGAACAATTGAAAAGTAAATAAAAATAAGCAAGAAAATTATTTATATTTGATCCTACTTATTTGGGAAAGAAATTTACGTCGAAACGTTAACCAACTTGAACCTATACGAACTCGAACATATAATAAGCAGGTAAGTAAATTATATTTTATTTATGTTAAAGAATGGTACGGCGCGTTGCGGCGGCATCAAACGTAAGATAACTCGAATTTATACCAACATATAATATTTTAAATTACTCGTTTTAAAACAAAATTTATGTCCACACTTACACCAACTGAAAATATACATAAAATAAGAAAAAAAATATTATATCTTAACCTATTCATTTCCAAAAACAATATTTACATAGAAACAATAATCAACTTGAAAACATACGGACTCGTAGATGTAAGCACGTTAAAATCGATTACACAGTCTTTAGAAAGTTGAGGGGTTATAAGTGCCAATGCTAAAAGTTAAAGGGTAAAGGAAAAAAAATGTTTTACTATCATGAGCCACTGTGTCCGTGAATTGATAATATCTTACCACTACTATGCTATAATACGACATGTGTGCTTGCCTGTTAAATTGTGTAGTTTCGTTTATTTGGTAATTTACTATAAAACTAGTTTGTGCTTCCTTAGGGTAATAATTTGTGTTACAATTCGCACATGTCACATGCTTTGTTGGTCCAGTTCATTGATGCTGTGGAGCCGCTACCTGAGAATCAGCCTTACGTGCAGCAAGAGCCGCCACAGTGGCTACAACATCCTCCACGCATTTACTAAGCTGTGAGGTTGCCTCATGGCACACATGCCAGGATCGAGCAGTTGTGTGGACCCTATACCACCTGTACCACCGCTATCAGAGTATTCGGATGAAGGCACGACAGGTCAGGATTCTGGCCCGTCATAGTCGTGGGTGTTTGTTTTTTTATATTGTATTTACATTCAGTTTTACTTTTTTGTTTGTTTATATATGTACAAACTGATTTATATGTTCACAATATCAGTTGATATTTGTAATGTTTGTTAATTGTAGTTTGTTTGGTTTGCTACTTAAATTTTTATAAAACTTGTTGAAATGATAAATATTGAATAAGTGTTTGAAACGCCAACGATAAAAATTGAATAAATGTAAGGAATCATGATAAAAATGATAAATAAATCAACATTTAAGTTAATTCTTAATATAAAAAAAAACTAATACGTGTCATATAGATCCATACGTTTTAAAACTTGATAAAAACAATAAATATCGAATTAATGTTTGAATAAAATTTAAATAAAAAGTTCTAATACGTGTTGTATAGCACCCATATGATGCCGCATGATCATGTAAATTTCCTTCTTCTTGTGCCCCCTTAAAAAGCAGATTCCGAATAAATTCCATCAGTTCCACCACACTCAATAAGTACCATGGCAGTGTGGTCTTTATCCAGAGTGATATCACTACCCAAACCGACTGAGCGAAATCACAAGAAATCAAAAGGTGATCCATTGTTTCAGCCTACAGATTACACATTACGCAGCCAGTTGAGGGCAGTGGGACTCTTCGTCTTTCAAGCACCTCTCTTGATGGGATTCTGTCTTGAACTACCCTCCACAAAAAGTAGTTAATCTTCTTAGGTATCCCGCTATCCCACACCAATGCCTTGGTTTCCGGGATCGCTGGTATGTGGTCCAATTCATTCTTCAATTCACCTACCTGAAACTGCACTTGCTGATCAACCAAAACTCATAACCATTCGTCTGACCGTTGCCAAATATTCTGATTTTGTAGCAACCAAACACAGTCGACCCATTCAGAACTAAAAACATCTTGCGGCACGACAGAGTTTTAGCACTTCACAGATCTACGTGATCATCTCAGCGGCTGAGTTATAACGTTGTTGCACTGTGCAGCAATGCTCTGGTAGAAGTTGTGAAACACTTTGGAAAAAAAAATAAGATGCAAATTTCTTTGGGGTGGTTGCCTAGAAAACAATAAAATAAGTTGGGTCCCATGGTGCAAGGTAGTGGCACCGTTGGAACAAGGGCGTTTGGGCATTGGGAGCTTATCTTCAACTAACAAATCACTCATGGTTAAGTGGTGCATAACGCTCAAAAATGAACCCTCACAATTATGGGCAAGGGTTGTTTCGGCTATACACCATGGTACGCGGTCTTACTCATCAATATCACTGAAAAAAGCTCGATGGGAGGAGTATGGAAGAACATTGTAAACATGGGAAAGGCGTCGGGGACTTAGAGGATTGACATGACAAATAGACTGAAAGTAAAGTTGGGAAGTGGGGATAAAACATACTTCTTGTTTGACAAGTGGGCTGGACCTAATTCGTTACAGGATTTATACCCAAATCTACTGATTACTATTACTATTAGTATTAGTATTAGTAATACTATTAAAACACAAGTTACCTTTCATTCTAGTTCTATATTGGTTGTCTTTTTTTGTGATTACTTGAAGTTTGAGTCACGCCCTTAGACTTTAAATAACCTACAATCGTGAATTACACCGATTTTTGGTATTGTACATGTAAGAAATGAACCAAACTAATACGGACCGAACAACACTTATTTTTACGATCGATGTAAAACATGTTTCTATATATTTTTAGTCATATCACGACTTTTATTTTTTAAGTTATCTTCCGATTGATATATCGAGTGCCAGTATCGTATCAATATCGTAATAATAGAATCAATAACGAACGAATTCCTGGTATTAACATTATTTTTACCATTATGTCTATGTTTCTATTTAAAATTTGTTAGTCTATGTGTTATGGGCTCACGCCTTGAGACGCCCATTATTTACAAGTGGTCAAAAACAAAGTGAACAACTAAAATTACCAAATTTGAACTTTATACATTTCTAAAGAAAACTTGGTCATACTCATAAAGTTAACCGTTCATATCCAGTTATATACCATCCAACATTCACAAAAGATGTAGACACATAAGTGTTTAATTAATTTTTAACAACTACATTTTAAATTGCATAACAACAAAATGTTTTGACCGCTTTGCATAAGTTGAGTGCGGAAGCATATTGAGAGTGGTTTGGAGTGTGTTCGTTCCATGCGTAGCATGCCATTAAAGATTTACTTTACCTATATCAAAACAACAAGAACCAATATTAATTTACATGTAATTACATCCTACTATTTTCCAACAAAAATGATATGCTCATTATACATTTTCCATTCATTGACCCGTTCGCAATGAATCACATACATAACCATTCATTAATATAACATTCTAATTCGTTGACCCGTTCATAATGGATCAACATCATGATCATTCTTAAACATTACATTATAGTTTGTTTGACCCGTGTATAAAGGATCAACTCACGAACATTCTTTAACATCACATTCTAGTTTTTTCGACTCGTTGATAACCGATCAAAGTCAATAATTAACCTCTACTTATTTAACAATTTATGATATTTTTGGAATGCAACTTTAACTTAACATAAACATGACAAAAACACTATAACTATCTAATACGTGTAAGTATGAAAACTTACCTTTGTCTTGCGTTGTTTGTGATCCAGAATGGCTCGTTTCCTCCTCTTTCACTCCTACATTTTTTTTTACAATCAGCATACCTTAATCTCATGTCTTCATTTCATTCTTTCCTTAACATAATTGAGTTAACAACTATCATTTTACCATTTCTAACCACTTAGCATCATATTCACATAGAATCTCTATTCAAGGCATTTCATCAAAGACTTGATGTGCGTACCACTAACAAGGCATAATGTACAAGTGTTCTATGCATATTTTTACTAGTTCATATCATGGATCATCAAATCAACTAAACTCACATAACCTTCATTCTATATCAGATGCATTTAACAAATTCTCTACTACATACACATTCATACATCGATAATGCACTTAATTTTGCACCTACATGATCATAACACTTTATCATACTACTACTACTACTACTACTACTACAAGTGGGTTTTACTTCAATTCATCAAGATAATCAAATTCAAGCATATTTCATCTTCTACATGATGATTCTAACCAATAGCCATGCTTAATTTCATAAAATTTCGTTGATATATTACAACGCACTTCATGAATGATCACCAAATCTTAAAATTCAACTTACCTTATGTTAGAGACACTTAGATGATCAAGAATCTCAATACATGCATTCAATTTCAGCCATAGAACCTCTTTAATTTGCTGAATTTCTTGTTGTTGTTGAAGGAGAAGGTTTTCCCCTTATCCCTCTCTCTCTCTCTCTCTCTCTCTCTCTCATACAATACACCCACACACACACAATGCACTTTTTTTGTTTATAAACTTTCATTCAGTTATACACTTCCAGCCCCTATAGTATCATTTGTTATTTATTCAAGCACAACTTTCATCCCTTCTACACAGGGTCATTCTACTTAACTTAGTTAATCAACTAAAGCTATTATTTTACATACTAAAATATTTAAAGGTACAATAAATAAATTACACATTTTTGGGGTGTTACACGCCCTATGCCACTTGGCATTTTAATCCTCTTTCACGTCCATTTACACCGCCCCAAGGTTTGTGAAACCTTGTGTGAAGCTTCAAGGCGTCACGCCACTCACACCCTCAATCTTATAGCTCCTACTTTTTCTTCCATAAACTAATTGCAAGAACCAATAAAAAATCCACGTCACCCACTTTATCACATTTTTTAATATAATTTTAATGGGCAGGGATAGTTAAAACTTCTGAAACCATTACGCTAATGGTGAAAACAAGTAAAGGAGACCTTATGTCTATGTTTCAGTGACGTGGAGAAAAAATGTAATCCCATAACACATAGCCTTAAAATCCAGGTTGCTCCCGCTGTGAAGCGCGGGTGTAACCTACAATGTAAAAAACTCATTTGTCATCATCAAAACAAACCAGTTTTTGAAAAAACCTAATAAGTCGTTAGTGATGATTTCGTCCGAAAAAAATATACATATAGACTCAATAATTTTGAGCTATCGAGATATTTTGTGGCTCAAAATGACTATTTTTCCTAAAGTTGGAACAATTGCTATTACATGCAACCACAAAGACGATGATATTACGTCAGGGTTCGAAAGAAATCCTGTTTGGTGACGTTCTACTCTATTTCTAATGCATATGCTGTTACTGAAACTTCAAATATACTACACCCATCTTGTAACGAAGAATTTGATTTGGGTTTCAGGAGAGAGGGAGATCCAGAAGTCAAATGTAAAGGCAGGTTTCGAATGGCGTTGGTGTTTATATATTGAGATTGTCGGGACTTGAATGTTGCACACAAATTTTTCGACGAAATGTCTGTGTGAGATATTTCATTTCTTGAGTCATTGAGATAAAGAAATTCATGATCTGGCTATTAGAACTTGCCACCATGCCTATGATAATGCAAATAACGCATTGATCACAATGTACTCAAGGTGCAAGGATCTTTAACATGCTAGTAATGTATTCAATTTTGTTGAAAATAAGAGTGTGATCACTTGGAACTTCATAATATCAGGTTTTGCATATTGGGACAACTCAGAGGAAACCACCTTTCTGTTTCGGTAAATGTTGATTTCTAAAAGTGAACCTAATTATGTGACAATGGCAAGCATACTTCCTGTCTATGCTAGAGCGGAAAATCTACAACACGGTAAATAATTCCATAGTTACATTACAAAACATGAGGAGTTTAAAGATTATTTATTAGTTTTTAATTCACCTATTTACATGTATGCAAGCTTTGGTAAAATATTGCTTGCTAGAAGACTTTTTGATTCTAGTGTAGTAGTGTCTTTTGTTTAATCCTCTTGCAAACTAACACAGGGAACTTTATCTAACTGACTCTATGATATTCTGTTTGTGCTTCTTGGTGATTACTTTTGCTACCATGATGATATTCTTCATTAATGCTTAATGTGATTTCTATGAGTTCAAATGAGGCATTAACTTGTTGCTTGTTTTGTTTTTCTAGTGGTCATGATAGTTTCTCAACAGCTGATTTATATACATTCAAATCATTTGTTAAGTGGTCTGTTCATTTATGTTCGTGTTTGTTCGATCTGCTCTTCCTGGAGTCTAAAATAGATGAACAATTTGGGGCTGCTGTTATGTTTATATATGCTGTGGTGGGCATCAGTTCCGAAACTTCAAGAACCGGCCCGATCAACCCGGAACCAAGAACCGAGTTTTGATAATTATAAGAACCTTCGGTTTGGGTCTTATGTGTTGGGTTAATCGGTTTGTTTCTGGGTCGGTTCGGGTCAAGTACGGGTTGAATAACAAAACGGGTCAGCTGGGTTTTGTTTTACTCACATGTTTTTAGTGGTTTTAATAAGTAATAGGTTAGTTATTTGTTAGTCAAAGTAATGGGATAGTGGGTAGGTTTATATCCTAAACTTTAGGTGCAAGTTTTATTCTTCTTATTTAATGTAAGTATTATCAATGAATGAAGTGTGTGAGTTCAAGGAGTAATAACTCTTTTGTACGTGAGTGTTCTTGGGCCTGAACCAACAATTGGTATCAGAGCAAGGTCAACTGAGACGACAGGTTTGAGAGTTGTGGTTTGAGAGTCGCGTGTTCTGAGAAGGGTCAGCAGTCCCTTTAAACTGCAGAGCTGAGAAAGGAGTGAAGGAAAGCAGCAAGTGATCATAAGAAAGCAGCAAGGGTCGATTTATTTATTGATCGGAGAGAAGAAATTAATAGTGAAAAGAAAGTAAGCTGAAAAAGAATTCAAGTAAGAATAAATGAACGAACATTCCGGTTTTTTGCGATAAGTAGAAGTTAAAACGCGAACGGTGGTTCCACATGGGTCGGTGGATAAGTTTTGGAGTATTATATTCAAATCCAAAACTGAATTTTAAAGATTGCAGGTCACGAGGTAAGGTAGATAGAAAGCAGATTCGAGGCGGCTGTGAATTCAAGCGAATCTAGGTTGTGGAATTAATTAGCAACCAACCCAACAGGTGAATTCTCTCACCTCCAATATGAAGAAAAAAAACAGTCAAGCAAGCATGGTGGTGAAGCTAGCAAGTAACCACACATCTGAATTATTTTGTCGAGCGCAGGAAAATTTAGAAGAAAGATAAGCAAGTGATCGGGCCCGTGTGGTTCGAGTAGCAAGAACCGAGTCATGTGCGGCTTATAGCAAGTAGCAAGACCGAGCCTTTGTGGTTCGAATAGCAAGTCTGCAAGGAGATTAAAGCAAGAGCAAGTGAAAGCAAGCAAGATTAAGCAGAAAGTTTCAACACGTTAGCAAGTTTGAACCTTTATGGTTCATGTAGAAAGGAAATCCAATTTGGATTTAGCAAGCAAGAGAGAAAGAAGAGGCACCACAAGAAAGAAGAAAGACGAAAGAGGCCGGCGTCGCTTAGCAAGAAAGAAAGAAAAAAAGGGATCGCAAGAAAGAAAGAGACCGGTGCGGTAAGAAAGAAAGTGCAAGCATCGATAAGAAAGAAGAAAGAATGGATGTCGATTAGAAAGAAGGAAGAAATTCGACAACCGAAAGAAAGAAAGAAACGGACACGTGTTTGTTCGTAAAGAAAGAGAATGATCGAATCTTTGTGATTCGGATAGCAACAGAGCAAGAACGAATGTGAGAAAGATACGAGCAAGTAGCAAGAACGGAAACCGATTAAGGAGGTGATTGTTGGGTTAATCGGTTTGTTTCTGGGTCGGTTCGGGTCAAGTACGGGTTGAATAACAAAACGGGTCAGCTGGGTTTTGTTTAGTCACATGTTTTTAGTGGTTTTAATAAGTCATAGGTTAGTTATTTATTAGTCAAAGTAATGGGATAGTGGGTAGGTTTATATCCTAAACTTTAGGTGCAAGTTTTATTCTTCTTATTTAATGTAAGTATTATCAATGAATGAAGTGTGTGAGCTCAAGGAGTAATAACTCTTTTGTACGTGAGTGTTTTGAGTGAGTGTTCTTGGGCCTGAGCCAACATTATGCGGGTCTAAAGGTTCCTGAAATGATAACTATGAAGATGCAACCATTCTGCAACCAAATGAAAACAAATGCTAAATAAAAGATGAAACCAATAACTTAAACAAAGCCTGATATGATATGGCTTGTTTACTTAGCAGGAGCCTAAAATTTTAGGTTTTTATTTTAGTTAACAGGCTAAACGGTTCTTGGGGATCGAATGGACCCGAGACGAAATCAATTGTGAGCATGTATATACGAAAACAAAAACCGACCCTTTAACAACAAACAGTTCTGTCCAACGGTTTTTTTTGGGTCTGTTTAACGGTTTCTGGCGGGTATAAACAACAAAACGCTCACCCTTACAAATAGAGATATGCTGCTTCAAGGGTAAATATGATGCATGCCATATATATATTATATAGTTTAGTTGGATACTATGTGCCACAGGTTTATTTTTGGTTGCTACTGGAACTACAGTCTTGTACAGATTTCGATCATGTGTTGAAAATAGAGATAAAATTTTAGAATGTTTACCAGCATCTGCTTGTATATGTATGTTTGGGTGTATGGTCTAATTACAAACAACATAAATTCTCTTGGCTGTAGTATTATCAGGATAAAAGTAGACTGGTATAATGGTCATATTATAAATTATTTTGTAAGAAAATTAGGTAAATATGAAATTTTTAGTGTTTTGAATGGATATATAAAAAATATTAATTCTTATTGTTGGTTTAAAATGATATTAATACAAGTTATAAGCTGTATAAAGACAAAAATTAAGAAATAGCCAATACAGTTAAACCCAAAAATTCGAGCCAATCTCTCTATTCCTATGGATAGAGGTAAGCTGTCTATATCTTACCCTCCTTAGACCCTGCATTAGCTTTGTTATTGGTGAGATTTACTGAATATGATTATGATTATGATGAGTTGAACCCAAAAAGAAAAATATTCGACTTTTAGTTTGTTAAAAGTTAGTAATTTGTTCTAGGAAGTTATATGAGAAAATCTACATATTATTTGTCTAAATAATAGTATTATTACCCAGAAAATTTCCTCATTGTTTATTAAAAAATACATCCATTATTTTGTTAACTCTAATCCGCACAGGCTCATTATATGGGGTCATGTATCCCAAGCCACCGTTGCTGATTAGCTGTTTATGAATAAAAAAACAATTGTTTATATTTCCCCATTTTTTATTAAAAAGTCAACGATAAAAAGTTCAAGCAAGGAAATTTCCTCCCTATCCACTCTAAATGATAATTTTAGTCATATATTTCTGTAAACCACATTATCTCACATCTCTGTATATTCAACTAATTTTAGTCGGGAAACCAAACAAATCTGCATCATTATATCTTCTAACTTAGATTTGTTTCCACTTATATCAATTCAGAACACAATGGCATCTTCTTCGTCGTATTCTCACCCTGCACCAGGCGCTTCTTCTTCTCAGTCGTGTAACTGTGATTTATTTCTTAGTTTTAGAGGAGAGGATACCCGCAAGACTTTTGTAGATCATCTCTACTCAGCTCTTGTAGATCGCAAAATACCTACTTACAAGGACGATGAGACACTTCCCTCTTCAATGCTAGCGAAGGATCGAAGATTGCTCTTATTATATTCTCAAAGAATTATGCAGACTCTTCGTGGTGTTTGGAAAACTTTAATATATTATGAAATGCAAGGATGAGAGAGCGCTAATTGTTATGCCCATATTCTTTGATGTCGATCCCTCAGAAGTGAGAAAACAAGAAGGGGACTTGGGAAGAGGATTTGCCAAACAAGAGATAGGGAACATTAACAAAGTAGAATCATGGAGAAAAGCACTTTTTGATGCAAGTGAAGTTGCTGGATGGAAACCCAGAAACATGTCAAACGGGTGCATTCATTTCTTTATGTTAATAGTTGTTATATATGCTCATTGCTCAATGCGTTTGTTTACAATCCACATGTACTTGTACCATATAAGTTCCTTGTAAAATTTTAATACATTAATTCTTACCTTGCATCAATGGGTGTAAACTAACCTAGTGAACCCGAAGCTTGACATAACGCGGGCTAGACTTATTAAATTAAATCTGACACTGAGCTTGTCTTTTGTGTGAACATCGGGCTTGGACTTGGCTACGTAAGATTTTATAATTATCCTGAATTAGTTTAGATGATAACCCAATAAAATTCTACCTCCTTACCAATTGGATTATAATTCCTAGCGGGTCGTTTATGTAATTAATTAGTTGAATTTATGCTGTATTTGGATTAGTTAAGTTAGTATAAGGAGCAAAAGCAGCAATATGAAAATCTATAACCTTCATCTAAAGAAATGTGATGTATCAAGAAAGATATGCTGATTTAGATGGCGCCAAACATCAACAGATACATTGATTGATTGAAGAGACACGATGGTTCAAGACGCAATGGTCCGATTATTATAAATGTCACACCCGCTCATAGGCGGAAGCGCGTGGTGTGATCTAATTGATTATCATTGCATACAATATAAGTGAACATACAAAATGAATAAAATCAAGCTCCAAATGCCATTGCCAATATTGTTTCAAAACGCAACATAAGTTGAGTGTATTGTTTACAAACCACGAGATGAAAATAAGTTGCCAAAGTGTTACACATCCAAAATGCAAGTTTTTAAATGATAAGGCTTTGACCCTTTCATCACCGCAAGGAGGCGGCGTATAACAGGAAAATCCCTTCAAAAGTTGACATGGAGACTTGACACTTACTTTTCTTAGACTGATATCCCTGCATGGTCTACTAATTTCCTGAAATACATGTTAAGTTGAAAAATCAACAAAAGTTGGCGAGTTCATGTGTTTTAGTTGTATGAGATGAATCCATAATATATATGATGTATTTGTATCAAGATCGGTATGTAAAGCGACAATGAAATCGTTGATCATTAACGTTTTGCAAGAACATTAATATGCATGATGACATAGGAAGCAATCCAAACCTAAACGATTTTACGTCGATTACCCTCAACTGGGACACAAATGCACTCTTCTGTGTTGGGCTCGCCAAAACCTGATAGATCTAACCTTTTGTACCGTGGTCTAAATAAGATTAATGGTTCTTAAGTACAACCCTATTCACACATGATCTAAGCTGTTTCATTCTCTAGCTTATCATACCCTTGTTCATGTATTTCCCCTGATTGTTGTAAAATTGTAAAACGTTTAAGATGAAAAAGGGGACATGAACTCACTGATTTGCTTTCCGTAAACAGTGCTTATCTCATGAATCGGTTTGTATCACAACCTACAAACGTGCTAGGTTTTGTTAGACACTTCGGTGTTTGCAATGGTTTGTGTATAATCCATTTGTTTTAATTATTTATTAAGACTTGTTCGGAATTGCGTTTCTTAGCGTTGTATTTTCGATGTATGATGTCAGTATATATTTCACCAAATATATACATTCTTGTATCTCGTGTGTTGTATGTACGGGCCTAGCCCTTTTGTCTCTATGTCTCGCACGAGTAATATGTATGTCCATATATAATTCTTCATAATTATATATATATAATTCCAAGTTCGTTGTGTTAGTTAAATATTATATTTTAACTCGTATTATTTGTATGGATCGTCTTATATATCATTTGTAATGGCGATAGGTTTGTTAAAGATGATCTATTTTGAACATGACTTGGTAAGTGTATGTGTCTTAAAAATAATCTATTTTTTAAATTAGTTCTAGAAAATATATATTTTTAGTTTTCCACCAAAATAATATAGTTTTAAGATGTTATGAAATATATATTTTTGTACACTTCAAGAATAATACATTTTTAAGATCGACAGAGTATGATATATTTTATATACTTGTAAAATATTTATTTTGTCACTTGTTCGGTTTTGAAAGGGTAACTTACCAAGTTTCGGTACATTATATATTTTTAGTCAGGAATATTTATATAGTCCATCCAATGTCCAAATATCCAAATTGTCCAATAATTGTATCCAAGGCATAAATAGATATATATATATATATATATTCTTGTAAGACTTTGCTTGCAAATTTTGTTGTATTTATTTGTGTACATTATTTCAAGTTCCTAATTTACGTATAACTAATACAAATAATATACACATAGCACATAGTTCATATGACCACTAAATACATATTTTCCATATATATATATATATATATATATATATATATATCCATCTTTATTTTTGAAAAAAAAAACATACCTTCTTAGCTTGTATTTTTATACAAAAATGCGGGAATTCCTTTTTTTATATTTATTATTTTTAAGCAAGTTCACTTGTAAGGACCTTGTTAAAAGTATATTTTCTAAGTGTTTAAATTTACAAAAATTTCGCCATAGTTTCGCCTAGAAAATGGAATTTTCCATGTTTTAAACATATCATTTTCTTTTAAAACTCATCAACAATTTCCCACAACAATTTATAAACATAAAATGTAATAAGATGAACTCATGAACATGTAGTATTTTAGTATGATTTTTAAATATGTCTATTTGTTTAAAAATCATACTTTCCTTCTAATTTTTCCAAACTTTTATAGAAAACATTTTGTGAGTTTATTTTTATAAATCTTACATGATTTTTAGTGTGACATATTATACCCTTTTTCAACTCAAAATCTCATGTTCATCCATTTAAACTCAAGTTCACCATGGATCTTTTTAAGACCTTCATGTACACTTGTTAGATTATGTTTCTAATTATCATCTAACAAGTCTACATATGATGTTCATCATTATTAGCTCAAACTACCAACTAACAACTTCCATAACACAACATAAACAACTTGTTTCTTATCATTTTTTAACTTGATTTCAAGTGTTCTTTGTCTTTGTTTTGTAAGAATCTTTAGATATTAACTTGTACATAAGTTACATATGCTTAAAGAAGATGTAATTTAGTGTTCAAGGGGGACTTACTACTAGCACAAGGCTAGGGATGAACTAAGAAGATGAAGATGAAGAAAAGTTGGTGGATAAAAGCTCCTTAAAGAGGTCCTTCCACTTCCAAAGCTTGAACCTTCCTTAGAATGCCTTAAGATGTCCCGTAGTGTGCTTGGAATGGTTTGAATGTGAAAGAAAAGGGAGGTGATATGTTGATGGTGGTGGCCGTAGATGTATGTGAAAGTGGGGAGGTTGGAGTGTTTGAATATTGGTGATGGTAAATGAGGATAAGGTTAGGGTATTATAATCTCTCTTAAGATCTTTACCCCTTGATTATTAAATTCGCATCTTTGACTAACGTCAACCCCATGTGCCTAATTAGCAAGGAAATGGGGGGGGGGGGGTTTCCACCATGGATGGAAATGATTTGGGACATGGGGGTGTTTATTTGGTGTAAATTATCTTAAGATGTATTTTAAGTGTTATTTAATTAGTGTAGATTTCATATATGATGGTCATAATGTTTATTTGGTAAGTTGTCATGTATAAAGGTCTAAACTAGCTTTATATAGTCAAAACAATGTTAACTAGTTTGTATATTATGGCTAGTTATGTTCTGAGGCTTGATTGATGGTAGTTTCGTTAACGGACTACTAAAATGTTAACTTATGTAACTTGTATGGTATGATGCGCTTTTAGGTCTTGATGATATTTCTAATACTTTTTATTTTATTATTATTATTTTTTATGATGTTTAACATTATTTTTGGATCTAGTGTAAATTACCAGCTGAATTTTGCGGACAATTTTCTAGTTATGGTCCAAATCGGACACTTTTAGAGCTAGTGTGTTTTCCAGAAGATGTTAGTGTGTCTCCTTGTTTTCCCACTTGGGATTTAGTATATCATTGGTGTTGGACTTAAATCTAAGTCCTAAATCTGTCCTTCCGTTGAGTACCGGAACCGTTTCAGCACTATTTGTCTAACCGGTAAGTGTACTAGTTGTTTCGGTGCGCCACTTATAATGTTTCGAGTTGCGACAAATAAAATGAATAATATGCATCATTAAAATGTATTCTGCGATTTTTGTAGATGCATATCATGTAATCATGCAGTTCGGGCGTTCAAATCACATAATTGTATAGTCTAAAAGACTGTTCAATTGTACGGAAATTACAAGAAAGTGGCAGTTGTCACATACTCTCCCTGTTAAAAAAATTCCGTCCCGAAATTCAAGCTGAGTCATCCATTGCAAGAGTCTTCTCAAACAGGTGAGCGTATTTGGCTTTGATTTGATCTTCACGTTCCCAAGTATACTCGGGTCCATGTCGTGAGTTCCTAACGACTTTGACTAATCTAATACGACTCCTCCTTGTTTTCTAGACCTTCCAGTCCATAACCTCAACATGTTCTTCAGTGAATTGGAGCTTATCGTCTATGTGAATTTCATCCGCAGGGATTATGACTGTTTCTTGCGCCAGACTCTTTTTAAGGTTAGACACTTGAAATGTGTCATGTACGCTATTAAGTTTCTCCGGTAATTTCAACTTGTAGGCAACGGTACCAACCTTTGCCAGGATTTCAAATGGACCAATGTATCCTGGATTAAGCTTCCCACGTTTACCAAACCTAGCTACGCCCTTCCAAGGCGAGACTTTCAACAAGACTTTGTCCCCGACCTTGAAGGATTATGGCTTCCGTCTCTTATCTGCATAGCTTTTCTGTCGATCGCGAGCCGCCTTGATACGTATCGTATTTGAAAAATTTTATCAGTTGTCTCTTGGACTAATTCAGGACCAATCAGTTGTTTATTACCAACTTTCGCCCAACATAGCGAAGAGCGACACTTTCAACCATAAAGAGCTTCGAATGGTGCGGCTTGTATACTTGTGTGATAACTATTGTTGTAGGAAAACTCAACCAAAGGAAGATGAGCATCCCAGTTGCTGCCTAGATCCATTACACATGCTCGAAGCATGTCTTTAAGTGTTTGTATGGTCCGTTCACTCTGGCCGTCAGTTTGTGGATGGAAGGTCGTGCTCAAATCCAAACGAGATCCAAAGGTCTTATGAAATGATTGCAAAATTCTTGACACAAGGCGACCGTCTTGGTCTGAGATGATAGAAATAGGCGCTCCATGATGAGCCATTATTTCCCTAAGATACAGCTCGGCTAACTTCTCTATGTTATCTTTTTCACGAATGGGTAGAAAGTGTGCGGACTTTGTCAATCTATCCACTACTACCCAAATCATGTTGTGACCTCTTGAGGTCCTGGGTAACTTTGTAATAAAGTCCATGGATATTTGTTCCTATTTGCACACGGGAATCTCGGGTTGTTGTAGCAATCCTGAAGGTTTTTGATACTCGGCCTTAACTTTTGCGCAAGTTAAGCACTTTCCGACATAAGTTGCGATGTCGCGGAGGTTAGGCAACCAATAATATTCCTTCTAGTCCTGGTACATTTTGTTCAATGCTAGATGTAGTCTTGGACGCTTCCCAATTCTTAATTACTTTATTCTTTGACGGGTCTACATGAATGCCTTTCTCGTTCACTACATGCCCAAGAAATTGTACTTCGCGAATCCAAAATTCGCACTTAGAAAACTTAGAGTAAAGTTTCTCTTTCTTTAGTAGCTCCAAAATGGTTCTCAAATGTTGTTCGTGCTCATCCTTTGATCGTGAATATATTAATTATCATCAATAATACTATCACAAATTTATCGAGGTACGACTTGCACACACGATTCATTAGATCCATAAAGACCGCCGGTGCGTTTGTTAAACCAAACGGCATAACGAGAAACTCGTAATGACCATAACGAGTCTGAAAAGCCGTCTTTGGTATGCTTTCTTCTTGTATCCACAATTGGTGATATCTAGACCTTAAGCTTATCTTGGAGTAGAAACTCAAACCTTGTAGTTGGTCGAATAAGTCATTAATCCTTGGCAGTGGGTACCGTCTTGATAATGAGCTTATTCAACTCTCGATAATATATGCACATTCTGAACGTCCCGTCCTTCTTCTTCACAAGTAAAACTGGAGCTCCCTAGGCCGAGAAGCTTGGTCGAATGAATCCCTTGTCCAACAACTTTTGAAGTTGTGTGGATAACTCTTGCATCTCCGAAGGTGCTAGACGATATGGAGACTTGGCTACGGGTGCGGCTCCCAGCAAGTCTTCGGGAAAGACTTCAGGGAATTCTTTCACAATTAGAATGTCTTCAAGCTTATGCTCTTCGGCCTTCTTGTCGACCACATGTGATAGGAAGGCTATACAACCTTTCCGTAAGCACTTTTGGGCTATGCAATTAATAATCTGCAAAGGTGTGTCGCGCTTCTCTCCATGGATGACGTGGGTCTCCTCGTTCGGTAGTGGAATGCGAATAGTCTTCTCGTGACACACAACTTCGGCTCGTTTATCGGATTGTCAATCCATGCCGACTACTACGTCGAAAATACCCACCTAAACGTGTAAGAGATCGATATTGAATTTTCACTTGCCAAGTTCCAAAGAACATCCTTTAATGACTTCCCTCGTCTCAACTAGTTTACTGTTTGCCAATTCTATAGAATAGGGAAAATCTAGCTTACTTGATTCTATGCCAAGTATATTTTTAAATTCCATAGAAATAAAGCTAAAATTGTCACCTGTATCAAATAATATGGATGCGAAATGATTGTTGATAGGAAACGTACCAGTGACTACATTAGGGTCTTGGCGCACATCTCTCGCTCCAATCACAAAAGCTCTCCCACAAGCTTGGTTCTCTTTGGGACAATCCTTCCTCCAGTGGTTCTTACTTCCGCAACAATAACACCTGCTTCGCGCCCGTTACCATTCCCGCTCCCATTTCTGTTTCCGTTCCCATTCCCATTCCTATTGCCATTTCTATTCCCCTTCCTATTGCCATTCCCGTTACCATTTCCATTTCCTCCTCCTACAGTTGCACAACACGCCTCGGTACGGTGGCCATTCTTTCCACACATATCACATTTAGTAACCCGGCAAGCACCCATGTGGTGGTACTTGCATTTGTCACACTTGGGGTACGGGCCTTCGTACTTCTTGGGGCCCGTGTTGTTTGTGGCTACAAATGCTCTTGTATCCAGAGGCTGATTAGTCTCTCTCCTTTTGTTGTTATTGTTGTTGTTGTTGTAGTTGTGGTTGTTGGTGTCATTCACATGAGTACCTTTCTTGAAGTTCGAGTACTTCCTTTTTCCATCATTCAAAGACTCAACATGTGATTCTTTCTTTTCCGATCCCTTCACAGACAACTTCTTCATCCTTACCGCGTCTTCAGTGAGACTAACGGCTAAGGTTACAACTTGAGTAACGGTGGTAGGATTTGCTGAAGTAACCATGCTACAAATATCAGGGGCCAATCCCCAGACATAGCGCTCAATACGCTTAAACTTGGGTGTAACAAGGTACGGAATCACGCGAGACAGGTCGTGGAACCTTTGCGTGTATCCCACGATATCAGCTCCCACCATGGTGAGATTCCAGAATCCGGTCTCCAATTTTTGTAGCTCAGCCCTTGAACAATAATTTTCCCTCATCCTTTCTTTCTATTCATCCTAAGACATACCATATGCAGCATCGTCACCCAAGGTTTGCACTTGTAGATTCCACCAAGTTAGCGCCTCGTCAACAAACAGACCAGTAACAAAAGTAACTTGCTGGTCAGCGCAACACTAGCTCATTTGGATTATGGAGTCCGTTTTCTCAGTCCATCGCACAAATGCAACTGCACCGCCGGTGCCATCATAGTTCAGTGGCTTACAGTCCAGAAACTGCCTGTACGTGCACCGTGAAATTTGCATAAATGGATCATGATTGAGCAAATAATGAAACGCTCGAATAGATCATAAAGAGAATTGTTTAAGCTGTAACAACAACTAAATGTTACAAGGTACATTGTTTCCTCTAGAGAAAGGGCCTTGTATTTGGCCACCTGGTCCGCCGCCACTACTTTCGTTGCGGTTTGCCTCATACTAGGCTATCGCTTGCGAAATCCTTTCTTATGACTTTAATTTGTCTCCGTCGTAGGCATTGGTAGAGGTGGCGGGGGTGGGTTTACCGTCCGTCTTCGAACAGTTCTCCTCTTGGGTGCCATGATCTTCCAAAGTTAATATAACAATAAAGATTAGGCGCTCAATAAATTTTAATATTCTACTAAGTACATAAAAAAATATATATGTGTGTAGCCGATCCATCATGTGAAGAGTCCAACACATACAAGCAATAAGACATGTATAAACAATCAAATAAATGCATAATGAAGATAACACCAAGTTTCTCATATATATTAAGACAACTTGTTATACAATCGTTTGTAGAGGAAACAAAATGTACTTGGGCTACATCACCCGGTCATACAAGGTTATTATATAAAAGTGGTGAAAATCTTCCTTCACATACGCGATCTTTGGTCTTCCAGTTGTCTTTAAAACTCGATGCATAGTCTTCACAAAAACGGGTATCTAGTTCACATGTCCAAATTACTTGCAATAAAAGTCTAGAGTGCCGGAGGGTATAATGGTAGGGTCGGGAAAACTAGGCTACGAAGGCGGGCGACCTCCTCCTCGAGCTCGTAGACTCGATGGAGTAGAACGCCTACCTGCTGCTCAAGTGCTAGTATGCGGGCAGCAGGGTCAACTAGTGGCATAGGGGGTGGTGGTGGTGATACTAGTGGCATAGGGGGTGGTGGTGGTGATGCTGGGGGTGGTGGAGGCATGGCGTCCGCCTGCCTCTCCAAATCATAGTCCCTCTTGCGGAGGATCTGTACCTACTTTTCCAAAGAGTTAACCAATCCTCCGTAGAGTACGTGGTGAAGTGAGAGGGATGGCAAGGATTATACATGGGCATCATGTGAGGTAGGGAGTACTGAGTGGGCGAGATGGCTCATGAGAAGGGCCCGCCTCTTGGTGAGGTGATATGGTCGATGAGATGGTCCAGTATGGTGAGTAAGGTGATGAAGGGTGTCCTCAGCAGACGAAGTAAAGTTGCGTACTGGTGTGTGAGTGGGTGGTGGGGTGGGGGTCGGGGTAGCAACGGGAACTGTATCGAAACTGCTATCAGTAGCATCCACCCGAAGCCCTGCTCGACGGATGGCAAAGGAAGAAACGTGATCACTAGCGTCTGATGAAGAAGTACCTACAACTGAAACAACAGGAGAGGACATCTCTAACATGGCTATGTCATCCCCTTCGCCAATGTCCTCAGCAAGATGGTCGACATGAAAAATAGGGACCTCGTCGTCATCATCGGACAGGTCAATGATAGGAAGCCACATGGCGAGTGGGATAGCATCAAGAGGTATGATTTGAATGAGATGCTAACCCTCTGGGTGGCCAATGATGATTTGGTCATGTTACTGAGGAGGTAAGCTAGAACATCGTCCACCAGAGGGACGTTGTCGTCGGCCTGATCTAGTAGCAAAAGGATGGAAATCATCCATGTCTTCGTCATTGGACATGACATCTGGGTCCTCCTCTGGCTCGGACTCACTGTTTAAAGATATGGTATGTATGATGGGTCCGATCTCGTCATCATGAACAACCTCCATGGGGTTGTGGTCATCGTACACGCCATTCTCGGATGACGACATGATAACCTGGAAAAATAGTTTGTACGACATGTATATTAATAATTAATTGTTATATATATATATACACACGCACACGAAATATAGAAATCACATAATGTCCATTTTAAGTCATCCTATTTGTTTTGTGCGGATCAACTTAATATTTTGTGTCTATTCATTATAGACTAAGTCTAATAATGTCCTTACATTATAATGTAAAATGAGTTTATGTAGTGGACTTTGCGAAATGTTTATGCAATGAAAATCTCTTGTTCTTTTAAAAATTGTTTTCATGATAGGATCCTAATGATTGTAAACTAGACTCGAGAAAGAATCCCTGTTCACTACAATCGAAGCTCTAATACCAATCTGGCAAACCCACTCATAGGCGGAAGCGCGTGATGTGATCTGATTGATTCTCATTGCATACAATATAAGTGAACATACTAAATGAATAAAATCAAGCTCCAAATGCCATAACCAATATTGTTTCAGAACACAACATAAGTTTAGTGTATTGTTTACAAACCACAAGATGAAAATAAGTTGCCAAAGTGTTACACATCCAAAATTCAAATTTTTAAATGATAAGGCTTTGACCCTTTCATCACTGCAAGGAGGCGGCGTATAACAGGCAAATCCCTTCAAAAGTTGACATGGAGACTTGACACTTGCTTTTCTTGACTGATATCCCTGCATGGTCCACTAATTTCCTGAAATACACGTTAAGTTGAAAAATCAATAAAAGTTGGCGAGTTCATGTGTTTTAGTTGTATGAGATGGATCCATAAAATATATTATGTATTTGTATCAAAACCGGTATGTAAAGCGTTAATGAGAGCGTTGATCATTAATGTTTGGCAAGGATGTTAATATGTGTGACGACATAGGAAGCAATCCAAACTGGATGATTTTACGTCAATTACCCTCGACTGGGACACAAATGCACTCTACCGTGTGGGTCCATGACCAAGAGTGGGCTCGCCAAAACCCGATAATTTTGTTGTATTTATTTGTATACATTATTTCAAATTCCTAATTTACGTATAACTAATACAAATAATATACACATAGCACATAGTTTATATGACCACTAAACACATTTTTTCCTAAAATATATACTTATATCCATCTTTTTTTTTTTGGAAAAAAAACATACCTTCTTAGCTTGTATTTTTAATACAAAAGTGTGGGAATTCCTTTTTTAATATTTATTATTTTAAGCAAGTTCACTTGTAAGGACCTTGTTAAAAAATTATTTTTAAGTGTTTAAATTTTACAAAAATTTCTTCATGGAATATGGAATTTTCCATGTTTAAACATATCCTTTTCTTTTCAAAACTCATCAACAATTTCCCACAACAATTTATAAACATAAAATTTCATAAAATGTAATAAGATGAACTCATGAACATGTAGTCTTTTAGTATGATTTTTAAATATGTCTGTTTGTTTAAAAATCATACTTTCCTTCTAATTTTACCAAACTTTTATAGAAAACATTTTGTGAGTTTATTTTAAGGAATCTTCCATGAACCCATAATTTTTCCTGCGACCTATTATACCCTTTTTCAACTCAAAATCACATGTTCGTCCATTTAAACTCAAGTTCACCATGGATCTTTTCAAGACCTTCATGTACACTTGTTAGTTATGTTGCTAATTATCCTCTAACAAGTCTACATATGATGTTCATCATTATTAGCTCAAACTACCAACTAACAACTTCCATAACACAACATAAACAACTTGTTTCTTATAATTTTTTTAACTTGATTTAAAGTGTCTTTGTCTTTGTTTTGTAAGAATCTTTAGATGTTAACTTGTACATAAGTTACATATACTTAAAGAAGATGTAATTTAGTGTTCAGGGGGACTTACTACTAGCACAAGGCTAGGGATGAACTAAGAAGATGAAGATGAAGAAAAGTTGGTGGATAAAAGCTCCTTGAAGAGGTCCTTCCACTTCCAAAGCTTGAACCTTCCTTAGAATGCCTTAAGATGTCTTGGAGTGTGCTTGGAATGGCTTGAATGTGAAAGAAAAAGGGAGGTGATATGTTGATGGTGGTGGCCATAGATGTGTGTGAAAGTGGGGAGGTTGGAGTGTTTGAATATTGGTGATGGTAAATGAAGATAAGGTTAGGGTATTATAATCTCTCTTAAGATCTTTACCCCTTGGTTATTAAATTCGCATCTTTGACTAACGTCAACCCATGTGCCTAATTAGCAAGGAAATGGAAGGACTACTAGTTTCGTAACCCCAGATACTTGATTGATGCCAGTTTTGTTAACGGACTACTAAAATGTTAACTTATGTAACTTGTACGGTATGATGCTCTTTTATGTCTTGATGATATTTCTAATACTTTTTTTTTTCTTATTTTTTATGATAACATTATTTTTGGATCTAGTGCAAATTACCAAATGCTGAATTTTGCGGACAATTTGCTAGTTATGGTCCAAATCGGACACTTTTAGAGCTAGTGTGTTTTCCGGAAGATGTTAGTGCGTATCCTTGTTTTCCCACTTGGGATTTAGTATATCATTGGTGTTGGACTTAAATCTAAGTCCTAAATCTGTCGTTCAGTTGAGTACCGGAACCTTGTCAGCACTATCAGTCTAACCGGTAAGTGTACTAGTTGTTTCGGTGCGCCACTTAAACTGTTTCGAGTTGCGACAAATAAAATAAATAATATGCATCATTAAAATGTATTCTGCGAGTTTTCTAGATGCATATCATGTAAATCATGCAGTTCGGACGTTCAAATCACATAATTGTATACTATAAAAGACTGTTCATTTGTACACAAATTACCAGAAAGTGGCAGTTATCACAATAAATAGGGTTGTTTATTTCATTTGTAAATATATTGGTTGTACAATGAAAATTATGCAATACAATTGAAGTTCTGTTGAATCCGTTTCTTGTTTTCATCTTTATTTTCATATCAAGTTCATAGATTGTGGCCAACATTACAAGCAAACCTTATGTGCAGTTACATGAGATTTACATCTTCCTCTACATGTATTTGAAAATGTCACTCTTTAAAAAATAAATTGTTACGATTGGTATTTACTATGATTTCCATTTGAGGAATGTAACAGCATGTATTTCTGAAGTGGAATCTGATGTAGTGGTTCTAGTTTAATTACAAATCAAAATGAGAGTGTAGGTTACCATTTTGTGAATTGATGTGAGCGTATGCTAATTATCCATATAATATATCCAATATGTAGACATGAAGCGAAAGTTATCAAAGAAATTGTTGATAAAGTTTCAGAAAGGTTGTTCTCTGCAACTCCAGGTTTTAATGAAGACCTTGTGGGATGAGTGCTCGCTTGCAAGAACTGGAAGCACCACGTGATGTGTGCATGCTTGGGATATGGGGTGTCAGGGGCAGTGGTAAGACTACTCTTGCATCTTCTCTCTATATGAAAATTTCTTGCCATTTTCAAGGACTTTGCATCATTGACAATATTCGGGAGGAGTCAAGCAAACATGGTTTGAAAACTCTACAAGAAAATTTTCTATCAACTGAATATTAAAATTAAATTGCAGAGTGCTGAAGAAGGAAAGCTCATGATAAGTAGTAGGTTAACTCATACCAATATCTTAATTCTTCTTGATGACGTCGATAACTATAACCAACTGGATATGTTAGCTGGATCACGTAGTCGGTTTGGTAGTGGGCGTCGAATAATTATTACAACTAGAGATGAACATTTGTTAAGAACCCACAAGGTAGATCATGTGTGTCCTGTCAAATATCACGTGAAGAGGCTATTATGCTTTTCAATAAACATGCATATAACGGAGATAACCTTGTAAATGATTATAAGAAACTTTCATCCCATGTGGTTTCTTATGCCGCGGGCTCCCATTAGAACTCAAAGTTTTAGGTTCCTTTTTATGTGACAAAGACGAGAAAGAATGGATGAGTTCCTTGGCTAGACTAAAAGATATCCCAGAAATGGAAATTATGGAAAAGCTCAAAATTAGCTATAATGGACTTAAAAGAGTGGAGAAAG
This sequence comes from Scalesia atractyloides, assembly GCA_947069175.1. NCBI lineage: Eukaryota > Viridiplantae > Streptophyta > Magnoliopsida > Asterales > Asteraceae > Scalesia > Scalesia atractyloides. The sequence continues at coordinate 8,031,975 of CAMTDV010000001.1, forward strand.
AATTATTCTTGGATATTGCATGTTTCTTTAGAAGAAAGACCGCGGATGATGTAATGGAGATATTAGAAGCTTGTGGTTATCACCCCATTATAGGAATAAAGGTGTTGAGAGAAAAAGCTCTCATAACTATTGTGGATGATGGTAAGTTTGATATGCACGACGTAGTTCAAGAAATGGGACATTAGATTGTTAGAGGGGAACATCCTAACAACCCTGAAAAACATAGCAGAGTTTGGAAAGATAAAGAAATTAGAAACATGTGTCATGCGGATGCAACAATGGTAATGGTTAAGCTAATTAGCCTTTCAAAATATACATTATATATCGAATGAATGATACATATGCATTATATACTCTTACTCTACCTTCACATTGTCTCTCCTTAAATGAAGGAACATGACTAGATTGAAGCGATAGAATATTATCCTCATGACCATGATCATGGTCATTCACCAACTTCTTAGAGGGAGTAAATATACATTAAAACTTCCAGAGAATTGGTGCAATCACTTTCATGGGTTCTTAATGTGCTTTGTTTCGAAACGTAGGTTATTACTATGGCACCAGGTAAGTTTAAGTATCAAGCACACGATGAGTGATACAGATTCTGATGATGTGGTTTGGGAGGAGAGTGATAATGATAAAATTACATGGGTTTGGTATGTCTCATTTGGTTCATTGAAACACACAGCATGGTGGGATGAGACAAATAACATGCTATTGCTTTCCATTAATGTGCCCTGTGATGAGTTTGGAGTTAGACTCGTTGCCAGGAGAACTAAAAGTGGTCCAACAGAAACTTCAACACATTCTGATGATGAATCTTATTATGTACCTAAGTTCAGGTTTCTACATAACTCGGCACATGCTTTAGAGATTTCGTTTAAGAATGTATATTAGTATCAGTTTAGTAACATTAACAGTTATGTATCAAATTTACAAAGTCAATCATAAATATCCATGAAAAAGAATATCCAATCCATCTTAGTATTTCTGAATGCAAACATTGCAGGACAAACTTAGAAAGTGACATTGCAGGACTATTAATAGTAGGATTTCAGTGAGTTCAAATGAAGCATTATTTTGTTTGTCTGCGGTCATCATAATTTCATTCAACTAAGGTATGGACCTATGGTAATTATAACACATGTGATGATTTATAGAGCAAATTAACACATTTTTAAAGCCACCTGTTCATTTGTTGCTCATGTTTTTCCGATCTGCTCTTCTTGGAGTCTAAAATGGATGAAAATTTGGGCTGCTGTTATGTTTCATATGTATATATAAGATGTGACTATGTGTGTGCGTGTATTGATATCAACATGTCATTTCATATTTGCAACTGAGCTGGATAATATGTGGCACAGATTTATTTTTGGTTGCTATTTGAAGTGCAGTAGTGCAGTTTGCTTGCATATGTATGTTTGGTAATTGGGTTAAATACAAACATGGACCTCTTGGCTATAGTATCATTAGAAAATAATATTACTGATTATTAGTATTAGCGAATATAATATATAAGAATAATTTCATATAACCTTCTTAAAATTTGATATATCATATTTAGCGGTGCTAACGAGCTGAGCCCGAGCTCAACTAGGCTCAAGGTCGAGCTCGTTTAACTTATGAAAGCTCGAGCTTGGCTTGTAGGTAGTTTTTCAAACTCGAGCTCGGCTCAAATAGTAATTATTATTATATAATTACATATTTAACATATTATTTAAACAATTTATAAATAGTGGGCTCGTTTAGGCTAGCGAGCCGGCTCGAGCTCGATAAGCGAAGCTCGGGCTCCTTTACAAACGAGCTTGTTTTTAGACTCAGGCTCGAGCTCATTTAAGCTTGACTTGTTTCGAGCTTCTTTTTGAGCCGACTAGGGGTAGCTCGCAAGTTGCTCGGCACGTGGCATTCCTAATTTTCGGTTATGTATCTCATGTATCCATATTTTCCAATCAATGAAATATTAACGTATAACTCCAACCGGACTTTGGTCCAATTTTTTTCATCATCCCAAGTAAGTATAACTTCTGTCGTTGCTGATTCTGGTTTCATCTCTCGGTCGACTAAATCCGGGTTGTGTTTCCTGCCTATTACCGATAGCAGGAGGATCAAAGATAACCAAAACAGAGGCACTTTGTCCGGTGTACACTGTGACGAACATCCAAAACAAAGTTCAGGTTTTTAATGGCACCAAGGTCACCTATTCATCATGGGTCAAACTTTTTCATCCTTATGCTAGGGGATACAAGGTACTCCAACACATTGATGGCACGAAACCACCAGCGAAATCCGATCTCGCATTTGAATCCCTGAGTGAGATTGATGAAATATTCTTGCAATGGATTTATGACACATTATCGGACAAGTTGTTGGTTCATGTTCTTAAGTCCAAATCCATTGCTTATGAAGCCTGGACAACTCAAAAATACATTTCACAACAACAAAGGTTCAAGGGCGCCGACCCTCAAACTTGAATTTCACGAACTCACTTAGAAATACATGCCTTGCAGACCAATTAGGGGATATTGAAAGCCCCTCACTTAAACATGTCTCGTTTTGCAGTTGCTTGCCAAGCGAGTATGACACCAAAACAATGTTGATCAATCAAACCGTACCATTCTGGGATGGGATTATGTAGTTAGTGTGATCTAATCAGAACAACAACCATAGGCTGCCCGGGAATCCTTATCGGCCTCCATTCTTGAAATTGCAGTCGTTGCTCCTCATGAACAACCCAACACCATGCGTGAATCCAACTATCGGGCCCAAAACTATCGTGGTTACATCCCAATCAAAACAGAAATGGTGGGCGGCCTAAGTTCCTAACCCACGCAATATCCTACATGGGCCCAGTTTTTTCTAGTATCCCTGTCCTTACTCGACTCAATCCGGGTGGGTCGTCCTACCCATTACTGTACGGCTACTCCAAATCAGTACAAGCCCAATTCCTAAATTTCAAAGGTTTAAGCCCATCTAAGTGACATCAACCCGCTAGAACCAAGTGAACGTGCTGTTGCGTTTTACGCCACAACACTTGACCCCGGTGATTCTCAATGGTATATGAACACAATGGCTACCTCTTATCAATAAGCAAACCAAGGTGTGATCACCACCCCATGTTTAAATTCTATTGGTTCATTACTTATTAGAAATGATAATAGGGTGCCAGTCCTTGGGTTAGGTCACACAACGATTACCCACCCCATGAAAAACCTACACCTTAAACAAATCCTCCACACGCCCACCACAATTTAAAACATTGTTTATGTTTGAAAATTTAACACTAACAACCATATCTCTATTGAGTTTGACTTGTTTGGTTTCTCATTGAAGGATTTGAAGAGTGGGAAGCTCCTGAGCTGCCACAATAGCTCTGGACCGCTCTACCCGTTCACTAATCCTACACCTGCTTCTGTTTTATCTTTTATTTCTTATTCGCATTCTCCTTTTTGGCTAATAGACTAGCACATCCAGGTGCTCATCTTTTGGATTTTTTACGTTTGAACAATGTTATTTCCTGTAATAAAGTGCCTAATTCTTTTGTTTGCTATTCATGTCAAATTGCAAAAAATATACGATTACCGTTTAGTCTTTCTAGTTCTCACACATTGTTTGCATTTGATTTTGTTCATGCAGATTTACGGACCTAGCCCATGTTAAGTAAAAGTGGGTACAAATATTACATGGTTATTATTAATGATTTTACTCACTACACTTGGGTTTTTCCCTTGAAGTTAAAATCTAAAGCATATCAAAGATTTTCCAATTTTTACAAATTAAAATTCCATTTAACAAACTCATCAAAACATGACATGGGAGGCGAATTTGATAATATTCAATTCAAATCTTTTGCCACCCTAGTTGTTTGCAATAGCGATTCCAAAACCCACACCTCCGAACAAAATGAATGCTAGAACACGATAAAGCATCTAAATGAACTCATGTCATCACTCCTCACACATGCATCAATTCTTCCCTCCTATTGGGTTGAAACGCTTCAAACTACAAACTTCCTTCACGACATCTTACCTAATAAACTTTTTCATTTTCATACACCCACTTTCGCTCTTTTCCTAAAACACCCAACCTATAACCACCTTCGTGTGTTTGGTTGTAAATGCTATCCAAAACAACACCCGCCCACACAAATTTGCTCCCGGATCTACTTTGTGTGTCTTTCTTAGTTACCTGCCGATTATGGGGATACTATTGTGCCATAACTATACATGTTTTCCATGCATAATCATCCCTGATTATAGTACTTTGGTGGCATTATCACTAGAAATACTACTCAAATCATTTTTATTTGATATGCAAGTTCTTTGACTTCCTGGATGAAACGAAGAGGAAAAGACCAAGAAATAAAGCAAAATATGGAAGTCAGAAGCCATGCATGACCATGCATGTATCATGCACCCCTCCTAAGATGAAGAATGAAGAAAATCAAGGCTACATGAGCATGGATAGGCCATGCATGACCGTGCATCACATGCAGAATGTCAAAGATTAGTCAACTCAAGCTTCACTAAAATACAAAACTTGAGAAAAAAAACAAATGGACGGTGCATTCTCCTAGATGAAGATTTTAATGCCCAACTAGCATACGCATGATTGTGAATTGTACTTGCACGACCGTGCACCTTCCCTGATCAACCCTATAAATAGCAGCTCAGGTTCATCACTTAAACAAGCCTTAATTGGAGAACACCATTCACATGCTTCAAGCCTCAGATCACCCCTATATACCCTGTAATCACCACCAAAGAGAGAGGAAAGAAACTTGTATTCACTTGCCTTTAAGAAGCATTTTATCACCACAACGCTTGTTGAAATGACTTCTACATCTTCAAGTGTTTGTGTCAAGATTTGTATGGTCATTCTTGGCTAGACTCCTTATGTTGTTTGGGTGAAGATGAAGCTTGGTATAAATTATTGTTTTATCTTTCATAAAATGGTATATTTATGTTCTTTGGTTATTCATATTATTTTCATCCTTTGTTGATGGGAGTTTTTGTTTTACTTCTTTGGTCTTTGATCTTGTAAGTGTTATTGATATAAGTGGTGTTGAAAAGCCCATTTCTATCAGACTTCATCCGTGGCCTGGACGTCTTTATACTAGGCCTAGATTTTAAGCCAAAACTTGCTAGAGCTTGACTTAGTGTATACGTGTTTAAACTAGACCTTAGTGCTAGACCAAGAGTTGGTGAACTCACATTAGAGATAGTATGGCTTTATACCTATCTTTATTATTATATCACTTGCCATTAAATAAAGATCATTCACCACTATTAGAAAAAAAACTACTCTAGTGAGGTTGAGCGAGCTCTAATAGGGCGACTGCTTTCATTGAGGACGCGAGATAGAGGTGTTGTAGAAGGATGTGTTAGTTAAGATGTCATAACCTAACCTAGCGGTGGTTTAATACAGGGTACTTAAAAGGCCCTCTGAATCACGGGCTTCACATCCACCCTCCAAATCAGTAAACCTCACGACCTACATGTTCTTAGTCACTTGTACATAGAGAGCTTGAATGAACTAGAGAGAGAGTGTTGAGAGAGAAGAGAGTTATCGAAGCTTTGTATGTGCGTAATTTGTATTGAAAATCTTTCGAAATCAATACATGAAATCGTTAAACGTTGAAAAAAGAACAATAATTCAATGTCATTCTCTGACATATTAATGATCCACATGCTATCATAAATTCGAAAGTTTGGTGTATCATCACAAAAAATGATCACTGCTTCCGTCATGTCTGAATCATAGCACCACAAATGCATATTACTAAGGAAGTCTTGAGACATCTTGTAACGGCCGGTATTCGTTACTTCGTTACTGGATCAAAAGTGAATCGTATCTGAATCCTTTGAGGAAACTGTGGCTGGTATAACTCATTCTTCCACTCATTTCTCTTTCCCCACCTTATCCTTCTTTCAAACATGTCCAAAAATGGATTATTTGTACGATTAATTTGTTTGATTTGGCCTAGAGCAGAAGCATCATAATGCGGTAGGGTCAGAATCCTTAAAACCAAATTAAAATACTGAATCCCAAACTCTCTTTTGATTGCAACACATCTTAACTCCTTGATGTAGATCAGCTGATAATATTGCCCTTCGAACGATACTCCTTCCAATCCATGAACGCGGTCTGTTTAGGAGGAGGCTGTGGCTTAATGATACTTTTAACATATACAGCCATCCAACATCTATACCACTTCTCTCGTTCTTCTAGATTGAGGGAATCATCTAGAGTCCTAATGATTCTGTAACTTTTCTTGAATATCTGTTTCACTTTGATTTATCATTGTTTTATCAATAGGATCAAAATCTTACCATCTTCACGAACATACATCTCTGACTCAATGTTGGTTTCCTCAAACTCAATCCCATCAACATCAACCATAACTAATTCACTAACACCACTTTATTTAAGAATGGGTGTGTCACCTACTATATCTATCTCTTTAGTTTTGAACACCTCAGCCAACTGACCATCAGTTAAATCAGATACAAACTCCCCTTCCTCTAACGGCTCACCTGTTTTAGGATGTAACACCACCTTTAATGACCCAAATCTATCATTTCCATCATCATCATCATCATCATTGTCACACCCCGACCCGCAGCGGGATAGGTGATCGGGGCATGATTGGGTTAACTCGAGAGCTTATGACTTGCTATTACTTATTTTAAATATTCATTATTTCATATTAAGTGTCTCACAATACAAATAATTCACATAAACAATTACAAACACAAGACGATATCTATAACAAGTATATTGCACTAATTCATTTCTTGTTAACTAAGGCCATCCTATGTCCAATCTTCTCTTCATACCTGTTCACCTGTATCATGTGTAAAAAAAGGTTTTTGGGTCAGCAAAGGTTGGCGAGTGAATCCAAGTTAATCATTTAAACAGTTTGTTAAATTGGTTATTTCAATAAAAATGTGCATGGACCATATATGAGCATATGTATATATAATTAAATCACAAACCACATAATATCAACAATGAACATGATGAATGATGAACTTGAGATCAAGGCTCAATCAAACGGAGCCGATCAAATGAGGCACCTGATGCTCAACTCATATCCCACGAGGAACTGATGGGCCTTAAATGAATGATTGCACTGAAATGATAAAATGTAACCACACATAACCACAACCCACATAATATCAACAATGAACATATGAATATGATGAATGATGAACTTGAGATCAAGGCTCAATCAAACTGAGTCGATCTAATGAGGCACCTGATGCTCAACTCGTATCCCATGAGTAACTGATGGGCCTTAAATGAATGATTGCACTGAAATGATAAAATCTAACCACACATAACCACAACAAACAAATATACACATTAGATCACATAATGGTGGTAGCACATGTATTTGTATAAATAAAGTAAATTACGACACATGATACACCCCAAAACGTCAATAAAAAGGGGAATTTGTAAGGATTCACTCAAAGTGTTTGCATTTTTAATCCTTAGAGAAAAACCGCACGAGAAATAAAAACTACTACACACCACACCCAAAGGGGTATTGTGCTTGTGGAGCCACCAAATTTGGTTATTCCACTTGTTTATACTCAAACTAGGAGTTGCAAGCTATAAAGAACCAAGCAAGGGTATTTATAGGTGTGAAATGGAGCATAAAATGGTGATTGGGGCGATGTGGGATAACTTTAAAACAAGATTTTCGCGTCTTTCAAATCAGCAACAAACACCAAACTTGTTTTTGCGATTCCCGCTTAGTTATAACTCTGTTTCGCGCATGGTTTTCGCCTACGTTCATTATTTTAAGAGTACTATCATATGGAAGAGAGTAATCCAACATACATGGTGTCGAGAATTGGGCTTAAACCTTGGGTCTTGATGCGGGTCGAGGGTTATGTTCTAAAACTTGTGTTTGTGATTCCCGTTACGCTGGAGCTCAGTTTTATGCACCATTTGAACCTACTTGATCCTTAGTATACCAAGTATATCTTGGAGCTTTGAATGGACCAGAATGACAGCTCAAGGATGGAGAAAAGTTAGCAAGAAAGTCACCCAAAAGTCATTTTATGACAAAACTAAGAATATGACATGTAGAGCTTTTTACTTGCGATCATTTACATCTAAACTCTCCAAAACACAATGTCCTATCTTAAGGCATGTACATAATGAAGTTTGAATGATAAGAAGGTTAGGATGTGATGTGTTAGGTATGTTCACGAGGTCTCCAAAGTTTTTGATTAACTTAAGGAAAACCTTAGTTTTAGACCTTGAGATATGGAGGGTTGCTTCAAAATACATGGAAATGAATTTATAAGGTTGTCTGAAACATGTATAAGACTATAAATCACCAGATATGATAACATGTATGATCAAAACATAGAATCCAAGACATTTTATTGCTTAAACATTAAACAAAATTACGTGGAATATGAAAACGGATCGAGTTACAAAAACAGGTCGGGTTTTAGGATTCATTCATTTTTTTTACGAATGTTACAGTCTCCCTTACTTTCGGAAATTTCGTCTTGAAATTAGGAGTTAACCGTTTAGCTATTTAACATTTGGGGGGGGGGGGGTAAAGGTAATTCAAAAGGGATTGTAGTGTTTAAGGATTTTGGAAATGGAAATTTTAACAAAGGTTTGATGTGGTGGAGTGGCTCAAGTGTTTTGTTTGTTGGTGAGACCCGGGGTCAAATCCCTTGACCACTATTTTGTATTTCTTTTTTTAAATTTAAAGTTTTGAAATGTTACAAATCAGACCCCTTAACTCTACTATCCGAACTAACTTGGCTACTAACTCATTTACCTTAAAACTCACTTTAAAACCTAACTAGATTTTATTAATGATTTTAATTGTGATATTAATTAAATTAAATTAAATTAATAAATAAATAAATCGATAAACGAATTCAAATTAAAGAGTAAAATCTTTCAACGGTTATTTATTTCACGAAAATTTCCGAAGTTTAAAGGTTAGGATCCAGATTTCAAAGTGGATCGGACTTCTGGATACCCGTTTTTGGCTGATGTTACAATCTCCCTACTTTTAGGAATTTCGTTCAAAATTAGGAGGGAACCGTTCTTGAGGGTTAGTTAATAGGGTTTCTTATAGATTGGATCTCGAGTATGCTAGGCAACAAAAATCTCGATGATGCTAAGGATATACATAACCAGGTGAGTATGAAGTTTGGATTTTGATTGAGGCGGTAACGTTCCTAGTAAGGGTTGAATACCCTGCTACATGAATCACTTTTTGATGTCTGAGATGTAAAAATGAAAAGTGTTGTAACAAGAAGATGGCTAACTGGATATTGTCTCATGATAAGGGGTTTTGAGAAAATCGAAACGTCATAATGATAAAGTTACATTACAAAACGAAATCATCTACCACATCGTAACCCAAATTGAGATTGACACTACTTACACAGAACTTCCCATAACCGTCTAACAATGCTTTTGATCACCAAACAAGAACACCTATATATAGGAAGTACCTGCGACGTATCCACCATGTCCTTTTCAAATTTTCATTGGCCTTGTTATTAAGTCACGATTAGTTCTATGTGACTCATCCTAAAATCTACCGAACATAAACAAACACAGCAACCCATGCTTGAATCTCGAATGATGGCGGTACCTCTCTCATGTGTTATGAGGAAGAGGTCAGTCTATGAAAAAGTGAGACACGACCCAACTTCCCTAAATGATGAGACAGGGTTCGTCGTGATGTACGATGACATGAATTTAATTGATGTATAGAGAAATGTAATGAAACAAATTGGCATAGCGTGAAATAAATTGCATTAATGACATTAATATGAAATAATGAAATCTTGAAACATTATTACCCAAATTGAAAACAATGGTAATTTGAATAATCAGGACAAGAAATGAAATTTATTAAAGCTTGGATTGGGAATAAAAATAAAATAAACAACTGGAGCAGAGTCTTGAGTCTTCATGATGGGAGAAGGACTAGTTAGGTTGTTCGTTCGCACCGTCGTAGACCTCAACTGGGTTTGCGTTGACGTTGTAGGCTCTCCCTCTTGCTGGTGGGGGTGCTGGGTTTCCCTGGTTCGCTTGGTTAACTGGGTTCGCTTGGTTAACTGGATTTGCTAGGGCTTGAACGTTGACGATGTTAACAACTTAGGGCACATGTTTCTTGTAACATTCGTCGAAAAACGGGTTTCCAAACCCGCTTCATTTATTAATCAAATACTCAGTTATAATTTTTCGTTGCGTATTTATTGCTCAGATAAATTTTAAACAATACATAATTAATATATATATTAGAATTTTAAACCATAATTATTAAATAACAAAAAAATAGTGAATTAAAAAAATAATGGAGACGTCGGGTTTTGAACCCGTGTCACCCACAAACCCAAACACACAACACACCTGTCACACCTCGACCCGCAGCGGAAAGGTGATCGGGGCATGATTGGGTTTTCATCAAAGCTCATGACATTTATTATAACGTTTCATATTTATTATCACAATTTTAAAGAAGATCACACAATCATATCATACAAGTTCAACATGTCCTATACATTTTTCTAGGCTTCATTATTTTTCTTCTAAGGCACTTTCCTATGTTTTCCATGCTTCATCCTGTTCACCTGTATCATATGTAAAAAAATGGTTTTTGGATCAACAAAAAGTTGGCGAGTGAACCTTGTTAGAAAACATTTATTATTTATTTCTTGTTGTAATTAATATGGAAAAATTGTGCAATATTCATATATAAACAAATATAAATAAACATACAATAACAACAAATAGCATACAATAACAAACCAATAGCATACGATATCAAACAACAACAAACAATAACATACATTAACAAACCAATAGCATACAATAACATATCAACTTGCATGAATATATAACATGAATGAAACTGTATATGTTGGCAACGTCACGTTCACGCTCATAATGTAATGGGGAACGGACGGCCTATGATAAATGTATGTACTGAAAATGATAAATGTCTGTGCGATCAAGGCTCAATCAAACGGAGCCGATCGTATGTTGGCAACGCCAGGTTCACGCTCATAATGTAATGGGGAACTGCTCAACGCTCATAATGTAATGGGGAGCGGCGGCCTATGATATTGCATGTACTGAAAATAATAAATTAAATGTAAACAATAACCACACAAACAATTGATACAAGCTGAATACACATTTGTTCATGATATGATGTATGCACAACGATTTAAATATAATAAATGGTAAGACACATGATACACCCCAAAAACATGATTAAAAACGGGGAATTTGTAGAGATTCACTCACATTGGGTGCGTTCGGTTGATGATGTTGAATGCGCACGAATTTAGATAATTGATCGACGAGGAAAAACTAACCTAATTAATAACGAAAAAATAATGTAAATAAATGGATTTTATTAACGGTTTTAATAGTATTTTTGGATATATTTTTGTGAGTTTAAGGCTATTTTCTAACTTTAAAAATGTTATTTTTAAGTATTTTTAATTGATTTTTAATTTAAATAAATAAATAAAAATAATAAAAAATGCTGACTTTTGACCATTGACCGTTGACTTGTTGACCGTTGACCGTTGACCGGTTTGGTCGGTTATATGTGTGCGCTGGGTGAGACTCGAACCCGTGACCTCCCGTACGCGTGCACGCAGCTCTACCAACTGAGCTACGTGTCTAACCCAAAATATTTTTGTTTTTAATTATATTTATATACTAATTAAATTAATCCGAAAATCACTTATTTTAAAAAGGATTTAATGTATCGACTCGGTGTTCTCCACAGGTCTCGAACCCGGGATCTGTGGTTTAGTTTGGCACACAGTCCACCGCTGGACTGTGTGTCTAACTTGGTAAATATTCTGGCTTTTAATATACTTAACATCTTACTGAGTTAACCCGGTTCGGTTTAAAAAAAAAACATTTTTATTACAGAGGTTAAGGTTGTGATAGGAATCGAACTCGCGTCGTGTGCATATTGTTTGCACACAGTCCACTGCTGGACTGTGTGTCTAACCCGTTCATAATATCGATTTTAATTAATCTTATAACATACACAACTTCGTCTTCTTCGTTCAAAACACAGACATCGGTTAACTAACTGTTACTTGATTAATTCGGTTAATGAATAATATGAACAATTGAAAAGTATTGAACAGAAGAGTTTGGGGAAAGAAAGTACCGAACAGATCGTCTTCTTCAGAAATCCGACAAAGATCGTCGGCTCTGTTTTGGTGACCTTCGGCTGTTAGAATCAATTAACAGGTTGGAGGGATTAGATGTGTAATTGAACTACTGGGTAACGATTATCAGTAGGTTTGAATGATCATACCGGTTAACAGCGAGATTCTGAAACTTTCAGAAGTTTTCCGGCGAAAACAGAAAATCCGGCAATGACGTCTGGGGTTGATTCTGGGTGATGGAGTGATGTTAGAATTTGTCTAATAATGGAATGAAACAGAAAAGTCGAGGTATTTACCGTGTAAATGAAAGTCCCGGTTTTCCGGCGACTTGCAGAGAATTCCGGCGAGTGAAATTTCTTGCGATAGAGATTCTTCAGAGGTTTAAGGTGAGTGGGAGTGATGTCAGTATGAACTCTAAGATCTTATTTCTTGGGTAAGCAGACGGGATAGAATGAATTTGGTTTTCCGGCGAAAATTTCCGGTTAATTTACAGAGAATTCCGGCGACTGCGGAGAAGTTTTCTGATCGAAAAGAAGAGTGTAGTTGGATAGATTTGCGAGCTTAACTGATGAACAAAGTATAATCCCGGATTTGAATTATATTTTCGGTTTCGACGGAAATTAAGTAATGAATGAAATTGATTAAGTTTTTCGGTTATAACCGATATGGCTGTTAATGCGTCGTTATGACAAAAGAAAAACGTCAATAATTGACGAATTCGTCGGGATTTCCGGCGAGAGCGGATTTGGGCGCGCTGTGTAACTGGGTTCGATTACCAGATTTATTTTATGTATTAATTGTTTCAATATGTTAACAAACAACACAAGTGGCAGAGTGGTTGGGAGAGTGAGAGTTAAAACTTTACTGACCCGGTTGACCCGGGTTCGAATCCCGGCAGCCTTGTTTTATTTTTAAATCACTATTTTTAATATTTTTTCAAATATAACTTTTATATTCTAATATACTTATTAATTATGTATCGTTTAAAATTAATTTGAGCATTAAATACGCAACGAAATTTTTAACTGGTTGTTCGGTTAATAAACGAAGCGGGTTTGGTAAATCCGGTTTTTGACGGATGTTACAGTATCCCCTACTTTTTAAAAATTTCGTCCCGAAATTTAAGTAGTGGCATGTTTGACTCAAAAGGATGGTGTTTGAATTTGACAGTTACATACTTAGAAAGGAGTAAGAGTTTAAATTTTGTTTGAGGCGGTAACGTTCCTTGTAAGGGTTGAGTACCCTGCTACAGGAATCGCTTTTTGATGCCTAAGATAATGAATATTGATAAACAGAGTTGATTGACTAAATATGATTTCATGCGCAAGAGTTTTGATATGTTTGGAAAGATAAGGTTATATCCTAAAACAAAACTTCTACTACTACAACCTACATGGAACTTCTCTTAACCGCCTGACAATGCCTCTGATTCTTTGACAAGAATACTTATATATAGGAAGTACCAGCGGCGTATCCACCATATTCTTGTCAAATTTTCATTGGTTTTATCAGTAAGTTATGATTGGTTCTATGATGTGACTCTAGAACATAAATAAACACAACAACCAATGTCTGAGTCCTAATTCTGATAGCATACATGTTTAAATGGTGACAGTTCCTCTCTCGTTTGTTATGATGAAGAGGTTAGTTTATGTAGAGATAGAACACAATCCAATTTCTTTGAATGATGAGATGATATGAATGCTAAATCAGTGAGTATAACACAAACTTCAACCAAGACGATACTAAATCCTACATGGAACTTCTCATAACCGCCTGATAATGCCTCTGATCCTTTGACAAGAATACTTATATATAGGAAGTACCAGCGGCGTATCCACCATATTCTCGTCAAATTTTCATTGGTTTTATCAGTAAGTTATGATTAGTCCTATGTGACTCTAAAACATAAACAAACACAACAACCAAAGCTTGAGTCTTAATTCTGATAGTATACATGTTTGAATGGTGACAGTTCCTCTCTCGTTTGTTATGATGAAGAGGTTAGTCTATGTAGAAACGGAACACAATCCAATTTCTTTGAATGATGAGATGATATGAATGCTAAATCAGTGAGTATAACACAAACTTCAACCAAGACGATACTAAATCCTACATGGAACTTCTCATAACCGCCTGATAATGCCTCTGATCCTTTGGCAAGAATACTTATATATAGGAAGTACCAGCGGCGTATCCACCATATTCTTGTCAAATTTTCATTGGCTTTATCCGTAAGTTATGATTAGTCCTATGTGACTCTAAAACATAAACAAACACAACAACCAAAGCTTGAGTCTTAATTCTGATAGTATACATGTTTGAATGATGGCAGTACCTCTCTCGTTTGTTATGATGGAGAGGTTAGTCTATGTAGAAGTGAGACACAACTCAACTTCTTTAAATGTTGAGATTGCAATACGTTGAGATGTATGATGATATGAATGTTAAATCAATGAGTATAAACCAAAACTGAAATAGTAATTCGCATTAAGATTCTTGGATAAATTTCCAATTTATAATTGAGATACGTGAAAGTTGAGATAACATAAAGAAAAAAAAACATAAAAACTAAACAGTTAGAGTTGAATCTTGATTTTTGGTGAAGGGGACTAGTTGGGTGGTTTCGATTGGGCCGTCATTATCTTCAATAAGATTGGAGTTGATGTTGAAAACTCTTCCTCTTGCTGGTGGCCTAGTGGTTGGGTTTTCTTGATTTGCTTGGTTAACTGTGTTTGATTGAGCTTGAGCGTTTATGATGTTAACCAATCAAGGGCACGTATTTCTAAAGTGGGTAGGGTCGCCACAATTAAAACAAGCTCGAACATAAGGTAACATGGGGTATTGGGGTTGTTGATAGGTTTGGATCATGTTTTGAGTAGGGGGAGAGATTTGGTTTTGAGAGGTGCGGCAAGCCTTGCTCAAATGACCATAGCGTCCACAATTCGCACATAGTCGACAAGGTAAGGTAGATGGATGGTGATAAAAACAGGTGTTACATCGAGGGTGAGGTCCAAGGTATGGTTTCTTATTTGGGTAAGTTGAGTTGGGTGCTACTTGAGTGATTGGGATAGCTTGGAGGGGTATGGCTTGTGAAATTGGTTGGTTGCTTTGGGTGACAGCGAAAAGTTGCCCATCTCGTTTTCTCTTAGAAATGGATAGTGAAGGGGATTCGGTTTGGGTGGAGTTCGAGGTTTCAGTCGATGCTTTATCCTTCTTCTTCTCCTCCTTGAAGTCTTTGTTCCGGATGCGGTTCTTGGTGAGCTCTGTGGCTAACTCCATTGCTGCTTCCAAAGTTGCAGGCGTGGTACTTATTACAGAGTCTTGGATTTTTGAAGGAAGACCTCGAATGTAGTGCTCGATCAAACGGTAGAGGGGAGTGAACAAGTTGGGAACCATTTGATTTAACTCGAGGAATCTCTTGTTGTATGTGGTGTGGTCGCCTTCCTTTTGTTTCAACGAATAGAACTCATCCTCTAATTTCTTGATTTCGCTCCTTGGGCAAAACCGTCTTGTCATGATTTCCTTCAACTCTTCCCAAGTCAAAGTCATAGCATCTTCAACACCTCGTTTGGCCTTCTCTGTATTCCACCAAGTAAGTGCTATTCCAAGTAAACGACCAGTAGCATATCGCACTTTGCGATCATCGAGGCAATCGCAATTTAGAAATGTGTTTTCCATTTCCTCAAACCAATGGAGGAGAGCGGTGACACCTTCCGTTCCTTCGTATTTTGGAGGATCACAGGATTTGAAATGCTTGTTGGTGCATTTAATGGTTTTTGGGGGAGGATTGACAACGTTTTGATTTTCTTGATTGACGGGATTAGCGGTAAGGGCTTGTTGAACTTGAACTACAATGTTGGGTATTACGGCAGCCATTTGTTGAGCGATTTGGGCAGCCATGCGCTCGCGAGCTTTTCCTGCTCTCATCTTCCTACGAGCGGAATTAGAAGACATCTACAAGGAATACATATGAAGAGTATGAGTTGGATGTTTTTGGGATCATGTGTCGTATTTAGGAATGAACATTCATAAAATAAACATAGCATAATAAATCTACTACATCCATAGGATGTCTTGGGCTTTGCTCGTAATTGGGCCTTGCATGCCGCCATACTTCACCTTCGTAATCACGTGGGCCCCCATGATTACCGGGTTTTTCATATGGTTTGCATGTGTTAGCCTGGTTACGTACACTAAAACCCGGAGAAAATCAAGAAATAAGTATGTAACGTATGATATTCGGAATGTATCCAGGTGTGGACACGGTGACACCTCAAAGTGGGGTTAGTTCGAACGACGTTTGGTGTGGCATGCTTTGGCCTAATAGGTCCTTCGTACTCTCATCGTTAGTCCCCAGGTAGGCAAACTGGTCCGTTATATTGGATTTATACGAATGCCAACCTAGACAGGACGTTCCGACTACCGGTACTTGTACCCTTACAGTTACTACATGCCCGTCGCAGAACTCACTTTGATGAGATTTGAAAAAAATGAAAAATGCGACAAAATCTTGAATAACGGAAGTATGAAGATGAATTGAATATGTGAACATTGAAATATGTATGATGAATATGTATGTAAGTATGTATGTTTGACTGTAAGTATAATTCATTATGTATCACAAAATGTAATATTGGAAGTGTTTGCATGCATTTGTATATGAAATAAATATGAAAGAAATAAACATCATGAGTTTGCATGTAACCACATAAACAATTAAAATCTAATCAACTATAGTATAGGCTCTAAGGGTCTAATAACCTATCCTATATCCCTATAGTCAAAAGCTCTGATACCAATCTGTCACACCCCGACCCGCAACGGAAAAGGTGATCGGGGCATGATTGGGTTTTCATCAAAGCTCATGACATTTATTATAACGTTTCATATTTATTATCACAATTTTAAAGAAGATCACACAATCATATCATACAAGTTCAACATGTCCTATACATTTTTCTAGGCTTTATTATTTTTCTTCTAAGGCACTTTCCTATGTTTTCCATGCTTCATCCTGTTCACATGTATCATATGTAAAAAAATGGTTTTTGGATCAACAAAAAGTTGGCGAGTGAACGTTGTTAGAAAACATTTATTATTTATTTCTTGTTGTAATTAATATGGAAAAATTGTGAAATATTCATATATGAACAAACATAAATAAACATACAACAACAACAAATAGCATACAATAACAAACCAATAGCATACGATATCAAACAACAACAAACAATAACATACATTAACAAACCAATAGCATACAATAACATATCAACTTGCATGAATATATAACATGAATGAAACTGTATATGTTGGCAACGTCACGTTCACGCTCATAATGTAATGGGGAACGGACGGCCTATGATAAATGTATGTACTGAAAATGATAAATGTCTGTGCGATCAAGGCTCAATCAAACGGAGCCGATCGTATGTTGGCAACGCCAGGTTCACGCTCATAATGTAATGGGGAACTGCTTAACGCTCATAATGTAATGGGGAGCGGCGGCCTATGATATTGCATGTACTGAAAATAATAAATTAAATTTAAACAATAACCACACAAACAGATGATACAAGCTGAATACACATTTGTTCATGATATGATGTATGCACAATGATTTAAATATAATAAATGGTAAGACACATGATACACCCCAAAAACGTGATTAAAAACGGGCCATTTGTAGAGATTCACTCACATTGGGTGCGTTCGGTTGATGATGTTGAATGCGCACGAGTTTAGATAATTGATCGACGAGGAAAAACTCACCTAATTAATAACGAAAAAATAATGTAAATAAATGGATTTTATTAACAATTTTAATACTATTTTCTAACTTTAAAAATGTTATTTTTAAGTATTTTGAATTGATTTTTAATTTAAATAAATAAATAAAAATAATAAAAAATGTTGACTTTTGACCATTGACCGTTGACTTGTTGACCGTTGACCGGTTTGGTCGGTTATATGTGTGCGCTGGGTGAGACTCGAACCCGTGACCTCCCGTACGCGTGCACGCAGCTCTACCAACTGAGCTACGTGTCTAACCCGAAATATTTTTGTTTTTAATTATATTTATATACTAATTAAATTAATCCGAAAATCACTTATTTTAAAAAGGATTTAATGTATCGACTCGGTGTTCTCCACAGGTCTCGAACCCGGGATCTGTGGTTTAGTTTGGCACACAGTCCACCGCTGGACTGTGTGTCTAACTTGGTAAATATTCTGGCTTTTAATATACTTAACATCTTACTGAGTTAACCCGGTTCGGTTTCAAAAAAAAAACATTTTTATTACAGAGGTTAAGGTTGTGATAGGAATCGAACTCGCGTCGTGTGCATATTGTTTGCACACAGTCCACCGCTGGACTGTGTGTCTAACCCGTTCATAATATCGATTTTAATTAATCTTATAACATACACAACTTCGTCTTCTTCGTTCAAAACACAGACATCGGTTAACTAACTGTTACTTGATTAATTCGGTTAATGAATAATTTGAACAATTGAAAAGTATTGAACAGAAGAGTTTGGGGAAAGAAAGTACCGAACAGATCGTCTTCTTCAGAAATCCGGCAAAGATCGTCGGCTCTGTTTTGGTGACCTTCGGCTGTTAGAATCAATTAACAGTTTGGAGGGATTAGATGTGCAATTGAACTACTGGGTAACGATTATCAGTAGGTTTGAATGATCATACCGGTTAACAGCGAGATTCTGAAACTTTCAGAAGTTTTCCGGCGAAAACAGAAAATCCGGCAATGACGTCTGGGGTTGATTCTGGGTGATGGAGTGATGTTAGAATTTGTCTAATAATGGAATGATACAGAAAAGTCGAGGTATTTACCGTGTAAATGAAAGTCCCGGTCTTCCGGCGACTTGCAGAGAATTCCGGATAGTGAAATTTCTTGCGATAGAGATTCTTCAGAGGTTTAAGGTGAGTGGGAGTGATGTCAGTATGAACTCTAAGATCTTATTTCTTGGGTAAGCAGACGGGATAGAATGAATTCGGTTTTCCGGCGAAAATTTCCGGTTAATTTAGAGAGAATTCCGGCGACCGCGGCGAAGTTTTCTGATCGAAAAGAAGAGTGTAGTTGGATAGATTTGCGAGCTTAACTGATGAACAAAGTATAATCCCGGATTTGGATTATATTTTCGGTTTCGACGGAAATTAAGGTAATGAATGAAATTGATTAAGTTTTTCGGTTATAACCGATATGGCTGTTAATGCGTCCGTTATGACAAAAGAAAAACGTCAATAATTGACGAATTCGTCGGGATTTCCGGCGAGAGCGGATTTGGGCGCGCTGTGTAACTGGATTCGATTACCAGATTTATTTTATGTATTAGTTGTTTCAATATGTTAACAAACAACACTAGTGGCAGAGTGGTTGGGCGAGTGAGAGTTAAAACTTTGCTGACCCGGTTGACCCGGCTAACCCGGGTTCGAATCCCGGCAGCCTTGTTTTATTTTTAAATCACTATTTTTAATACTTTTTCAAATATAACTTTTATATTCTAATATAATTATTAATTATGTGTCGTTTAAAATTAATTTCAGCATTAAATACGCAACGAAATTTTTAACTGGTTGTTCGGTTAATAAACGAAGCGGGTTTGGTAAATCCGGTTTTTGACGGATGTTACAACACCGCTCCGCCACACACTTCACTTGTGATAAACAAGGAAACAAATAACACTTAAGGTAAAACCAGAAAATCAAAACCGGACATCAGCGCGCTCAGAATGCGGAATCGCTGGAGTAAAACCAAAACTCCGCAAATGTGGCCTTTCCCTTTTGACTAAAACGCGATAACCGACTATGACATCAATTAAAACCGATGCCTAACCGTCAATTTCGGTCATAACCGCCGGAAAACCTTTGACCACGAATCAAGACTCAAATTCATTCAGTTCTTCCCTATAAATACCCACTCAATCTTCTGGAAATCCTTTCGCTCAGAACCGCACACTTTTTCGAAGCTTTGATTCTTCCAGAGCACGTCGCCGGAGATTTTCATTTTCGCCGGAATCCTGCCGGAATCGCTAGACAGAAAACCGCATTCATTCATTGGTCGGTATAACTGTCTAAACTTCTCTGCTATCTCTTAATTTATACTTTAATTGTTCAAACCAATAATCAAAACTGTTAAAACAGTTCATACAGCTGGAAATCGCAAAATCAGAAGCCGACTCTTGCCGGAAATCGAAGAAACCACTATGAGTTGGTACATCATAATCCTTATTCTTCTTTTTCTATTACAATTCAATCAAATTATAAGTGTTGTTGGTCAATTAAACAAACAGTCGGCTTCACTGTTTCTGAGTTCTTATAAATGAAGAAGACGAAGTTGAGTTGCGTATTAATATAATTAAAACCAGATAATTAAACGGGTTAGACACACAGTCCAGCGGTGGACTGTGTGCAAATATAACACGCACGTCCCGAGTTCGAATCGCACACGTACCGACTTTCAGAGTTAAAACCAACATTTTTAGAACTGAATCAGAACAAGTCACAGAATGTTTATAAGAGTAATCTAATCCATTAGTTAAACAGATTAGACACACAGCCCAACTGGTTGGGCTGTGCGCACTCGAACCGAAGGACCCGAGTTCGACTCCGGGTCCCTGCAACCGGTTCGGCCATATAAATCATTTTTAATAAAAACCAAAAAAGTTTAAAATTAATTAGTATATAAATATAATTAAAACAGAGAATATTTCGGGTTAGACACGTAGCTCAGTTGATAGAGCTGCGTGCACGTATACGAGAGGTCCCGAGTTCGAACCTCACTCAGCGCATATAAAAACACAGTCTGACCGGTCAAGACCCGGTCAACGGGCAACGGTCAAAAAAGTCAACTTTTTTTATTTCTTTTTATATTTATTTAATTAGAAAATTATTTAAAAATACTTAAAAATAAGATTATTAAGGTTAGAAAATTTCCTTAAACTCACAAAAATAAATCTAAAAATCCCATTTAAGAGCACTAATTAAAAATATTAATCTCAACCAAAATTTATTTATTTATTGAATCATTTTGTTATTATCTAGGTTAGTTCTTCCCTCGTCAGTCGAATCATAAATTCGTGCGCCTTCATCATCATCAAAGAACGCACCCATCGTGAGTGAATCTCTACCAATTCCCCGTTTTAATCATGTTTTGGGGTGTATCATGTGTCGTATAATCCTTTTATTTTATTTAAACACTTGTGCATACATCATATCTGTGATCAAATGTGTATCAATTGTTGTGTGAATTATATGTAGATTGGATTTATCATTTTCAGTGCACGCATTTCATTAGGCCCATCAGTTCCCCGTGGGAGACGGGTTGAGCATCAGGTGCCTCATTAGATCGGCTCCGTTTGATTGAGCCTTGATCTCACATACATCATCATTCATATCATATACTCATCCAAAGTGGTTTGTGTTTGTTTATCTATATATGTTTGCTCACATGTGATTATTGCACAAATTTTCCTTATTAAATAAAACAAGAAATTAGTAACAACGTTTTATCAAGGTTCACTCGCCAACTTTTGTTGACCCAAAATATCCCCGTTTTACACATGATACAGGTGATCCAGCTGAGGCAAGAAACACATAGGAAGGCCTAGAAGAATAAACCAGTTTAAGCTTTGGATTAATTATATAGTTTCATTTCCTTGTAATTGTACGAATTTTGATTTGGACATTTAAGTTGTAATTTGAATTTAATAAATATGAAACATTTTAGTAAACATCATGAGCGTTGGTGATAACCCAATTATGCCCCGACTCTTATTCCGTTGCGGGTCGGGGTATGACAGATTGGTATCAGAGCTTATGACTATAGGGATATAGGATAGGTTATTAGACCCTTAGAGCCTATACTATAGTTGATTAAAATTTTAAATTGTTTATGCGTTACATACAAAATTCATGATGTTTATATGCTTTATTGTTTATTTGTACACTCAATGTTATGCAAGCATGCTCACAAATACATGTTATTATACAATGCTCATCATGAATCATATCCTCATAACATATCATATCCATGAGAGCACACACCTCACGATTCCCATGATTTTTGCAATGATTTTTGTATTTTTCAAATCACATCAAAGTGAGTTCTCATGACGGGCATGTAGTAACCGGAAGGGTACGAGTACCGGTAGTCGGAACGTCCTGTCTAGGCTTGGCATTCGTATAAATCCTAAATAAAGGACCAGTTTGCCTACCTGGGGACTAACGATGAGAGTACGAAGGACCTATTAGGCCAAAGCATGCTATACCAAACGTCGTGTGAGCTAACCCCACTTTGAGTTGTCATTGTGTCTACACCTGGACACCCTCCTACCATACATCTCGCAATCATATTTTACGATTTTCATTCAGGTGATGCAAGTGTTAATCCGCCGACACCAATGTGAATCCTACCAAGCCCAATAGTCATGGGGCCCCACATGACTACACAGGCGATGGTATGGGGGACATTGGAGGCCCAAACATGAGCAAACCCAAGACATCCTATGGATGTAGTTGAATTATTGTCAATTATGTTATTTTTCATTCTTTCTACGACACATG
Organism: Scalesia atractyloides; assembly: GCA_947069175.1. Lineage (NCBI taxonomy): Eukaryota > Viridiplantae > Streptophyta > Magnoliopsida > Asterales > Asteraceae > Scalesia > Scalesia atractyloides. The sequence continues at coordinate 8,054,759 of CAMTDV010000001.1, forward strand.
ACACCTAGAAACTTCTTAAACTCACAATCTTCCTATGTATGTTCCTGTAGATGTCAGCTAGGCAACTACGTGGAGGTAGAAAGTCAGGAAGATCAAATGAACGCTTGGCCACACAAATTGCTAAACAAATGGCCGCAATGATTCCTGACATCGTGATTCAAGTTCAACAAGCTCTCACCACAAATCTCATCAACCCTCCCAATCAAGAAGACTAGAGCGTCGCCAACCCTCCCTCCAAAAGGTGCTCTTACAAACACTTCAAATCTTGCGATCCCCCAAGGTATGAAGGGACCGAAGGTGTGACTGCTCTCCTTCACTGGTTTGAAGAAATGGAGAACACTTTCCTCAATTGCGATTATCCCGAGGATCGCAAGGTACGTTATGCAAGTGGAAGACTGTTTGGGGTAGCCCTTACCTGGTGGAACACGGAAAAGGGTAAACGAGGAGTTGAAGATGCCATGGCCTTAACATGGGAAGAGCTAAGGGAACTCATGATAAGACGCTTCTGTCCAAAAAGCGAAATCAAAAAGTTGGAAGATGAATTCCACGCGCTAAAACAAAAGGAAGGAGATCATACTTCCTATAACAAGAGATTTCTGGAACTGAACCAGATGATCCCTAATTTGTTCACCCCAGTGTACCGCTTGGTTGAACATTACATTCGAGGTCTTCCCTCGAAAATTCAAGACTTGGTATTAAGCATTTCGCCTGCAACACTTGAAGCCGCGATGGAGTTAGCTACAGAACTCACTGAGAATCGCATTCGAAACGGAAAATTCAAAGATGAAAAGAAGAAAGCACCCATAGAGACCTCAACTACAAACCACCCAGTCTCATCCTCAAGGTTTGCTGGTAAGAGGAAACGTAATGGCAAGAATTTTGCTATCACCCAAACCAACCCTCCTATCACTGCTGCACCAATCACCCAAATTGCTCCCTCAGCTGCACCATTTAAAAAGCCATACACCGGCCCACACCCAAAATGCAACCGTTGTCAATACCATCACCCTCCCGAAGCTCTTTGCCACCATTGCACAAGCTGTGGCCGTGCAGGTCACACCATCCAAACCTGTCGCACTTTTCAACGAATGAACCGCAATCAACCCCCAACCCAAACCCACCATCAGATAGTGGGTCAAGCCCAACAACCTTTACTTCTACCACCTGTACCACACGCAGCCCAAACTTACTACCAACCCAACTACCCCATGATGCAACCCATGCGAGCTTGTTACAACTGTGGGGACCCAAACCACTTCAGGAACACTTGTCCACACTTGGTGAACATCATCCATGCCCAAGCTCAAGCGAACCCAGTAAACCAAGCTAACCAAGCTCCTCCACCTGCCAGAGGAAGTGCTTTCAACATCAATGCCAACCAAGCTAAGGCTGACAACAACGTGGTCAACGGTACGTTTCTCATCAATGGTAGTTATGCATCCATGTTATTCGATACTGGCACGGATAAGAGTTTTGTGTCCTTAGAATTCGAACCTATCCTCAACCAAACTCGTGTTAATCTCATGGAATCTCTACGGTGGAAGTTGCTGACGGAAAACCCGTTTCATTAAATTCTATTATACGCAATTGTACCCTTACTCTAAACGATCACAATTTTCCAGTTGACCTCATTCCTATGAAGTTGGGAAGTTTCGATGTTATAATCGGTATGGACTGGCTCAGCCAGCATCACGCTGAAGTAGTGTGCCGCGAAAAGTTCATTCGCATTCCTCTTGAAGACGGTCAGACCCTACGTATTTTTGGGGAAACCCCTTCGAAAGGACTCAAACTAATGTCCTGCCTTCAAGCCCGAAGATATCTCCGCAAGAACTATGTCGCATTCCTAACTCACGTCGTCAAAAAGGGAAACAAGGAGAAGAAACTCAAAGATATCCCAGTTGTGAAAGAATTCCCACAAGTCTTTTGTAACATTTGTCGAAAAACGGGTTTTTCAAACCCGCTTCGTTTATTAATTGAATAATCAGTTTTATATTTTTGTTGCTCATTTAATGCCTATGTTAATTTTAAACAATACATAACTAATAAACATTTTAGATTATGGCAATTAAAATTGTTAAAAAATAAAAATGAAACAGTTAAAAATAAAAATGGGCTGCCGGGTTTCGAAACCGAGTCAGCCGTAAACTTTAATCATCAAACATATAACCACTCCGCCACTAGCTGACTTTGTGAAATCTAGGAAGCAATTAAAACATAACTTCAACCATGAATCAACCTGTCTGCGCCAAACTGAAACCGATATCGGCTTCCAAACGTTCAGGGACTTTTGAGTGATCGCGGATTCCTGAAAATAACCGATAAACCGACATTCTTAATCAATTTAGCCTTGAATGAACTTGAATTCATGTGATGTTCGATTTTAATAACCGAAAACATTCACTTTCTGAATTACTCCATCAATAACATCATCTCGCGACTCAATAACATTCACAGAACCTCTAATTTCACTTTTACTCTAATTTCTGATCGTCGGAATCGCTTTTTGAACTCGCCGGACTTTCGCCGGAAAACCGTGTCTTTCATCAAAACGGTAAGTTTCTCAATTCTTTCATCTTCTATCAGTTGTTAGACTTTTGTTAACTCAAACCTTTCAATCAGAATCAATCCCAGACGACGATATCAGATAATCAACACTCGCCGGAAGTTTTCTGAAAATTTCTAGATTCCGCTGTGAAATGGTATAATCATTCAAACCTTCTGATAACTCTTGTTTAATCATTCAATTTCACAATTTGGTTAATCAAAACTATTAATTGGCCCGTTCAGACGGAGTTCATAAAACAGAGCCGACGACTTCACCGGAGTTCTGAGAAAGATCATTTTTCCGGTATGTTCATTCCCAAAACCTTCCCTGTCCATTTCATTTTAATCAATTATATGTTTGTCAATCGAATTAAACAAGATCAGTTGAATAATCATTGTCTGTGTTTTTGAACGAAGAAGATGAAGTCGAACTAATGTATAAGTATAATTAAAACAAGATATATAACCGGCTTAGACACACAGTCCAGCGGTGGACTGTGTGCAAACAACTATCACACGTCTCGAGTTCGATCCCTGACCCAACCTCACTCTCTGAAATAAAAATGCTCTTTTTAAAACCGAACCGGGTTAACTCACTGAAAGATGTTAAGTATAATAAAAACCAGAATATTAACCAGGTTAGACACACAGTCCAGCGGTGGACTGTGTGCAACGTTAATCCACGGGTTCGAGACCTGTTACGCACGCCGGTTCGATGATTAAAATCCTTTTTAAAAATATATGAATTTTGAATAAATTAAAATAGTATATAAATATAATTAAAAACAGAAATATTTCGGGTTAGACACGTAGCTCAGTTGGTAGAGCTGCGTGCACGCGTACGGGAGGTCACGAGTTCGAACCTCACTCAGTGCAAACAATATAAATGACCGAACCGGTCAACAAGTCAAAGTCAAATGGTCAACGGTCAAACCCAAAAAAAGTCAACATTTTTTATAGTTTTATTTATTTATTTAATTTAAAAATCAATTAAAAATACTTAAAAATAATGTTTTTGAAGTTAGAAAATAACCTTAAACTCACAAAAATAAACCTAAAGACTTTATTAAAATTGTTAATAAAATCCACTCTTTTACCATACCTTTTCGTTATTATTTAGGTTAGTTAATCCTCGTCGATCAATCCTCTAAACTCGTGCGCATTTCAACATCTTCAACCGAACGCACCCAATGTGAGTGAATATCTACAAATTCCACGTTTTAATCATGTTTTTGTGGTGTATCATGTGTCTTATTATTTATTACATTTAAACAATTGTGCATCCATCATATCCATGATCAAATGTGTATTCAATATGTATCAACTATTTTTGTGGTTATTGTTTAGATTAAATTTATCATTTTCAGTACATACATTATCATAGGCCGCCGCTCCCCATTACCTATGAGCGTTGAGCTGTTCCCCATTACCTATGAGCGTGAACGAGGCGTTGCCAACATACGATCGGCTCCGTTTGATTGAGCCTTGATCGCACATACATTTATCATTGGTCGTCCGTTCCCCATTACCTATGAGCGTGAACGTGACGTTGCCAACATATTCAGTATCATTCATGTTATATATTCATGCAAGGTTGTTTGTTATTGTTATTGGTATTGTTATTGTATGTTTATTTACGTTTGCTCACATATGATTATTGCACAATTTTCCATAATAAATATAACAAGAAATCAATAATAAATGTTTTCTAACAAGGTTCACTTGCCAACTTATGTTGACCCAAAAACCCTCATTTTTACACATGATACAGGTGATCCAGCTGCAGCAAGAAACATATAGGATGGCTTAGAAGAATAAACCGGTTTAGACTTTGGATTGTTTAGTTGGTTTTCTTTCTTTGTAATTGTATGAACATGTTTGGAATATTGAGGATGTAATTTTGAATTTAATAAATATGAAACATATTAGTAAATATCATGAGCTTTGGTGATAACCCAATTATGCCCCGACTCTTATTCCGCTGCGGGTCGGGGTGTGACAGATTGGTATCAGAGCCATGACTATAGGGATATAGGATATGTTATTAGACCCTTAGAGCCTATACTATAGTTGATTAGAATTTTTAAAAATTTTTGTGTGTTACATGCAAAATTCATGATGTTTATATGTTTTATGTTTAATGTTACATTCAATGATATGCAAGCATGTTCATAAGTACATATTATTATACAATGCCTATCATGAATCATATTCTCATAACATATCATATCCATGAGAGCACACACCACATCATTTCCATGATTTGTTTTTGCAATGATTTTGTATTTTCAAATCACATCAAAGTGAGTTCTCATGACGGGCATGTAGTAACTGGAAGGGTACAAGTACCGGTAGTCGGAACGTCCTGTCTAGGCTTGGCATTCGTATAAATCCAAAATAAAGGACCAGTTTGCCTACCTGGGGACTAACAATGAGAGTACGAAGGACCTATTAGGCCAAAGCATGCTATACCAAACGTCGTGTGAGCTAACCCCACTTTGAGTTGTCATTGTGTCTACACCTGGACACCTTCCGACCATACATCTCGTAAACATATTTCATGGTTTTCATTCGGGTGATGCGAGTGTTAAACCGCCAATACCAATGTGAATCCTACTAAGCCAATAGTCATGGGGGCCCACATGACTATACAGGTGAAGGTATGGGGGACATTTGAGGCCCAACATGAGCAAACCCAAAACATCCTATGGATGTAGTTTCATTATTGATGTTTATGTTATTTTTTTTAAGACACATGACACCTAAAAAGACTCCATAAACTCACAATCTTCTTATGTATATTCCTGTAGGTGTCGGCTAGGCAACAACGTGGGGGTAGAAGGTCAGGAAGGTCAAATGAACGCTTGGCCACCCAAATCGCAAAACAAATGGCCGCGGTGCTTCCTGACATTGTAGTTCAAGTCCAACAAGCTCTCACCGCAAATCCCATCAATCCTCCCCAGCAAGAAGACCAGAACATCGGCAACCCTCCTTCCAAAAAGTGCTCATATAAACATTTCAAGTCTTGCGATCCTCCGAAATTTGAAGGGACCGAAGGTGTCACAGCTCTCCTCCACTGGTTTGAGGAAATGGAAAATACCTTCCTCAACTGCGATTGTCCCGAGGATCGCAAGGTACGTTACGCAACCGGGAGGCTATTTGGGGTAGCTCTTACTTGGTGGAATACTGAAAAGGGTAAAAGAGGAATCGAAGATGCAATGGCCTTAACGTGGGAGGAGTTAAGGGAAATCATGACGAGACGTTTCTGTCCTAGAAGCGAGATCAAAAAGTTAGAGGATGAATTTCATTCGTTGAAGCAAAAGGAGGGAGACCATACTTCCTACAACAAACGATTTTTAGAGTTGAACCAAATGGTCCCTAACTTGTTCACCCCAGTTTACCGCTTAGTTAAACACTATATTCGAGGTCTCCCCTCGAAAATTCAAGACTCAGTTCTCAGCACTTCGCCTGCAACACTTAAAGCTGCTATGGAACTAGCTACCGAGCTTACCGAGAATCGAATTCGCAACGGTAAATTTAAAGATGAGAAAAAGAAAGCCCCCGTTGAGGGCCAAACTTCAAACCATTCCACCTCCTCCTCAAAGTTTGCTAACAAGAGGAAACGAAACTCCAGAAACTTTGCTGTCACACAAACAAATTTCCCTATCCCTACTGCACCCATGACCCAAGTTGCCCCCTCACCTGCACCATATAAAAGGCCATACTCCGGCCCATACCCAAAATGCAACCGTTGCCAATACCATCACTTTCCTGATCATCCCTGCCAACATTGTACCGGCTGTGGTCGCGCAGGTCACACCATTCAAACCTGTCGCATACCTCAGCAAACTAACCGCCACCAGCCCTCAACCCAAACCCACCATTAGATAGTGGGTCAAGCCCAACAACCTCTACTACTATCACCTACCCAACATGTAGCCCAATCCTACTACCAACCCAACTATCCCATGGTGCAACCTATGCGGGCTTGTTACAATTGTGGAGACCCAAACCACTTTAGAAACACTTGTCCACTCTTGGTGAACATTATACATGCTCAAGCTCAAGCAAATCCGGTGAATCAAGCTAACCAAGCTCCTCCACCTGCTAGAGGAAGAGCTTTCAACATCAACGCCAATCAAGCTAGGGCCGACAACAATGTGGTTAACGGTACGTTCCTCATCAATGGTAGTTATGCATCCATGTTATTTGATACTGGCGTGGATAAAAGTTTTGTGTCCTTAGAATTTGAACCCATCCTCAACCAAACTCGTGATAAACTCATGGAATCCATAACGGTAGAAGTTGCTGACGGAAAATCGGTCTCATTAAACTCTATTATACGCAATTGTACTCTCACCTTAAACGATCACGATTTTCCAGTTGACCTCATTCCTATGAAGTTGGAAGCTTTGACATTATAATTGGTATGGACTGGCTCAGCCAACATCATGCTGAAGTTGTATGCCGCGAAAAGTTTATACGCATTCCTCTTACAAACGGTCAGACTCTACGAATCTTTGGAGAAACCCCATCGAAAGGGCTCAAATTAATGTCCTGTCTTCAAGCCCGAAAATATCTCCGCAAGAATTATGTCGCATTTCTAACTCATGTCGTCAAAAAGGGAACCAAGGAGAAGAAACTCGAAGACATCCCAGTAGTAAAAGATTTTCCACAAGTTTTTCCTCACGACATTTCAGGACTTCCTCCCGTGAGAGAAGTCGAATTCCGCATTGATCTTATACCGGGAGCTACACCAGTTGCAAAATCTCCTTATAGGTTAGCCCCATCCAAAATGCAAGAGCTAGCCAGTCAATTGCAAGAGTTGACTGACAAAGGATTCATATGTCCTAGCTCCTCGCCCTGGTGTGCACCTGTCCTTTTTGTGAAGAAGAAAGATGGAACATTTCGCATGTGCATCGACTACAGAGAACTCAACAAGTTAACGGTCAAGAACCGCTACCCATTACCTCGCATCGATGATCTTCTTGACCAACTTCAAGGCGCCAGCTGTTTTTCAAAAATCGACCTTCGTTCTGGTTATCATCAACTCAGAGTACATGAAGAAGACGTCCCAAAGACCGCCTTCCGAACTCGTTATGGTCATTATGAATTCATGGTTATGCCATTTGGTCTAACCAACGCTCCAGCTGTCTTCATGGATCTAATGAACAGAGTCTGCAAACCCTATCTCGATCGCTTTGTTATAGTCTTCATCGACGACATCCTCATTTACTCAAAGTCTAAGTCTGATCATGAACGACACCTTCGACTCATCCTTACACTCTTAGAGAATGAAAAGCTCTACGCCAAATTCTCCAAATGCGAATTCTGGTTAAAAGAGGTACAATTCCTTGGACATGTCGTCAATGACAAGGGAATACATGTCGACCCCTCAAAGATCAAGCCAGTACAAGAATGGCAAGCGCCACGTACACCAACCGAAGTAAGATCATTCCTTGGCTTGGCTGGTTATTATCGCCGTTTCATTGCAAATTTCTCTCGTATTGCTGTACCACTCACGGCTTTAACTCATAAAGGAAAACCCTTCATATGGGGACCCAAACAAGAAGAAGCCTTCCAAACCCTTAAACAAAAACTCTGTGACGCACCTATCCTCACTCTTCCTGAAGGTTGTGATGACTTCGTGGTTTATTGCGACGCGTCAGGGCAAGGACTAGGTTGTGTTCTAATGCAAAGAGGAAAGGTGATAGCTTATGCTTCTAGACAACTCATAACTCATGAGAAGAACTACACCACCCACGACCTAGAACTTGGAGCCGTTGTGTTCGCTCTTAAGATATGGAGACATTACCTCTACGGTAGTAAGTGTGAAATATACATTGACCATAAGAGCCTCCAACATATCTTCAACCAAAAGGAGTTAAACATGAGGCAACGGAGATGGGTTGAACTTCTTAATGACTACGACTGTGAAATTCGGTATCATCCTGGCAAGGCAAACGTGGTGGCCGATGCACTCAGTCGAAAGGGTTATGCGAACTCCATTCGTCTTCTATGTTCGCAAATCATAACCGACATCAAAGATCAAATTCGAGAAGCCCAACATGTTTCAGTAACGGAAGACGACGTACGAAAGGAGCTGTCCTGTGGAGCTGAACTTAAAATTGAAACTAAATCCGACGGTATTCTATAATATCTAGATCGCATATGGATTCCTGACCACAACAACCTTCGTGAATTCCTTATGAATGAGGCACACAAAACACGATACTCTATACACCCAGGAGCCGACAAGATGTATCAAGACCTTCGATACACCTACTGGTGGCATGGAATGAAAAAGGATATTGCTGTTTTTGTTTCCAAGTGTCTTACATGTTCCAAAGTAAAAGCTGAACATCAAAGACCCTCAGGACTTCTGGTCCAACCTGAAATACCTTTATGGAAGTGGGAAAACATAACCATGGACTTCATTACCGGGTTACCTCGCACTTCTGGTGGGTATGCCACTATATGGGTAATCATTGATCGTCTTACAAAATCAGCTCACTTCATTCCGATCCGCGAAGATTTCAAGAACGAGAAGTTAGCTCGCATCTACATCAGCGAAATCGTAAGCCGTCACGGTGTACCGTTAAGCATTATTTTAGATCGTGATGGTCGTTTCACTTCACGAACATGGCAAGCCGTACAAGCCGCTTTGGGTACACGATTAGACCTCAGTACCGCTTATCATCCTCAAACTGATGGACAATCTGAACGCACCATCCAAACTCTTGAAGATATGCTTCGAGCATGTGTCATAGACTTCAAGGGAAATTGGGACGCTCATCTACCATTAGTTGAATTTTCGTACAACAACAGCTATCATTCAAGTATCGGCATGGCACCTTTCGAAGCTTTATATGGTCGTAAGTGCCGATCTCCAGTATGTTGGCACGAAATTGGGGAAGCTCAAATCACCGGTCCAGAATTGATTCAAGAAACCACAGACAAGATCCATCAAATTAGAAACAATCTTCTAGCTGCACAAAGTCGTCAAAAGAGTTATGCAGACAAACGACGAAAGCCTTTGGAGTTTAACATTGGTGATCATGTACTTTTAAAAGTGTCACCGTGGAAGGGAGTAGTTCGTTTTGGCCAGAAGGGCAAGCTAGCACCACGCTACGTAGGACCTTTCAAGATACTCGAAAGAGTAGGACCTGTAGCATACAAGCTTGATCTACCATAAGAACTCAACAGAATTCACCCCACATTCCACGTATCAAACTTGAAGAAGTGCCTCGCCGATGAAAACCTCCATATTCCCCTGGAAGATATTCAGATCGATGAATCTATGCATTTCATTGAAAGACCAGTAGAGATCATGGACTTCGGAGAAAAACGTTTAAGACGGAGTCGTATTCCAATTGTTAGGGTACGCTGGGAGTCGAAACGGGGACCTGAGTTTACTTGGGAACATGAAGACTCAATGCGCGAAAAAAACCCGCATCTTTTTCCTATTACCACTACTACTTAAATTTCGGGACGAAATTTCTAAAAGTAGGGGATACTGTAACATTTGTCGAAAAACGGGTTTTTCAAACCCGCTTCGTTTATTAATCGAATAATCAGTTTTATATTTTTGTTGCTCATTTAATGCCTATGTTAATTTTAAACAATGCATAACTAATAAACATTTTAGATTATGGCAATTAAAATTGTTAAAAAATAAAAATGAAACAGTTAAAAATAAAAATGGGCTGCCGGGTTTCGAACCCGGGTCAGCCGGAAACTTTAATCATCAAACATATAACCACTCCGCCACTAGCTGACTTTGTGAAATCTAGGAAGCAATTAAAACATAACTTCAACCATGAATCAACCTGTTTGCGCCAAACTGAAACCGATATCGGCTTCCAAACGTCCAGGGACTTTTGAGTGATCGCGGATTCCTGAAAATAACCGATAAACCGACATTCTTAATCAATTCAGCCTTGAATGAACTTGAATTCATGTGATGTTCGGTTTTAATAACCGAATTCATTCACTTTCTGAATTACTCCATCAATAACATCATCTCGCGACTCAATAACATTCACAGAACCTCTAGTTTCACTTTTACTCTAATTTCTGATCGTCAGAATCGCTTTTTGAACTCGCCGGACTTTCGCCGGAAAACCGTGTCTTTCATCAAAATGGTAAGTTTCTCAATTCTTTCATCTTCTATCAGTTGTTAGGCTTTTGCTAACTCAAACCTTTCAATCAGAATCAATCCCAGACGATGATATCAGATAATCAACACTCGCCGGAAGTTTTCTGAAAATTTCTAGATTCCGCTGTGAAACGGTATAATCATTCAAACCTTCTGATAACTCTTGTTTAATCATTCAATTTCACAATTTGGTTAATCAAAACTATTAATTGGCCCGTTCAGACGGAGTTCATAAAACAGAGCCGACAACTTCGCCGGAGTTCTGAGAAAGATCATTTTTCCGGTATGTTAATTCCCAAAACCTTCCCTGTCCAATTCATTTTAATCAATTATATGTTTGTCAATCGAATTAAACAAGATCAGTTGAATAATCGTTGTCTGTGTTTTTGAACGAAGAAGATGAAGTCGAACTAATGTATAAGTATAATTAAAACAAGATATATAACCGGGTTAGACACACAGTCCAGCGGTGGACTGTGTGCAAACAACTATCACACGTCTCGAGTTCGATCCCTGACCCAACCTCACTCTCTGAAATAAAAATGCTCTTTTTAAAACCGAACCGGGTTAACTCACTGAAAGATGTTAAGTATAATAAAAACCAGAATATTAACCAGGTTAGACACACAGTCCAGCGGTGGACTGTGTGCAACGTTAATCCACGGGTTCGAGACCTGTTACGCACGCCGGTTCGATGATTAAAATCCTTTTTAAAAATAAATGAATTTTGAATAAATTAAAATAGTATATAAATATAATTAAAAACAGAAATATTTCGGGTTAGACACGTAGCTCAGTTGGTAGAGCTGCGTGCACGCGTACGGGAGGTCACGAGTTCGAACCTCACTCAGTGCAAACAATATAAACGACCGAACCGGTCAACAAGTCAAAGTCAAATGGTCAACGGTCAAACCCAAAAAAAGTCAACATTTTTTTTATAGTTTTATTTATTTATTTAATTTAAAAATCAATTAAAAATACTTAAAAATAATGTTTTTGAAGTTAGAAAATAACCTTAAACTCACAAAAATAAACCTAAAGACCTTATTAAAATTGTTAATAAAATCCACTCTTTTACCATACCTTTTCGTTATTATTTAGGTTAGTTAATCCTCGTCGATCAATCCTCTAAACTCGTGCGCATTTCAACATCTTCAACCGAACGCACCCAATGTGAGTGAATCTCTACAAATTCTCCGTTTTAATCATGTTTTTGGGGTGTATCATGTGTCTTATTATTTATTACATTTAAACAATTGTGCATCCATCATATCCATGATCAAATGTGTATTCAATATGTATCAACTGTTTGTGTGGTTATTGTTTAGATTAAATTTATCATTTTCAGTACATACATTATCATAGGCCGCCGCTCCCCATTACCTATGAGCTTTGAGCTGTTCCCCATTACCTATGAGCGTGAACGAGGCGTTGCCAACATACGATTGGCTCCGTTTGATTGAGCCTTGATCGCACATACATTTATCATAGGCCGTCCGTTCCCTATTACCTATGAGCGTGAACGTGACGTTGCCAACATATTCAGTATCATTCATGTTATATATTCATGCAAGGTTGTTTGTTATTGTTATTGTTATTGTTATTGTATGTTTATTTACGTTTGCTCACATATGATTATTGCACAATTTTCCATAATAAATATAACAAGAAATCAATAATAAATGTTTTCTAACAAGGTTCACTCGCCAACTTATGTTGACCCAAAAACCCCATTTTTACACATGATACAGGTGATCCAGCTGCAGCAAGAAACATATAGGATGGCTTAGAAGAATAAACCGGTTTAGACTTTGGATTGTTTAGTTGGTTTTCTTTCTTTGTAATTGTATGAACTTGTTTGGAATATTGAGGATGTAATTTTGAATTTAATAAATATGAAACATATTAGTAAACATCATGAGCTTTGGTGATAACTCAATTATGCCCCGACTCTTATTCCGCTGCGGGTCGGGGTGTGACATCTTTCCCGACGACATTTCAGGACTCCCTCCCGTGAGAGAAGTCGAATTCCGCATCGATCTTGTACCTGGCGCTACACTAGTCGCAAGATCTCCTTATAGGTTAGCCTCATCCGAAATGCAAGAGCTGGCTAGTCAACTGCAAGAGCTGACTGACAAAGGATTCATACATCCTAGCTCATTGCCTTGGGGTGCACCTGTTCTTTTTGTGAAGAAGAAAGATGGAATGTTTCGCATGTGCATTGATTATAGAGAACTCAACAAGTTAACGGTTAAAAATCGTTATCCACTACCTCGCATTGATGACCTTCTAGACCAACTTCAAGGCGCCACCTGCTTTTCAAAAATCGACCTTCGTTCTGGTTATCATCAGCTCAGAGTACATGAAGAAGATATCCCAAAGACCGCCTTCCGGACTCGTTATGGTCATTACGAATTCATGGTCATGCCATTCGGTTTAACCAACGCCCCCGCTGTATTCATGGATCTAATGAATAGGGTATGCAAACCCTACCTCGACCGTTTCGTCATAGTCTTCATCGACGACATCCTTATCTACTCCAAGTTTAAACCCGATCATGAGCGACACCTTCGACTCATCCTTACACTCTTAAGGACTGAAAAGCTCTACGCTAAGTTCTCAAAATGCGAATTCTGGTTAAGAGAAGTACAATTCCTTGGACATGTCGTCAATGACAAGGGAATACATGTCGATCATTCAAAAATCAAGGCAGTACAGGAATGGCAAGCGCCACGTACCCCTACCGAAGTAAGGTCATTTCTTGGTTTAGCTGGTTACTATCGACGTTTCATTGCCAATTTTTCCCCTATTGCTGTACCACTCACGGCTTTGACCCATAAAGGAAAACCCTTCATATGGGGACCTAAACAAGAAGAAGCCTTCCAAACTCTAAAGCAAAAATTTTGTGACGCACCTATCCTCACACTCCATGAGGGTTGCGATGACTTTGTAGTATATTGCGACGCATCAGGGCATGGGCTAGGCTTTGTATTAATTCAAAGAGGAAAAGTGATAGCCTATGCTTCTAGGCAACTCAAAGTTCATGAGAAAAATTACACCACCCACGACATGGAACTTGGAGCCGTTGTGTTCGCTCTCAAGATATGGAGACATTACCTCTACGGTACTAAGTGTGAAATATACACTGACCACAAGAGTCTCCAACATATCTTCAACCAGAAAGAGTTGAATATGAGGCAACGAAGATGGGTCAAACTTCTCAACGACTACGACTGTGAAATTCGGTATCATCCTGGCAAGGCAAACGTGGTGGCCGATGCGCTCAGTCGAAAAGGTTATGCGAACTCCATTCGTCTTCTATGTACGCAAATCATAACCGACATCAAAGATTGAATCCGGGCAGCTCAACATGTTTCTGTAGCAGAAAATGATGTACGCGATGAACTGTCATGTGGAGCTGAACTCAAAATCGAAACCAAATCCGACAGTATTCTATACATTTAAATCGTATATGGATTCCTGATCGCGATAACCTTCATGATTTCCTCATGAATGAGGCGCACAAAACACGATACTCTGTACACCCATGAGACAACAAGATGTATCAAGACCTACGATACACCTACTGGTGGCCTGGCATGAAAAAGGATATCGCTGTTTTTGTTTCCAAGTGCCTTACCTGTTCCAAAGTAAAAGCTGAACACCAAAGACCTTAAGGACTTCTAGTCCAACCCGAAATACCTGTATGGAAGTGGGAAAACATAACCATGGATTTCATTACCGGGTTACCATGCACCTCTAGTGGGTATGACACTATATGGGTAATACTCGATCGTCTTACAAAGTCATCTCACTTCATTCCGATTCGCGAGGACTTCAAGAACGAGAAGTTAGCTCATATCTACATCAGCGAGATCGTAAGCCATCATGGCGTACCATTAAGTATCATTTCTGACCGTGATGGCCGTTTCACTTCACGAACATGGCGAGCCGTACAAACCGCCTTGGGTACACGATTAGACCTCAGTACCGCTTTTCATCCTCAAACTGATGGTCAATCTGAACGCACCATTTAAACCCTTGAAGACATGCTACGAGCATGCGTCATAGACTTCAAAGGGAATTGGGACGCTCATCTACCATTAGTTGAATTTTCGTACAACAATAGCTATCATTCAAGTATCGGCATGGCTCCTTTCGAAGCTTTATATGGTCGTAAGTGCCGATCTCCAGTATGTTGGCACGAAATTGGGGAATCACAATCACCGGTCCAGAATTAATTCAAGAAACAACCGACAAAGTCATTCAAATTCGAAACAATCTTCTAGCGGCTCAAAGTCGTCAAAAGAGTTATGCAGACAAACGACGAAAGCCCTTGGAGTTTGACATTGGTGATCAAGTACTTTTAAAAGTATCACCGTGGAAGGGAGTGGTTCGTTTTGGCCAGAAGGGCAAGCTAGCACCACACTACGTAGGACCTTTCAAGATACTCGAAAGAGTAGGTCCTGTAGCATACAAGTTTGACCTACCAGAAGAGCTCAACAGAATTCATCCCACATTCCACGTATCAAACATGAAGAAGTGCCTCGCTGATGAAAACCTCCATATTCCTCTAGAAGACATTCAGATCGATGAATCTATGCACTTCATTGAAAGACCAGTAGAAATCATGGACTTCAGAGAGAAGCGTTTAAGACGAAGTCGTATTCCAATTCTCAGGGTACGTTGGGAGTCAAAACGAGAACCCGAGTTTACTTGGGAACGTGAAGACTCAATGCGCGAAAAATACCCGCATCTTTTTCCTGTTACCACTACTTCTTAAATTTCTGGACGAAATTTCTAAAAGTAGGGGATACTGTAACATTCGTCGAAAAACGGGTTTCCAAACCCGCTTCGTTTATTAATCAAATACTCAGTTATAATTTTTCGTTGCGTATTTATTGCTCAGATAAATTTTAAACAATACATAATTAATATATATATTAGAATTTTAAACCATAATTATTAAATAACAAAAAAAATAGTGAATTAAAAAAATAATGGAGACGCCGGGTTTCGAACCCAGGTCACCCACAAACCCAAACACACAACACACCGCTCCGCCACACACTTCACTTGTGATAAACAAGGAAACAAATAACACTTAAGGTAAATCCAGAAAATCAAAACCGGACATCAGCGCGCTCAGAACGCGGAATCGCCGGAGTAAAACCAAAACTCCGCAAATGTGGCCTTTCCCTTTTGACTAAAACGCGATAACCGACTACGACATCAATTATAACCGATGCCTAACCGTCAATTTCGGTCATAACCGCCGGAAAACCTTTGACCGCGAATCAAGACTCAAAATCGGACACAATTCATCCAGTTCTTCCCTATAAATACCCACTCAATCTTCTGGAAATCCTTTCTCTCAGAACCGCACACTTTTTCGAAGCTTTGATTCTTCCAGAGCACGTCGCCGGAGATTTTCATTTTCGCCGGAATCCTGCCGGAATCGCTAGACAGAAAACCGCATTCATTCATCGGTCGGTATAACTGTCTAAACTTCTCTACTATCTCTTAATTTATACTTTAATCGTTCAAACCAATAATCAAAACTGTTAAAAAAGTTCATACAGCCGGAAATCGCAAAATCAGAAGCCGACTCTTGCCGGAAATTGAAGAAACCACTCTGAGTTGGTACATCATAATCCTTATTCTTCTTTTTCTATTCCAATTCAATCAAATTATAAGTGTTGTTGGTCAATTAAACAAACAGTCGGCTTCACTGTTTCTGAGTTCTTATAAATGAAGAAGACGAATTTGAGTTGTATATTAATATAATTAAAACCAGATAATTAAACGGGATAAACACATAGTCCAGCGGTGGACTGTGTGCAAATATAACACGCACGTCCTGAGTTCGAATCGCAAACGTACCGACTTTCAGAATTAAAACCAACATTTTTAGAACTAAATCAGAACAAGTCACAGAATGTTTATAAGAGTAATATAATCCATTAGTTAAACAGATTAGACACACAGCCCAACTGGTTGGGCTGTGCGCACTCGAACCGAAGGACCCGAGTTCGACTCCGGGTCCCTGCAACCGGTTCGGCCATATAAATCATTTTTAATAAAAACCAAATAAGTTTAAAATTAATTAGTATATAAATATAATTAAAACAGAGAATATTTCGGGTTAGACACGTAGCTCAGTTGGTAGAGCTGCGTGCACGTATACGAGAGGTCCCGAGTTCGAACCTCACTCAGCGCATATAAAAACACAGTCTGACCGGTCAAGACCCGGTCAACGGTCAAAAAAGTCAACTTTTTTTATTTCTTTTTATATTTATTTAATTAGAAAATTATTTAAAAATACTTAAAAATAAGATTATTAAGGTTAGAAAATTTCCTTAAACTCACAAAAATATATCTAAAAATCCCATTTAAGAGCACTAATTAAAAATATTAATCTCAACCAAAATTTATTTATTTATCGAATCATTTTGTTATTATCTAGGTTAGTTCTTCCCTCGTCAATCGAATCATAAATTCGTGCGCCTTCATCATCATCAAAGAACGCACCCATCGTGAGTGAATCTCTACCAATTCCCCGTTTTAATCATGTTTTGGGGTGTATCATGGTCGTATAATCCTTTTATTTTATTTAAACACTTGTGCATACATCATATCTGTGATCAAATGTGTATCAAATGCGCATCAATTGTTGTGTGAATTATATGTAGATTGTATTTATCATTTTCAGTGCACGCATTTCATTAGGCCCATCAGTTCCCCGTGGGAGACGGGTTGAGCATCAGGTGCCTCATTAGATCGGCTCCGTTTGAGTGAGCCTTGATCTCACATACATCATCATTCATATCATATACTCATCCAAAGTGGTTTGTGTTTGTTTATTTATATATGTTTGCTCACATGTGATTATTGCACAAATTTTCCTTATTAAATAAAACAAGAAATTAGTAACAATGTTTTATCAAGGTTCACTCGCCAACTTTTGTTGACCCAAAATATCCCCCGTTTTACACATGATACAGGTGATCCAGCTGTGGCAAGAAACACATAGGAAGGCCTAGAAGAATAAACCAGTTTAAGCTTTGGATTAATTATATAGTTTCATTTCCTTGTAATTGTACGAATTTTGATTTGGACATTTAAGTTGTAATTTGAATTTAATAAATATGAAACATTTTAGTAAACATAATGAGCTTTGGTGATAACCCAGTTATGCCCCGACTCTTATTCCGCTGCGGGTCGGGGTGTAACATTTCTGAAATGAGTAGAATCACCACAATTAAAGCAAGCTCGAACATATGGCACCATGGGGTAATGCGGTGGTTAGTAAGGCTGGATCATGTTTTGGGCAAGAGGTGAAACGTGGTTTTGAGGAGTGCGACACGTGTTACTCAAATGGCCATAACACCCACAATTGGCACCTAAACGACAGGGTACAGTGAGTTGGTGGTGATAGTGGCAGGTGTTGCATTGAGGGTGGGGACTAGTGTAGGGTTCTTGTTTGGGTAAACTGGGTTGGGTGCCATTTGGGTGATTGGGATGGCTTGGAGTGGTACGGCTTGTGAAGTTGGGTTAGTCGAGGCAATAGCGTAGTTTTACCGTCACGCTTTCGTTTGATATCAGAACGGGAGAATGTTTTGATCTTGGTTGTCTTTGGCTCTTCCACTGGAACCTTGTCAGTTGTGCCCTTCTCTTCTCCATTTCGGATATGGTTTTCGGTGAGTTCGGTGCCTAATTCTATTGTAGCTTCCAATGTTGCGGGTACAATGCTCATCACGGAATCCTGGATACCAGAAGGAAGACCCCTAAAGTAATGTTCAATGAGACAATAAAGAGGAGTGAACATATTTGGGACCATCTGGTCTAGTTCGAGGAAACGTTTGTTATAGGCCATGTGGTCTCCATCGTTTTGCTTTAAGAGGTAGAATTGGTCCTCCAACTTCTTGATCTCACTCCTAGGACAGAACCATTTAGTCTTAGTGCCTTGAGTTGTTCCCAAGTTAGGGCCACAGCAGCTTCAGCCCCTTTTCGACCCTTTTCAGCGTTCCGCCAGGTTAAAGCTGCCCCAATGAGACGACCGGTAGCATAACGAACCTTGCGATCGTTAGGGCAGTCACAATTTAGGAAGGTGCTTTCTATTCCTCGAAGACCCCTTCTGTTCCCTCATATTTTGGGGGGTCACAAGACTTGAAGTGCTTATAGGAGCACTTGGATGTAGTTGTAGGAGCATTTACAGCATTTGGTTCAACTTGATTGACTTGGTTATTAGTGAGGGCTTGTTGAACTTGGATCACAATGTTAGGAATCACGGTGACCATTTGCTTGGCAATTTGGGTAGCCATGCGTCTACTGGAGTTTCCGGTTCTTTTTCCTCCAAGAAGGTGCCTAAAGGACATCTACAGGAATTTACGCAAACGAGATTGTGAGATTCTGTTGATGGATTTGCTAGCAGGGATGCGAAAAAATATAAACATATGATAAAATGAAAACTTTTGGGGTGTATTTGAAAACAGTAACTTATGATAACACAACACTTTTAAAGTGTTCTTGGGCTTTGCTCGTAATTGGGCCTTGCATGCCGCCATACTTCACCTTCGTAATCATGTGGGCCCCCATGATTACCGGGATTTCGTATGGTTTGTATGTGTTAGCCTGGTAAGGTACACTAAAACCCGGAGAAAATCGAGAAATGTGAATGCAACGTATGAAAGTAGGAGTGCATCCAAGTGTGGACACGGTGACACCTCAAAGTGGGGTTAGTTCACACGACGTTTGGTGTGGCATGCTTTGGCCGAATAAGTCCTTCGTACTGTCATCAGTAGTCCCCAAGTAGACAAACTGGTCCGTTAATTCGGATTTATATGAATGCCAATCCTAGACAGGACATCCCGACTACCGGTACTCGAACCCTTCCAGTTACTACATGCCCGTCACATGAACTCACCTTGATAAATTTTGAAAACGAAAAACATCACAAAAGTTTGAATAACATAAAAATAAGTATCTGGAAAATGGAGAGAAATGTTTCAAAAATTTAAAAGAAATCGAGAACTTATAAATAAGGGTTTCATAAGTTTCGTATGGTACATTTCAGGTGGAGTGATATGTATATGTAACATATTTGCAGACTTCATGACATAGTTATAGCACATTGCACGTACCACATAATCAAGTAACAAAGAGAGTGCTTGCATGCGTTTTTGTGTGAAATGAAAGGAATTTAAATGTCTGGGCAATAGCAAATCATAAGTCAAACAAGACATGAAATCACATAAGCACATAGGTCCTAGTTGACTAAAGTATAGGTTCTAAGGGTCTAATAACCTATCCTATATTCATAAAGTCAATAGCTCTGATACCAATCTGTCACACCCTGACCCGCAGCGTAATAGGTGATTGGGGCATGATTGGGTTAACTCGAGAGCTTATGACTTACTATTACTTGTTTTAAATATTCATTATTTCATATCAAGTGTCTCACAATTCAAATAATTCACATACAAGACGATGTTTATAACAAGTATATTGCACAAATTCGTTTCTTGTTAACTAAGGCCATCCTATGTCTAATCTTATCTTCGTACCTGTTCACCTGTATCATGTGTAAAAAAAGGTTTTTGGGTCAACAAAGGTTGGCGAGTGAATCTAAGTTAAACATTTAAACAGTTTGTTAAATTGGTTATTTCAATAAAAATGTGCATGGACCATATATGAGCATATGTATATATAATTAAATTACAAACCACATAATATCAACAATGAACATGATGAATGATCTTGAGATCAAGGCTCAATCAAACGGAGCCGATCTAGTGGGGCACCTGATGCTCAATTCATATCCCACGAGGAACTGATGGGCCTTAAATGAATGATTGCACTGAAATGATAAAATGTAACCAGACATAACCACAACCCACATAATATCAACAATGAACATATGAACATGATGAATGATGAACTTGAGATCAAGGCTCAATCAAATGGAACCGATCTAATGAGGCACCTGATGCTCAACTCGTATCCCATGAGGAACTGATGGGCCTTAAATGAATGATTGCACTGAAATGATAAAATGTAACCACACATAACCACAACAAACAAATATACACATTAGATCACATAATGGTGGTAGCACATGTATTTGTATAAATAAAGTAAATTACGACACATGATACATCCCAAAACGTGAATAAAAAGGGGATTTGTAAGGATTCACTCACAGTGTTTGGTTTTTAATCCCTAGTGAAAAACCGCATGAGAATAAGGAGAAAATCCAATTGATAAGCGTGATTTAAGCTAGACAAACGAATGCAACAAAAAAAAGTAAATGTTATGCTAGGCATAGCTAAATGAACGAACATGATATGTTAGACTCGTTGAGCCTAACAAGCCTCTACAAGGCTACGCCAAGCCTAAAGGCGAGCCTAAACTAGGCTACCTTAATGAGCCTAATGCTCCTTAACTAAGAACCTAAACTAAACTAATTAAACTAAGAAAGCAATAAATAAATGAATAACAAAAAAAAAGAAGAAGATTACCTCGAAGAAAAACTTTACAAAATGAGAAGAACTTGAAGGTGAGCACCTCCTCGTCGAAAGCGGAAATAAAAACTACTACACACCACACCCGAAGGGGTATTGTGCTTGTGGAGCCACCAAATTTGGTTATTCCACTTGTTTATACTCAAACTAGGAGTTGCAAGTTATAAAGAACCAAGCAAAGGTATTTGTAGGTGTGAAATGGAGCACAAAATGGTGATTGGGGCGATGTGGGATAACTTTAAAACAAGATTTTCGCATCTTTCAAATTAGCAACAAACACCAAACTTGTTTTCGCGATTCCCGCTTCGTTATAACTCCGTTTCGCACATGGTTTTCACCTACTTTCATTATTTTAAGAGTACTATAATATGTAAGAGAGTAATCCAACATCCATGGTGTCGAGAATTGGGCTTAAACCTTGGGTCTTGATGCGGGTCGAGGGTTATGTTCTAAAACTTGTGTTTGTGATTCCCATTACGCTGGAGCTCAGTTTTATGCACCATTTGAACCTACTTGATCCTTAGTATACCAAGTATATCTTGGAGCTTTGAATGGACCAGAATGATAGCTCAAGGATGGAGAAAAGTTAGCAAGAAAGTCACCCGAAAGTCATCTTATGACAAAACTAAGAATACGACATGTAGAGCTTTTTACTTGCGATCATTTACA
Organism: Scalesia atractyloides; assembly: GCA_947069175.1. Classification (NCBI taxonomy): domain Eukaryota; kingdom Viridiplantae; phylum Streptophyta; class Magnoliopsida; order Asterales; family Asteraceae; genus Scalesia; species Scalesia atractyloides. The sequence continues at coordinate 8,076,653 of CAMTDV010000001.1, forward strand.
TCTAAACTCTCCAAAACACAATGTCCTATCTTAAGGCATGAATATAATGAAGTTTGAATGATAAGAAGGTTAGGATGTGATGTGTTAGGTATGTTCACGAGGTCTCCAAAGTTTTTGATTAACTTAAGGAAAACCTTAGTTTTAGACCTTGAGATATGGAGGGTTGCTTCAAAATACATGGAAATGAATTTATAAGGTTGTCTGAAACATGTATAAGACTATAAACCACCAGATATGATAACATGTATGATCAAAACATAGAATCGAAGACATTTTATTGCTTAAACATGAAACAAAATTACATGGAATATGAAAACAGATCGAGTTACAAAAACAGGTCGGGTTTTAGGATTCATCCATTTTTTTGACGAATGTTACAATCATCATCATCATCATAATCATCATCATCCGACTCATCTGATTCTTCCAATCTATTTACATCACTGGACTCCCCCTGGGATGGAGATCCCTCGAATCCCGATCCACTGGGTTTGTCTCTAAGATGTTTAGTCCTCAGCATTCACGGACACTGGAACATCAAACAAAGATGGTTCGACCATTAGATTTTCTTCTAAATCATGTTCAATTTCTAACTACAGACTCTCTTCATCTGTACCTTCCAGTGCGCCAATCTTAACTTATTCATCAGTAGGTTCCACAACGGTGATTGGAACAACTTGTACTACAACAACCAAGCTAGATCCTCCTTCTTGATTCACAGTTGCATCCGGATAGGATGAACTGGGAGGACCTTCAGGATTGGTTGGATCTTCTTTAACATCGTCTTTTCTTTGCAACACCACATCAGGCTTACACATCTCCTTCCACATCGTATTCACCTTGCCTTTCATCGACTCATATGTATTTCTAATTCCCATGAAAGCAACCTTCAACTTAATATCCCTTTGCTCATACCATGATTTGATCGTTGTATTCTACACCACTAGCTCTGAGTTTTTCTTTTCAAAATCATCATTCCTCTTTTTCATTCTGCTGATTTCTTCTGTATGTGCAACATTTGCAGCTTTTAACCTTTCTATCTTAGCAGCTTGAGCCGTTGAAGTATGTTTTAACGTCTTTATCTCTGCACCTTGCTCCTTAATATTTTTTCGGCTTCAATTATGAATTTTATCTGTTTGAGAGTTTGACCCAGAATTCACGCATTGGCTCTCGAATCTTTATAATTCTTTCACTGTCAGTTGCCTATTCAAACTTTCTTGCAGCCAATGACTCTTCTCACATGAACTGTGGTTGTTGAACCGATGAAGATTGTGATTAGGAAGTTGATTGTTGAGGTTGTTCTTGAGTTGGTTTGGATGCTGGTTGTTGAGTTGGGGTTCCAAATTCGGTAGTAGCAGCTTCAGTGTAAAGTGTAAATGATGTCTTCAACTTCAGCCCCAGTAAACATGTGCCGCTCATCAGTAGGAGTTTCGGTTGGTGGTTCAGTTGTGGTTTCGATTGTAGTCGGCTAAAAAATATTCACTTGTTATCTCTTTTTCTTTCCATCCTCGGTCCTTTCGCAGGACGTTTACCCTTCTTCTTCTCCAGTGCCTATGTTGAAGACGACATGTAATCTTCGTCTACGGTATTACATGTTGGTTTGGGTATTGGTCTGTATCTTGTGGCACCCTGATCATCAACATACTTCTCTAAACCATCCTTTTTGAGCTTTTTAGCCTCTAAATCATCAGCGTCATCCTTTTCATCATCACCATCATCCCCTTTATCACCTTCATCTCCTGCATCGTCGATAACAATTGTTTTTCTTTCTGCTTCTTGCTACCCCCTGCTACTTCATCCTTGCATTTCTGTTCAATAAGCGCATTAACCTTAGCTTCATCATCATCATCAGAATCACTGCTTTCATGTCTCCACTTATTGTTTGCAAAGGAAACATAATCAGGATTACCAAGGAAACTTATCATCTTACGAGGTACCATTCCTTCGTCATATTTGCTCATTCGCTTCAAAACCTTCAATGTATGTTTAGTCATCACATCGATATTTAACACGTGTTTCGCATCTTTTGGAAGATTCTCAACTTGTGTATCTATAATCATCTTCATGAATCTTGGATACATCAAGAACTTGTACGTCTTGCGTGTCTGCTTCTCAAGTTCTCCTTCATATTTTCAAAAGTCGCTCGTCAGAAATTGAAGTCTTTGTTTAGGGTTAGCGCAGTCATCACTCCCAAAACACTACTGCTCGCCATATCATAACCAGCTTTCCTTTTTCCTAGACGCTGAATCAGAATATGTTGAAAGTATTTGTACTGTAGAGGCAAAGTAGCCTTGTGTAACTGCCCAGCAAGAACGTTAACCGAACCTTTCATCCTTAGCAATAACTGTCACACCCCGGATTTCCAAGCTAAATCCATACACCGGTGGCCCCGGGGGGGAGGGGGAGTATCGTGACATCAGTTGATAACATTATTGTCAATTAAACATGGCATAGCGGAAGTCTTGGAGTTAAATAACTATTACAAACCAAATGTTCGAAATACAAAATAATATACATGTTCGTAATAGAAGATCCACAGGCGGATCATAAATTGTACAAGGAAAGAATATAAAACAGACTTTAGGAAGATCTAGGATTTGCAAGATCCTCTATCACTACCGAGCACTTCCAGCCTATTTTCGTATTGTACCTGCAAGCTCAGTCTTTTGAAAATACGTAAACTTTCGCTGGTAAATACACTCAACTGACTCATTTTGAAAACATTTCAAAAAATGTTTTAAGTGCGTATCAGCACAAAATCTTTTTATAACTTGAGAAAGTTGACCGTCCAACCTTGTTAACAGATTTACGTGTTTGTCCATACATACAGGGCCTGGTATGGAGACCGAGACATTATTAACGTACACACCACTTTGGACTCACGAAGGAGTCAATTCCTCCCAACCTTGTGGGAATGCATTATTGAGCATCTATCGGGTGTATGCCTACACCCGTGCTAAGGTCGTGGCCATTCCTATTGTAATGAGCCGAGGATATCCAGGATACGGTAGTTAACCCCCGATGTTTAAGTTATCAAACTAAACTGATTAAAACAGAATATGCGGATTTACTCGCCGCACCCGGCATTTGATTGATCCCATTTCCGACTAAGCGGTAATAATTTACCGTAACCCAAGCCCGTATAGGGGAAATAAGTTGAGAGTATTTACTTGAGCTAGTCTTATTTTACTTTTTTATAACTCAGCCGTACACAAAAGCACTAAGTTCAGATAGCATTTACTGGCAAGTCTCTAGTCTGGATTATGGCATAAACTAACCATTTAAATACTAACGTTCTTATTAAGTCATAGACTTAGACCGACTAGCGTACTTGATCAAAACGTACGACGCTAGATTAAACGATGATTGAATAGAATGTAGTTTAATCCCAACAAGTACCTTGACTTGTATAATATGGATAAACTATAAACATTCTGGATTTTGAGACTTAAATGACAAGGTTAAACCCGTTTCGGTTAATTTCCGTAAACTAGTTACATATACTTAACCGTACGCATATAAGTGATATCGAGTAATCGGATAAGTCACGGACAAGTTCTATATACCATTATATTTTAAATAAGTTGTAATATCAGTAGGATTTCAACTTTTATGCCCGTTATGGTTTTAAAATGAAACTATGCCTCATATGGGCGTTTCGGTAATTTCATACCGTATAAAAGGAACTTGAATATAATTTAATGTTATAAGTATAAGTACTCTGGAAAAATAACTTTTTTATGATATAATATCAGTAGGATGTTAATTATATGTGCAGTTTATCTTTTATGACCAAACTATGCACCGAAGGGGCATTTTGGTCATTTTACAAATAGTTCATAAATTATTTGGGATTCTGAGTTTATAACTTGTACCAATTGTAAAAATGTTTAAAATAAGTTTTAAAATCAGTAGGTAACAAGTCTTGGTCAATTGATATGGTTTAAAACCATACTATGCGCCGAAACGGTGCTTTTGTCGTAAAATGACGTATATACGATGTTTAATGAAAACTGATGTTAAGGTCAGATTAAAATGTCTTAGATATGTTATTTAATATAACATATCAGTATGTAAAAGATTTACCTTGAACAGATTTGATTAAAACCGTTTTATGAGCCACAAGGGCTAAATCGTCATTTATCGACATAATTCAAGGACCTGCTTGTAAACTCAGTTTATCTGATTTAACATCCCAATTAATCCTACATATAATATTATATCAGTAGGAAACTTGTTTTCAAGTTCATTATCATTTAAACCTTGTTTTATGCAAAACAGATATTTTAGTAAAAAATGGCATAATTATGGAACTTGCGCATAAACTTGGATTCTGATTATGATCATGTAATATAACCTCAGAGGGTTATGCTACATTATATTACGATCATAATGCAACTTTAGATCAGTAGGCAACTAATCTAAATCGGGTCAGAATCGAAAGTCAAAGCAGAAGTCAAACTTCGCGACTTTCGGTTGCGAACCGACCCTAGAACTGAAATTGACAAGACGAACATGTTATTACATGTTCTAATAACTATTACCAACTTGTTTAAGTGTCAAAACAGGTTTCATAACATATATAAGATCAATTTGTGATTTTTTCGAAAAATGACATGTTTGACTTTTTAATATCATAACTTTGACCCGTCAATTGGTCTAGCAAACGTGATCTTCAGGAGGTGCCCTTTATCGGAATTAACACCTACCTTATTACGATCACTTATCCATGTTCGTTATGAACAATGGCTGGACCATAATGGTCTTAACTGCAAGTCAAAGCGTTTTTTTGTAAAACGCTTGACTTTTGGCTATTAAAGCCTATAAACGAAAATGTACAAGGAAGGAACACTTACAAGAGGTTCCTAGAATGCAAGAGAACTAAGTTGGATGCTTCTTTCAGTTAGGAACTTCCAGAGGAGGGAGAAGAGTTATGAATAAGAAAGGTGCAAGTTCAAATGGTGGACTTGAACACCTATTTATAGTTAGAGAACTCAAAGGAGGTGATGCCAGGTGTTTAGGGGTATAAGAGGAGCTTACAAGTGTCCTAAAACGTGGCATAGCTGATTGAAAGTCCATAGTCTCGAAAAAAATGGTTTTTGGCAATATGTGGGGAGGCCAAGCAAACTTTCTACAGACACAGGCCTCTCGCGCCCCGCAAGAGGCACAAGCCTTGCCTCTCGCGCCCCGGGAGCGCCCCATGTCAGATTTCAAATTTTGTCACATTTAACCCCTCAACTTATTCAACCCTCCAAAGACCTTCTAAAACACCCTTTTGGCATATTTAACCCTCCGTATCCAATTTTTGGCATACCTTGTATTATGCCTGGATATTGTCAAGCTCTCGGTTCGTTAAATGGTCACTCAGATGTATAAATTAATATGTTGACACTTTTAATCCCTCCATTATCCAACTTTCACATATTTACAGAATTGAACCCTCTCGTCCAACAAATGGCACGTATAAGAGTTGGGACATCGCAAAGGATAACTCAGAGGCCCATTATAAGCATGTTGACTCCGATGTCACTCAGAGGCTGGGCATGTTGACATATCAGTCACTCAGAGGCCAAGTTTTAATCATGTTGACATATCAGTCACTCAGAGGCTGTTATATATGCATGTTGACATCGACCAGTCACTCAGAGGCTCAGTTTGAGCATTTTGACGCCTTTAGTCCTTATTTGTCTTTAATAGACTATATTTAAAATACAACACATGTCACTATACTATTGGACACGATTTTACAGAGTGTTACATCCTTACCCCCTTAAAAGAAATCTCGACCTCGAGATTTTATTCAAAAAGATGGGGGTACTTTTGTCGCATAGTGGACTCAACCTCCCATGTGTACTCGGGACCTTTAAAGGCATCCCACTTAACCTTTACTATAGGTATCATTTTCCTTCGTAGCTTCTTAACCTGTCGATCCTCGATCGAAATTGGTTTCTCAACGAACCTCAGGTTTTCATCAATTTGCACATCTTTGTGCGACATTGCTAGTGACTCATCGGCTAGACATTTCTTAAGATTACTGATGTGGAACACATCATGGATTCTACTTAGCTCCTCTGGCAATCTGAGCTTATAAGCTACAGTGCCGACACATTCGACTATTTCGAATGGTCCGATGTATCTTGGGCTTAACTTGCCCTTCTTCCCAAAGCGCATCACACCTTTCCAGGGTGAGACTTTTAACATGACTTTGTCCCCTACTTGGAACTTAAGAGGTTTATGCCTCTTGTCAGCATAGCTCTTCTGCCTATCCGTGGCAGCTTTGAAACGATCACGGATCTGCACAATCTTTTCCCTAGTTTCCAGGACAATTTCAAGTCCTGATAGTTGGGCATCCACAACTTCTGCCCAGCACACGGGCGTTCGGCACTTTCTCCCATACAAGGCCTCAAAAGGAGCAGCCTTGATGCTCGTATGATAACTATTATTGTAGGAGAATTCTATTAGGGGTAAGTGGTCATCCCAACTTTCACCTATATTAATCACACATGCCTTAAGCATGTCTTCTAGTGTCTGGATAGTACGCTCACTTTGACCATCAGTCTACGGATGGTAAGTCGTACTAAAGTTTAATCGTGTGCCTAAAGATTGTTGGAAACTTTTCCAAAAGTGAGATGTGTATCTGGTATCTCTGTCAGATACAATAGATACCGGCACACCGTGTAGGGACATAATCTTGTTCACATACAACTTAGCCAATTTGTCTGAATTATAAGTTTCCTTTATTGGCAAGAAATGTGCTGACTTAGTCAGCCTATCCAAAATGACCCAAATAGGTAACTTGGTAATCAAGTCCATAGTTACCATTTCCCATTTCCATGTGGGAATTTCCAATTGTTGTAGAAGTCCTGATGGCTTTTGATGTTCGGCCTTAACTTGCGAACATGTCAGACACTTGGCTACATAGGTGGCTATGGATTTCTTCAAACCCATCCACCAATAATTCTTCTTCAGATCTTGATACATCTTGTCACCTCCCGGTTGAACTGAGTATCTTGTGTTGTGCGCTTCTTGGAGGATTAGGTCTCTAAGTCCCCCAAAGATTGGAACCTAGATTCTTCCATTGAATCTAAGGGTTCCATCCTTTCCAGGCGTTAACTGATCAACAGTTCCGCCTAATCCCTCATTAGGAGCATTAGCTTCCAATAGAGCTTGCTTCTGCGCATCTAGTAGCTTCTCATTTAAGCTATTTCTGAGCTCAATTCTCTTGGTGTTAATCCTTATACGTTTAACTTGTTCCTTGCGACTTAAGGCATCAGCAACTACATTTGCCTTGCCTGGATAGTAGTGAATCTCGCAATCATAGTCATTAAGTGTTTCCATCTACCGGTGTTGTCGCATGTTCAATTCCTCTGGTTGAACAGATGCTGGAGATTTTATGGTCAATGTATATAATACACTTTGTGCCATACAAGTAATGTCTCCATAGTTTAGTGCAAATACAACGGCACCCAATTCCAAATCGTGGGTGGTGTAATTCCTTTCGTGCACCTTTAACTGTCGTGATGCATAAGCAATTACCTTGCCTTTTTGCATTAGCACACAGCCCATGCTAGTGTGCGATGCATCACAATAGACTACAAAATTCCTCAATACCCTCAGATAAGGATAACACAGGAGCATTGCTCAACTTGTGTTTTAGAATCTCAAAGGATTCCTATTGTTTCAGACCCCAAACAAATTTGACATTCTTACGGGTCAAGTTAGTTAAAGGAGTGGCTATTCTTGAAAAGTTCTCAATGAACCTCCTGTAGTATCCAACCAATCCTAGGAAACTATGAATCTGCGATGGGGTCTTGGGCAATTCATTATGGCCTCAATTTTGGCGGGATCCACTTGGATACCACGCTCACTTACCATATGTCCAAGAAATTGGACTTCTCTAAGCCAAATCTCACACTTAGAGAATTTGGCATAAAGCTTTTCTTGTCTTAGCAATTCTAATATGCACCGAAGATGTTTCTCGTGATCAACCTGATTACGAGAGTAGATAAGTATGTCGTCTATGAAGACAATGACAAACTTATCCGAATATGGTTTGCATACTCTATTCATGAGGCCCATGAATGCTGCAGATGCATTCGTGAGCCCAAAAAGCATCACCAAAAATTCAAAATGACCATATCGGGTCCTGAAGACTGTTTTAGGAACATCCTCACTTCTAACCTTCAGTTGATGGTATCCAGATCTCAAATCAATCTTGGAGAAATAACTCGCCCCTTGAAGTTGGTCGAATAAATCGTCGATCCTGGGCAATGGATAACGGTTCTTGATTGTTATCTTGTCCAGCTCACATAATCAATGCACATCCGCATTGAACCGTGTTTCTTCTTAACAAAGAGAATCGGAGCTCCCCAAGGCGAGGAACTAGGCTATATAAAGCCTTTCTCTAAGAGTTCATCTAATTGTGTTGGTGCATAATGTCTATTTCCTACGTCTAGGATGTATCTGTAATGTTTATAAAGTTTACAAGTTAATGTTTAATAGAGAAAATGTAAATTTTATATGTTTGTTCACTGTGATTCGCACGAAACAGAAGCATGTTTCGTACGAGTGAGTCACTCGTACGGAATATCGTTTCGTACGAAACATATTTGTTTGTTTTTGCACGCACTTCGGTACGAGTCATGTCGACCTATAAATAGGGAAGTGTTGTGTTAGAGCTTAGTAGTGATTTGTCATTTAATACGGCGAAGCTCTGCCAGTTTGTTTACTTGCGTCTGTAAGTTGAACGACATTAATACATTAGAAGCAGTTAAACAGTAAGTACTATCTTGTTTGTCATGTCTACCTCTCTAGCAATGAATTTCGCATCTGCTAGTTGAGCGAGATCAGGTCGATTGCTCATTTTGGGAGCTCGATCCCCTTTCACAAGTGGTATCAAAGCCATGAGATCTGATCTACAGATAGACAACAAGTAGTTACTGTTCAGACTTGGATATATCTTCATCTTCATCATTTTTCTGACCTTTGCTGGATTTTGGACAAATTTCGGACGAAATCATGGACAAAATGGACTAGGATTTTAGTAATTCAAGTTATTCTTCAATCTAATCAATCCAAATCATAATTCGAACATAAAATTGAACTAAATCATGTTGAAATCGATAAAATTTGGTCAGTTTAAAGTTTGAATCAGTTTCGTACGAGTTTCGTACAAAATAAAGTTGTTTTGATTTTGGTACGAATAGCTTAAAATTCATACATAATCTTGAAAATTTTTTCAGAATTTCAAACTTGATTCGTACAAAATTTCAACCGCACAAAATTTACTCATTCAAAACGTATGTTTCGTACAAAATGACTTGATTCGTATGAAATCATAGTTTCTTATGAGAAAATTTGAATCGTACAAAAATCTGTTTCGTGCAAAATTTTTGTTTCGTACGAAATATCTTGTCCGCACAAAAAGTTTTCTAATCTGATCTGTTTGTTTTCGAAAAGTGTGTTCTAACTTTTTACAGGAAAAATGTATGAGGAATTTTACAATGCGTTCGCCACATCGGTTGTTACCACTGCAGCAGCTCAAAACATCAATTTAGAGAATGAAATGGGAACAATGACGAAACCTCCAAAGCTTATGAATTTGGAAGACTTTGATAGTTGGAGTGAGAGTTTTGTGAACTGGGTTCAAGCTAACCATTTTACTTGCTGGTTTGCAATCGAGGCAAAATATATCACCCGGTTGGCGAAAACGGGCTTGAAAAGACCCTTTCTCAATTCCCTGATGTTGAACGAGAAAGATTTATCAACGAAAAGAAAATGATGAACATACTTCAGCAATCGATTAAAGAAGACATCCTGGCTTTACTGTAACATGATGATGATGCACAATCTTTGTTGAATGCTCTTCGACTCAAATTTTAAGGCAGTGCTCAACTCCGCAAAAGCAAAAGGGCATTATTAAGCAAAGAGTTTGACGTATTCATATTGAACAAAGGAGAAACGGTTAAGCAGCTGATTGAGCGATACTCTCATCTGGTGGTTCATATGAAGAGAATGGTAATTGTGAAGACAAATGAAGAGCTTGTTGATAAGCTAGCTGATTCCCTGCCACAAGGTGAATGGTCGACTTACTTAACCATTTTGAAGAATGGAGTTGAATACAGCAATTTCTCGTTGCCTCGCTTTATCGAAAGATTGGAAGGTCATGAATTAGAGATGCAAAAGATGGCTAAAAACAAGACTGTTCAAATGCAACAAGATGTTAATCTTTATTTCAAAAACAGTTATGTTGCTCAAATCCAAGCGCCAAAGATTCTAACTGCGTTCTGTGCATATAGTTCACCAAGCACACCTCCAACTCGGTCAAGTGGTTCCAATCATTCCCAACAGTCGATCCAAATACTCCTTCAAGTCAACAATCTTCTTTTGGATCAAATCAATCTCAGAACAATCAAACCACTTCATCATCCAATTCAAGTCAAAGAGTTTTGCAATGCAACATCACCGTTGACTTTCAGAATGCGCAAAATTTTGACAAAAAGACAGCAAAACAACATATGTCTCTACTTGCTTCAGTTCTTGAGTCATATGACAGTCTTGTTGCTGGAAAGATTGGAAATTCTGAAATGACACGTGAAGACTACGATCAAATTGATCCAGTTGAAATGGAATTGATAGATATAAAATGGTGCATGGCTTCGATCGTTTGACGAGCACAAAGATTTATGGAAATCACTAGTAAAGAAAATTTGGGAGGATTGGATGGGAAACTTGGATTTGATAAATCCAAAGTTACTTGTTTCAAGTGTCGGGAGAAAGGTCACTTTAAAAGAGAATGTCCAAACCGAGAGGTTCAAGGAATCATAAATCCTTTCGCAGATGACTATTACAAAAGAGCGATCTACCACCGACCACACCCAAGAACAGGAATTGTGCCGATTGAAGAAAAGCAACCTGAAACTAAAGATAAGGCTTTGGTTGTTACACAAGAAAATGAAGGGTTTAATTGGAACATTTTATTTCGAAAGGAGAAAGTTTGGCATTGGTGGCTGAAATTATTGAGGAACCGGAAGAAGAAACGGAGGCATCTTTTGATGAAGGATTGAGGATTATTACTATCATACTTCATCAGAGGAAGAGGAGCTTTTGAATGGTCCATTCAAACATCTTTTGCCTAACGATGTTTTAAAAACTTTTGTAGGATATTTGGCACCTACCCAACATTCAACAAATGAAGTGCAAAAGAAACCGGTTGAAGATGTCAAAGATGATGAGAAAAAGGAATTACTGAAAGAAGGCATCATTAAAGCGTGCATGGCAAATGGAAATGAGGTAAACAAGTTATCTGAGAATGAAAAATCTTGTTCAAAGTGTGATGAACCCTGTGGTGAGTGTCTTGTAAAGGACAAAAGATTTGCTGAATTGCAAAGTTTAACAGACAATTTGTCAAGCGATTACAAAACCACAAAGGAAGCATATGACAAATTGAGTGCGTCAGTTAAACAATATAATAAAGCACTCAGTTGTTTCGTTTCGCAGGTTGAACCGGGAAGCTGGAAAGACGCGTTAAAAGAAGACATTTGGGTGGATGCAATGCATACTCCAATTCCAGAAACTTAGAGTCTGGATGCTTGTAGACCTGCCAGATCATCACAAAAAGATTAACACAAGATGGGTCTTCAAGTGTAAAAGAGATGATAGAGGAGTTGTGGTGCGCAACCAAGCTCGACTTGTGGTTCAAGGTTTTCATCAGCAAGAAGGGATAGATTATACTGAAGTCTATGCCCCAGTTGCACGTCTTGAAGCAATTCTCATATTCTTGGCCTTTGCCTCGTGGGAAGGGTTCAAGGTGTACCAATTGGATGTTAAATCTGCTTTCCTTTATGGAAAAGTGAAAGAGGAGGTGTACGTCAGCCAACCACCGGGTTTCGTTAATCCAGTACACAAAGATAAAGTCTACCTCTTGAATAAAGTCTTATATGGTCTTCATCAAGCCTTGAGAGCTTGGTATGAAACATTATCGAGTCATCTTCTGGACAATGGCTTTATCAGGGGAATAGTAGATTCAACCCTCTTCACAAAGGAAGTCGATGGGCATCTAATTATCGTACAGATATATTTGGATGATTATATCTTTGGATCGACAAATGATAAGCTGTGTAAAGACTTTGAAGAAGTCATGAAGCGTAAATTTGAAATGAGCGCAATGAGGGAGATGAAGTTCTTTCTAGGACTTCAGGTTGACCAGTTGCCTGATGGCATTTTCATTCATCAGACAAAATATGTTCATGACATATTGGAGAAATTCAATATGACAGGAGCTAAACCAGCATCGACCTCATTAGCTCCAAATCACGGCATTTGTCCAGATCTTACCGGAGAAAAAGTTGATGAAACTTTATATCGCTCCATGATCGGATCCTTGATAAATCTTACTGCTTCTCGACCAGATCTCATGTATCCAACGTGCCTGTGCTCCCGTTATCGGTCTAATCCAAAAGAGTCACACCTGCTTATCGTTAAACGCATAATGGGATATCTCAAGGGTTTTCCAAGCACTGGCTTGTGGTACCCTAGACATGATGATTTTAACCTTGCAGGTTACTCGGATTCTGATTTCGGATGCTGCAAACTGAATACAAAGTCTACAATGGCCGACTGCCAGTTCTTCAGAACCAGTTTGGTAACGTGGCAATGCAAGAAACAAACCGCGGTCGCTCTCTCTACCTGTGAGACTGAATACGTTTCGGCATCCAGTTGTTGTGCTCAGATTCTCTGGATACAACAACAGATGAGAGATTTCGGTTTGCAATTTCTTGATACGCCTATATATGTAGATAATTAGGCCGCGATTAATATCACCAAAAACTTGTCAACACTCACGTACTAAACATATCAAGATTCGACACCACTTTTTCCGTGATTGCTACGAGAAAAAGTTAGTACGAATTGAGAAAATCCACACTGATGACCAAAAAGCAGATTTTTATACCAAAGCTTTTGATAAAACAAAGTTTAAAAATTTGTTAAAGCTAAATGGTTTAAAAAATATGATCTCACGGGATGTATTTGAGGTTAAGTTTGAGGATGATGACGACTTGATGTGAATTTGTCATCGGTTAAACGTTTTCTCTACATTCTTTCTTATAATTTCTTAAAAAATCCAAAAAAATGTTTTTGATTTTAGGGGGAGAATATTTGAGGAAAATACAAAAACATTTAAAAAAAGTCAAAAAGAGTTTTGTGTAAAAAGAGTGATCATAGTAAATCAAAAATGATAGTCACAGTATGCTAAAGAATTGTATTGTTTTTAAGTAATTAAGCAAGTCTTACTATGGTTATGCCAATAGACTTCACTCGTTCAGTAAATTGTATTTGAGATATAAACCTAAAACACAAAACTGATTAACTTGTGGGTTAACATCTCTCGGATATATGGACTTAGTACTCCGAAATTTCGTTTGAGAGAATGTCAGATTCTGTGATACTAGGTCTTTATATTTGATTGATATCTGGGGTATTATTCGAGTTCTTCTGATTTTGCGGAAGCAATGACCTAGAACTCATATACTACTTTTGCATTATTTTCCCAAAAGCTGCATGAAAAATGATTATGTCTTAAGCAATTATGACATTTGCAGTACAAAAGATTCCTTAATGGAACACCACCTAAAGACGAGACTTTATCTCTTTGTCTGTACGGTAGTACTAACCTGAGCTCTCAAGGTCTCGCATTCACCCTATATATAGATATCAATTTGATATATTCACCTGTAAATTGACATTCTGGGAATCTCGATACAGGAGTATATTCTGAGATAGGAAACACAGTTATTTCATGTTTATTAATAATACATTAACATATCTTGGAACAATTGAGAAACGAGAAGAAGTTTAAGTGGAAAAATATATTGGCAATCTAGGTAAATTTGTTTAAAAGCTTAAAGGGTGTTTCTACGCCAACGGTATTGATGACTTATATGTATGACTGAAATGATCCTCTAAAAACACAAAATTCACAAAAATGTTATTCTTTGAAAAAAATGTCTCAAAACTCAAAAAGATTTTCAGTTTTCTTAGCTTGATAGTTTGTTTTTGTTTACCGATGATAAAAACACAGATGGTTGGATTCATAGCAACATCTTGCTGAGGAAAGCTTGGAATCATGGGTTGGGAGCTAATTTTTAGCTAAAAGTTTACTAAAATGGCAAGAAAGTTCATTAATTTGTAACTTTACATGTTAAAATAAATATGTTTGGTCAAACATGGTCAACCAAGGTCATTAACTTGGACTTGGAAGGCAAATTGGATAACCAGAGCCATTAACGTGGACTTGATTAGTCCAGTGGATTTTTGAAACAGATAATATTACTGAAAAAATACAAAAAAGAAAATTGAAATTGAAAAGTTTAAGTTTTTGAGTTTTGATTCGTACAAAATCAAATTTCATGCGAAAAGAGACATTTTTGTATGAAACAAGAGTTAAAATTTTGTGCGAGTCATACTGATTTCGTACGAAACAGGGTGAGTATAAATACTCTTTGTTCCGAACAGAAATGAAGTTTCTGTTCTTTGTGCACTGTTGAGCGACTCAGAGTGTTTTTGTGCGATTTGACTCTAAAAACTTCATTTCTTGATTCTTGTGTTTGTTATCCACATTGTTGAGGTTGATTTGCACACCGCTTACAATGGGCAAGGTAATTTCGTCAAGATCTCACTGTTATAATGTCGAAATTTCGTACGATTCAGACTAAAACTTAGATCTAGGGAAATTGGACCGGTAAAACTTAAAATTGACCACAAAATCGTTAAAATCGGCTCTAATAACCTGAAAATCAACTATTAATTGGCTAAAAATAACAAGTTTTAGGTTCGGATTATACTTGGACAAATTTTGGAACGACGATGATTTGGTACGACTGAACTGTTTCGCATGAAATAAGATTTCAAAGCAAAATGATTAAGTACAGAATTTTTGTACGAAACAAGTGAATCGTATGAATAACAAGAGCCTCAACTTACAATGTTTTGATCAAATGAATGTTTCGTGCGAAACATAGGTTTCATACGAAACAGAGAGAAATTTTGAAATGTTCAAAATCTGTTGATCAAGAGAATGTTTCGTACGAAACATAGATTTTTGTACGAAACAAGAGAAAGTAACTTTGAAAGTTTAACACTTTTGATCAATATAGTGTTTTGTACGAAACAGAAGGTTTAGTATGAATCAGTGAAGAAAGTTTTTGAATGTTTGGAATTATTTTCTTGTACAGGCCAAGAAATCTTGATTTTCTCCAGTGCATAATATATGCTGTATCACAGATGCTTCAATCCCAGAGATAGCAGCATATCGAAGTATCTTGGATTTTCTTACAAGGATTAGAGTGAAGGAAGTGATAACAGATAGGCATACGGCATATCTGTCACATGTGGAATATTTCTGGAATGCTGCGGAATATAGTATTGATGACAGCGCCATTATTTCAGCAGTAAAGATTAACGATGTTGTTATTCAAGTGAAGATTACTGAAGAGTTGATTCGGAAAGTGTTGGAGTTTAAGGATAACAAGGATGATCCAACAGGCTTCATTGAATATATGGTTAAAGGATGTTTTTACAGGATGGGATATACAGGTTTTGTGAATGCTGCTCCGTACAAGAAAGGAAATCTAAGTGTGTCATTCAGATATCTTGCGCACGTTATTATTCACAGTTTGTGTCATAGGAAGGGTGGTTTTGATGACTTGGTGGACTATCAGATGTGCATGATTACGGCTCTAGTGCTGAATCTTCCTTATAACTTTTCAAAAGTTATATTTACTCAGATGATCCAAAATATTCAGAAGGAAAGATTTTTGTAGTATCCAAGATTTATACAGATGATGTTAGACTATTTACATCCGGACTTGAAGAAATCTCCAGACGATGTTCTTAAACTTGAGCATATGGATGTTCAATCATTATGAAAGATGAATGTGCATTTGAAGTCTGCTCCCGTTGCTAAACCGATCTTTGGTGCTATTCTGAATAAAGATTATATTTCACCCGCACCTGGAAAGTGGAGGAAGGACGATAGTGGTGACGATGAAGAGGAAGTTAAATCATTATCGTTGTTTGTGGCAAAGAGAAGTCCATGGTTTGTAAAAGACGGAGATAAAGGTGGAAAAGCTACATACAAAGGGAGAAAGAGAAAAACAGCGTCTACTGCTGAAAGTTCAGGGTTGAGGGATGAACCTGAAGTAGAAGAAACAGTTGAAAAGATGGCAGAAGAGATAGAACGTCAGGCTTTCGGAGCTGACAAGGCAGCTGAAGAAGTACTATCATCTAGTACTATTTCAGAAGATAGAAGAGCAGGAGAGAAGAAAAGAGCAGAGAAATTAGCAAAGAAACGTCAAGATGAGCTGAAACGCAAAGCTGAAGAACGAAAGAGAAAAGCGACATGCGAAGACAACACAACTTATGTTCCGTCTGAATCTGAGACTGAATCAGCTTTTCATACTCCGGTTAGAAAAGGCAAAGGAGTATGAAACGATCTGTAGCTCATATATCTCTGATTGTTAATCCAACAGAAGCTGGTGCTAAACAGAATACTGAAGAAAATGTGGAGGAACAAACACAGAGTATTCCAATTCACTACATCATATGCATCAGAAGCCAGATCAGCAACGAGTTGAACCAGAAATACCTCCGCAACAATCACCGGTTCATGAGCCATATCAAGAACAACAACAACCAACACAGTAACAATCTGAGTCAGAACCCATTTAACAATCAATGCCTGATCCTGAAACAGTCCAACAACCAGTGGCACAACAGTCGGCTCGACAAAAGTCTCAACCATCTCATGCTCAACAATATTGTCCTACACCACAGCCGTTTGATTCACAAGCATTTTTTGACGAGATTGGTTTAGACGATCTACCAGGAGGAGATGAGTTTTGTTTTGATGATCCTAGAGTTGATGATTTGCAGAAACATGTGACAATGAACGTTGTGCGCATTACTGAGTTGCAAGAGCAGATAAACATGTTAACAGCTGAGAAGTTTGAAATGCTTGAAAGAATTGGAGGATTAATTGTTGATAAGCAGCAACTAGAAGCGATGATGGCATCTATTATCTCTGAAAATGAAAGATTACGTCCGTGAATGACTGAGTACGAGGAAGCACGTTTGAGAAATAATCAAAGAATGGATGTGTTTGAGAAGATTCTTGAAAAGAAGTAAGGTTTGAGTATATCTGCAGCGGTTGATGAAATTGAACGTGCAGAAGCAAGGGAAAGAGTAGTAGAATGAGAACGATTGGCTAAACAACAATCTGATACGTAGGGAAAAGGAAAAGATAAGATAGTGGAGGATTCCGTGAGTGATAAAGCTGTGCCAGAAGCTGAATCTGGGCCAGTACAATGTTGGGATATTGTAGTGTATGAAGAACCGAAGAATTTTATTCTGATAGAAAAGCCTATTGATGTGGATATAGCTTTTCTTGATATTTCCCAAAGACATCGAGATTGGTTGATATAGAAAAAGACGTAAAAAGATAGTAAAGAAATGGCTGAAGAAACAGAAAAGGATGCAGAAGAAGAGGATACTGAAGATGTTGATGTTGATGATAAAATTCTAGTAGTTCGGATGATGATAATGATGATGATAATGTTGTAGGATCGGGTATTCGTGTAATAGATTCAAATGTTAATGAATTAGTTGATCTTTCCACGTACTTTGATGATTCTGCAAACCAAACTACTGAAGAAGAAAGGATGGATAAAGCTGATGAGTCAGTAGATGCTCAGCAGGCATGAATTTTCACAGAGAATGTTACATCTTCTGTTCCTGTCGTGCAAAAGCCATTTGTATTATATCTTGAGCATGACGTTGAGGAAGGGGAGTTTATTCATAGTTATTCGAAAGAAGAGATAGCAGAAATGCTCAGAATTAGCGGAGAGAAGTTCGATTTTGATATTGAAGACGAACTGAATGAGATAGATGTTTTCGAACCGAATGCTTATGTGTTTGAAGATATAGAGGATGCAAACGTATATGATAACGTTGTCGTGGAAAGTGATTCTGATGAAGATGCTAATGATGCCATTCAGGGTACAGAGTATTTCCCAACGTTTATCGGTTTATTTACAGCAGAAAGCTCTGAGATGTTACAAAGGAAAGTATCGGAAGCTGTAAAAAAAGGAACAATTCCTGAGAAGATGTCTACAGCTGAAATTATTGAACAAAAGAAGAAATGGTTTTGGGAGAGTTCAGCTGAGCGAAAGTTTAAAAGACCCTTAGCATTTTCACCAGAGAGGCTGATATTTCTTTAGGGGATTTTTGAGTTGGGGTTG
Organism: Scalesia atractyloides; assembly: GCA_947069175.1. Lineage (NCBI taxonomy): Eukaryota > Viridiplantae > Streptophyta > Magnoliopsida > Asterales > Asteraceae > Scalesia > Scalesia atractyloides. The sequence continues at coordinate 8,094,949 of CAMTDV010000001.1, forward strand.
GATTGAAGAGCTAAATGTTTATGTGATTAAAAGAGAATTTGGGATTCAATACTTTCGATATCTGAGCGACATCAAAACACTGCTTTATTGGGACATAAAGGAACTTGTGCAAATCAAGATGATAAATCTAAAGATGAAGTTCCATGACCAAAAGCTGTGGAGATTGATCAAGTTTGAAGCCAAGCATGGTTTTGTCCCTTGGAAACCGCATTATCCACGTCGTATTGTTAAAGTAGATCCAGTGACAAAGGAGAAAGATATTACTTTGATTGTAAAGAAACCACGGGTGATGAAAAACATGCCGCTGATCAAAACTGAGCAAGATTTTTATGCGATCTTCAAGTGGTGGCATTATGATTCGAATACAGGAGAGGCTGTTATATGCGTACACCCAGATAACGATTCGTGGAGGATTACAGAGGAATTAACCGAAGCCGTCATAGCACATAAAAGAATATATGGGCTGTGGCGAGGCATTCGAGTACTAGACCCCATGTGGCTAGTAAATTATTCGAAGAAAGACATAGAATGCTTATGTTGTAGCAAGATAAGTTTCGAAGAAAAGGATCAAGAGCAAGCACTTCAATTTCAAAAGACCGTGAATGTGTGCTTTGCTAATGATATTCATTCTGGATCGATTTGGAAAACAATATGGAGAAAGCTCGAGAAGAAGGAGTTAAAGAGAACAGAAGAAAAAGAAGCTCGGATTGCTGAACGTTCAAGAATAGCATCGTTAAGGAGCTTTCAGTTTTTGAAGCGACGTCCTCTGACTGATCAAACGCCAATTGCTTCTGAGGAACGTCGAGAGCCTGTAAAGAGGTTCTTTGGGCGTTAAAGTTAAATCAAATTGAAGATTTTGAAGATTATCCAGACTGCGGCAATATCCAAGGGGGAGTTTGTTGGTGCATAATGTCTATTGCCTACGTCTAGGATATATCTGTAATGTTTATAAAGTTTACAAGTTAATGTTTAATTGAGAAAATGTAAATTTTATATGTTTATTCACTGTGATTCACACGAAACAGAAGCATGTTTCATACGAGTGAGTCACTCGTACGGAATACCGTTTCGTACGAAACGCACTTCGGTACGAGTCATGTCGACCTGATAAATAGGGAAGTGTTGTGTTAGAGCTTAGTAGTGATTTGTCATTTGATACGGCGAAGCTCTTCCAGTTTGTTTACTTGCGTCTGTAACTTGAACATCATTAATACATCAGAAGCAGTTATACAGTAAGTACTATCTTGTTTGTCATGTCTACCTCTCTAGCAATGAATTCCGCCTATGCTAGTTGAGCGAGATCAGGTCGATTGCTCATTTCGGGAGCTCGATCCCCGTTCACAAATTGTGTCCTCAACTCCTTCATTACTGTTGGTGCTAGCCTATATGGAGCTCTGGCAATAGGTGCTGATCCTGGCAGGATATCAATTCTAAACTCTACTTGCCTGTTTGGAGGTAGGCCTGGCAATTCCTCAGGGAAAACATCAGAATACTCCGAGATAACTGGTAGGTCTTCAATATTTGGCTTAGGCTCATTAATAGTAACTTGTGCCATGTAAATGATAGAACCTTTCCTCGAACACTTGGATGCCTTAAATAATGACACCTTGTCTGGCAATCTGTAGTGTGAGTCTCCAGGGATGGTGATCATTTCACCAAATGGGGTTTTAATTTCGATGAGTTTCTTATCGCAGGCAATGCGGGCTTGGTTATGAGATAACCAGTCCATGCCTAAAACTACATCGAACCCCGCCAATTTCATTGGCAGCAAAGAGCTAGGAATAGAACGATTCTTAATGGATATAGAACATCCATCAAGAATGGAAGATGCTGATTCTAAACTTCCATCAGCAAGTTCTATCTCATAAGTTTTATCTAGAGTTCTTATGGGTAAATTTAATAGTTTACTAAACTTATGATCAACAAATGATTTATCCGCACCCGAATCAAAAAGAAATCTAACGTAAATTAATGTTAATGAGGAATGTACCTGTTATGACATTGTTATTATTAACGGCCTCCCTGGCATTCATCTGGAAGGCACGAGCATTCCCTTTCTTAGCCTCTCCAGGCTTTGCATCATTTCCTTTGGGTTCTTGGGGCAATTAAACGTAATGTGCCCTTTTTCATTACAGTTGTAGCAAATTGCATCCTTAAGATCCTTGCAATCTAGGGTCTTATGCCCTTTTCTTTGCAGATACCACAGGGTTTAGTCTGTTGCTTTATACTACACTGTCCCCAATGTCTATATTTACAGTTCTTGCACAGAGATTTGTCATTTGACGCGTGCTGGTTCTTCTTGAACCCGAAATTCCCTTTCTTTTTGAACCTTTGGGAGTTATTATCCTCCCGTTTCCTCTTTCCGTCAGTTTCAGTTCTTACTGACTTTTGCCTCACTAAATCTAAAGTGAGGGAGAGAGATAGATTGACAGCGGCCCTATACTAGGTTGAGCAGCCTTTACCATGCCCTTTATCTCGGGCGCCAACCCATTTATAAAACGCACAATGCGTTTGGATTCAGGGGTGATTAGATAGGAAACCAACCTAGACAGGGAATTGAAATCAGAAACATACTTCTGACAATCTAGGTTTTTCATTGAAAGAGACAAAAAGTCTGTCTCTAGTTTCTCCACCTCATGGGGTGGGCAGTAAGTTTCCTTTACAACATCCACAAACTTGGACCATCCTAAATTATACAGGTGTATTTTACCTGTAGACTGGATCATGGCCTTCCACCAGATTAGGGCTTCGCCCTTAAAGGACTGTGATACATACTTGACCACATCCTTATCAGCCAAGCCGCTGATATCCACTATTGTTTCCATCTCGTCAAGCCACTTCAAGGCTTCTACAGCTCCTTTCTCCCCATTAAAGTCTCGGGGCTTACATGAGACAAAATACTTAAAGGTACATCCGTCTTTTAAAGAACGAGACCTATCAGTGAAATCTATTTTCTTTGGTTCACTCTTCACATTCGAAGAGTGAACTGAGCTCTCCTTATGAGCTGAAGATGGTGGAATAGAAAAGGGGTCTGGATCGAGTAGCACTCGATTCCCTAAGCTTTTCTATGGCCTTTCCCATGGCCTTTTCAATAGCCGCATCAATGCGAGCTTGAAAATTATCATAATCGTTATCTCTATCTTCGGCTTTGTTTGAGTCAACAATCCGGTGGCTACTTTGTGCCTCATTCGAGTTAGCCATTTTCAAGCTTTGGTTCTATATACCAATAAAATCTTTCTTAGCCATGGTATACCAACAATATCGGCTTTATAAACATTGGATATAAAATCCACTGCCTAAACTAGTGTGAATAACATCACAACTCTTAGGATTAACATATCTATATTTGGCCTACGTCTTAATAGGACCATCAAAGGTAAATTACAATCTAGACGTAGTCCATATATTATTGGACAGTGGATCGTAATGTCACAACTGTCATTGTCATTCAAACAATTATATAGCTCATAGGCTTGTTACTAATGGACATAATAATTGGGCACATTGGCCGGTCACATCAGACAGAATATATATATATATATATATATGGCATATCAGCCTGTCACTTAGGACATAAATTGGGCACCTTTGCCTGTCACATTGGACACAAATTGGGCACATTGGCCTACATCATAACATATGTAATTCATGGCATATCAGCCTGTCACATTGGACATAAATTGGGCACATTGGCCTACATCATAACAGATGTAATTTATGGCATATCAGACTGTCACATTGGACATAAATTGGGCACATTGGCCTACATCATAACAGATGTAATTCATGGCATATCAGCCAGTCACATTGGACATAAATTGGGCACATTGGCCTGTCACATTGATGGCTAGTGTGATTCCTCAAGTCACTCTACCAGGAGTGTGAACACTTCTTAATGTTAACATAAGAGTACCTTAATGATTGATTAATGGTCTCGGTCACCTTCGACCTTAACGACCTTGGAGGTTTGGACCTAGTCCCCACCTCTGGATAGAAGGATAACCTCCCTTAACTATCCTGATAGAAGACCCCTTCGTACTTAACTATCATTTCTTGGCCAATATGTGGTCTATGCTACTTGGCATAATCAAATCAATTAAGGTCTTTTGGAATTATATAGCAGAGCATAAATTTTCGAATAAAATCGAGGCGCTCGTTTTCAACAGGATGAATACATATATATAAATTCCAAAATACTTCATTAAATTTCAAATAGAGATTACAATACTAGAAACATTGAAATAAATTGTCTATGCAAGGACTACTGAAACAGAACGTCCACACAGGGACTAAAGAAAATAACAATGTCCTCGCAGGGACTAACATATATTAGAAGAGACTTCACTCGTCCTTCTTTCCCTTAACCAATTTGGAGAGTTTCTTGAAGAACTTGTTTGTCTTCTTCTCCATTTTCTCCGCTTGTTGTTGCATTTCTTTCATCCGTTCCAAGGCTTCATTAATAGCCTCAAGTGGTGGTGGAGGTTGTGGTATAACCGGATACTAGTACCCATAAGTTGGATATCCAGTTGGTGGATAAGCAGGTGGGAACGGAGATGGGTAAAGTGCGTTGTGCATAACTGCTTGCATATAGGGGTCTTGTGACCATGCTTGATAGTCCACTAGTGTAGACGTGTCAAAAAGGATCATATCCAGACATATCTGGATATGTGGGGATTGGGTTACTATAACCCAATGGTGGTGGTTCTACTTTAGGTGTTGGTGTTGGTTCCACCAAAAGTGAGGTGTTAGAGGGTCCACCCATTTGTGGGTCCTTTTGAATTGTGGGGTAGGAATTGGGCAAAGGTGGCAGCGATCCCAACCTTTGTCCGTCACGTACCGACCCACGCTTGCTCCTTGGTGGTTCAGGTGGTGGTTGAGGTTGGTCCACCGGTTCCATGTGGACGTCTTCTTGTATAGGAGGTGTTTGGGAGTGACGGGAAAGAGTGTTGGTGAAGGTAAATTGGTTCCAATATTGGTCCCACTAATTAGGACCTTGGTAAGGCGATCCGGCATAAGAGTTCGAATCGCTTGAGATTTCTATGGGATGCGTATTCGATCCCGACGGCGGTATCTCCGGGTCGGAGTCCTCGTCCATAGGGTTTGGTTGGTCCAACTGATTTTGATCGGCCGGAGGCATGTTAAAGTAGTGGTTAGGTTAAATTCTTCATGATAAGAGTGTGAATGGGAATGATGAGAATGGTGTGAATGATAGGAGTGGTGAGAGTGGTAAGAATTTTGGGAATGTGGGGGCGAGTGTCTATGTGAGACAGAGTGTCTCGCTGGTTGCCAAGGAGACAAATCTCCTGATTCTTGGTAGGAATCGGAGTTGTGAGGTTGAGAAGGGATTTGCCCCGATGGTCCTCCCCTCATTGGACCTTTTCCTCTTCTGCTTTGTCCTCTTACTCTTGGCGGCATTTTCCTGTTAAAATCAATTCAAAATAATAACTTAATAATGAAATGAGAAAATCCTAGGTCAATGACTAGACTTGGAAGTCTAAGGAATGTGCTCGTGTAAGTTTGAGATTAAACACAAAAGGCTAGTGTTTAATTCTGTCAAATGTTGGCTCTGATACCAACCCTGTCACACCCCGGATTTCCAACCCAAATCCATACACCGGTGGGCCCGGGTGGGGAGTATCGGGACGTCAGTTGATAACATCATTGTCTATTAAACATGGCATAGCGGAAGTCTTGGAGTAAAATTACTATTACAAACCAAATGTTCGAAATACAAAACAATATACAGGTTCGTAATAGAAGATCCACAGGCGGATCATAAATTGTACAAGGAAATAATATAAAACAGACTTTGGGCAGATCTAGGATTTGCAAGATCCTCTATTACTACCGAGCACTTCCAGCCTATTTTCGTATTGTACCTGCAAGCTCAGTCTTTTGAAAATACGTCAACTTTCGCTGGTAAATACACTCAACAGACTCATTTTGAAAACATTTCAAAAATGTTTTAAGTGTGTATCAGCACAAAATCTTTTTATAACTTGGGAAAGTTGACCGTCCAACCTTGTTAACAGATTTACATGTTTGTCCATACATACAGGGCTCGGTACGGAGACCGAGACATGATTTACGTACACACCACTTTGGACTCACGAAGGAGTCAATTCCTCCCAACCTTGTGGGAATGCATTATTAAGCGTCTATCGGGTGTATGCCTACACCCGCGCTAAGGTCGTGGCCATTTCTATTGTAATGGCCGAGGATATCCAGGACACGGTAGTTAACCCCCGATGTTTAAGTTATCAAACAAAACTGATTAAAACAGAATATGCAGATTTACTAGCCGCACCCGGCATTTGATTGATCCCATTTCCGACCAAGCGGTAATAATTTACCGTAACCCAAGCCCGTATAGGGGAAATAAGTCGATAGTATTTACCTGAGCTAGTCTTCTTTTATTTTTTTATAACTCAGCCCTACACAAAAGTACTAAGTGCTGATAGCATTTACCGGCAAATCTCTAGTCTGGATTATGGCATAAACTAACCAATTAAATAATAACGGTCTTATTAAGTCATAGACTTCGATCGACTAGCGTACTTGGTCAAAACGTATTACGCTAGATTAAACGATGATTGGATAGAATGTAGTTTAATCCCAACAAGTACCTTGACTTGTATAATACGGATAAACTATAAACATTCTGGATTTTGAGACTTAAATGAGAAGGTTAAACCCGATTCGGTTAATTTTTGTAAACTAGTTACATATACTTAACCGTACGCATATCAGCGATACCGGGTAACCGGATAAGTCATGGACAAGTTCTATATGCCATTATATTTTAAATAAGTTGTAATATCAGTAAGATATCAACTTTTATGCCCGTTATGGTTTTAAAATGAAACTATGCCTCATAAGGGCGTTTCGGTAATTTCATACCGTATAAAAAGAACTTGAATATAATTTAATGTTATAAGTATAAGTATTCTGGAAAAATAACTTATTTATGATCTAATATTAGTAGGATGGTAATTATATGTGCAATTTATATTTTATGACCAAACTATGCACCGAAGGGGCATTTTGGTCATTTTACACATAGTTCATAAATTATTTAGGATTCTGAGTTTATAATATGTACCTACTGTAAAAATGTTTAAAACAAGTTTTAAAATTCAGTAGGTAACAAGTCTTGGTCAATTGATATGGTTTAAAACCATACTATGCGCCGAAACGGCGCTTATGTCGTAAAATGACGTTTTATACGATGTTTAATGAAAACTGATGTTAAGGTCAGATTAAAATGTCTTAGATATATTATTTAATATAACATATCAGTATGTAAAGATTTACCTTGAAAAGATTTGATTAAAACCGTTTTATGAGCTACAAGGGCTAAATCGTCATTTATCGACATAATTCAGTTTATAATCTGATTTAACATCCCAATTAATCCTATTTATAATATTATATCAGTAGGAAACTTGTTTTCAAGTTCATTATCATTTAAACCTTTTTTATGCAAAATGGGCATTATAGTAAAAAAATGGCATAATTATGGAACTTCCGCATAAACTTGGATTCTGATTATGATCATGTAATATAACCTCAGAGGGTTATGCTACATTATATTACGATCATAATGCAACTTTAGATCAGTAGGTAACTAATCTAAATCGGGTTAGAATCGAAAGTCAAAGCAAAAGTCAAACTTCGTGACTTTCGGTTGTGAACCGACCCTAGACTGAAATTGACAAGCCGAACATGTTCTTACATGTTCTAATAACTATTACCAACTTGTTTAAGTGTCAAAACAGGTTTCATAACATATATAAGATCAATTTATGATTTTTCTGAAAAATGGCCTATTTGACTTTTTAATATCACAACTTTGACCCGTCAATTGGTCTAGCAAACATGATCTTCAGGAGGTGCCCTTTATAGGGATTAACACCTACCTTATTACGATCACTTAGCCATGCTCGTTACGAACAATGGCTGGACCATAATGGTCTTAACCGGAAGTCAAAGCGTTTTCCGTAAAACGCTTGACTTTTGGCTATAAAAGCCTATAAACGAAAATGCACAAGGAAGGAACACTTACAAGAGGTTCCTAGAATGCAAGAGAACTAAGTTGGATGTTCCTTTTAGTTAGGAACTTCCAGTGGAGGGAGAAGAGTTATGAATAAGAAAGGTGCAAGTTCAAATGGTGGACTTGAACACCTATTTATAGTTGGAGAACTCAAAGGAGGTGATGCCAGGTGTTTAGGGGTGTAAGAGGGAGCTTACAAGTGTCCTAAAATGTGTCATAGCTGATTGAAAGTCCATAGTTTCAAAAGAAAATGGTTTTTGGCAATATGTGTGGAGGCCAAGCAAACATTCTGCAGACATAGGCCTCTCGCGCCCCGCAAGAGGCACAAGCTTTGCCTATCGCGCTCCGCGAGCGCCCCATGTCAGATTTCAAATCTTGTCACATTTAACCCCTCAACTTATTAAACCCTCCAAAGATCTTCTAAAACACCATTTTGGCATATTTAGCCCTCCGTAGCCAATTTTTAGCATACATGGGATTATGCCCGGACTTGTCGTGCTCTCGGTTCGTTAACAGGTCACTCAGAGGTATAAATTAACATGTTAACACTTTTAATCCCTCCATTATCCAACTTTCACATATTTACAGAATTGAACCCTCTCGTCCAACAAATGGCACGTATGAGAGTTAGGTCTTCGCAAAGGATTACTCAGAGGCCCATTATAAGCATGTTGAATCCGATTTCACTCAGAGGCTGGGCATGTTGGCATATCAGTCACTCAGAGGCCAAGTTTTAAGCATGTTGACATATCAGTCACTCAGAGGCTGTTATTTATGCATGTTGACATCGGCTAGTCACTCAAAGGCTCAGTTTGAGCATGTTGACGCCTTTAGTCCTTATTGGTCTTTAATAGACTATATTTAAAATACAACACATGACACTATACTATTGGACACGATTTTATAGGATGTTACAGCAACCCTGATAACATCTCTTTGGAATGGGATATGGATTAGCAGTTTTATCATTGAACTGCAGGACCATTCTGATTATCTGTTCAGATACGATCACATTCATCTCAGCACCTTTTGCTTGAATGACTTCTTCGTTATCTACTTTCTTGACTGATGCTGAGTCCCAAAACACTGTCGCGTGACTCTTGTATCTTGTGTGTTGTTGAGATACGACATATGCAATCTCCGATCGTCTCAAGACCACAAAGATCCCGTCGTAATCAACAGTGCATTTGTTTTCATGATCAAGAAATCCCACCATCTTGTGTCGGGAATCTGACATTATTTGTTCCTCGGTCTTCTCCTTTCTTCTTGCTTTCCTTTTGCTCGCTTAGGTGCCATATCCGATAACACAACAACTAACACGTAATGTGAAACCGAAGTATTGAATAATATCACACTTGACATGTTTTACCTATTTTATGCTTGAAATATTTTCTAAGTGTTTGATAGAGTTTTACATCGCCCGTCCATCGTAATCTAATTGACAGTTGTTTTGAGGATCGACATTGACTGTTGATTGAATTGTCTGTTGACAGATGTTTTAAGAACGATAGTGATGATTTATCGACAATGATTGTCGATTGAATGATCAATCGACAGTTGTTTCAAACGACAGTGACTATAGAAATTGATAGTTCAAAAGTTTTCAAAAATTTGAGGTAAAATTCTAATTCAAACATATTCTAAACACATTAGTTAACAAAAACCCCTTTGTTGATTTCAATAACTAACATCCTTATAACACTTAACATTTCGTTATACAATATGTTAGGGTTTCAAGCAACACTGTTCGATTTCACTAATCCATCATCGTTATTCCCTAAATCCCAACACAGTGAATCTTATGCATGTTTCCTTATACTCGTTTGAAGACAATGATTCTTCTTAAGTTTGATTTTAAGATCTAGGGTTTGAGATGATAGATGAACAATGACGCATGATTTAAAAGATGATACAGGAGTTTTGATGTTGATGATGATATTTGTCCGATGATTTACCTTAGATGATCAAGAGAAAATGGATGTAGTTGTTTGTTTTAATGATTTCGAAAAAACTTTGGCATCGTTTCGTTATGTTTAGAGAAAGCATAGATTTTCAATTTTGGGGGTGATGAGTGAATCAGACGGCAGTCCCCCTTTTAATACTCACATCACTGTCGATTAGTCCCAAACCTAATCAACAGTCCATATTCTCAATCGATAGTCCATATCTATATGCATTTGTTTGTATTGCAAAAAGTGAAAATGTTTTTTTATATAACAAACAATAAAACCACATTAGGCGAATCTTAATTAGGTACCGTCATATTGTCTCGCGATAGAACTGTTATACGATTTTGTTAAGTTCACCTAGATTTATAACCTTATGCGTGCTATTTCTCGATGTCGGAATTGGGTTCGGAGAAGGCTCATAGGAGTTTATTTTCTTCTCGATGATTCCACATATGGGATCGAATAGATTCAACTTCCAGTTGTTAGACACACGAACAACGCCAGTGATTCGTCTGATAGTCTTCTTAACTCTGACACGCACTCTATGATCAAGCACCGGCACCACTGATAACAAATGATTATTCGATGGTGAATATGGCGATGGCAGGATTATTGTATGGGTGAGGAAGCTTGAATCATGGGGAGTGTGGGGCTGTGGGAATAACCGTGGAAACTTGGAACACAACTGCTTTGGTAACTTCTGCTTCTGGAAGATTTTCTCTATTTTAGATGGTTGGGATTTAACATGAGCATGATCTGGATGGTTGGCTTTCAATAATAAGATTTTTGACTTTAATAAGAACATACGAATATTTGAGTAAACTGATAAATATGAAATTTTAAATTGTTTTAAATTAGCATATTTGATATTATTAATCTTGGTAGGGTAATATGATATTAATATAAGCGTTTAGGCTATATATATATACTGTATGTATAACACAAAGTGTAGGAAGAAATATCCAAAATAGTTGAACAAAAGGAACAATGTTGGCTTGGGATACATGACCTTAGTCGATCGTCCTGCAGAAATTTCAACTTATAATTTCTTCAGTTATTTTAATATGATACTGCTGGATACCACATCATATCACATCTCAATCTTTCTTCCAACTTGGATTTGTTCCCACTTATACACATCGATTGTTATATTTAAATATATGTGTTTTGGTTGGGTAAAATGAGATTAAAACAACATTTTTGGTAGTATATCTAAAATGGACCCAATATATATCAAGTGTCTAAATCAGAAATAGATTAGATAGCAGATTAAAAAAATAAGATGCCATAAGTAAAACAAGATTAGATAGTTGATTAAAAAATAAGATACTAGCCCATTGCAATATAATCAAGTGACACCTTAGGGATGAGATAAAACTTAGGGACCATTAGGTTTTGGGTTCGATTCCCTTAAAAGAGGTTTTTCCTAAGATTATTGGGAAATCTCCTAAATTGGTGAATAAGTATTATTGCCTTGTGGAGATCGATATGATTGGGATTATGCTGATGGTACGATGATACTCCACTAGTGCGTGATCTAAATTTGTCGTTAAAAAATAATAATATAGTATAGGTAAAATACAAAAAAGAAAATTAAAAAACAGTTAAATCAGTTAAACCAAGGATCCAAAAAATGATTTTTATTTTGTAAAAAGTCACCCATAATTAATTCTTCACAGTTGTATTCAGATAATTTAACAAATTATTTGTTTTATTTTTTTTTATTTTGTCCCTGTTTAATTGAAAGGAAATTTCGTTCTGGGGTAATGTAGTCACTTCATATGATTAAACTAGACTTTGTATTGCATTTTCTTAAAAAGTCACGCAAGAATTTTCGTTCTGGGGTCATGTAGTCACTTCATAGTAATTTCATTTTCTTTTGATCTGATACGCAAATAGTTTCAGTCCCAAAACCACAGCAATCTTTGTTTCAACTGTGATGGCATCTTCATCGTCATGTTCTCATCCTGCACCGGCCTCCTCTTCTTCTCAATCGTGTGATTATGATGTATTTCTTAGTTTTAGAGGGGAAGATACCCGCAAAACCTTTATAGATTATCTTTACTCGACCCTTGTGGATCAAATGATCTATACATACAAGGACGATGAAACACTTCCACGAGGCGAATCCATCCGCCGATCCCTCTTCAAGGCGATCGAAGGGTCACGAATTGCTGTTATTATATTCTCAGAAAACTATGCAGACTCTTCATGGTGTTTGGATGAACTTGCACATATTATGAAATGCCGGGATGAGAGAAAACTAACTGTTATGCCCATATTCTATAGTGTGGATCCCTCAGAAGTGAGAAAACAAAAGGGAAAATATGGAGAAGCATTTGCCAAACACAAGATAGAGAACAACAACAAGGTTGAATCATGGAGAGACGCACTTGTTCGTGCAACTGAAATTGCAGGATGGGAACCCAAAAACATTGCAAACGGGTAAATTCACTTCTTTACTTTTTAAAAGTCTCAATATATGTGTGTTTAAGACGTTTTTATTACCAGTCAAATATACTTGAACCATATACATACTACTAGAAAACCGGGTATTTGGGTTAAAATATCATGATTTAATACTGGCATATCATGTTTTCTAAGTTAAAATATGAAGTTACTGGGTTAGTATATAACTTCAGCTTCAAAGTGTTACAGATGCTCCATTGCTTGCTTGACAAGACATTCCCATGATTTGAATCTTTCTTTTCTATTGGAAAGCAGCTGTTGCAGTTTGTATATACTCTGATTTCCACTTGTGGAGGAGAATAAAGCAATGTTTGTCATAATTCGTATGTTGACTTTTGTGTGGTGGTTCTACTTCATACGCAAATCCAAGATTTATAGTAACCCATTATTTTGTTGTGGCTATATTACCACTGTGTGAATTGATGTTAACATACTTTAATTATCCTTATATATCCAATTTGCAGCCATGAAATGAAAGCCATCAATGAAATTGTTGATTCAATTTCCGATACACTGTTTTCCTTAACTTCAGATGTTGAAGAAGACCTTGTCGGAATGGGGGTTCGCATTCAAGAACTGGAAGCAGAACTAAGATCAAGTCACCTGGTGTGCGCATGGTTGGGATATGGGGGGTTGGGGGCAGTGGTAAGACCACTCTTGCAACTTCTCTTTGTATGAGAATCTCTTGTCATTTTCAAGGTCATTGTATTGTCGAAAATATACGGGAGGAATCAGTTAAACATGGTTTAAAAAGTCTACAAGAAAATATGCTATCATGTCTTCTGGAAACACATACTAGATTTCAGAGTGTTGCACATGGAAAGCTCATTGAAAGAAGTCGGTTAAGTCGAAGCAACGTTTTAATTATTCTTGATGATGTCGATCACATTGACCAACTAGATGCTTTAGCCGGATCGCGTGATTGGTTTGGCAGTGGCAACCGAATCATAATTACAACAAGAAATGAAGAATTGCTGATAAGCCACAAGGAAGTCCAAGTATGTGCAGTCACATTGTTATCACGTGAAGAAGCTATTCAACTTTTTAATAAAAGAGCATAGAGTTAAATGCTTGGTTGGTCCCTGAGGTTTGCGAAAATTGCAGACTTGGTCCCAGTGGTTCACTAATTACACACTTGGTCCTAATGGTTGTAATTTTTAAACACGGTTGGTCCTTAACACTAATCTTTGTTAAATTTCCCAGTTAAGTCTTTGTAAAATGACTAAATTATCCCTAACAGTTATAAAAAATAAAAATAAAAACACCTGCACCTTCAACCCAACATCACTTTTTCAGAAGCTTTCTTTCTCTCTTTTTCAGCAACTTCATCCTCTTGAATTATATGCATAACATTGGTGTAACCTCCTTTTATCAATCTGTATAAAAATATACCAGACATCTTTGCCCGCTCTCTAATCGAATCCACATCAACTTCACCAGTGAGTTCGCACCGATCAATGAAGGTTATTGATTTATCCGGTTTGTGACGCAACGCAAGCAACAAATGTGATCACTCCAATTCGGATCGTGAACAACCGCGTCTCAAACCAATTAAAGCATTGGTAATTCACATTCCCTGTTTCCCCTGAAGTAATGCTTCAGCTCTTGACTTTTGGTACCTAGCGAACAAAGTTTTCCCGGAATCTCCCTGTATCGACATCAAGAGCCCGTTAAAATGTTTCCAAGCCTGACCGGGTAGTTTCCGACCACGGAGAATTGAATTATACAAAAGTTTTAAGTGTCCAAGGTCGTGAAGAGAGTCAGGGAGACATCGACTCGATTCAAATAGTGAAGCTCTGGTACTTAAGGCTTCAATACACGACAGATCTAAAGCTAGGGTTCGATTACAATCCGCTATCGCCTCAGCGATCTGACTGGCGGATTGATAAGCAGAAGCACGGTGTAGATAACACTCAACTTTACAACAATAAAGTCAACGACGGGCAGCGGCGGTGGTGGTAGTGCCAAGAGTATGAAGGTGACGGTGGAGGTGGAGGAGGTGGTGGTGGTGGGTTGAAGGTGGAGGTGAATGAGGGGGTGGTGATGTTGGGTTGAAGGTGCAGGTGTTTTTTTATTGTGAGGGACAATTTAGTCATTTCACAAAGATTTAACTGGAAAAATTAACAAAGGTTAGTGTTAAGGATCACCCGAGTTTAAAAACTACAATCACCGGGACCAAGTGTGTAATTAGTGAACCTTTGGGACCAAGTCTGCAATTTTCGCAAATCTCAGGGACCAACGAGGCCTTTAACTCAAGAGCATATAACAAAAACAAGCCCGTAAAAGATTATGATTCACTGTCATTAATTGTGGTTTCTTATGCTGCTGGGCTCCCATTAGCCCTCAAAGTTATAGGTTCTTTTCTATGTGGCAAAAACGAGGAGGAGTGGAGGTGTACCTTGGCTAGACTCAAAGATAAACCAGATATGGAAATTATGGAAATCCTCAAAATTAGTTATGATGGGCTTAAACCTTCAGAGAAACAGTTATTCTTAGATATCACATGCTTCTTCAGGTGAGAAAGCACACTTTATGCAATGGAGGTATTTGAAGCTTGTGGTTATGGCCCTGGTATCCGTATAGACATAACAGTGTTGAGACAAAAAGCTCTAATAAGTATTGTGAAAGATAAGTTTGATATGCATGATCTCATTCAAGAAATGGGGCATTACATTGTCAGACAGGAACATCCTAATGACCCTGAAAAGCATAGCTGAGTTTTGAAACGTGATGAAATAGAGAACATGTATCTTGGGGATGCTAGAATGGTAATGGTTAATTATATTTTCAAAATATATACATTATATGTAGCAATGATACGCATGTGTATACTGATAGAATATGTGAACCCAGTCTTAAAAAAAATTTCTCCTACTTGCAGGAAAATGACAAGATCAAAGGGATACAGTATTTATATCCTCGTGATGGTTATTTATCACTCTTCTGTAAGAATGTTTCAAATATGAAAAACCTAAGGTACCTTAGAGTGACAAAACTTGATATATTGATAGAGAATGCCAAAGCACCTAGTTTCCTTTCAAATGAGTTGTGCTATATAGAATGGAAGGGTTATCCTAGAAGTTCATTCCTAAAGAGTTTCAAACTAATGAAGCTTGTTACTCTAAAACTTCATGACAGCTTGCAAAAGAAACTTTGGAAGGTTACAAGGTAATTCAATTGTTATTTAACATATAAAACTCGTGGATTATGAATGACTAATGCTGACTGTAACTTTATGTTAGCACAGTGGTTCCCCAAATCGTGGGGAACAGAAACACAAAGCAACAACACTTTGATATATGATTGGATTGAAATACGAAAAAATAGAGAGAGAGGAATTGAACATAAATTATACACAATCTGGAATTGTTTTTACAGAATGAGGAACAGGGATATATAGGTTCTAAACTGGTGTGAGGAAGGGAGGCGTTGATTGGTACGTATTTTTCCACCAGTTTAATCCCTATACCAGTTTCATAAATAAGGTCCTTACTTAATCATTGTTGGTCAAGTTACATTCTAAATGTTGTATTAACATAACAACAATAAATTACTGTCCAATACTTACTCCAATACTTCAATGTGAATGTATTAATACAACGCTTAATCTTGGTGCTGTACAAATTGTTTCTTTCTCTGTTTCTACCATTGAGTTATTCCATTTTAACTGTATCTTACTAATTCCATTAAATTCTGATATTAACGTGTCAATGTTTTTACACATTAATTAGCATCTACCAAATTTGAAAGTGCTTCTGCTTAGTCACATGACGTATCTACTCAGCACACCAGATTTTGATGAACTTCCATGTCTTCAAAAGCTGATACTTAATGAATGTGTAAGCTTAAAAAAGATTCATCCATCGCTTGGAAACCATAAAAGTCTTGAATACGTAAATATAACCGACTGTGGGAAGCTAAGAATGTTTCCAAAGATTGTCCAGATGGGAAAGCTTAAGACTCTTGAAATCCGCTCCCACAGTCGCCCTCATCAAGTGAAGTTACCAAAGGTCGAATCAAACGGTGGAAAGCGTGGTAGAGTTATCTTTGGAATCTAAGGGGATAGATACTCTACTCTCATCAATTGGTAAACGATGTGCCAACCTTATTTCATTAGAGTTGAGAAACTGTTGTATGAAGAAGAACAAAGCTAACTTTGATGGATTAAGACACTTGGAAAAGCTCACATTACATGAATTAAGTTTTCTGAATATGCCAGACAATCTTTTTTGTGTCTCCTGGTTGAATATTAACAAAGTTGATCTTGGATATTATACTAGGTCATCGTTGGTATTCCCACAGTACACATTTACGAAAACTTGATTTGGGATGTTGTGGGTTGACAGATGGAGAAATGCCATCTGATATTGGTGAGATATTCAACTTAGAAGATTTAAACCTAAGTTGGAATGGTTTTACTCGATTAGATTTCAGGTCGTCAAGACTTACTCAGCTCAAAGTCCTCAACCTGACTGGTTGCGCACTGCTTATAGAATTGTCTGAGCTCCCGTCAGGTTTAATTATCTTTAGGGCAACATCTTGCAGCTCACTTACAACTGTTGCAGATTTTTACAAAAGTTGTAAATGTTTATGTGACGTTTCATTTCTGAGAGTGAGAATTATAAATGATGGCGACAAATTACTAGAATCCATGCTTCAGGTATCTCTCTCTGAATATTAATAATTGAAGCTTTACATATACACACACTGATACACAGGTATTTTTGACTTTGTGTTAATCAAATAGGGAAAGGTTGTTAAAAATCATTGTATGGTTCTCATACCTGAAGGTCTTGAGATTGCAAAGGGGTTTATACCTCCTCTTAGGGAGCGCAGATATACTTTGGAACTTCCGGATAACTGGTGCAATAACTTTTCTGGATTCTTAATGTGTGATGTTGTGAAAGAGGGCCTTTTTGACAAGTATCAACATATAATAAGTATAAAGCAAGTCATGAATGGTATGGATTCTCATAATGATGGGGTTTGGGAGGAGAGTGATGATGATTTTGGACGGTCAACCACAGTGATTCTGTATGTTTCATTTGCTTCATTGAGACACACTAAATTGTGGGGTGAGCCGCATAAACAAGTTTTGTTTCACATTGATTATGTTGCACGCTCACGTTACCCGTGGTATGGGATTGGAGTTGTACTGGTTGCTAAGAAAAGTGGAAATGGTCCAACGGAAACATCAACAACACAAGAACAAGACTTTTCTCGTTACACACCTCACATAAAGATTCGACATGACTCGCAATATGCTTTAGAATTTTCGTTCGAGCCTTTTTTAGAGTATATAGAAGAGCCTTTTTAGCTTGAAGCTGGTGATGCTGTGAAAAAGATACAAAAAACTACCGTCTTTTAATATTTATATTAAAGTTTAAGTTTGTGTTTCGGGCCCATTCTAATTGAGCCCAACATAGAGCTTTTTTTTCACGTATGAGAATAAGATTGATCCTTTAATTATTTCATTTTATTCTTTTTCCATCGAGCACAAAATAAATTTGAATGACTTTTTACTTCACTCTTTCATTAGTTTAGTAAATAAAATAAACTATAATAAATTCTAGATTACTTTATTTCAACTTTATTAATTTATTATTTTATTTATAAAATGAAAAGGATCGGCTATAAAACATTAACTCTAACTAGAGTACATTGTCAACTTAAATGAAGATATGCTTTTAGAGCATCCATAGCGCTAATCCTTCGGAGTACAAAAGTGGACTAGGGGTGTACGATGGAGGTGATGATGTGGGCTTATTCGGTCTGCTTGAGTGGACGAGTACGGGAAAGGCAGGGTGGGTCTCAAGCCATCTAATGGTCAGTTAAAAATATAAATTCAAATTTAAATTAAACCGTTTCACGGATTTAAAAAAACAGAAAAATATTTTAGGTTTTAAATTTAAAACTACACACCCATTTCATCTTTAAATTTAAACATTCACCAAATTCACACCCACCTACATTTAACGCTCAACAACTCATTAAAGTCACACCAACTCTCAAGTTTACCTTCACTTCTAACAATTCTTCCAATTTACTCTTAAAAATTCACTTAACTCAGGCACCAACTCTCAAACTTACTTTCACTCGCAACCAATCTTTCAATCACACAAACAATTCATCCATGGTAGACCAAAGATCATTTCAAGAGTTTCTAGGCTTCGGCTCAAACTCGAACCCTTCTGATAACATCCCCCACTACTATTAGTCTCCACCTGGTTTTGGAATGTCTCCTCTCCCTGTTCCAAATAAATTTGGAACTCCCTACCCGACACAACCCAGTTTCGTACCCGCTTTTCTCGAACTATGGGTATCTGACTCAACCTAGTGTTGTAACTCCGCAAGTCCTGAACTACGAGTATTCAAACACAACCTGGTGTCGTACCACTCTATTACCCATACTACACCGGGTTTCATTTTTAATTTCTAACCCGGTGTCATGTTTAATGCTCCGGACACAAAATTTTGTGAAACTTCTCCTCCATCCCCATCATCAAGCCGAAGAAATAAAGAAAAACAAGTTGCAACTTCTAAGCCGAAAGTTGTAATTCATAAATGGTCGATCGAATGATAAGAAGATCTTATAGGAACTTACTTTCATTTGTCAACTTTCCTAATTACAAACAAAAGCCAAAAGGGTACTAACTACTAGGAGCGTATCCACAAGTATTTTGGTGACGAATATTCTGCATGACCGAACCCGTGAAAATTTGAAGTCCCTCTGGCACTATATGGACATCCCAACGCAACAACTTTGTTTATTTATGACAAACACAAAACCAACCACAATAGTTACCTTGATGACACTGCCATCAACTGGGCAAAAGAAGAGTTTGAAGCCAAAGTCACCTATCTCTATAGCTTTGAGCATCTGTTTTCATATCGTGAAAACGAAACAAAATGGCACGCATTATTGCCAATGATATCAAAGAGGAAAAAGACCTCAGACTCAGAAGTGTATACGTCATCTACTTTCTACGTCGTTCGAGGTTTCAATGTCAATCTCAAGGAATATGATACCCCAACTAAGTTCGAAGAATTTCCTCTTCTAATTGGGCAAAAGAGCGGAGGAGTTGAGGGTGAGGGCAATAGGGAGAACAAAATAGCAGGAGAGCCGAAATGGAACGATGCTGTCAAGGATCAAATGCATCAGTACATCGACAAAAGAGGGTCGGTGATGGATGTGTTCTAGAGTCAACTGGATGAGTTTCTAATGAACCAAGACTTAACCATCATTTTTGTAGGTCCACTTGGAGGATCAAGATAACCTACATCCTTATTATTTAACACACAGACGAGTGTGGAATCCACGTAAGTATGCAAACCGAAGCAAAATAACACAAACACAAAGTAACCAAGGATTGACTATGTTGATTAACTGAAGAGAGCTAGTACAAACACATACACACAATGTTCATATAGACTCAGGGTATTTTCTCTGTGCTCTCTTGCCAAAACTGTGAAGTGCATGTCTGATTATATAGGCCCAACACCCAGTAACCCTATGGAGAAGGTTACTGGCCCACGAAGAACTGTTCATGGACTATCTCACGAACAACCAAGTGTCACGAACAACCAAGTGTAACTAACAACCAAGTGTAACGAATAACTGTTCTTCGTGAATGGTCACTCACACGAAGAAGGTGTTCTTTGTAGTAAGGATGCAATCAGACAACATATACAGCAAACAGCAAGAAGCAAAAGAACAAAAACTAACAGTTTGCATGCAAGCAACTGTTTTACCACGCAAACAAACTAAACGTCATACTAAATCAAGATAGGAGGATATCTTGATTCGGTCGATGTCACACCCTCAATTTCCACTTGCGGAGTTTTACCGCGAGGCGTGTGAACAAACCAGAATCTGAGACACTAGTAACGTCGAACGACTCTATATGATTTGTTAATACGTTTTCCAAAATCATTTGTTTAACCATTCATAGTTAATTTTAGATTGTCTTAGTTTGGTTTCAATGTTTAGCGGAAGCATTAGTTTTTAAAGTTGAGCGGAAGCATTAAAGTAAAGTAAAGGAACGGACGCCAACATAAACGCCAAAACTAAAGAAAAACCCAAACAATGTTCGTAAATGAGACTCGATAAAAAGATGTCTTGATCAATGCAAGTGAGTGCACCTAGAGCTCCTAGCGTCCTGAGAAACATGTAAAGAAACAAGTGTCAACATTAAAGAAGAGTGAGTTCACAGGTTTTCATAAGTTCATTTGTTCGGTTATAAGTTTGTTTCCCCCGTTATCCCTAACCCGGGATAACGATTTAGTTCCATTATTCCCAACCCGGAATAATACTGATGGTTCCATTATTCCTTAACCGGAATAATAATGATGTTCCATTATTCCTAACCCGGAATAATAACGTTGTTGGTTCCATTATCCCTAACCCGGAATAATATTGTTGATTCGTAATTAAGTTCAATGTTAACATGTAGGTAGCTAGCCTAAAGTTATGTCACGTAAGTGTTCGCGATCGAAGCTAACTGTTGTGCCTCCGTGTTGCCAGGCCTATCACTGACCATGGCGAAGTTAGGCCAAATTATTCACCCGTTGACCATACCCGGTCGGCTAGCGCGACTAGCTCGGGTGGGGCTTGTCGGGCCCAGTAGTACTACTTATAATTTCCCCGCTATCTAACCCAATACTAACGATCCGAGAGTTTGTCGAGGACTTGTGTGATATAGCTGCTTAGTGACCATAACGTACATTAACATTAACTTAGTTACCGAATAGTTTAATGACGTTAATTTCGTATAACGTAAAGAGATAGAGTTGTAGAGTGTATACATGTTTCTCCCCCTGTTGTTTAAAACCGGATAAAATTAGGGGCCGTGAACTCACCTTTAGTTGCTCGGTTAGTGTAACACAGAAATAGCAAATGATGGGACCGTTAATTGCGTCCTAACAAGTCAATTGATTTAAAGTTAGTGTGTGAACACACCAATACAAACCCTACACATAACTAACACACAATGCGGTACACACAATAACAAATCCTAAAACTCAATCATGCATGCAAGTATCATCATGCCAACATAGTGATCAAACCAACCTATCATGAACACAAATCAACTCATACAACACTTTGGTACACACATTCGCAAGTTATCAAGTTTCAGCTAGTATACTCATAATTAGGCTGTTTTCGAGGATTTTTATAAAATAGTTCCAACGTTCCAAAATTTCCAATTATTTTACAGAAGGTATCAACTAAGCTGTAGAATTTTATGTAAATATTTCAAGTTCTAACACTTTACTGATTATTCATAAATATTAATATACTAGGCTGCAGTCAGATTCGTCGCTTTCTAACTGCAGTCCACGGAAGAATTTATTTAAAAACCACCGTTCGTCCAATTAACAAAATTCCAGTGGGAGTTTCCCGGATATTTCCATATCTAGTTGCTGTACATATTTCGTGATTCGACTCTCTACAGATTATTAGATCCGACTCGATAAACAACTAACAAATTTTCAGAATTTTCACAGCTTCAGTTACTGAAATTAATTGGCCACTTAAAAATATCAAACGACTTCAGAAAAATATGAATCCAGCGCCATTAGAAGCGTTTTTCAAACATCTACGTTTTAGGCTTCAGAAAATCCGTTTTTCGATAAATAATAACCAAGTTACAGCCAGTTGAAGTTGGCTGTAAACACCATTCAGCATCCTGATTTCAGCATTTTATCGCAATATAACATGCTTAAACAATCGAGACGTTAAATATATACGATCAAGAACAGATTTATCAATCATATATCCTCATGTACATCATACTCATGCAAACCCTAATCATCATATATGGTTTTTATCACAAAACGCTGCCTAATGATTCTTGATTCCAACTAATCATCATAATCGCAAACTAGCATAATTTATCGAACTAAACATCATACACTTTCATAATAATTATTCTACCATTACATACAAGCATGATCAAGAGTTTATAAATCCTAATATGACTTTGCAAAACAATGACAAACCCTAACCTTTAACAATGAAGACTAATGAACCGGGAGCAAGATGGGAGTCGATTCGGATGATCAAGGGGATCGCGACCGAGAGGACAAGTGGGAAGGCTGTTTGCGACCGAGAGGAGGTGTAGGGAGGGCTGCCGTCGGCTGCTTCTTGTGCTAGGGTTTCTTTTTTTTTACATAACACATGCATACATGTCTATATATAGTGCAAGAGGGCAAAGAAAAAGGAAGAAGGGTTTGCGGTTGGGTGCTCGCGGCCGCAAGGGTTTGGGTGGGTCGGTTTGGGTCTAAAACTTGATCCTCACGTTTTGGTTAACTTCTTGAGTCGCAAGGAAGTGAGGTCCACCCGTTTCGCGACCCGGTTCGGTTCGTTTATCTATTTACTATATCTTTTATAAATAATCACCACGAAATCACAACACAACATAATCACTCACCAAGCTTATAAGCGTCTAACACATATAACACGTAATTCACTTGATAAGTTCACAAGGTTAGCATAGTTATTTCGAGCATGGAATAAATCTCCGAATCAATTTAGCGTAGGAATGAATAGCCGTGAAGCAGTGCGTTTAAGATACCTGAAAAACTGGGATGTTACATTATCCCCATGTTGAAAGAATTTTCATCCCGAAAATTGAGTAAACGCGGTTTAGAATGCAGCGTACACGTTTAGAGAGCTACGCACAAAGATTTAGTTGTTTAACAATGGTACACGAAATTACAAGAAATTCCCAGGTTGTCACATCATCCCCATGTTGAAAGAATTTTCGTCCCGAAAATTTAGTTGGTTGTATCGTTAGCTTGCTGCTCAGCTGCAAAGAG
Source organism: Scalesia atractyloides (assembly GCA_947069175.1). NCBI lineage: Eukaryota > Viridiplantae > Streptophyta > Magnoliopsida > Asterales > Asteraceae > Scalesia > Scalesia atractyloides. The sequence continues at coordinate 8,118,241 of CAMTDV010000001.1, forward strand.
GTGTGGGTATTTGCTTTTCATTTGGTCCTCTCTTTCCCACGTGAACTCCGGTCCACGCTTAGAGTCCCAACGAACCTTGACAATCGGAATCTTGCTGTGCCTTCGAGTCTTGATCTCACGATCCATGATCTCGATAGGTTGTTCCACAAAGTGCAGTTGTTCATCCACTTGAATCTCATCCAATGGAATGACTAGGGTTTCATCTGATAGGCACTTCTTCAGATTTGACACGTGAAAAACGTTGTGAACTCCACTAAGTTCGGCAGGAAGGTCTAATTGATAAGCTACGGGTCCAATACGTTTCAAGATCACAAACGGGCCTACGTACCGTGGGTTTAGTTTTCCTCGTTTCCCAAAACGGATTACACCCTTCCATGGTGACACCTTCAGTAGTACGCGGTCGCCTACTTGAAACTCGAGTGGTTTGCGTCGTTGATCAGCGTAGCTTTTCTGTCGATCTCGTGCCGCCGCCATGCGGTTTCTGATTTGTACAATCTTTTCAGTAGCCTCAAGTATCAACTCAGGGCCTGTGATTTGACTGTCACCGACTTCTGCCCAACAGACCGGTGATCTACATTTACGACCGTATAATGCTTCAAACGGTGCTTCCGATATACTCGTATGGTAGCTGTTGTTATACGAGAATTCCACTAAAGGCAAGTGGATTTCCCAACTATTCCCGAAGCCTACCACGCATGCCCTAAGCATGTCTTCCAAGGTCTGTATGGTCCTTTCGCTTTGACCATCAGTCTGAGGGTGATAAGCTGTGCTAATATCCAAGCGTGTACCCAACGCTTTCTGAAGTGACTGCCAAAAGTTGGACGTGAAACGAGCATCTCTGTCTGAGATGATGGACGTTGGCACTCCGTGCCGAGAACTACTTCCTTAATGTAGATGCGAGTCAACTTATCCATCTTATCTGTTTCTTTAATCGCTAAAAAGTGTGCGGACTTAGTTAAACGATCCACAATTACCCAGATGGTATCGCAACCACCCAAAGTTCGCGGGAGTTTAGTGATGAAGTCCATCGAGATCTGATCCCATTTCCACACCGGGATCTCAGGTTGTTGGAGTAGCCCCGGTGGCTTCTGATACTCTACCTTGACTTTTGCACAAGTCAAACACTTGCTCACGTAGGTGGCTATATCAGCTTTCATGTTGCGCCACCAGTACGCAGCTTTAAGGTCTTGATACATCTTATCTGAACCAGGATGGACAGAGTATCGGGATTTGTGAGCTTCGTCCATGACTAGCTTTCTAAGGTCTCCATTAGGTTTTACTTCCCAATCGCGTTCCATTTTTCCCACTGATTCGGCCTTGATGTTTTCTTCCTTAACTGCTTCTAACTGCGCGTCGCGTATCTGTTCAGGTAACCCCGAATGAATGGTGAACTGTAGTGCTCGTACCCGACGAGGTTTCAAGTGCTCCTTCCTACTGAGGGCATCAGCTACCACGTTAGCTTTACCCGGATGATACCGAATGGCACATTCATAATCGTTCAAGAGTTCGACCCAGCGACGCTGTCGCATGTTCAACTCCTTCTGGTCAAAGATGTGTTGGAGGCTCTTGTGATCTGTATAGATTGTGCACTTTGTTCCATATAGGTAGTATCTCCAAATCTTAAGCGCAAACACCACTGCTCCCAATTCCAGGTCATGTGTTGTGTAGTTTTTATCGTGAACCTTCAATTGTCGGGACGCATACGCGGTGACCTTATCACGTTGCATGAGTACGCATCCCAATCCCTGAAGGGAAGCATCACAATATACTACAAAATCATCTGTCCCTTCCGGCAAGGACAGAATGGGTGCACTGCAAAGCTTCTGCTTCAGCAATTGAAATGCCGCTTCCTGCTTGTCACCCCAAGCATACTTGGTGCCTTTCTGGGTGAGGGTGGTAAGCGGTTGCGCGATCTTTGAAAATCCCTCGATGAAACGTCTGTAGTAACCAGCCAAACCCAAAAATTGGCGGATCTCCGTCGGTGTCCTGGGTGCTTCCCTGTTTTTGATAGCTTCAATCTTGGCGGGGTCGACGTGGATACCCTTTTCATTCACGATATGCCCGAGGAACTGAACTTCCCGAATCCAGAAATCACACTTTGAAAGCTTGGCATATAGTTTCTCCTGTTGAAGTAATTCCAGCAGTAATCGTAGATGTTCAGCATGTTCTGCTTCACCTTTAGAGTAGATGAGTATGTCATCGATGAACACAATGACAAACTTGTCGAGATATGGTTTACACACACGGTTCATGAGGTCCATGAACACCGCGGGTGCGTTGGCGAGACCGAAGGGCATGACCAAGAACTCATAATGGCCATACCGAGTAAGAAATGCCGTCTTAGCGATATCCTCCTCCCTGACACGTAACTGGTGATAACCGGACCGTAGATCAATCTTGGAGTAGTAGCTTGACCCTTGAAGTTGGTCGAAGAGATCGTCGATGCGAGGTAACGGGTATCGGTTCTTGACAGTAACCTTATTGAGTTCCCTGTAGTCGATGCACATGCGGAAGGTCCCGTCCTTCTTTTTGACAAAAAGAACTGGAGCTCCCCATGGCGAAGTGCTAGGTCGGATAAATCCTTTTTCTAACAGTTCCTGAAGTTGGGTAGACAGCTCTTGCAGCTCGGCTGGGGCTAGGCGATATGGGGCCTTGGCGATAGGAGTTGCATGGTTCGCCAATTCAATTTCAAACTCCACTTGTCGATGTGGTGGAAGACCAGGTAACTCCTCTGGAAATACATCGGAAAAATCACGGACGAAGGGGGTGTCTTCTATACGTTTCTCGTCCTTAGGCTGTTCGGTAACCAGTGCGAGCAAAGCGAAGGTGTTCTTCCTCCGAAGATACTTCTGTGCTTGCATGTAAGAGATGATGTTTGTGATGACACCTGCCTTCTCGCCTTGCACCGTCAAGATTTCGTCGTTAGAGAGCGGAATACGGATAGATTTTTCGAAGCAGAGAACTTCAGCTCGGACGTCGGATAGCAAGTCCATTCCGACTACCACGTCAAAACTACCCAGGGTAGTTGTCATCAGATCAATGGTAAAGGTGTGACCCGCGAGTTTGAGTTGACAGCCGGATACTAAATGGGTCACATCTACAGATTTACCATCGGCTAGTTCTATGACGTAAGGGGTCTCTAGGGGTTTAGGCGTGAGATTTAGGTTCTTCCTAAAAGACTCAGATATAAAATTCCTATCTGCACCCGTATCAGAAAGTACAGTAGTAAAATGTTCATTGAGGGGAAACTTACCGGTGACCACGTTCGAGTCGTTTCTGGCCTCTCCGCGGCCCAGCGTAAATGCACGCCCTTTGGCACCTCCTGTGCCACCGTTTCCATTGTTGTTGTTGTTACTGTTGTTGTTGTGGTTGTTGTGGTTGTTCCCACCATTGTTGTTGTTGTTACGAAGCTGTGGGCAGTCTCGTTTGAAGTGGGCAGTGCTACCACACTGATAGCATCCCCGGTTAACACCCTGCTGCTGACCCTGGTGTTGATTTTGATTTTGTCGGGACATGACTTCCCCGCGATAATCCTTTGCCGCATGTCCCACCTTGCCACATCGTTGGCAGCGATTCCCGGCACAAGGGCCGTGATGATGAAGGTTACAGCGATTGCACTGCGGCTTTCGACCTACATAGCCGCTTGTGTTCTAGGTGTTGTTGGCGGGCTGATTATTGTGACCCCGGTGACTGTTGAAATTATTGAACCGTTTCTGGTTCCCTTGCTGTGACTGGGTTGACGAAGACTGTCGAGCAGACGAGTCTTCAAATTTTCTTTTATTATCAGGGGCAACTTCAGTCGTACCCCGAGATGGCAACTTCTTTTGTTCCACCGCCTTATCAGTGAGTTTGTGCGCCAACCTGATTGCTTGATGTTCAGTCGCAGGGTTGCTAGCCATTACCATACCCTGGATCTCGGGGACCAGACCCCCAAGGTAAAACTCGAGTCTTTTCTCAATGGTGTTGGCCAGATCGGGACATAGGAATACCAGGTCGTGATGTTTCGCTGTGTATGCTTCGATTTCAGATCCCACCATCTTGTGGTTCCATAATGTTTGCTCCAACTGTTGAACCCTGTCTCGCAGACAGTACTCCTCTTTGATTAGGGCTTTAAACTCGGCCCAGGCCATTGCATTTGCGGCAATAAGTCCACGCGTTTGGACTTGTGCATTCCACCAAGTTAGTGCCCCATCCTCCAACGTTGAGGCAGCATACTTGACTTTGTTGGCCTCCAGACAATTGCACATTTCGAACACTGATTCGGACTTTTCAATCCAGCGGACCAGTCCTATGGGTCCTTCTGCCCCCGTGAATTTGCTCGGCTTCGCATCGAGAAACATCTTGTAGGGGTTAAGACCCCCTCCTGCTGACAGAGGACAGGTAGTCAGCGAGAAATTCTACTAGCCCAACTATTAGATTTTCCCATGAAAATTTAATAATGGTTACCTGGTGGTTGGTTTTGAACACCTGCTAGAGCAGCATTCACGTGTTCTTGGATCATTGCGGCTAATTCTTCGGGCGTCATGTTGAGGTTTCCGCGACGTCCAGTTGCCATTTTAGATCTTCGTAAGAAAACACACACCGATAAGTCTATATATTCAATATAGTTATCCTATTCCATACTTAAATAATTCCTCAAATTATGTTAACCCAACTAAATTAAACAGTCAAAAGGAATATTCGATTAAATAAAATTTCAACGTCTTACAAAATACCAACCAAACATATCAGTTTACTATAAAATCTCAAGTTTAAACATAAGTAGGAAAATAAATAGACTGAAGGAAAGCAAATGGAATAAGCGAGACGAGTCAGTCTTCTACGTCTCCATCCCCCAAATCGCTATCGTTGCTGTCATCCTCCGCGGCGTTTCCAGCTTCTACAGCTGGGTCTTCCTCCGGATCCTCCTCTGGATCCTCCTCTACCCGCGCTGGAGGGGCCGGTGCTGGTGCGGGTACTGGTACAGGTGCCTGATTCTGTTCTAGTTCTTGAATTCTCCAGCTAGACTAAAGAACTCTGTCTTCGAGCCAGTCAGCCCTTAGCTGCTCAGCACGAAGATCTCTAGCTAAAGTGTTACGAGCTATCTTACTCTCATGTTGCTCTTCCTCGAGCGATCCAGTCTTACCTGTTAATTGTCGTATCATCCATCCCTGTGCTAGGATGGTTTCATGCATTCTCTCTAGTTGTTCTTGTTGCTTTCTTATCATATCTCTAAGTAGGTCGTTCCCTACTTCTAACGAGTTAACCGGTTCGACCGGCATAGCGATGGTCGGGCGTGAGGACGACTCCTCCCCTAGAGCGAGCCTTTTTCTCGCAGCTGAGCGTGTCTCCACGCCATGAGGTGGTGAGGGTTTCACCATAGGTGCCTTTCCCGGCGCCCTTGGTTGCAAAAGTTTGTCGGATGATGATGATGATGACATTGCCTGTTAGGTTGTGTAGTTAGTTACGAGTTGCGTTCATTTCTATTATGCATTCATATTTTACATAACACAGTTGTGGTACATCACATAACAAGATATAACAGTTCGGTGCCAAACTAAGTCTAGTGTCGTGTAATCAGCTATAGTTTAGGTCTACTTTTAATGCAAACCTGGTTCTCTATAGCTAGAGGCTCTGATACCAATCTGTCACACCCTCAATTTCTACTTGCGGAGTTTTACCGTGAGGCGTGTAAACAAACCAGAATCTGAGACACTAGTAACGTCGAACGACTCTATATGATTTGTTAATACGTTTTCCAAAATCATTTGTTTAACCATTCATAGTTAATTTTAGATTGTCTTAGTTTGGTTTCAATGTTTAGCGGAAGCATTAGTTTTTAAAGTTGAGCGGAAGCATTAAAGTAAAGTAAAGGAACGGGCGCCAACATAAACGCCAAATCTAAAGAAAAACCCAAACAATGTTCGTAAATGAGACTCGATAAAAAGATGTCTTGATCAATGGAAGTGAGTGCACCTAGAGCTCCTAGCGTCCTGAGAAACATGTAAAGAAACAAGTGTCAACATTAAAGAAGAGTGAGTTCACAGGTTTTCATAAGTTCATTTGTTCGGTTATAAGTTTGTTTCCCCCGTTATCCCTAACCCGGGATAACGATATAGTTCCATTATTCCCAACCCGGAATAATAGTGATGGTTCCATTATTCCTTAACCGGAATAATAATGATGTTCCATTTTTCTAACCCGGAATAATAACGTTGTTGGTTCCATTATCCCTAACCCGGAATAATATTGTTGATTCGTAATTAAGTTCAATGTTAACATGTAGGTAGCTAGCCTAAAGTTATGTTACGTAAGTGTTCGCGATCGAAGCTGACTGTTGTGCCTCCGTCTTGCCAGGCCTATCACTGACCATGGCGAAGTTAGACCAAATTATTCACCCGTTGACCATACCCGGTCGGCTAGCGCGACTAGCTCGGGTGGGGCTTGTCGGGCCCAGTAGTACTATTTATAATTTCCCCGCTATCTAACCCAATACTAACGATCCGAGAGTTTGTCGAGGACTTGTGTGATATAGCTGTTTAGTGACCATAACGTACATTAACATTAACTTAGTTACCAAATAGTTCAATGACGTTAATTTCGTATAACGTAAAGAGATAGAGTTGTAGAGTGTATACATGTTTCTCCCCCTGTTGTTTAAAACCGGATAAAATTAGGGGCCGTGAACTCACCTTTAGTTGCTCGGTTAGTGTAACACAGAAGTAGCAAATGATGGGACCGTTAATTGCGTCCTAACAAGTCAATTGATTTAAAGTTAGTGTGTGAACACACCAATACAAACCCTACACATAACTAACACACAATGCGGTACACACAATAACAAATCCTAAAACTCAATCATGCATGCAAGTATCATCATGCCAACATAGTGATCAAACCAACCTATCATGAACACAAATCAACTCATACAACACTTTGGTACACACATTCGCAAGTTATCAAGTTTCAGCTTGTATACTCATAATTAGGCTGTTTTCGAGGATTTTTATAAAATAGTTCCAGCGTTCCAAAAATTTCAATTATTTTACAGAAGGTATCAACTAAGCTGTAGAATTTTATGTAAATATTTCAAGTTCTAACACTTTACTGATTATTCATAAATATTAATATACTAGGCTGCAGTCATATTCGTCGATTTCTAACTGCAGTCCACGGGAGAATTTATTTAAAAATCAACGTTCGTCCAATTAACAAAATTCCAGTGGGAGTTTCCAGTTAATTTCCATATCCAGCTGCTGTACAAATTTCGTGATTTGACTCTCTACAGATTATTAGATCCGACTCGATAAACAACTAACAAATTTTCAGAATTTTCACAGCTTCAGTTACTGAACTTAATTGGCCACTTAAAAATATCAAACGACTTCAGAAAAATATGAATCCAGCGCCATTAGAAGCGTTTTTCAAAAATCTACGTTTTAGGATTCAGAAAATCCGTTTTTCGATAAATAATAACCAAGTTACAGCCAGTTGAAGTTGGCTGTAAACACCATTCAGCATCCTGATTTCAGCATTTTATCGCAATATAACACGCTTAAACAATCGAGACGTTAAATATAGACGATCAAGAACAGATTTATCAATCATATATCCTCATGTACATCATACTCATGCAAACCCTAATCATCATATATGGTTTTTATCACAAAACGCAGCCTAATGATTCTTGATTCCAACTAATCATCATAATCGCAAACTAGCATAATTTATCGAACTAAACATCATACACTTCCATAATAATTATTCTACCATTACATACAAGCATGATCAAGAGTTTATAAATCCTAATATGACTTTGCAAAACAATGACAAACCCTAACCTTTAACAATGAAGACTAATGAACCGGGAGCGAGATGGGAGTCGATTCGGATGATCAAGGGGATCGCGACCGAGAGTACAAGTGGGAAGGCTGTTTGCGACCGAGAGGAGGTGTAGGAAGGGCTGCCGTCGGCTGCTTCTTGTGCTACGGTTTCTCTTTTTTTTTTTTAAATAACACATGCATACATGTCTATATATAGTGCAAGAGGGCAAAGAAAAAGGAAGAAGGGTTTGCGGTTGGGAGCTCGCGGCCGCAAGTGTTTGGGTGGGTCGGTTTGGGTCTAAAACTTGATCCTCAAGTTTTGGTTAACTTCTTGAGTCGCAAGGAAGTGAGGTCCACCCGTTTCGCGACCCGGTTCGGTTCGTTTATCTATTTACTATATCTTTTATAAATAATCACCACGAAATCACAACACAACATAATCACTCACCAAGCTTATAAGCGTCTAACACATATAACACGTAATTCACTTGATAAGTTCACAAGGTTAGCATAGTTATTTCGAACGTGTAAAATAAATCTCCGAATCAATTTAGCGTAGGAATGAATAGCCGTGAAGCAGTGCGTTTAAGATACCTGAAAAACCGGGATGTCACAGTCGACACAACCAAAACTATACAGACGTACTAAGAACAAGCGATTGACACAAAAGTGTATCAACAAACTCCCCCTTGACTGTTGCTTGGTCTTCGGTCTTCATTTCTAATGGCCTGCTTCAGACCATGAGCTTCCGTAGTGAGTTCCTCGATAAAAACAAAAAGAAGCGACACGTTGGAATTACAAAGCTTGATGAGCGTCCTTGTCTTCGTAGAAGATGTCGTGTTGAAAGAGCGTCTTGATGTCACCATCGGACATGTCCACGATCCACATTGGATCGAGCATGGGGAAATTTTCTTCGTTGTTCTTGAAGACGATAACAGCTTCATGTGTGTCTGAGTCATTACACCACAGCACCATGTTTCCAAGAAAGTCTTGCTTCATTGGCATGAGCAGAATCTTGTCTATAACCTTCACCGACTTGTATACAAGCTTGTAACGGGCAGTGTTGGTGTCTGGATCTAGCGTGTACTTGATCTGCTCGTGCATTGGAAACTGTGGTCTGTATAACTCGTCCTTCCAATCCTTTCGACGTTCCATCCTTAGCTTGCTGTCACACCCCGACCCGCAGCGGAATAAGAGTCGGGGCATAATTGGGTTATCACCAAAGCTCATGACATTTACTAATATGTTTCATATTTAATAAAGTCAAAGTTACATTTTCAAATATCCAAACATGTTCATTCAATACAAAGAAAATAAGCCAAACATAACAATCCCAACTCTAAATCATTTTATTCTTCTAGTCCAAGTCCTATGTATTCCTAGCTGCTGCTGGTTCACCTGTATCATGTGTAAAAATGGGAGTTTTTGGGTCAACATAAGTTGGCGAGTGAACCTTATTAGATAAACATTTGTTAATAAATTAATTGTTAGTTTATCAATGAAAATTTGGGCATAATCATAGATGAGCAAATGTAAATAATCAAGCAATGGCAAATAGCAGTCACACTATAACATACAATAACATATGACAGCATACATGATCATACCAACATCATACTGTAAATAACATTAATGAAACTGTGCGATCAAGGCTCATCAAACGGAGCCGATCGTATTGCATGTACTGAAAATGAAAATGTCTGTACGATCAAGGCTCAATCAAACGGAGCCGATCGTATGTGGGCACGCCAGGTTCAACCTCATAATGAAATGGGGAACATGCTCAACCTTTATAATGTAATGGGGAGCGGCGGCCTATGAAATTGCATGTACTGAATAAATTGCATCCAATAATAACTACTTAACAGCAACAAACTGAATACACATGTTCATGATATGATGTATGCACAATGGTTTAACTTAATATATATACAAAGACACATGATACACCCCAAAACGTGATTAAAACGGGGAATTTGTAAGATTCACTCACCTTGGGTGCGTTGGATTGGAGATGGTGATATGCTCACGAATTAGATGAGCGGAACAACGGGGATTACTAACCTAAATAATAACGGAAAAATATATTAAATGGGTGGATTTTATTAAGGATTTTAATGAAATTTTTAGATATATTTTTGTGAGTTTATGGCTATTTTCTATCTTTAAAAATGTTATTTTTAAGTATTTTTAATTGAATTTTAAATTAAATTAAGTAAATAAAAATATAAAAAAAATTGTTTTTAGCGTTGACCGTTGACCGTTGACCGGTTCGGTCAGCGTATTAGTTTGCGCCGGGTGAGGCTCAAACCCGAGACCTCCCGTTCGCGTGCACGCAGCTCTACCAACTGAGCTACGTGTCTAACCCGAAATAATTTTGTTTTTATTTATATGTATACACTTATTCAGTTTAACCGAAATTCTCTTTAATTTCAAAAACATTTTAATTCAACGGACCGGTGCAAGTGACGGGTTTCGAACGCGCGACGTATGATTCATGTTGCACACAGTCCACCGCTGGACTGTGTGTCTAACCTGGTTATTATCTCGGTTTCTATTATACTTAATAACTAACTGAGTTATCCCGGTTTAGTTTTTAAACAAAAAGGCTTTTTATTATATAAGGAGTGCGTATAGTAGGAATCGAACTCGGGACGTGCGTGTGTATTTTGCACACAGTCCACCGCTGGACTGTGTGTCTAACCCATTTAAAATACCAATTTTAATTAGTCTTAAGTTATGTTGCGTCTTCATCTTCTTCGTTGATTTTACACAGACAAACTTATTCCGACTGTTATGACCGATTCATGACATATACGCTTTTCAGACATTACAAGTAATTTAAAAGTAAAGAATAGAGAGAGTTTGGGGAAAAAGTTGTACCGATTGATGTTGTTCACGGAATTCCGACAGAGGTTCGTTGGTTCTGAAGGTGAACTCCGGCTGTTGAAACCAATTAACAGCTTTGTTCGATTATTTAAGAAGTTGAGTCACTTAAACAAGGTTTAACAGAAGTTTGGGAGATCATACCCGTTCACGGTGTGTTTCCGGCAGTTTCAGGAGTTTTCCGGCGAAGGTAAGATTTTCGACAAACGTTGACTAGGATCGATTCTGATGGTGGAGTTGTGTTAGTGACTGATTAATCACATGATTGAAACAGAAAGAGTCGGAGGAAATACCGTGTGGATGTGAGTCCCGGTTTTCCGGCGACTTGCAGAATTTTTCCGGCGGTCTGATTTAAGCTTCTCCGGTGGACTGTAAGGTTGCGGAAATGCAATTGGGAGTCTTGCAGAGTGTTTTGAGTTGCAGGAAGGGTCTAGGATTGAAGTAATCCGAGAATTGAAAACTTTCGGTTATTAAACCGATCCACTTCCGAATTCAAGTTACACTCATGGCAGCATTGATTGGAATCGTCCGTTTATCGGTTATACTCGCTGAATCGCGAGTATCCAGATCGACTTTGGGTGATTGATAACCGGTTTCAGTTACAATGTGTAAAATCGATTGATTTACCTTAGTCCATAAAACCTATTTGTTTCCTAAAGATGACAGAAAACAAACAAGTGGCGGAGTGGTGATGTGTGTGTGCGTTAAGTCTTTGATGTTGTAACCGGCTGACCCGGGTTCGAGTCCCGGCAGCTTCATAATTTTTTTATTTATTTTGTTTTAACTTTTTATCAAATATAATTTTTATAGTTTAGTTTTTTATTAATTATGTATCGTTTTAACTCAAAATAATCATAAATATTTAATGTAACTTTTATAACTTGATACTTGATTACAAAACGGAGCGGGTTTTGAAAACCCGATTTTTACAAATGTTACAGTATCCCCTACTTTTAGGAATTTCGTCCTGAAATTTAAGTAGTTGAAGTAGTAGGAAAAAGATGCGGGTATTTTTCACGCATTGAGTCTTCACGTTCCCAAGTAAACTCAGGTCCCCGTTTCGACTCCCAGCGTACCCTAACAATTGGAATGCGACTTCGTCGAAGACGTTTCTCCCCGTAGTCCATGATCTCCACTGGTCTTTCAATAAAATGCATAGATTCATCAATCTGAATATCTTCCAGCGGAATATGGAGATTCCCATCAGCGAGGCACTTCTTCAAGTTTGACACGTGGAATGTGGGATGAATCCTGTTGAGTTCTTCTGGTAGGTCAAGCTTGTATGCTACAGGACCTACTCTTTCGAGTATCTTGAAAGGTCCTACGTAACGAGGTGCTAGCTTCCCCTTTTGACCAAAACGAACTACTCCCTTCCACGGTGATACTTTTAAAAGCACATGATCACCAATGTTAAACTCTAAGGGCTTCCATCGTTTATCTGTATAACTCTTTTGACGACTTTGAGCTGCTAGAAGATTGTTTCGAATTTGATGAATCTTGTCTGTGGTTTCTTGGATCAATTCTGGACCAGTAATTTGTGCTTCCCCAATTTCGTGCCAACATACAGGAGATCGGCACTTACGACCATATAAGGCTTCAAAAGGTGCCATGCCGATGCTCGAATGATAGCTGTTGTTGTACGAAAATTCAACTAATGGTAGGTGGGCGTCCCAATTTCCCTTGAAGTCTATGACACATGCTCTAAGCATATCTTCAAGAGTTTGAATGGTGCGCTCAGACTGTCCATCAGTTTGAGGATGATAGGCGGTACTGAGATCTAATCGTGTGCCCATAGCGGATTGTACAGCTTGCCATGTTCGTGAGGTGAAACGACCATCACGATCAGAAATAATACTTAACGGTACCCCATGCCCGCTTACGATTTCGTTGATATAAATACGTGCAAGCTTTTCGTTCTTGAAATCTTCACGGATAGGAATAAAGTGAGCTGATTTTGTAAGTCAGTCAATAATCACCCATATAGTGTCATACCCACCAGAAGTGCGAGGTAACCCAGTAATGAAATCCATGGTTATATTTTCTCACTTCCATACAGGTATTTCCGGTTGGACTAGAAGTCCTGAGGGTCTTTGGTGTTCAGCCTTCACCTTGGAACATGTGAGGCACTTGGAAACAAAAACGGCAATATCCTTCTTCATTCCAGGCCACCAATAGGTGTATCGTAGGTCTTGATACATCTTATCGGCTCCTGGGTGTATAGAATATCGCGTTTTGTGAGCTTCATTCATAAGAGTTTCACGAAGATTGTTGTGGTTAGGAATCCAGATACGATCTAGGTAATACAGAATACCGTCTGATTTAGTTTCAAGTTTAAGCTCGGCTCCACAGGACATCTCCTTTCGTACATATTCTTCTGTTATTGAAACGTGTTGGGCTTCTCGAATTTGATCTTTGATGTCGGTTAAAATTTGCGAACATAGAAGACGAATGGAGTTCGCATAACCCTTTCGACTAAGTGCATCAGCCACCACATTTGCTTTACCAGGGTGGTATATAATTTCACAGTCGTAATCATTTAGAAGTTCGACCCATCTTCGTTGCCTCATGTTTAACTCTTTTTGATTGAAGATATGTTGAAGACTCTTGTGGTCAGTGTATATTTCACACTTAGTACCATAGAGATAATGTCTCCATATCTTAAGAGCGAACACAACGGCTCCAAGTTCTAGGTCATGAGTGGTGTAGTTCTTTTCATGTGTCTTGAGTTGTCTCGAAGCATAAGCTATGACTTTTCCTCTTTGCATTAGAACGCAGCCTAATCCTTGCCCTGACGCGTCGCAATAGACTACAAAATCATCACAACCTTCAGGAAGAGTGAGGATTGGTGCATCACAAAGTTTCTGTTTAAGAGTTTGAAAGGCTTCTTCTTGCTTGGGTCCCCATATGAAAGGTTTTCCCTTATGAGTTAAAGCCGTGAGTGGGACAGCAATGCGAGAGAAGTTTGAAATGAACCGACGATAATAGCCAGCTAGTCCAAGAAAAGATCTTACTTCAGTTGGTGTACGTGGAGCTTGCCATTCTTGAACTGCTTTGATCTTTGAAGGGTCCACATGTATTCCCTTGTCATTGACTACATGCCCGAGGAATTGCACATCTTTTAGCCAGAATTCACATTTGGAGAACTTGGCATAAAGCTTTTCCTTTTCTAGGAGTGCAAGAACGAGTCGAAGATGACGCTCATGATCAGCTTTAGATTTTGAATAAATAAGAATATCGTCGATGAAGACTATAACAAATCGATCAAGATAAGGTTTGCAGACTCTGTTCATTAGGTCCATGAAGACAGCTGGTACGTTGGTTAATCCAAATCGCATAACTATGAATTCATAGTGGCCATAACGAGTTCGAAAAGCAGTCTTAGGGACGTCTTCTTCATGCACTCTAAGTTGATGATAGCCAGATCGAAGATCGATTTTTGAAAAGCAGCTGGCACCTTGTAGTTGATCAAGAAGATCATCAATGCGAGGTAAAGGATAGCGATTCTTGATTGTTAACTTGTTGAGCTCTCTGTAGTCGATGCACATACGAAAAGATCCATCTTTCTTCTTTACAAAAAGGATAGGTGCACCCCAAGGCGATGAGATAGGACGTATGAATCCCTTGTCAGTCAACTCTTGCAATTGACTGGCTAGCTCTTGAATTTCAAAGGGGGCTAACCTATATGGAGACTTTGCAACTGGTGTAGCACCAGGTATAAGATCAATACGGAATTCGACGTCTCTAACTGGAGAAAGTCCTGAAATGTCGTCAGGAAAAACTTGCGGGAAGTCTTTTACTACAGGAATGTCTTCAAGTTTCTACTCCATGGTTCCCTTTTTGATGATATGAGCTAAAAACGCGACATAATTCTTGCGAAGATATTTTTGAGCTTGAAGACAAGACATTAAGCTGAGCCCTTTCGACGAGGTTTCTCCAATGATTCGAAGAGTCTGACCGTTTGAAAGAGGAATACGAATAAATTTTTCACGACATACAACTTCCGCCTGATGTTGACTGAGCCAATCCATACCGATTATGATGTCAAAACTTCCCAGCTTCATAGGAATAAGGTCGACTGAGAAATCGTGGTCGTTTAAGGTGAGTGTACAGTTGCGTAAAATAGAGTCTAATGAAACTGGCTTCCCGTCCGCAACTTCTACCATTATGGATTCCGTGAGCTTATCCCGATTTTTGTTTAAGATAGATTCAAATTCTAAAGACACAAAACTTCTATCCGCACCAGTATCAAATAACATAGAGGCATATCTACCATTTATAAGGAACGTACCGTTGACCACATTGCCGTCCGCTCTGGCCTGGTTCGCGTTAATATTGAAAGCTCTTCCTCTTGCAGGTGGAGGAGCTTGGTTCGCTTGATTCACTGGGTTGGCTTGGGCATGAGCATGAATAATGTTTACCAACCTTGGACAAGTGTTTCTGAAGTGGCTGGGGTCTCCGCAATTGAAGCAAGCCCGCATAGGTTGGCCCATAGGATAATTGGGTTGGTAGTATGTTTGGGCTAAATGTTGGGTGGGTGGAAATGGTAGGGGTTGTTGGGCTTGACCCATTAACTGTTGGTGGGTTTGGGTTAAAGGTTGGTGGCGGTTTGTTCGTTGAGGCATGCGGCAGGTTTGAACAGTATGTCCTGCGCGACCGCAGCCGGTGCAGTATTGGCAAGGATGATCAGGGGAATGGTGATATTGGAACGGTTACATTTTGGTAACGGGCCAGTGTAGGGTCTTCTGTATGGTGCGGGTGAAGGAGTGACTTGAGTAATGGGTGCAGCAGGAATAGGGGTGTTGGTTTGGGTAACTGCAAAATTTCTGGTGTTACGCTTCCTCTTGTTAGCAAACTTAGAGGAAGGAATGGGGTGGTTTGAAATTTGTCCTTCGATAGGGGCTTTCTTCTTCTCTTCTTTGAACTTCCCGTTGCGAATTCGGTTTTCGGTCAGTTCAGTTGCTAACTCCATAGCAGCTTCAAGTGTTACTGGTGAAACGCTGAGAACTGAATCTTGGATTTTCGAGGGAAGTCCTCGAATATAATGCTCGATCAGACGATAGGTTGGGGTGAATAGATTTGGAACCATTTGGTTCAACTCCAAGAACCTCTTGTAGGTAGTGTGATCACCCTCCTTTTGCTTTAGAGCATGAAATTCATCCTCCAACTTCTTAATTTCACTTCTAGGACAGAAACGCCTAGTCATGATTTCCCTTAACTCCTCCCAAGTTAAGGCCATCGCTTCTTCAGTTCCCCTCTTCCCTTTCTCAGTATTCCACCAAGTGAGAGCTACTCCAAATAGTCTCCCGGTGGCGTATCGAACCTTGCGATCCTCAGGACAATCGCAGTTTAGAAAGGTGCTCTCCATCTCCTCGAACCAATGTAGGAGAGCAGTGACACCCTCGGTCCCTTCAAATTTAGGAGGATCACAGGACTTAAAATGTTTGTAAGAGCACTTGCTGGTAGGAGGGTTGTCGATGTTCTGGTCCTGTTGTTGGGGTGGGTTAGTAGGATTTGTAGCAAGGGCTTGTTGTACTTGGATCACAATGTCAGGCAGTATCGTGGCCATTTGTTTCGCGATCTGAGTGGCCAAACGTTCCTGAGACCTTCCCGATCTTTTACCCCTTCGTTGCTGTCTAGACGACATCTACAGGATCATAAAATGAGAATATTGTGAGTTTATGTGTCTTTTTGGGTGTCATGTGTCTTTAAGAAAATGAAAATAACACAAATATCAATAATGCAACTACATCCATAGGATGTCTTGGGTTCGCTCATGTTGGGCCTCAAATGTCCCCCATACCTTCACCTTCATAGTCATGTGGGCCCCCATGGCTATTGGCTTGGTAGGATTCACATTAGTATTGGCAATTAACACTCACATCCCCCGAATGCAAACCACAAAATATGTTCATGCGATGTTTGGTCGGAACGTGTCCAGGTGTAGACACAATGACAACTCAAAGTGGGGTTAGCTCCCACGACGTTTGGTATAGCATGCTTTGGCCTAATAGGTACTTCGTACTCTCATCGTTGGTCCCCAGGTAGGCAAACTGGTCCTTTATTTTGGATTTATACGAATGCCAGCCTAGACAGGACGTTCCGACTACCGGTACTGGTACCCTTCCAGTTACTACATGCCCGTCATGAGAACTCACTTTGATGAGATTTGAAAACACGAAAATCATTGTAAAAGCAATCATGATGTGGTGTGTGCTTTCATGGATGTGATATGTTATGAGTATACGAGTCATGATAGGCATTATATGATAATACATACTTATGAACATGCTTGCACAATATCAAATGTAACATTTAACATAAAACATATAAACATCATGAAATTTTGCATGTAACACACAAAAATCTTATAAGTTTCTAATCGACTATAGTATAGGCTCTAAGGGTCTAATAACCTATCCTATATCCCTATAGTCATGGCTCTGATACCAATCTGTCACACCCCGACCCGCAACGGAATAAGAGTCGGGGCATAATTGGGTTATCACCAAAGCTCATGACATTTACTAATATGTTTCATATTTAATAAAGTCAAAGTTACATTTTCAAATATCCAAACATGTTCATTCAATACAAAGAAAATAAGCCAAACATAACAATCCCAACTCTAAATCGTTTTATTCTTCTAGTCCAAGTCCTATATATTCCTAGCTGCCGCCGGTTCACCTGTATCATGTGTAAAAATGGGAGTTTTTGGGTCAACATAAGTTGGCGAGTGAACCTTATTAGATAAACATTTGTTAATAAAGTAATTGTTAGTTTATCAATGAAATTGTGCATAATCATAGATGAGCAATTGTAAATAATCAAGCAATGGCAAATAGCAGTCACACTATAACATACAATAACATATGACAACATACATGATCATACCAACATCATACTGTAAATAACATAAATGAAACTGTGCGATCAAGGCTCAATCAAACGGAGCCGATCGTATTGCATGTACTGAAAATGAAAATGTCTGTGCGATCAAGGCTCAATCAAACGGAGCCGATCGTATGTGGGCACGCCAGGTTCAACCTCATAATGAAATGGGGAACATGCTCAACGCTCATAATGTAATGGGGAGCGGCGACCTATGAAATTGCATGTACTGAATAAATTGCATCCAATAATAACTACTTAACAGCAACAAACTGAATACACATGTTCATGATATGATGTATGCACATTGGTTTAACTATAATATATATACAAAGACACATGATACACCCCAAAACGTGATTAAAACGGGGAATTTGTAAGATTCACTCACCTTGGGTGCGTTGGATTGGAGATGGTGATATGCGTACGAATTAGATGAGCGGAACAACGGGGATTACTAACCTAAATAATAACGGAAAAATATATTAAATGGGTGGATTTTATTAAGGATTTTAATGAAATTTTTAGATATATTTTTGTGAGTTTATGGCTATTTTCTATCTTTAAAAATATTATTTTTAAGTATTTTTAATTGATTTTTAAATTAAATTAAGTAAATAAAAATATAAAAAAAATTGTTTATTTAGCGTTGACCGTTGACCGTTGACCGGTTCGGTCAGCGTATTAGTTTGCGCCGGGTGAGGCTCGAACCCGAGACCTCCCGTTCGCGTGCACGCAGCTCTACCAACTGAGCTACGTGTCTAACCCGAAATAATCTTGTTTTTATTTATATTTATACACTTATTCAGTTTAACCGAAATTCTCTTTAATTTCAAAAACATTTTAATTCAACGGACCGGTGCAAGTGACGGGTTTCGAATGCGCGACGTATGATTCATGTTGCACACAGTCCACCGCTGGACTGTGTGTCTAACCTGGTTATTATCTCGGTTTCTATTATACTTAATAACTAACTGAGTTATCCCGGTTTAGTTTTTAAACAAAAAGGCTTTTTATTATATAAGGAGTGCGTATAGTAGGAATCGAACTCGGGACGTGCGTGTGTATTTGCACACAGTCCACCGCTGGACTGTGTGTCTAACCCGTTTAAAATACCAATTTTAATTAGTCTTAAGTTATGTTGCGTCTTCATCTTCTTCGTTGATTTTACACAGACAAACTTATTCCGACTGTTATGACCGATTCATGACATATACGCTTTTCAGACATTACAAGTAATTTAAAAGTAAAGAATGGAGAGAGTTTTGGGAAAAAGATGTACCGATTGATGTTGTTCACGGAATTCCGACAGAGGTTCGTCGGTTCTGAAGGTGAACTCCGGCTGTTGAAACCAATTAACAGCTTTGTTCGATTATTTGAGAAGTTGAGTCACTTAAACAAGGTTTAACAGATGTTTGGGAGATCATACCCGTTCACGGTGTGTTTCCGGCAGTTTCAGGAGTTTTCCGGCGAAGGTAAGATTTTCGACAAACGTTGACTAGGATCTATTCTGATGGTGGAGTTGTGTTAGTGAGTGATTAATCACATGATTGAAACAGAAAGAGTCGGAGGAAATACCGTGTGGATGTGAGTCCCGGTTTTCCGGCGACTTGCAGAATTTTTTCCGGCGGTCTGATTTAAGCTTCTTCGGTGGACTGTAAGGTTGCGGAAATGCAATTGGGAGTCTTGCAGAGTGTTTTGAGTTGCAGGAAGGGTCTAGGATTGAAGTAATCTGAGAATTGAAAACTTTCGGTTATTAAACCGATCCACTTCCGAATTCAAGTTACACTCATGGCAGCATTGATTGGAATCGTCCGTTTATCGGTTATACTCGCTGAATCGCGAGTATCCAGATCGACTTTGGGTGATTGATAACCGGTTTCAGTTACAATGTGTAAAATCGATTGATTTACCTTAGTCCATAAAATCTATTTGTTTCCTAAAGATGACAGAAAACAAACAAGTGGCGGAGTGGTGATGTGTGTGTGCGTTAAGTCTTTGATGTTGTAACCGGCTGACCCGGGTTCGAGTCCCGGCAGCTTCATAATTTTTTTATTTATTTTGTTTTAACTTTTTATCAAATATAATTTTTATAGTTTAGTTTTTTATTAATTATGTATCGTTTTAACTCAAAATAATCATAAATATTTAATGTAACTTTTATAACTTGATACTTGATTACAAAACGGAGCGGGTTTTGAAAACCCGATTTTTACAAATGTTACACTTGCGAGCGAATAGCGTAACACCTTAAATGTTTGATCGATTGATCACATTCAACTGCGCTAAAGCTGCACAATCATAAAATGGTAAAGTTAGTAGGCTAAGGAGTGACTTGAAGTATTGGATCCCATGTTTGCGCTTCACTGCCATGTAGTGTAATTCCTTCACGAACATCCAGCTGAGAATTCTTCCCTGAGGATAATCCTTCTCAAACTTCATATAGTCCACTTGAACTAGAGGAAGAGCCAGCTTTGGAGTCTTTGCCAGAAACTGCTTTCTCCATTCTTCAAAAGTGTTGGTTGGAACATCAGATGTATCACGACTCTTCAACTTTGCGTCGATCTCATCCATGTTATTCTGAAGCCATTCATCATTAAAAGGATTGAAATCCGTTCCGTCTTCTCAAACATACTTCAATTTCTCGGCTTCTCCTTCAAACACGATCTCCTCGAGATCATCAACATTCGTCACATCCGGTTCACTTGGTATTTCATCGATAGTAGCATCATCTACTACTTTCATCTCCTACAGAGCCAAAATCTGTTCACTTGAGAGCTCAGACACAAACTCTCCTTCCTCTAATTCTTTACCAGTTACAGGATGATAAACCTGTAATCCCACATCTTTGCTTGGTGCCGCCACAAATTCAGCACCTGTTGACGAACCTTCACCCACATTCACAGAAACACTTTCAACCAACGCTGCTGAAGACCAATGTCTTCAACACTCTCCAAAACATCAAACCTTTCCGGTTCCTTCTGAGTACCACCTGAGGCAACTGGATCGGCCACGAACTGCTGTGCACTAGACCCTACCACTGGAGTTGCAGCAGAACCCTCTAGTTGCGCGGATGAAGCTGGAGCATCAGGATTACCAGGGTCTTCACTGTCGTGATCACGTTCACGCTGCATCTCCTGTGCCTTGCGTCTTTCATTCCACAAAATATTCACCCGCTTTCTACTCATCTCAAAACCATCTTTAATACTATTAAATCCTTCAGCTAGTGTTGTATTCCTAGAATGATACCATTCTCTCATGTCATCATGTTTAGCAGCTAGTGTTTCGGCAGATAGTTGTACAGCCACACTACGTTCTTTCAGCCTGTTCATCTCAATCCCATGAGCGTTATCAGTCACTCGCATCTGTTGTAACTGAGCTGCCCTTTTAGCATTCGCAACTCTCAAACGTTCGTTCTCCTCTCTTAACTGTGTAATCTTGGCAGCTTGTTTTCCAAAAGTTTCCTTCAAAGGATTTAATAACTGTACTCCGATTCGAAGACATAAACTCTGAGTGCCTGTTGATCTGAGTTGCTGCAGCTTGTAGCTGTGAGAACAGAAAATACACCTTCTCATCCTGTTCCATTTCAGAGAATAAAGGACTGCGTCGTTCGTTACTTCGCTAGTGAGTTTCAGACCGGGATTGCTGAGCTGAAGAAGTAGTGTGTTGTGGTTGAACTGGAGTAGCTGAAATTGAAGGTGTCTCAGTTGCTGTGGTAGTTGTAGGTTGTGGTTCAAAGGTTGTAGTGGGGGGATGTCATTAAAGCTTCAGTCTCCTCCGATGTGAAGGCATACTCAAATGGTTCCGGTATGGTTTCTAGTTGTGTGGTTGCATGCTGTGCTGATGAGATTCCCATTGACTTCTTGCTCTTTTTCTTTCTATGAACCGCAACTTTGTTTTTGCGTGCTCGTTCATTCTCAGTATCAGATGGAACATATGTTGGAATTCGTCTAATTTGCCTAAACCCACGCTCATCAACATAGCGTTCATACCTTGGTTCAAGCGGATCGTCATCAGAATCTGATTCTTCATCTTGTTGTTTACCCTTGTCACCACCTGCAGAACCTGCACCACTCGCACCACCATCACCACCTTTATCATCACTTTCATCATCACCTTGATCCTTTCGCTTCGATGACCAAACTTATCTGTCAAACCCCGACCCGCAGCGGAAAGAGGTGATCGGGGCATGATTGGGTTTTCATCAAAGCTCATGACATTTATTATAATGTTTCATATTTATTATTACAATTTAATGGAGATCATACAATCATATCATACAAGTTCAACATGTTCTATACATCTTTCTAGGCTTCATTATTTTTCTTCTAAGGCACTTTCCTATGTGTTCCTTGCTTCATCCTGTCCACCTGTATCATGTGTAAAAATGGTTTTTGGATCAACAAAAAGTTGGCGAGTGAATCCTATTAAAACATTTAAACGTGTTTATTGAATTGATTATAAAATAAAGTGCATAACCACATATGAGTAAATGTAGATGTAAATTTATTCACAAAACACTTAATATTAAATATTGCACACACATACAACAATAGATTGTTTTGAGGCACGCGTTGTTCAACTCGTCTCCCACGAGGAACTGATGGGCCTAATGAATGAGTTTTGAGGCGCGCGTTGTTCTACGAACTGATGGGCCTAATGAATGAGTTTTAAGGCACGCGTTGTTCAACTCGTCTCCCACGAGGAACTGATGGGCCTAACAAATAATTTGCATACAACTTGACAATATGTAATACATCACAACAACAATTATTTACATCCTAAGTTTAGATCATAATATGGTATAGCACGAGTTTGAATAAGCGAATTAGTTTAAGCGACACATGATACACCCCAAAACATGAATAAAAAGGGGAATTTGTAAGAATTCACTCACAGTGGGTGCGTTTCTTGGATTGATGATGAATGCGCATTCGGATTTAATCGACAAGGGAACTAACCTAAATAATAACATAATAGTTCGATAAATAAATAAACTCTTATTTGAGATTAGTATTTTTAATTAGTGTTCTTAATGGGATTGTTCGGTTTATTTTTGTGAGTTCAAGGAAATTTTCTAACTTTAAAAATGTTATTTTTAAGTATTTTTAATAGATTTTTAAATAAAATAAATAAAAAAAATATAAAAAATGTTGACTTTTTGGGTAGACCGTTGACTTTGACTGTTGACCGGTTCGGTCTTGTGTAAGTATGCGCTGGGTGAGACTTGAACCCGTGACCTCTCGTACGCGTGCACGCAGCTCTACCAACTGAGCTACGTGTCTAACCCGAAATATTTCTGTTTTTAATTATATTTATACACTATTTAATTTAATCAGAATTCATTTATTTTAAAAAGATTTTAATTATATCGAACCGGTGCCGTCAACAGGTCTCGAACCCGGGACCTGTGGTTTAGTGTTGCACACAGTCCACCGCTGGACTGTGTGTCTAACCTGGTTAATATACTGATTTTTATTATACTTAACATCTTACAGTGAGTTAACCCGGTTCGGTTTTTAAAAAAAACATTTTTATTTCCGAGGATAGGGTCGTGATAGGGATCGAACTCGAGACGTTTGCTGTGTGTTTGCACACAGTCCACCGCTGGACTGTGTGTCTAACCCGGTTTATTATCTTGTTTTAATTTCACTTATACATTAGTTCGAATTCATCTTCTTCGTTCAAAACACAGACAACGATTATTCAACTGTTTCTTGTTAAATTCAATTAACGAACTTTATAAGCGATTGTAATGCAATGAAATAGAGAGAGTTTTGGAAATGAATGTACCGAACAGATGTCTTTCTCAGAACTCCGGCAAGGATCGTCGGCTCTATTTTGTGAACTCCGTCTGTTCGGATCGATTAACAGTTTTGATTGATTAGATGTGAAATTGAGTTACTAAACAATGATTAACAGAAGGTTTAGGTGATTATACCGATTCACAGTGTGACTCTGGAAATTCCAGAAGTTTTCCGGTGAAAGCAGAATTTTTGGCAACGTCGTCTGGGATTGATTCTGGGTGATGGATTGATGTTAGTAATAGTCTAACAATGGATTGAAACAGAAAGAGTCGAGGTATTTACCGTGTTGATGTGAGTCTCGGTTTTCCGGCGAAAGTCCGGTGATGGCAGAATATTTCCGGTGAGTGGAATTGATTCGAGAAATGGTGCGATTTTGAGCGAAATGATTTCCAGAGACGTGGGTGTGTATTTATAGGAAAGAATTTTGATGAATTTGGTCCGATTTCTGTCTTGATTCGTTGGTCAGCTTTTCTCCGGCGGTTATGACTGATGTCGCGGTTTTAGACATCGGTTATAACCGACGTTGAGATTAATACATCCGTTAAGTCAATAGAAACCGTCAATGATTGGCGAAGTCGTCGGGATTTCCGGCGACTGCGAAATAGGCGCGCTGATTCACTGGGTTTGAATTCGAGTTTTATTATAAATGTTATTTGTTTCATTATATAACACAAATGGGTCAAGTGGCGGAGTGGTTAAGTGGGTGTGAGTTAGGTCTTGAGATTTCATCCGGCTGACCCGGGTTCGAAACCCGGCATCAGCAATTTATTTTTATTTCATTATTTATTATAAATTTTCAATTATAGATTTTAAATTCTAATATATTTATTAATTATGTATTGTATAAAATTAATTTGAGCATTAAATACGCAACGAAATTTTTAACTGGATGTTCGGTTAATAAACGAAGCGAGTTTGGTTAACCCGGTTTTTTACGGATGTTACAGTATCCCCTACTTTTAGAAATTTCGTCCCGAAATTTAAGTAGTGGCATGTTTGATTCAAAAGGATGGTGTTTTAATTTGACAATTACATACCTAGAAGGGAGTAAGAGTTTAAATTTTGTTTGAGGCGGTAACGTTCCTTGTAAGGGTTGAATACCCTGCTACAGGAATCGCTTTTTGTTGCCTACGATAAACAATATTGATAAACAGAGTTGATTGACTAAGTATGATTTTATGCACAAGAGTTTTGATACGTTTGGAAAGATAAGGTTATATCCTAAAACAAAACTTCTACTACTAAAACCTACATGGAACTTTTCATAACCGCCTGACAATGCCTCTGATCCTTTGGCAAGAATACTTATATATAGGAAGTACCAGCGGCGTATCCACCATATTCTTGTCAAATTTTCATTGGCTTTATCAGCAAGTTATGATTAGTTCTATGTGACTCTAAAACATAAACAAACACAACAACCAAAGCCTGAGTCCTAATTCTGATAGTATACATGTTTGAATGGTGACAGTACCTCTCTCGTTTGTTATGACGGAGAGGTTAGTCTATGTAGAAATGGAACACAATCCAATTTCTTTAAATGATGAGATGATATGAATGCTAAATCAGTGAGTATAAAACAAACTTCAACCAAGACATTACTAAATCCTACATGGAACTTCTCATAACCGCCTGACAATGCCTCTGATCCTTTGACAAGAATACTTATATATAGGAAGTACCAGCGGTGTATCCACCATATTCTTGTCAAGTTTTCATTGGTTTTATCAGTAAGTTATGATTAGTCCTATGTGACTCTAAAACATAAACAAACACAACAACCAAAGCTTGAGTCTTAATTTTGATAGTATACATGTTTGAATGATGACAGTACCTCTCTCGTTTGTTATGATGGAGAGGTTAGTCTATGTAGAAGTGAGACACAACCCAACTTCTTTAAATGATGAGACTGAGATACGTCGTGAGGTATGATGATATGAATGTTAAATCAATGAGTATAAAACAAACTGAAATAGTAATTCACATTAAAATTCTTCTGTGGAGGTGAGCTTTCCTTGTAACGTTTTGCTGCCACACCTCTAAATATCTTCAATGAATGCTCCATCATAACATCAAATTTTAGAACATCGTTGTCGTTCTTTGGTAGATTCGGATGTTGTACATTCATGATCATCTGAAGAAAACGAGGATACATCCAAAACTTGCTTCCACCAACTCCAGTTCTTTACAGGTTTTCCTTCATGTTTGCAAGAATATACTTTGAAACACTAAACAGTTTGTTCAATGTCAAAGCTACCATCATCCCAACTAAGTCGTTATTCGACACGTCATAACCACTTCGTCTGTTGCTTAAACACTGAACTAAAACATGCAGAAAGAACTTGTATCGAAACAGCAACCATGCTTTGTTTAGTTGTCCTCCAAGAATATCTCCGACACATCTCATTTGAAGTAGACATCCACGTTGACACTTCAATGGAACTGAATATGGAGCTTCAAGATCATTGCCAAGTTGTAATACTGAGTTTATCACTTCAACGGAAACATCAACGTCTAAGCCATTTACTCTTCCGCGGATAAGTTCCTTTCCATCCACTTCAACAACATTAACCGAATCCCAAAATTCCTTGATCAGAGTCTTGTATACTGTAGTTTGATGCGTGATTGCATAATGCATCCTTGAGTCGCACAGAAACTTCATTATACCGTTGTACTCAACAAGTTTATCTTCTGTATCTAAGTAGGCAACCATGTTGTGTCTCAGCTCTGACATAATTTCCACTTCTAGCATGTCTGTTTTCTTTGTTGCGGGCTTTCGTTTCTATTCTTTTGGTGCTATCCTATACACAAAATGCAAACATATAAGAAAAAAAATACACTAGGGAGCATACTCAAAAATGTTCACTGTGAACATTCTGTAAGTATGCACCCCCTTCATGAAGAACAATTGACTCGCACGAAGAACCACAAGAGTAGGGTCTTCGTTAACACAGGTTCTTCGCCTGTTGGAAATCAACGAAGTATAGTTCTTCATCAAAGCAGGTTCTTCGCAGATTGGAAAACAACGAAGAATAGGTTCTTCATCTTGCTTAGGTTCTTCGCCCAAGTATTGTTGTTCGTGTCAAACAGTGACAAACAGCCATATGGTAAAATATATCTGACACTTTGAATCAAAATACCCAGTTTGTTTTGTTTTTATTTCAATATCCATGTAACTTCAATTTTGGTTGTGTCTCAAACTTCAAACAAAAACATAAATAAACACATTAGCCTTTAAACATGTATTTTTCATTCATTTGTAACCTATTTGTATTATTTTCAAGAACAACACCACTATTATTTAACACATGGTTAGTCAAAATAACTAGCACAAACAGTAGTGAACTAGGTTTTCTTTGTTCCAAGGTGATAATCAATCCAAGATTCATCAGTTGGTTAATATTCAATCGGTTCATCTTCAAGATATACCAACATTGTCGAACATACCTTAAAGATATTACAAACAAATCAACTAAATGGATTGAAAGGTTGGACAGATGAGGTTTTTTCTTAGTGAAGAAGAAGATGAACAGTGAGAGGATAAAGTGAAAAAGTGAAGGTGGAGCTGCAACATCTGAAGAACTACTTCACATTTTATACAACTTGCCTCGCACGAATAACTTCAAGTCGCACTAAGAACCACAAGTCGCACGAAGAACTAAAGATGTCATGAAACTGATTCGCACGAACAACCACTGATTCGCACGAAGAACTTTAAGTCGTATGAAGATCTTGGTTAGTCCATTCTTCGTTGAATCCTGGTTCTTCATGACAAAATATTTGTTCTTTGTGGACCTTAGGTTTATTCGTTGACCTGTCTAGTTCTTTGCACATATCCATAGTGATCACAAGTTAGAAAATTTTCAGATTGAACAGATTTTGCTCTTTGTTATGAGTTTACCCAGTTACAAAAAAGATACTTTATGAAGTTATGATAGCAAAACAAATTGATTTTTCGGGCGTATTTTGGTAGAAAACATTCGAGCTTCAACTTTGGCTAATTAAAAATAATTTAAAAAGAGTAAACTAAAACAAATACTAACATATAAGAACAAACTGTACATTAACTAGCATTCTTTTTCTGAGTTTCAAGGTAAGAGAATCATAACAGTTTTCAATCTTGCCAAAAACGATTTTGTTAAAATTTAAAATTAAATAAATATTCTACTACAATTATCGGTATTGTTATCCACATAAGCTCAGCTTATTAGATGTAGTGACGATTAGGAGATATGATTAATGTATGAATTATACTTACTAGCAGATGTTCATCCACTTCACGATACATTTCCGTATCAAGACATGCACGAGAGAAAATCTTACCGGTGAGTATACTACTTATCATCCGTTTTGACGTATAGATTGTGAGATACTCACTTATTTTTCATGAAAACAAGCCCTATGTGATTAAATCACTTATTGATGAGGAACTTTATTTTCAGATGCATGCAGGGCACAGGAGTAAGTCCGTTAACATGTTAGTACCAACGTACCGACAAAGAGACAAACTTAACTCCCGCATAAAACTGTGATATATTATAACTTATTGATTGGGTGGATGTGATATGTTCATCACTTATTGATGGTCGTAAGCAATGTTTACACGTAGGTATGGTATCATGGAAGTTCTAGACTTGCGTCACCGTTATTTTTCGATAAAGATTCAACCATTATACACAGATGATAACCAAGCATAAAGACCGCATATCTCAGAACCTCGGCATACTATCAACCGAAATTTCGGTACCAAGACCATATGCAGCTTTCAGTCCGTTATGTTTATATCAACCTGCACATTTTAATCTGGTTGTGAGCTACCCATACATCATTATTAGAGCTACTTATCATTTTTCGTTTTATGTTTTTGACCGTATTTGACAGACCACAAGTGTATATCTTTCCAAGAAACTTATTTTTTTTATCTTTTTTGGGTTTTCTATTGTTTTTGTATTTTTCTGAATTTCTCCCCCTTAAATGTAGAAAGTAAATAAATAAAAGACATATTTTTGTATTTTTCTCATATTTTTGTATTTTCTTGAAATTTTCTCCCTATAAAATGCAAAAAGAAAAAAAATGGAAAATCTTTTTGTGTTTTTAGTTTTGAAGAAAATATTTACAAAAACGATTAGCCGATGATAATTTACTCGAGTTTCACCTTAATTCCATTGACCAAAAGAAGATAAATCAAAACGTGATTTATCAAAAGCTTTTGTAAACACGTGGGCACGTTGGTGATAGGTATGGATTTTAACAACACCGATAGTTTCTTTTCAAAACAATCTCGTATTAAATGATACATAATCTCAATATGTTTGGTCTTTGAGTGCTGGACAGGATTATGAGTGTTCTGTAAAGCATCTTCATTATCAACATAAATAGGCGTAGTTAGAAAGTCAAAACCTTAGTCACGCATCTGCTGTTGGATCCATGGGAGCAGCAATTGGAAGCCGAAATATATTTAGCCTCACAAGATGAAGTAGCTACACAAGTATGCTTTTTTGCACTACCACGTGACTAGGCGATTTCCCAAGAACTGACCTCCTGCTGATGTTGACTTTGCATCAATCTTGCAGCCACCATGATCAGAATCACTAAATGTTGTCAAATCAAACCTATCATCCTTAGGGTACCAGAGACCAATGTTTGGGCGACCCTTCAAATAACAAAAGATTCTTTTTACATCCATCAAATGAGAAACTTTTGGACTTGACTGGTAGTGAGCTAGAAGACACGTTGGATACATCATATCGAGTCTTGAAGCAGTAAGATACATAAGAGAACCGATCATAGCACGAAAAAGCGATGGTTCCACATGTTCACCCATTCTATTAGGAGTAATCCCATGATTTTAAGCTAATGTAGTTCCTGACGGCTTCGAGTCTTCCATTTGAAATCGTTTGAGAATATTCCCAACATACTTGGATTGATGAATGAAAATCCCTTCCTTAGATTGGTGAACCTACAAACCTAAAAAGAAAGTCATTTCTCCCATGGCGCTCATCTCGAACTTCTCTTGCATCACCCGTTCTTTGCACATTTCGTCATTTGTAGACCAAAAAAAATATCATCAACATACACTTGTACCAACAATAGATCCTCATTCTTTTCTTTGATGAAGAGAGTATAGTCGATCAACCCACGTCGAAAACCATTCTTGAGCAGATAGGAAGACGTTTCATACCAAGCCCGTGGAGCTTGATGAAGACCATATAACGCCTTACTGAGAAGCCACACCTTGTCAGGATGGATTGAATCTTCAAAACCAGGCTGTTGTTCAACATATACTTCTTCTTCGACCACACCATGAAGAAATGCACTTTTCACATCCATTTGATAAACAGTAAACTTCTTGTAGGACGCATAAGCCAAGAAAATTCTTATTGCCTCAATACGTGCTACTGGTGCATAAACTTCATTATAATCAATACCTTCTATCTGATTAAATCCCTGGACAACAAATCTTGCTTTGTTTCCAGAACAACTCCTTAGTCATCCTTCTTGCACTTGTAAACCCATCTAGTACCAATCTTCTTGTATTTGTCGGGTCTGTCAATCAATTTCCACACGCCCAATATATGAAACTGATGAAGTTCCTCTTGCATTGCTTCAACCCATGAGCCTTCTTTCATTGCCCCCTTCCAAGATTTCGGTTCAACTTGGCAAACATAGCAGGCAAAAGACCAATCATTCTGTTCCCTGGATTCTCTGATTGCCATATACAAACTAGCATTCTGGTTGTTCCTTAGCTGATTACGTGTCTGCACTCCACTCTGGACATCTCCTATAGTATTCTGCTGAGGATGGGTATCATGGATTCGAGTTTCAGGAACATCGGGAACTCGAGTATTTATACCCAAATTGTTGATGTTCAGATTAGCAACTAAATCGATGGCTGGAATCGACGAAGAAGTAGATGCATAACCCTCAACCGTCCCACGATTTTGCACATTTGAAATCAGTTTAGAAATACCAGGAACAGGAGTAGAAGTAGCTTCATTTGCATCATGGAACTCATCATCTTCTGACGAAACATTATAATCAGCAGCATCTTCAAATTCCTCATTTTCAACAACATTATTAATCGAAGTAGACACTTGTGGATTAACAATAATTGGTCGCACTAAAGACGAATCAACCGAAGTATCACTGTCAAGTAACATTTGAGCCGTTGCAGACGCATCATCAAAAGTTGGCAGATTGAAGGAGTCAAACAGTCCATCATAGTCAAACATCCAAGGAGCACATGGAGCTCTTACTGATTCAGTGTACCTTTGAACCTTAACTTCACCCCATTCCTCCCAATCTTTTCGTGGTCAAATTCCACACTCTGAAATTTGTAGTAGCATATCCTAGAAAGAAACCTTCGACAACGTATGGACCGAATTTACCATGTGGATCAATCATAGTGCATGGAGCTCTAAAAGGTTCTAAGTAAGACACATCCGGTTTTCTTTTATGCAACAATTCAAAACATGTTTCCCATGCCTTTTCACCGTAAGAACTCTACTCATTGTATAGCACGCTGTAGCCACAGCCCCCCCCCCCCAAAAAAAAAAACTAAATAGGAAGTTCTGACTCTACTAACATAGTTCGTGCAGTCTTGATAAGTGTTCTATTTTTCCTTTCAGCGACACCATTTTGTTGTGGAGTATAACGAGAAAT
This sequence comes from Scalesia atractyloides, assembly GCA_947069175.1. Taxonomy (NCBI): domain Eukaryota; kingdom Viridiplantae; phylum Streptophyta; class Magnoliopsida; order Asterales; family Asteraceae; genus Scalesia; species Scalesia atractyloides. Next base: position 8,149,286 of record CAMTDV010000001.1, read on the forward strand.
GTATTCATGTAGAATGCCCTTAGAAGAATAGTATTCATCCATAACATGATTCTTGAATTCAGTGCCATTGTCGCTTCGTATTCTCCTTATCTTCAAATTGTATAAGTTTTCAAGTATCATGAGGAGATTCTTGAGGATTTCAGGAACTTCACTCTTGTGAACATTTACCCATGAAAATCTTGAATACTTATCAGTAACAACTAAACAATATGCATCACCAAAGGTAGTCTTGTGTTTCATAGGTCCAACAAGGTCCATATGAAGACGTTCCAATGGCATATTGGCGGTGTTAATTTTCTTCACAGGATGAGACTTCTTTGCTTGCTTTCCCTTTAGGAAAGATACAAAGACGTCTTGTAGAGGAAAATTCTTGACTGGTACACCATTCACAAGATTGTTTTTCACCAAATGATTCATTTTCCTCAAGTGAATGTGTCCCATTCGTCTATGCCAAGAGATTGACTCCTTTTCAGTGGCTTTTGAGACAAAACATGTAACTTGCGTAGACATAGTAATAGCTTGGCTCATGTCAAGAATATACAAATCATTTATTCTTGGAGCCGACAATAGAATCCATTCTTTGGGAATCTTGAAACCAGGTTTTAGCAGATAACGACCGGCATCATCAAAATGAACCGTGAACTTCTTGTCGCGGATTTGAAAAACACTCAGTAGATTGTGATCAATTTTACGAACATTATTGATCTTGTCGAAACTAACAAAACCATCGGAAATCTTTCCTTCTCCAATGATGTAACCTTTATCTCCAGCGAAAGCAACATAGCCTCCCCTAATGCTTTTCACATCATAAATGAGCCTTAAGTCGCCTGTCATGTGCCGGGATGCTCCACTGTCAACAATCCAATGGCTATTCACAGTTCCTCCTTGAACACCCTGCACATTGCATTACCCGATTAGTTTGAGATGGGGACCCAAGCCTTAGTGGTCTTGGGTCGACACTTATCATCAAGAAATGTGATTTCTATTTCTTGATGATTTGGAATTTTTGTGCCTCCCCCTGAAACAGTACCGATTTTAGGTTTCAAAATTTGTTGACGTTTACCAGATTGATTATTATTTACAAATTTAGACACTTCTTGTTTTAACGAACTTGATGAACTTGGTTTCTTCTATACAACATCCGGTTTTAATGCCTTTTCAGTTACTTTGACTTGTTTACGTCTTTGTTTTTCTTCTTGTTTCTTAAAAATACATTTGTCTTGTTTAGGTGACACAGATCGACGTTGGCAATTCATTTTAGGAGGGACATTTTCAACAAACTTGGGTTTTGCCGAGTTTGTATAATTTTTTATTATGTTTCCAAACTCCCCACCTTTAAAACATGATCTCCATTCAACAAATTTAGGAGATGCTGTTTGATGACTCGATGTTGAACTTTTAGGCCTAGAGGTACTTGGTCCATCATCACACCAATTTATGTGTTGAGTGTAATTGTTTTGACTATCACGTTTTAAAATCTTTACTTGATACACAAAATCTATATTTGACATATTTTTAAAAGTCTCGATTTTATTAGTCCCATTTGAGGCTACAAAGTTAACACTCTTTCCCATTTTCTTGTTGCGAGCTCCTTTAGCTTCAACCTTTGGTTGTGACACCTTAGGTTTTTCAGCTTGCTTTTCTTGTTGTCTACTTTTAGAAGCAATTAGTGGTTGGGGTTTGATTGAACTTTTCTTTCCCAAAAATTTGTTTGTTGAATTTTCGAAAACTTGATCAATTGAAGTTGGATTAACATTTTTGATCGGAAAATCCTTATTTGAGTAAATTTTCTCATCACCAATCAAAGTATACAAACATTATCCCTCTTAAACATAGAGACAAGCGTCTTGACAAATTTAACAGAATCAATCTCTTGTTCTGTTACAGATTGCACAACGGGAGTAGTAGGATCACATAATATACGATTCTCAATTGGAATTTCTACCTTTTTCAAGAGATCGTGGTCTCGTCTCACTCATCGTCTGACGAATCATCCTCCTCTACTATTGGTGGACTTTGATCAACAACAGCTGATAAGTTCTCTGTCTTTCTGGATTCCTCTAAGGAAGTGTCCAGTTTAAACCCTAACCCTGCTGCAAACTCTTCGGGATTAAGAGGTACAGATGGTTCAAAACGTGGCATTTCCTCCTCGTCAAGCAATTTGGTATAATTGTGTTTCAAGGGTGGTGGACACGATTTATACCCAATGCATTTCACATCTCCTTTAAGTTTTTGAACATCAATGATGTGATCAAGCAGATATCGGGAGTTAGAATAACTCTGCAATTTTAGCTTAATTGCATCATGCTCACATTTGGCAATGGCTAACTCCTTTTTCGTTTCTTCAAGGATATTAATGTAGTTATTAATACCAGTTTGCTTGTTCAAAACTGTCTTTGTTAACTTAGACACACTTTTCTTAAGAGTCTTAATTACAGATTTGAATTCTTTTTCATTTCGAGTTAAAATCATATTTGCATCTTTGCATTTTGACAATTCAACTACTAAGCTTTTATTGTGACTATTAATTGTTTCAAATTTAGTTTTTAAGTCAGCACAATCATTGCATATCCTAGGAGAGTCGGATTTTACCTGACTTGTTGAAGCTACAACATTAGCCATAAGAGAAGTATGATGAGAAAAAGATCCATCGTTGGCAAAGAATTTCTCCAATTCCTTCGATGCAACTTCTGCTTTCTTTATCAACCCAGACTTTTGACTTTTGACTTTTCAGCTTCTCTGCTTCTTTCAGCAACTCATCGACCTGAGTATCAATCTTTTCCCTGACATCTGAATCTGATCCATTACCACCACATCAGTACTCACATTATACCCAGAACTATGATCATCAGAAGAAGAGTCAATACTGTGAACATGTTTGATATGATTGATTATCTTAGCATAACAATCAGTTCCTCCTTGATTCTCATTTCCCAATTGAACTGACCAATCACATCCTTCATCTTCTTGAACTACTAATGCTCTGCTTGTGTTGTTTGAAGGCCCAGACTGGTTGGAGTTGTTTGGGTTGTTAGCAGCTACTATACCCCGTTCATTGTTAACTTGAGTTGTGTTGGATGAGTTTGGTTGATTTCGGACAGGGTTGTGATTTCCTTGCTTGCTAGGTCGAGTATATTCATGTTTCTCACCACAATTAAAGCAAGTAACAACATCTTTATCAAAGCCATACTTTGTGTCTTTCTTGTTTTCCAAACTTGTTCTTCCAGTTCTACTCATGTAGTCTTTCGTTCTTCTAACCGCACTTGCAAATGCCCATTTAATATACATCAACTCCATTTTCTCCCTGTCTATTTGCTGATAGTCCTCATTAGTCAAATGAATGTTTCCAATTTGAGTGGTGACTAGTCCACAATACGCACTAACCATAGTGTTCAGAAGTTCCATGTGTTCCCGAGCAACTTCTACACTGAACTTGGAAATATGTGAAGTATCAAGTCTGAGATTTAAAGGTTGAAAGTTGTTAACATAGTAAGCTTGTTGAGAAGCTTGTTGCGGAATCTAAGGTGTAACAACTTGTGCTTGAGGAAGAAAGGCTTTTGGATCAAATGCTTGACCGTAGGTTTGAGCACTTAAACCAGCAGATTGATCTGTATGAATTGGCTGTGTTAGAAAAAGGGTGACACAAATGCTGTTTGGAGTTTCGGTTGCTGAGTTGTATTAACTCCTGTGTTAATAGCTCCAAAATACATTTCCGGATTTTGTGGAACAGGAACTCTTTTCGCATTTCGTATTTCTTCTTCATTCTTGTTGTAAAGCTTCTGAACGAACTCATAAATGCTTATCACATCCAAAACACTTGTATGCTTTAGCAAGTCAATAAATTGAATCCACTTAGGTGGTAAGGCATCAGCAAAACGCATCACAATCTCTTGTGGAGATGCGTTCACCTTGTGTGAATACATTTCACTAAGCAGATGATAGAAACAAGTTGTCATGTTGCTTAGTGTATCATTCTCCATGAACAGAAAACCTTCAAACTCTTTCTTCAAATGATCATGTTGTTTCTTTCTTGTTGCAGCATTTCCTACCCCTCTTGCTTCCAAAGTATCCCCAAATTCTTGGTGGTGGTACAATACACGAATTAATGATTTAAATATCCTTATGAAGTGCTTGTGTAAGGATAGCAAATGCCTTCTTCTCTAAATCATAAGCCTTTTTTTATCATTTTCATCTAAGTTAGCTAAAGTGGTTGGATTTGATTCTGCTTCTTTGAGAGATTCCTTGTATGGTGTCGTAAAACATGTCCACAACTATGTATATTGAACAAGAACATATGAAAACAACTTTTCCATGAAGGATAATCGTTCATATGATTCAACTTTGGTGGACGGTTGTTACTTCCGGTTTCACTCTCGCTAATGAGAAGAGTCTGAATGCTTTGATTTTGATTTGTCGCGCACGCCCATTGATTAGCGATAATCATGGTCGTTTGCTGAGGCGTTAACGATTTAACCCATGAGGTTGCGGAGCTAGATTGTGGTGAATCTTGGCTTGTACTTGAACTACATCCCCAATCCCAAGGATTTGTACCCATTTTGCTTGTTTGTTAATGAATAGCAGCTTAAAAATTTTAAATTTCAAAGATTACCTTGAAAAAAAAGTCTTCTGTTAAAATTCACAATTTTAAGAACCACGAAACATCAGTTCTCATAAAAACAGGTCACGAAAAACAACTACCACGAACAACCTAAGAAGTCACAAAAAAATCTAGGGTTTTTCGTGGGGTTGGTTATTCGCAGGGAGGTCTTTCACAGGGGATATCCTTCGCATAAGGGTTTTTAGCAGGGTGTATTTCACAGGGGATATCCTTCACAGCCAATTGTTCATGAATTGGTTGGTGAGAAGTTTCCTTTTGTATGAGAATCTTGTTTCTGAATTTTTAGAAAGTTGGTAGCTGGTTAGACAGGTTTTGTTAAGAAACAAACATTCCAAACACCTTTTCAGTCAAATCTTAAGATTCAATCAATAATCAAGGAATATTCCCGTGAGTTTTCCGACAAATGTTTCACTGGAAGATATGTCGAACTAAACTTTGATATAAAAGTTCAAGAAAAATCGTATCCTAACATGTCTCCATGTGTTTTATCGGGGTTTTTATAAAAGTTTTCTGAAAACAACAAGCTTTACGTAAGTTTTAAACCATTTTTCTTGTAAAAACTTAAGTTTCTTGTTTTAAGTTCAAGAACACTTCCAGGAAGCTTCACAACTTGCTCAAATACAACACTATGCTTGGTTTTAAGCAAGGAAGAGCCAATGCTCTGATACCACTTGTAGGTCCACTTGGAGGATCAATATAATGTCACACTCGCTCATAGGCGGAAGCGCGCGGTGTGATCTGATTGATTCCCATTGCATACAACATAAGTGAATATACTATATGAATAAAACTAACTCCATATGCTATTACTGGAATTGTTTCAAAACGCCACATAAATTAGGTATATTGTTTACAAACCATTAAATTGTCAAATTGTTAAATAACCAAAATGCAAGATTTTAAATTCTAAGGTTTTGACCCTTATATCACCGCAAGTAGGCAGGATATACTGGGTAAATCCTTCAAAAGATGGCAATGGAGACTTGGTACTTGTTTTCTTGATTTGAACTCCTTGCATAGTTCCACTAATTACCTGAAATACATGTTAAGTTGAAAATCAACAAAAGTTGGCGAGTTCATGTGTTTTAACTATATGAGTTGGATCCATAAAATGTAAGTAGTATTTTTGTATCATAAAAAGCCTGTATGTAAAGCGTCCATGAAATCGTGATCATTAATGTTTTGCAAGGACATTAATATGTGTGACGACACAGGAAGCATCCAAACCTAGACGATTCTGTCGATTAACCTCGACTGGGACAGCAAATGCACTTTTCCGTGTGGTTCCATGACCAAGAGTGGGCTCGCCAACACCCGCTAGATCTAACCTTTGTACCGTGGTCTTAAACAAGATTAGTGGTGTTACGCCCATCCTATTCGCACATGATCTAGTTATTTCATTACCTTGCTTATCATACCATAGACATGTATTTCACCCTCGATAGTTGTAAAACTGTAAAACATTTAGATGAAAAGGGGAACATGAACTCACTGGTTTGCATTCTGCTTTCTCTGATTAACTCAAATACTTTTCCTTGGTTTAGTATCACAACCTACAAACGCGTTAGGTTTTGTTAGACACCTCGGTCTTTATATCAATTCGTGTTCATGTTTCTTGTCTTAAGTATTTTTTAAGACTTGTTCAGTGTTTTGTTTTGTTTAGATATACATTCCGATGTATGATGCCAATAGATATACTTCACCAAGTATATATGTATTCTTGCAACGCATGTGTTACTAGCATGGGCCCAGCCCGCTAGACTCCGTGCCTCGCAGGAGTAAAATGTATGTTTCATGACTCCTCATAGACGGGTCCCATCCATTTGCCTCGACGATACCATCGTCGGATATATTCCATATATAATTCTTCTTAATTATATATAATTTCCAAGTTCGATGTGTTAGTTAAAGTATTATATTTTAACTTGTATTATTTGTATGCACCATTTTATATATCTTTTATGATTGCGATGGATTTGTTAAAAATAATCTATTTTTAACTTGTCTTAATATATATAAATATTTCATGTGCATAGGTTTTATGGTTCTCATGACCAAATGTTGAAGTTGTTAAGTATTATGCTTACGTATCTTCCCAAGTATAGATATACTTGTATTGGGAGTATTTGTATACTTAAAGTTGTATTTCCATGGTTGTGTATAATACTTGTATAATGGTATTTTCACTAAGTGTTAAGGCTATATGTTGACACGTATTTGTACGTATAGGAATATGTATTTTTCTTGTATTTGTTACACCCACTTTTATGTATACTTAAAATATATAATTTTAAGATATATCCAAATTAGGATATGTATTATTATGTTTGGTAAGTGTATGTATCCTAAAATAATATATATTTTTATGATTAGTTTTATAAAAATATATATTTTAGTTTCCACCAAAAACAATATATTTTTTGGAGGTTTACAAAATATATATTTTTATACACTTCGAAAATGATATGTTTTTAGTATCGACAAGATACGATATAATTTATATACTTGTAAAAATATATAGTTTGTCACTTGTTCGGTTTTGAAAATAATTCTTACCAAGCTTTGATATATTATATATTTTTAGTCCGTAATCCGTATAAAGTCCGAATGTCCAATACGTTCGTATTTGTATCCATGTATGGTTATGGATAGGTATATATGTATATATATATATAATGTAATTCTTTGTTTGCCACTTATAATGTATTTGTTGGTATGTTTTATTTTTCAAGTTCCTAACTATATATATATATATATATATATATATTTAATACAAACAATAAACACATAATTTGTGATTCTTACGATCACCAAATATATATTCTTCCAAAAATATATATTGTTATCCATTTTATCTTTAGAAAAACCATGACTTCTTGGACTTATGTTTTATACAAAAAAACATGGGGATTTTTAAGTTTATGTCCTTTAAACAAGTTTACTTGTAAGAACTTTACACACATATATTTTTCTAAGTGTTTAGATTTTATAAAAAATTCGTCATAGTCTCCCCTAGATTTAGGAGGTTTCCCATGTTTTAAAACATGTGTTTAAGCTTCAAAACTCATCAATCTATTCATCACAATTTCAACAAGTATTCCATATACATATATATGCATTTTTAGGTTACGATGAACTTGAAAGTTCACCCAAAACGTGTAGTCTTTTAGCTTTGTGTTTAAGATGTTCATACATCTTTAAAAATGAGTTTGGTTACTAAGATTTACTAACAACTTGTTTATATATACTTTTAGAAAACATCATAACTCACTTTAATCACATTTACGAGTTTATCCATTATGTTAAAACATGTTTATCAAGACCTTCATCATTTTACCCACTTGTTCATCTAATATTTCAAGAACATTATAAATCATCTTAGCCATTTTAAAAAGTCCATTTATCATACATAACAAGTTCATCATTATTTTGATCATGGATCTTGTAAGATCCATGTGTATACTTGTTAAAACTAAGCTTATAGCAAGTGTACATATGATGGACATGGTCTATAGCATAAAATAAACATCTACAACTTTATTACAACTTCATTATATGCTCATAATCTTTAGATCAAGTTGCTTGTTCATATTTTCATCTTTTAATGGCGATACTTTTATATGATGTAACTTATATATTAACAATGTACTAGTAACAAGACATCAAATGAAGGATTAGGAGGCTCACTACTAGCTCTTGTGGCAAAGGAAGTGGCAAGATTAACTAGTTGAAGAAGATGGTGCAAAGTTGGTGGATAAACGCTCCCTTGAGTGATCCTTGAACTTCCAAGACTTGAACCTTCCTTAGTTAGGCTTGAGACACCTTAGGATCACCTTAGATTACCTTGAAAAATGACTTAAAAATGGAGGTGGTGGTGGTGGTATTGTGGTCGTGAGCTTGAGGCAAGGAGAAGAAGAAGTGAAGTTTGAACTTGTGGTTTAGGATGTTGTGAAGATAAACTATGATCTTGTCCCCTTATCAACTTCTTTACCCATTAGCACCTAAGTAAGATTAGGGGGACAACATGTGGGCAAGGGGGCCCACATGTGACCGTCCACTTGAAGGGGGGGGGTTAGTTGGGTTTTAATCCTTAGTTAATTAGTTAGGATGTTAGGTGTTTAGTTAGGGGTTCTTATGTATTAAAGGTTATTAATGCATTTTGAGGTATAAAATGTCATACACTAGCTTAATATTTTTTTAAAAAAATGTTAACTAGTTTATATTTTATGTCTAGTTTGTGTTCGGCTGCTTAACGAGTGCTAGGTTCGTTAACGGGTCCTTAAACGGAGGTTTGAGTAACTTGTATGGATTTTGGGGATTTTCAAGCAAAACAATGTGTTTAATGATCTTAACTAGTTGTATGATGTTAAAACATTGTTAACTAGTTCATATGATGTTTCAGATTGTGCCCGGGTGTTTGTTTCGTTGCCGGTTCGTTAATATGTTAACTTTCAGACTTATGTGATATTATATGTTTTGGTTCCAAATAATGCTTCCCGTATCTTTAAGAAAGTGTATGATGTTTAACACTATTTCTGCATATTACGTAAGCTTGTATATGCGGAATTTTGCTGAATTTTTGCTGAATTGCTGTTTAGTGTAGGTTTCGGACAGTTTTCAGTGCATGTATAGTTTCCGGAAAGTGTTAGCATTAATCCTTGCTTTCCCACATGGGGTTTAATATAGTTTCTGCATATTACGTAAGCTTGTATATGCGGAATTTTGCTGAATTTTTGCTGAATTGCTGTTTAGTGTAGGTTTCGGACAGTTTTCAGTGCATGTATAGTTTCCGGAAAGTGTTAGCATTAATCCTTGCTTTCCCACATGGGGTTTAATATACTGTTTATGTTAGACTCTCATCTAAGTCCTAAACTGCTATTTAACTGCGTACTGACACTATCCCGCAGCTAGTCTAATAGGTGTTTCCGACGCACTATTTTAAACTGTTTTTGAATGGTAACCACTAAACAAATAATAGGCATCATGTAATGTATTCAGTGAGCTTTCTAGATTTATGTCATGAAATTCACGCTGTTTAGATGTCCAAAACACATAATTATATCATTTATTTTACTGTTTAAACGTACATAATTATCTCAAAAGTGACAGTTGTCACAGATAACCTACTTCCTTGTTATTTAACACATGGACGAGTGCGGATTCCATATAAGTATGCAAAGCAAAGCAAAATAACACAAACACAAAGTAACCAATGATTCACTATCTTGATGAACTGAAGAGAGCTAGTACAAACACATATACACAATGTTCATACAGACTCGAGGTATTTTCTCTGTGCTCTCTTACCAAAACTAAGAAGTGCATGTCTGATTATATAGGCCCAACACCCAGTAACCCTACGAAGAAGGTTACTGGCCCATGAAGAACTCACGAAGAAGGTGTTCTTCGTGGACTATCTCCCGAACAACCAAGTGTAACGAACAACCAAGTGTAACGAATAAATGGTCTTTGTGAATGGTCACTCCCACAAAGAAGGTGTTCTTCATGGGAAGGCTGCAATCAGACAACATATACAGCAAACAGCAAGAAGCAAAACAACAAAAATTTACAGTTTGCATGCAAGCAACTGTTTTACAACGCAAACAAACTAAACGTCATACTAAATCAAGATAGGAGGATATCTTGATTTGGTCGACACAACCAAAACCTATACAGACGCACTAAATAAAGACCGTACAATTACAAACGTAACTAAGAACAGACGACAGACACAAAAGTGTATATGTTCATGAGCCGTTTGAATGTGGACTTGACACAACATAAGATCTACAAAAGGGTTTATAAAAAGAGATATTTTCAAACTACCACTAAAACGCAAATTAATAAAACTATTTAGTGTTGAATGGAATATATCGATTTAGAACAATGTTTAATCATGTAATGTTATTAAAGACACAACACCACCAGTAAAATGCAAAAGCAAATAATACAATTTATTTGAAACAAAAATAAAGAAGAAAATTAACACATTCTAGTTAAATTATACATTAGAGGCAATTTAAAACTTATCAAAAAGACAAATTAAAGATAGAAAACGATATGTAAAACGTACATAAATGTATTTTGAACAAAATAACAATGGTTCCTTTAGAGGGAAGTTAAACGTACCAACAGAATCTATAAAAGCCACTAAAGTTCATGAATTGACGACCGATATCTACTATGTTGCTTGAAAAACAATTGAATTTACAATCGATTCGCTTTTATGGTTATACAATCGAAAGCACACTTTCAATTACAAATAGTTGAACGAAAGTATAGTAACAAAATCTCGTATAATGGTATAAATATAAAAATGTGTATAATGACAAAAAACACCTTGCCCCAAAGCTACATTTGGATGGCTAAGATAACTTCCTACACATCCTACCGATTTTATATTTCCTATTTGATTCTCACCCCAACTATTAATCATATAAACTGCCATCTGTTACATTCGACGGCTTATTTATATACATATCACATCATTTGTTATCTTTTCATATGGATATGTTAAAGCTAGGGTGAATATGATGCATTACATTTTATTTTTGCAGTTTAGTTGCATACTATGTGCAACATTTATATTTTTGGTTGCTACTCGAAGGGCAGTCTTGTGTACTCTTTACGTGTGAATATAATTGATAAAATGTTGGAATGTATATGAGTATCTGCTTGTATATGTATGTATATATGGTTTAAATACAAACACCACGGACCACTTGGCTGTTAGCACTATTAGAACAGTAGAACATTGATTATAAATATTAGTATGTTATACACGGGTAATTTCATATAGCCCTCTTAAATAATAGTTAATTTAACCAACAAAAAACTGATAATGTCAATTATACTCAGTTTTCATTTTTTGACATTAATACTTCTTATGTAACAATTTTTGTTTAAAATTTTAATAATATTTAATTTGCCCAACAAAATGAATCATAATATCAATTATACTCGATTGTCATAGTTTGACATTAATACTTCTTATGTAACAATTTAGGTTATGCAAGTTTGATGTGCCACGAGAAGTAGAAGTACAAGCTTATAATGGTTATATTACAAACTAGTTCTATATCTGTCCTATGAACGGATATATTAATGATATAATGACATAATTATTTTATTATTTGTATCTTAATCAAAAACTATATTTAGTTAAAGTAAACTGAACAAAATATAGCGTTGGAAAGAACTGTATACTCATTATGTTATTTTATGTAAGTTCATTTCACTTTTTTTGAAACGGTAAATTTAGATCACTAACTAACCCTGGAATATTACCGTGCCACTAACGTAACTATCCGATCATATCCATCTCCACTAGACAGTAATCCATATACACCAATTCAAGAGGAAACCCAATAATTCTAGAAAAACCCACTTGTGAGAATCGAACCTAGAACCTAATGATATGTAAGTCTTATCACACCTCTAATATGCTACTAAGCTATAATTTCATACGCAGGTTCATTTTACTTAAAATGGTAAAAGAAAACAGTTAATAATGTAAGCAGTAAGTGTAAGGGTAAAAAAATTAATTAGATATATCAATCATTAAGCAGTAAGTGTAAGGGTAAGGGTTAAAAAAGTATCAAAGTTCTCCGAAGCAAGTTAGACCATAATCATGTTACTGCTAAAATAAAAGAGATAATTAATCATAAAAAACGCAAAATCACCTAAAAGAAAATCACTATAAGGAGAAGCTACATGACAAATTACTTCAAGAATGAAACAATGTAGAGATGTAACTTCCGTTTATTCACAAGTTCTCTTTCTCCCTCAATAGAACTAAACCTTTAATGAATAATTGAATATAAGCATCTAAATGCCTTTTTGTTTCGACTCATTTGCCCATATGAATATCTAACAACTTCCATTATTCACAAAGTTTTAAACTTTACCCATTTATCCGTATATAATATAAAATATTATACATTTTATATATCTTTTATGATTGCGCTGGATTTGTTAAAAATAATCTATTTTTAACTTGTCTTGATATATATAAATATTTCATGTGCATAGGTTTTATGGTTCTCATGACCGAATGTTGAAGTTGTTAAGTATTATGCTTACGTATTTTCCCAAGTATAGATATACTTGTATTGGGAGTATTCGTATACTTAAAGTTGTATTTCCATGGTTGTGTATAATACTTGTATAATGGTATTTTCACTAAGTGTAAAGGGTATATGTTGACACGTATTTGTACGTATAGGAATATTTATTTTTCTTGTATTTGTTACGCCCACTTTTATGTAGACTTAAATTATATAATTTTAAGATATATCCAAATTAGGATATGTATTATTATGCTAGGTAAGTGTATGTATCCTAAAATAATATATATTTTTATGATTAGTTTTATAAAAATATATATTTTAGTTTCCACCAAAAACAATATATTTTTTGGAGGTTTACAAAATATATATTTTTATACACTTCGAAAATGATATGTTTTTAGTATCGACAAGATACGATATAATTTATATACTTGTAAAAATATATAGTTTGTCACTTGTCGGTTTTGAAAATAATTTTTACCAAGCTTTGATATATTATATATTTTTAGTCCGTAATCCGTATAAAGTCCGAATGTCCAATACGTTCGTATTTGTATCCATGTATAGTTATGGATAGGTATATATGTATATATATATATATATATATATAATGTACTTCTTTGTTTGCCACTTATTATGTATTTGTTGGTATGTTTTATTTTTCAAGTTCCTAACTATATCTATATATATATATATATTTAATACAAACAATAAACACATAATTTGTGATTCTTACGATCACCAAATATATATTCTTCCAAAAATATATATTGTTATCCATTTTATCTTTAGAAAAACCATGACTTCTTGGACTTATGTTTTATACAAAAAAACATGGGGATTTATAAGTTTATGGCCTTTAAACAAGTTTACTTGTAAGAACTTTACACAAATATATTTTTCTAAGTGTTTAGATTTTATAAAAAATTCGTCATAGTCTCCCCTAGATTTAGGAGGTTTCCCATGTTTTAAAACATGTGTTTAAGCTTCAAAACTCATCAATCTATTCATCACAATTTCAACAAGTATTCCATATACATATATATATGCATTTTTAGGTTATGATGAACTTGAAAGTTCACCCAAAACGTGTAGTCTTTTAGCTTTGTATTTAAGATGTTCATACATCTTTAAAAATGAGTTTGGTTACAAGATTTACTAACAACTTGTTTATATATACTTTTAGAAAACATCATAACTCACTTTAATCACATTTACGAGTTTATCCATTATGTTAAAACATGTTTATCAAGACCTTCATCATTTTTACCCACTTGTTCATCTAATATTTCAAGAACATTATAAATCATCTTAGCCATTTTAAATAGTCCATTTATCATACATAACAAGTTCATCATTATTTTGGTCATGGATCTTGTAAGATCCATGTGTATACTTGTTAAAACTAAGCTTATAGCAAGTGTACATATGATGGACATGGTCTATAGCACAAAATAAACATCTACAACTTTATTACAACTTCATTATATGCTCATAATCTTTAGATCAAGTTGCTTATTCATATTTTCATCTTTTAATGGCGATACTTTTATATGATGTAACTTATATATTAACAATGTACTAGTAACAAGACATCAAATGAAGGATTAGGAGGCTCACTACTAGCTCTTGTGGCAAAGGAAGTGGCAAGATTAACTAGTTGAAGAAGATGGTGCAAAGTTGGTGGATAAACGCTCCCTTGAGTGATCCTTGAACTTCCAAGACTTGAACCTTCCTTAGTTAGGCTTGAGACACCTTAGGATCACCTTAGATTACCTTGAAAAATGACTTAAAAATGGAGGTGGTGGTGGTGGTATTGTGGTCGTGAGCTTGAGGCAAGGAGAAGAAGAAGTGAAGTTTGAAGTTGTGGTTTAGGATGTTGTGAAGATAAACTATGATCTTGTCCCCTTATCAACTTCTTTACCCATTAGCACCTAAGTAAGATTAGGGGGACAACATGTGGGCAAGGGGGTCCACATGTGACCGTCCACTTGAAGGGGGGGTTAGTTGGGTTTTAATCCTTAGTTAATTAGTTAGGATGTTAGGTGTTTAGTTAGGGGTTCTTATGTATTAAAGGTTATTAATGCATTTTAAGGTATAAAATGTCATACACTAGCTTAATATTTTTTTTAAAAAATGTTAACTAGTTTATATTTTATGTCTAGTTTGTGTTCGGCTGCTTAACGAGTGCTAGGTTCGTTAACGGGTCCTTAAACGGAGGTTTGAGTAACTTGTATGGATTTTGGGGATTTTCAAGCAAAACAATGTGTTTATTGATCTTAACTAGTTGTATGATGTTAAAACATTGTTAACTAGTTCATATGATGTTTCAGATTGTGCCCGGGTGTTTGTTTCGTTGCCGGTTCGTTAATATGTTAACATTCAAGACTTATGTGATATTATATGTTTTGGTTCCAAATAATGCTTCCCATATCTTTAAGAAAGTGTATGATGTTTAACACTATTTCTGCATATTACGTAAGCTTGTATATGCGGAATTTTGCTGAATTTTTGCTGAATTGCTGTTTAATGTAGGTTTCGGACATTTTTCAGTGCACGTATAGTTTCCGGAAAGTGTTAGCATTAATCCTTGCTTTCCCACATGGGGTTTAATATACTGTTTACGTTAGACTCTCATCTAAGTCCTAAATCTGCTATTTAACTGCGTACTGACACTATGCTGCCGCAGCTAGTCTACTAGGTGTTTCCGACGCACTATTTTAAACTGTTTTTGAATGGTAACCACTAAACAAATAATAGGCATCATGTAATATATTCAGTGAGCTTTCTAGATTTATGTCATGAAATTCACGCTGTTTAGTTGTCCAAAACACATAATATATCATCTATTTTACTGTTTAAATGTACATAATTATCTCAAAAGTGACAGTTGTCACAGATAACCTACTTCCTTGTTATTTAACACACAGACGAGTGCGGATTCCATATAAGTATGCAAAGCAAAGCAAAATAACACAAACACAAAGTAACCAATGATTCACTATCTTGATGAACTGAAGAGAGCTAGTACAAACACATATACACAATGTTCATACAGACTCGAGGTATTTTCTCTGTGCTCTCTTACCAAAATTAAGAAGTGCATGTCTGATTATATAGGCCCAACACCCAGTAACCCTACGAAGAAGGTTACTGGCCCATGAAGAACTCACGAAGAAGGTGTTCTTCGTGGACTATCTCACGAACAACCAAGTGTAACGAACAACCAAGTGTAACGAATAAATGGTCTTTGTGAATGGTCACTCCCATAAAGAAGGTGTTCTTCATGGGAAGGCTGCAATCAGACAACATATACAGCAAACAGCAAGAAGCAAAACAACAAAAATTTACAGTTTGCATGCAAGCAACTGTTTTACAACGCAAACAAACTAAACGTCATACTAAATCAAGATAGGAGGATATCTTGATTTGGTCGACACAACCAAAACCTATACAGACGCACTAAATAAAGACCGTACAATTACAAACGTAACTAAGAACAGACGACAGACACAAAAGTGTATATTTTCATGAGCCGTTTGAATGTGGACTTGACACAACATAAGATCTACAAAAGGGTTTATAAAAAGAGATATTTTCAAACTACCACTAAAACGCAAATTAATAAAACTATTTAGTGTTGAATGGAATATATCGATTTAGAACAATGTTTAATCATGTAATGTTATTAAAGACACAACACCAGTAAGATGCAAAAGCAGGTAATAAAATTTATTTGAAACAAAAATAAAGATGAAAATTAACAAATTCTAGTTAAATTATACATTAGAGGCAATTTAAAACTTATCAAAAAGACAAATTAAAGATAGAAAACGATACGTAAAACGTACTTAAATGTATTTTGAACAAAATAACAATGGTTCCTTTAGAGGGAAGTTAAACGTACCAACAGAATCTATAAAAGCCACTAAAGTTCATGAATTGAAGAACGATATCTACTATGTTGCTTGAAAAACATTTGAATTTACAATCGATTTCGCTTTTATAGTTAAACAATCGAAAGCATACTTTCAATTACAAATAGTTCAACGAAAGTATAGTAACAAAATCTCGTATAATGGTATAAATATAAAAATGTGTATAATGACAAAAAACACCTTGCCCCAAAGCTACATTTGGATGGCTAAGATAACTTTCTACACATCCTACCGATTTTATATTTCCTATTTGATCACCCAACTATTAATCATATAAACTGCCATCTGTTACATTTGACAGCTGGTTTATATACATATCACATCATTTGTTATCTTTTCATATGGATATGTTAAAGCTAGGGTGAATATGATGCATTACATTTTATTTTTGCAGTTTAGTTGCATACTATGTGCAACATTTATATTTTTGGTTGCTACTCGAAGGGCAGTCTTGTGTACTCTTTACGTGTGGATATAATTGATAAAATGTTGGAATGTTTATGAGTATCTGCTTGTATATGTATGTATATATGGTTTAAATACAAACACCACGGACCACTTGGCTGTTAGCACTATTAGAACAGTAGAACATTGATTATAAATATTAGTATGTTATATACGGGTAATTTCATATAGCCCTCTTAAATAATAGTTAATTTAACCAACAAAAAATTGATAATGTCAATTATACTCAGTTTTCATTTTTTGACATTAATACTTCTTATGTAACAATTTTCGTTTAAAAATTTAATAATATTTAATTTGCCCAACAAAATGAATCATAATATCAATTATACTCGATTGTCATAGTTTGACATTAATACTTCTTATGTAACAATTTAGGTTATGCAAGTTTGATGTGCCACGAGAAGTAGAAGTACAAGCTTATAATGGTTATATTACAAACTAGTTCTATATCTGTCCTATGAACGGATATATTAATGATATAATGACATAAGTATTTTATTATTTGTATCTTAATCAAAAACTATATTTAGTTAAAGTAAACTGAACACAATATAGCGTTGGAAAGAACTGTATACTCATTATGTTATTTTATGTAAGTTCATTTCACTTTTTTTGAAACGGTAAATTTAGATCACTAACTAACCCTGGAATATTACCGTGCCACTAACGTAACTATCCGATCATATCCATCTCTACTAGACAGTAATCTATATACACCAATTCAAGAGGAAACCCAATAATTCTAGAAAAACCCACTTGTGAGAATCGAACCTAGAACCTAATGATATGTAAGTCTTATCACACCTCCAATATGCTACTAATCTATAATTTCATGGGCAAGTTTATTTTACTTAAAATGGTAAAAGAAAACAGTTAATTATGTAAGCAGTAAGTGTAAGGGTAAAAAAAATTAATTAGATATATCAATCATTAAGTAGTAAGTGTAAGAGTAAGGGTTAAAAAAGTATCAAAGTTCTCCGAAGCAAGTTAGACCATAATCATGTTACTGCTAAAATAAAAGAAATAATTAATCATAAAAAACGCAAATTCACCTAAAAGAAAATCACTATAAGGAGAAGCTATGTGACAAATTACTTCAAGAATGAAACAATGTAGAGGTGTAACTTCCGTTTATTCACAAGTTCTCTTTCTCCCTCAATAGAACTAAACCTTTAATGAATAATTGAATATAATGACTTAAAATGCTATAAGCATCTAAATGCCTTTTTGTTTCGACTCATTTGCCCATATGAATATCTAACAACTTCCATTATTCACAAAGTTTTAAACTTTACCCATTTATCCGTATATAATATAAAATATTAAACAAGCAAATTACACTTTTCCAAGTACATGCATATTTCTTTTTTGTTTTGAATCACCTATCTATATGAATTTTGTTTCTATTGCAAAAAGTGAAAATAATTTTTTTTTATCATAAAACAAATACGAAAACCACATTAGGTAAATCTTAATTAGCTACTGTCATATTTTCTCACGATAGAACCTTTATACAATTTTGCTAAGTTCACCTAGATTTATAACCTTTTGTCGGAAGAGTTCGGAGAAGGCTCGAAGTCCACATTTGGAATCGTTCAAATTCTACTTCCTGTGGTTAGACACACAAACATCGCTAGTGATTCGTCTAATAGTCTTCTTAACTCTGACATGCGCTCTATGTTCTAGCACCAGCACCAGCACCAGCACCACTACCACTACCACTACCACTACCACTGATAACAAATGATTATTCGATGGTGAATATGGCGGTGGGAGGATTATTGTATAGGTGAGGAAGCTTGAATCACGAGGAGAGTTGGGTACAGAAATAACCATGGACTCTTGGAACACAACTGTTTTGGTAACTTCTGCTTCTAGAAGATTTTCTCTATTTTAGATGGCTGAGATTTAATCTGTGCATGATCTTGACGATTGGGTTTCAATATTGAGAAGTTTGATTTTAATGGAAACATACGAATCTATAATTTTCATCTCACTAAATTGATAAATATGAAATTTTAAATTGTTATAAATGAGTATTTGATATTATTTTTCTTGGTTGGGTAATGTGATATTAATATAAGCGTTTAGGCTATATATACTATACGTACAACACAAAAGAGTAGGAAGAATGTTGGAAATTTATATAGTGAATGAATATTAATTTAGTGAGCTTTTAATTTAGTAAAATTATAATTACTTACTAGACTCTTCATATAGATGATAAATTCTTAAGTACAGTTTTTATATCAATATATTAGTTTTTATTAGAGTTTATGTCTCTCATAAAATCTCTAATAAAGTGGGAAGTTTTTCACTACCCACAACTCTTGTAAAAATGGTAGGCTATGTACTTCATTAGTTTTTATGAGAAACTATAAGAGAAAGATAAAACGTATGAAGAATTCTTGGAGAAGTTGTGAAGACTTGAACATCCATATGTTGAGAATTATAGAGAGATAAATTTTCTCTACTCGATTCCATCACTTTCTTATCATTATTTTTCACAAGTTCAAATACTACAATTTTATCTGGTGTAACCTCGGGCGCGTGAGCCTTCTTCGGCAGTACATACTGCTTCGGCTGTTGTACCCTGGGAAAACAGACGTGTCGTCTTTAGTAGAGACGCGAAATCTGTATTAAGGGAAGCGTGTTGAACACGTGCCTCAACCACAACCGCCAACACTTGTTTGTTCATTTTGTAGGAAATTATTGTATAAGAATATGTGGTTCAAGACCTCGTTGAAGCCCACACAAAGGATCATACCAGAAGACGTGGTTAAAACTCTTGTTGAAGACAACGATTTGAATCGATTTTTATTTAAATATGTTGTATTTCATATTTAATTTTATATGATTTGTACACGGTACAGATACTACAATTTCCCAAGTTATGTAAAGAAAGTATCTTTACAATTTTTATATTTATTTATATAATTTTTATTATAAAATTATGACCCATGTCCTATAAACTTAAAACAGATTTCGTGAGATTGTTGATACTATTTTAAAACCTTATTTATATGGATTTTTGGTTCACGAAAGGATTTATAATAAAAATATTTTTTTAGAGATTATGATCTTTTAAATTTTTTTTGGGAAATATGTATGTAGTACAACTTATTGTGTTTGTATTTATTGAGATTGAGTTATAATCTTAAATCTTATACCGTGGTACAAAACAAATAGTTTGGTTCAATCGTTTGGTTTTGAAACAATTATGGAATCGTTAATTTTTTATAACGTTTGTGTTAGAACGGGTTTATTAGTGTAAACCATACATTTTTTTAAACGTTAAATTTCTCTAACTTGTGTGTTAGACCGGAATTATGGGTGTAAACCATACGTTTTTTGTAAACGTTAAATTCTCTTGAGTATAATTTTCATGTCTTTAAATAAGAGTTTTATGTTACTTTATTAGAGTTTTATGTCTCTGCTTAAGTTCTATTTAAAGTAAACTCTTCATCCACCCATGGATTTGTATGTACAAATAAGCCTTATAATGATTTATTTTAATCATTTATTTGTGCATCGTGTTAGAATTGGGTTTTTTTATACAACTGATAACGATTTCTGTAATTGTTTATTTCTAACGAGCTTGTTAGAACCTATTGGTATGAATTATTTTTAACAAATATGTTAGAACATATTTATTGATAAGATTTATAAAAATTTTTGTAATTGTTTATTTCTAAAAAGTGTTAGAAACAGTTATAAAAAAAACAAACGAATTTTATAATCATTTGTCTTCTAACATGCGTGTTAGAAACGGTTCATGAAAAGTGTTAGAAACAGTTTATAAAAAAATTGCAAGTGATTTTTGTAATCATTTGTCTTCTAACATGCGTGTTATAAACGGTTCATGCAAAGTGTTTGTTTGGAAACAATTTTTAGTTGTTTATTTTTAAACATGTGTATTAGAAGTGACTTATTTATATAAACCATATATGTGTTTATAACAAGTCGAATTAACATTTAGTGGAGATGTTAATATTTCTAACGTGCGCATTAGAGTTTTTTTTTCATTTTAACATGATTGATAAAAATGGTTAGAATACAAATGCTTTGAAATGTTTTATGTAAACATTTTATATAAGTAATTTGTTGTAGAATTGATTTTAGTGAATATAAACACATTAATGCTTTGCATGATTTAGAAAAAAAAAGTCATACATTGAAGTTGATGTTTGATTGGCTTCAAGAATTAAATCACCATAAAGTGATGGTGTTGTTGTATGGGATTTATCACTTCTCACACCCCGACCCGCAGCGAAAAAGGTGATCGGGGCATGATTGAGTTTTCATCAAAGCTCATGACATTTATTATAATGTTTCATATTTATTATTACAATTTAAAAGGAATAATACAATCAAATCAAACAATTACAACATGTTTAATACATCCTTCTAAACTTCATTATTTTTCTTCTAAGGCAATTTCCTATGTTTTCCTTGCTTCATCCTGTTCACCTGTATCATGTGTAAAAATGGTTTTTGGGTCAGCAAAAAGTTGGCGAGTGAACCTTGTCCGAAAACATTTATTTTTTTATTTCTTGTTGTATTTAATATGGAAAAAGTTGCGCAATAATCATATATGAACAAACGTAAGGAAACATACAATAACAAACAAATAGCATAAAATATCAAACAAATAACATACATAACCAAACACCTTGCATGAATATGTAACATGAATGACAATGTAAATGTTGGCAACGTCTCGTTCACGCTCATAGGTAATGGGGACGCCTGGTTCACGCTCATAGGTAATGGGGAGCAGACGGCCTATAATGAAATGTATGTGCGATCAAGGCTCAATCAAACGGAGCCGATCGTATGTTGGCACGCCTGGTTCACGCTCATAGGTAACGGGGAACAGCTCAACGCTCATAGGTAATGGGGAGCGGCGACCTATGAAAATGTATGTACTGAAAATGATAAAATTAATCTAAACAATAATCACACAAACAGATAATACATGATGAATACACATTTGTTCATGGATATGATAGATGCACAATAGTTTAAATGTGATAAATAATAAGACACATGATACACCAAAAAAACGTGATTAAAACGGGGAATTTGTAGAGATTCACTCACCTTGGGTGCGTTCGGTGAATGATGTTGAATGCGCACGAGTTTAGAGGATTGATCGACGAGGAATAACTAACCTAATTAATAACGAAAAAGTAAGGTAAATAAATGGATTTTATTAACAATTTTAATAGGATTTTTGGATATATTTTTTGTGAGTTTAAGGCTATTTTCTAACTTTAAAAATGTTATTTTTAAGTATTTTTAATTGATTTTTAATTTAAATAAATAAATAAAAATAATAAAAAAAATGTTGATTTTTGACCATTGACCGTTGACTTGTTGACCGTTAACCATTGACTGGTTCAGTCGGTTATATGTGTGCGCTGGGTGAGACTCGAACCCGTGACCTCCCGTACGCGTGCACGCAGCTCTACCAACTGAGCTACGTGTCTAACCCGAAATATTTCTGTTTTTAATTATATTTATATACTATTTAACTTAATCCGAAATTCATTTATTTTTAAAAGGTTTTAATGTATCGACTCGGTGCTCTCCACAGGTCTCGAACCCGGGACCTGTGGTTTAGTTGGCACATAGTCCACCGCTGGACTGTGTGTCTAACTTGGTAAATATTCTAGTTTTTATTATACTTAACATCTTACTGAGTTAACCCGGTTCAGTTAAAAAGGCATTTTTATTTCAAGAGAGTGAGGTTGGGACAGGAATCGAACTCGCGACGTGTATGTATTTGTTTGCACACAGTCCACCGCTGGACTGTGTGTCTAACCCGTTCATAAAACTGATTTTAATTAATCTTATGACATATCTGAACTTCGTCTTCTTCGCTTAAGATTACTGATTATGATAAATCAACTGATTTATGTCTAATTCGATTAACAAGCTTTATAAGTAGTTGAAAGGTAATGAACGGAGAGAGTTTGGGGATAGGAGGTACCGATCAGTGTCTTTCACAGAACTCCGGCGAAGACTCGTCGGCTCTGTTTGTGAACTTCGGCTGTTAGAATCAATTAACAGTTCTGTTCGATTAGATATGATATTGAGGTACATAAACAAGGTTTTACAGAAGTTTGGATGATTATACTGATTCCCAGCGTAAGATCAGAAATTTAAGAGGTTTTCCGGCGAGAGCTGAATATTCCGTTTACGTCGTCTGGGATTGATTCTGATGGTTGGATTGAAGTTAGTATCAGTCTAACATCGGATTGAAACGGAAAGAGTCGAGGTATTTACCGTGTAGATGAAATCTCGGTTTTCCGGCGACTTGCAGAGATTTTCCGGCGAGTAAAATTACGTCGAGAATTTGTGTGATTGTGAGCGAAAAGGTTATCAGAAGCTTGCGGGTGTATTTATAGGGAAGAACATCGATGAATTTAGTCCGATTACCGTCTTGATTCGTCGGTCAATAATTTTTCCGGCGGTTATGACTGATGTCGCGGGCTGGACATCGGTTATAACCGATGTAATAGTTATTATACGCGTTAAGACACAAGAAACCGTCAGTGAAAGGCGAAATTGTCGGGATTCCGACGACTACGATTTGGGCGCGTCGATTTGAAATCGAGATTGTGATATTTGAATTGATTGTTTTGATACATTACTAAAGAACACAAGTGGCGGAGTGGTTGGATGTGTGTGTGTGTTAAGGCTTGGCTGACCCGGCTGACCCGGGTTCGAAACCCGGCATCAGCAATATATTTTTATTTCATTATTTTTAATGAATTTTCAATTATAAATTTTATATTCTAATACAATTGTTAATTATGTATCGTTTAAAATTAATTTGAGCATTAAATTCGCAACGAAATTTTTAACTGGATGTTCGGTTAATAAACAGAGCGGGTTTGGTTAACCCGGTTTTTGACGGATGTTACATCACTAACTTTAAATTGCGATTTCTAAATCCAAATGGTCATGTTTTAAATATACAAAATGGCTTAAATTTTCTAACACGTGTTAGAAAATGTGTATCACAAATACAAGGTTAGAGATTGTTCATTATATAAGCCAGGAAATGTTTTATGTAAACATTTAATTGCGTTTGTGTGTATTAAAAATAATGAGAAATGATGGATATTATTAATATAGTATATTGCAAAACTAAGGAAATGTTTTAGAGTGATTTTTAAAACAAAGTTTTGCAATGTATTGATAATTCAAATGGTTCGCTACTCTTGCCAGAAGTAGCATATGGTGAACAAAGTAACAATCTCATGGATATTATTTGGAGGAAACAACTTGGTGTTGTTGTGAACAAATTTAATTGTTCAACTTCACTACTTAAATGTAGTATTTGTAACAACTTGATGTTGTTTTATGTAGAATTGTCCAAGTTTAAAGTTTAAGATGAAATGAGAAATTTGTACTTACAAGTGCATGGAGTCTTATTGAGGGAGTATTTAAAGAAATGCCATGGTACAATATTGTTGAGAAGATTCGAGTCAGATTATAAAGTGTTGAAGATAAAAACACTTTGATATTTGATGTCTAATATCTTCTATGCTTCTGTTTAAATTCCAAAAGTGTTTGGCACTTATGATTTAATTTTGAATGTGTTTTATTATTTGTGTTCAATATCTTCGGATAACACATGCAATTTTCACAAAGAAATAAATCACTAATGTTTGTGCCGTATAAATTATTTTTGTCGAAAATAACTATAACGTTAATTATACGTTATTTAAAAGAACATGGTTTTAAATGGATAGTACATGAAAGTACTTGGATATAAACAACTAATGAGTTGTTGCATTGACTAAAAGTCAAAGACGAGACATCAAATGTGTACCACATCACGAGTGAGTAATGAGTGTATTGAAATGAAATACACAAACGAGATTCATGTCGAAATACTTCGTTAGAAGTCATTGGAAAATTCACAGTTTGAATTCTATCATATGAAAGTAATAGTATTAGATGTTATTGTTTACCTTTAATAAATCTTGCGAGATTTATACGTAGATGTGTCTACCACTTGGATATGGAGATTTTACCTTCGTTTGGGAGAGCATCCTAAATATACATATCTCCTAATGAATAACAATAGATGTGTGCAAATTACTATGGAAAAATTATGAATGCCATCTTTGTTGATTGTCGATCTAGTTGACTCTACCTCACACATAATAGTGATTGTAGACGAGAAACGTTCATCTTGTTCGTGATGAATGTGTTTACCAAGCGACTTGGATTAAAACTTATGTTTAAGTCCTTATGAGTCAACGGTAAGTGTTGGAGACCAAAGTAAAAAAGTTATGTTCCTTAATTGAATGATAAAATTTAGCTATGTGCTATATACAACAATTTGTGAGACCTTCCTAGATATTAATGTTTTAGGAATATGAATAAGTCTCATTATTTTGTCTTAACAAGTGATGAATGTTGCAAAGTGATATTGTGATATCCTTAGGGCTGTGAGAAATCAGAATGATGCATCTTCTGTTCACATGTTTAAGTATCGTAGTCTAAAGCATGCTAGACTAGTACTTGGTTAATTATAGATCTTGACGAAGACTAATTAACTCTAAACATTCAAATGTGTATGAACACAAAAATAATTTGTGTATAGACAAAGTTGAGGGAGAATTTTCATTCATTATAAGGAAAATACATGTAACTTTTGTAGAGTTTTTCCGAAAAGCTAATGAGGAGAACTCATTGTCTAGGCTTATTCTATGTGGTAAATAAGAATCATTGTAAGTTGGTGACAAACTTATGACAATGGCATGTGTTGCTTTGGTCAGCTTATGTAAGCTAATGCAATATGATTAAATTCACTGATACAATGAGGTTGATCTTGTTCAATCATATGTGTATAAAGGTCGTCATAAGTGAAGTTACGAAATGTTGATCAAATGACAAGAAATGTAGGGGAAGATCCATTTAAAAAAAACAACCACTCCATCTGGATGTTATCCAATAACACTTAAATGTGGAAGTGACTTGTATTTGTACCATAATATTTGGGCAATAAGGATTTTGTAATCCAATCTAACATTGCAAACAGACGACTAAGTGGAAGACACAAAGGTCATAGTGCATGATAGATATGTGTTTGCCTTCAATTATAAATGTATTATTCTAAGACAATATTATAACCAGATTCAGGTGGCCACTGAGGTTATAGTCTTAGAAATTGACAATAGGCAATGTTAACTTCCGAGTTACGAACACGTCATGAAAATTGATCTCAACTGCAAAGTTATCTTCAGTGACTTGTCAATGACAAAGATAATGTTATGGATCCAACAACCTGAAGGTTTATTAGAGATTAAATTGTGGAATGAAACTAAAGCCCATGGAAAAAGGGTGTGAAGGAAACCTAACTTAGTTGATTGGAGATCCCAAGATCTAAGTTTAATAGGACAACAAATTCATATGCCTAAGGGTGGTCACTGTGCGGGCATAACTGATATGCATAAGCTAGTATATATGGTTATATATACCCCCTAAACGATAAAATGGTGTTTAAATACATCCTAGTTCATTCCTATGAAATTCAGTGATAAATTGTGAAGCTAAGCATATTATGTGGTAAATGATTGTGC
The DNA here is from genome assembly GCA_947069175.1 of Scalesia atractyloides. Classification (NCBI taxonomy): domain Eukaryota; kingdom Viridiplantae; phylum Streptophyta; class Magnoliopsida; order Asterales; family Asteraceae; genus Scalesia; species Scalesia atractyloides. The sequence goes on from CAMTDV010000001.1 coordinate 8,175,984, forward strand.
GTAATCATGGTAACCATGATGCTTTTAATGATTTAAGAGAATCACCTATGTGAGAGTGAAGTGTGGTCGCTTCGAATGGAATTAGGGGTACAATTCTTAGAGCTCTCGAAGAACCAGGAAAGTGTTCCATGACCATTATTGGACACAACTATGAGGGGATGACCCGGCTAAGGAGAGTATTGTGGGAAGTGTATTGTCGTCTACACAAATGGGGGTTTGTTCAAGGACTTCGCGTCTACAAACGGCTAGGAGACTAAGTATGCCTCACAACGGAAAGTTCAAAGGGAACATTTACTTATCCGACAATACTCAACTATCGAGGTTCTATTGGAAATTTTATAGTTATGAACGATCTCCATTCATATGGGGGATTGTTGGAAATTTATATAGTGAATGGATATTAATTTAGTGAGCTTATAATTTAGTAAAATTATAATTACTTACTAGACTCTTCATATGGAAGATAAACCCTTAAGTAGAGTTTTTCTATCAATTTATTAGTTTTTATTAGAGTTTATGTCTCTAATAAAATCCTTAATAAAGTGAAGTTTTTCACTACCCACAACTCTTGTAAAAATGGTAGACTATGTGCTTCATTACTTTTTATGAGAAATTACAAGAGAAAGATAAAATGTATGAAGAATTCTTGGAGAAGTTGTGAAGACTTGAACATCCATATGTTGAGAATTATAGAGAGATAAGTTTTCTCTACTCGATTCCATCACTTTCATATCATTATTTTTCACAAGTTCAAATACTACAATTTTATCTGGTGTAACCTCGGGCGCGTGAGCCATCTTCGGTAGTACATACAGCTTCGGCTGTTGTACCTTGGGAAAACAGACGCGTCGTCTTTAGTAGAGGTGCGAAATCTGTTTTAAGGGAAGCGTGTTGAACACGTTCCTCAGTCACAACCGTCAACACTTGTTTGTTCATTTTGTAGAAAATTATTGTATAAGTATATGTGGTTCAAGACCTCGTTGAAGCCCACACAAAGGATCATACAAGAAGACGTAGTTAAAACTCTTGTTGAAGACAACGATTTGAATCGATTTATTTAAATATGTTGTATTTCATATTTAATTTTATATGATTTGTACACATTACAGGTACTACAATTTCCCAAAATATGTAAAGAAAGTATCTTTACAGTTTTTATATTTATTTATATAACTTTTATTATAAAATTGTGACCATGTTCTATAAAGAAATATCTAAAATAGTTAAACCAAGGATAACAACTTTTTATTTCTTTATTTTGTTAAAAATTCATCAAGAACTGGTTGTATATAGTTGTATTCGAAAATTTACATATTATTAAGTACTAGAAAATTTGGTCCTTGTTTATTTTTTTAGATATTTCATTCATTATTTTGTTAATATTAAATTTCTATTCCTTTTCTCATTTGTAAAGACGATTAACAAGAGTCATGTATCCCAAGCCAACATTGTTCCTTTTGTTTTTATTAAAAAGTCAATAATTTAAAATGTCCTGCAGAAATTTCAACTTATAATTTCTTCAAGTATTTTAATACGATACCGCTAGAAAGCACATCATATCACATCTCAATCTTTCTTCTAACTTGGATTTGTTTCCACTTATATAAATCAGTAGTTATATTTACATGTGTTTTGGTTGTTTAAAAATGAGATTATAACAACATTTTTAGTAGTATATCTAAAGGGTGTAAATATTTGCACACCAAAATGCTTATTTGCACATCAAATTGTAACTTTACATATGTCGCGTATAGTTCTATACGCCGTGTATAGCCACCTTTTACAATTTTCAAGAAAATCTCTTATATGATGTGGGAACTTGTCCCTTTATATACATCGTGTTTAGGCCTATACGCAATGTATATAAAGGGTGGTTTTTTTAAAAAACATTATTATAGATTATTTATTGTTTTAGCAAACTTTAATAATAAGTAATTTTTAAAATATAAATAAATAAAAAAACATTGTTAAGTTTTTTATCGTATATTATAACATAGGTCTCGTATAGGCCTATGGATGTAGTATCGTATCATATAATGTAATAAAAATATCTTATAAGGCATATACGTGTAATATAATATTGTATCATATAGTATCCTATCGTATAGTATAGTGTAGTAAAAAAAATTATTAAGTATTCTATCATATATTATATAATATAGGTCTCGTATAGGCCTATGGATGTAGTATTGTATCATATAGTGTAGTATAAATCTCTAATAGGCCTATACGTGTAATATAATATCGTATCCTATCGTATCGTATACTGTAGTATAAGTCATGTATAGGCATATTTGTGTAGTATCATCTCGTATAGGCCTATAGGTGTACTATCATATAGTATCGTATCATATGGTGGTGTATAAGTATTGTATAGGTCGCGTATAGGTTTATAGATCTCGTATAAGCCTATGGATGAAGTATAGGTCCCACATAGGCCTATAGGTGTAGTATAAGTCCTAAATAGGACTATATGTGTAATTTAGGTGTCGTATAGGCCTATACTATACTATACTATGCTATGCTCTGCTATACTATACGTGACTTAAGTTATACTATATAATACGATCCGATACGATACTACATCTATAGTTGTATACGAGACCTATAGTATACTATACGATACTACACCTTACGGGACCTATACTACACTATACGATACAATACGATATCACACTTATAGCAACCTATACGAGACTTATACCATACACTATATGATATGATACTATATGATACAATGCAATACGATACGATACTATACGATACCATACAACACCCGTATAGGCCTATAGGCATAGAAGACCTATAGGGGACCTATATAATACTTATACTACATTATTCGATATGATAAGATATGATACTATATCACACCTATACGCCTACACGAGACCTATGTAACATTTGTCAAAAACGGGTTTCCAAAACCCGCTCTGTTTTGTAATCGAATATCAAGAAATAAATGTCACGTTGAATATTTATGATTATTTTGATTTAAAATGATACATAATTAATAAATAAACTAAACTATAAAAATTATATTTGATAAAAAGTTAAAACAAAATAAATAAAAAGGATATGTTGCTGCCGGGACTCGAACCCGGGTCAGCCGGTTCACAGTTTCAGTGACTTAACACACACTCACATCACCACTCCGCCACTTTGTGTTTTCTGTTATCTCTAGGAAACAAAAAAGATTTATACACAAACTCGGTTAAACCAGGTTGCGCCAACTGAGAAACGGAAATCGGCAAATCAATCATCAAATCGCTTGATTACTCGCACATTCAGTTTATAACCGATGCACCGACGATTTTTAATCAAGTCGGAATTGATTGAACATCAAGTCTCATCATTATCGGTTTTTATAACCGAAAAATAATCAAGTCCAGATTACTTCAACTCCAGACCCCTCTCGCGACTCAGAAACATCATACCAGCATTCCATTTCACTTTCGTCACACTTTCAGTTCGTCAGAACGCTTAAATCAACTCGCCGGAATTTTCTGCAAGATTCGCCGGAAAACCGTATTCATTCTCAAACGGTAAATCTTTCAATAACATTGTAGTTCAACAATTGTTAGGCTATTTCTAACTTAAACCTTTCAATTGAAATCGAATTCAGGCACTGTATTCAGCTAATTTCAGTTCGCCGGAAAAATTCTGAAATCTCTATATTCATCTGAGAATCGGTAAGGGCATTCAAACACTCTGTTAACATTTGCTGATCACTTCAATTTCACGATTAGCTAATAAAAACGGTTAATTGTCTTGTTCAGTTGAAGAGCATAAAAACAGGGACCGACACATTACCGGAAATCTGAAATAAACCGTTCATCGGTATGTTCACCTCTAATTACCGTCTCTGCCATTTCATTTTAGCCTTAAGAATGTTTGTTAATCTTAAAAACAAGGAACGGATTAGTGAATCAGTTGACTGTAATCTGAATGTAGAAGACGAAGTTAGTTAAGTAATAAGTTTAATTAAAATCAGTAATATGAACGGGTTAGACACACAGTCCAGCGGTGGACTGTGTGCAAAATATATACGCATGTCCCGAGTTCGATCCCTGATACACGCATTCCTTATGTAATAAAATGCCTTTTTGTTTGAAACTAAACCGGGTTAACTCCGTTAGTTGTTAAGTATAATAAAAACCAAGATATTAATCAGGTTAGACACACAGTCCAGCGGTGGACTGTGTGCAACACTGAATCGCATGTCACGAGTTCGAAACCTGATACTGGCACCGGTTCGTTGAATTAAAATGTTTTTGAAATTAAAAGAATTTTGGTTAAACTGAATTAGTATATAAATATAATTAAAAATAAGATTATTTCGGGTTAGACACGTAGCTCAGTTGGTAGAGCTGCGTGCACGTGTACGGGAGGTCTCGGGTTCGAGCCTCACCCGGCGCAAACAATTCCACTGACCGAACCGGTCAATAAGTCAACAAGTCAACGGTCAACGGTCAACGGTCAACGCAAAATAAATAATTTTTTTTTATTTTTATTTATTTAATTTAATTTAAAAGTCAATTAAAAATACTTAAAAATAACATTTTTAAAGATAGAAAATAGCCTTAAACTCACAAAAATATATCTAAAAATTTCATTAAAATCCTTAATAAAATCCACTCATTAATATATTTTTCCGTTATTATTTAGGTTAGTATTACTCGTTGTTCCGCTCATCCAACTCGTGCGTATCTCATCATCTCCATTCAAACGCCCAATGTGAGTGAATCTTTACAAATTCCCCGTTTAATCACGTTTTGGGGTGTATCATGTGTCTTGATATATATATATTATACTTAAACCATTGTGCATACATCATATCATGAACTTGTGTATTCAGTTTGTTGTTGTGTGGTTATTGTTGGATGCAATTTATTATTTTCAGTACATGCAATTTCATAGGCCGCGAGCGTTGAGCATGTTCCCCATTTCATTATGAGCGTGAACCTGGCGTGCCCACATACGATCGGCTCCATTTGATTGAGCCTTGATCGCACAGACATTTTCATTTTCAGTACATGCAATACGATCGGCTCCATTTGATTGAGCCTTGATCGCACAGTTCATTTATGTTATTTATCATATGTTGTTGGTATGTTTATGTATGCTATCATATGTTATTGATTGTTATAGTTGTGATTTCTATTTGCCACTGTCTGATTATTTACATTTGCTCATTTATGATTATGCCCAATTTTTCATTGATAAACTAACAAGTAAATCAATAATAAATGTTTATTTAACAAGGTTCACTTGCCAACTTATGTTGACCCAAAAACCCCTATTTTTACACATGATACAAGTGAACCAGCAGCAGCCAGAAACACATAGGATTGGACTAGAAGAATAAAATGATTTAGAGTTGGAATAGTTATGTTTGGTTTATTTTCTTTGTATTGTATGGACATGTTTGGATATTTGGAAATGTAACTTTGACTTTAATAAATATGAAACATATTAGTAAATATCATGAGCTTTGGTGATAACCCAATTATGCCCCGACTCTTATTCCGCTGCGGGTCGGGGTGTGACAGATTGGTATCAGAGCCATGACTATAGGGATATAGGATAGGTTATTAGACCCTTAGAGCCTATACTATAGTCGATTAGAAACTTATAAGATTTTGTGTGTTACATGCCAAATTTCATGATGTTTATATGTTTTATGTTACATTCAATATTATGCAAGCATGTTCATAAGTATGTATTATCATATAATGCCTATCATGAATCATATACTCATAACATATCACATCCATGAAAGCACACACCACATCATAATTGCTTTTACAATGATTTTTGTGTTTTCAAATCTCATCAAAGTGAGTTCTCATGACGGGCATGTAGTAACTGGAAGGGTACCAGTACCGGTAGTCGGAACGTCCTGTCTAGGCTGGCATTCGAATAAATCCAAAATAAAGGACCAGTTTGCCTACCTGGGGACTAACGATGAGAGTACGAAGTACCTATTAGGCCAAAGCATGCTATACCAAACGTCGTGTGAGCTAACCCCACTTTGAGTTGTCACTGTGTCTACACCTGGACACGTTCCAACCAAACATCTCATGAACATATTTTGTGGTTTGCATTCGGGTGATGCGAGTGTTAAATTGCCAATACTAATGTGAATCCTACCAAGCCAATAGCCCTGGGGGCTCACATGACTATATAGGTGAAGGTATGGGGACATTTGAGGCCCAACATGAGCAAACCCAAGACATCCTATGGATGTAGTTGCATTATTGATATTTATGTTATTTTCATTTTCTTAAAGACACATGACACCTAAAAAGACACCATAAACTCACAATCTTCGCATGTATGTTCCTGTAGATGTCGTCCAGACAACAACTAAGGGGTAAAAGATCAGGAAAGTCTCAGGAACGCTTGGCCACACAAATCGCGAAGCAAATGGCCACGATACTGCCTGACATTGTGGTCCAAGTACAACAAGCCCTCGCTACAAATCCTACTAACCCTCCCCAACAACGTGACCAGAACATCGACAACCCTCCTACCAGCAAGTGCTCTTACAAACATTTCAAGTCTTGTGATCCTCCTAAATTTGAAGGGACCGAGGGTGTCACTGCTCTCCTACATTGGTTCGAGGAGATGGAAAACACCTTTCTCAACTGCGATTGTCCTGAGGATCGCAAGGTTCGATACGCCACCGGGAGACTATTTGGGGTAGCTCTCACTTGGTGGAATACTGAAAAAGGGAAGAGGGGAACTGATGATGCAATGGCCTTAACTTGGGAGGAGTTAAAGGAAACCATGACTAGGCGTTTCTGTCCTAGGAGTGAAATTAAAAAGTTGGAGGATGAATTTCATGCTCTAAAGCAGAAGGAGGGAGACCATACCACTTATAACAAGAGGTTCTTGGAGTTGAACCAAATGGTTCCAAATTTGTTCACCCCAACTTGTCGTCTGATTGAGCATTATATTCGAGGACTTCCCTCAAAAATTCAAGATTCAGTCCTCAGCACTTCACCGGTAACACTTGAAGCTGCTATGGAGTTAGCAACTGAACTGACAGAGAACCGAATTCGCAACGAGAAGTTCAAAGAAGAGAAAAAGAAAGCCCCTGTTGAGGGTCAAACTTCAAACCATCCTATCTCTTCCTCTAAGTTTGCTAAAAAGAGGAAGCGCAACACCAGAAATTTCGCTGTTACTCAAGCCAACTCCCCTATCCCTGCTGCACCCATTACCCAGGTTGCCCCTTCACCCGCACCATACAGAAGACCTTACACTGGCCCGTTACCAAAATGTAACCGTTGCCAATATCACCATTCTCCTGATCATCCTTGCCAATATTGCACCGGCTGCGGTCGCGCAGGTCATACTGTTCAAACCTGCCGCATGCCTTAGCGAACGAACCACCACCAACCTTCAACCCAAACCCGCCAACAAATAATGGGCCAAGCCCAACAACCCCTACTATTACCAACCACTCAACATTTAGCCCAAACATATTACCAACCCAATTATCCTATGGGTCAACCAATGCGGGCTTGCTACAATTGCGGTGACCCGAGCCATTTCAGAAACACTTGTCCAAGGTTGGTAAACATTATTCATGCTCAGGCCCAAGCCAACCCGGTGAATCAAGCAAACCAAGCTCCTCCACCTGCAAGAGGGAGAGCTTTCAATATCAACGCTAACCAGGCCAGAGCTGACGGCAATGTGGTTAACGGTACGTTCCTTATAAATGGTAGATATGCATCTATGTTATTTGATACTGGTGCGGATAGAAGTTTTGTGTCTTTAGAATTTGAACCTATCTTAAACCAAAATCGGGATAAGCTCATGGAATCCATAACGGTAGAAGTTGCTGACGGGAAACCAGTTTCATTAAGCACTATTATACGCAACTGTACACTCACCCTAAATGATCACGATTTCTCAGTCGACCTTATTCCTATGAAGCTGGGAAGTTTCGATATCATAATTGGTATGGACTGGCTCAGTCAACATCAGGCAGAAGTTGTATGTCGCGAAAAATTTATACGTATTCCTCTTTCAAACGGTCAGACTCTTCGAATCTTTGGAGAAACCTCATCGAAAGGACTCCGCTTAATGTCTTGTCTTCAAGCTCAAAAATATCTTCGCAAGAATTATGTCGCGTTTTTAGCTCATATCATCAAAAAGGGAACCATGGAGAAGAAACTTGAAGACATTCCTGTAGTAAAAGATTTCCCGCAAGTTTTTCCTAACGACATTTCAGGACTTCCTCCAGTTAGAGACGTCGAATTCCGTATTGATCTTATACCTGGTGCTACACCAGTTGCAAAGTCTCCTTATAGGTTAGCCCCCTCTGAAATGCAAGAGTTAGCCAGTCAATTATAAGAGTTGACTGACAAGGTATTCATACGCCCTAGCTCATCGCCTTGGGGTGCACCTGTCCTTTTTGTAAAGAAGAAAGATGGATCGTTTCATATGTGCATCGACTACAGAGAGCTCAACAAATTAACAATCAAGAATCGCTATCCATTACCTCGCATTGATGATCTTCTTGACCAACTACAAGGTGCCAGCTGCTTTTCAAAAATCGACCTTCGATCTGGCTATCATCAACTTAGAGTGCATGAAGAAGACGTCCCTAAGACTGCTTTTCGAACTCGTTATGGCCACTATGAATTCATGGTTATGCCATTTGGTTTAACCAACGCACCAGCTGTCTTCATGGACCTAATGAACAGAGTCTGCAAACCTTATCTTGATCGATTTGTTATAGTCTTCATCGACGATATTCTTATTTATTCAAAATCTAAATCTGATCATGAGCGTCATCTTCGACTCATCCTTGCACTTCTAGAGAAGGAAAAGCTTTACGCCAAATTCTCCAAATGTGAATTCTGGTTAAAAGAGGTGCAATTCCTCGGACATGTAGTCAATGATAAGGGAATACATGTCGACCCCTCAAAGATCAAAGCAGTACAAGATTGGCAAGCTCCACGTACACCAACTGAAGTAAGATCTTTTCTTGGTTTGGCTGGTTATTATCGTCGATTCATTTCAAATTTCTCTCGCATCGCTGTACCACTCATGGCTTTAACTCACAAGGGAAAACCTTTCATATGGGGACCCAAGCAGGAAGAAGCCTTCCAAACTCTTAAACAAAAACTTTGTGATGCACCAATCCTTACTCTTCCTAAAGGTTGTGATGATTTCGTGGTCTATTGCGAAGCGTCAGGGCACGGATTAGGCTGTGTTCTAATGCAAAGAGGAAAAGTTATAGCTTATGCTTCGAGACAACTCAAGACGCATGAGAAGAACTACACCACTCATGACCTAGAACTTGGAGCCGTTGTGTTCGCTCTTAAGATATGGAGACATTATCTCTATGGTACTAAGTGTGAAATATATACAGACCACAAGAGTCTTCAACATATCTTCAATAAAAAAGAGTTAAACATGAGGCAACGAAGATGGGTCGAACTTCTAAATGATTACGACTGCGAAATTCGGTACCACCCTGGCAAAGCAAATGTGGTGGCTGATGCGCTTAGTCGAAAGGGTTATGCGGACTCCATTCATCTTCTATGTTCGCAAATTATAACCGACATTAAAGATCAAATTCGAGAAGCCCAACACGTTTCAATAACGGAAGATGATGTACGAAAGGAGATGTCTTGTGGAGCTGAGCTAAAAATTGAAACTAAATCTGACGGTATTCTGTACTACCTAGATCGTATCTGGATTCCTAACCACAACAATCTTCGTGAAATTCTTATGAACGAAGCTCACAAAACGCGATATTCTATACACCCAGGAGCCGATAAGATGTATCAAGACCTACGATATACCTATTGGTGGCCTGGAATGAAGAAGGATATTGCTGTTTTTGTTTCTAAGTGCCTTACATGTTAAAAGGTGAAAGCTGAACACCAAAGACCCTCAGGACTTCTGGTCCAACCTGAAATACCTGTATGGAAGTGGGAAAATATAACTATGGACTTCATTACCGGGTTACCTCGCACTTCTGGTGGGTATGACACTATATGGGTAATTATAGACCGACTTACAAAATCAGCTCACTTTATTCCTATCCGCGAAGATTTCAAGAACGAAAAGCTTGCCCGTATTTATTTCAACGAAATCGTAAGCCGACATGGGGTACCGTTAAGCATTATTTCTGATCGTGATGGGCGTTTCACTTCACGAACATGGCAAGCAGTACAATCCGCTATGGGTACGCGATTAGATCTCAGTACCGCCTATCATCCTCAAACTGATGGACAATCTGAGCGCACCATTCAAACTCTTGAAGATATGCTTCGAGCATGTGTCATAGACTTCAAGGGAAATTGGAACGTCCACCTACCATTAGTTGAATTTTCGTACAATAACAGCTATCATTCAAGCATCGGCATGGCACCTTTTGAAGCCTTATATGGTCGTAAGTGCCGATCTCCTGTATGTTGGCACGAAATTGGGGAAGCTCAAATCACTGGTCCAGAATTGATCCAAGAAACCACAGACAAGATCCATCAAATCCGAAACAATCTTCTAGCAGCTCAGAGTCGTCAAAAGAGTTATGCAGATAAACGACGGAAGCCTTTAGAGTTTAACATTGGTGATCATGTACTAGTAAAAGTGTCACCGTGGAAGGGAGTAGTTCGTTTTGGTCAAAAAGGCAAGCTAGCACCACGTTACGTAGGACCTTTCAAGATACTCGAAAGAGTAGGTCCTGTAGCATACAAGCTTGATCTACCAGAAGAACTCAACAGGATTCATCCCACATTCCACGTGTCGAACTTGAAGAAGTGTCTCGCTGATGAAAACCTCCACATTCCTCTGGAGGATATTCAGATTGATGAATCTATGCATTTTATTGAAAGACCAGTAGAGACCATGGACTTCGGAGAGAAACGTCTACGACGAAGTCGCATTCCAATTGTTAGGGTACGCTGGGAGTCGAAACGGGGACCTGAGTTTACTTGGGAACGTGAAGACTCAATGCGTGAAAAATACCCGCATCTTTTTCCTACTACTACTTAAATTTCGGGACGAAATTCCTAAAAGTAGGGGATACTGTAACATTTGTCAAAAACGGGTTTCCAAAACCCGCTCCGTTTTGTAATCGAATATCAAGTTATAAATGTCACGTTGAATATTTATGATTATTTTGATTTAAAATGATACATAATTAATAAATAAACTAAACTATAAAAATTATATTTGATAAAAAGTTAAAACAAAATAAATAAAAAGGATATGTTCCTGCCGGACTCGAAACCCGGGTCAGCCGGTTCACAGTTTCAGTGACTTAACACACACTCACATCACCACTCCGCCACTTTGTGTTTTCTGTTATCTCTAGGAAACAAATAAGATTTATACACAAACTCGGTTAAACCAGGTTGTTTGTGCCAACTGAGAAACAGAAATCGGCAAATCAATCGTCAAGTCGCTTGATTACTCGCACATTCAGTTTATAACCGATGCACCGACGATTTTTAATCAAGTCGGAATTGATTGAACATCAAGTCTCATCATTATCGGTTTTTATAACCGAAAAATAATCAAGTCCAGATTACTTCAACTCTAGACCCCTCTCGCGACTCAGAAACATCATACTAGCATTCCATTTCACTTTCGTCACACTTTCAGTTCGTCAGAACGCTTAAATCAACTCGCCGGAATTTTCTGCAAGATTCGCCAGAAAACCGTATTCATCCTCAAACGGTAAATCTTTCAATAACATTGTAGTTCAACAATTGTTAGGCTATTTCTAACTTAAACCTTTCAATTGAAATCGAATTCAGGCACTGTATTCAGCTAATTTCAGTTCGCCGGAAAAATAATGAAATCTCTATATTCATCTGAGAATCGGTAAGGGCATTCAAACCCTCTGTTAACATTTGCTGATCACTTCAATTTCATGATTAGCTAATAAAAACGGTTAATTGTCTTGTTCAGTTGAAGAGCATAAAAACAGGGACCGACACATTGCCGGAAATCTGAAATAAACCGTTCATCGGTATGTTCACCTCTAATTACCGTCTCTGCCATTTCATTTTAGCCTTAAGAATGTTTGTTAATCGTAAAAACAAGGAACGGATTAGTGAATCAGTTGACTGTAATCTGAATGTAGAAGACGAAGTTAGTTAAGTTATAAGTTTAATTAAAATCAGTAATATGAACGGGTTAGACACACAGTCCAGCGGTGGACTGTGTGCAAAATATATATGCATGTCCCGAGTTCGATCCCTGATACACGCATTCCTTATGTAATAAAATGCCTTTTTGCTTGAAACTAAACCGGGTTAACTCCGTTAGTTGTTAAGTATAATAAAAACCAAGATATTAATCAGGTTAGACACACAGTCCAGCGGTGGACTGTGTGCAACACTGAATCGCACGTCACGAGTTCGAAACCTGATACTGGCACCGGTTCGTTGAATTAAAATGTTTTTGAAATTAAAAGAATTTTGGTTAAACCGAATTAGTATATAAATATAATTAAAAACATGATTATTTCGGGTTAGACACGTAGCTCAGTTGGTAGAGCTGTGTGCACGTGTACGGGAGGTCTCGGGTTCGAGCCTCACCCGGTGCAAACAATTCCACTGACCGAACCGGTCAACAAGTCAACGGTCAACGGTCAACGCAAAATAAACAATTTTTTTTATTTTTATTTATTTAATTTAATTTAAAAATCAATTAAAAATACTTAAAAATAACATTTTTAAAGATAGAAAATAGCCTTAAACTCACAAAAATATATCTAAAAATTTCATTAAAATCCTTAATAAAATCCACTCATTTAATATATTTTTCCATTATTATTTAGGTTAGTATTACTCGTTGTTCCGCTCATCCAACTCGTGCGTATCTCATCATCTCCATTCAAACGCCCAATGTGAGTGAATCTTTACAAATTCCCCGTTTAATCACGTTTTGGGGTGTATCATGTGTCTTGATATATATATTATACTTAAACCATTGTGCATACATCATATCATGAACTTGTGTATTCAGTTTGTTGTTGTGTGGTTATTGTTGGATGCAATTTATTATTTTCAGTACATGCAATTTCATAGGCCGCCGCTCCCCATTACATTATGAGCGTTGAGCATGTTCCCCATTTCATTATGAGCGTGAACCTGGCGTGCCCACATACGATCGGCTCCGTTTGATTGAGCCTTGATCGCACAGACATTTTCATTTTCAGTACATGCAATACGATCGGCTCCGTTTGATTGAGCCTTGATCGCACAGTTCATTTATGTTATTTATCATATGTTGTTGGTATGTTTATGTATGCTATCATATGTTATTGATTGTTATAGTTGTGATTTCATTTGCCACTGTCTGATTATTTACATTTGCTCATTTATGATTATGCACAATTTTTCATTGATAAACTAACAAGTAAATCAATAATAAATGTTTATCTAACAAGGTTCACTCGCCAACTTATGTTGACCCAAAAACCCCTATTTTTACACATGATACAGGTGAACTAGCAGCAGCTAGAAACACATAGGATTGGACTAGAAGAATAAAATGATTTAGAGTTGGAATAGTTATGTTTGGTTTATTTTCTTTGTATTGTATGGACATGTTTGGATATTTGGAAATGTAACTTTGACTTTAATAAATATGAAACATATTAGTAAATATCATGAGCTTTGGTGATAACCCAATTATGCCCCGACTCTTATTCCGCTGCGGGTCGGGGTGTGACAACCTAAACCACACCTATAGTCCTATATGAGACCTATACTACACCTATATGCCTATACAGGTGTTATATCATATTCTATAGTACCGTATCGTATTGTATCGTATAGTGTAGTATAAGTCTCTTATAAACGTACCATACTACATCTATAGTTCTATACGAGGCTTATACGATATTCATTGGATAAAGACGATTAGTTTTTTTTTATAAAAAAGTTTGTAAGAAATACTTAGTTTTTTTATTTATTTAAAATAGAAAACTTATATTTTTAAAAAAAGTTTGTTAAAACGATTATTATTGTATAAACATTTCTAAAAAACCCATACTATACGTTGCGTATAGGTCTATATGCGACATATATAAAGGGTCAAAAGACAATTGTACCCCTGGTTTGGATTGTGTATAGCCCCCAATCCAGAGGAACATGGTCTTTTTTACCAAACTTGCCCCATATATACGCCACATATAGGGCTATACACGACGTATAGTAAAAAACACAAATTTACCCCTGGATTAGGGGCTATACGTAGCCCAAACCAGGGGTAAAATTCTCTTTTTGACCCTTTATATCTGATGTGTATAGGCTTATACGTAGCGTATATAAAAGTTGATTTTTTACTTATTTTTTTACCCCAAACCTATGGTAAAATTGTCTTTTTGACGCTTTACATACGTTGCGTATAGGCCTATACGCAGCGTATATAAAGGGTTTTTAGGAAACATTTTTATACATTATATATCATTTTAGCAAAGTTTTATTATAAGCACTTTAAAAAAAGCATTTTTAAGTATTGTATTGTATAAGTCTATAAAAACCTCGTATAGACCTCGTATAGGCCTATGGATATAGTATCGTATCGTATAGTGTATGGTATAAGTCTCGTATAGGTCTTGTATGTGGCTATACGGGACCTATACTACACCTATAGGCCTGTAAAGAACTTATAATACACCTATAGGCTTATACGGGTGTTCTATGGCATCCTATAGTATCGTATCATAGTGCATCGTATCGTATAGTATCGTATAGTGTATAGTATAAGTCTCGTATAGGCCCTTACAGGTTCTTTATTGGTCTTGTATATGCCTAAGGCCTACATGGGACCTAAACCACACCTATAGTCCTATACGGGACCTATACTGCACCTATGGGCCTATACGAATGTTATATTGTGTTCTATAGTATCGTATAGTATAGTGTAATATAAGTCTCGTATAGGTCCTTTATAGGTCGTGCATATGCCTACGATACTACATCTATAGTTCTATACGAGGCTGATGTATTGAATAATACATCTATTTATCATGTATAGTTTGTAGTAGTTTCGTTAATATTCGTTTCGGTTTTTAAAAGAATATATCTACTTCTAATATAAATACGTTTCGCAGGTCTTGGTTCATGAAATAGCTGAAAAACGAGAAAACGAGTTGAAATGGTGAAAGAAACTGAGCCGGATCGTAATTGGAAGCCAAGAGAAGAATGAATCGAATAATGGGAAATAAGACCTTCTGGCGGCCTGCGACCGGCCCAGGCCAAACCTCTCACGGGTGGCGAGAGGAGGAAAGTAATCCGGATAAACAAGAGCCGGTCGCGGGGCGCGACCGTCTACATGATCCCTCTCGCGGGTGGCGAGAGGGTTGTTTGGTCAGAGAGTTTCGAATTCTTATCAGATATGTGTTGGAAAAGGTTATATAATTAGAGTTTAACTCTAATTACAATTATTGGACGAACTTGGGAGCCTTAGAGGCAAAATTCTGGAGATTTGGAGCTAAGTTTGGATTTCAAGTTGTTCAAGAATCATCAGGTTGAAGCTAAGAGCATAGAGATCGAAGTAATCATGGGTTTTATTACTGATTTTCTTAATCTTCAGTTTCTTTGTTCTTTGATCTTGATAAATTTAGTTTTTATCTTTACTTTAATTATGTTTAAACCAATGATACCTGGCTAAATTCAATGTTGCTACCGAAGTTTTGATGACTATTTACAAAAGTTTGGATTTTTATTGATAAAGTAGGGAACTTTGGTTATTTGATTTGGTGTAGTTGCATGTTTTGATCTAATTGTTAATTAGTTGATTGTTTCACATGAATCTAGTTGAAAGTCTTTCATAGAATAGGTTTATGTTGATTGTCGAGTCTAGGCAGGTTCGGGTAATCTTTCGGAAAATTGGCCAATAAACCATAGAAACAATTAGGTGAAATATATAACTAAAATCTTAGCATTATATTAAATTTAATTATTGAGAAATAATAATTTATTAACTGAATTAAATAGGTAAAATGCAAGGATTAGGCTTTGAGAAAAGCCGGTTTTAGTTTACTTTCCATATTCGAGTTGGTTAAACCAAATCAAGAACCTTAGTTAGCCTAGGCTTCCTATTGAGAGATAGTTAGCTAATTTAGACACTTTATTAAATTGTTAGATAACCGAAAGGAAATCTCATAACCCGGTAAACATAACTATCTTTAGGATATCATAGGTGTCTTCCCAAGAAGGGTCGGGAGTCCTGTTTGGTAATCCTTAGGATCTAGTAATCTACGATCCCGGTTCCCTATCACATTATTAATCAATTAAAAACCATTCAATAGTAATAAAGAATCTAACCTAGTTAGTCATTCCATTATCCTTGAATTAAATCTCAGATTCAAAAGTCCGTGTTAATTCGTCTTAATTAAATTAATATTAGTTAATTATAATTTTAGGATTTTTAGTAACCCCCCCCCCACAAACATAAAATAAATTAAGTGTGTCAATTTGGTTTAAATAGAGTTGTTAACGTAATTAGAAAGTCTCGTGGGTTCGATATCCGGACTTACCTAAGCTTTTCTATAATTGATCGGCCCACTTGCCGGTTAGTAGTTTAGTCGAGTTTAGGAGTCTAGAGTATTACTTTGAGTCTAGAGTTAAGTTAATTTTAATTAATTTTATTAGACTACTTTTAGGACATCAAGAATTTGGCGCCGTTGCCGGGGAACTTTCTTTGGCAATTGCGTTGATTACTTTGTTTAGACTAAATTGATTCATGCGTGTTTTCCGTTTTGTTTGCGTCATAGGAGTCTAAATAATTTACTTAATTTAATTTTTCAGTTTCATATATTTTTCATTAAGTATCTTTTCTGAATTTTCTTACTTGTCTCGTTTCCGGTTTTTAGTGGATGCCCCATAGGCGTTCGCAAGGACCTCCGCCGAAGCCACCAACGGACACGTCTCTTTCTCCCGCGCAAAAAGGTTGATACTTCTTCATCCTCATCTTCTGGTTGTTACCGATTCTTCCCACCCGTTTATAACACCAAACTTTTACTTTAAACCAAAGCCCTTACCGCACAAATCCCCACCTCCCCATATAATTCACCGAAACACAACTCCACCACTTGTTTACCACATGGCTCATAATCAAACCGTTTACCTACAAGCAACCACCTTTTTAACCGGTGCGAACTCGCCCATCACTCTTCCCCCAATGAATAATGACAAAGCCTGGCAAATCCCATCTTACATCATGACCACCATAACTAATTGGTGCCAATTCCATGGTCGTGATGTCGAGGATGCGCCCGCCCATATTAACCGCCTTACCCGCCTCTGTCACACTTTTAACATGGAAGGTGCAGGCAAAATGCACGTTTCCTTCAAGTATTTCCCTTCTCTCTTGGAGTTCGGGCCCCGTCCAGCTTTACTCTCAACCGCTTGGTACCTTTACTACTTAGGCCGCCCTTCAAGATGCTTTCGTTAAGAAATAGTTTCCACCCGCCAAAGCATCTCGTCTACGTGATCAGATCCATTCGTTCCAGATGGAACCTGATGAGCCTTACCATTTAGCATGGGAGCGGTTCCAGACCTTAGTATCTCGTTGTTCTCAACACGGTCTGTCTGATTGGGCACTTGTAGAGAAATTCTACAATAGTCTCACCCCAGAAACCCGAGCCCGATTTGACACTTCTGCTGGAAGGCAGCTTATGGGTAAAAAGATGGTTGTTGAGTGTAACGACCTCTTCGAGAGTTTCGCGCATTCTGATATATACTATAGCACTACCGGCAGGAAATCAATCCCTGTTTCTCGTACCAGTCTGGTCAACTGGGGGTTACACCAAGTTAGCTTGTAAACTATGGTAGCGACTGCAATAGACGGCTTTAAGCGAGAGCTCACTAAGGAGATACAAGAGTTGAAAAAGAAGGTACATAAATGTGAGGTGTGTAGAGGAGGTCATGATACAATAGAGTGTCCTACGCTCACTGTCGAGCATGTAGAGTTGATTACGGGTCAGATTTGAGGCCAAACGAACCCCTATAATAATAATAATAATTCTAACTATAACCCTAACTGACGTAGTAATAATAACTTCCGTTCTTCCAGTAAGCCCCATGATTTCTAATCAGGTCAATATCAAAACAGGGGGCAGGGTCATTATTCTAGTGGAGGTTCAGGTCATCCAGGTCAGTTTAGTGGTGGTGGTTCAAACCAAGAGGGTCAAAATAGGAGTGGAGGGTCGGGAGGTAGTTTGGATAGGATAGAGGAACTTCTATCTCAACTAGTGGTTAAGGATCAAGCTACCCATAAAATGTTAGTAGACCATAATCTTCTTTTAAAGAATCAACAATCCACACTCTTAGATCTTCAAAGGTCCGTAGATAGTATCGCTAAGCAATTGCAAGAGCGATGACTGTCGTTAGTGTCAATCAAAAACCGAACTAAACTACGCAGATAGGATAAGTCGGGTATCAAACCAAGGGAGTATTGTGGAAAGTGTTGTACTAACAAGTAATGCGTAATTAATGCTAAAAGAAATAAACTTTAAATTAAAGTTTGTTAATTAATTAACTAAACACACTAAAAGTAAAGTTTGTATAAATAGGAAGAACAATGGTTCCTACAAATTTCAGATTGA
Source organism: Scalesia atractyloides (assembly GCA_947069175.1). NCBI lineage: Eukaryota > Viridiplantae > Streptophyta > Magnoliopsida > Asterales > Asteraceae > Scalesia > Scalesia atractyloides. The sequence continues at coordinate 8,194,576 of CAMTDV010000001.1, forward strand.
TAAGTAGATTACAATTAAATGTTTAATCTAACCCTTGTGGAAATAATTGTTGATATAATTAACCACTTGTTATGCTCATTGACTAAGTACTCCGATTAATAAATAATAGAAGGTTATCACACAAGCATCAATCACAATTACCAACCCTAATCCTTTGCCAAATATATCCCAATTTCTAGAACTCTCGGGAATTGAATGGTTAAAAAACAAGATTTAATAAAATGTAATCAATTACACTTAGTTAATCAAATCCTTGGTGAAAAGCATCGAATGCTTAGATCACCGAATCCAAATGGTTATCAAAACATATCAACGTGTATAACTTACATCAATCCTCCATTAGAAGGAAACCATAAAGAGAAACTAGCCGCTCATTGTCTGCATACAACCATCAAACACTTGATAAATCACCGAATCCATGATCATGATGTTGAATTGGAGTGGAATATTGATGTTTGAGGATGAAAAGTTGCAAACTTTGGAACCCTTGAAGCCTTCTGTTCGTCCATAATCAATGATAAGTCCCCAAAACCCCACAGTGAACCCTAATACACATACACAAGTGCTCTTGCGATATTTTTTCATCACCTCACCGTAAGCTACGGTTCCCAACCGTAAGCTACGGTCAGGAATTCCTAAAATGATGTAACTCAACCATAAGCTACGGTTGCAAGCCGTAACTTACGGTTAGTAAGTTCTGGACTTGGCGTACATGTGACCGTAAGCTACGGTCACAGACCGTAACCTACGGTTAGTAAGTTCTGGTTATACTTTTCTCTTGTCAAGTAGACCATAGCTTACAGTTTACAGACCGTAAACTACGGCGGGGTCTTCTTCCTTTCCACTCATCATCCACAACTTTCAATTAATTACCAATAAACCCCTTGACTTCTAATCTTTCCCGTTTCCTCGTGTTTTCACGTCAGTTCTTGATCCGAACAAGTCCCAGTTGATAATTTTTACTTTGTAACTACATCACGGGTATTCCGCGTCATCTCTAACCTTCTTAAAGCACCCGAATTAGTCAGTTAACCTTCAAAACAACCAATTCTCGTAGTTGTCTCATTCAACGCATATAACCACCCAAAACTAACTAAAAACACGTAAGATATGATCATTAGCACTTGCGTTTTACCCTCTCCATCACATTCCCACACTCATATTTGATTGTCCTCAAGCAAACCAACTCGAAATTACTCACCATAATAACAACACAACAAATCCCTTAACGAATTCATCAAATTCAGTTCTCAAGTCATACCCATCCCATAGACTAACACAATCAAGATTTACAACATGACAACAGTTAATACACTTCAAAACTCAAGGCTTGTCTATATAAAACTAACATGTGTATAATTCAAAACACATGCTACCTGCCCCTCACAATATACTCTCTTCTCGGCTTCAGTAGCTGAACTAGCATGTGATATGCTAGTGTGTATACACTCATAGACCAATATGAACTCCTGCAATTATAAACTTGTATAACAATCAGACTTCCACTGTGAATATAACACGGCACATATCAAAAGTACTTTTGGGTTTAAGCTTTAGGCTAAAGGTAGGAACTCTATTGTTATTCTTCTTTTTCCTATTTTCCGTTAGTGGCTAACAACAAGCAACCAATCCATGACAACTTATTTACATATATATAAATCACGCATTCGGGTTGGTTTCTACCCACGACATTCTAAACAATGTTCCCCCAATTTTTCTTTTTCTCTCTTTTTTTGGTTAAACAAACGAATTGTGTGTAGGTTCAACTAGGCCACTAAGGATAATCATCATACATCCACAAACCCCGTTACTATGTAACATAAATCCTAATTCCTTTACCATTTATATGCTCGTGTCACTCCATAGTCTCAGCATGTATCAAATTACACAAGTTCTAACACAGAAGAACATATAGCCCCCTCTCAACAAATGAACTCATATTGATGTCCTATCACTTCTACAGGCTCAAAAATCTCACCAAGAAAAAGATAAACGGTTACCAATATATAGCATATGCAATCTAAAGCATGTTACCCTCATATAAACATCTTTTTCCAGCCTTTTATAAAAACAGTTGCCAGGCCTACTCTCATGAAACTTAAAGGGAGAATTATGACAAGGAACTATGTTAATTACTACCAGCAAGAGACCCATTAGTGATTGAAATCTCAGGTTTTCATAACGAATTAGTATACTTAAGGCGATGAAAATTTTTCAAAAATTTTAAAAACTCCCAATTACGCACTAGTTTCATCATTTTCAATCTCTTCAACGTTTACCCACCAGTTTCTTCTCGGGATCCCACATCCCCACACTTGGGATACATTGTCCCCAATCTATGGTGCACTTAAAAATTACTCGGAGAAGACCAACCAACAACCCAAGAGCGACTAACCTTTTCAAACAAAAACATCCATTCCATGAATACATATAATGACACCACCAAATAACACGATATAAAATTGTCTTAAAGAATAAATAAATAAATAAGATCAAGCACGTGGACCTGATCTAAGCAGAGGATCAGTGAGTGCTCAGTGATATGATGGACCCGGTGGTGTTCCATAAAATCCCCCCAAATGTTCATAGGAGGCACTCATGTCAAAAATGTCGGCCAAGCCTCCTTCTGGTTGATCCTGTTGCTGCTGTTGTTGTGATGATTGTGGCTGCTGCTGCTGTGATGGGTGCTCGTATGGCGGTAGCTGATATGGATACGAGCTTTGAAACTGCAGTTCCGTATATTCTCGCGGTAACCACATTGACCCATGAACTTGGGGCATCGGATGTCGAGGCATACCGGGCTGATATGGCGGCTCTTGACTATAATCCACATACGATGGATTTTCAAAGTATGGGACCCTTGATAATAATCCATATGGCGTCGGGTTCGATTCTCATCATACGCTTGCATATTCAGCTCCATCTGCGATTCAATATGGCGCATCCTGTCAGTTCGAGCCATATACTCCATCAGTTATCTATGCTCACGCTCCCTCTCAATATCCTGTCTAGATCCTTGATCGTAATAGTCTGCTGCGACGCTTCCCATTGCCCATAATCTGATGGTCGCTAGCTATCAACAAATGCCTGTGTTTCATCATCAAAGACCCCCCAAGAATGAGTCGACTGTCTATGCCGCATTAACTCCCCGCCAACGGCTGCATTTTAATGACTGTCATTAGTGTCAATCAAAAAGTAAACTACGCAGATAGGATAAGTCAGGTATCGAACCAAGGGAGCTTTGTGGAAAGTGTTGTACTAACAAGTATTGCGTAATTAATGCTAAAAGAAATAAACTTTAAATCAAAGTTTGTTAATTAATTAACTAAACACACTAAAATTGAAGTTTGTATCAATAGGAAGAACAATGGTTCCTCTGAATTTCAGATTGATAAGTAGATTACAATTATACGTTTCATCTAACCCTTGTGACCACTTGTTATGCTCATTGACTAAGTACTCCGATTAATAAATAATAGAAGGTTATCACACAAGCATCAATCACAATTACCAACGCTAATTCTTTTCCAATTATATCCCAATTTCTAGAACTCTCGAGAATTGAATGGTTCAGAATCAAGATTTAATAAATTGCAATCAATTACACTTAGTTAATCAAATCGCTGGTGAAAAGCGTCGAATGCTTAGATTACCGAATCCAAATGGTATCAAAACATATCAACGTGTCTAACTTCCATAAATCCTCCATTCGGAGGAAACCATAAAGAAACTAGCCGCTCATTGTCTGCATACAACCATCAAACACTTGATAAATCACCGAATCCATGATCATGATGTTGAATTGGAGTGGAATATTGATGTTTGAGGATGAAAAGTTGCAAACTTTGGAACCCTAGAAGCCTTCTGTTCGTCCATAATCAATGATAAGTCCCCAAAACCCCTTAGTGAACCCTAATACACATACACAACTGCTCTTGCGATATTTTTTCATCACCTGACCGTAAGCTACGGTTCCCAACCGTAAGCTACGGTCATGAATTCCTAAATGTAACTCAACCGTTAGCTACGGTTGCAAACCGTAACTTACGGTTAGTAAGTTCTAGACTTGGCATACATGTGACCATAAGCTACGATCACAAACCGTAACCTACGGTTAGTAAGTTCTGGTTATACTTTTCTCTAGACAAGCAGACTGTAGCTTACCGTCTAAAGACCGTAAGCTACAGCGGGGTCTTCTTCCTTTCCGGTCATCATCCGCAACTTTCAATTAATTACCAATAAACCCCTTGACTTCTAATCATTCCCATTTCCTCATGTTTTCACGTCAGTTCTTGATCCGAACAAGTCCCGGTTGACAATTTTTACTTTGTAACTGCATCACGGGTATTTCGCGTCATCTTTAACCTTCTTAAAGCACTTGAATTAGTCAGTTAACCTGCAAAACAACCAATTCTCGTAGTTATCTCATTCAATGCATATAACCACCCAAAACTAACTAAAAACACGTAAGATATGATCATTAGCACTCGGGTTTTACCCTCTCCATCAAAGAGCAATCACACGGTCAGTTCTCGGGTAACACTAACCTAACCCGGCGAACCAACATGCAAAAGTGATAACCGCCCGTAGCGGTAAGAGTCTAGGAGAAGTGGTTAGAGAGAGGGTAGACATAGAGGATAAGGATGTAGAGGTAGATGAGGAGATAGAGATGGAGGCTCCACCTAGGGTCCAAAATAGGCTAGACCCAGCAAGTACCGCATCAAACAGTGGGCCTTCAGTCGAGAGTCGAGTAGAGAAGAAACCAATAGTGGTTACGCTGTCACCATAAGTAGATCCTTCACGCTTACCCTACCCCGCCCTCCTTAAGCAACAAAAATATACTAAGGAATACAGGAATTTTCTCGATATGTTTACCCAGTTGAAAATCAATCTTTCTTTCATTGAGGCCCTCCAGCATATGCCAAAATATGACAAGTTTTTGAAAGACCTTCTTAAACGCAAAGATAGGCTGGGGGAGCTCTCAAATGTTCCTTTGACCGGAGGATGTTCTGCCGTAGTTCTAAATAAGTTACCGAAAAACTCACTGATCCCAGTATCTTCACTATTCCATGTCTCTTTGGTGGTTCCATCGCTCCCGCTCATGTGTTAGCCGACTTAGGTGTTAGCATCAATTTGATGCCTTTCTCACTCTATGAGAAGTTAGGTTTAGGGGATCTTACTCCTACTCGTATGTCACTGTCTCTACCTGATCGGACAGTTAAGTATCCTCGGGGAATCATAGAGAACTTGTTAGTTAAGGTAGATAAATTCGTTTTCCACGTGGATTTTGTTTTCTTAGATATGGAGGCCGATGAGAAAGTGCCCATCATCCTAGGTCGTCCATTCCTCCATACTGCAAAAGCAATTATCGATGTTCATGATGGTAAGATCACACTTCCCGTTGGGGATGAGAACGTCACTTTCGAAATCGCTAGTTCAATACAACACCCTAGCGGTGGAGATAATGATAGTGGCCCATGTCATTCCGTCTACTTTCTCAATACATTCATTTCGTGCGTAGATCATTGAATGAGGGGGTAGTAGATAAGGAGTTTGAGGGAGAGGACATAGAAGATAATCCACTGTGGGTCCCCGAAACATTAGACTTCTGTGAGATTACTGAAGAGAGTGAGAGCAAACCTGTAGACACTCCGGCCCCATTAGAGCTTAAGGTCCTTACCTCCCACCTAGAGTATGCTTTCCTAAGTGAAAATTCGAGCTTATCTGTTATAATATCTTCGAATTAACAACAGAGGAGAAGGTGAAGCTGATAGATGTTCTGAAAGAGAATAGAGAAGCTATCGCGTGGAAACTATCCGATATCAAGGGAATAAGCCCAACTTTCTATACTCACCGAATCCTCATGGAGGATGTCTATAAGCCAGTGGTACAACCTCAACAACGCCTCAATCCAAATATGCAAGAAGTAGTTAAGAAAGAGGTGCTCAAGTTGATGGAAGGTGGCCTAATCTACCCTATATCCGTTTCTGCTTGGGTGAGTCCAACTGAAGTTGTTCCTAAGATGGGGGAATGACAGTGGTCGTGAATGAGAAAAATGAACTCATCCCATCGCGTACGGTCACAGGTTGGCGTGTGTGCATCGATTAGCGAAAATTGAATGACGTCACCCGAAAAGACCACATCCCACTTCCGTTCATTGAAAAGATGCTAGAGCATCTTACGGGTCCACAATTCTATTGTTTTCTCGATGGTTTTTCAGGTTACTTATAGAACCGTATCGCTCTAGAGGATCAGGAGAAGACGACCTTTACATGTCCTTACGGCACATACGTGTACCGCCACATGTCCTTTGGATTATGTAACGCTCCAGCGACATTTCAGCGGTGCATGGTCGCCATTTTCCAAGATATGATCGAGAACTCAATGGAGGTTTTCATGGATGAATTTTCTATCTATGGAAATTCCTTCGAGCAGTGCCTTTGTAATCTTGAAGCGATGATGATGAGGTGTGTGGAGACTAGGTTGATGTTGAACTGGGAGAAGTGTCACTTCATGGTGACAGGGGGGATTGTGTTAGGTCACAAGATATCTCGAGCCGGTATTGTCACACCCACTCATAGGCGGAAGCGCGCGGTGTGATCTGATAGATTCTCATTGCATACAACATTAGGGAACATACTATATGAATAAAACAAACTCCGTATGCCATTACTGAAATTGTTTTCGAAACGCCACATAAGTTAAGTATATTGTTTACAAACCATTAAATTGTCAAATTGCTAAATAACCAAATGCAAGATTTTAAATACTAAGGTTTTGACCCTTATATCACCGCAAGTAGGCGGGATATACTGGGAAAATCCTTCAAAAGATGGCATAGGAGACTTGATACTTTTTTTCTTGATATGAACTCCTCGCACAGATCCACTAATTTCCTGAAATACATGTTAACTTGAAAATCAACAAAAGTTGGCGAGTTCATGAGGTTTAACTGTATGAGATGGATCCATAAAATGTAAGTAGTATTTTTGTATCACAAAAACCCGGTATGTAAAGCGTCAATGAAATCGTGATCATTAATGTTTTGCAAGGACATTAATATGTGTGACGACATAGGAAGAATCCAAACCTAGATGATTTCTGTCAATTAACCTCGACTGGGACAACAAATGCACTCTTCCGTGTGGGTCCATGACCAAGAGTTGGGCTCGCGAACACCCGCTAGATCTAACCTTTGTACCGTGGTCTTAAACAAGATTAATGGTGTTTACGCCCACCCTATTCGCACATGATCTAGTTATTTCATTACCTAGCTTATCATACCATAGACATGTATTTAACACTCGATAGTTGTAAAACTCTAAAACATTTAGATGAAAAGGGGGACATGAACTCACTGCTTTGCTTTCTGCTTTCACTGATTAACTCTAATACCTTTCTCTGGTTTCGTACCACAACCTACAAACACGTTAGGTTTTAGTTAGACACTTCGGTCTTTGTAGTGATTCATGTTCTTGTTTCTTGTCTTAATTATTTGTTAAGACTTGTTCAGTGTTTCGTTTCGTTTAGATATACATTTCGATGTATGACGCCAATAGATATACTTCGTTAAGTATATGTGTATCCTTGCAACGTATGTGTTGCTAGCACGGGCCCAGCCCGCTAGACTTCGTGCCTTGCACGAGTAAGACGTATGTGTTCCATGACACCTCATAGATGGGTTCCGCCCGTTTGTCTCGACGACTCCATCATTGGATATACTCCATATATAATTCTTTTTAATTATATATAATTCCAAGTTCGATGTGTTAATTAAAATATTATATTTTAACTTGTATTATTTGTATGCACCACTTTATATATATCATTTTGTTTACGATGGGTTTGTTAAAAATATTATATTTTTAACGTGTCTTGATACATATAATTATTTCATTGGTTTCATGGTTTGCATAACCTAGTGTTGAAATTGTTAAGTACTATACTTATGTATCTTCCCAAGTATAGATATACTTGTATTGGGAATATTTGTATACTTAAAGTTGTATTTTCATGGTTGTATATAATACTTGTATAACGGTATTTTCATCAAATATTAGTGGTATGTGTTGGCATGTGTTTGTACGCATAGGATACGTATATTTCATGTATTTATTACCCTCACTTTTGTGTATACTTAAAACATATAATTTTAAGATATATTCAAATTAATATATGTATTATTATGCTTGGTAAGTGTATGTATCCCAAAATAATATATATTTTTGTGATTAGTTCTGGAAAAATATATATTTTAGTTTCCACCAAAAACAATATATTTTAGAAGGTTTATGAAATATATATTTTTATACACTTTGAAAATAATATGTTTTTAGTATCGACGAAATAAGATATAGTTGTAAAAATATATATTTTGTCACTTGTTCGGTTTTGAAAATAATACTTACCAAGCTTCCATGTATTGTATATTTTTAGCCCGTAATCCGTAAAAAGTTTGATCGTCCAAATAGGCCATATTTGTTTCCATGTATGGTTATGGATAGGTATATATATATATATATATATATTGTAATTCTTTGTTTTCCACTTATTATGTATTTATTTGTATGTTTTATTATTCAAGTTCCTAACTATATACACATATAATACAAACAATAAACACATAACTTGTGATTCTTATGATCACTAAATATAAATTTTTCCATAATATATATTTGTATCCATTTTTATCTTTAGGAAAACCGTACTTCTTGGACTTATATTTTGTGCAAAAACATGGGAATTTTTATGTTAATGGATTTTAAACAAGTTTACTTGTAAGAACTTTATATTACATATATTTTTCTAAGTGTTTAATTTTTATAAAAATTTCGCCATAGTCTCCCATAGATTTAGGAGGTTTCCCATGTTTTTAAAAAATGTGTTAAGCTTCAAAACTCATCAATTTACTCATCACAACTTCAACAAGTATTCTTTATACATATACATATATTTTTAGGTCATGATGAACTTGATAGTTTAACCAAAACATGTAGTCTTTTAACTTTGTGACTAAGATGTTCATACATCTTTAAAAATGGGTTTAGTTACTAATATTCACTAACTTTGTTAAAAATCATTTTTAACAACATTTTTATATATATTTTTAGACACATCACAAATTACTTTAATTACATTTACAAGTTCATTCATCTTGTTAGAACATGGTTGTAAAGACTTTCATCATTTTTAAACACTTGATCATTCAACCTCTAAAGACATGACAAATCATTTTATCCATTTTAAAGTGTCTATTTATTATGTTATAACAAGTTCATCATTATTTTGATCATGGATCTTGTAAGATCCATGTGTATACTTGTTATATTTATACTTCTAGCAAGTATACATGTGATGTATATCATCCATAGCACAAAATAAACATCTACATCTTTATTACAACATCATTATATGCTCATAATTTTTAGATCAAGTTGCTTGTTCATGTGTTCATATTTTAATGGTGATACTTTTGTATGACATAACTTATATATTAACAAAATACTAGTAACAAGACATCCAATGAAAGATTAGGAGGCTCACTACTAGCTCTTGTGGCTAAGGAAGTGGCAAGATGAACTAGATGAAGAAGATGATGCAAAGTTGGTGGATAAAAGCTCCCAAGAGAGAGGTCCTTGAACTTCCAACGCTTAGCACCTTCTTAGATAGCCTTGAGACACCCTTGGATCACCTTGAAATTACTTGGAATTAACTTGAAGATGGAGGTGGTTTGGAGAGTAAAGTGGTTGTAGGTTGTGGGGGTTACGGAGGAGTTCTTGTTGTTTGGTTTTGGTGAAATGATAAGTGTAAGAAAGATTGTGAGATGTAATTGTTTATTTATGTTGATTAAGAAACACATGATCCTCCATGCAAATATAACTTACTTCCAACATGTTGGAACAAGGGAGACAAAAGTGTTGGTGGCTTGTGGGCCACCCCTTGGCCGTCCAAGATGATGATGATGTTGTTAATCTTAGTTATATTTCCAAGTTAAATATTTAGTTAGGATTGTAGGGCTTAGTTAGGGGGTTTTGGTGAATTGGGGGATTTTGATGTATTTTGAGGTATAATATGCCATACACTAGTTTAGTATTGTTAAACACTGTTAACTAGTTTATATTTTGTGTCCGATTTGTGTTCGGTTGCTTAACGGGTGCTAGATTCGTTAACGGGTCATTAAACGGAGGTTTAAGCAACTTGTAGGAATTTTAGGGATTTTCTGTAACATCCGCCAAAAACCGAATTTACCAAACCCGCTTCGTTTATCAACCGAACAATCAGTTAAAAATTTCGTTGCGTATTTAATGCCCAAATTAATTTTAAACGATACATAATTAATAAGTATATTGGAATATAAAAGTTATATTTGAAAAAGTATTAAAAATAGTGGTTTAAAAATAAAATGAGGCTACCGGGACTCGAACCCGGGTCAGCCGGGTTGTGAACTCCAAAGACTTAACACTCACACGCATAACCACTCCGCCACCTGTTGTTTTTCTGTCAACTCTAGGAAACAAATAAATCTTAACCACAAACATAAATCAACCGGTTACGCCAACTATAACTGAAATCGATTATCAAACGCTCAAAGACGATCTGAATACTCGCGGTTCACTGAGTATAACCGATATACCGACGTTTTCAATCAAGTTGCTTTGAATGAACTTGAATTCTAGAAGTGGATCGGTTTTTATAACCGAAAATCTTCAATTCCAGTTTTACTTCCATCTTTGTACTCCTTCACGACTCAAACATAATCTACAGACTTTCAATTATATTTTCGCTCAAGTTTCAGTCCGCCGGAGAATCAAATTTTACTCGCCGGAAAGTTTCTGCAAGTCGCCGGAAAACCGGGACTTCATCTACACGGTAATTACCTCAATGTTTCTGTTTCATTCCATTATAAGACGAATTCTAACACCATTTCATCGATCAGAATCCATCCCAGGCGACATAGCCGGAATATTCAACCTTCGCCGGAAAATCTCTGAAATTTCTGATATCGCACTGTCAATCGGTATAACCCTTCAAACTCCTGTCAATCCTTGTTTAAGTACCTCAATTTCATAATCAATCGAGCAGAACTATTAATTAATCCTAACAGCCGAAGTTCACTATCGGAGCCGACGGACCTCTGCCGGAGTTCTGTGAAAGACACGGATCGGTACCTCCTTTCCCCCAAACTCTCTCCATACAATTCCTTTCAATTATTATTAATGTTTGAAAATCAAATTAGACATAAATCAGTTGAAACATTCGGACTTTGTTTTTCTGGGTAAAGTTAACGAAGAAGACGAAGGCAGGTTATAATATAAGTTTAATTAAAATCAGTTTATGAACGGGTTAGACACACAGTCCAGCGGTGGACTGTGTGCGAACAAATACACATACACGTCGCGAGTTCGATTCCTGTCCCAACCTCATGCGCTGTAATAAAATGCTTTTTTCTTAAAACTGAACCGGGTTAACTCCGTTAGATGTTAAGTATAATAAAAATCTGTATTTAAACCAAGTTAGACACGCAGTCCATCGGTGGACTGTGTGTAACATTAAGTCACAGGTCCCGGGTTCGAGACCTGTTGACGACACCGGTCCGATACATTTAAAACCCTTTTTAAAAATAAATAATTTTCGGATTAATTGAATTAGTGTATAAATATAATTAAAAATAGAACTATTTCGGGTTAGACACGTAGCTCAGTTGGTAGAGCTGCGTGCACGCGTACGGGAGGTATCGGGTTCGAGTCCTGCCCGGCGCATACATACACACAATAAACCGGTCAACAAGTCAACGGTCAACGGTCAAAAAGTCAACATTTTATTTTTATTTTTATTTATTTATTTTATTTAAAAATTAATTAAAAATACTTAAAAATAACATTTTTAAGGTTAGAAACTAGCCTAAAACTCACAAAAATATATCCAAAAATCCTATTAAAGTTGTTAATAAAATCCATTTATTTACCTTACTTTTCTTTATTAATTAGGTTAGTTATTCCTCGACGATCAATCCTCTAAATTCGTGCGCATTCATCATCATTCACCGAACGCACCCACTGTGAGTGAATCTCTACAAATTCCCCGTTTAAATCACGTTTTTGGGGTGTATCATGTGTCTTACTATTTATTATATTTAAATCATTGTGCATCCATCATATCATGAATAAATGTGTATCCAGCCTGTGTAAACGGTTTGTGTGATTATTGTATAGATTTAATTTATTGTTTTCAGTACATGCAATTTCATAGGCCGCCGCTCCCCATTACATTATGAGCGTTGAGCATGTTCCCCATTACATTATGAGCGTGAACCTGGCGTGCCAACATACGATCGGCTCCGTTTGATTGAGCCTTGATCACACAGACATTTTTCATTTTCAGTACATGCAATACGATCGGCTACGTTTGATTGAGCCTTGATCGCACAGACATTTTTCATTTTCAGTACATGCAATACGATCGGCTCCGTTTGATTGAGCCTTGATCGCACAGAGATTTTTCATTTTCAGTACATGCAATACGATCGGCTCCGTTTGATTGAGCCTTGATCGCACAGTTTCATTTATGTTATATATTTATGCAAGTTGATATGTTATTGTATGCTGTTGGTTTGTTAATGTATGTTATTGTTTGTTGTTGTTTAATGTCGTATACTAATGGTTTGTGATTGTATGCCGTTGGTTTGTTAATGTATGTTATTGTTTGTTGTTGTTTGATATTGTATGCTAATTGTTGTTATGGTATGTTTATTTACGTTTGTTCATATATGAATTTTGCACAATTTTTCCATATTAAATACAACCAGAAATAATTTAATAAATGTTTTCTAACAAGGTTCACTCGCCAACGTTTTGTTGATCCAAAAACCATTTTTACATATGATACAGGTGAACAGGATGAAGCCAGGAAAACATAGGAATTTGCCTTAGAAGAAAAATAATGAAGTTTAGAAGGATGAATAGAACATGTTGTATTTGTTTGATATGATTGTATGATCTCTTTTAAATTGAAATAATAAATATGAAACCTTGTAATAAATGTCATGAGCTTTGATGAAAACCCAATCATGCCCCGGTCACCTTTTCCGCTGCGGGTCGGGGTGTGACAGATTGGTATCAGAGCTTTTGACTATAGGGATATAGGATAGGTTATTAGACCCTTAGAGCCTATACTATAGTTGACTAGATTTTAATTGTTTATGTGGTTACATGCAAACTTATGATATTTATTTGTTTCATATTTATTACATACACAAATGCATGCAAACATTTCCAATATTACAATTGTGATACATAGTGAATTATACTTGCAGTCAAACATACATACTAACATACATATTCATCATACATGTTACAATATTCACATATTCAAATCATATTCATACTTCCGTTATTCAAGATTTTGTCGCATTTTTCATTTTTCAAATCTCATCAAAGTGAGTTCTGCGACGGGCATGTAGTAACTGTAAGGGTACAAGTACCGGTAGTCGGAACGTCCTGTCTAGGTTGGCATTCGTATAAATCCAATATAATGGACCAGTTTGCCTACCTGGGGACTAACGATGAGAGTACGAAGGACCTATTAGGACAAAGCATGCCACACCAAACGTCGTTCGAACTAACCCCACTTTGAGGTGTCACCGTTTCCACACCTGGACACATTCCGAATATCATACATATTTCTCGATTTTCTCCGGGTTTTAGTGTACGTAACCAGGCAAACACATGCGAACCATATGAAAAACCCGGTAATCATGGAGGCCCACGTGATTACGAAGGTGAAGTATGGCGGCATGCAAGGCCCAATTACGAGCAAAGCCCAAGACATCCTATGGATGTAGTAGATTTATTTTGTTATGTTTATTTTATGAATGTTCATTCCTAAATACGACACGTGATCCCAAAAGCATCCAACTCATACTCTTGATATGTATTCCTTGTAGATGTCTTCTAGCCTCGCTCGTAGGAAGATGAGATCAAGAAAAGCCCGTGAGCGCATGGCTGCCTTAATCGCTCAACAAATGGCTGCCATAATACCCAACATTGTAATTCAAATCCAACAAGCCCTTACCGCTAATCTTGTCAACCAAGAGGATCAAAATGTTATCAACCCTTCCCCAAATACCACTAAATGCACCTACAAGCATTTCAAATCCTGCGACCCTACAAAATACGAAGGGACTGAAGGTCTCACCGCTCTTCTCTATTGGTTTGAAGAAATGGAAAACATTTTTCTAACTTGCGATTACCCCGATGATCGCAAAGTGCGATATGCTACTGGTCGTTTATTTGGAATAGCACTTACTTGGTGGAATACAGAGAAGGCCAAACGAGGTGTTGAAGATGCTATGACTTTGACTTGGGAAGAGTTGAAAGAAATCATGATAAGACGGTTTTGCCCAAGGAGCGAAATCAAGAAATTAGAGGATGAGTTCTATTCGTTGAAACAAAAGGAAGGCGACCACACCACGTACAACAAGAGATTCCTCGAGTTGAATCAAATGGTTCCTAACTTGTTCACTCCCCACTACCGTTTGATCGAGCACTACATTCAAGGTCTTCCTTCAAAGATTCAAGACTCTGTAATAAGTGCCACACCTGCAACCTTGGAAGCAGCAATGGAGTTAGCTACAGAGAGCTCACCGAGAACCGAATCCGGAATAAAGACTTCAAGGGGGAGAAGAAGAAGGATAAAGCATCGACTGAAACCTCCAACTACACCCAAACCGAATCCCCTTCTCAACCCATTTCTAAGAGAAAACGAGACGAGCAACTTTTCGCTGTCACCCAACGCAACCAACCAGCCTTACAAGCCGTACCCCTCCAAGCTATCCCAATCACTCAAGTAGCATCCAACTCAACCTACCCAAATAAGAAACCTTACCTTGGACCTCACCCTCGATGTAACACCTGTTTTTATCACCATCCATCTACCGTACTTTGTCGACTATGTGCAAATTGTGGACGCTATGGTCATTTGAGCAAAGTTTGCCGCACCTCTCAAAACCAAACCTCACCCCTACTCAAAACATGATCCAAACATATCAACAACCCCATTACCCCATGTTCCCATATGTTCGAGCTTGTTTCAATTGTGGCGACCCTACCCATTTTAGAAACACGTGCCCTCAATTGGTTAACATCATAAACGCCCAAGCTCAAGCAAACCCAGTTAACCAAGCAAATCAAGAAAACCAAACCACTAGGCCACCAGCAAGAGGAAGAGTTTTCAACATCAATGCCAATCCGGTTGAAGATAATGACGACCCAAACGAAAACACGCAACTAGTCCCCTTCACCAACAATCAAGATTCAACCCCCACTGCTTAGTTTTATGCTTTCTTTATGTTATCTCAATTCTCACGTGTCTCAATTTTAAATTGGAAGTTTATCCATGGATCTTAATGCGAATTATTATTTCAGTTTTGTTTTATACTCATTGATTCAACATTCATACCATCATACATCTCAACGTATTTCAATCTCATTATTTAAAGAAGTTGGGCTGTGTCTCACTTCTACATAGACTAACCTCTCCATCACAACAAACGAGAGAGGGACGGTCATCATTCAAACATGTATACTATCAGGATTATGACTCAGGCATTGTTTGTTGTGTTTATTTATGTTTTAGAGTCACATAGGAATAATCATAGCTTACTGATAAAAACAATGAGAATTTGACGAGGATATGGTGGATACGCCGCTGGTACTTCCTATATATAAGTATTCTTGTCAAAGGATCAGAGGCATTATCAGGCGGTTATGAGAAGTTCCATGTAGGAATTAGTAATGTTTTGGTTGAAATTTGTTTTACACTCACTGATTTAACATTCATATCAACTCATCATTTAAAGAAATTGGATTGTGTTCCATTTTCTACATAGACTAACCTCTCCATCATAACAAACGAGAGAGGTATTGTCATCATTCAAGGACTCTGGCTTTGGTTGTTATGTTTGTGTATGTTTTAGAGTCACATAGGACTAATCATAACTTACCGATAAAACCAATGAAAATTTGACAAGAATATGGTGGATACGCCGCTGGTACTTCCTATATAAGTATTCTTGTCAAAGGATCAGAGGCATTATCAGGCGGTTATGAGAAGTTCCATGTAGGATTTGGTATTGTCTTGATTGAAGTTTGTGTTATACTCACTGATTTAGCATTTATATCATCGCATCCTTTAAAGGAATTGGATTGTGTCATCAATCCAACATGTATGCTATCAGAATTAGGACTCAGATATTGGTTGTTATGTTTATTTATGTTCTAGAGTCACATCATAGAACCAATCATAACTAACTGATAAAACCAATGAAAATTTGACAAGAATATGGTGGATACGCCGCTGGTACTTCCTATATATAAGTATTCTTGCCAGAGGATCAGAGGCATTGTCAGGCGGTTATGAGAAGTTCCATGTAGGTTTTAGTATTAGAAGTTTATTTTAGGATATAATCTAATCTTTCAAACGTACCCAAACTCATATGCATAACATCATACTTAGTCGATCAACTCTGTGTATCCATGTTCCGTATTCATACACTTTAGGCAACAAAAAGCGATTCCTGTAGCAGGGTATTCAACCCTTACAAGGAACGTTACCGCCTCAAACAAAATTTAAACTCTTACTCTCTTCTAAGTATGTAATTGTCAAGTTAAAACACCATCCTTTTTAGACAAATATGCCACTACTTAAATTTCGGGACGAAATTTCTAAAAGTAGGGGATACTGTAAGATCCGCCAAAAACCGGATTTACCAAACCCGCTTCGTTTATCAACCGAACAATCAGTTAAAAATTTCGTTGCGTATTTAATGCCCAAATTAATTTTAAACGATACATAATTAATAAGTATATTGGAATATAAAAGTTATATTTGAAAAAGTATTAAAAATAGTGGTTTAAAAATAAAATGAGGCTGCCGGGACTCGAACCCGGGTCAGCCGGGTTTTGAACTCCAAAGACTTAACACTCACACGCATAACCACTCCGCCACCTGTTGTTTTTCTGTCAACTCTAGGAAACAAATAAATCTTATCCACAAACATAAATCAACCGGTTACGCCAATTGTAACTGAAATCGGTTATCAAACGCTCAAAGACGATCTGAATACTCGCGGTTCACTGAGTATAACCGATATACCGACGTTTTCAATCAAGTTGCTTTGAATGAACTTGAATTCTAGAAGTGGATCGGTTTTTATAACCGAAAATCTTCAATTCCAGTTTTACTTCCATCTTTGTACTCCTTCACGACTCAAACATAATCTACAGACTTTCAATTACATTTTCGCTCAAGTTTCAGTCCGCCGGAGAATCAAATTTTACTCGCCGGAAAGTTTCTGCAAGTCGCCGGAAAACCGGGACTTTCATCTACACGGTAATTACCTCAATGTTTCTGTTTCATTCCATTATAAGACGAATTCTAACACCATTTCATCGATCAGAATCCATCCCAGGCGACATATCCGGAATATTCAACCTTCGCCGGAAAATCTCTGAAATTTCTGATATCGCACTGTTAATCGGTATAACCCTTCAAACTCCTGTCAATCCTTGTTTAAGTACCTCAATTTCATAATCAATCGAGCAGAACTATTAATTAATCCTAACAGCCGAAGTTCACTATCGGAGCCGACGGACCTCTGCCGGAGTTCTGTGAAAGACACGGATCGGTACCTCCTTTCCCCCAAACTCTCTCCATACAATTCCTTTCAATTATTATTAATGTTTGAAAATCAAATTAGACATAAATCAGTCGAAACATTCGGACTTTGTTTTTCTGGGTAAAGTTAACGAAGAAGACGAAGGCAGGTTATAATATAAGTTTAATTAAAATCAGTTTATGAACGGGTTAGACACACAGTCCAGCGGTGGACTGTGTGCGAACAAATACACATACACGTCGCGAGTTCGATTCCTGTCCCAACCTCATGCGCTGTAATAAAATGTTTTTTTCTTAAAACTAAACCGGGTTAACTCCGTTAGATGTTAAGTATAATAAAAATCTGTATTTAAACCAACTTAGACACACAGTGCAGCGGTGGACTGTGTGTAACATTAAGTCACAGGTCCCGGGTTCGAGACCTGTTGACGACACCGGTCCGATACATTTAAAACCCTTTTTAAAAATAAATAATTTTCGGATTAATTGGATTAGTGTATAAATATAATTAAAAACATAAATATTTCGGGTTAGACACGTAGCTCAGTTGGTAGAGCTGCGTGCACCCGTACGGGAGGTCTCGGGTTCGAGTTCTGCCCGGCGCATACATACACACAATAAACTGGTCAACGGTCAAAAAGTCAACATTTTTTTTATTATTTTTATTTATTTATTTTATTTAAAAATAACATTTTTAAGGTTAGAAACTAGCCTAAAACTCACAATAATATATCCAAAAATCCTATTAAAGTTGTTAATAAAATTCATTTATTTACCTTACTTTTCTTTATTAATTAGGTTAGTTATTCCTCGACGATCAATACTCTAAACTCGTGCGCATTCATCATCATTCACCGAACGCACGCACTGTGAGTGAATCTCTACAAATTCCCCGTTTAAATCACGTTTTTGGGGTGTATCATGTGTCTTACTATTTATTATATTTAAATCATTGTGCATACATCATATCATGAATAAATGTGTATCCAGCCTGTGTAAACGATTTGTGTGATTATTGTATAGATTTAATTTATTGTTTTTAGTACATGCAATTTCATAGGCCGTCGCTCCCCATTACATTATGAGCATTGAGCATGTTCCCCATTACATTATGAGCGTGAACCTGGCGTGACAACATACGATCGGCTCCGTTTGATTGAGCCTTGATCGCACAGACATTTTTCATTTTCAGTACATGCAATACGATCGGCTCCGTTTGATTGAGCCATGATCGCACAGACATTTTTCATTTTCAGTACATGCAATACGATCGGCTCCGTTTGATTGAGCCTTGATCGCACAGTTTCATTTATGTTATATATTTATGCAAGTTGATATGTTATTGTATGTTGTTGGTTTGTTAATGTATGTTATTGTTTGTTGTTGTTTAATATCGTATACTAATGGTTTGTGATTGTATGCCGTTGGTTTGTTAATGTATGTTATTGTTTGTTGTTGTTTGATATCGTATGCTAATTGTTGTTATGGTATGTTTATTTACGTTTGTTCATATATGAATTTTGAACAATTTTTCCATATTAAATACAACCAGAAATAAATTAATAAATGTTTTCTAACAAGGTTCACTCGCCAACTTTTTGTTGATCCAAAAACCATTTTTACATATGATACAGGTGAACAGTATGAAGCTAGGAAAACATAGGAATTTGCCTTAGAAGAAAAATAATGAAGTTTAGAAGGATGAATAGAACATGTTGTATTTGTTTGATATGATTGTATGATCTCTTTTAAATTGAAATAATAAATATGAAACCTTGTAATAAATGTCATGAGCTTTGATGAAAACCCAATCATGCCCCGGTCACCTTTTCCGCTGCGGGTCGGGGTGTGACATTTTTAATCAAAACAATGTGTTTAATGATTTTAACTAGTTATAGGTTGTTAAAATATTGTTAACTAGTTCATATGATGTTTCAGATTGTGTCCGGGTATTCATTTCATTGTCGGTTCGTTAAAACGTTAACTTTCAAGACTTATTTGGTATGATATGCTTTTATGCTAATATGATACTTCGATATCTTTTAAGCAGTGTATGATGTTTAACATTATTTCTGCATATTACATAAGCTTGTATTTGCTGAATTTTGCTGAATTGTTGTTTAGTGTATATTTCGGACAGTTTTTAGTGCACGTATAGTTTTCCGGAAAGTGTTACCAATAATCCTTGCTTTCCCACATGGGGTTTAATATACAGCTTGCCTTGGACTCTCATCTAAGTCCTAAATCTGTTGTTTAACTGCGTACTGACACTGTGCTGCCACAGCTAGTCTAACAATTGATTCTGACGCATTGTCTTAAACTGTTTTTGAATGGTAATCCCTAAACAAATAATATGCATCATATAATGTATTCAATGAGCTTTCTAGATTTATGCCATGCAATTCACGCAGTTTAGTTGTTCAAAACACATATTTATATCATAAATTTCACTGTTTAATGTACGGAATTATCCCAAAAGTGACAGTTGTCACAGGTATAGAGGTAGATAGAGCTAAGATAGATACCATTTGTAGACTTCCTCCGCCGACGAGTGTGAAATCCATCCTTAGTTTCCTTGGTCATGCGGGTTTTTATAGGCGATTTATAAGAATTTCTCTAAGATTACACGACCCAAGACCCGACTCCTAGAGAAGGATGTTCCTTTCGTCTTCGACGAAGAATGCCTTAAGGCTTTTCTATCTTGAAAGAGAAACTCGTGAGTGCCCCCATTCTCGTGTCACCCGACTGTAGCTTACCTTTCGAGCTCATGTGTGATGCGAACTATGCAGTTGGTGCAGTTTTGGGCCAAAGACGAGATAAACACTTCCACCCTCTATATTATGCTAGCAAAATCCTTAATGACGCCCCAGAGAATTACACTACTACCGAGAAGTAACTCCTAGCCGTAGTTTTTGCATTCGATAAGTTTCGTTCATATCTCATCCTATCCAAGACCATAGTCTTTACCGATCATGCGGTGTTGCATTACCTCTTCCAAAAGAAGGACGCTAAGCCTCGTCTTATTTGGTGGATTCTCCTACTTTCTAAATTTTATATAGAAATTAAGAATAAGAAGGGAGCGGAGAATGTAGCCGCCGATCAACTATTCCGATTAGAAGATCCAAGTAGGGAAGATATTCGTGAGGAGGAAATAGGTGATAGATTCCCTCATGAATCAATAGAGTTTATGGCGGCGGAGAAGGAGGGTATGCCATGGTTCTCGGATTTTTCAAACTACCTCGCAAATGCAGTAGTCCTTAAGGGTATGACCACTCAGGAAAAGAAGAAATTCTTTAGGGGGGATGTCAGGAGGTATGTATGGAATAACCCATTTTTATATAGGGTAGGAGGTGATAGGATTCTTGTCGATGTGTGAGTCGAGAAGATGGGGTAGAGATCCTTAGGCATGTGCATGAGGGGTTGCAGGAGGTCACCATGGTCCACACGTTACCACCCAAAAAGTCTTTGATTGCGGTTTTAATTGGCCTTCGGTAGTTAAGGATGCCTTAGAGTTCGTTAGCAAGTGCGATCGTTGCCAATGTATTGGCAGTATCTCATCTAAGGACGAGATGCCCTAAAATCCGATCCAAATTCTTGAAATATTTAACGTTTGGGGAATGGACTTCATGGGACCGTTTCCCATCTCTAGCGGGAATCAGTACATCCTCGTGGCAATTGCTACGTCTCCAAGTGGGTGGAAGCTCAATCTTTACCTACAAATGATGCCCGAGTGGTGGTGAGAGTTATTCACTCGATTCAGTACACCTCGAGCCATCGTTAGTGACCGTGGCACTCACTTCTGCAATGCCGTTATGGAGAAGGCATTAGCACGCTACGGTATCACTCATCGTTTTTCCACTACTTTTCATCCTCAAACAAGCGGTCAAGTTGAGAATGCGACAGCAGGGGTGAAGAGGATTTTAGAGAAGACGGTAGGAAAGAGTAGGAAGGATTGGTCCGATAAGCTAGACGATGCATTACGGGCGTTCAGAACTGCCTATAACACCTTTAGGTACCACTCCATTCATGATTGTCTATGGCAAAGTTTTCCATCTTCCGGTAGAACTCGAGAACCGAGCACTATGGGCCCTTAAAACTGTAAACTTAGACCTTATCGAAGCGGCTAAGAAATGCTACTTCCAAATTCATGAGTTGGAAGCGCTTCGAGATGCAGCCTATGAGCGATCATGGAGTATCAAGGAGAAAACAAAGGCCTTGCATGATAGGTAGTTGAAGGGAATGAAACAGTTTAAAGTTAGCGACAAATGCTTTTATATAATTCTCGACTGAAATTATTCGCTGGAAAGCTAAAGTCTAAGTGGACGGGTCCTTCTATGGTAAATGAATTAATTCTGTATGGAACGGTAGAGTTGAGAGACAGAGCCAATGGGGGCACTTGGAAAGTAAACAGCCATAGGTTGAAACATTATCTAGGAGGGCCGATCGATTCTACCGAGATGGCGAAACTTCTCTCGAAGTTCACCTCGCACCACCGCATAGGGTCATGAGTGAAAACTCAAGTGTAGAGTTTGTAGTATTTAGTAGTAGTTTACGTTTCATGTTTTTATAGTGCTAATAATTGTTTCTCGTAGTTTGTGTTTGTGTGTTTTTTGTGTCGTTTAGTCATTTGCAGGGTTAAATCACCAACATGGAGCCACAACCGATGAAGAATTGGCATTGCAGGTAAGTTTTCGTACGTAATCGGGTGCCATGAGGGTGTTTCACAAAGTTGTATTGAATCAAAATATTTTTCTAAGGCAATGAACTGCAAAATTTTAGACACTTTCTGTGAAACTAACCCTCTGGCGGGCCGCGAGAGGCATGCACCAAGCCGGTCGCGGCCCGCGAGAGGCTCATAACCCGGACCTAATCCTACATGGTCGCGGCCGGCGAGAGGTTTTATTGACTCTCTCGCGGGCCGGGAGATACACCAACACCATCCTACACTTCTAAAACCCCAATTTCTTTACTTTTCTAATCTAATTTCTCCAATTTCATACACGTCCACCGCTCAAATTACCACCAGAATCCGCCTCCAATCACTGCCATTCACCTTAATCTTCCACCACCACTTTACCACATCATCCTTAACTAATTTCCCACTTAAAGTTTTCATCTTTCAACATTCAAACAAGCTTTTCAAGGGATTTGCAACTTACACTTTATTTTCTTAGTTTTTCTTGTAGATCGACGCTGAGGTATTTGTTTCTTGCAACTTTTGTACTTTAATTTAAGTGTTTTAGTTAGTTACTTCATGTGTTTTAGTGTCAGATCTTGTTTAGGTTGCATGATAGTTTCCTTGAGGGTTTGGGTTGAGTGTTGGATATAGGGGCTGAACACGGTTCTGGTTGGCATGGTTTGGGTGCTAATGGGTCTATTTTGCGGGTGAATTGGTTTGGAAGGGTTCAACATTGAGTGTGGGGATTCGGGTTAATACTGCTCGTTATAAAAATCAAATTTTTAACAGAAATTTTAACCCGTTTCTTTGCGTTGGCTATAAAGTTTTATATTATGTGTTTGGGACTCAATGTTGGGTTGGTTTTCGGCACTTGGGTATTAATTAAGGACAATTAGAGTGCCGGAAGGGGGTAGTATCGTGTTTTTAGGTATTTTTGGTATATAGTTGGCAATTTGGGCGTTCATGCATATAAGATCTCTCGCCCATACTCAATCTCCATTCGGGCGAGATTTGTTCAAATAAATTTACGATCACTCAAAATATATCTAATAATATTTGTTAAAGTGTTTTTTTTTCTGGTCATGACCGCGAATGTAATGCGATACGGTCATTGCTCAAACATGGTTTGTTTTTTTTCTAATGGTCTACTCATTTTGCTTGTGAATTGAATGCTTTTTTGTAGATGTCAGGTGAAGGCAGTTCGAGCAGACTAGGGAAAAAGAAGAGAGGACACGTAGCCCAGCCCAGAGGAGATCCAGCAGAAACTCAGCCGCTGCCCCCAAATTTTTGTCAGAGAAGGAGCGTCCGATATAGAGGGGACGGTGTTCCCCGTGGGCAGAGTATGTGATTAGGGGATAGTCCTTTACTGCAGTTCAATCTAGACTCACACGAGAGTGAGAGACTTGCCAATCTGATTACAATAGACTTATTGCCGTACCGACGGATAGACTAGGATATGTTAGACCATTTGGGTCAGATGGTTAGGATTGAACAGTTGTTGGGTGATAAATTCAGGAGAGTGCTAGATTGCGACGAACGACAACACAAGGAAGTCACTCTTGAATTTCATTCGACTTTCGAGTACAAGCAAGGGAATTTTGCTGAAAGCGATGCTGTGTCTTTTGCCTTGGGAAGGCATGTCTACGAGATGACCATCCCTCAGTTAGCTGTAGCTACCCAATTTTATATGGTGGATGAGGTCCAATCACCGGATTTCTTTACTAGCCTGCAGATGGAATTCAAGAGGAGGCACCCACACGACGTTCAAACAGACGAGTTAGTTATGTTTTGGGTACAATTTCATTCACGCCGTACTCCAACAACATGGTTTCTAGCGACATTATCGATCTGATTTACCGGTTTATACACAAGATTTTGGCAGCCACACTAGTTGGTAGGGAGCAGGGGGATAATAAAGTGAACCGGGTCAGCTTATTCTGTTTGATGTGTATGGTTGAGCAGCGACCCGCGAACTTAGCTAGTATTTTTGCATGGTCTATGAAGCGGTTAAGGAGAGGAGGTCCGGGGGCTCGATATACTGTGGGCCCTTGATTACATGGTTAGCGGAAAGTCTCAGGTATTGGATAGGTACCCAAGAGACAAGATGAGAGAGGGGTCGTCTCCGTGCTTCATGGGTGTGCGGGATTTATAGGCTATGGGGATTTTAACTTCTCATGAGCCTATTACTTGGGAGGCTATTAGGCACTGTCCTCAGGGTCAGCCTCCTCCTAGTTCTAAGGTTGCTTCGTCCATGCAATCCACTGTTCCTCTACGATATTAGAGAACGATGACCCGTCAAGAGCTTTCGGGTAGGCAGTATCCTCTTAGACAGCCCCGTCCTGACCCACTTACATTAGATTCTTTGTATGACAGGATGGAGACTGGGTTCAGAGACTTGAAGGGCTATGTGGACGAGCAGTTTGGTGGGGTTTGGCAGGTGATGATGGAAAGCCGCAGGATGCACGAGGAAGGCCAGCATAGGTTGGAAGACAGAATGAGGTACATGATGGAGAACCTGCACATGGGGGTTCCATCATACTTTCAACATCGAGGGTAGCCGGGTCAGTCGAGCGGTATGGAAGATGTACAACCATACCAGGTGTTTGAGCAATCGGAGGAAGAAGAGGAGGATGATTAGTCAGCAGAAGCGGTTCTTTAATGATTTATACTTTTTGTTTTATGTTGTTTTCATCCTTCTATTGGTCTGTATGAGTATTCTAAACACTTTACATTTGGGATATTTGGGTTGGTTTGGGTATGGTTGTGGTAAACTTTCAATTTTTTTTTACTATTTTATGTTTGGAAGTTATCTATGTTGGTTGATAGGTTGGTGTTTATTTTGCCGCTTCCGTTCGCGTGTGAGAGTTGAGAGTTGTTTGCTGAGCGTGTTCGGATTGGAGGGCATGGGTGGAATTGACTGGCACATTAACAGTCTTGCATATCAGCTAAGTCGTTTCACTTGCATAGTTTGTATTTTATTTATTTTTCAGTTTTTATTATTGTTTGTTTAGTTTGTTGAGTCTTTTCATCCTTGCATTAGGGACAATGCAAAATTTAAGTGTGGGAATGGGATAGTTGAGTCGTAGAGTAGTTTTATATTTGAAAAAAAATAAAAAATCAGAAAATGTCTTTTGAAGAACAAGTTTGCGAAATATAAACAGAAAATGATAGAAAAGTTAAGTTTTTATTTGGTTTTAAATAATGATACTATGAGCTAATAATAGGTTGAGTTTGCGTCTAACCTGGGATATGTGAGTAGGCTCGATCGGGTTCTTAGTTTCTTTGAGATTAATATATCTTAAATGTCGGTCTACTAGTGGGTACTCATCTAGGAAGAATGGGAAGTCGAAATTATAACAACCGGCGCTTTCCGATTATAATAGTGCGCATAAAAAATATTAATACCATCATAACTAACGTAATTAGACATAAATTAACTCGATCAGGCCTCTGGAAAGCCTAGGAACGTCTACTTCATTCACGTTACGTGATTTGGCGATAATCGAGAACCTTAACGCGAAATTGAACTTTAAGCGAACTGATGTCGAACAATACTGACAAAGCCTAAAAATATGAATTTAGTATTTGTATTTATCATACAGTTATAATTATGCGATATATTTGGATTATCGGGCGTCGCAAAGCACAACGCGGAAGTTACGCGGAAACCGGAACGCACAGACAATTAACAACTAACGGAAGGCACCGGACTAGATTTATGTCTAAACATTTACATATTATGACATATTTAACTTCGCTTTCGAATTCTAGTGCTCATGGTAGAAACCGGTTCGAAAAACGGATAAAAATGATGACCGTAGCTATTTACGCGATTTTTACGAAACCAACGGACAAACACGTCAAACACCGGCACCCTACATAATTTTAGGTGTTTCAACTCTAAAATAAACGGGATACGACATATTACAATGTTCGGGTTTCAAAAGGGCCGAAGAGGAGTATTTGGGCCTGAACACGTTAACGGGCTTTGGGCCCGACCCGCTAGAGAAACCCTAGATATATAAACATCATAACTTCTCATTCCCCCCATTTCCTCACAAACAAACCCGAGCCCCCCTTGAAAAGAACCCCTGCTCTCTCCCTCTAATCCGGTCACTGGATTCCGTGACCTCCGATGGTTCCAGTCGCTTTTCCGGCCGACCACACAACCCGCAAACCCCTTTCCTTTGTACCAACTCTTACACACACCCGCATACATACATTTAGAGAGAGAGACTGTTAGAGAGAGAGGGAGAGAGAGAATGACGGTGAGAGAGAAATGGAGGCAGCGACGCGGCTGTGGCGCAACATCGCGACGGCTGTGGCGCAGCATCACGACGGCGATGTCGCTTTCAAGAGGCGGCGGCGGTGGCGATCGCAGCGGCACAACAACAGCCGCGGCCTCCGGCGGCGGTCTCAGGCCGGTCAAACGGCGGCAGTGGCGGTGGGGTTATTGTGGTTACTTTTCGGATTCAGATTCAACACGGGTCTCGATTTAGGTTCACCCCGGTTCTCGGATTAACTCAGTTCAGTTCCGTTTCACTTCTAGTTCAGATTTTGGGTTTGGGTTCGATTCAAGCTTTGGTTTATTTGGGTTCACTTCGGTTCAGTTTAGATGTTTAAGTTTTCGTTTTCAGGTTCGGATGCGTGTCTCGGTTCGAGTTCGGTTAAACTCGGTCAACACCGAGTTCACTCAGTCAACACGAGTCAACTCAGTCACAGATGGTCAAATCCGGTCAACAGACCGCGTCGGTTCAGTTTTTGTTTGGTTCGGTGTTCGATTCAACACGGTCAACTACGGTCAACGAAAGTCAACTGGTCAAACCCGGTCAACATGAGTAAATCCAGTTAAACTTGGTAAATCCAGTCAATGGGTCAATCGAGACTCGGTAAAAATTAATTACGACGCGAAATTTATTTAGATTAGTTATATAAATATCAATATTGATTATCGCGAAACCGAGCTCAAAACCGACCGCTAACGATTACATATTGCCAAGATTTAAAAATATATAACTGAACCAACGTACGTTATTCGCGTAAAACTACTAGTTAAAACCGAACCGATGACATCGCGATATATATATATATATATATATATATATACGTATATATATATATATATATATATACGTATATATATATATATCGGATTTATATTTGACGAAAGTTATGTTTGAACACGACGGGAAGTACTATATATTATTATTACGTTGATTATTACGTTTTGATAATTAAATCGACAACTTGTATTGTCGGAATCGTCCAAAAACAGAGGAAACTCCGCCTTTTTTTGTAAAAATCCGTAATACGAAACGTCTTACATTCTCGAAACTAAATCTATCGGGATTCAAAGTATTTTTATAAAAGAAATTTTAATATATATCTACTTTCGATGACTCCTTATGACCCGCAAAACAAGTTTACGGCATCTCAACGAACACGGTTTACAAGTTAACCAAACTTGAGAATTTTTTTAAAATAAATATAATTAGTTATATTTATTTCAAACGTCGGAATTCTGAAATTATATTTCAACCGTTTAGCATTTGAAAATCATATAAAATGAATATAATTATTTATATTCAAACGTCGAGATTTTTAATACTTTTATAAAATAAATATAAATTGTTTATATTTATTTCAAACGTCGTAAATTCGTATACTTTTATTAAATGAATATAATTGTTTATACTTACTTCAAACTCTAAATGTAATTCGACGCATCACCATACGATCTTCACTCACCTAATCGCCCGCACCATTTTGATAACAAACAAACGAGACTCGATTATAACAAACGAACTACTAGACAAATTATTTCGATAATTATCTACAAGACGCGAGACTACTATCGCGACGACGCAGCGTTTATGTGTATATGCAAATATGTATATGTGTGTGTATATATATACTTACATTTATCTACGTACACGATGGCTACTTGAAAACCGTACAAATATTTGTTACAAGTTTACGACATGTATTATTTTTATACAAACACTTGTTTACGGACACGCGCGACCATTTGGAACGACAAATACGATTCTATAAGTATATTTGTATTTTCTTTATATAAATATGTATATATATATATATTCTAAATCTCTCGGGAACTGAGTGTTTCTAAAACTTAGAAATTATCACCGACAATAAACGAGACTAAAATGAGTATGATAATGTCGTTACTATTAAGTTAACATCATCCCGTCAAATCGTTCGATTAGCGATTCGGTGGAGCTCGGTGACACGTAGTCTAGCTACGTCACATTTAGAAACTTATAAGTTATTCCTTGATCTGCGAGCGAGTTTATGTTCGGAAACGACATTATGGATTACATTATGCTAGCTTGTACTAGACATCGAGGTGAGTTCATAACCCCCACTTTTTACGATTTTTACATTTTTGTAAATCTTTTCGGGGATGGAAAGACATGCAAGTTTTGCAAAAGTACACAACATTTCGATGAACGAAGGTTCATATTTCTAAACCATGTTGTGAATTGATTTCAATAAACTCAAATGGTTTACGAAAAGTTTATGCTAAATATACCGGTTTTACAAAACACACACGTATTTTCGAAACGTGCATGAGTTTCATGACTAGGGACGGGATTGCCCTGGTTACAACAGGATTGGGTTGTCCTGCATACAAATAAGAGGACTGGTTGGTCCTGCTTTTAGACTCAAACGGGCTAGGCCCATTCTCATTTGTGCGAGGCACAAAAACTCCGTGAGTTCATGTCCCCCTTTTCTTTTAAACATTTTCGGTTTTACGATTCTCGGGGGAAAATACATGTTTCTATCATATGGTTAAGCTAGGGAATGAAATACTGGATCATGTGCGAATTGGGGTCCTTTTAAGCACCATAAATCTTTTATAAGATCAAAGAACAAGAAGGGTAGATCTATCGGGTGTAGCGAGCCCCACTCAGGGTTCTTGTGTGGCCGCATGTAGTGCTTTGTTGTCCCAGTCGGGTGGACCGGAAGAAATCGTCTAAGGTTGAGTACTTCCTATGTCGACACACATATTAATGTCCTTGCAAAACATTAATGATCATCAAGTTCATTGACGCGTTACATACCACATTATTATATATGAACTCTCAAATGTTAACGCAACGCAGACGTTGACAGTTATACAAGTTTTACAAATACAAAGTTTTCAGTTAAACATGACAATGAAAATGGTTTTATTAGATTTTCTCAAACTTATTTAAACCGGTTACTAAAAAGATTTATTTTAAATCTTTTCAAACAAACTATGAACTCGCCAACTTTATGTTGATTTTTCGCATGTTCTTTCTCATGTTACAATTACAAGTATGGCACGGTTGGAATAGTGGAACCCATGGGGATTCGAGTATTTAGTGGGCGTTCATTTACTAGAAGTCTTAGCACTCACGTTACTTCCGCTGTGCAATGAAGATACCAGTTTAGTTCACGCCCAGCTCTGATGTGATGGAATTATCGGGGTGTGACAGAAACCGCCAAAACTAGTATAAGGAATGCCGTTATAAGCTAAAATCTTTAGAATTTTTGATCATGTAAATAGAAGAATATATAGAAAAAATGAGCTTGATTGACAAAACTAGACGAGGCCGATGGAATCTCCCTTGGGGATGGTGACTCTGATCGAGAATCCCTCTAGGATAAGTTGAAAAATTGCCTAAATACCGAAGCCCATGTTGTCGCTCTCATGGATGCTGACTCTGGTTGAGACAGTCTCTAGGTTAGGTATGCAAAAAGAAATCAAGTGCTCAAAAGAAAAGGAAAAAAAAAGAAGAAGAAAAAAAGTTTACTTGGTTTTTAATTCTTTTGATTTTGGTATAAAATGGTTAGGGAATGGGTCTAATGATTCGTTCCTTTTGTTCCGTAAGCTTGAGGTGGGATTAGATGTACTGTGGATCTTAGTGTGACACCTTAGGTACATTGACCGAACTTGAATTAAATTCACATGATAAGAACTTTGAACCGAGTTTTGAGTTTAAGTGGACACGTATACTTGCAATCGCAGTTAATATAAATTTTAACCTTAATAAAATAAACTTATTTTTGAAATCAAATAATTACTTGACTATGATTCCGTTTGATAATTCTTTTTCGAGGACGAAAAAGAGTAAGTTTGGGGATATTTGATTTATTGAATAATACATCTATTTATTATTTATCGTTTGTAGTAGTTTCATTAATAGTCATTTCGGTTTTTAGAAAAGAATATATCTGCTTTTAATCCAAATACGTTTTGCAGGTCATGGTTCGTGAAAATAGCTGAAAAGATGAGAAAACGAGTTGAAATGGTGAAAGAAACCGAGCCGGATCGTAATTGGAAGCCGAGAGAATAAACGAATCGAAAAATGGGAAATAAGACCTTCTTATGGCCCGTGACCGGCCCAGGTCAAACCTCTCGCGGGTGGCGAGAAGAGGAAAGTAATCTGGATAAACAAGACCTGGTCGTGGGGCATGACCGGCTACATGATCCCTCTCGCGGGTGGCAAGAGGGTTGTTTGGTAAGAGAGTTTCGAATTCTTATCAGATCCGTGTTAGAAAAGGTTATATAATTAGAGTTTAACTCTAATTACAATTATTGGAGGAACTTGGGAGCTTTAGAGGCAAAATTCTGGAGATTTGGAGCTAAGTTTGGATTTCAAGTTGTTCAAGAATCATCAGGTTGAAGCTAAGAGCATAGAGATCGAAGTAATCACGGGTTTTATTACCAGTTTTCTTAATCTTTTGTTTCTTTGTTCTTTGATCTTGATGAATTCAGTTTTTATCTTTACTTTAGTTATGTTTAAACCAATGATCTTGGCTAAATTCACTATTGTTACCTAGGTTTTGATGACTATTTACAAAAGTTTGGATTTTTATTGATTATTTAATGTGTTAATGGGATTTTTGATAAAGTAGGGAACTTTGTTTATTTGATTTGGTTTAGTTATATGTTTTGATCTAATTGTTGATTAGTTGATTGTTTCACATGAATCTAGTTGAAAGTCTTTCATAGAATAGGTTTATGTTGATTGTTAAGTCTAGGCGGGTTCGGGTAAAATAAACCATAGAAACAATTAAGTGAAATATATTATTAAAATCTTAACATTATATTAAATTTAATTATTGAGAAATAATAATTTATTAACAGAATTAAATAGGTAAATTGCTAGGATTAGGCTTTGAGAAAAGCCGGTTTTAGTTTACTTGTCATATTCGAGTCGGTTAAACCAAACAAAGAACCTTAGTTAGTCTAGGCTTCCTATTGAGAGATAGTTAGCTAATTTAGACACTTTATTAAATTGTTAGATAACCGAAAGGAAATCTCATAAACCGGTAAACATAACTATCTTTAGGATATCATAGGTGTCTTCCCAGAAGGGTTGGGAATCCTGTTCGGTAATCCTTAGGATCTAGTAATCTACGATCCCGGTTCCCTATCACATTATTAATCAATTAAAACCATTCAATACTAATAAAAGATCTAACCTAGGTAGCCATTCCACTATCCTTGAATTAAATCTCAGATTCAAAAGTCCGTGTTAATTCGTCTTATTTAAATTAATATTAGTTAATTATAATTTTAGGAACTTTAGTACCCCCAAACATAAAATAAATTAAGTGCGTCAATTTAGTTTAAATAGAGTAGTAACGTAATTAGAAAGTCTCGTGGATTCGATATCAGGACTTACTTAAGCTTTTCTTCAATTGATTGTCCCGGTTAGTAGTTTAGTCGAGTTTAGGAGTCTAGAGTATTACTTTGAGTCTAGAATTAGGTTAATTTTAATTAATTTTATTAGACTACTTTTAGGACATCAGAGGCTTATACGAGACCTATACTATACGATACTACACCTATACGGAACCTATACTACACTATACTATACGATACGATATCACACTTATAAGTTTATACGAGGTCATACGTGACCTATACTACACTTATACGTTACGATCTTTATCGTATAGAAATATTAATGTTGTATAAAAAAGTTGTAAGAAATACTTACTTTTTTATTTATTTAAATAGAAAACTATTTCTTTTTATAGAGCTTTGCTAAACGATTAATATTGTATAAATGTTTCTAAAAGAACACTTATATACGCCTCAATAGGCCTATACGCGACGCATAGGATCAGCCAGATAAGATCTGACATCAATTAGGCACTCATTTTTATGCAACCCTATACGCTATGTATAGAGCTATACGCAGCGTATATTAACTCTACAGTGTGCAAATAGGCACATTAGATGTGCCAATAGTTGGAGCCTATATAAAATGGACCAAATATATATCAAGTGTCTAAATCAGAAATAGATTAGACCGTTGATTAAAAAAATAGGATACCATAAGTAAAACAAGATTAGATAGCGGAAATAAGATACTAGCCCATTGCAACATAGTCAAGTGGCACTTTGGGGATGATATAAAGCTTAGGGACCATTAGGTTATACGTTCGATTTTCACAAAGAGGTTTTTCCCCAGAATTATTGGATGTTTTCCTGAATTAGTGTATAGGCATTATAGCCTAGTCGAGATGGATATGATCAGATGGTATGATAATACTCCAAAGGTGCGTGATCTAAATTTACCGTTCAAAAGAAAAAATAAGAATATACCATAGGTAAAACACAAAAAAGAAAATTAAACAAAAGTTAAATCAGTTAAACCAAGGATCCAAAAAATGATTTTTATTTTGTTAAAAATTCACCCATAATTAATTCTTCGCAGTTGTATTCAGATAATTTTACATATTATTTGTTTTACTTTTTTAATTTTGTCCTTGTTAAATTCGAAGGAAATTTCGTTCTGGGGTCATGTAGTCACTTCATATGATTAAAGTAGACTTTGTATTGCATTTTCTTAAAAAGTCACGCAGGAAATTTCCCCCCTATATACTTCAAATAGTAATTTCAGTTTCTTTTGATCTGATACTGCTGGATCCCACATCATCTCACATCTCGGTATAAGTAAATAGTTTCAGTCCCAAAACCAATCTTTGTTTTAACTGTGATGGCATCTTCATCGTCATGTTCTCATCCTGCACCAGCCTCCTCTTCTTCTCAATCGTGTGATTATGATGTATTTCTTAGTTTTAGAGGGGAAGATACCCGCAAAACCTTTATAGATTATCTTTACTCGACCCTTGTGGATCGAATGATCTCTACATACAAGGACGATGAAACACTTCCACGAGGTGAATCCATCCGTCCATCCCTCTTCAAGGCTATCGAAGCGTCACGAATTGCTGTTATTATATTCTCAGAAAACTATGCAGACTCTTCATGGTGTTTGGATGAACTTGCACATATTATGAAATGCAGGGATGAGAGAAAACTAACTGCTATGCCCATATTCTATAGTGTGGATCCCTCATAAGTGAGGAAACAAAAGGGAAAATATGGAGAAGCATTTGCCAAACACAAGATAGAGAACAACAACAAGGTTGAATCATGGAGAGACGCACTTGTTCGTCCAACTGAAATTGCAGGATGGGAACCCAAAAACATTGCAAACGGGTAAATTCACTTCTTTACTTTTTAAAAGTCTCAATATATGTGTGTTTAAGACGTTTTTTTTTACCAGTCAAATATACTTGAACCATACACACACTACTACTTAGGCTTTGGCTTAGTGGTCAAGAGGAATTATAGTGGGGAGACCAAGATTCAATACTTGGGAGGTGTAATTTAGCATAAGATTTAAGGGAGACAAGCTTAGCTATTCAAATATACACACACTGCTAGAAAAGCGTGTATTTGAGATTTAGTTTAAATGGTCTTTTGCAACAGATTCGCGATGGAAATGACCATCGCAAAAACCTAATCCTTTTTGCGACTGCTGGTATGTTACAACCACATATACCGTCGTAAAACTCAAGCTTAAACTCAGGGTCGGCTTTCCTTGTGTAAAATAAATTGAGCTCGACTCGTGGCTCTAATTAACGCCAAAATTTGGCTTGACTTTAGCTGCTTAAGAAATAAAACGATTATTTTATTTAGTGATCTAGGAAATTGGTAAGTGTTTATAGGACTTTCAAAACATGTTTGATAAGAATTTTTTACTTTCTCATTTGAATGGATCTTGAGAAATTTGGATGATATGCTCTAGCAACCCCTCCACGTATCTAGAAGATAAGTAGTTTAGCATTGGCATATCATGGTTTTCAAGTTAAAATATGAAGTTACTGGGTTAGTATATAACTTCGGGCTTCAAGGGGTTACATATGCTCCATTGCTTGCATGTACAAGACATTCCCATGTTTTGAAACTTTCTATGCTCTGGGAAAATAGTTGTTACAGTTTGTATATACTCTGATTTCCACTTGTGGAGGATAATAAGGCAATGTTGGTCTTAGTTAATAGCTAATATTTGTTTTTTTTTTTTAGAATGCGAAATTTCTTTTAATCTCTGTCATCTATGTGACTTGAACCCAATACCTCCTTCTCCTAAACCCATATCTTTAAATGCTTTGTCTTTACTAAGGGACCACCACGTGGTTCATAGCTAGTATCTGTAAGTTGACTTTTGTGTAGTTTTTTCTATTTCATAACCCATCACCTTATTTTGTTGTGGCTATATTACCACTATGTGAATTGATGTTAACATACGTTAATTATCCTTATATATCCAATTTGCAGCCATGAAATGAAAGCCATCAATGAAATTGTTGATTCAATTTCCGATACGCTGTTTTCCTTAACTTCAGATGTTGAAGAAGACCTTGTCGGAATGGGGGTTCGCATGCAAGAACCGGAAGCAGAACTAGAGATCAAGTCACCTGGTGTGCGCATGGTTGGGATATGGGGTGTCACACCCGCAGCGGATATGGTAGTCGGGGCATGATTGGGTTTTCATCAAAGCTCATGACATTTACTATAAAGTTTCATATTTATTATTTCTTTTTAAAGAAGAAAATTACAATAAACATATAAGTACAACATGTTCAAATACATTTGTCATGACTTCATTATTTTTCTTCTAAGGCAATTTCCTATGTGTTCCTTGCTTCAACCTGTCCACCTGTATCATGTGTAAAAATAGGGTTTTAGGTCAACAAAAGTTGGCGAGTGAATCTTATGAAAATATTTGAACGAATTTGTTATATTGGTTATAAAAAGGTGCATAACCACATATGAGTAAACGTAAATGTAAATTTAATCACAATACACATAATATCAATTAATGCACACGCACACACCAAATGATGAACAATGAGATCAAGGCTCAATCAAACGGAGCCGATCTAATGAGGCACGCGATGTTCAACTCGTCTCCAACGAGGAACTGATGGGCCTAATGAATGATTTGCACGCAACTTGACAAAATGTAAACACAAATCACATCAAACAATATTTACATCACAAGTTTAGATCATATAATGGTAATAGCACAAGTTTGAATAAACGAAATAATTAAAGCGACACATGATACACCCCAAAACATGAATAAAATGGGGAATTTGTAAGAATTCACTCACCTTAGGTTGCGTATACGTTTCTTGGAATTCGCACGAGTAAAGTTGATAGATCAAACGAATACGTTTAACCTAAAAGATAATACAAGAACTTGTTATGATTTAAGGATGGTATCGTATTGTTTATAGTTTAGCGAGTTTATTAAATAGGAGGTGCTTTGAATAATAGCGATGACGTCTAAAAATGTTAATTTGTGATGATGCGATTAATTGTTTTAATACCAATATTATTAGTAAGGATAGGTCAAAAATAAAGAATCCTTGGATGTTAATAATTACTTGATTTATATAATTAATGAGTGATAATAATTATAATTATAATAATGTTATTGATTTTACAAATTACAACAATATACAGATTTAATAATAATCTTAAAAATTAATAATACTAGATTAATATGAATAAACTGTCAAATAGAGATATACTGATTAGGCCCAGATTAAATAGCCTGGCCCAAGTCTTTCTCGGCCCAAACTAAAAATAAAATAATAAAAAAAGTTTAGGCCCAAACCGGGCCGGCCCAAGCATGGCCTGTAACAGCAACAGGTAACAACAGCGAGAAAAGCACACAGCGATAAAGTCGGACAAGCAGGGATCGAACCTGTGTCGGCGGTTTTCATTCACGCATCAATACCACTGGGCTGTAGCCCAATTGGTGTATAAATTTTAGTTTTTATTATACTTATATACTTATAACCAGTAATCATCAACTTTATAAAGAAAAACAATGAAC
The DNA here is from genome assembly GCA_947069175.1 of Scalesia atractyloides. Lineage (NCBI taxonomy): Eukaryota > Viridiplantae > Streptophyta > Magnoliopsida > Asterales > Asteraceae > Scalesia > Scalesia atractyloides. Next base: position 8,231,128 of record CAMTDV010000001.1, read on the forward strand.
CCACTGTTTGCTTGTTTATTATTTTGTTGATTAAGTCATGAGAGTAATCTGCAAACAATAAGGGAAACAAGTAGTATGGGTATACCGAATCAATTCGAGTCGAGTCCCGTCGAAATCTCCGGTTGGCTCCGGTAGAAACTCCGAATTCTGACAGTTTCTTGTCTCCGGCGAGTTGCAGGTTTTCTCTAGCGACTGGTTATGGTGGTAGAGAACAGTGAGAGGGTGAGGGAGAGTGTTGGAAAAGGTGAGTTGTGTGAGAGATTTGATGAAGGGTGGGAAAAACAAGAATCGGGGTTCAGTATTTATAAGCGCTCCGCAAACCGAATCGAGTCGGGATTGCGGCGGAATTCATGATTGGAGTATCTAAGGTAACCGCGTATGATTGAAATCCCGAAAGGTCCGGAATAGATGCGAAAAAGGAAGGAATCGACGTAACTTTAGCTGTGCACTCGTCACTTTTGTTTTGGCGGCAAAAGGCAATTTAAGCTTGTTTAAAAATCTGATTCGAGTGTCGTTTCATTATAAAATTTATTTGGTTTGGAAGTGTATAAGATATTTGTGTGTGGTGTAGCGGTGAAGGCAGTGTGTGGATTAGATGGGGACCCGGGTTCGAAACCCGACCGCCCCTTTATTTTTATTTTATTTTTTTCTTTATTATTTTAAGGTTTTATTATATATTTATCATTTATTCTTTTATTAATTGATATTTTGATTGTGAAATTTATTCATCAACCATAAAAAAATAAGTCACACTAAAAAAAATAAATGCGTAACGAACTTTTAATAAATACTTGGATACTAAACGGGGCGGGTCTTGGCACCCGTTTTACATGAATGTTACAGTATCCCCTACTTTTAGAAATTTCGTCCCGAAATTTAGGTAGAAGTTGTAATAGGGTAAGATACGGGTATTTTTCGAGCATTAAATCTCCACGTTCCCAAGTAAACTCAGGTCCTCGCTTTTGATGCTAACAAAAGTTTGAATGTTTATTAATCGAAAACGGAGGTGTGATGCTTGGATTTGACGATTACATAACCAGAGGAGGGTGAAATTTTTGAGTTCTAAATGAGGTGGTAACGTTCCTGGTAAAAGTTGAATACTCTGTTACAGGAATCGCTTTTTGATGCCTAAAGATAAGAAACATTGATACCCAGAGTTGTTTGACTAGATATGATCACATGCATAAGAGTTTTGAGAGAATTGATACTTTTGAAAAGATAAGGTTATATCACAAAATAAAAACTTCATCCATGACAATATTAAAACCTACACGGAACTTCTCATAACCGCCTGACAATGCTTTGGTTCCTTTGCCAAGAATACTTATATATAGGAAGTACCAGCGGCGTATCCACCATATTCTTGTCAAATTTTCATTGGCTTTGTCAGTAAGTTATAATTAGTTCCATGTGACTCTAAAATCTACAAAACAACCACAACAGCCAAAACTTGATTCTCGAATCTGAAAGAATACATACTGAATGATAACAGTACCTCTCTCGTTTGTTATGATGAAGGGGCCAGTCTATGTAAAAGTGAGACACAACCCAACCTTCTTTAAATGATATGAATGTTAAATCAATGAGTATAAGACAAAACTGTAATATCAATTCGCATTATAATTCTTGGATACATAAATTCCCAGTTTACGACTGGGATACGTAAAGATTGAGATAACATAAAGAAAACATAAGAACTAGACGGTTGGAGTTGAGTCTTGATTCTTGGTGAGGGAAGGCTAGTTGGGTGGTTCGTTTGGGCCGTTATTATCTTCAACAGGATTGGCTTTGATGTTGTAAGCTCTTCCTCTTGCTGGTGGTGGAGCTGGGTTTGCTTGATTTGCTTGGTTAACTGGGTTTGCTTGAGCTTGGGCATTTATGATGTTGACCAATCGAGGGCACATGTTTCTAAAATGGGTAGGTCCCCACAATTAAAGCAAGCTCGAACATGTGGAAACATGGGGTATTGGGGTTGTTTATATGATTGGATCATGTTTTGGGTAAGGGGTGAAGCTTGGTTTCGTGGGGCGCGACAAGTCTTGCTCAAATGACCATAACGCCCACAATTAGCACACAGTCGACAAGGTATGGTAGATGGATGGTGATAAAAACAGGTGTTGCATTGAGGGTGAGGTCCAATGTAAGGTTTCTTATTTGGGTAAATAGAGTTGGGTGCTACTTGAGTGATTGGGATAGCTTGGAGGGGTACGGCTTGTGGAGCTGGTTGATTGCCTTGGGTGATAGCGAAATTTTGCCCATCTTGTTTTCTCTTAGGAGTGGGTTGAGAAGAGGATTCGGTCTGGGTTGAGTTTGAGGTTTCGGTTGATGCTTTATCCTTCTTCTCCTCCTTGAAGTCTTTATTTCGTATGCGGTTTTCGGTGAGCTCTGTAGCTAACTCCATTGCTGCTTCCAAAGCTGCAGGTGTGGTACTTATTACAGGGTCTTGAATTTTTTAAGGAAGACCTCGAATGTAGTGCTCGATCAAACGGTAGAGGTGAGTGAACAAGTTGGGGACCATCTGATTCAACTCAAGGAATCTCTTGTTGTATGTGGTGTGGTCGCCTTCCTTTTGTTTCAAAGAGTAGAACTCATCTTCTAATTTCTTGATTTCGCTTCTTGGACAGAAACGTCTTGTCATGATCTCTCTCAACTCTTCCCAAGTCAAAGTCATAGCATCCTCAGCACCTCGCTTGGCCTTCTCTGTATTCCACCATGTAAGTGCTACTCCAAACAAACGACCGGTAGCATATCGCACCTTGCGATCATCATGGCAGTCGCAATTGAGAAAAGTGTTTTCCATCTCCTCAAACCAATGGAGGAGAGCGGTGACACCTTCAGTCCCTTCGTATTTTGGAGGATCGCAGGATTTGAAATGCTTGAAGGTGCATTTAGTGGTATTTGTGTCACACTCCACCCGCAGCGGAATAAGAGTCGGGGCATAATTGGGTTATCACCAAAGCTCATGATATTTACTAATATGTTTCATATTTATTAAAGTCAAAATTTCATTCCCAAATATCCAAACATGTCCATACAATACAAAGAAAAATAACCAAACAAAACAATTCTAAGCTCTAAATCATTTTATTCTTCTAGTCCAATCCTAAGTGTTTCTGGCTGCAGCTGGTTCACCTGTATCATGTGTAAAAATGGGGGTTTTTGGGTCAACATAAGTTGGCGAGTGAACCTTGTTAGATAAACATTTATTATTTATTTTCTTGTTAGTTTATCAATGAAAAATTGTGCATAATCATAAATGAGCAAATGTAAATAATCAAACAGCAGCAATAGCAGTCACAACTATAACATACAATAACATATGATAGCATACATTAATATACCAACGTCATACAATAAATAACATGAATGAAACTGTGCGATCAAGGCTCAATCAAACGGAGCCGATCGTATTGCATGTACTGAAAATGAAAAATGTCTGTGCGATCAAGGCTCAATCAAACGGAGCCGATCGTATGTTGGCACGCCAGGTTCACGCTCATAATGTAATGGGGAACATGCTCAACGCTCATAATGTAATGGGGAGCGGCGGCCTATGAAATTTCATGTACTGAAAATAATAAATTGAATCTAATAATAACCACACAAACAGTTGAAACAAGCTGAATACACATTTGTTCATGATATGTTGTATGCACAATGATTTAAATATAATACATAGCAAGACACATGATACAACCCAAAAACGTGATTAAAACGGGGAATTTGTAAAGATTCACTCACATTGGGTGCGTTTGATTGGAGATGGTGAGATGCGCACGAGTTGGAAGAGCGGAACAACGAGAATTAACTAACCTAAATAATAACGGAAAGAATAGTAAATGAGTGGATTTTATTAAGGATTTTAATAAAATTTTTAGATATATTTTTACGAGTTTAAGGCTATTTTCTATCTTTAAAAACATTATTTTTAAGTTTTTTTAATTGATTTTTAAATTAAATTAAATAAATAAAAATATAAAAATATGTTGACTTTTTGGGTTGACCGTTGACTTTTTGACTTTGACTGTTTAACCGGTTTATTGTGTGACTGAAATGCGCTGGGTGAGGCTCGAACCCGAGACCTCTCGTACGCGTGCACGCAGCTCTACCAACTGAGCTACGTGTCTAACCCGAAATAATTCTATTTTTAATTATATTTATATACTAATTAGATTAATCCGAAAATCATTTATTTTAAAAAGATTCTACGTAACGACTCGGTGTACTCCACAGGTCTCGAACCCGGGACCTGTGGTTTAACGTGACACACAGTCCACCGCTGGACTGTGTGTCTAACTTGGTTAATATACAACTTTTTATTATACTTAACAACTAACTTGAATTAACCCGGTTCAGTTAGAAAAATAAAACGTTTTTATTACATAGAGGGTGCGTGTATCAGGGATCGAACTCGGGACGTATGCGTGTTTTTGTTCGCACACAGTCCACCGCTGGACTGTGTGTCTAACCCGTTCAAAATACCAATTTTAATTATTCTTATATTGTTAGCGCAATTCATCTTCTTCGTTAGATTTTACAGGCAGTAGATTACACCGTTATATCTTGTTTAGTTCGATTGATAAACATTGTACAATCTAATATGAAATGGCAAAAACGATAGTTAGAAGTAAACATACCGATGAACGGTTTATTTCAGAATTCCGGCAAGGTGTCGGTCTCTGTTTTTGTGCACTTCAACTGAACAAGACAATTAACCGTTTTGATTAGCTAATCGTGGAATTGAAGTGATAAACCAACGTTAACAGAGTGTTTGAATGTCCTTACCGATTCACAGATGAAAATAAAGATTTCCAGAACTTTTCCGGCGAACTGGTATTATCCGATAGTAGCATCTGAATTCGATTTCAAGTGAAAGGTTTGAGTTAGAAAGAGCTTAACAATTGTTAGACTACGACGGTATTGAAGGACTTACCGTTTTGAGGACAAATACGGTTTTCCGGCGAGCTTGCAAAAATTTCCGGCGAGTAAAATAAACTTCTCCGGTGGACTGTAAAGTGTGCGGAAATGTAATTGGAGGTTTGTGGAATGTTTCTGAGTCGCGAGAAGATCTTTGATTGCAGTAATTCAGGTTATGAGATATTTTCGGTTATAAAACCCATCATCATCATCAGAATTGAAGTCAATTCAAGTCCGAATTGATTAGAATCGTCGGTGCATCGGTTATAAACCTGAATTCGCGATTATTCAAACGTTTAGACGGTTGAATAGCCGATTTCGGTTTTCAGTTGGCGCAACCGGTTCATCTAGGTTTGTATATAGACTTATTTGTTTCCTAGAGTTGACAGAAAACAAACAAGTGGCGGAGTGGTTATGCGTGTGAGTGTTAAATCTTTGGAGTTACAACCCGGCTGACCCGGGTTCGAGTCCCGGCAGCCCCATTTTATTTTTAATTGTTTTATTTATACTTTTTATCAATTATAACTTTTATGGTTTAGTTTGTTTATTAATTATGTATCATTAAAAATTAAAATAAGCATAAATAGGCAACGAACATTTATAACTTGATATCCGATTACAAAATGGAGCGGGTTTGGTAAAACCCGTTTTCGACAAATGTTACAGTATCCCCTACTTTTAGGAATTTCGTACCGAAATTTAAGTAGTAGAAGTAGTAGGAAAAAGATGCGGGTATTTTTCACGCATTGAGTCTTCACGTTCCCAAGTAAACTCAGGTCCCCGTTTCGACTCCCAGCGTACCCTAACAATTGGAATGCGACTTCGTCGTAGACGTTTTTCTCCGAAATCCATGATCTCTACTGGTCTTTCAATAAAATGCATAGATTCATCAATCTGAATATCTTCCAGAGGAATGTGGAGGTTTTCATCAGCGAGTCATTTCTTCAAGTTTGATACGTGGAATGTGGGATGAATCCTGTTGAGTTCTTCTGGTAGATCAAGCGTGTATGCTACAGGTCCTACTCTTTCGAGTATCTTGAAAGGTCCTACGTAGCGTGGTGCTAGCTTGCCTTTTTGACCAAAACGAACTACTCCTTTCCACGGTGATACTTTTAGAAGTATATGATCACCAATGTTAAACTCTAAAGGCTTCCGTCGTTTATCTGCATAACTCTTTTGACGACTTTGAGCCGCTAGAAGATTGTTTCTAATTTGATGGATCTTGTCTGTGGTTTCTTGAATCAATTCCGGACCAGTGATTTGAGCTTCCCCAATTTCGTGCCAACATACTGGAGATCGGCACTTACGACCATATAAGGCTTCAAAAGGTGCCATGCCGATGCTTGAATGATAGCTGTTGTTGTACGAAAATTCGACTAATGGTAGATGAGCGTCCCAATTTCCCTTGAAGTCTATGACACATGCTCGAAGCATATCTTCAAGAGTTTGAATGGTACGTTCAGATTGACCATCAGTTTGAGGATGATAGGCGGTACTGAGATCTAATCGCGTACCCATAGCGGATTGTACTGCTTGCCATGTTCGTGAAGTGAAATGACCATCACGATCAGAAATAATGCTTAACGGTACACCATGTCAGCTTACGATTTCGCTAATATAAATACGAGCTAGCTTTTCGTTATTGAAATCTTCGCGGATAGGAATAAAGTGAGCTGATTTTGTAAGTCGGTCAATTATTACCCATATAGTGTCATACCCACCAGAAGTGCGAGGTAACCCGGTAATGAAGTCCATGGTTATATTTTCCCACTTCCATACAGGTATTTCAGGTTGGACCAGAAGTCCTGAGGTTCTTTGGTGCTCAGCTTTCACCTTGGAACATGTAAGGCACTTAGAAACAAAAACAGCAATATCCTTTTTTATTCCAGGCCACCAATAGGTATATCGTAGGTCTTGATACATCTTATCGGCTCCTAGGTGTATAGAGTATCACGTTTTGTGAGCTTCAATCATAAGGATTTCACGAAGATTGTTGTGGTTAGGAATCCAGATACGATCTAGGTAGTACAGAATACCGTCAGATTTAGTTTCAATTTTAAGTTCAGCTCCACAGGACATCTCCTTTCGTACATCATCTTCCGTTACTGAAACATGTTGGGCTTCTCGAATTTGATCTTTAATGTTAGTTATGATTTGCGAACATAGAAGACGAATGGAGTTCGCATAACCCTTTCGAATAAGTGCATCAGCCACCACATTTGCTTTGCCAGGGTGATACCGAATTTCACAGTCGTAGTCATTTAGAAGTTTAACCCATCTTCGTTGCCTCATGTTTAACTCTTTTTGATTGAAGATATGTTGAAGACTCTTGTGGTCAGTGTATATTTCACACTTAGTACCATAGAGATAATATCTCCATATCTTAAGAGCGAACACAACGGCTCCAAGTTCTAGGTCATGGGTGGTGTAGTTCTTCTCATGTGTCTTGAGTTGTCTCGAAGCATAAGCTATAACTTTTCCTCTTTGCATCAAAACGCAGCCTAATCCTTGCCCTGACGCATCGCAATAGACCACGAAATCATCACAACCTTCAGGAAGAGTGGGGATTGGTGCATCACAGAGTTTTTGTTTAATGGTTTGGAAGGCTTCTTCTTGCTTGGGTCCCCATATGAAAGGTTTTCCCTTATGAGTTAAAGCCGTGAGTGGTACAGCAATGCGAGAGAAGTTTGAAATGAAACGACGATAATAACCATCCAAACCAAGGAAAGATCTTACTTTAGTTGGTGTACGTGGCGCTTGCCATTCTTGTACCGCTTTGATCTTTGAGTGGTTGACATGTATCCCCTTGTCATTGACTACATGTCCGAGGAATTGCACCTCTTTTAACCAGAATTCGCATTTAGAAAATTTGGCGTAAAGCTTTTCATTCTCTAGAAGAGTAAGGATGAGTCGAAGATGACGCTCATGATCAGACTTAGACTTTGAATAAATAAGAATGTCATCGATGAAGACTATAACAAATCGATCAAGATAAGGTTTGCAGACTCCGTTCATCAAATCCATGAAGACAGCTGGTGCGTTGGTTAAACCAAATGGCATGACCATGAATTCATAATGGCCATAACGAGTTCGGAAAGCAGTCTTTGGGACGTCTTCTTCATGTACTCTAAGTTGATGATAGCCAGATCGAAGGTCGATTTTTGAAAAGCAGTTGGCACCTTGAAGTTGGTCAAGAAGATCATCAATGCGAGGTAATGGATAGCGATTCTTGATTGTTAACTTGTTGAGTTCTCTGTAGTCGATGCACATGCGAAACGATCCATCTTTCTTCTTTACAAAAGGACAGGTGCACCCCAAGGCGAGGAGCTAGGACGTATGAATCCCTTGTCAGTCAACTCTTGTAATTGACTGGCTAGCTCTTGCATTTCAGAGGGGGCTAACCTATAAGTAGACTTTGCAACTGGTGTAGCACCAGGTATAAGATCAATACGGAATTCGACTTCTCTAACTGGAGGAAGTCCTGAAATGTCGTCAGGAAAAACTTGCGGGAAATCTTTTACTACCGGAATGTCTTCGAGTTTCTTCTCCATGGTTCCCATTTTGATGATATGAGCTAAAAACGCAACATAATTCTTGCGAAGATATTTTTGAGCTTGAAGACAAGACATTAAGCTGAGCCCTTTCGACGAGGTTTCTCCAAAGATTCGAAGAGTCTGACCGTTTGAAAGAGGAATACGTATAAATTTTTCGCGACATACAACTTCTGCCTGATGTTGACTGAGCCAGTCCATACCAATTATGATGTCAAAACTTCCTAACTTCATAGGAATAAGGTCAACTGAAAAGTCGTGGTCGTTTAAGGTGAGTGTACAGTTGCGTATAATAGAGTTTAATGAGACCGGTTTCCCGTCTGCAACTTCTACTGTTATGGATTCCATGAGCTTATCACGATTTTGGTTTAGGATAGGTTCAAACTCTAAGGACACAAAACTTTTATCCGCCCCAGTATCAAACAACATGGATGCATATCTACCATTTATAAGGAACGTACCTTTAACCACATTGCCGTCAGCTCTAGCCTGATTAGCGTTGATATTAAAAGCTCTTCCTCTTGCAGGTGGAGGAGCTTGGTTCGCTTGATTCACCGGGTTGGCTTGGGCCTGAGCATGAATAATGTTTACCAACCTTGGACACGTGTTTCTGAAATGGCTTGGGTCTCCGCAATTGTAGCAAGCCCGCATAGGTTGAACCATAGGATAATTGGGTTGGTAATATGTTTGGGCAAAATGTTGGGTGGGTGGTAATAGTAGGGGTTGTTGGGCTTGACCCATTATTTGTTGTGGGTTTGGGTTGAAGGCTGGTGGCGGTTCGTTAGCTGAGCCATGCGGCAGGTTTGAACAGTATGACCTGCGCGACCACAGCCGATGCAATGTTGGCAAGGATAATCAGGAGAATGGTGATATTGGCAACGGTTGCATTTTGGTAACGGGCCAGAGTAGGGTCTTTTGTATGGTGTAGGTGAATGTCAAACCCCGACCCGCAGCGGAAATAAGAGTCGGGGCATAATTGGGTTATCACCAAAGCACATGACATTTACTATTATGTTCCATTATTAAATGAAGTCAAAGTTACATTTCTCAAACGTTCAAACATGTTCATTCATTACAAAGGAAAATAACCAAACATAATATTCCAAATACTAAATCGTTTTATTTCTTCTAATCCAGATCCTACGTGTTCCTAGCTGCTGCTGGTTCACCTGTATCATGTGTAAAATGGGAGGTTTTTGGGTCAACATAAGTTGGCGAGTGAACCTTATAGATAAACATTTAATAATGACTTTCTGGTTAGTTTATCAATAAAATATTGTGCATAATCATAAAAGAGCATATGTATGAAATCAAGCAATGGCAACATCAGTTACAATTATAACATACATTAACAATCGATAGCATACATGAACATACTAACATCATATGAAAATTAACATAAATGAACTGTGAGATCGAGGCTCAATCAAACGGAGCCGATCGTATTGCATGAACTGAAAATGTAAATTGAACTGTGTGCTCAAGGCTCAATCAAACGGAGCCGAGCGTATTGCATGTATTGAAATGTAAATGAAATGACCGATCAAGGCTCAATCAAACGGAGCCGATCGTGCGGGCACGCCCTGATCAACCGCATAATAAAATGGGGATCAAACTCAACCTCGAGGGATGGGGAGCTGCGGCCTCAGCAATTGCATGTACTGAAATAATAATTTGCAAACAATAATAACTACTTATCAGCAACAACTAACACACATGTCATGATATGATATATACACAATAACTTAATTATAATAAGTAAGTGAACAAGACACATGATACACCCCAAAAATGTGATTAAAACGGGGAATTTGAAGGGTTCACTCACATTGGGTGCGTTGGATTTGAGTTTGTGAGATGCGCACGATTTAGACGGAGCGAGTCAACGAGGAATCACTGACCTAAATTATAATGGGAAAAATATATTAAATGGATGGATTTTATTTAAAGATTTTAATGGGATTTTTTTAGATATATTTTTGTGAGTTTATGGCTATTTTCTATCCTTAGAAATGTTATTTTTAAGTATTTCTAATTGATTTTTAATTTAAATTAAACAAATAAATATTTAAAAAAAAATAATATTTTTTTTACTGTTTGACCGTTGACCGTTGACCGGTTCGGTCAGCGGTAATACTTGCGCCGAGCGGGATTCGAACCGGTGACCTTCCGTTCACGCGCACGTAGCTCTACCAACTGAGCTACGTGACTAACCCGTTAGGACTCCAGTTTTAATTATATTTATGCACTTATTCGAACTTACCGAAAATTCCTTTATTTTACAAAACGTTTTAATCTCATTGAACCGGTGTTTGTGACGGGACTCGATCGCGTGACGTGCAGTTTGTTTTGCACACAGTCCACCGCTGGACTGTGTGTCTAACCCGGTTATATTCTTGAATTATATTATACTTAACAACTACTCGATCTAACCCGGTTAGTTTTATGAATAAAAAGGAATGTTATTACGCAGTGTGTGTGTGGTAAGGATCGAACTCGGGACTCGTACATAAACTTTGCACACAGTCCACCGCTGGACTGTGTGTCTAACCCGTTAACTATCCGAATTTTAATTACTCTTAACCCGTTTTTAGGTTCGTCTTCTTCACCATAATTACCGGTTTTTACTCAGACCACTGGTTCAGGGTTCTACTACTTAAATAACATGATTACTAGTTTGAATGAACAAACCGAACAGTTTGGGGAAAAGAAATACCGGACAGGTCGTCTTCTTCAGAAAGTCCGGCGAGAACAGGTAACTCTGTTTTTGAACCTCCGGCTGAGAGAGTCTAACAACAGAATTAAAGAATTAGATTTGAAATTGAACCAGAGTACATGGATTATTAGCACGATTGAATGTGTTTACCGTTAACTAGCGTGTTTCCGGCGAATTCCAGAGTTTCTCCGGCGAACCCAGAAAATCCAGCAAGTCTTCTGTGACTGGTTTTGAGTGACGGTTTAATGTTAGTAGTGTCCTAACAATAGATTGAAACAGCAAGAGAGGAAAATCTTACTGGTTTGAGTTGAACACGGTTTTCCGGCGAGATTTGCAGAGAATTCCGGTGACAGTTTTCTTGTGCTCAAAGGACTTGAAAACGCGACGAAAAGGGATTGGAGTGTATTTGAGACGGTTCTGAATCGTATAAATGATTGGAATCTGAATTATTTGGAGCTTGAATGTCTTTCGGTTTCAAAAACCCAAACTTGAAGTTCATTCAATCTGAACTTTAATTAGAAACCGATATTCATCGGTTATAAGTTAACTATGCGAACAAAAACTGATTTGGCGATTCGGCTACCGATTTCCGTTATTCAGATATCATTAACCGTTAAGTCGTGTATGCGTATAAAATTCAATTGCTTTCATAATGCTAACAGAAAACAATTGGTGGCGGAGTGGTTTGGAGACGGAGAGATAAGTCATTGGAGGCAGTTGACCCGGGTTCGAGTCCGGTCAGCTCCAAATATTTTTTATTTATTTTATTTTAACTTTTTATCAAATATAATTTTTATAGTTTAGTTTATATATTAATTATGTAACGTTTAAACTCGAAATACTCATAAATATTTAATGTAATTTCATATCTTGGTATTTGATTACAAAACGGAGCGGGTTTTGGAGACCCGATTTATACAAATGTTACAGTATCCCCTACTTTTAGGAATTTCGTCCCGAAATTTAAACAGTTGAAGTAGTAGGGAAAAGATGAGGGTATTTTTCACGCATTGAGTCTTCACGTTCCCAAGTAAACTCAGGTCCCCGTTTCGACTCCCAGCGTACCCTAACAATAGGAATGCGACTTCGACGTAGACGCTTTTCTCCATAGTCCATAATCTCTACTGGCCTTTCAATAAAATGCATGGATTCATCAATCTGAATATCCTCCAGTGGAATATGAAGATTCTCGTCAGCGAGGCACTTCTTCAAGTTCGACACGTGGAATGTGGGATGAATTCTGTCAAGTTCTTCCGGTAGGTCAAGCTTGTAAGCTACAGGACCTACTCTTTCGAGTATCTTGAAAGGTCCTACGTAACGTGGTGCTAGTTTTCCCTTTTGACCAAAACGAACTACTCCCTTCCACGGTGACACTTTTAAAAGCACATGATCACCAACGCTAAACTCCAAGGGCTTCCGTCGTTTATCTGCGTAACTTTTTTGACGACTTTGAGCCGCTAGAAGATTGTTTCGGATTTGATGAATCTTATCTGTGGTTTCTTGGATCAATTCTGGACCAATAATTTGTGCTTCCCCAATTTCGTGCCAACAAACAGGAGATCGACACTTTCGACCATATAAAGCTTCAAAAGGTGCCATGCCGATGCTAGAATGATAACTGTTGTTGTACGAAAATTCGACTAACGGTAGGTGGGCGTCCCAATTTCCCTTGAAGTCTATGACACATGCTCTAAGCATGTCCTCAAGGGTTTGAATGGTGCGCTCAGACTGTCCATCAGTTTGAGGATGATAGGCGGTACTGAGATCTAGTCGAGTGCCCATAGCGGATTGTACTGCCTGCCATGTTCGTGAGGTGAAACGACCATCACGATCAGAAATAATACTTAACGGAACTCCATGTCGACTGACGATTTCGTTGATATAAATACGAGCAAGCTTTTCGTTCTTGAAATCTTCTCGAATAGGAATAAAGTGAGCTGATTTTGTGAGTCGGTCTATAATCACCCATATAGTGTCATACCCACTAGAAGTGCGAGGTAACCCGGTAATGAAATCCATGGTTATATTTTCCCACTTCCAGACAGGTATCTCTGGTTGGACCAGAAGTCCTGAGGGTCTTTGGTGTTCAGCCTTTACTTTAGAACAAGTGAGACACTTGGAAACAAAAACGGCAATATCTTTCTTCATTCCAGGCCACCAATAGGTGTACCTTAGGTCTTGATACATCTTATCGGCTCCTGGGTGTATAGAATATCGCGACTTATGGGCTTCATGCATGAGTGTTTCACGAAGATTGATATGGTTAGGAATCCATATACGATCTAGGTAATACAAAATACCATCAGATTTAGTTTCCAGCTTTAGCTCGGCTCCACAGGACATCTCCTTTTGTACATCTTCCTCTGTTATTGAAACGTGTTGAGCTTCTCGAATTTGATCCTTAATATTGGTTATAATTTGCGAACATAGAAGATGAATGGAGTTCGCATAACCCTTTCGACTAAGTGCATCAGCCACCACATTTGCTTTACCAGGGTGGTATCTGATTTCACAGTCGTAATCATTTAGGAGTTCGACCCATCTTCGTTGCCTCATATTTAACTCTTTCTGATTGAAGATATGTTGAAGACTCTTGTGGTCAGTGTATATTTCACACTTCGTACCATAAAGATAATGTCTCCATATCTTAAGAGCGAATACAACGGCTCCAAGTTCAAGGTCATGAGTGGTGTAGTTCTTTTCGTGTGTCTTGAGTTGCCTTGAGGCATAAGCTATGACTTTCCCTCTTTGCATGAGAACGCAACCTAATCCTTGTCCTGACGCGTCGCAATAGACTACAAAATCATCACAACCTTCAGGAAGAGTGAGGATTGGTGCATCACAAAGTTTTCGCTTGAGAGTTTGAAAAGCTTCTTCTTGCTTGGGCCCCCATACAAATGGTTTCCCTTTATGGGTTAAAGCCGTGAGTGGCACCGCAATGCGAGAGAAGTTTGAAATGAATCGACGATAGTAACCAGCAAGTCCAAGAAAAGACCTTACTTCAGTTGGCGTACGTGGAGCTTGCCATTCCTGAACTGCTTTGATCTTTGATGGGTCCACATGTATTCCTTTGTCATTGACTACATGCCCGAGAAATTGCACCTCTTTTAACCAGAATTCACATTTAGAGAACTTGGCATAAAGCTTTTCCTTTTCTAGAAGTGCAAGAACAAGTCGCAGATGACGCTCATTATCATCTTTGGATTTTGAATAGATAAGAATATCGTCAATGAACACAATAACAAATCGATCAAGGTAAGGTTTGCAGACTCTATTCATTAGGTCCATGAAAACAGCTGGTGCGTTGGTTAATCCAAACGGCATAACCATGAATTCATAGTGACCTTATCGAGTTCGAAAAGCAGTTTTAGGGACATCTTCTTCATGCACTCTAAGCTGATGATAGCCAGATCGAAGGTCGATTTTCGAAAAGCAACTGGCACCTTGTAGTTGGTCAAGAAGGTCATCTATACGAGGTAAAGGATATCGATTTTTGATAGTTAACTTGTTGAGCTCTCTGTAGTCGATGCACATGCGAAAAGATCCATCCTTCTTCTTTACAAAGAGTACAGGTGCACCCCAAGGCGATGAGCTGGGGCGTATAAATCCCTTGTCAGTCAACTCTTGCAATTGACTGGCTAGCTCTTGCATTTCAGAGGGGGCTAACCTATATGGAGATTTTGCCACTGGTGTAGCACCAGGTATAAGATCGATACGAAATTCGACATCTCTGATTGGAGGAAGTCCTGAAATGTCGTCAGGAAAAACTTGTGGAAAATCTTTTACAACAGGAATATCTTCAAGTTTCTTTTCCGCGGTTCCCTTCTTGATGATATGGGCTAAAAACGCGACATAATTCTTGCGAAGGTATTTTTGAGCTTGAAGGCAAGACATTAAGTTGAGTCCTTTCGCCGAGGTTTCTCCAATAATTTGAAGAGTCTGACCGTTTGAAAGAGGAATACGAATAAATTTCTCACGGCATACAACTTCCGCATTATGCTGACTGAGCCAATCCATTCCGACTATGATGTCGAAACTTCCCAGCTTCATAGGAATAAGATCGACTGAGAAATCGTGGTCGTTTAGGGTGAGCGTACAGTTGCGCAAAATAGAGTCTAACGAAACTGGTTTTCCATCTACAACTTCTACTGTTATGGATTCCGCGAGCTTATCTCGATTTTTACTTAAGATAGGTTCAAACTCTAATGACACGAAACTTCTATCCGCACCAGTATCAAATAACATAGAGGCATATCTACCATTTATAAGAAACGTACCGTTGACTACATTGCCGTCAGCTCTGGCCTGGTTTGCGTTAATATTGAAAGCCCTTCCCCTAGCAGGTGGAGGAGCTTGGTTCGCTTGATTCACAGGATTGGCTTGAGCCTGAGCATGAATAATATTAACCAGTCTTGGACATGTGTTCCTGAAATGACTTGGATCTCCACAATTGAAACATGCCCGCATAGGTTGGCCCATAGGGTAGTTGGGTTGATAGTATGTTTGGGCTAAATGTTGAGTGGGTGGAAATGGTTGTTGTTGTTGGGCTTGACCCATAAATTGTTGGTGGGTTTGGGTTATAGGTTGGTGGCGGTTTGTTCGTTGAGGCGCGCGGCAGTGTTGAGCAGTGTGTCCAGCGCGACCGCAGCTGGTACAGTATTGGCATGGGTAGTCAGGGGAGTGGTGATACTGACAACGGTTACATTTTGGTAGTGGTCCTGTGTATGGTCTTTTGTATGGCGCGGGTGGAGGAGTGGCTTGAGTGATGGGTGCAACAGGAACAGGGGTGTTGGTGTGGGTGACTGCAAAGTTCCTGTTGTTACGCTTCCTCTTGTTAGCAAATTTAGAGGAAGGAGTGTGGTGGTTTGAGGTTTGTCCCTCAGCAGGGGTTTTCTTCTTTTCTTCCTTGAACTTCCCATTGCGAATTCGGTTTTCGGTCAGTTCTGTTGCCAACTCCATGGCAGCTTCGGGTGTTACCGGTGAAACGCTGAGGACCGAATCTTGGATTTTCGAGGGAAGTCCTCGAATGTAATGTTCGATCAGACGGTAGGTTGGAGTGAATAAGTTTGGTACCATCTGGTTCAACTCCAAGAACCTTTTGTTGTAAGTAGAGTGATCACCATCTTTTTGCTTCAGGGCATGAAATTCATCTTCCAATTTCTTAATTTCACTCCTAGGACAGAATCGCCTAGTCATGATTTCCCTTAACTCCTCCCAAGTTAAGGCCATCGCATCTTCCGTTCCCCTCTTTCCTTTCTCCGTATTCCACCAAGTGAGAGCTACACCAAGTAGTCTCCCGGTGGCATAACGAACTTTGCGATCCTCAGGACAATCGCAGTTTAAAAAAACGTTTTCCATCTCCTCGAACCAATGTAGGAGAGCAGTGACTCCCTCTGTCCCTTCGAATTTTGGGGGATCGCAGGACTTAAAATGTTTGTAGGAGCATTTGATGGTAGGAGGGTCGTTGATGATCTGGTCCTGTTGTTGAGGAGGGTTAGTAGGATTTGCAGCAAGGGCTTGTTGTACTTGTACTACGATGTCAGGTAATATCGTGGCCATTTGGTTGGCGATATGAGTGGCCAAACGTTCCTGAGACTTTTCCGATTTCCTACTCCTTCGATGCGATCTAGACGACATCTACAGGATCATAAAATGAGAAGATTGTGAGTTTATGGTATCTTTTAGGTGTCATGTGTCTTAAAAAAAATGAAAATAACATAAATATCAATAATGCAACTACATCCGAAGGATGTCTTGGGTTCGCTCATGTTGGGCCTCAAATGTCCCCCATACCTTCACCTATATAGTCATGTGGGCCCCCATGGCTATTGGTTTGGCAGGATTCACATTAGTATTGGCAATTTAACACTTGCATCCCCCGAATGCTAACCACAAAATATGTTCATGAGATGTTTGGTCGGAACGTGTCCAGGTGTAGACACAATGACAACTCAAAGTGGAATTAGCTCTCACGACGTTTGGTATAGCATGCTTTGGCCTAATAGGTATTTCGTACTCTCATCGTTAGTCCCCAGGTAGGCAAACTGGTCCTTTATTTTGGATTTATACGAATGCCAGCCTAGACAGGACGTTCCGACTACCGGTACTAGTACCCTTCCAGTTACTACATGCCCGTCATGAGAACTCACTTTGATGAGATTTGAAAACACAAAAATCGTTGTAAAATCAATCATGATGTGGTGTGTGCTTGCATGGATGTGATATATATTATGATCATACGATTTCATGATAGGCATTATTTGATAATTCATACTTATGAACATGCCTGAACAATATCAAATGTAACATTTAACATAAACATATAAACATCATGAAATTTGGCATATAACACACAAAATTCCTATAAGTTTCTAATCGACTATAGTATAGGCTCTAAGGGTCTAATAACCTATCCTATATCCCTATAGTCATGGCTCTGATACCAATCTGTCACACCCCGACCTGCAGCGGAAATAAGAGTCGGGGCATAATTGGGTTATCACCAAAGTACATGACATTTACTATTATGTTCCATTATTAAATGAAGTCAAAGTTACATTTCTCAAACGTTCAAACATGTTCATTCATTACAAAGGAAAATAACCAAACATAATATTCCAAATACTAAATCGTTTTATTTCTTCTAATCCAGATCCTACGTGTTCCTAGCTGCTGCTGGTTCACCTGTATCATGTGTAAAATGGGAGGTTTTTGGGTCAACATAAGTTGGCGAGTGAACCTTATAGATAAACATTTAATAATGACTTTCTGGTTAGTTTATCAATAAAATATTGTGCATAATCATAAAAGAGCATATGTATGAAATCAAGCAATGGCAACATCAGTTACAATTATAACATACATTAACAATCGATAGCATACATGAACATACTAACATCATATGAAAATTAACATAAATGAACTGTGAGATCGAGGCTCAATCAAACGGAGCCGATCGTATTGCATGAACTGAAAATGTAAATTGAACTGTGTGCTCAAGGCTCAATCAAACGGAGCCGAGCGTATTGCATGTATTGAAATGTAAATGAAATGACCGATCAAGGCTCAATCAAACGGAGCCGATCGTGCGGGCACGCCCTGATCAACCGCATAATAAAATGGGGATCAAACTCAACCTCGAGGGATGGGGAGCTGCGGCCTCAGCAATTGCATGTACTGAAATAATAATTTGCAAACAATAATAACTACTTATCAGCAACAACTAACACACATGTCATGATATGATATATGCACAATAACTTAATTATAATAAGTAAGTGAACAAGACACATGATACACCCCAAAAATGTGATTAAAACGGGGAATTTGAAGGGTTCACTCACATTGGGTGCGTTGGATTTGAGTTGGTGAGATGCGCACGATTTAGACGGAGCGAGTCAACGAGGAATCACTGACCTAAATTATAATGGGAAAAATATATTAAATGGATGGATTTTATTTAAAGATTTTAATGGGATTTTTTTAGATATATTTTTGTGAGTTTATGGCTATTTTCTATCCTTAGAAATGTTATTTTTAAGTATTTCTAATTGATTTTTAATTTAAATTAAACAAATAAATATTTAAAAAAAAAATAATATTTTTTTTACTGTTTGACCGTTGACCGTTGACCGGTTCGGTCAGCGGTAATACTTGCGCCGAGCGGGATTCGAACCGGTGACCTTCCGTTCACGCGCACGTAGCTCTACCAACTGAGCTACGTGACTAACCCGTTAGGACTCCAGTTTTAATTATATTTATGCACTTATTCGAACTTACCGAAAATTCCTTTATTTTACAAAACGTTTTAATCTCATTGAACCGGTGTTTGTGACGGGACTCGATCGCGTGACGTGCAGTTTGTTTTGCACACAGTCCACCGCTGGACTGTGTGTCTAACCCGGTTATATTCTTGAATTATATTATACTTAACAACTACTCGATCTAACCCGGTTAGTTTTATGAATAAAAAGGAATGTTATTACGCAGTGTGTGTGTGGTAAGGATCGAACTCGGGACTCGTACATAAACTTTGCACACAGTCCACCGCTGGACTGTGTGTCTAACCCGTTAACTATCCGAATTTTAATTACTCTTAACCCGTTTTTAGGTTCGTCTTCTCACCATAATTACCGGTTTTTACTCAGACCACTGGTTCAGGGTTCTACTACTTAAATAACATGATTACTAGTTTGAATGAACAAACCGAACAGTTTGGGGAAAAGAAATACCGGACAGGTCGTCTTCTTCAGAAAGTCCGGCGAGAACAGGTAACTCTGTTTTTGAACCTCCGGCTGAGAGAGTCTAACAACAGAATTAAAGAATTAGATTTGAAATTGAACCAGAGTACATGGATTATTAGCACGATTGAATGTGTTTACCGTTAACTAGCGTGTTTCCGGCGAATTCCAGAGTTTCTCCGGCGAACCCAGAAAATCCAGCAAGTCTTCTGTGACTGGTTTTGAGTGACGGTTTAATGTTAGTAGTGTCCTAACAATAGATTGAAACAGCAAGAGAGGAAAATCTTACTGGTTTGAGTTGAACACGGTTTTCCGGCGAGATTTGCAGAGAATTCCGGTGACAGTTTTCTTGTGCTCAAAGGACTTGAAAACGCGACGAAAAGGGATTGGAGTGTATTTGAGACGGTTCTGAATCGTATAAATGATTGGAATCTGAATTATTTGGAGCTTGAATGTCTTTCGGTTTCAAAAACCCAAACTTGAAGTTCATTCAATCTGAACTTTAATTAGAAACCGATATTCATCGGTTATAAGTTAACTATGCGAACAAAAACTGATTTGGCGATTCGGCTACCGATTTCCGTTATTCAGATATCATTAACCGTTAAGTCGTGTATGCGTATAAAATTCAATTGCTTTCATAATGCTAACAGAAAACAATTGGTGGCGGAGTGGTTTGGAGACGGAGAGATAAGTCATTGGAGGCAGTTGACCCGGGTTCGAGTCCGGTCAGCTCCAAATATTTTTTATTTATTTTATTTTAACTTTTTATCAAATATAATTTTTATAGTTTAGTTTATATATTAATTATGTAACGTTTAAACTCGAAATACTCATAAATATTTAATGTAATTTCATATCTTGGTATTTGATTACAAAACGGAGCGGGTTTTGGAGACCCGATTTATACAAATGTTACAGTGAAGGGGCGACTTGGGTAATGGGTGCAGCAGGAATAGGGAAATTGGTTTGAGTATCGGCGAAGTTTCTGGTGTTGCGCTTCCTCTTGTTAGCAAACTTAGAGGAGGAGATGGAATGGTTTGAAGTTTGTCCCTCAACAGGGGCTTTCTTTTTCTCTTCTTTAAACTTACTGTTGCGAATTCGATTCTCGGTCAGTTCAGTGGCTAGTTCCATAGCAGCTTCAAGTGTTGCTGGTGAAGTGCTGAGAACTGAATCTTGAATTTTCGAGGGAAGTCCTCGAATATAATGCTCGATCAAACGATAAGTTGGGGTGAACAAATTTGGGACCATTTCTAAGAACCTCTTGTTATAGGTGGTATGATCACCCTTCTTTTGCTTTAAAGAATGAAATTCGTCCTCCAACTTTTTAATTTCACTCCTAGGACAGAAACGCCTAGTCATGATTTCCCTTAACTCCTCCCATGTTAAGGCCATTGCATCATCAATTCCCCTCTTCCCCTTTTCAGTATTCCACCAGGTGAGAGCTACCCCAAATAGTCTCCCGGTGGCGTATCGAACCTTGCAATCTTCAAGACAATCGCAGTTGAGGAAAGTGTTTTCCATCTCCTCAAACCAATGGAGGAGAGCAGTGAAACCTTCAGTCCCTTCAAATTTAGGAGGATCACAAGACTTGAAATGTTTGTATGAGCACTTGCTGGTAGGAGGGTTGTCGATGTTCTGGTCATTTTGTTGGGGAGGATTAGTGGGATTTGTGGCGAGAGCTTGTTGTACTTGAACCACAATGTCGGGAAATACCGCGGCCATTTGTTTCGCGATTTGTGTGGCCAAGCGTTCGTGAGACCTTCCTGATCTTTTACCCCCTTGTTGTTGTCTAGACGACATCTACAGAAACATACATAAGAAGATTGTGAGTTTATGGAGTCTTTTTAGGTGTCATGTGTCTTTAAGAAAATGAAAATAACATAAATATCAATAATGCAACTACATCCATAGGATGTCTTGGGTTTGCTCATGTTGGGCCTCAAATGTCCCCCATACCTTCACATGTATAGTCATGTGGACCCCCATGACTATGGGCTTGGTAGGATTCACATTAGTATTGGCGATTTAACACTCGCATCACCCGAATGCAAACCACAAAATATGTTTACGAGATGTATGGTCGGAAGGTGTCCAGGTGTAGACACAATGACAACTCAAAGTGGGGTTAGCTCACACGACGTTTGGTATAGCATGCTTTGGCCTAATAGGTACTTCGTACTCTCATCGTTAGTCCCCAGGTAGGCAAACTGGTCCTTTATTTTGGATTTATACGAATGCCAGCCTAGACTGGACGTTCCGACTACTGGTACCTGTACCCTTCCAGTTACTACATGCCCATCATGAGAACTCACTTTGATGAGATTTGAAAACACAAAAAAAAATCATTGTAAAAGCAATCATGAAAATGATGTGGTGTGTGCTTTCATGAATATGATATGTTATGAGATTATGATCTATGATAGGCATTATATGACAATATATACTTATGAACATGCTTGCATAACATTAAATGTAACATTTAACATAAAACATATAAACATCATGAGATTTGGCATGTAACACACAAAAATCTTATAAGTTTCTAATCAACTATAGTATAGGCTCTAAGGGTCTAATAACCTATCCTATATCCCTATAGTCATGGCTCTGATACCAATCTGTCACACCCCGACCCGCAGCGGAATAAGAGTCGGGGCATAATTGGGTTATCACTAAAGCTCATGATATTTACTAATATGTTTCATATTTATTAAAGTCAAAATTTCATTCCCAAATATCCAAACATGTCCATACAATACAAAGAAAAATAACCAAACAAAAAATTCCAAGCTCTAAATCATTTTATTCTTCTAGTCCAATCCTAAGTGTTTCTGGCTGCAGCTGGTTCACCTGTATCATGTGTAAAAATGGGGGGTTTTGGGTCAACATAAGTTGGCGAGTGAACCTTGTTAGATAAACATTTATTATTTATTTTCTTGTTAGTTTATCAACGAAAAATTGTGCATAATCATAAATGAGCAAATGTAAATAATCAAACAGCAGCAATAGCAGTCACAACTATAACATACAATAACATATGATAGCATACATTAATATACCAACGTCATACAATAAATAACATGAATGAAACTGTGCGATCAAGGCTCAATCAAACGGAGCCGATAGTATTGCATGTACTGAAAATGAAAAATGTCTGTGCGATCAAGGCTCAATCAAACGGAGCCGATCGTATGTTGGCACGCCAGGTTCACGCTCATAATGTAATGGGGAACATGCTCAACGCTCATAATGTAATGGGGAGCGGCGGCCTATGAAATTGCATGTACTGAAAATAATAAATTGAATCTAACAATAACCACACAAACAGTTGAAACAAGTTGAATACACATTTGTTCATGATATGTTGTATGCACAATGATTTAAATATAATACATAGCAAGACACATGATACACCCCAAAAACGTGATTAAAACGGGGAATTTGTAAAGATTCACTCACATTGGGTGCGTTTGATTGGAGATGGTGAGATACGCACGAGTTGGAAGAGCGGAACAACGAGAATTAACTAACCTAAATAATAACGGAAAGAATAGTAAATGAGTGGATTTTATTAAGGATTTTAATAAAATTTTTAGATATATTTTTACGAGTTTAAGGCTATTTTCTATCTTTAAAAACATTATTTTTAAGTATTTTTAATTGATTTTTAAATTAAATTAAATAAATAAAAATATAAAAATATGTTGACTTTTTGGGTTGACCGTTGACTTTTTGACTTTGACTGTTTGACCAGTTTATTGTGTGACTGAAATGCGCTGGGTGAGGCTCGAACCCGAGACCTCTCGTACGCGTGCACGCAGCTCTACCAACTGAGCTACGTGTCTAACCCAAAATAATTCTGTTTTTAATTATATTTATATACTAATTAGATTAATCCGAAAATCATTTATTTTAAAAAGATTCTACGTAATGACTCGGTGTACTCCACAGGTCTCGAACCCGGGACCTGTGGTTTAACGTGACACACAGTCCACCGCTGGACTGTGTGTCTAACTTGGTTAATATACAACTTTTTATTATACTTAACAACTAACTTGAATTAACCCGGTTCAGTTAGAAAAATAAAACGTTTTTATTACATAGAGGGTGCGTGTATCAGGGATCGAACTCAGGACGTATGCGTGTTTTTGTTCGCACACAGTCCACCGCTGGACTGTGTGTCTAACCCGTTCAAAATACCAATTTTAATTATTCTTATATTGTTAGCGCAGTTCATCTTCTTCGTTAGATTTTACAGGCAGTAGATTACACCGTTATATCTTGTTTAGTTCGATTGATAAACATTGTACAATCTAATATGAAATGGCAGAAACGATAGTTAGAAGTAAACATACCGATGAACGGTTTTTTTCAGAATTCCGGCAAGGTGTCGGTCTCTATTTTTGTGCACTTCAACTGAACAAGACAATTAACCGTTTTGATTAGCTAATCGTGGAATTGAAGTGATAAACAAACGTTAACAGAGTGTTTGAATGTCCTTACCGATTCACATATGAAAATAAAGATTTCCAGAACTTTTCCGGCGAACCGGTATTATCCGATAGTAGCGTCTGAATTCGATTTCAAGTGAAAGGTTTGAGTTAGAAATAGCTTAACAATTGTTAGACTACGACGGTATTGAAGGACTTACCGTTTTGAGGAAAAATACGGTTTTCCGGCGAACTTGCAGAAATTTCCGGCGAGTAAAATAAACTTCTCCGGTGGACTGTAAAGTGTGCGGAAATGTAATTGGAGGTTTGTGGAATGTTTCTGAGTCGCGAGAAGATCTTTGATTGCAGTAATTCAGGTTATGAGATATTTTCGGTTATAAAACCCATCATCATCAGAACTGAAGTCAATTCAAGTCCGAATTGATTAGAATCGTCGGTGCATCGGTTATAAACCTGAATTCGCGATTATTCAAACGTTTAGACGGTTGAATAGCCGATTTCGGTTTTCAGTTGGCGCAACCGGTTCATCTAGGTTTGTATATAAGACTTATTTGTTTCCTAGAGTTGACAGAAAACAAACAAGTGGCGGAGTGGTTATGCGTGTGAGTGTTAAATCTTTGGAGTTACAACCCGGCTGACCCGGGTTCGAGTCCCGGCAGCCCCATTTTATTTTTAATTGTTTTATTTATACTTTTTATCAATTATAACTTTTATGGTTTAGTTTGTTTATTAATTATGTATCATTAAAAATTAAAATAAGCATAAATAGGCAACGAACATTTATAACTTGATATCCGATTACAAAATGGAGCGGGTTTGGTAAAACCCGTTTTCGACAAATGTTACAATTTGGGGGAGGGTTGACAACGTTCTGATCTTCTTGGTTGATTGGGTTGACGGGATTAGCGGTAAGGGCTTGTTGAACTTGAACTACGATGTTGGGGATTACGGCGGCCATTTGTTGAGCGATTTGGGCAGCCATGCGTTCGCGGGATTTTCCTGATCTCATACCTCTACGAGAGAGGCTAGAAGACATCTACAGGGAATACGTATCCAGAGTATGAGTTTGACGTTTTAGGTGTCATGTGTAGTATTTAGAAATGAACATTCACAAAACAAATGAAAAAAAATAAATTTGCTACATCCATAGGATGTCTTGGGCTTTGCTCATGTTTGGGCTCCCATATATCCCTTACTTGGCTTTGGTAGTCATGTGGGCCCCCATGACTACTGGGCTTTGGTAGGGTTCATATTGGTGTTGGCCTGTTAACACTTGCGCCACCTGAATGAAAATCGTAAAACATGACAGCAAAGTATAAGGTCGGAGGGTGTCCTAGTATGGACACAATGACAACTCAAAGTAGGGTTAGTTCGAGCGACATTTGGTGTGGCATGCTTTGGCCTAATAGGTCCTTCGTACTCTCATCGTTAGTCCCCAGGTAAGCAAACTGGTCCGTTATGTTGGATTTATACGAATGCCAACCTAGACAGGACGTTTCGACTACCGGTACTTGTACCCTTCCAGTTACTACATGCCCGTCGTAGAACTCACTTTGATGAAATTGAAAAACGGAAAATGCCACAAAATCTTGAATAAATGAAATATGAGGATGATTTGGATATGTGAACATTGAAATATGCGTGATGAATGTATACGTAAGCATGTTATGTTTGACAATAAGTATAATTCATTAAGTATCACACAAAATGATAGTGGAAGTGTTTGCATGCATTTGTGTGTGTAATAAATACGAAACAAATAAACATCATGAGTTTGCATGTAACCACATAAACAATTAAAATCTAATCAACTATAGTATAGGCTCTAAGGGTCTAATAACCTATCCTATATCCCTATAGTCAAAAGCTCTATTACCAATCTATCACACCCTGACCCGCATCGGATATGGTAGTCGGGGCATGATTGGGTTTTCATCAAAGCTCATGACATTTACTATAAAGTTTCATATTTATTATTTCTTTTTAAAGAAGAAAATTACAATAAACATATAAGTACAACATGTTCAAATACATTTGTCATGACTTCATTATTTTTCTTCTAAGGCAATTTCCTATGTGTTCGTTGCTTCAACCTGTCCACCTGTATCATGTGTAAAAATAGGGTTTTAGGTCAACAAAAGTTGGCGAGTGAATCTTATGAAAATATATTTGAACGAATTTGTTATATTGGTTATAAAAAGGTGCATAACCACATATGAGTAAACGTAAATGTAAATTTAATCACAATACAGATAATATCAATTAATGCACACGCACACACCAAATGATGAACAATGAGATCAAGGCTCAATCAAACGGAGCCGATCTAATGAGGCACGCGATGTTCAACTCGTCTCCAACGAGGAACTGATGGGCCTAATGAATGATTTGCACGCAACTTGACAAAATGTAAACACAAATCACATCAAACAATATTTACATCACAAGTTTAGACATATAATGGTAATAGCACAAGTTTGAATAAACGAAATAATTAAAGCGACACATGATACACCCCAAAACATGAATAAAATGGGGAATTTGTAAGAATTCACTCACCTTAGGTTGCGTATACGTTTCTTGGAATTCGCACGAGTAAAGTTGATAGATCAAACGAATACGTTTAACCTAAAAGATAATACAAGAACTTGTTATGATTTAAGGATGGTATCGTATTGTTTATAGTTTAGCGAGTTTATTAAATAGGAGGTGCTTTGAATAATAGCGATGACGTCTAAAAATGTTAATTTGTGATGATGCGATTAATTGTTTTAATACCAATATTATTAGTAAGGATAGGTCAAAAATAAAGAATCCTTGGATGTTAATAATTACTTGATTTATATAATTAATGAGTGATAATAATTATAATTATAATAATGTTATTGATTTTACAAATTACAACAATATACAGATTTAATAATAATCTTAAAAATTAATAATACTAGATTAATATGAATAAACTGTCAAATAGAGATATACTGATTAGGCCCAGATTAAATAGCATGGCCCAAGTCTTTCTCGGCCCAAACTAAAAATAAAATAATAAAAAAAGTTTAGGCCCAAACCGGGCCGGCCCAAGCATGGCCTGTAACAGCAATAGGTAACAACAGCGAGAAAAGCACACAGCGATAAAGTCGGACAAGCAGGGATCGAACCTGTGTTCGGCGGTTTTCATTCACGCATCAATACCACTGGGCTGTAGCCCAATTGGTGTATAAATTTTAGTTTTTATTATACTTATATACTTATAACCAGTAATCATCAACTTTATAAAGAAAAACAATGAACCCACTGTTTGCTTGTTTATTATTTTGTTGATTAAGTCATGAGAGTAATCTGCAAACAATAAGGGAAACAAGTAGTATGGGTATACCGAATCAATTCGAGTCGAGTCCCGTCGAAATCTCCGGTTGGCTCCGGTAGAAACTCTGAATTCTGACAGTTTCTTGTCTCCGGCGAGTTGCAGGTTTTCTCTAGCGACTGGTTATGGTGGTAGAGAACAGTGAGAGGGTGAGGGAGAGTGTTGGAAAAGGTGAGTTGTGTGAGAGATTTGATGAAGGGTGGGAAAAACAAGAATCGGTGTTCAGTATTTATAGGCGCTCCGCAAACCGAATCGAGTCGGGATTGCGGCGGAATTCATGATTGGAGTATCTAAGGTAATCGCGTATGATTGAAATCCCGAAAGGTCCGGAATAGATGCGAAAAAGGAAGGAATCGACGGAACTTTAGCTGTGCACTCGTCACTTTTGTTTTGGCGGCAAAAGGCAATTTAAGCTTGTTTAAAAATCTGATTCGAGTGTCGTTTCGTTATAAAATTTATTTGGTTTGGAATTGTATAAGATATTTGTGTGTGGCGTAGCGGTGAAGGCAGTGTGTGGATTAGATGGGGACCCGGGTTCGAAACCCGACCGCCCCTTTATTTTTATTTTATATTTTTCTTTATTATTTTAAGGTTTTATTATATATTTATCATTTATTCTTTTATTAATTAATATTTTGATTGTGAAATTTATTCATCAACCATAAAAAAATAAGTCACACTAAAAAAAATAAATGCGTAACAAACTTTTAATAAATACTTGGATACTAAACGGGGCGGGTCTTGGCACCCGTTTTACATGAATGTTACATGGGGGTTGGGGGGAGTGGTAAGACCACTCTTGCAACTTCTCTTTATATGAGAATCTCTTGTCATTTTCAAGGTCATTGTATTGTCGAAAATATACGGGAGGAATCACTTAAACATGGTTTAAAAAGTCTACACGAAAGTATGCTATCATGTCTTCTGAAAACACATACTAGATTTCAGAGTGTTGCACATGGAAAGCTCATTATAAGAAGTAGGTTAAGTCGAAGCAACGTTTTAATTATTCTTGATGATGTCGATCACATTGACCAACTAGATGCTTTAGCCGGATCACGTGATTGGTTTGGCAGTGGGAGCCGAATCATAATTACAACAAGAAATGAAGAATTGCTGATAAGCCACAAGGAAGTCCAAGTATGTCCAGTCACATTGTTATCACGTGAAGAAGCTATTCAACTTTTTAATAAAAGAGCATATAACCAAAACAAGCCCGTAAAAGATTATGATTCACTTTCATTAAGTGTGGTTTCTTATGCTGCTGGGCTCCCATTAGCCCTCAAAGTTATAGGTTCTTTTCTATGTGGCAAAAACGAGGAGGAGTGGAGGTGTACCTTGGCTAGACTCAAAGATAAACCAGATATGGAAATTGTGGAAATCCTCAAAATTAGTTATGATGGGCTTAAACCTTCTGAGAAACAGTTATTCTTAGATATCACATGCTTCTTCAGATGGGAAAGCACACTTCATGCAATGGAGGTATTTGAAGCTTGTGGTTATGGCCCTGGTATTCATATAGACATAACAGTATTGAGACAAAAAGCTCTAATAACTATTGTGAATGGTAGGTTTATTATGCATGATCTCATTCAAGAAATGGGTCATTACATTGTTGGACACAAACATCCTAATGATCCTGAAAAGCATAGTAGAGTTTGGAAACGTGATGAAATAGAAAACATGTATCTTGGGGATACAACAATGGTAATGGTAAAGCTAATTAGCTTTTCAAAAAATATATTTTATATGTTGTATTTACTGATGCACATGTGTATACTGATAGAATATGTTAACCCACTCTTAACAATTTTTTTCTTCTACTTGCAGGAAAATGACAAGATCAAAGGGATACAATATTTATATCCTCGTGATGGTTATTTATCACTCTTCTACCAGAATGTCTCAAATATGAAGAACCTAAGGTACCTTGAAGTACTGACTACACTGGATAACATTGATGAGAATGCCAAAGCACCTAGTTTTCTTTCAAATGAGTTATGCTATATAGAATGGAAGGGGCATCCTAGAAGTCCATTCCCAAACAGTTTCAAACCAATGAAGCTTGTTTTACAGCTTGCAAAAGAAACTTTGGAAGGGTTACAAGGTATATCAATTGGTATTTAACATATAAAATTTATGGATTATAAATGGCTAATTTAGACTGTAACTTTATGTTAGCTCAATGTTTCCAGAATCATTGGGATCTTTCACAGAATTCATGATTGACACAAACAGAATCACAAGCAACAACATTTTGATATATGATTGGGTTGAAATATGAAAAAAGAGTGAGAGAAAGCAATTGAACGTGAATCATACACAATCTGGAATAGTTTTTACAGAATGATGAGCCAGGGATATGTAGGTTTTAAACCGGTGTGAGGAAGGGAGGTCTTTTGGTCCAGTTACATTATAAATAGTGTATTAACATAATAATAATAATAATAATAATAATAATAACAATAACAATAATAATAATAATAATAAAAATAATAATAATAATAATAGTAATAGTAATAGTAATAATAATAATAATAATAATAATAATAATAATAATAATAATAATAATACAAAAAATTACCTATGCAGCCCAATACTTAAAAAATTAACATGAATTACGGTTTAATACTTTACTGTAATGTATTAATGCAACGCTTAATCATGGTGTTGTACAAACTGTTTCTTTGTCCGTTTCTACCATTGAGTTATGCAATTTTAACTGTATCATACTAATTCCATTCAATTTTGAGACTAACTTTTCTGTTCTTTTACGCATTAATCAGCATCTACCAAATTTGAAAGTGCTTCTGCTTAGTCACATGGAGAATCTACTTAGCACACCGGATTTTGATGAACTTCCATGCCTTGAAAAGTTGATACTCAATAACTGTGGAAGGTTAAAAAAGATTCATCCATCACTTGGAAATCACAAAAGTCTAGAATACGTAAGTATAACCCATTGTGGGAAGCTAAGAATGTTTCTTAAGATTGTTCATATGGGAAAGCTTAAGACTCTTAAAATTCACTCCCCCTACTACACTTATCATGTGAAGTTCCCAAAGGTGAAGTTCCCAAAGGTCGATTCAAACATGGAAAGCTTGGTAGAGTAATCTTTGAAATATATGGAGACAGATACTCTACTCTCATCAATTGGTGAACGATGTGCCAACCTTATTTCGGTAGAGTTGAGATACTGTCATATAAAGAAGACCAAAGCCAACTTTGATGGATTACGACATCTGGAAAAGTTCACATTAAATGGCTTACATTATCTGGATATGCCTGGCAATCTTTTTTGTATCTCCTGGTTAAATATTATTAAAGTTGATCGTGGAAGATATATTAGGCCACCGTTCGTGTTCCCACAGTTCACACATTTACAGAAATTGAATGTGAGTGCTTGTGGGTTGACAGATGCAGCAATGCCATCTGAGATTGGCGAGATATTCAACTTAGAAGAGTTAGATCTAAGTTATAATAATGTTACAAAATTAGATTTCTGTCTCTCACAACTTACTAAGCTCAAAGTCCTCGACCTGAGTTCTTGCGCAAAGCTTCTAGAATTGCCGGAGCTCCCGTCATGTTTAATAATCCTTAGAGCAGAATATTGCTACTCACTTACAACCGTTGCAGACTTTTACACATATTGTAAATGTTTATGTGACGTTTCATTTTCGGGAGTGAGAAATACAAATGATGGTGACCAATTACTAGAATCCATGCTTCAGGTATCTCTGTCTCTCTCTGAATATTAATAATTGAAGCTTTACATATACACACACTGACACGCACAATATTCAATATTTTTCATGGTAATTATGACTTTGTGTCGATTAAATAGGGAAAGGCTGTTGAAAATCATTCTATGGTTCTTATACTTGAAGGTCTTGATATTGCAAAGGAGTTTACACCTCCTTTACTTAGGGAGCGTAGATATACTTTGGAACTTCCGGATAATTGGTGCAATAACTTTTCTGGACTCTTAATATGTGGTGTTGTGAGAGATCGCTGCTTTTCCTTCGAGTATCATAAACATATAAGTATAGAGCAGGTCGTGAGTGGTATGTATTCTCATAATG
This sequence comes from Scalesia atractyloides, assembly GCA_947069175.1. Lineage (NCBI taxonomy): Eukaryota > Viridiplantae > Streptophyta > Magnoliopsida > Asterales > Asteraceae > Scalesia > Scalesia atractyloides. The sequence goes on from CAMTDV010000001.1 coordinate 8,262,452, forward strand.
ATGGGGTTTGGGAGGGTAGTGATGATGATGGACAGTCAAAAACAGTGGTTCTTTATGTTTCATTTGCCTCATTGAGACACACTAAATGGTGGGATGAGACATTCCCTCTTTACCAATTGAATGGGATTGGGGTTAGACTAATTGCTAAGAAAAGTGGAAATGGTCCAACAGAAACATCAACAACACAAAAAGAACAAGATTTTTCTATTTGCACACCTAACATAGAGATTCAACAGGACTCACAATATGCTTTACACTTTCTGTTAAGACATTATTGATTAAGAAGTTAAATTTACAAGTAAATCATAAATATCCTATTTTGTTATTTCTATATGTAAAGATCTTATTGTAAACTTTAAGAATTGCTGGTAATTCTTTAAGTGTGTCTGAGAGAGAATTGCTTGTGAATCATTGTGTTTCTTTTACGGGTGTCGAAATTGACACCAACCAATTAGCCCAACCGACCCAAAAGTAATCATAATACGGTAGTTTGGTTTGGATACTACGGAGGATGATTCAGGCTTTAGTTAAACCAAAATATATTGTGTCAGTATAAGGGTTTAGAAGATAAATGGGTATACCCGATGTTATAAACAGGTAAATAAAATGGTTTTATTCTAAAATTAACAAACAAACAGCAATCACACGGACAAAAAGGGTTTTTAGATTCCTAGAACACAAAGAGATATAAAGATGAAGATAGTGTGCACAAGTTTCCAATCTTCCACTTTGAGACTTTGACTAGGATGAAGATAGGGCTCCAGAATTATCATGCGATGAAAAAGGATGGCCAAAGAAAGATAAAACAATGAGCCCAAGAAGTCAATCCAACATGCAAGAAATAAAAAAAAGAATTAGAAGAACTAAAGGGATTCAAAAATTGAAAGAACCAAATATAAAATTTTAACACCCGAAGCATTTTAAACTTAGATGAAGGTCTGCTCTATAGTTAATTTACTCCGTGTTTTAGTTTATTTCCTTGTTTTAACATGTCTTGTTGAGTGATGGCAGGCCTGAGGCCGAGGTGAGCTGTAAACAAGATTCTTAAGGTCTATTAAAAATCAGGCAATTTCCAAACACTACAAGAAAAACTTTTCTATAATGACTACCTTAAATGACCTAAAAAGGAATAAATGAATGATGTCACCTAGGAGAGAAATTAAGAACTCCTTTTAGAAACTGTTACCTACCAGAGAATCAATATTTGTGAGGAGGTGCAAAGAAAGGTATAGTGAATTAACCAGATTTTTTTGCAGGAATAGGGGACTTCAACCACAAAAGAGTGCAAGTAGTTGTCCTGCAAATTTTTGAGCAAACATAGGTACTTCGCTGTTTCAAGCAGCGACCTTCTCTCCAAGATTCTGCAAAAGCTGCAGGTTCCTATAAAAACAGAATTGTTCTTTGAAGTTCGTTTTTTCGTATAAATACCTTTAGAAGATCTTTGTTTCATACTAACAAGTTCTGAACTTCGCTGTTTCAATTTAAGAACTTCAAAATTCGCTGTTTCGATTAAAGACCTTAAAGAACATGCTGTTTGAAACAGAAATCTTAAAGAACATCGCTGATTGATATTGAGATGTTAATGCAGTTCGCTGTTTCATACAAATAAGTAATATCTTCGTTGTTTCAGACCTATATCTGAAAAAGATAATACAAACCTTTAAATATCACATGTCTTCTGCCAATAAACTGCAGCATTTACATGCATTAGATGCTTACTACAGCTTCATGTGATACCTGCGGTCACACATACATTAGATACATGTATTTTAATATTATGTTGAGTTTGTGCAGAAGATTAATGCCTACAAAACTCTAAAAATGTATAGGAGGTGACGTGGGTGAGCATGGTTATGATTTTTATTATATTTTAAGCACTTTTTACTCGTGAATCAAGTTTTAAATTTATAAAACAAGATACAATATTACTACTTTACACACATTAGGGCAAATGCACCCATCGTAGACGTAATATAGTGATGGTTAGATACCGAGGTCGTCCAAGGACACAAGAGCTTTTAATATCGGCATATCGTTAACGTCTAATCTAACCAAATTTTGATAAAAGTTTTGAAAGTTTTAAAAGATAAAACTATAATAAAAAATGTAAAGAAATAAATAAATAGACAAGAAAGAATCACTTGGTACCAACTCCTCTTTTATATATCCTTTGATGATTTCCGCACTTTGGCCTTTTTAAGAGATTATCTTAGTTATAGTGGTAAGCCCCTCTTGTGAAGGCGACGTTACCCTCGGCCATATTGGTCTGAGTCAGCAGGGATACAATCCCGCAAGGCCGGATAAAGTTTTAATAGTAGTTTATTTATAAAGGGCTCAAGTCGTTCTTACTGCCCCCGATTTGATGCTATCTGTCTCAAGGGAAGTCCTAATAAGCTTGAACCAAGTCCTCGCAGGATCTATAATATAATGGTAATAGCACAAGTTTTATAAAAAGTAAACGCGTGAACAATTAATTAAATCAAATATGTGGTCGTTTATGTGAGCAATTTTTGTATTTCTCACGTTCCAAACTCAGTTTTATTGATACACGTAGTCGATTTAATCTTTTAGAGTGTGTAGTAGTTTCGAGATCCAAGATTGATTGTAAGAGTTCTTGTCAAACAAAGGCCATGCTTGGCTAAATCTCTTACGTCACTTGGTGAAGACAAATCTTTTATATTTTACTTTTGATTTCCAATCTTTGGCAATTTTTAATTGGGTATGTATTAATGACTTTAATAACTAGTGTTTTATATTGAAAGTGAACTTTAGTTAAACATTTCTTCATATTTCGTTGATCACTCATTTTTGTCTTTATGGTCTACATAAAGCGCGTTAACTACCTGGAAGGGGGGTTAGAAGGGTGTTTGGGTAAAGTTCTTGCCTCGTTCAGTGTTGGTGGGTGTTGGTGTTGTAGTGGTGGTGGACTAATGGCAAGTGTGAGAGAAGTGGTTTACCAAGGGATGCCTTTCTCTTGAATTAAGCACCTCTATTTAAGCTGGAAATAGAGGGCAGACACAGCCCTATGCCCACCTGGCACGGCCCCGTTGTCATCTTTTTCTCCCTTCATTAATTGCAGATGTCAGGTCTTGTACTAACAGGCCCCGTGGTCAGTGTACTTGCTGTACTATCACAGATTCTGTGAATCTTATAAGACCACGGCTCGTGTTGGGTTAGCACAGCCCCGTGTTAGTTTGTCTTCGTTGTTGTTGTCTTTTTTTGCAGAGAATCTTGACTGGGCACGGCCTAATGCCTGGTGGGCACGGCCCCGTGCCTAAGCTTCCCTTTTTGTTATTTTGTTGTTTTGGATGTGGATGGGGGTTCGACAGCTGGCGTCAATCCTTCTTCTTTGTATTTGTATTGGTTTTTGCTGTTAATTGGCTCCTTTTATTCGTTTAAGCTCTTTTGATCCTGGAATTTAAAAGTAAACATAGAAACATGCTTTTTCCAACATTAGTACCAAAAAAGGGTTGATTTTATGCCTTGTTTGATGTAATTTATATGTTATATTTTGCGCACATCAGGAGGTGTAAGAATGAACAATGTTTTGGAATAGTATTACATGTCTCTAGTAATATCAAACATACATACATGCAGAATGAATAGGAGGTGTAAGAATGAACAATGCAGTTGAATAGTATTATACATCTCTGGTCATATCAAACTTACATACATGTAGATTCGTTTGAACATGATATATACACATACATACTTCAATTGAAAATACAACAAACTTTACTTAACCATGAACAAATAAACTACACATAGAGTGTCTAAAAACCTCAAATTCTCCAAAATGAGTTATGAAATACATCCTGATCCTCTTAGTGATGCCTTGTTGTTTTTACACAATGACCACCGTGCATTGGAGGTTTTTAAGCATCCTGAAAATTACCATGTACCGACAAATATTAAACGATCTGATCGTTCATTTGGAAGCATCTCAAACAACATCCCATTTGACCACGTGTGGCAACATTAACACGTGTAGCAGGATTAGGTGAGATCATGGATAGTGGGTACATAGACCGCGCGTTAAAAAACGTGTTGGTTGAGCGTTGGAGGCCCAAAACCCACACATTTCACCTCCTGTTCGGTGAAACGACTGTGACTTTACAAGACGTTAATGTGCTGTGGGGCCTACCAATAGAGGGGGTGCCTGTATGTAGTGCGGACACAGCAATATCATTTTCTCTTGCTGCGTTGATGTGTGAAAATCTATTGGGGTTTATCCCAACAGAAAATCAGGTCAGCAGCAAAAGAGTTAGTTCGGTCCGTATTTTAGATGAAATAAAGTCAAGGTTTTCAAACACCGAAGCAACGGATGAAGAGTGCATTATTCGTGCACGTTTAATAATATTTTATTAAATAGGTTGTACAGTATTACTTGATAATGTAAACGACTGGATTTCTCTACATGTTTTGCACTTCCTACAAGATTTGAGTTCATGTTCCGGGGTTAGCTGGGGCAGTGTTGCATTATGTAGTCTCTATAAAAACCTTTGTAACGCTACAACACCCGATGCTGTAAGCGTTACCGGCCCAGTGTCTATTTTATAAGTGTGCGCGTGGGAGAGGTTTCGTTGTTTTACACCGGAGAATAACCACCAGTTTAACTCCAATGCACCGTTAGCTGCTCGGCATACTAAAGTTAACAATTTTCAAATTATTTGTTAACTAAGTATTATGTTAAGTTATTATTTACTTTTGTAGGTGGAAGGTGAGCCTAAATTGTCCAGAGGCTCCGACACATTGCCTTAGATCGTATAGATCACAACTTCAAGCAATGAACAAGGCAATGGTATGCTAGTTGTAGACAGATTTAAGTTTTTTTGACCACATTGCTAAAGTTCGAAAGAATTTTATTCTGTTTATTTGGAGACCTTACGACGACGTCATGGATAGACTCCCGGAGATTTGCACTAGTGGGAGGGGAAGCTGGAGGAGTGCTTGCCCTTTGATATACTGGGAGGTTGTAGAGCACCACTATCCGTAGCGTGTTATGAGACACTTTGGCATGGTTTAGTATATACCTCTGTAAATTACTGTAAATGAACTGAGCATGCCAGTCTTTATAAGTTAACTAGAATCGGTAAAACCGGGTGGAATTGGATAACTTTTCAGGGTCAGTATGTTCGTGCCTGGGAGCTACATCATCAAAACATGGTAGACGGAGAATTAATCACATCTTATTCTATCGCCAATGATTATATGTCGTGGTACATGCGCCATACGGTTTTATACTTGAGCAATCCACGGTCAGCACCTGTCCCCATGAGTGGATACCAAGACGAAGGACCAAGAGTCCAAATGATGGTATATACAACTTTTAATTTTTATGAGGTCACGTTTATTATGTTTCTAGTTATTTCTTCAAAATTATTAACTATTAATCTTTTCAAACGGACACTATGTGTGTAATACACCGATCACAAGATTCGGAGTTCATTCAAGGTGCCACTTACCGGGCACTTGATATGTCAAATGTACCCGAATATACACAATATCCGACTCATTTGACAGAAGGCCCGATGGACCTTTTTTAATATCCTCGCACGTAGAGGTTAGGCAGTCAACGGCGTCGCAGATGTGGTGGTACAAACGTTTGTAAGCCCACCTACGGACCTCATAAACCGAACAGGATCGCAAACATGAAACACCAAGTCACGCGGTGCGCGAAATCCACCACGTGATCCAAACGCTGCAAGGACACGATGTGGGTGAGGTGGAAGATGTTAGTAATCTTTACGTAGTGGTCGAGTCATTGATACTAGTGTTGAGTCACCACCACCCAAGTTTGTTGAAGGGGTGGTGGAAGATGTTAGTAATGAGGAGGTTGATGACGGTCAAATGGGTCAAAATAAAATTGTTTATAAAAATGATAAAAATACCCCCGTAGTGACCGTCCCCATCTCAAAGGCTAAGGAAAAGGGTATGGAGGTTAATACCGCCCCTTATCCCAAAGCTTTGTTGGGGCCATCTAAGAAAGTGGTAACAAAACGTGGCCCGCAACAAGAGGAAATGTGGGAAGTTTTCAGAAAAGTTAAAATATATTTACCACTCTTAGATACCATCAAATAAGCTAAGTACTTGAGAGATTCATGCACCCAAAAGCGAACTCACAAGTTTCCTAAGAAACTTGATTTAACCGAAAATGTGAGTTCGATTCTTTCGGGTGCACTTCCACCGAAGTTGCAAGATCCTGGGGCGCCCATTATTTTGAGTTTATAAATAACCCGGTCACTTTTGGATCTTGGGGCGAGTATATGTATCTTGCCGGGTAGTTTGTATGACCAATACGAATTTAGTCCACTTCAAGCGGCAAACATAACTGTGGTGTCAACCGATTTAACACCCAAACTACCTGTAGGATAGTCACGGATGTAATTGTCAAGGTCGAGGACTTTTACTATCCGGTGGACTTTCTTGTACTTGATTACGTTTCTTTGGACCGAACTAAGCAACCAACAATTATTCTTGGTTGACCATTTTTGGCAACATCGAATGCCCAAATTAATTGTAAAACGAGTACAGTTGACATGACTTTTGGTAACCGTCGGTTGCGGTTAAATGTCTTTTCGGGATTAACAGATCCTCTAGTTAGTGACGAATGCTCTATGGCGGACGTCGTTAACGAGTGTATACTTCTATGCGACATGGGTGTCGAAGAGGAAAACACAATAGAAGAGTGTTTCATGTTTGACAGGTTGCAAGTGGAAATGAATCGGAGCATGGATGAGGAGGAAAGAAAGATGGAGGTGATGGCGGTAAGGGAAGGAAGGAAGGAACACCCCCTTGGACACACCAAGTGGAAAGTCTTCCGGAGAAGATCGATACGAAATTGAAGCCGTCGTTGGTAGAGCCTCTGGTTGTGGAGTTGAAAGTGTTGCCCAAGCATCTCAAGTATGCTTATGTGGGTGAGGGCAACACGCTTCCAGTCATTATTGCATCAAACTTGACCAGGGAGTAAGAGGATAAGTTGATGGCGGTATTGGTCACCAATAGGGCGGCTATTGGGTGTACCATTGCGGATTTGATGGGAATTAGTCCCTTGGTGGTGATGCACAAGATCATCACGGAAGCTGATGCAACTCCTTCTCGGGATGCACAAAGGAGGTTAAATCTGAATATACGTGAAGTGGTCAAGAAGGAGGTGGTGAAGTGCCTAGATATGGGCATTATATACCCCATTCGGATAGCCAATGGATGAGCCCCACACAAACAGTTCCCAAAAATGCGGGCATTCAAGTCGTCATAAATGACGCACGTGAAGAGGTAGCCACTCGGCTGTAACCGGGTGGCATATTTGTATTGATTATAGAAAGTTCAATTTCGCAACTTCCAAAGAACATTTCCCTTTACCATTCACTGACCAAATAGTTGAGAAATTAGCGGGTCAAAAGTTTTATTGTTTCTTGGATAGGTATTCGGGTTACAATCAAATTGCTATCTATCTGGAAGATTAAGCTAAGACCACATTTACTTGCCCTTATGGCACATTCGCATTTAGGCGAATGCGACTCGGGTTATGTAATGCCCCCACCACCTTTCAAACGTGCATAATGAGTATCTTCTCAGATGTGGTGGGGGAGTCCTTAGAGATAGTTATGGATGATTTCTCAATTTTTTTTGTCATTTGATGTTTGTTTAGACCAATTAGAAAAAGTTTTAAAAAAGATATGTTGAAATTAATTTGGTCTTGAGTTGGGAAAAGAGTCATTTTATAGTTCAAGAGGGGATTGTGTTGGGACACATTGTGCGAGTCGTGGGATAGAGGTTGACCGTGCAAAGGTGCAACTCATCTCTACGTTACCTTATCATATGAGTGTTAAGGGTGTTAGGTCATTTTTAGGTCAAGCGGGTTTTTATAGAAGGTTCATAAAAGGATTTAGTGACATAACGAAAACATTATGTAACTTGTTGTTAAAAGACCAACTGTTTGATTTTAATAAAGATTGCCAAAATGCCTTTAATGTTTTGAAAAAGAAATTGGTTAAGGCCCCAATCTTGCAATCACTGAATTGGTCTTTACCATTTGAAATTATGTGTGATGCAAGTGACTATGTGGTTGGGGCCTTGTTGGGTCAAAGGGTAGAAAAGAAACCGGTTGCTATATTTTACGTGAGTAAGACTCTCTCGAATGCTCAATTGAATTCCACAACTACCGATAAAGAGCTACTTGCGGTGGTATATGCATTGGATAAATTTCAGGCTTACACATGGGGTAATAAAGTGATTATTTATTCTGACCATACTACTGTCAGGTACCTCATGTTGAAAAAGGATGCAGAGTCGCGGTTGATTCAATGGGTTCTTTTGATACAAGAGTTTAACCTAGAGATACGGGACAAGAAGGGTAGTGAGAATGTGGTCGCGGACCGTTTGTCCTAGTTGTTGGTAGAGGAGGGTTCTTCCCGTGTGGAGATAAACGAAACCTTTCCGGATGAGCATATTTTGAAAATTTTGGTATTATCTTGGTTTGCTAATATTGTTAATTATTTGGTGACATGTGATTTACCGGCTCATGGGGATAGAAAGAGGATATTACATTTCCTCTCTCAGATCTTGTACTACTCGTTGGAAGAACCGGATTTATTCAAGATATGTCCCGATTAAGTCGTGTGAAGATGTGTGCCGAACGACGAGATCCCGAGTGTCTTAACGTACTTGGATTCTTTTCTTGTGGGGGCCATTTCAGTGGTCACAAAACTAGGCACAAAGTGCTCAATAGTGGGCTTTATTGGCCAACCATTTTTACTTGTGGGGGATCAATTTCATGGGCCCATTCTCGAATTCGCATGGAAACTTGTATATTTTGGTGGCGGTGGATTACATGTCTAAATGGGTCAAGTGATTTCCACCAAAACAAACGACCATACCGTAGTTCGTAACTTTGTGCAAACCAATATTATTTCTCGATTTGGGGTTCCTCAAGTAATTATTAGTGATAGGGGATCTCACTTTAAGAATTTTAATTTTGGAAAATTGATGAAACGTTATGGTGTTGACCATTGAATTGCTACCCCCTACCACCCGCAAACGAGTGGTCAGGTGGAAGTGTCTAATAGGCTAATCAAAAATATTTTGTAAAAGACCATTCGACCAGTACATAAGGATTAGTCAATGAAGTTGAACGATGCTTTATGGGCTTACCGAACGGCACATAAAACACCTAATGGCACTACACCTTATCGCTTAGTTTACGGTAAAAAATGTCACTTACCAGTTGAACTTGTTCATCGTACATTTTGGGCTATTAAAGAAGTTAATTTGAAGTATGATGATGGAGGTAAAGAGCAAAAGTCGAAGTTGTGTGAATTGGAGGAACTTTGGGAGGATGCATATGAGTGTGCTTCGAAATACAAGGATCGCATGAAACGAGCACATGATGCTAAGTTGAAGACGAAGGAGTTTTTTGTGGGTCAAAAGGTTTGGCTCTACAATTCGAGGCTCAAGTTCATTCCCGAAAAGCTCATGATCAAATGGATGGGCCCGTATGTTGTTAAGCGGGTCGGAAAATTGGGAGATATTACTATCGAGGATCCGAAGGACGGGTCAAAGCAAACGGTAAATGGACATCAAGATTAAACTATTTCTCGATGGTAACAAAGAGAAGGAAAGTGCAAACACGGAGTAGGTGAGCTTTTTGGCAAGTGTCCCAACTTATAAGGTCAACTAAAGGCCGGTAACATTTTTGTAGAGTTTTGTATGTTTTTTGTATTGTTTGATTCTTTTGTGTTCTTTATTTTATCATATGCGTTTCATACTAACTCCTTGATGAGCGAAGTTCTGGACACCACAAACGGGTCATAAAAATGTGAGGTATGTCTTAGGTTTGTTGTGTGTATTGAGGAAATACACGAATTTTTGGGGGTGGTAGGAATCGTTAATCGATTGTTCGTGTTTGATAAAAAAAAACTTATAAAAATTCTCAAAAAGATTTTTAATAATTTTTAGGAAGTTTTTCAGTATAGGTTCCCATTATAAAAGTTGCTTATTTTCTCCCGCATTTCGTGAAAAAAAAAACTAAAATATTTATAAATTAAAAGTGGAAAACGGGGGATCCGTTGGTGACGGGGCATCATGCCGTCGTCGACGGCTTGTGTATAGGGTCGCCGGGTGGGTTCTTGTGTAGACATGCTATTAGGCCATCGGGTGGTTTGTGCACAAATAAAGGACATCGCCGACGACCTTTTATGGCGTCGCCGACGGCCCCGCATGTTCCTGCTGATGCTGGTTCGATTATTAGACTTTATATGCTAACCAACCATTCCAAACTCATTTTTACACGACCCGAACTTCATTCTAGCCACATATTCGACCCGAGAGACTCCTTATCTGATCCATAACTCTTTAAACCACAAAATCTCTGCTTTCTTTTCCTCCACAAGTCCCACTTTCACTTCATATTCGTCCTCTATTCTCCCAAGAACCCTAAAACCTTCAAGCTATCATAACTCCTTCAATTCTTCACCAAATCCATTGGTTCTTGAGCCTAACTTGTGTAGTTTTTCGAGAGCAACAAAACCCCTATCATAGGTTTCATCAATTCGTGCTCTTTTGCAAGATTTTTGGGCTTTAATTTTTTGGGTTTTTTTTTGCAAGGGTGTCTTCAAGTTTATTGAATTTCATCTTTTCTTAGTTTCTCTTCATCTACAACATAAAAGGTATAAACTTTACTTAAATTTGAGCATGATTATTGTACGGTTTGTTAAATTCTTCCAAAATTTTGAACTTATTTGTTTAAGAGTAGGTTCTTTATGGTAATGTATGAAGTATTAACTTGAATTTGTGGGTAAAGACTTGATTTAGGTGGGGATTGAACATGAAACAGGTGTGGGAATATGATTACACCCATTTGTTCACATGATTAAGCATGAACATGATATTGAATATTGTTGAAATCTTATGAACTTAGGATTAAACATAAAAAATTGATTTTTAAGATGTTAAAGTTTGCTACTTGCGAAGTTTAAAAATTGGCTAGTTTACATCTAAAGGTTAATTTAAAGTTCAAAATTAATGGTTCACACTTAAGTTTGAGTTGTTTGAAGTTTGAGGTTGTATTGATTTTTCTCTTTATGTTATTGTTGTAGTTATGGCTAGTCGAAAGAGAAGCAAGACCTCAGGAGAAGGCTCGTCTTCGGGAGCCGGTTCGGCTTTCGGTCTCTTTCAGAAAAAATGGGAACAACAAAGCAATGTGGTAGAGGAAGATGGGCGATTGTATCACCAAGATTGGGTTTGGGAAAAATTCAAGAATAGTACTGTTGGTGATCAATGGGAAGAGAACAAGAAGAGGCCTCTTTCGAGGTTTAATGACAGACGCTTTGAAATGAAGTTATGGAACTGGAAGATGGTAAATGCCAAAACTCTTGTTCCGGACAGAGTTGTGCCGGAACGAATTATGAATGTGGAGGAATTTAGGACGATTGGGATCGTCCAAATGTTTGAGAGACTCGGATGGGAGCGGGTCTTGGATTAGTGTGAGGATATCATACCACGGGTATATCTGACGGCAGTTTGTGAATGGTTGGCGTCATTGAGGTTCAACAACAGGGATACGGGAAAGGGGCCAAATGGTGATGTCTTTCGAGACAATGAATAATATTGCATGGTTTGACTCGTTGAGGGATGATGAGTACTATTATTACACCATGGACCAATTTTTCGATAACAAAATGAACACCGCGGATCCGGATGGTATGGTCAAGCAACTCTACCAAACAGCGATGGTGGGGCTGCTTTAAGGAGCCATTTGTCAGTTGAAAGGAAACTCCTCCAACACATCTTTAGAGAATGTCTTGGTGCGGTTTGGATACCGGGGAAGGTAAAAGCTCCGGACTGTCGGGTGCTTTATTCCTTGTTGTTCGGATCACCGAAATTATCGTGGCGACATATCGTCATGATAAACACTTGGGACACTCGCGAATGGTATGCTCGAAGAATGATACCATGTGTGCGGTTGATCAGTGCTATGTTTATGCAACAAAACCAATTGGCGGAAGAAGCACTGTGAGTTTCAAAACCCGTGGATCAAATTTGCTTTGCCTTGATGAAACAACATTGGAGAATATCAGTTCAAGTCTATGGCCATTGGTACACTATGTCTGATAACCAGGGATACAAGTCCCAATACACTGATCTGAGTGCTGCACAAGAGACTACATAAGAAGAAAAAATGGTGGATGAAGAGGAGCCTCAAGGTCCAAGGGGACCGCGACAAAGGTATGCTCGACCGCATCGGGAAGTGTCGGCAGGAGTGGCTCGTTTTGTGACCAATCGGCACAGGCCGGGACATAGTAATTACAATCGAGGTCAGCAAGGCGTGTATGATAATGACTCTTCGGGCATTGGAGAGAATCAGGAATACGAAGAAAGAAGAAGGCAATGGGAGTAGGATTGGCAAGCTCAACAACAAGCTCATTGGGCCGAAGAAGCTGCTCACCGAGCCAAGGAACAAGAGCAATGGGAGCAATAACATGAGTTTTGGGCTATGCAACAGTCACGATGGGAACAACTAGAGTTGCATCGGGTGCAAGAGTTGGCCCGAAGACAAGCTTGGGAGGACGAGCAAGACCGCCTCCGGATTGAACAAAATGCGTTGGACGATAGTCGATGGAGGACAACGGCCAAATTGCAATAAACAATGACTATATCCTCCATAACCAAGAGCGTCACCAGCGAGATTTAGAGGCGGGTCGAGCGTTCCAAGAGCACACTCCTTAGACATGTTATGAGAACCTTCATGTGCCCACCGGACCTTCAGACCCGTCTTCTCATTGGCCTGAAGGAGTTGCTTCAAGTTATGTTCCAATACAATTTCATCCACCGGCCGAAGGAGAAAAGGGTATGTTCTCTATATAACCCTCACGAGACCTTCCTTGTTATCCCAAGCTATTGGGAGGTTTAAAGGGCTTGTTACATACGTTAAATGCAACCGTGCTACAAAAGTGGGTTAGGTTTGTTGTTGTAAAATATCTTTTCCACAAGAAAATCAAAGTTGAATAGAAATATGGCGTGATAAATTCTTTATTAAAAATGGTAGAACTAGATAACTAGCAAGTTTTGATGGTTATGAGAAGCTTGCTTCTTCACGAGGTTTGGGATTTGTAGGTACATTATATTCGTGAGACAGCCATTTTCTATTGAAAAATGAATTGCACACGAGAGAAACGAGCAAAGCCAGGTGCATATGTTCCTTTTTAGCTTTGATTCTTAGTTAGTCAATAGGTGGATTGTATTGTGTATTTTATTAACCGGTGTGAAATTTGGGAAGGTTAGTCGTGTCGCATCCCTTGTGCATTAAAAGCTTCCATTCCTACACATTAAAGACAATGTTGATCTCAAATGTGCGGATGGGAAAAAATTTTCGATTTTGACCCTTTTCATTTAAAACTACACATTAAGTATAATGTTGATCTCAAGTGTGGGGATGGGGGAAAATTTTAAAAAAATTTCAAAATGTCTTTGTTTGAACAATCTAAAAAGCACAAGTAACTAAGTCGATGAGGGATGGCACAACCCGTTATGAGTAACATAACGGGTATTTAGTGGGTGGTATAATCAGCTTAAGAAACTAATATATTGTGCATATCACATACTATACCCCTTGTACGTGAGACTTTGAGCTACTTTTACATATTATAGATGTGCATATTTCATTGTTGAGTGTGCTATTAGTCGCGTATTGTAGAACTTACAACTTTTGATGCGTTTGAGATCATAGACCGAATACGAGCACAAGAATGATTAAGGCATTAGGCAAACCTTTTCCTTTTACACCATTTATTTTATCTGTACCCGAAATAAATCCCTTAGTCGCCAACTTTGAGTCTAAACCTTTCGTTTGGATAACTCATTTAGCCTTTGACAGTTGAGCCTTTTATCTTTAACATGTGTGATGAAAATTCAATTTTAGGTTTAGTTTGATTGTAAAGTGCGAAAAAAAAATCAAAAATTCAGAAAATATCTCGAAAAAGAGCAGAAAATCGTTGAGACAAAGCACAGAAAGATGTGTTGATAGTTTTTTGAATAAGAGGCGAAAACTTTTTGCCTTCTTGTTTGATTATTCGTAGTTAGTCGTATTTAAAGTAGTTGTTTGTGTAATAAAAATCGAGTTTTCATCACCTTAGCCACTTTCAAAATATCCTATTCCAGAGCCTTAGTCTAGCCTCGGTACAACCCTTTAAATAAAGTGAACGATAATGCATAATAACTTTAAATTTCTTATAGATTAAAAAGGTGAAAATTTCGATGTATAGTTTATTTTGAAAGTGGTAGAAATTGTCCAACCTTGCCCAATAACAAGTTTACTTTAGCTTGAAAGCTCATCTTTTATTTAACTTTGATTATAAACTTATGAGTAAAAAATCGTTATTTATATTGACACCAAATTGTAAAATATATCATTTACCTTCAATAGTACAAAAAAGTACTCGACGTTTAGAAACCCTAACATGTTACGTCCTTTAACCCTAACTTACTTATTTTTTTAGTAAATTAGATGAAACAAGAGTAATCTAGTCTTTTTACTTATTTATTAAAAAACATTTTAATAAATAAAACAAAATATCATTTGCCTAACTCTATCTCTCTCTACAGATTATATACATACATATATCGACCACCGTCCCACCACTCCCACCTCAACCACCGTCCACCGCCACCTTAACCATCGGTATTATCGGCCACCCACAACCATCAGTAATGTCGACCACTCTCTCTTATCCTCTACCTAATGCCAAACCTTAAAACCCCATATCCCAGACCGTTGCCGGAGATCCAGAAGACGCTGTCGTCGTCGGAGATCTAGATCCAGATCCAAAAGCGCTGTCAAACCACCACTCTCTCTCTTATCCTCCACCGTTCTTCCAGATCCAGATGCGTCGTCGTCATTGCGGTTTAATGGCAGTGTTGGTTAAGGTTGGAGTTAACCGGATATCGATATATGATTGATGTTGTAATTGATGTTGTTCTAGTGATTTGCAGGCACCCGAAGCCTTATACGGAGTCGCTGAAATCAGTCGGAGTGGAGGTGGAGAAGAAGCCATTTGTGGAGCCGCCACCGCTAAAACACTTTAGATGAGTATGTTTAATGTGAAAACAGGGTCTTCTGTTTGTGGTTTATAAATATGTTTATTGCAGTTTTGGATTGTGATAATTGATTATATGGTTGTACTACATCGCTGTCACGCTTTTTCTAGTTTGCAGACTAAACATATTATATCTGGTTAATTAAAAATGTGTTTATAAAAGGCATAACTGAACGAAGCAAAAGAGTGCAACGACAGAAAATAAATCAATTTCAAAACACAATACTTTAATCAGAATCAAAACATAAACAACACCCTAAATATAATATCCGTCAACACTTTAATTAGAATCAAAACAAAAATAACACCCTAGATATATAAAAACAAAAATAACACCCAAACTCTTTGAAAGCAACAGAAACCTACTGAAGACACCAGAAACCACAACAATACAAGGATCTTTGTCCTCACATTAAATATAACAGGAATAACACCCTAACTCATAAAAACACCATAACATGTATACTGAAGGCATACATCTTATGAAGAACAGAAATAAAATCATACAATTAAAACACCATTGTATGAACATACAAAAAACACCATGGACAAAAACATCCAAGCGAGACGTAATGTTTTTCTCTACATAAGTATATCAATATGGTACTCATATTAAAAATAAAAAAACACTCGTTATTATGGTGTATTTTTTTAAAAAAATAGTTACGTATAAAAAATAATTGACATTTAAAAAAGAAGGGATAGAACTTTGAATGTGCATTAATGTTAGTTTCTTAATTTAAAAATGTTAAATATACATTTATATCCTTAATCTAGAAAATTAATTAGTTTAGTAGTCAACACTATTTACAGAATTACCACTATGATCTCAACCATTAGATTAAATATCTAATGGTTTAGATTCTTTCTTATTCTTCTCAAACTATATATATATATATATATATATAGGATTAGGATCATTTGTGAACAGATTTCTAAGAGTGAACTGTGTGAACTGATCCTGACCATTGATCTCTAAGAGTGAATCTTTGAATGGATCTAGGTATTGGACTCCAACCGTCCCTCCCCGTTTCAAACCGTTTATTAATGCTAGATTTAGTACAATTGAAGAAGCTATAGCTAGGTATGAAGAGTATGCTTAACTGGCCGGTTTTGAAACCCGTCTTGGTACATCGCAGAAGGAAAAAATAGGTGACAAAATTATCACTAATAGGCGATACGTGTTATGTTCTAGAGCCAACAAACCTAAACGTAAAGATGGTTCGGCTGATCATGTAAATTCAAGTTCACCAAAAAGAAGGTCCAACGTTAAAGTCACAGACTGCAAGGCATGTGTTAAATTTGTGCAGGTAAAAAATTCATCTGAGTATGAGATATATGACTTTGTATAACAACATAACCATGGCTTTACTACCCCTGAAAATCTAGATCTATCACTGAAGAGGAGGAAGCTTGAATTTTCTACCCAAGAGTTTATAGCAAAATGCCGAAACGCAAACCTACGACCTACCAAGTCTCACAAAGTACATGTAGTTTTAAAAGGTGGTCATCATAATGTACACGGAACCGTTGTCGACTATAAAAATTGTGGGCATGATATCCGAAACTTTATCGGGGATAGGGACGCCCAGATGATAATAGACAAATTCAAGGAACGTAGCAAAAATAAGGAAAACTACAAGTTTAACACCGACATTGTTGATACCGAACTTCAATTAATTTTTTGGTGTGATGCGGTATCGAAATCAAACTATGACTCATTTGGTGATGTTATTGCTTTCGATGCAGCATATCATACAAATATGTGAGTAGTACGTCAAATTTTGAACATATTAATTATCTTTTAAAATACGTATCTAACTGTGTTTTGTAAAAACAGGTATGATATGATTTTGTACCTTTTACTGGAGTCGATCACCACAAAAGGTGTACAATTTTTGGTGCAGGGTTGCTTCATAATGAGACTATCGAGTCTTATACATGGCTACTTCAAAAATTCCTTGAGGCACACAATGGTAAACAACCCCTTCTGGTGCTTACTGATCAAGATTGTGCTATGAAACAAGCTGTTGAAAAGGTCTTTGACAAGTCAATTCACAGGTTATGTATATGGCACATTATTAAAAACTGCCGGTTAAGATAGTAAATATGAATTAAAAATTGTTGTTATCAGTGCATAAATGTATCATACTAAAGCAGTCGGTCGACTAATTAATTTTTTTCCTTTGTTTAAATGTAGATCAAGGGGAACGATAGTAGGCATGCAGAAATAAAACAGAAGTTCCATAAGCTCGTTTGGAATGTTTACATTGAACCACAAACATTCGAGTGTAGATGGCAGAATCTTATTGCTGAATACGGGTTACAAGACCATTCCTGGTTGTCCGAGATGTATTCGATTCGAGCGAACTGGATACTGGCTTATTTCCGCGAGATACCTATGTTTACTTTAATGAAGACCACTTCCAGGTGTGAGAGTGCAAACCACTTGTTCAAATCTAATTCTAGTTCTCATAACACCTTGGTTCAGTTCATGTTGTGTTACGACACATCGGTTGATGGGATACGAAACGAACAGAGGAGATTAACACATAAAACTGACACCATTAATCCCGAATTCAAAACATCTTGGCCTATTGAACGGCATGCAAATGACATCTACACACGTCGAATTTTTTTTATGTTCAAAAGGAAATTATGAACGACAAGGAAAATTGTTATATTGCTGAACGATGTGTATCTAAAGGTATAAGCAGCTTTGTGATAGCTCACCAAGACCACATGAAAGAAGTTATAAACGAGTTCAGGGTTGGTTTTTTACATTCAGTAAAGTGTTTTTTCTTATCTTAGAATACAGGTGTGCATTATTATAAACATATTTCCTAATTTATCCATCTTGTATCATCATATTACAGGTTACCTTCAACACGCCCCAATCGATACTGTTCACGAGTATGAAAACCCTAAACATCTACAATTAATTTTGAATCCTCGTACTAACGAATCCAGATACTAACATACACACAAAAACCCAAAAGCCGTAAAAAATACATTACTTCAACAACTACGACTACCTTTGATTTGGCGATTGATTCAACCACAGTCTCTTTTCGCCCGTCTTCCTTAACTTTAGGTTTCCTTGTGCACGATATCGCTTAAAACATGCGGTGATAATGTGGTTAAAATCGATTCGGATGAGAGGATGCTATTATTGACTCTGATTTCTTCAAATCATATGTTGTACGCAATTTTAGGGGATGAATGTGACTGAATATGCGGGAACATGATATGGAAACGGTTGGATTTCCTTTATTCAAATAGATTTGCTATAATGTTCATTTACTAATATACCTTTTTCATTTAACTTTTAATTAAAAAACATTACTTATTAATTACAATCATGCCCCTATTAAAATGTTCAAGATGATATGAATCAACGGTTTGGATCAGTTCGCACAGTTCACTCTTAGAGAGTTGTTCACTCAGAATCCCTACCCTATATATATATATATATATATATATATATATATATATATATATAAACATAATTGTTTTTATGATTATAATTATTTAATTTAGTATTCAGAGTAAAATGACTAAAATACACTTAAGCGGGGTCCATTTGGTTATATTTAACTATAAAAACTAACTGAGTTGGGGTCAAAGGACATAATGTGCAATGATTTGCAAACACCAAGTACGTTTTTTGAAGGTAAAGGATAGAATTTGCAATCTGATGTCAACATAAAGGACGATTTTCGTACTTTACACTAAACTTATAAACAATCATTGACCAAAAATTTCAAACCAAAATCACATGTTCAAAAGAGTCCAAGTCAAGTTAATTCTTGGTCTAGTACGGTCTGGGATTCGGTACAAACCGAACAATTACCATATAACAGGCCTACACCAAACTATAAATTTTTAAAGTTGGAGTTATAGTCTAGTTCGAAAGTGGTAGAAGTTCGTCCCACTTTGCCCAAAGAAC
Source organism: Scalesia atractyloides (assembly GCA_947069175.1). Lineage (NCBI taxonomy): Eukaryota > Viridiplantae > Streptophyta > Magnoliopsida > Asterales > Asteraceae > Scalesia > Scalesia atractyloides. The sequence continues at coordinate 8,281,493 of CAMTDV010000001.1, forward strand.
ACATTTTGTCTACTTCGATGGTGTGTCTTTAATCTAACCCGGCTCGTTAAAAAGCTTGAACAAGAACGTCTCATTTTCTCTTCTTTTCTCGCTTTAAGAAAACTCGAGAACAGAGTGTTAAGAAGAACGTCTTATTTTCTCTTCTTTTCTCGCTTTAAGAAAGCTCGAGAACAAAGCGTTAAGGAGAGCATTAAGGACAGACGATAGAAAACAAAAGAAATTATAAAATGTTGGCATAGTAGAAGGACCAAGCATTTACATCACTAAACATGCAAGCAGATAATGAAAAACTGAAACAGAACACAAGATTGCAGAACAATCTCCAATAGTTCACATCATCACTTTTAACCAACAAATTCTCCCTTTCCTGTCCAAATTTCTCAAAATTCTCAACGCCACCCCTTTTTCCCTGCCTCGATTCCTGCAATTCAACGCCAGTTTCATCCCAATTTGGATTAATTTATGGATCAGATGCACGATTCTCACCTTATATAGCACTTTCGTATATTATTACACAAAGATCCCGATTGTTGCAACCGTTTATCGCACAATTCCCCATCGATTGCATCCAATTCCGTATAGAATTTATCATTTCGGACCACGATGTCTGCGTTATGGAGATTCAGGAAGCTTCGAGAAGTTATCGATTCCACCAGATTCCATCTAGGGTTCTTTAAACTAACCGCCGGAATTGATCGTCCGTACATTCCGTTAATCGGTGTGCAAGCTCGGTACAAATCGGAGCATGGCGGCGGTGGTGGTGGTGGTTTTGATGATAATAACGGTAAAACGACGTCGTCGATGACACGTAGGATTAAAACGGAAGCTAACTGCCCTCGGTGTTGTAAACCGATGGATCTGATATTTTCCGATAACCGCCACATCATTCCGCCACCAGTTTCACCGGAAATTGATCCTCGAGATGAGTGGGAAACACCGCCGAATCCCAGTGCTTTTGATGCAGATAGAAAGTTAGGCAATCAGGCGGTTAGCTTGTGTCCTAATTGTAAATCTGCTTATTATTTCCGTCCGTACAAAATGGCTCCACTGCAGGGTAGGTTTATTGAGATTGGTAGGTTTAGAAATGCTAGAAATGGGAAAGATAATAATAATAATAATAATAATAATAATAATAATAATAATAATAATAATAACAATGATGAGGATAATATTACTGCGAATAAGCTTAAGGCGTCGTTTTGGGAGACGTTGCGGAATTACGGCGGTGATCCACAGGAGAATTGGGGGAATCTTCCTCCGGCTACCCAGCCGCCGTCAAGTAATGGAATTGCGGTGCATACGCCACCGGGGCCGCCTTTCGCACCGGGGGTTGATGTTGTTCGTGCAGGCGGCAGTGGTGGTGGCAGTGCGGATGGTGGTGAGAAGAATGGCGGGTGGGGCGGGTCGAATTTGGGGAAGGATTTGCCGACGCCGAAAGAGATTGTTCAGGGGCTTGATAAGTTTGTCATTGGTCAAAGTCAGGCCAAAAAGGTTGCAAATTTAACCCTTCTGGATATTAATATGATGTTTGTTCGTTTTTTTTTGTTTGATTTGGTTTCCCAATTTATGTTCAGGTGCTTTCTGTTGCTGTATATAACCATTACAAAAGGATATATCATGGTTCGTTGCAGAAAGGGTTAGTTACTTGACATTTTCCGACGCGATCATACATATTGTTTAGCTTGCGTAAAGCCGTTATTGCATGCCAATTTCTTGAATAAGGTTAAATGAAGTTGTTATTGAAATTTAGGTCAGGAGTAGAATCAGGAAGCGCTAGTGTAGAAGATGATGACGATAATGTAGAGTTAGAGAAAAGCAATGTACTTTTAATGGGTCCAACTGGCTCCGGTATACCTGATGAGGCTGTTCTTTTCATATCGGATCATTTTAAGTTGTTTGCATATTGTTGAATATGTTGATTTGGCTTTATTAAAACAGGAAAGACGTTACTTGCAAAGACACTTGCTCGCTTTGTTAATGTTCCATTTGTCATTGCAGACGCAACAACGTTAACACAGGTAAGTTAGATCTATTATCTTGCTTTTTGTGGTGATTAATTGAAAACTGATGTGTATAGTTCAGATATATCATTGTTCATTGCAGAAATGCATTCCTTGTTTTATTGGTGATAAAAATATGAAACACGTTTTATAAACTGAGTCACTTTTATAAAACTTAGTATACACATATTTAATAAACCTAGTGAGAAGCCTTGTAAGATAATTTAAAGTTTAGAAAAATTCCTCTGTATCAGCTCTTTAGTTTTCTATGTACGTTTTTTGAATTGTTATTAAGTTTATTAGTATTCATGCATATTGATTATAACTACTTTTTGAATATTAAGCCCCCCCCCCCCCCCCCCCCTCACGTATGTGAGGTTAGCATCTTTCCTGATTGTTTCATTTCATCCTTTAATTTACATACTGATTTTAAGGAAGTTGTTTTTTATTATTATTCTGCAGGCTGGTTATGTTGGTGAAGATGTTGAATCTATATTACACAAGCTACTAACGGTATAACTTTTATTTTGTTTAAAAATTTGCTCTTATCTTTATCTCGATAAAAAAGTGAATTTTGCACCTTAATCAAATTATTTATCTTCAAATTCTTGATTTAAATTACCATAATTATCAATTCCTTGTAATAAATTATATACCACCCTCTATTTTTCGAGCAACGAAATTGTGAGTTTGACTTAAGAAGTCAAGAATTATATTTTTTGTTTGCATGTTTTAATCTTTTTCTGAAGCTATGGTTGTTTGTGCGTACTTGTCTGAATATACGGTGTTTATCCTGTTTACTATTTAATATACACTAATTTATTAGTGAGCTTATCATTTGGAGTTTCAATATGGTTGAAGGTTGCTGAGTTCAATGTTCAAGCAGCACAACAAGGGATGGTTTACATTGATGAAGTTGATAAGATAATCAAGAAGGTCTTTTTGTTTATGTTATTTTTTTATTAATTTTCCCAATTACTTATATATTTTTGTTAACATTGTTTAATTAATCTTACAGGCTGAGAGCATGAATATTAGCAGAGATGTTTCTGGTGAGGGTGTTCAGCAAGCTCTACTGAAGATGTTGGAAGGAACAGTAAGTGATTATACATTTATACTCCTTATCAGTAAATGTTATAAAATATTATAAGTGATTATACCATTATAGTTGATAACCATTTTAAATGTAGTATAAATATTATAAATTTGCAGATTGTGAATGTGCCTGAAAAGGGAGCCAGGAAGCATCCTCGAGGCGAAAACATTCAGGTAGTCCATATAATGTAATAAAGCCATTCTTATAGTTTCTTTCATGTTCCCACATTTGTTACTATTCAGTTAATATCGGTGATATATCATCGATATATCCCCATGTGAAATATCGGTGTCAAATATTATTGGCGATTTTGGATCGATATTTGATTGATATATCACCGATTTTCCTGATATCACTACCTTTCTTCTTAGTTCTACCATTCGTCTATTTTCTTATTGCTGCTATTAGTGTTTTAAGTCTTAATTGTTAATTGTTAGTGTTAAATTGTTGGCTTTTTAAGTCTTAACCGGTTCCTACTTGCTACAATTGTTAGTGTTTTGCAAGTTGCAAAAGGTTAATTTGTTAATGGTAGGAGAGTATACTGACTTGTTAGTGTTAAATTGCTATATGTATAAATTCTTCATGATATTAAAATTACCAATGTCCCACCGCGATAACCTAAATCTCAAATATCGGTCCTTGACCGATATCCGATATTTAACCGCATTAACTGCTGAGATTTGATATTATACTATTACAGTCGCTAAACATTTTTGGCTTTCGTTTTGGTACTAATTTTTGCATTGGATTACAATTTTCACAATTTAGAAGTAGAGGTAGTTTATGGTTAGATGGGCCGTATGGGCTAGTTGATTTGCACACATTCTTTTGTTCATTTTTTAAATCCTTTTCTTTAGGTATAAATTATTTCTTATGATAAAAAAAGACAATATTGTTAATAGTTAATAATCAATACTTTAGAGTTAAAACGTTTTAGGAGGTTGTACTGTCCGACTAATATGGCCTGTTCCGCTTTTAGCTACTTCTATGTTCTATATAGAGGTGCACATTTCGGTTAATTTTAGTAACCGGTTTGGGTGGTTATTTTCTCATTTTTGCTTTAACCGGTTATTACTTTAATTGGTTCGGTTATTCACTTTAACCAGTTCAGTTAATAACCGGTTATTTTCAAGTTTTTTTTTCTTCATTTTTTCGGTTTTTTCTCTGTTAACCGGTGTATCTGTTAAAAATAACCGTCGGTTACGAACCAGCAGTTAATATTAACTAGGAACTGGTTACTGGTCTATCGGTTATTTACCGGTTCTGGTTAACAAACTGGTTTTTTTCCCCACCGCTACTTATATATACGACTCGTTTGAGATAAAATACAAACCCATATGCAAGTACGGTTGGGTCGAAGTTGGCAGTTGTCACCTTTGTCAGTAAGTATATCAGTATATGATGTCAGTTTCATGTTTCGGATGACATTTTCTTCACCTTAAGTTTGTACTAAGTTATGCTCCATAATGAACTTGTAGATAGATACAAAAGACATCCTTTTCATTTGCGGTGGAGCATTTGTAGATTTGGAAAAAACCATATCCGAGAGGTGATTACTAGTTAGTTTTCTGTATTATTTTTGTAATCAAAATTTGATTTCATGCATAATTGCTAGTGTAAAACTCACCTTTATATCAGACGACAGGATTCTTCAATTGGTTTCGGAGCACCGGTTCGTGCAAATATGAGAAGTGGTAAAGTGACCAGTGCTGCTGTGACATCATCTTTACTTAATTCTGTAAGCTTCACTATAAGTACTGTTAAGTATGGCTCTAAATATTGAAGAAAATGTAGTAGGAGATTTTTACGCATAAAAAATACTAGGCCTATAAATGAACCGAACGAACACGAACAGGAACAAAGGCATGTTCGTGTTGTTCATTTAGCTTTAACCGAACACGAACATATAATCGACACATTTTTTGGTCATGTTCGTTAATTAAGAAAATGGGCATGTTCGTGTTTGTTTATGTTCTTTCGTTAAAAACCTAAACGAACAATTCACGAACGTAAAGGAACATAAACAAACAAACTTAAATGAACGTAATTTAACAAACAATAAACAACACAAATGAACATGATTAAACAAACATAAATGAACACAAATGACTAAACATAAACGAAGATCAAGTAATTTTTTATATATTATTTAGTGATTAATTACGATAAATTCCATTGGAAAATCCATTTTTATTACTAGAAAGCCCTTTTTTGTTATCATTGTTTTACATGTCCACGTTGTGTGTTATTTGTCTCTATTATGCATTGTTACACTCTATGTTTGTTGGCTGTGTGATTGTTGGGTAGTTAAGTATGTTTTATTTGTCTTTATGGATGGGTATGCTCTAGAGCTTGGGGCACTGGAAGCAGCCTCTCTATCCTTTGGGGTAGAGGTAAGGTTCGTCTACATCTCACCCTCCCCAGACCCTGCCAATAGCCTGACTATGGGTGGGATTATACTGGGTTTGATTGTTGTTGTTGTATATAAGTAGTTAGAAATTTCCTATTATGTTTAATATTTATATAAATATATGAAACAAACATAAATGAACGTGCATAAACAAATGTATACAAAGGAACACAAATGAACGAACATAAACGGACGTTCACGAACATAAATGAACGAACAAAACGTGTGTTCATGTTCATTCGTTATGCAGTCAATAGCGTGATATTGCTCTGCTATAGTGCTTAGCGGACATACGAACCCATAGCGGTCCCACTATTAGCGGTGCTAATCCCGCTATTGAACCGCTATTTTGAAACCCGTATAGCGGTCGTAGCACTGCTTTTAGCGGGTTTTCTTATTTCAGCCCAAAAGTAAGGTAAGGCCCACATTAATCAACTTTTGTTTATAAATAAACCCAAAAGTAAAGGCCCAAACCCAAAATTTAAACTAAATCGAGACCAAAAGTCTTCATTCGTCGGTTCTTCATCAGTTCATCATTCAACAAAATTAAACCTAAATTTCTAAAAAGCTGGACTTCCTCAGTTCATGTTTTGGATTTTGATATTACTACTAATATTTTGCATGATAATATATGATCTTAACCGCTATACCACCGATATAACCTATATATCATATAGCGGACCTTGGCCGCTATTTGATTTTGGACCGTTATAACTGCATAGCTCATTCGTTTAATTAAATGAACAAAAAAATTGTGTTCATGTTTGTTCGTTTATTAAATAAACGAACATAAATGAACTTCTCGCCGAGCAAGTTCACGAACGGTTCATGAACATTCGGTTCGTTTACATGAATACACTTCTGGATAATTTTTAACCTGTCTCCTTTTATGCTAATAGCTTGGATAACATGAATAATTATTGGTTATTTTGTTTTGGCCCTTTTCAGGTTGAAAGTAGTGATCTTATAGCATATGGACTCATTCCGGAGTTTATAGGACGTTTTCCCATTTTACTTGGTTTATTAGCTCTAACCGAGGACCAACTTGTTCAGGTAAGTTTGTTGTTTGTTGTTTGTTGTGTTACTTCACGGGAATGTGACTTTTAAGTTTTGATTTTGGGGGGTGTTTAATTTGTGTTTTGAAAGTGATTATTGATTTTGAATAATAAGAATAAGATAATCATCTGTAATCTAAGATGTGATTTTCTATGTTTAAGTTGTAATAATCAGATAGTGATTCTAGTTAAGACTTTAAAATCAACTAGTGGGTTACCACCGCGCTCCACAGCGGGTTCGAAACGTAGATAAAAGTAAGCAAGTCGGGAGAGTTAAAATTGTTTGATGCTTTAGTTAAGGGGTTTAACATGTCATTATTAAAGTTGGGGGGCTGAAGTTGGTTAATGCCAACGTTGATTGATGTGACAAAATAGCATATTTATAGTAAATATACTTACTTCTATGCAGGTCCTCATGGAACCCAAGAATGCTCTTGGTAAACAATACAAGAAGTTGTTTCAGATGAACGACGTAAGCATTTAATTAATTGTTCATTTAGTTTGATTTTGACTAGAGTTGGAAATTTTAGTCTTATAAACTTATAAGCTGATCGATTCGGGATTTCGGATTATGTTTTTCATCCAATGGGCCATACAAATTAAGAAACAAATAGCTATACAAGTCCACATGAAATGATCGAACGGGCCGAAAGTAGCTCAAAGTTATTTATTTATTTTTCATGAATACAGGTGAAATTACACTTCACAGAGAAGGCATTAAGATTAATTGCTCAAAAAGCAATGGTTAAGAACACCGGTGCTAGGGGATTAAGAGCCATACTCGAAACTCTTTTAACCGACTCTATGTATGAGGTAAGTATAAACCATATAAGTTGCTTGATATGCATTAAAATTACAAAAAAAAGGTTGAAATTTCTTAATGCCCACCATAAATCACATGTGTACGTTCCTGTTTTTGTTTGGAGCTCAGATTCCAGATGTCAAGACGGGAGATGATCGAATAGATGCAGTGGTGATTGACGAGGAGTCGGTTGGGTCGGTAGATAAACCGGGATGTGGTGGAAAAATCCTGCGTGGTGACGGTGCACTAGAAAATTATCTTGCAAAGACGAAGTGTAAAGAACAAATGGTATGAACTTTGACTTTTCCCCACAAGATCAGTTCCATATTCGGGTCAACAAGTGTTAGGTTTGACCCACTCTATGCTTCATGTTTTTGCAGGAAGCCGATGGGCAGATGTTGGAAGGTGAAGACGATGTTTCATCCAAAGCCATGAGTATGTAAGATCACAAGCGATACAACTGTGATCAATTTTTAAAATTAATGTAGAATGTAGAATGAAGTCTACTTTGTTGATTGCTTTGTAAAAACCATTCATAATGTGGTTGTAAATTATATTTATACATGATGATGTAGAACAGAATAGCATCTGATTCGGGTCGGTAGGCAAGAAAATAAAAAAAAGTTCGGATTCAACTTTCCCTTTTTAAGCTGTAAACTGTAAACAAACTCCCTAAATGCAAGGATTCAAGCTGATTTTCATTGGCATTGTTTTTTGTTCAATGATTTATGTCGATAAAAATCCTTATATGTTTTATTTGTAGTGTTACCGATGTTAGTTTAAGAGCTCTAACGAAAGAAAACTAAAGGTGTTTGTAGGGTACTTCACAAAATTTTACATAGTAAGAAGGAAAATGGACAATCTGATTCACACCACTCACTCCTAAAACTCACTCAACATACTTCCCTTTAGATTCTTGTTCTCCAAAGACATTGGAGGGATACTTTGTTGATGCCTAAAAACGTTGTATGGATCTATTTGTGTCTTCGCTTTGACCAATCGATTATAGTTCTTATCAAAGTACTTCTCTCCCCATTTCCGACACATCTCAACCGCATCATCATCATTAGACTGGACCCTAGTTTTGATCCAGTTCATCACTCCAAGATCAACATCCATGTAATTAACATAAGCCAACCGTGGATCCCTTGCTACGTAAGGTGTCATCAAGGCATGGAAGCCCCGTATCCATGCTATATAGTCATTGGTTTTGTCATTATCGGCTTCTTTCCATTCTACTAGATACTGAATAGTGAAGATATTCCCTTTTCTATGAGGAAAAGGAATCGAATCACTACTTAATGTTTCCATTACCCCACCATACGGATCGAGAATTACATACCCTTTTGGTTGTTTCTCGAGTACGTCAAGTGCCGTGGTTAGGCCGAATCTTGGAATTGGTTTCTGGACATAGTCTGATTTGGCCTTGTAGTATAGTTTGTCTTGTAAGAACCGGTTTTTCAAGTCGGAAACTGTGCTTTGATTTCCATATCCCGAGAAGAAAAGAACAGACTCGATCCAACTCATTTCTTTACAGTCATTTTCAACTATTCGTAACTCCGGGAAAGTTTGGTTTATGATCGATAAAGCTTTGGTTTTCGGTCCCAAGTAGAAACCTTTGAATGTAGCCGATATATCGGGTTTGTTTTTTCGTTCAGGCAAACCTGCACCAACAAAAGACGATACGTAGAAGTCGTCAGGCAATTTAGGTGCAACATGTTGCCACCTATTTACTACATCAGCCACTTGTCCTTTTGTGCCTGGTCTAGACACAATAAAACAAGTGACTGTTTCTGGTACGCTTGATAATTTAATATTCCAAGCGTACACAATTCCCCAAGCCCCACCTCCACCACCTCGTATCGCCCAAAAAACATCGTCTCCCATCGTAGTGCGGTTTAGCAACTCCCCCTCAGCAGTTACTAAAACCGCATCAACTACATTATCGGCCGCCAAGCCGTATTTCCTTGACAATAACCCGAACCCACCACCTGAAATGTGACCACCCATGCCGACAGTCGGGCATGAACCCCCCGAGAAACCATGGACATTGCTCGACTCCGCTATCGCACAATACGTTTGACCAAGTGTCGCACCCGCTTCTACCCACGCGGTACTCGAGTTCACATCCACCGAAACACAGTCCAGCCTTGTAAGATCTATCACCACAAACGGGTGCCCGTCCATGGCTACGGACGACACCCCCTCGTAGCTATGACCGCCACCCCGGACCCTAATCTCTAGCAACGACTCTCGAGCACACACAACCGTTTTCACCAACTGCTCTTTCGTCTCCGGAAACACGATAACAACCGGTTTTGGTAACCCCGAACCTGAAAACCGAAGATTCTGAATCGAGAAATTTAGAAGCTCGTAGTAAACCGACGACGACGAGCCATTATTCGAGCTCAAAAGAGTCGAAAAGTTATGAACACCAAACCGAGTTAAACACGAAATGAACACATCGGTAGGTTCTTCTTGATCTTGATCTTGATTTTGATCTTCATGTTTATGTTCATAAACTAATGAACTTACAGAAACATTCATGGCAAATAATACGAAGATGGTGATCTTATGCAAAAGATTACACCCCATAAAAGATTGAGTTCAAACAAGTGATCAACTTGAGTAATGTTGAACTGTTGAAGGTGGATTTATATGGGTGATTAGTGTTAATATTTTATGAAGAATCATAGTGATTGTTAGGAGACGACAAACAGATGAATGTGAAGCAGATACTAACATATAACGCCGGCCATTGCCATTTTCTTAATTTGTTGAAGAGTTTGTGAAGCTGCATGCAGACAAACTGAGCTTTCTGCAATAATATTATATGATAAAGATAGAGAAACAGTGGGCTATTTGATCATTTGGATAGACGTAAACGGTAAAAGTGTAATGGTTTGTTGAATTTTCATACCGAAAATACTATGTTTTAGAGGTCAACAGACGCATTTTGTCTTCATGATTTTGACATGACATTGTTGTATAATTATCCATTTGTTGAACAATCAGGGTTTTAGACCATAACATATTACATATGTGTTTGAAGTTTGAACGACGTATGATCGAAGATATTGACGTGAAAATCAACGTGAGTCCAAGTGATATGGATCTTTCTCCTATGATTATGATTATTGTAAACCACTAGTTTAGGTCATGTATAATCCCCCATTTTTTTAAGGGAAAATGTCACATAATAGTAATCAAGTTTTAGAAGTGTTCTAATTAGGTAACTCGTATCGTTTTTGTGCCAATTAGATAACTTAACATTCAAATCGAGTCATGTCCTTTTTTCCACGTGTCAAGAGAAAAATGAAGCAAAAGATGCTAGGGTCGGATTATATTAATATATGAAATTTTATTTATTAAAAATAAAAACACTTTAATTACATTAAAAATTGAAAAAACAAGTTAAAATTCACGTCATCATTGGACGTTAGCATCAAATGAAAGGGAAAAAAGAGACAAAAATTCACATCATCTCGGTTACCTATGAAATGGATGAAAAAACCCTTAATTTTAATAAAAAATGAATGTTGAGTGACCTGATTAGAACACTTTTGAAACTTGAGTAACCTAATTAGAACACTTCTAAAACTTGGTTACTATTCTAGAAAGTTATCCTTTTTTTAATAATATTTTATTACTACTTACTAGGTTAGAATATGGTATTACACAGCTTTATATTAGGAAAGCTTGATTTTGTTTTTGTAAATTTAAATACGCATGTGGAATCAAGACAAAAGAAAAAAAAATCACAAAATGCATAATTTAAAAAATAAAATAACAGTGAATTAATATCTTATTATAAAAATGTTAAAGTTTAAATAATGAAGATGTGCGAGGTTAATAAAAACGAAATAAGGAATACATTAAATATTATATTGAAAAGGAAATTTGGTAAATTTGAAACGGGTAAGGATCCACGTGTAGTTAAATAGGTATACGGTTTAAATCTAGAATTATGTCATGTGTCCTATAAGATTTTTAATTATTAGGTAGAGAGAGATTATTTAACTCAATAAATGTTGAATGTATTTGTAATAAACTTGATAATAGCAATGGTAATTTATGATTTGATGCAATTTTTCAATGTCAATGATTTGAGATTTGAATTAGGGTGAACTTCCCAATTATTAAAAGTCTTAATATTATAATATGTTATTTATTTGGTATTAATAGTTTGAAGAAAATTTATTTTTAAATGTGATGTAACTTTCTAAAACTACAACACTAAATAATAATAAGAATAATGCTTTATTTAAAGCATATGTTTTTCTTTAATGTTAGTGTTTTGACTCTTTTAAATATTGTAGCTTTTAGCAATTAATCAACCAAATAGATAATGGTACAGATTTCTCATATCGTGGGATCTAATAAAATTTTGATCAAAAGCCTAAAATTTAACTTGTATTCTCATATTGTAGGAATTAAAAATTAATGTGAGAGGGTGATTATGATTACATTCTTTGAAATTATTTATCATAACAAAAAAAATATAAATAATTTCTTACTTTCAACGGTAAGTATTACTTATAAAAAATTGAACATAAATATATTGTCAATAAACTACAAAACGTTTCACGGACGAACACTTTCGCCACAAATCCATGAAAGTAGAAACCAACGATAATCAAGGTGCGTGTATTATGCCACTTCTGTCGGATAACAATTGTGAGACAGTTGCTCAACTTAGTTCCAAAGAAGTTCCTATTGATCATAGCAACTAATGAACATGATGCTATTTGAAGAAGTAGCAGAAAGAGTAACATCATTTGAGGACTACCTTATAAGACGAACGAGAAGACGATAATCAAGCTAAATATCTAACGACAAGTTTAAAACTAAAGATCCAAAAAGTTGGCACTTTAGTAAAGCCGTAAAGGACGTGGTAGTAACTACGGTCACTTCTCGTATGAACAAAATGGAAAGATGACAAGAAAGGGAAGAATGAGCAAGAATCCCTTCTCATTTGTAAAGACGAAGATCCAATGCTTCTAGTTATTTGTATTACTATTACAAGATATGTGTTGACGATTAGAACCGTCACACCCACCGAACCATTGTGTCGGTTCACCAAAGGGTATCACAACCTTTCACCAGCTATAAATACCACTATGTACCCTTCACTTAAAGGTGATGCAAGTATGAAGTTAGTATGGGGCACATATGTAGTTGATGCAATCCATTGGTGCCATAACCACTTAAATCACAAGTAGCCAAACCGCCATTGAAGTCTCTTGAAACTCCTTTTAAATGGTCTCTTTGTAAAGTTCTCAAGGCTAATTAATACAAAGTGTTTTTTTTTTTTTGCCAACTTAAGCATGTGTTCTGCTGCAGCCCGTAAGTCGTGTTAAATTATACTGAGTGCTAGAAAAAAGCAACAATCTAATCTACTTCTAATCTAATCTCACAATCTATTAAAACTTGTTTAATTGGTTAACACTATCTTGTAGTGACATTTGAAAATATAACTGAATAAAAATATTATGGACTGATGAGTGATCACTTTATAACTTTCCTTTAAGTAATGACATTCGAAAGAATAAAAATATTATGTGACTGATCACTTTATAACTTTCCAATAACTTGTAGGCTACCTAACAACTAAAAGTTAGCTAATTATAAGTTGTCTTTTCCCTTTTTGGGTGTCCTAAAAAGTCGTAGTAATACTATATTTTCTTGGTTGTCCTAATTTTTCTTGCTAATTAATCAATAATTTTTATTTAAATTTAAAAATCGTGTATTATATTTTTTTAATGAAAACACTTGCACTTATTCTATTACACTAATAATCTTAAATCAATCACCAATATCTTAATCTAATCGTCTATGTCCATGTTTGAACTAATGTCACATGGCATAGCAACAGATGTAAATCTTCGATTTTTTTAAGAACTCTTCAAAATTCATCGGTATATTTCGACAATAAACATATAAGAAGTTTCCACCAATCTTTATAAATCTTTATTTCCAGAATGTACACAACTTATTCTAGATCATTATGAAACACTGTCAGTTGAGGTATAACATCTTGTGTTGTAGTGGTATCATTTCCAATCACCAATATGTCATATACGTATATGACCAAGGTCATCGTCTTCTCACTGAATGTTCAATTAACGCACAGCTGATATTCACTTTTGACAAGAGGCAACATCTATATTTTAGATACCAGACGTATGCTTTAATCCATATATGGATTTCAGTAGTTTTTGACCATTCTCAGTATTATTGGAATCCATGTATATCCAGAGGTGTAGTATACAAATCAATCTTTGTTCTACCGACTCTAGAACTTATTCTAGGTATTTGGTAGTTTGTAAACATAATCTCGATGTTTTTATCACTTAAATACTTCTGACACTTAGAAAAAGATTTATGTTTTATATATTTAGAATTTAGTTGTTTGTCAAATGTAAGTGTAATCATATGCATTTTGTCCTTAACCTTATAAAACGGAGGAAACCAGGTCAGACAATCTCCAATTGAATTTATTTCAGTGGTGTTGTAACCGTCGTCAAACCCTAACTCTTAACCCTACACTCCCTAAAGCTAAACCCCATACTAACCCCTAAAATCTAAACTATAAACCTTAAAAGCTAAACCATAAAAGCTAAACACTAAGCTAAACCCTAAAACGAAACCTAAAGCTAAACCCAAAAGTTTGTTCTAAACTCTAAAAGCTAGACCCTAAATATATTGGATTAGTGTTCGACGAGGCAGTTCCACCGCTACTGGAATGAGTTCAATCGAAGTTCATTTGACTCGGTTTCCTATATTTCTTAGCTTAAGATCTATTTGTATTTGACCTGCATCTAACCATTTAATTTTATGCTATCTTATCCTCACTCCATTATATAATAGAAAGTGACAAAAAGATTAAGAACATAACCTTGATAAATAGACAACACAATGTGTATCCTTTTGGTATTTATATGACTAAAGGAGCAAACCAGTATCTTTACATCCGCCATTTGATTCATTGCCGTCGGGCGGCCTTGTATTATATATTGTTAGTGGTTATTCCACTTTTGGCGTTTTATATTTGACATGTCATGTAAAGTCAACCCTCATGCTCAATGGGTCGCTTTGGATCTATAAATCATATTAAAAGTGAATTTTATTTTATATAATTAATTAATGATGAATAAATCGTGTAAAGTTATAGAAATATGGCTAGTAGTGAGGCCAAAGTGGCCATTCGCTATCCCCAACGGATTATGCTTGTGAAGTAAAACTATACTTGATCATTTCCTTTGATCAAATTTACGAATAGTCTGGTTGAGCAGAATATAACCGAACCGTAACTGAAATAACCGAACCAAAATAAAAACTGACGGTTTGGTCTTCGGTTTTTAATAACCGAAAATTTCGGTTCGGTTTTCGGATAATCATTTTCAATTACAGAAAAAACCGAACCGAACCGATAAGTTAAAATCCATATATTATTATGTTTAATTTGTTGAAGTGTTTAACCCAATGCTAGTAGAAATTATTAGTTTTATTCTTGAATGTTAAGTGTTTATAATAAAAATATTATATGTTTATTTATAATTGAAATGATCTATTTATTACCTACATGAAATAACTAAATTTAATATAAAAAAAAAATATCTTCAAATTATTATAAAAGTAAATGTCATAATAAAAACTTTAGAGAAACTTAAAAATAGATTAGAAAGTTGGGTTTATGTAATAAATATTACTTAAAGAGGTTAACTATAATAACTTAAATATAAACATATAAGAAAAATTCTTATACTTTTTATTTTTTAAATCTTACATATTTTTTCCCAAAAACCGAAATAACCCAAACACCAAAACCGAAAAAACCGAAATTGAATGGTTTTAAAGGCCAAAAACCGACATTTAAGTTTTAATTTTACCTAAAAACTGAACCGAGCCAAATAGTGCACACCCTAACTAACAGCGGGAATTTAGGGATGCTTATCTCTGATGAAAAAAATTCACAATGATAAGAATAACACTTAAATGACATTGTACCGACTAATTATACTCTAATACAAAAACCAACTGGTACCTTTTCATACGCATACAAATCTTAACTCGCGTCCGTTAAAAACAATCAACGTTAAACTTGTGTCGGTCAGAAAAAGAGACACCACTTGGGTTCATGTAACCGCCACTTCAAACCTAAATATGTATACATACAAAAAAAAAACCAAAATAACCGACGCAACTTGGGTTAACACCATGGCCATATACGTTTAAACAGCCCGAAAATGGACACACCGTCCGACAAAACCAACCGGAGAATGGACACACCGTTACGGCACCGACAAACCATTCAAAAATCGTAATCCGACAAAATCATTCAACAACGGTCGGTCCCGTTGATAACCAAACCGACGCGTCTTCCCTCCAAGCACCGTCTCCCCCGTCCGTTACTGTTTCACACCCTATATAACATCACCGATCTGTATATTTAAAATTATTTCTTGGTTGCCGCAAACAAGAAGTGTTGATGTAGAAAGACAACAAAGAGGGGTGATCACTGATCATAGAGGAAGTATGACGACGGTAGTGGTTGTTCTCCGGCGACAGGCATTCAAGCGTATGCGTTCTTTGCCTCAAACACCAACGTATCCGGTGCCGGTTTCGGCAATGATCTTCAAATTCTTCACCATCACGGTTCAAACAGATGAGAAGGATGCTGATGGGCGTAGTGCTGGGGGTTTGGGATGCGTTATGGGTTACCCGTGCATAAAACGACGATTTTAGCGACGGCTTCTGCATCTACAGAGGAGGATTAAGATTGTAGAGTGCATGGTGGAGGAAGTTTGTGTTTGATGATAACCAGAGGGAGGATCGTATTTTTTTTTTATCAGTTTCAAACCACTGTTTTGAGACGTGTATGGTTTTACTTATCAGTCATTGTTGCAGGGGTTTACAATCATGGTTTTGTTTCTTACTGTGGGCAATACGCATGGTTTCATTTAAATATAATTTTTATTTATATTTGTACATCTATTGATAAGTATTTCCTTTAATGTATATTTGTACAAAGCATTGCCTATAATCTACAAAATCATTATATTGTCTTATCTTTTAAATGGTTAATACAAGGTCAGTATTTGTATGCATTAAAGTTAATTGGTATTTTTTATAATTATTCAATGTAATTTAACTTAAAAACGTTACTCACTAACCTCCATCTCGATTATGGGTTCCCCATCGCCATGGCAGAACTCATCACCAAAACCGTCACCGTTCGCCGGAACCTCATCTCTGATCACCGTTTATCCGTTCATCTTCACTCACAAACACCGAACTTCTTTCACTGCTTCAACTTTTCCTCACTGTTGTTGCAGTGCTAGACCTAATAACAAGAACACGAGGATCAGAAATCGTGAAGAAAACCTTACGATCGGAACAGTTTCGTTTACTGATGATGTTATTGTAAGTAGAGAAGAGAAATCGCTGAAGAAGAGATCGAATCTGAATTACGAATCGTTGTTTGGAAAACGGACGTTGTGGCGACGGATTTTTTTTGCGTCGACGAAAGTTTTGAGTATTCTGTTGCGTGGTGGAGGCGGCGGTGGTGTAGGTGGGAGACAGTGGTCTTGTGGTTTTAGAGAGAGAAAAGGAAAGTGAGAGAGAGAGATCAGGGTGAAGAAGAAGAAGGTGTTTATTTATTTTTTGTTTTTTAATAGTAAGGGTAGTGTGGTAATTTTACATAGACTTAACTGAGAAAGTTAACATGGGTTAGTCATAAGGACCACCCGAGTGCAAAAATTGCAACCACTGGGACCAAGTGTGTAATTAATGAACCATTGGGACCAAATCTGTTATTTTCGCAAAGCACAGGGACCAACCAAGCATTTAACTCTATTTACTATCTATTTACTATTTTTTAATGAAAATTTAGAAAGATCAAAAGAAACATGATAAAACTTTATGCTTTCGCATAATCCTAATTGGATAAACATTGTGTATACTAATATTTAAGTAGTAGCAATACTTGATGAATAATGTGTTGGCATATGATTTAAACAAAACATTTGTGTCATGTATTCTTAATTGAATATGCATGTTGGTTGGATATGTAAGTTTTCATGGTTATGTCTAATAATATCTTTGCATGAAACCATGGATGAATATCTTTTTTTTTCTCTTTTTTATCATTCTATTATTTCTCTATATAATGCAATAATATGTAGTATTCTAAAACTATGGATGAATATCTTTTTCTTTCTCTTTTTTTTTGATTCTATTATTTCTCTTTATAATGCAATAATATATAATATTCTAAAACCTATCTTAAGTCATGTTTGCGGTTTGCACATATAAAGTATATATGTGAGGGCGCTCAGGGGGCAAAAATTAAAAGTACATTAATTATAAAGTTGTTTTACTAATTTCGTGAAAATTGCGTTAAAAATGGGAGTGTTATGTGCCTTATGTCCTAATCGGTCTTTGTCTTAATTGTTGAGTGTTATGTGCCTTATGTCCTAGGCTTAATGCAAGACTACTATGTAGCCGGGGTCTCGCTAGAAGCAGCTTCTCTATTCCTACGGGATATATGTAAGGTCGTCTACATCTTACCCTCCTCAAACACGATCTTAGATTTGTTATTCGTAGGATTTACTGAGTATGACGATGATGATTTTAAAACCTAACGTGTATCTTTGTTTTTTTAAAATAATTTATTAAAAACTTTTATAATCAACGTTCCGCCGCAACGCGCGGGTAACGCTAACTCGTTGGTGACATTTAGTAACTAAAAAAATGTAAGTAATTATCATGGAACAATGGTGTCACTAATATCCCGCCACTTCCAAATATAGTCGGAAGGAACATTAAGATGGGTCTATATTTAATGAAATAATTAGAAACACAGAAATGGGTGATGGGGCACACTACAAGTAATTGGACCTTTCGAGTAAGATGTTGGTTGGTCAATGAATGTTTTATCTATAAACATTTGTGGGAGCGGATATGTTGGAAAAAGAAAGCAGGTGACAAATTTGTGTCGTAAATATGAGGGAAAATTTATGGCGATTCTAAAAATGAGAATGTCTATGTTGGGCATAGCTAAAGTTAAGTTGATGTGTGGTAACTGCACGTCAACGAGAATATCTATGTTGGTCATAGCTAAAGTTAAGTCAATGTGGGGTAAATGCATGTCTAATTATGCGGTTAGTTTTGCTCAAGATCATTTGGGGGTATCATTCCCATATGGGATAGTTTTGTTTTTAAATTGAGTTAAATGTCATTTTAGTCCCTGTGATTTGAATTATTTTGTCAGTTTAAGGACTAAATAGCATTTAACTTATTTAAATTTTTGAAACAATATTTTATATGTTCTGGCTATTCTGTGATAGTGGAAGGCACATAAGTATTTTTTTTAATCTTCATTGTTATATGGTTATTATTTATGTGCCACGGGGTAGATGAATAAGAGGAGCTTATTGGTATAGTTGTTGTGGACTAATAAAAACAAGTATTTTTATGACTCAAATACGTACAATAGTACGAGTAAGTAAAGTCGTGTTTAACTAGAAAATTATTGCAGATTAAAGAAGGGCAACTCCCACCAAGGATTCAGGTTATCGTTTTCACGCAAAACTACGTTTAATTACCTACCACATAGACATGGCCTTGAGATTTATGAATTAAAATAACAATTAAAGACAGTTTTTAATTATAATAATCGTACGATCTAATCGTCCCTTCACAAATCACAATTACTCACCTAGTTATCAACTCGCTAACAATGTAAAAAGTCGCAAATACATTTGATAAAAGACAAGCAATTGAAATATAAGTAAAAATTTATTCATTTCAAATACAAGTATTTAAGATATACTAGTTTTCAAAGTAATCAACAAAGTTAATGTGTAAAAGCTAAACAACTGTTCACCCGGGGGAAGCCATAGGAGGTTTAGAAAAAGGTAACATACTCCAAGTTTCAGATACTAGTTTACACAAAACTCAATTTAATTAATTAATTGGAAATCACATAGACATGGTGCTGAAAAGTAGGTTAATTTAAGTAATAATAAAAAACAGGTATTCGTCATCGGAACTTTTATAGTTCAATTACCCTATTTACTAGTGTAAGTCAACTTACTCTATCTCACCCAACAAGCTACTAGGTTTTGTCATCAACCGAACAAGTTGTAAAGCAAGAACTACTAACACATACAAATAATTTAAATAAACCAACACATCAAATTGTTATACAACATTGTTAATGTCAAAAACAAACCCAAATATAAATAAAACTAAGAAAAGTGTTAAACCCTACGAATCATCCGTCTAGAGAAAGCTACACAGACCCTAGCCGCTCATCGTTTACTCGATCAAAACCTTGATTTTCGTACCAGCAGTACGTCCAACTCTCCCCCAAGTCTGACGTATATTCCCCTTATAAATTGCTTCGAATGCATCTTTTAGTTTTACTCTAAATCACCACAAACCTATTTTGGGCCTTGCTTGTGAAACCTTTTGTTCCAAGTTTTCTTTTTCTTTTTCTTTTGCAGCGGCCCAATACAATCAATTGAGCTCACGTTTTTGTGATGTCCATTTAATTCAAGGTGGAGCCCATGCGATCCATTTGTTGACTTCCATGTATTAATTCTTGTATTTAGAGGTGCACAAACCAGGCTTTTTTTTATAATCAGGTTTTGATTTTTTAGGTATTGGTCATGCTTGGGTCGGGTTTGGGTCTAGGTATTGGCCGGAAAATCTATACTCTGTGTATTCGAGTTCGGGTTTTCAATACCCGAGTATTAGAGTACCCTATTTCTGGGCCCGGGTAGGGTTTGGGTAATGGTCGGGTAGGGTTTGGATATTGGTCGGGTATGGTTGGGTTCGGGTATAGATCGGGTTTTCGATTCTTTTTTTTTTTGCATAAACACATAGATATATAATGGAACCTTTATTTATACATATCGTATGCCTTGAAATCTGCCCCAAAAAAGCCTCACACAAGCTATAAACGCTCAAAAACAGTTGTACACAACGGGTCCGGGTATTACGAAAACCCGGGTTTGGGTATGCTGAAAACTGGGGTTCAGGTTCAGGTATTGAACATAATATGCATAGCTGGTCCCTATCCTACGGGTAGGGTCAAATTCAAATTAGGGTTTAAAAAACCCTGTTTTTCTAATACCCGGATTCGAGTTTGAGTTTTTCATACACCTCTACTTATATTCTTTAACCCCTGCATAAAATAATTCAAATTCCTATCAAATAAATATAATTAGCATTTAGTTCATTTGCCATAAAATATGTGTAGATTAAATTAATTCTCAACCTACTCTAAATTAAATTAAGTTCTAATTGCTTATTGCTTAACAATAATAACATATCAACGTGATTGTGTTTTTTTAGTATTGTTCTTATAACTAATCTTTTAATTACAGCAACTCATATTTCAAACAACCCATAAAATATAAAATCCAATTAAACTAAGCTAATATATTTTGCTACTAATATTAATGCATTTGTACTATAGTTGATATCAAGTAAGGTGTATCTAAAATGCATCAATCACTTATGGGATAACTATTCTTTGTTACATGTGTAATAATCCGAGTAATTACTTTCTTTTGTGTGATTTTTTTGTGTGATTTCAATGCGGTTTGTTTTGAATATGAAACATTGGGGTCATCTTTCTTGCACAATAATGCTAGATATACCATTGGGAGGGTTATATTTACACGAGTGGATGGTAGTTGTAAGATACTTAACAAATTCAATATATTCTTATTTCGGAAGATGTGTATAATAGTATTCCTAATATTGAATCTTTATCTTTGGATTTATTTATTTTCGGAAGATGTGTATGATGGTATTCCAAATATTGAAGCTTTGTATTTGGATTTATATATTGCGGATCATCGCCATATTTTATTTAGACAAAGTAAGGTTATTATTGGTCGGACTTCATTTAAATTGTATAAAACAAGTTCTCTTCACTACATACAGGAGAAGGTTTTAGAACTTTAAATTAGGGGTTAAAATTAATTCGAGAATTCAGTTTTTTACAAGACTCTTTCATCGATTGACTCAGTGGTTTTGAAATGCAATTTTTGTTGTTGATGAGGTTGAAGATGCGGTTTGGTCTTATGGTCATATGGGCCCCGATAAGTTCTCATTTCGTTTTCTCAAACCATTTTGGGATACTATGAAAATTATGAAGTTCATGGGGAATTTTTTTTCTTAAGGGTCATATTCTGATTGGTTGTAATTCCTCATTAATCACATTGGTTCCCATGATTGTGGGCCCAATGAATGTTCGTATTTTAGGCCGATTTCTTTGATGTATCCGCAATATAAAATTATTGCAAAATTATTGGCTAATCAGTTGGCTCGGGTTATTAGTTTAGTGGTTAGTTCTGAACATTATGCCTTTATCAAAGGGAGACAAATTCTTGATGGTCCTCTGATGTTGATTGAGATCATGGATTGGTATATACGTAGAAGGGGGAAGATGCGTTTTTGTAAAGCGTATGATTCACTTAGTTGGGAGTTTTTGTCATACTAGGTCTTTTCTCGGGTTTGGAGAAAAGTGATTGTCATGTATTCTTGCTTGCTTTTGTCCAACTAGGGCCTCTATTTTGATTAATAGAAGTCCTATTGAAAAATTTTCTTTGAAGAGAGGGCATAGAGACGAAGACTCTTAATCTCAGTTCCTTTTTATCATTGCTATTGAAGGTCTCCCGATTTAAAATATGTTTCATACAAGTCTTTATATAGGGGTTTATATTGGGAGATGTATTTTTTTCAATTTTCATCTTATTATGCATATGACATTATTCTGTTGTGGGGATGGTCTTGAAGAAATAGTTAAAACATAATGATGCAACGGAAGGCCAACAAACAAACAAATAATCTAATGGTCTTGGAGAAATAGTGAAATGCTAATGTAGATCGAACGACACTAAGAGCCCAAAGCCTTGATATCACTTGCTGGTAAAATCAAATTTTGCAAGGGAAAATCCACAAACGAATAAACATGCAGTAAACAAAAAAACAAAGCACACGTGACAATTTTACGTGGTTCGGATTCGATACAATCTTACGTCTATAAGTTATAAGTAGGTATTTTACTAAGCGCGACAAAAAGATTACAATACATGACCTGAAGTATCTATAATTTAATAACTTGAGTAACAAGAAAAAGTAATTAGGACACCTTAACAAATACACAAAGGCACAAAAGGCTTTAAAACCCAACACACGTGACATGTTAATTGAAGCAATTACACACGAAAAAAGTAAACTCAAGCAAGAAGAAAACTTCATTATGGGAGAATAAAACAGATTGCATAAACATTTTGAAGCATATGTAAATCAACATATTAGAAAAAAGGGATTCTATGTTTCTTTTTTTAATTTTTATTATTAAAGACATTTTTTATTTTTTACAAGAAGTTAAGAAAAAGTAAATGATGTTAAATTATTGGACTAAAAACATTAACTTTAAATGTTTGCACTAATATGTTTATTTAAGTCAAATCATAGAAACTAAACCGTGTATATATATAAAGAAATAACACTCTAACTCATAAAAACATCACATCATGTATATTGAAGGCATAAATCTTATAAAGAACAGAAATATGACAGAAACATCCTAACTCATAAAAAGACCACAACATGTATATTAAAGGCATACATTTTATAAAGAATAAAAATATAACAGTAATAAAACCATAACTCATAAAAACACCACAACCGTTATATTGAAGGCACACATCTTATAAAGAACACCCTAACATTGAATATAACAGAAATAACACCCTAATAAATCAATTTCAAAACACAATACTTTAATCAGAATCAAAACATGAATAACACCCTAAATATAACACCAGTCAACACTTTAATCAGAATCAAAACAGAAATAACAACCTAAATATATAAAAACAAAAATAACACCCTAACTCTTTGAAGGTAACAGAAACCTATGAAGACACTAGAAACCACAACAATGCAAGGACATTTGTCCTTACATTAAATATAACAAGAATAGCACCCTAACTCATAAAATCACCGCAGCATGTATATTGAAGGCATACATCTTATGAAGAACAGAAATATAACAGAAATAAAATCATACAATTAAAACACCATTGTATGAACATACAAACGACACCATAGACTAAAACATCCAAGCGAGACTAATTTTTTCTCTACATAAGTATATCAATATGGTACTCATATTAAAGATAAAAAAACACTCGTTATTATGGTGTAATTTTTTTAAAAAAAGAGTTACGTATAAAAAGTTATTGACGTTTAAAAAAGAAGGGTGAAAACTTACATGTGCATTAATGTTAGTTTCTTAATTTAAAAATGTTAAAGTTACCTTTATACCCTTAATTTAGAAAATTAATTATTCAATGATAATACTATTTACAATATTACTATCAATATCTTAACCATTAGATTAAAAATCTAATAGTTTAGATTCTTTCTTATCTTTCTCACACTTTTATATTTTCTTACAATAACCTCACCCATATATATATATATATATATATATGGGAAATTTTAATGAAAACGCAAAATATTTTAAGAACCGTGAGAACGAATAAAAATACCACGAGAACTTTATAAAAAACAATTCAAATTCAAAAAACTTTTACACTTATCATTATTATTCGAATACAATGTTAGAAATTTAATTTACACGTTTAAATTTACGTGAATTCGTAAATAAAGAAAATATACACATGTGTAAGTTTACCATTTACACGTGTGTAAATTTGTTATATTTACACATGTTTAAATATATAATAAAAGTGATTTTGAGATATGAAAAGAATTATTTAATATTGTAAATTCTTTTTTTTTATGTTATATTTTAAATACATTGAGGTTTGTATTAAAAAAATGGGTTTGATTGGTTTTTTCATTCATTCTTCCGGTTCTCGCAATATTTAGCGTTCTCAAGATAACCCTCCCCTATATATATATATATATACATATATATATATACATATATATATATATATATATATATATATGTAAACGGGATCAAGAGAAAATGATTGGAAGTGTGAAAAGGGTGAGAACGGATCCTGGTCGAACACGTGGTAGGGGGCGCTAAATGCTATGCAGGGTACGATTGTAATTGTCCAGATTCCACTCAATAAATGACGTTATAATTCCGTTACAAACAAAATTCCAAAAATTTTGTATTAGCAGTTACCTCCTCTCTAAGCTTTCGAGATCTATGGCATCTAACGAGGATTTTGTTCTACAAAGTAATTTTTGATGGTGTTTTCATATTTGTTTCAGCCAATCATATAACGGATATGGCATTTCGTTTTTTATACTTGTTTCAATGGCGTTTCTTTTCAAAGTAATATTTGAAAATGACGTTTATGTTCTAATGGTGTTTTTCGTATATTCAATATTTGGCGTTTTCATTATTAATGTTAAATTTTGTTTGGGATCTAATATATGCTTAGTGTTTACGATTAATGGCGTTTTACACATGGTTATGTACATCTGACTAGTTGTGAATATTCGCGTTAATTTGTAAACATCAGTTCTTACTGTTTGTTGATTATTCAACTTACGACGCTTTCACTAACATGTTTTAGGAAGACAGTAACATCAGTTCTTCCTATTGTTTATTATTCAATTAATGACATTTTTATCGATAACGTTTTTAAGGAGACATTTTCTATTTTAAATATTTCGCCATTGGCATTTTTCTTAATTTGTTCTCACTTGTTTTTTCAAAAGAGGGTGTTTATTCGAATGAAAGTTTTTGCCCGAAAACTGGTTTTCCATTGATCATTCCCGACGTTAGTTGATATACGTTAAATTATACATATTTAAGTCCCCCATTTTACTCCCGTTTTATGCGTATTTGACTAAAATTTCGTTGTTTAGGTACTTAAGCGGGTACTTTTGTATTTTCAGGTCTTAAACGGCGTGCCACAGACAAAGTTAGAGAAAAAGTGGGATTTACGAGCATATCGGATGAATTCTTCTATGGAAGGTCTTCTGATTTAAAATATATTTAATGCAAGTCTTTATATAGGGGTTTATAATGGGAGATGTATTTTTTTTCTATTTTCATCTTATTATGCATATGACATTATTCTGTTGAGGGAATGGTCTTGAAGAAATAGTTAAAACATAATGATGCAATGGAACAGTGGCGGACCTACCTTAATAGAAGGGGTAGCCTCCGCTACCCCTTGGCGCTCTGGCGGTAGTGTAAATTTTGGAAAAATTTGATATTTTTCGATTTCGTTACCCCTTTCTTATAAAACGTTACCCCTACGAAAATTTTCTAGATCCTCCACTGCAACGGAAGACTAACAAACAAACAAATGATCTAATGGTCTTGGAGAAATAGTGAAATACTAAGGTAGATCGAACGACACTTAAGAGCCCAAAGCCTTGATATCACTTGCTGGTAAAATCAAATTATGCAAGGGAAAATCAACACAAGAATAAGTAAACAAAAAAATAAATCACACATGACAATTTTATGTGGTTCGGATTTGATACAATCTTACGTCTGTGAGTTATAAGTAGGTATTTTATTAAGCGTGACAAAAAGATTACAATACATGACCTGAAGTATCTATAATTTAGTAACTTCAGTAACAAGAAAAACTAATTAGGTCACCTTAACAAATACACAAAGTCAGAAGGCTTTAAAACCCAACACACATAACATGTTAATTTAAGCAATTATACATGAAGAAAGTAAACTCAAGCAAGAAGAAAACTTCATTATAGGATAATAAAACAGACTGCATAAACATTTTGAGGTATATGTAAATCAACATATTAGAAAAAAGGGATTCCATGTTTTTTTTTTAATTTTTATTATTAAGGACATTTTTTATTTTTCACAAGAAGTTAAGAAAAAGTAAATGGTGTTAAATTATTGGACTAGAAACATTAACTTTAAATGTTTGCACTAATATGTTTATTTAAGTCAAATCATAGAAACTAAACCGTATATATATGGAAGTAAAGTTTTAAATGAAAACATTAAATATTGTGAGAAACGTGAGAACGAATGAAAAAAAACTGTAAGAACTTTGTCAACAAAAAATTCAAATTATAAAAACTTTTACGGTTATCATTATTATTCAAATACAATGTTAGAAATTTAACTTACACGTTTAAATTTACGTGAATTCATAAATAAAGAAAATATAGACATATATATAAATTTGCCATTTACACGTGTGTGAATTTGTTATATTTACACGTGTGTAAATTTGTTGTATTTACACATGTGTAAAAAAAATCTAATAAGAGTTATTTTGAGAGATGAAAAGAATTATTTGATATTGTAAATTCTTTTTTTGATATTGTATATTAATTACATTGAAGTTTTTATTAAAAAAATGGGTTTGATTGGTTTTTTCAATCGTTCTCACGATTCTCGTGATATTTAGCGTTCTCAAGATAACACCCCCTATATATATATATATATATATATATATATATATGGTAAGGATAGTGTAATAAGGGCCTAAAGTGTAAGGAGTGTTTTAAATCATTAGATCTTTGATCTAATGGTTGATATCAATAGGGATCAAATTGTAAATTGTGTTTTAATTATTTGGGCTGATTTAAAAATTGTAGGGGTAATTGTCACACCCTGACCCGTAACGGAAATGGCAGTCGGGGCATGGTTGGGTTTTCATCAAAGCTCATGACATTTACTATAATAAAGTTTCATATTTATTAATTCAAATTAAAAAAAGAAATTCCAACAACACATAAACCATACAAGCACTAAATTTCTAAACACAACATTCACGAACTCTTTATTTTTCTTCTAAGGCCAATTCCTCTGTGTTCCTTGCTTCAACCTGTCCACTTGTATCATGTGTAAAAATAGAGATTTTGGTCAACAAAAGTCGGCGAGTGAATCCCGTTTAATCATTTGAAAGAAGTAATTATGTTGATTAATTTAATAAAAATGTGCATAAACCGAATATGAGCAACGTATATGGAAATTATCCACACACCACATAAACATCTAGCAATGTACACGTAAACATGGTAAATGATGAACTGTGAGATCAAGGCTTAATCAAACGGAGCCGATCTAATTAAGCACGCGATACTCTACCCGTCTATAAAGGGAACTAATGGGCCTAATGTGAATGCTTGACTGAAATGAGAAAATATAACCACATATAACAATAAACCAAATATCATATAGCATGTTAGTTCATATAATGGTAGTAGCACAAGTATTTGAATAAAGATATAAATAAACGACACATGATACACCCCAAAACATGAATAAAAAGGGGAAAGTTTGTAAAAATTCACTCACAGTGGGTGCGTTTCTTGAGTTGATAACGCACGCGCACGATTATAGATTCCAACCGACGAGAAAACTAACCTAAATATTCACGTAGTAATTCGGTAAATATATTTCTTTTATTTGCAATTAATATTTTTATTTAATGCCATTTCTTAGGCTTTTTAGACTATTTTTATAGTATTTATTACAACTTTTATGCTTAAAAAGTCTTATTTATATATATATTTTTAAGGATGTTTGGAGAAAAATAAAGAAAAGATTTATTAAAAAATATACCCCTTTATGGGGTCGAACCGATCGTTTTACATATTATTCGCAGCTTGTGGGATTCGAACTCGTGACCTCTCATATACGTGCACGCAGCTCTACCAACTGAGCTACGTGTCTAACCCGAAATAATCTGGATTTTAATTATATATATATATACTAACTGGGTTAAATCATAATCTTATTTATTTAAAAAGATTTGTTATATTACGAACCACTACACACACACCGAGTCGAACCCGCGCCCACATACTGCGTTGCACATAGCCCTACCAACTGGGTTGTGTGACTAACCTAGAATGTTTTGAATTTATATTAATCTTATACACATACTGGTTGATGATCTAGTTAAATATTTAAAAAGAGTTGGTTTAATTCAGGAAGTCGAAAACATGTGAGACTCGAACCCGGGTAACTTCGATTGCAATGCACACAGTCCACCACCGGACTGTGTGTCTAACCCGATTTAATCTATGATTTCAATTATTCTTATATACTAACACATCTTCATCTTCTTCATGTTAAAACCTAAAAAAACCATACTCGACTGGTTTAGTCAGAACCTATTATAATTCGACATTGCATAATAAATTGGACGATAACAGAAGAGAGTTCAAGTGATTATACCATTTCCAGTGTGAACCTTAATTCTCCGGTAGTATTTTTCTGGCGACAAACAATTTGTCCGGCAAGGTGTTTTTTGCCCGCAAATGGTCTTCTGAAGGTTTAGAGGGGTGTTAGAGAGCGTGAGCGAGTTCAACAGGAATGTGAGGGTCTCTATTTATAGGTGCAAGTGTGGGTTCAGTTTCGAAATCGGTTTCAAATAATTTCGGTCAAAGATTGATTACCACCATGATTGATAACCGAAATGAGTTATGGTTGAGCCTTAATGTGTGATTGGAATCAGTTTTCAGCGGTTAATTCGAGATTGAAATGATTTTGATGGAGAATTGGGAGTTACAATCGCTGTTGCTGGGCGGTAGTTTTTGAATTGATTTAGTGGTTTGTTTTAGTATAAAATTTATTTGTTTTCAGTTAAACTCAAATGTGTGCGTGTAGTGGAGTGGTGCGCGGTGTGTGTTAGTTCAGTGAGGACCCGGGTTCGAAACCCGTGGTCACTTTTTATTTTATTTTTATTTTTTTTATTATTTTCAATTTATTTATAAATATTATTATTAATTCTATTTATTATCTTTATTAATTTAACCTTTTCGATTTATTTATTATTTAATGTAATTTATATAACGAATTTAAACTTAAATACGTAACGGAACTTCATTCATATACTTGAATTATTAAACGGAAACCCGTTTACAACGAATGTTACAGTAATAGTGTCTTTTTATATGTTTCAAATAAGGTAACATCTCATAAATTCCTGCGATCGTTCTCCTAAATGTAACATCCGTCAAAAACGGATTTACCAAACCCGCTCCGTTTATTAACCGAACAATCAGTTAAAAATTTCGTTGCGAATTTAATGCCCAAAATAATTTTAAACGCTACATAATTAATTATTATATTGGAATATATAAATTGTTCTTGAAAAACTGTTAAAAATAAGAAAATAAAAATGATATGGCACTGCCGGGTTTCTAACCCGGGTCAGTCACGGTTCAGCAGACTTAACACACACATGCTCAACCACTCCGCCACTTGTACTTTTTAGTGATATAACCAGACAATTAATTGAAATAATGAAACGGAAATCAAAACCCAGTCAACTGACGCGCCCAAATTCATTGACGCCGGAAAATCCGACGATTTCGTCAAACGTCGTCGGTTACCTATGACTTAACGTAAACATTTAACCACAATGTCGGTTATAACTGATGACCAGTCCGCGACACAAGCTATAACCGCCGGAAAAATTCTAACCGACGAATCAAGTCGGAAAACGGGCTAAATACGTTGATGTTTTGTACTATAAATACCCCTTCTAACCACTGTTAACTTTTTCGCTCACAATCACCCTCTTTCCCGACGTAATTTCACTCGCCGGAAAATTTCTGCTCATCGCCGGAAAACCGAACCCTCCACTTCTAAGCCTTACTAAACCCCTGAGCTTATACCGAAGTCACCCACATCCTTTTCAAGCTTGCTGAAGACTCTCTGCTGCAAGACACACGTCGCCGGAAGTGGTTGCTGTCGCCGGAGTTTCGCCGGAGAAACAGAGGAGTCCAGTCGGTATACTTTCCGCTTAATCCTTCATTCTTTTTATTTAATCTCACATGTAATTAACCATCAGACACTAACGAACATGATTTAATCATCGAACCAGTCGGACTTCCGATTCTGGTTAAAATCAACGAAGAAGACGAAGTTTCTGTAGTGTATAAGTATAATTAAAATCAAGTTATTACTCGGGTTAGACACACAGTCCAGCGGTGGACTGTGTGCACATTAAACACGTAAACGTCTCGAGTTCGAATCTTGTCCCACGCATGCTGCCTTAATAAAAATGTTTTTTTTTGTTAACCGAACCGGAGTCACGCTGTACATGTTAAGTTTAATAATAACCGGAATAATAACCAAGTTAGACACACAATCCAGTGGTGGACTGTGTGTATGTTTAAATCACAGGACACGAGTTCGAGTCCGGGCTACCGCACCGGCCCGGATAATTATTAAACTTTTTATTTAAGACAGAAATGGAAATGTTTAGTTTGTATATAAGTATAATAAAAATCGGTTTATATAACAAGTTAAACACACAGTCCAGCGGTGGACTGTGTGTTAACCTAAACCACAGGTCCCGGGTTCGAGACCTGTGGAGAGCACCGGTCCGACTCAGTAAAATCTTTTTAGAAATAAATTGATTTTCGGATTAATCTAATTAATATATAAATATAATTAAAAACAGAAATATTTCGGGTTAGACACGTAGCTCAGTTGGTAGAGCTGCGTGCACGCGTACGGGAGGTCTCGGGTTCGAGCCTCACCCAGTGCACACTTACACGCATACGAACCGGTCAAACAGTCAAGGTCAACGGTCAACGGTCAACGGTCAAAAAAGTCAACTTTTTTAATTATTTTTATTTATTTATTTTAATTAAAAACCAATTAAAAATACTTAAAAATAACATTTTTAAGGTTAGAAAATAGCCTTAAACTCACAAAAATACACCCAACAATCCTACTAAAATGGATTAATAAAATCCGTTTACTTACCGAACCATAATGCTATTTATCTAGGTTAATTTCACTCGTTGTTAAAACCACTTCGCGTGCATTCAACAATCATCAACCGAACGCACCCACTGTGAGTGAATCTTACAACTCCCCCTTCTTAATTACACGTTTTGGGGTGTGTCATGTGTCATAAAATAATTAACTCGTTTATTTAAACTTGTGCCATACCATATCGTGATCTAAACTTAGATTGTTTATATTGTTGTGATTATGTATTTCATTTTGTCAACTTATATGAAATTCATTCATTAAGCCCATCAGTTCCTCGTGGGAGACGAGTTGAGCAACGCGTGCCTCAAAAACCAATCCATTATTGTTCATATGTGTATTATTGAGTTTATATTGTTGTAGTTATGTCTTTCATATTATCATGTTTATGCAATTCATTCATTAGGCCCATCAGTTCCTCGTGAGAGACGAGTTGAGCAACGCGTGCCTCTAAACGACCCATTATTGTTCATGTGTGTATTGGTTAATATTAAATTGATTTATGAATAAGTTTACATCTATTTTTACTCATGTGTGGTTGTGCACTTTATTTCATAATCAATTAAATAAAATTGTTCAAATGTTTTTCCATAGGAATCACTCGCCAACTTTTTGTTGATCCAAAAACCCTTTTACACATGATACAGGTGAACAGGATGAAGCAAGGAAAACATAGGAAATGCATTAGAAGAAAACAAAGAAGATTAGATTGATGTTTAGGTCATTGATGTAATTATGATTGTAAATTTCCATTAAATTGTATTAATGAATATGAAACGTTAAAATAAATGTCATGAGCTTTGATGATAACCCAATCATGCCCCGATCACCTTTTCCGCTGCGGGTCGGGGTGTGACAGATTGGTATCAAAGCCATGACTATAGGGATATAGGATAGGTTATTAGACCCTTAGAGCCTATACTATAGTCTGCCTAAATTTTAATTGATTAGGTGGTTACATACAAACTTGTGATATTTATTTGTTTCATATTTGTTTATATTTACAGTCAAACATACATACTTATATACATATTCATTATACATATATCAATGTTCATATATGCAATTCATTTTCATACTCTCATTATTCAAAGATTTTGTTGCAATTTTCAAATCTCATCAAAGTAAGTTCTGCGACGGACATGTAGTAACTGGAAGGGTACAAGTACCGGTAGTCGGAACGTCCTGTCTAGGTTGGCATTCGTATAAATCCAATATAACGGACCAGTTTGCCTACCTGGGGACCAACGATGAGAGTACGAAGGACCTATTAGGCCAAAGCAGGCCACACCAAACGTCGTTCGAACTAACCCACTTTGAGGTGTCACCGTGTCTACACCTGGACACATTCCGAATATCACACGTTGTATACATATTTCTCGATTTT
This sequence comes from Scalesia atractyloides, assembly GCA_947069175.1. Classification (NCBI taxonomy): domain Eukaryota; kingdom Viridiplantae; phylum Streptophyta; class Magnoliopsida; order Asterales; family Asteraceae; genus Scalesia; species Scalesia atractyloides. The sequence goes on from CAMTDV010000001.1 coordinate 8,313,992, forward strand.
CTCCGGGTTTTAGTGTACGCAACCAGGCAAACCCATGCGAACCATATGAAAAACCCGGTATTCATGGGGGCCCACATGATTATGAAGGTGAAGTATGGCGGTATGTAGGGCCTAATGGCGAGCAAAGCCCAAGACATCCTATGGATGTAGTAGATTTATTTTTCTATAATTATTTTATGAATGTTCATTCCTGAATGCGACCCATGATCCCAAAAGCATCCAACTCATACTCTTGACATGTATTCCTTGTAGATGTCTTCTAACCACGCCCGTAGGAAGACGAGAGCAGGAAAAGCCCGCGAACGCATGGCTGCCCTAATCGCTCAACAAATGGCTGCCGTAATACCCAACATTGTAATCCAAGTACAACAAGCACTTACCGCTAATCCTGTCAATCAAGAAAATCAAAACGTTATCAACTCTTCCCCAAATACCACTAAATGCACCTACAAGCATTTCAAATCATGCGACCCTCCGAAATACAAAGGGACTGAAGGTGTCACTGCTCTCCTCCATTGGTTTGAAGAGATGGAGAACACTTTTCTAAACTGCGATTGCCCCGATGATCGCAAAGTGCGTTATGCTACTGGTCGTTTATATGGAATAGCACTTACTTGGTGGAATACAGAGAAGGCCAAACGAGGCGTCGACGATGCTATGACTTTAACTTGGAATGAATTAAAAGAAATCATGACCAGACGATTTTGCCCAAGGAGCGAAATCAAGAAATTAGAAGATGAATTTTATTCGTTGAAGCAAAAGGAAGGAGACCACACCACATACAACAAAAGATTCCTCGAGTTACATCATATGGTTCCCAACATGTTCACTCCCCTCTACCGTTTGATCGAGCACTACATTCGTGGTCTTCCGTCAAAGATTCAAGACTCTGTAATAAGTACCTCGCCTGCAACTTTGGAAGCAGCAATGGAGCTAGCAACAGCGCTCACCGAGAACCGAATCCGGAACCAAGACTTCAAGGAGGAGAAGAAGGATAAAGCATCGACTGAAACCTCCGACTACACCCAAACCGAATCCCCTTCTCAACCCAATTCTAAGAGAAAAAGAGACGGGCAACTTTTCGCTACTATCCAACGAAATCAACCAATTTCACACGCCATACCCATCCAAGCTATCCCAATCACTCAAGTGGCACCCAACTCAACTTACCCAAATAAGAAACCATATCTTGGACCTCACCCTCGATGCAACAACTGTTTTTATCACCATCCCCTTACTTTACCTTATCGACTATGTGCAACTTGTGGACGCTATGGTCATTTGAGCAAGGTTTGCCGCACCTTTCAAAACCAAATCTCTCCCCCTACTCAAACCATGAACCAAACCTATCAACAACCCCAATACCCCATGTTCCCATATGTTCGAGCTTGTTTCAATTGTGGCGACCCTACCCACTTTAGAAACACATGCCCTCAATTGGTTAACGTCATCAACACTCAAGCTCAATCAAACCCAGTTAACCAAGTAAACCAAGAAAACCCAACCGCTAGGCCACCAGCAAGAGGAAGAGTCTTCAACATCAACGCCAATCCTGTCGAAGATAATGACGGCCCAAGCGAAGATACTCAACTAGTCCTCTTCACCGAAAATCCAGATTCAACTCCTATCGTTTAGTTTTATGTTTTTCTTTATCACATAGAACCAAACATAACTTAAGGATAAAGCCAATGAAACTTTGACAAGAATATGGTGGATACGCCGCTGGTACTTTCTATATATAAGTATTCTTGCCAATGGATCAGAAGCATTATCTGGCGGTTATGAGAGGTTCCATGTGTAAACTGTTTGAGTAATTATTGTTTATTATTTTCAGTATATACAATTTCATAGGCCGCCGCTCCCCATTACATTATGAGCTTTGAGCATGTTCCCCATTTCATTATGAGGTTGAACCTGGCGTGCCCACATACGATCGGCTCCGTTTGATTGAGCCTTGATCGCACAGACATTTTTCATTTTCAGTACATGCAATACGATCGGCTCCGTTTGATTGAGCCTTGATCGCACAGACATTTTCATTATCAGTATCTTGTGGTTGTTGTGTTTGTTGTAGAGTCGCATAGAACTAATCATAACTTGCGGATAGAGTCAATGAGAATTTGACAAGAATATGGTGGATACGCCGCTGGTACTTCCTATATATAAGTATTCTTGTCAAAGGATCGGAGGCATTATCAGGCGGTTATGAGAGGTTCCATGTATAGGCTGTTTGTGTGATTGATGTTTAGATTAAATTTATTATTTTCAGTACATGCAATACGATCGGCTCCGCTTGATTGAGCCTTGATCGCACAGACATTTTCATTTTCAGTACATACAATACGATCGGCTCCGTTTGATTGAGCCTTGATCGCACAGACATTTTCATTATCAGTATCTTGTGGTTGTTGTGTTTGTTGTAGAGTCGCATAGAACTAATCATAACTTGCGGATAAAGTCAATGAGAATTTGACGAGAATATGGTGGATACGCTGCTGGTACTTCCTATATATAAGTATTCTTGTCAAAGGATCGGAGGCATTATCAGGCGGTTATGAGAGGTTCCATGTATAGGCTGTTTGTGTGATTGTTGTTTAGATTAAATTTATTATTTTCAGTACATGCAATACGATCGGCTCCGCTTGATTGAGCCTTGATCGCACAGACATTTTCATTTTCAGTACATGCAATACGATCGGCTCCGTTTGATTGAGCCTTGATCGCACAGACATTTTTCATTTTCAGTATTTATGAGTTTGTTGTATTGGTTGTAGAGTCACATAGGACTAATCATAATTCACTGATAAAACCAATGAAAATTTGACGAGAATATGGTGGATACGCCACTGGTACTTCCTATATATAAGTATTCTTGTCAAAGGATCAGAGGCATTGTCAAACGGTTATGAGAAGTTCTATGTAGGATTTAGTAGTTTCTTGGTAACTAATCATAACTTGTGGATAAAACCAATGAAAATTTGGCAAGAATATGGTGGATACGCCGCTCGTACTTCCTATATATAAGTATTCTTGCCAAAGGATCAAAGGCATTATCAGGCGGTTATGAGAAGTTCCATGTAGGATTTAGTATTGCCCTGGGTTAAAATTTGTGTTACATTTATATCATCTCACTATTTAAAGAAATTGGATTATGTTCCATTTCTACATAAAATAACCTCTCCATCATAACAAATGAGAGAGGAACTGTCACAATTCAAACATATATGCTATCAGAATGTGGATTCAAATACTAGCTGTTGTGTTTATTTATGTTCTATAGTCATAGGACCAATCATAACTTACTGATAAAACCAATGAAAATTTGACAAGAATATGGTGGATACGCCGCTGGTACTTCCTATATATAAGTATTCTTGTCAAAGGATCAGAGGTATTGTTAGATGGTTAAGAGAAGTTCCATGTAGGTTGTAGTATTAGAAGTTTTGCCTTAGGATATAACCATATCCTTCCAAACATATCCAAACTCTTATGCATGATATCATAGTTAGCAAATCAATTCTGCTTATCAATACTTTTACAGTAGGCAACAAAAAGGGATTCCTGTAATAGGGTACTTAACCCTTACAAGGAACGTTACCGCCTCAAACAAAAACTTAAAACCCTTACTTTTCTTCTAAGTATGTAACTGTCAAACTAAACACCATCATTCTTTTAGTCAAATATATCACTATTTAAATTTCGGGACGAAATTTCTAAAAAGCAGGGGATACTGTAACATCCGTCAAAAACGGATTTACCAAACCCGCTCCGTTTATTAACCGAACAATCAGTTAAAAATTTTGTTGCGAATTTAATGCCCAAAATAATTTTAAACGATATTGGAATATATAAATTGTTCTTGAAAAACTGTTAAAAATAAGAAAATAAAAATGATATGGCACTGCTGGGTTTCGAACCCGGGTCAGTCACGGTTCAGCAGACTTAACACACACATGCTCAACCACTCCGCCACTTATACTTTTTAGTGATATAACCAGACAATTAATTGAAATAATGAAACGGAAATCAAAACCCAGTTAAATGACGCGCCCAAATTCGTTGACGCCGGAAAATCCGACGATTTCGTCAAACGTCGTCGGTTACCTATGACTTAACGTAAACATTTAACCACAACGTCGGTTATAACTGATGTCCAGTCCGCGACACAAGCTATAACCGGCGGAAAAATTCTAACCGACGAATCAAGTCGGAAAACGGGCTAAATACGTTGATGTTTTGCCCTATAAATACCCCTTCTAACCACTGTTAACTTTTTCGCTCACAATCACCCTCTTTCCCGACGTAATTTCACTCGCCGGAAAATTTCTGCTCATCGCCGGAAAACCGAACCCTCCACTTCTAAGCCTTACTAAACCCCTGAGCTTATACCGAAGTCACCCACATCCTTTTCAAGCTTGCTGAAGACTCTCTGCTGCAAGACACACGTCGCCGGAAGTGGTTGCTGTCGCCGGAGTTTCGCCGGAGAAACAGAGGAGTCCAGTCGGTATACTTTCCGCTTAATCCTTCATTCTTTTTATTTAATCTCACATGTAATTAACCATCAGACACTAACGAACATGATTTAATCATCGAACCAGTCGGACTTCCGATTCTGGTTAAAATCAACGAAGAAGACGAAGTTTCTGTAGTGTATAAGTATAATTAAAATCAAGTTATTACTCGGGTTAGACACACAGTCCAGCGGTGGACTGTGTGCACATTAAACACGTAAACGTCTCGAGTTCGAATCTTGTCCCACGCATGCTGCCTTAATAAAAATGTTTTTTTTTGTTAACCGAACCGGAGTCACGCTGCACATGTTAAGTTTAATAATAACCGGAATAATAACCAAGTTAGACACACAATCCAGTGGTGGACTGTGTGTATGTTTAAATCACATGACACGAGTTCGAGTCCGGGATACCGCACCGGCCCGGATAATTATTAAACTTTTTATTTAAGACAGAAATGGAAATGTTCAGTTTGTATATAAGTATAATAAAAATCGGTTTATATAACAAGTTAAACACACAGTCCAGCGGTGGACTGTGTGTTAACCTAAACCACAGGTCCCGGGTTCGAGACCTGTGGAGAGCACCGGTCTGATTCAGTAAAATCTTTTTAGAAATAAATTGATTTTCGGATTAATCTAATTAATATATAAATATAATTAAAAACAGAAATATTTCGGGTTAGACACGTAGCTCAGTTGGTAGAGCTGCGTGCACGCGTACGGGAGGTCTCGGGTTCGAGCCTCACCCAGTGCACACTTACACGCATACGAACCGGTCAAACAGTCAAGGTCAACGGTCAAAAAAGTCAACTTTTTTAATTATTTTTATTTATTTATTTTAATTAAAATTCAATTAAAAATACTTAAAAATAACATTTTTCAGGTTAGAAAATAGCCTTAAACTCACAAAAATACACCCAACAATCCTACTAAAATGGATTAATAAAATCCGTTTACTTACCGAACCATAATGCTATTTATCTAGGTTAATTTCACTCGTGGTTAAAACCACTTCGCGTGCATTCAACAATCATCAACCGAACGCACCCACTGTGAGTGAATCTTACAACTCCCCCTTCTTAATTACACGTTTTGGGGTGTGTCATGTGTCACAAAATAATTAACTCGTTTATTTAAACTTGTGCCATACCATATCGTGATCTAAACTTAGATTGTTTATATTGTTGTGATTATGTATTTCATTTTGTCAACTTATATGAAATTCATTCATTAAGCCCATCAGTTCCTCGTGGGAGACGAGTTGAGCAACGCGTGCCTCAAAAACCAATCCATTATTGTTCATGTGTGTATTATTGAGTTTATATTGTTGTAGTTATGTCTTTCATATTATCATGTTTATGCAATTCATTCATTAGGCCCATCAGTTCCTCGTGAGAGACGAGTTGAGCAACGCGTGCCTCTAAACGACCCATTATTGTTCATGTGTGTATTGGTTAATATTAAATTGATTTATGAATAAGTTTACATCTATTTTTACTCATGTGTGGTTGTGCTCTTTATTTCATAATCAATTAAATAAAATTGTTCAAATGTTTTTCCATAGGATTCACTCGCCAACTTTTTGTTGATCCAAAAACCCTTTTACACATGATACAGGTGAACAGGATGAAGCAAGGAAAACATAGGAAATGCATTAGAAGAAAACAAAGAAGATTAGATTGATGTTTAGGTCATTGATGTAATTATGATTGTAAATTTCCATTAAATTGTATTAATGAATATGAAACGTTAAAATAAATGTCATGAGCTTTGATGATAACCCAATCATGCCCCGATCACCTTTTCCGCTGCGGGTCGGGGTGTGACACTAAATTCCAGCGATCCTTGTTCATCTTTATTCTACGAATCTGGAAACATGTAACTGCTACTAGAAAATATAACACTATATAACACTATACATCCATCATAGACCTGTTACAGAAAATATAACACTATACAACAATCGTAGACCTATTATAGAATACATAACACTATATAACACTATACATCCATCATAGACCCGCTACCAGAAATATATAACACTATAACACTATATAACACTATACATCCATCATAGACATGTTACATAATATATAACACTATAATACTATATAACACTATACATCCATTGTAGACATGTTACTGAGAAAATAACACTATACATCCATTGTAGACCTGTTACAGAAAATATAACACTGTATAAAAATCTTCATTCTGCAAACATCACTATATAACACTCTATAAAACCTTCATTCCGCGATCTTCATAAAATATAATTGATAAACGATAACTCATATAATCTTAATGGATCTTAAAAAAATTCAAATTCGTATTCCTATAATAATGGGTGGCGGTTATAGAAGGTTACCAATTAATTGAATCCATGAAAAAATTACCTGTTTACGCTTTTGAATTAATTTACATTGAGGACACATGTCATCTTCACAATATTTCTTTAACTTCTCACACTTTGTGCCCTTTTTACAGGATCCTCTCTCTCTCTCTCTCTATATATATATATATATATATATATATATAAACGGGATCAGGAGAAAATAGGTGGAAGTATGAAAACGGTAAGAACGGATCATGGTCGAACATGTGGCAGGGCGCTAAATGATATGCAGGGCACCGATTGTCATTGTCCAGGTTCCGCGCAATAATTGGCGTTATAATTCCGTTACAAACAAAACTCCAAAAATTTCGTATTAGTAGTTACCTTCTCTCCAAGCTTCTGAGTTCTATAGCGTATAATGTGGATTCCATTCTATAAAGTATTTTTTGATGGTGTTTTCATATGTGTTCCAGCTAATCATATAACATATATGGCGTTTCGTTTTTTATGCTTCTTTAAATGGCGTTTTGTTTTTGAAGTAATATTTGAAACTGGCGTTTATGTTTTAATGGCGTTTTTCCTATATTCAATATTTGGCGTTTTCATTATTAATGTTAATTGTTGTTTGCGATCTAATATATGCTTATTGTTTACGATTAATGATGTTTTATACCTAGTTACGTACATCTGATTAGTTGTGAATATTGGCGTTAATTTGTAAACATCAGTTTTTACTATTTGTTGATTATTTAACTTATGGCGCTTTCACTAACCTGTTTTAGGAAAACAGTAACATCAGTTCTTGTTGTTGTTTGTTATTCAATTAATGGCGTTTTCATCAATAATGTTTTTTAAGGAGACATTTTCTATTTTAAATATTTCGCCAATGGCGTTTTTCTTAATTCGTTCTGCCTATGTTTTTTTCAGACGAGGGTGTTTATTCGAATGAAAGTTTTTCCCGAAAACTGGTTTTCCATTTATCATTCCCGACGTTAGTGAAGAGATAAAGCCAAAAATAGACATGATATTCCAAAGTCTTGATGATTGTTATTCATTGTATGTTAGGTATGCGATGACTTGTGGTTTTTCTATTAGGAAAGGGAGCGTAAAGATAACCACCAAAGGAGAAACACATATTAAGAATTACATGTGTACGAGATCTAGGTATATAAGGGCAAGAAGGTTGATACGTTGGACCCGAATCAAAAGGAAAAGATTGTACGGTCCAACTTTACAAAGAGGACTGGTTGTGGAGCACAATTATGTGTAATATTTGAGGCTGGATCATGGAAGGTTTAAAAGTTTGTTGAGGAGCACAACCATGATTTTGTTAAACACCTTGATAAGCATTTTCTTCCGTCTGAATAACGCCTCTCTCAGCTCCAGAAACATGTTATACATCGCATGTCTAAGTTGAATTTGGGACCGGTTAAGGTGTTTAATGATATGAAGACTTGTTTTGGCGGTTTTTGAAAACATGGGTGCAAGTAAAGTTGATTTTAAGAACTAAAAGAGACAAATTAACTTTTTAATAGAGGAATACAACACTGAGATGGTTGTGAGACATTTGCATGAAAAAAACAGTTCCAGGCTAATTTCTCGTAAGATTACTTCACAAACGATGATAATCGTTTGAAGGGACTTTTTGGTGTGATGATCAATGCAAACGTAATTAGCACATGTTTGGTGATATGATTTTGTTTGACGCCACGTATCGTTCCAACAAGTAATTTAATTATTTCTGTGTGTTTTGGCATTTTCACTGTTTAGATGCATTGGCGTTTTGTTCTCGTTTCACTTTTTAAATGGCGTTTTCATATGCAGATAATCTACAATGTTTATACCTGTGACAACCGGCATTTTTCAGGTTATAATTACACGCATAACAAACATTAATACCATCATAATTAGCATAATTAGATGTAAATTAACTCAATCAGGCCTTTGGAATTCCTAGGAACGTCTATCTGACTTTTCGGTACGCGAATGTTGATTTGCGGTAAGACTGCTGAACGATAAGCGGTAACACTGCTGAACGATAAGCGGCAACGAACTAACACCGGACGAAATACTGACAATGCTGAAAAATACGAATTTTACATGTATGATTTATACAAAAGAATTGGTTTTGATGAATTATCATGCTTTCGAGCGTCACAAAACGCTTACGTGAACGAAAAACGCAACTGCAGAAACGCAACGACAACGAAACGGAAGCATCGGACTTGTATATCACCTTTAAAACGGGAATATTATGATAATGTTAGCTCCATAATCAAATTTTAACATACGCAGTTGAAATCGGATCGAAAAACGGACAAGAAACGACCACCGAATAATTTTACACAATTTTAACGCAACTGACGAACGCACGCGATTAATATCGAACGCCGACCCTATTTTTACACATTTTTTATCTTAAAACAATACTATACGACGTTCCATGGAGTTCGGGTGAGAAAACGAGCTTCAAAAATGCTATCGGGCTGCTCAAAACACAAGAAATGGGTCTTGGGCCTAGTCCACCTAAAAGCCCAAGCCCACAAAACTCACCTATATAAACCACATTCTTTTCAAAACCCTCATAACACACCTACACTTTCTCTCTCTACTAATAAACTCTCTCTACTCTCTCTCTCTCTAACACATTTGCAGCACCGAAGTCGGCGACCAGCGGGGACCGGCCACCGGCCACGGCGGCGCAGCGGCGGCGCCACCTTAGGCGGCGGCGATCGTGGTTTTGCAGCGAACTTTCCGACGACCGTTTTCCGGCCAAGAGTACACTTTTTTCGACTATCTTCAACGTTCCGGATCGCATGGTGATGTTGGTTTTAGCAGATTCGAAGCCGTTTAGGCTCGGGAGCAACTCCGGCGAACCCGTTTTGGACTTTTCACTTCGTGCATGTTTAGATTGGGTGGATAGAGACCTTTCTGCAAGTTTTCGTGAAATTTTATTCTCCGGTGAAATTCCGACTTCTGGCCTGGTTCTGGCGAGGTTCCGGGCATCCGTTTTCAACGAAAAATATATTTTTGTGGTCCTTGTAACCCGTAGAGTCCTTACAAAACACTTTCGTCTCGGGTGAAAAATTAAAGTTCAGGACACTCTCGGGCTCGGTTCAACATGGTCAACACGGGTCAAAACTGGTCAAAGGATAGTTTTGAGTCATTTTTGGTGCCTCGGTTCAGTTTTGGGTTCGGTCAAACCCGGTCAACTGCCGGTCAACTGCTGGTCAACTCAGTCAACACGGTCAACTCAGTCAATGGGTCAACCCAAGACTCGGTAAAAAATAATTACAACGTGAAATTTATTTATATTAGTTTATATAAATATTAATATTTCTTTGCGCGCAACCGAGCTCGACCCGACCCGCTAACGATTAAATATCGCCAAAATTTAACAATATAACAACAAACCGACGTACATTACTCGCGTATATCTAGTAGTTAAAACCGAACAGACGTTATTATAATATCTATTGGATTTATATTTGGCGAATCATTATATTTGATCACGACAAGAAGTCATATATATTGTTTGTGTACATTGATAAATTGCGTTTGACAAACAAATCGACAACTTGTATTATCGGGATCGTCCGAAAACAGAGGAAACTCTACCCGATTTTCGTAAAATACGCGATACGAAACACGTTGTATTTCAAAGACAAAACATCCGATTCAAGCGATCATTATAAAATAAATATAGATATATTTATTTTGCCGACACTATTTTAACTTATAAAAATCAAGCCGATAACGTTACAACGAGCGTAATTACAAGCTAACAAGATTCGGCTATCCGTTTATAAAACAAATATGGTTATTTATATTTACTTCAAAGTTGAAGTTTGGAAAATAGTTTTCAAACGTTGATAATACCATCGAATACGGTTACAAAAATAAATATAATGGTTATATTTATTTCAAACGCCAAAATTTCCGAACACTTTTACAAGATACGTACAATGTGTGTATTATTTCAAACGACAGAATTCGGAAATCATATATTTAAGACATCTAGAATTCGGACAATTGTATAAGACGAATATAATTATATATATATATATACACGAATGTCGAGACTTTGAATACTTTTATAAAATAAATATAGTTATATTTATTTCAAACGTCGACGACTCGAATACTTTCGAATGGATTTTATAACAATAATATATTGGTTATATTCGATTCAAACGTCTCAACGAGGTATGACGCAATACCGCAAGATTACAACAAGCGTTCGATTACATCGTTATTTATGTCACACCCCGACCCGCAGCGGAATAACGGTTATCACCAAAGCTCATGACATTTACTAATATGTTTCATATTTAATAAAATCAAAGTTACATTTCCAAATATCCAAACATGTTCATACAATACAAAGAAAATAAACCAATCATAACAATCCCAACTCTAAATCATTTTATTCTTCTAGTCCAATCCTATGTGTTCCTAGCTGCTGCTGATTCACCTGTATCATGTGTAAAAATGAGGGTTTTTGGGTCAACATAAGTTGGCGAGTGAACCTTATTAGATAAACATTTATTAATGAATTACTTGTTAGTTTATCAATGAAAAATTGTGCATAATCATAAATGAGCAAATGTAAATAATCAAGCAGTGGCAATTAGCAAACACAACTATAACATACAACAACATATGATAGCATACATTAACATACCAACAACATACGATAAATAACATAAATGAACTGTGCGATCAAGGCTCAATCAAACGGAGCCGATCGTATTGCATGTACTGAAAATGTAAAATGTCTGTGCGATCAAGGCTCAATCAAACGGAGCCGATCGTATGTGGGCACGCCAGGTTCAACCTCATAATGAAATGGGGAACATGCTCAACGCTCATAATGTAATGGGGAGCGGCGGCCTATGAAATTGCATGTACTGAAAATAATAAATTGCATCCAACAATAACTACACAACAGAAACAAACTGAATACACTTGTTCATGATATGATGTATGCACAATGGTTTAATTATAATATATATATATAACAAGACACATGATACACCCCAAAACGTGATTAAAACGGGGAATTTGTAAAGATTCACTCACATTGGGTGCGTAGGGTTGGAGATGGTGAGATGCGCACGAATTAGATGAGCGGAACAACGAGAAATACTAACCTAAATAATAACGGAAAAATATATTAAACGAGTGGATTTTATTAAGGATTTTAATGAAATTTTTAGATATATTTTTGTGAGTTCAAGGCTATTTTCTATCTTTAAAAATGTTATTTTTAAGTATTTTTAATTGATTTCTAAATTAAATTAAATAAATAAAAATATAAAAAAAAATTGTTTATTTAGCGTTGACCGTTGACCTGTTGACCGGTTCGGTCAGGGACATGGTTTGCGCTGGGTGAGGCTCGAACCCGAGACCTCCCGTACGCGTGCACGCAGCTCTACCAACTGAGCTACGTGTCTAACCCGAAATAATCTTGTTTTTAATTATATTTATACACTTATTCAGTTTAACCGAAATCCTTTTAATTGCAAAAACATTTTAATTCAACGGACCGGTGCCTGTGATGGGTTTCGAACTCGCGACGTGTGACTTAGTGTTGCACACAGTCCACCGCTGGACTATGTGACTAACCTGGTTATTATCTCGGTTTTTATTATTCTTAACAACTAACTGAGTTAACCCGGTTTAGTTTTTAAACAAAAAGGCATTTTTATACATAAGGAGTGCGTGTAGCAGGGATCGAACTCGGGACGTGTATGATTTTTGTTTGCACACAGTCCACCGCTGGACTGTGTGTCTGACCCGTTTATAATTCCGATTTTAATTAATCTTATGTCATCTCTGAACTCGTCTTCTTCATTTCAAACACAGACATCAATCAAAGGAACTGATACGTGGTTAATTTAGTTAATGAACAAGATGATCAATTTGAAAGCATTGAACCGAAACGTTTGGGGAAAGAAAATACCGAACAGATCGTCTTCTTCAGAGACTCCGGCGAAGCTCATCGGCTCTGTTTTGGAACCTTCGGCTGTGAGAATCAATTAACAGGTTTAAGGGTTTAGATGTGAAATTGAACTAATGAGTATTGATTATCAGCACGTTTGAATGATCATACCGGTAATCAGCGAGTTTCCGGCAAATCCAGGAGTTTTTCCGGTGAGAACAGAAAGTCCAGCAATGTCGTCTGTGGTTGATTATGAGCGATGGGTTAATGTTAGTAAGGTTCTAACAATTGATTGAAACAGTAAAGTCGAGGTATTTTACCAGTTTGAGTTGAATACGGTTTTCCGGCGACTTTTGCAGAAAATTCCGGTGAGCTGATTTAGGCGTTCTGATGGTCTGAAAGTGTGACGAAAATGAAATGGAGTATTGGTATGATATTTCTGAGTCGCGAGAGTGGTCTGAAGTTGAAGAAATCTGGACTTGATGATTTTTCGGTTATAAAAACCGATAATGATGAGGCTTTATGTTTAATCAATTCCGACTTGATTAAAAATCGTCGGTGCATCGGTTATAAACTGAATGTGCGAATAAACAAACGAATTGACGATTGATTTGCCGATTACCGTTTTTCAGTTGGCGCAACCGGTTTAACTGGGTTTGTGTATAAATCTCATTTGTATTCCTAGAGATAACAGAAAACACAATGTGGCGGAGTGGTCTTGTGAATGTGTGTTAAGTCGCTGAAGTTGTAACCGGCTGACCCGGGTTCGAGTCCCGGCAGCATCATATTTTTTATTTATTTCGTTTTAGCTTTTTATCAAATATTCTTTTTATAGTTTAGTTTATCTATTAATTATGTATCATTTTAAGTCAAAATAATCATAAATATTCAACGTGATTTTATAACTTGATATTCGATTACAAAACGGAGCGGGTTTTGGAAACCCGTTTTTGACAAATGTTACAATTTAGTATAAACGATACACAAGGCTCTTGCTCGGATACGAAATCTACGAAGGGTTGTACTATTATCCGGCAATGTACATGACGACTAATACGATTTCATGAAATATAGTTATGTTTATATGTAAAAATATATTTCAAATCGCTCGAAAACTAAGTCGTTTCCAAGAAAACCATAGATTGGCTTTTCCGAGTCAAGACAATAACAGTTTCATAGAATCGTATGGTTAACGATTCGGTAGAGCTCGGTAACATGTAGTTTAGCTACGTTATTTATAGAAACTTATAAGTTATTCCGTTTTAGGAATGCCTTAGATTGCATGCTAGCAAGGCAAGTTGTGGAGACAAAATTATGGAATCACATTAAGCTAGCTTTGCACAAGGATATCAAGGTGAGTTTATAACCGCCACTTTTTACCGTTTTACATTTTTATAAATGTTTTCGGGGTTGGAAAGACATGCAAGTTTTGCAAAATTACGCAATGTTTCGAATAACGAAAATCACATATTCCAAAACCATATTACATACAGATTACAACAAACACGATGTTTTAAGAATGATTTAGGCTAAATTTACCGGTTTTCACAGCAAAATAAGGCTTTTTGAAAAATGCGTGAGTTTTATGATTAGTGACGGGATTGTCTTAGTCACAACTAGGGGCTAGGCCCCAATTTTATTTATAACATGGGCTTGGCCCAATAACATGAATAACATGGGCAAGGCACAATAACACGGATTGCATGGTCGTGGCCCAATAACACAGCTAACATGGGCAAGGCCCAATGACACAGAAAACATGGGCAAGGCCCAATAACACAGATAACATGGGCAAGGCCCAACAACACGGATAACAGATTTATAAAAATTGGTATGTAGCTATGGGATTCGATGATAACAAATCACTATGCGTAAGTAGGATGATGACAATAGTAACCATTAATCACGTAGTGACCAAGGTGCAAAAGGTATAGATCTAATGAGTTTGAGACACATTCCAGTCCTGGTAGGTTAACCTGTTAGGAGTGCTTTTGTGATCCCAATGATGTCAGAGTTGTCTCGGTTTGGTTACTTACTTATGGCACATAGGCAAGTGTATTAGCTACACACTGACTGATCTTTAGATTCCATAGGCATACGACATACTACGATTTCAATACCGGTTTACAAATATAACAAGGAAACTTTTCAATACCGGTTTACATATACGATTGAAAACATTTTATCACCGGTTTACAAACATAACAGTTATATGCATGGGTTTTCAAACTACACAGAAAACATTTCAATACTGTTATACGGATATGACATTTCAAATGCATTGGGACAGTATGATCCCACAAACCGGTTTTTCGAATGCAATATTTTCAAATGTTTTATGATTCAATTGAAACAAGAACAAACAAACTATGAACTCGCCAACTTTATGTTGACTTTTCGCATGTTCTTTCTCAGGTTACGATATCAAGTATGGCGCGGTTGGAATAGTGGAACCCATGGGGATTCGAGTACTTAGTAAGCGTTCACTGTTTAAAGAGTGTTAGCACTCACATTTACTTCCGCTGTGCAATGAAGAGACCAGTCCAGTTCACGCCCAGCTCTGATGTGATGGATTTAACGGGGTGTGACAGATTGGTATCAGAGCTATAGGTTTCAGCGAATTAGGTTTCTGTGGAGATACCTAGGCTTTAACCTCACTTTCCTTTGGGGACATTAGATCATTAAGACTTGAATACATACAAAACGCTTAGGACTCGAATATGGGTTCCAACCGTGGCCAAAACATTGAGTCAACATTATGATATTTAATCTTTCACTAGTGTGGTGTTTTATACACGGTACACGAGACCATTACATACCGTAAGCAAATCTTTGAGAGTTTTGACAACATGCATTTAAGACCTTTGGAAAACTTATGTCAATATCCATTAAAGGTCATTATGTAGGAACCACGATTATTAACTCAGGCAAACACATTACATATATTGTCACTGCTATTTTATTTACCCGATCAGGTAGCCTACACAAAACGAAACACTAATGCGCAAATATACTTCAAAGTTAACCTATACAGCAACGGATGTTGAAGTACATCACATACGACATTCGAGGCATGGCCTTGAGAAGGCACGACATTACGACAACGATGCTAATCCCGTCAGCGGGAGAACTACGACCAGAATGCGGCAATTTATCACGTGGTCCTGTAAGCGACACGAACCACGCTAAGGTACGTCCAAACGAGATTTCACAACAGTCGGTACTTATTATAATGGTAATCACAATAATTGGCGCTGCAAAAGAAGTCACATGTCTTCACATTCCCCTAATTTATTAATGGCGATTATGCCATATTCGACATTCTCTGGTAATGTCATGAAACAACCGGTCATCACAGGAAATTCCAGGTAAAGTCCTCAGATTTCTTTTGTTGAAATTTCAACTTTGCATATAATGAGTAGATTTTCACACCTCTACTCCTCCTAATGGTCATTGTATCATGGGAATTTCTTTCTTGTTAGCGAACACCTATTTGCATCATTTCTTGACAGATTTACACGATACACATGCTTTGTTGGCTACGCATGTGGTGAACCTGATACGCGGAGACCAACAGGGTCTTCACTTCGAATGGTCATTTCATCAATAATTCAAAGGTGGGTTCGCTATACTCAAAAAATTTTGCTTTGTGATCTAGATGACCTGCCCTATTACAAATATTGACTCTTTGATATCGAGTCAACGAATGCCTTGAAATTCCATTTTCTTTCCAAGTTGAATACATGGGTTTTCGTAGTAACCATACCGAAACTTCTTGGCCGAATCATGTGTTTATTGTTGGATTGAGTTAAACCAAGTTCAATTGTTTGAACTTGCTCACTACATACAAATTCAATTCAAGGATATCATATCATGGATTGAAGCCATCATATTCAAAGTAATATCAACAAGCAGTTCGTATATTTCAAACCATAGTGGACTAGTTTAGTCTTCACCGTTATTAAATCATTGGTTGGTTACGACACCTTGTGGTGGCGTCTCACTAGTTGAAGCTTGCGCTAACATCGCTTTCACAACTCATGTACGGATTTAATTACTTGATTATTTATTTATTATTAAATCCACTTGGTTGAATCATTATCTTAAAATATTCTTAATACAATCGTGCATTAAGAAAATGGTACACAAATTTATGGCCTATTTTAGTGTACCTCGTAACGGTTCTTTCATCATCGGTCGAAAATTTTGGGATATTTAGTGTTCTTCCACTATCGACAGAAATTATATTTATTTGTTCTTTCATTTTCAGTTGAAAATCCTATGAGATTTATTTGGAACAAATATTCAGACTTACTTCGTTGAACCTTTCATCTAATTGCAAACACGGTGAATTTGTTCGGGCACAACTATTATTGAGTTATTTCGATCACTATGACGCCTTGTGGTGTTGCTATAAACTTGTAGCTTGGGCTAATCATGATCGTACGTTTCATGCAAAATTATGTATGCTTTTTGGTTTGGTTCATCACTGAAAGTAGTCTTAATGCAACTATGTATGAAGATAATGATACACTAACATCGGTTGTACTTGGTGTATCCTTGCAATTCAATAGTGTTAACTTATGGTTCAAAAAGTTAACAAATCACCTTCATGCTTTTTTATAGTTGAACTTGTTGATTCTAAGTCTCACTGATCCAACAACCAACGCTAGTTTCCGTTGGTAGAGATTCCTATTGTTTATGAAATCCATTTATAGATTGTGAACGTCTTGGAAATCTATTTGTCGGGATTCTCATTTGTTTGACCTATGTAAACTCAGTCACATTAGTGATTATATCACTGCGTTTTGTTCACTAGGCATCGATTTCTGAAAACAGATTCAGTTGAACTGTAGGTTCATATTGTTGTAGTAAGTCATTGTATTCATAAAATTCAGACAAGTCTCGATGCAATTACATGGTCATTTACCTTGGTATTATTTATACCTACCTACGCATGACAAAAATCTAAGGAGATAACATTGTTTAAATTTCGAGAACGGAATTTTTATAACAAGGAGAGAATGTGACAACCGGCATTTTTCCGGTTATAATTACGCGTATAACAAGCATTAATACCATCATAATTAGCGTAATTAGATGTAAATTAACTCGATCAGGCCTTTGGAATGCCTAGGAACGTCTATCTGACTTTTCGGTACGCGAATGTTGATTTGCGGGAAGACTGTTGAACGATAAGCGGCAACGAACTGACACCAAAAAAATACTGACAACACCAACAAATACGAATGTTACATGTATAATTTATACACAATAATTGGTTTTGATGAATTATTATGCTTTCGAGCGTCACAAAACGCTTACGTGAACGAAAAACGCAACTGCAGAAACGCACCAACAACGAAATGGAAGCATCAGACTTGTATATCACCTTTAAAACTGGAATATTATGATAATGTTAGCTCCATACTCAAATTTTAACATACGCAGTTGAAATCGGATCGAAAAATGGACAAGAAACGACCACCGAATCATTTTACGCAATTTTAACGCAACCGACGAACGCAAGCGATTAATATCGAACGCCGACCCTATTTTTACACATTTTTTTAATCTTAAAACAATACTATACGACGTCCCATGGAGTTCGGGTGAGAAAACAGGCTTAAAAAATGCTACCGGGCTGCTAAAAACACAAGAAATGGGTCTTGGGCCTAGTCCACTTAAAAGCCCAAGCCCACAAAACTCACCTATATAAACCAAATTCTTTTCAAAACCCTCATAACACACCTACACTTTCTCTCTCTACCTCACAACCTCTCTTTACTCTCTCTCTAGAACATATTTCCGGCACCGAAGTCCGGCGACCAACGGCGGAGTCACCGCCGGCGGCGGCGATGGAGGTTTTCTGGCGACCGTTTTCCGGCCAAGAGTTCACTTTGTTCGACTATCTTCAACGTTCTGGATCGCGTGTTGATGTTGGTTTTAGCAGATTCGAAGCCGTTTAGGCTCGGGAGCAACTCCGGCGACATTCCGGCCAAACTTCGTTGAACCCGTTTTGGACTTTTCACTTCGTGCATGTTTAGATCGGGTGGTTAGAGACCTTTCTACAAGTTTTCGTGAAGTTTTATTCTCCTGTGAAATTCCGACTTCTGGCATGGTTCTGGTAAGGTTCCGGGCATCCGTTTCAACGAAAAATATATTTTTGTGATCCTTGTAACCCATAGAGTCCATATGAAACCCTTTCGTCTCGGTTGAAAAATTAAAGTTCAAGACACTCTCGGGCTCGGTTCAACGTGGTCAACAGGTCAACACTGGTCAAAACTGGTCAAGGGATAGTTTTGAGTCATTTTTGGTGCCTCGGTTTAGTTTTGGGTTCGGTCAACTGCCGGTCAACCGTGGTCAACTGGTCAACTATCGGTCAACTGGTCAACTGCTGGTCAACGGAGTCAACACGGTCAACTCAGTAAACGGGTCAATCCAAGACTCGGTAAAAATTTACGACGAGAAATTTATTTATATTAGTTTATATAAATATTAATATTTCTTAGCGCACAACCGAGCTCGACCCGACCCGCTAATGATTACCTATCGCCAAAATTTAAAAATATAGCAAACAAACCGACGTACATTACTCGCGTATATCTAGTAGTTAAAACCGAAAAGACGTTATTATTATATATATTAGATTTATATTTGGCGAAACATTATTTGATCACGACAAGAAGTTATATATATTGTTTGTGTACATTGATAAATTGCGTTTTGACAAACAAATCGACAACTTGTATATCGGGATCGTCCGAAAACAGAGGAACTCTGCCGATTTTCGTAAAATACGCGATACGAAACACGTTGTATTTCAAAGACAAAACATTCGATTCAAGCGATCATTAATTTATTTTGCCGACGCGATTATAACTTATAAAAATCAAGCCGATAATGTTACAACGAGCGTAATTACAAGCTAACAAGATTCGGCTATCCGTTATAAAACAAATATGGTTATTTATATTTACTTCAAAGTTGAAGTTCGGAAAATAGTTTTCAAACCTTGATAATACCTTCAAATACGGTTATAAAAATAAATATAATGGTTATATTTATTTCAAACGCCAAAATTTCCAAACACTTTTACAAGACAAATACAATGTGTGTATTATTTCAAACGACAGAATTCGGAAATCATATATTTAAGACATCTAGAATTCGGACAAATGTATAAGACGAATATAATTATATATATATATATACACACACACACGAATGTCGAGACTTTGAATACTTTTATAAAATAAATATAGTTATATTTATTTCAAATGTCGACGACTCGAATACTTTCGAATGGATTTTATAACAATAATATATTGGTTATATTCGATTCAAACGTCTCAACGAGGTATGACACAATACCGCAAGATTACAATAAGCGTACGATTACATCGTTATTTATTATAAACAATACGCAAGAGTCTTGCTCGGATACGAAATCTACGAAGGGTCGTACTATTATCCGGCAATGTACATGACAACTAATACGATTTCATGAAATATAGTTATGTTTATATGTAAACATATATCTCAAATCGCTCGAAAACTAAGTCGTTTCCAAGAAACCATACATTGGTTTTTCCGAGTCAAGACAATAACAGTTTCATAGAATCGTATGGTTAACGATTCGGTAGAGCTCGGTGACACGTAGTTTAACTACGTTATTTATAGAAACTTATAAGTTATTCCGTTTTAGGAATGCCTTAGATTGCATGCTAGCAAGGCAAGTTGTGGAGACAACATTATGGAATCACATTAAGCTAGCTTTGCACAAGGATATCAAGGTGAGTTCATAACCCCCACTTTTTACCGTTTTACATTTTTATAAATGTTTTCGGGGTTGGAAAGACATGCAAGTTTTGCAAAATTACACAATATTTCGAATAACGAAAATCACATGTTCCAAAACCATATTACATACATATTACAACAAACACGATGTTTTAAGAATGATTTAGGCTAAATTTACCAGTTTTCACAGCAAAATAAGGCTTTTCGAAACATGCATGAGTTTTATGATTAGTGACGGGATTGTCTTAGTCACAACTAGGGGCTAGGCCCCAATTTTATTTATAACATGGGCTGGGCCCAATAACATTGAATAACATGGGCGAGGCACAATAACACGGATTGCATGGGCATGGCCCAATAACACAGATAACATGGGCGAGGCCCAATGACACAGAAAACATGGGCAAGTCCCAATAACACAGATAACATGGGCGAGGCCCAATAACACGTATAACATATTTATAACAATTAGTATGTAGCTATGGGATTAGATGATAACAGATCACTGTGCGTAAGTAGGATGATGACAATAGTAACCATTAATCACGTAGTGACCAAGGTGCAAAAGGTATAGATCTAATGAGTTTGAGACACGCTCCACTCCTGGTATGTTAACCAGTTAGGAGTGCTTTTGTGATCCCAATGATGTCAGAGTTGTCTCGGTTTGGTTACATACTTATGGCACATAGGCAAGTGTATTAGCTACACACTGACTGATCCTTAGATTCCATAGGCATACTACATACTACGATTTCAAAACCGGTGTACAAATATAACAAGGAAACATTTCAATACCGGTTTACAGATATGATTGAAAACATTTTATCACCGGTTTACAAACATAACAGTTATATGCATGGGTTTACAAACTGCACAGAAAACATTTCAATACTGTTATACGGATATGACATTTCAAATGCATTGGGACAATATGATCCCACAAACCGGTTTTTCGAATGCAAGATTTTCAAATGTTTTATGATTCAATTGAAACAAGAACAAACAAACTATGAACTCGCCAACTTTATGTTGACTTTTCGCATGTTCTTTCTCAGGTTACGATATCAAGTATGGCACGGTTGGAATAGTGGAATCCATGGGGATTCGAGTACTTAGCGAGCGTTCAATGTTTAAAGAGTCTTAACCCTCACATTTTCTTCCATTGTGCAATGAAGATACTTGTCTAGTTCACGCCCAACTCTGATGTGACGGATTTAACATGGTGTGACAGTACCATTCACTGGTATAGACAATCATCACTTCAATGTAACATTTGGTGTTGTATTATTGGCGTCAGAAACTACTAATACGTATATATGGTTGTTGAGAGTTTTTCTAAAAGTTGTCGGTGCTCAACCAAAAGTTGTTATGACCGACCAAGATCCAGCAATGAAGAAGGTTATTTCTGTTGTTTTTGTTGAAACGAGGCATCGGTTATGCATGTGGCACGTGATGCATAAACTTTCTCTAATGGTTGATTTTCTTATTTTCATGTGTTTGGCGTTTTAAGATATATGGCGTTTTGCCATTCATAACTGCTTTTCATGTTAGTTTTTTTGTTTCTAATGTATTTATTCCATTGCGTTTTCGTGTTTTATATAGGTTGGTGTTAGGCTATGCAATTCCACCAATTTCAAAGAACGTATTTGTGGTGTTGGGTGGACAGATATTCTTACACCCGAAAAGTTTGAATCAGGATGGGAAGAGATGATAATGACTAGATTTCTGATATTTTTGCACTTAGGGATTTTTGGATTCCTGCATACTATAGAATGGAGGAACCGTCGGACCTTATGCTTACGACATCGAGGTCGGAGAGTGAGAACCATTTTTTTGGTCAAGTGTGCAATGCAAAATCTACTTTTGTCGAGTTCATGACTCATTACAAAACTACAATAGAAGGACAACGTCACACGCACCAAATAAATGATCATGAATCTCGATACAAACACCCCTAGTTGAAAATTAATTATAAAGTGTTGTAAAGCCAAGTTGCTGAGATATACACAAAAAATATTTTTTGTGATATTTAAGCTGAGCTAATTGGGATTGAGGATTAATTAAATCAATGTTATTCGAGGTAAACAATGGCTTTTTTCGCGTATTTTATTTGGCGTTTTCTGAGGATGACGTTTATTATATTTTTAAACATTTATTTTTTCAGCATGAAGTTTTTTTGTTTGTTGTTAGAAGGTGTTTTATACATACATCGTCTGCATGGCGTTTTATACATAAATAGTTTTTGGCCTTTTTTTAAGGTAATGTATCGTAAGTCTGAGTGCACCAACAATTGCTCATGCGGGTGTTTTGAGCAGTTTGGTTTGCTATGTAGACATATATTTTATGTTTTGAAAAGTTTGGATATTAGGGAATTTCCAAAACAGTACATTTTAAATAGATGACGTAAAGAGGCTTCGCCAAATTGCTCTTCAGATTACTCCATGAGTCGTGAATTTATGACCGAGCTTGATCCTGATGTGCAAAGTATGATACGAGAAATTATTTTTGCAACGCAGTATGCTTTGAACCGTTTATCTGGTAGTAAGGAGGAACTATCCTTATATAAGGATCATGTTCAATCTCATATGAACAAGGTTCAAGATATGCATATTGTTGCTACTCCTCCTAATATAGGGAGAGATTTGCGGAGATAACAGGGCAATATCAAAATGACAAGAATCGATAAGAGCCCTGTTGGGTATAAGTCGAAGGTTCTAGATCTCTCAAGTTGAAATCTAAACAACAGGAAGCAATGAAAAAACAAAAACAAAAAGGGAAGCCCGAGCGAAAGAAATACAATGTAATAATTGTAAAGCTTTCGGACACTATGAATCGACATACAAAAACCGTAATTAAAAGAAAATCGACATGATCATCGAGAGCAAGTGAAGAGTAGTTTGGCGTTTTTATATTTTTTATTTTTTTCCTATGTAAGTTTTGAGCATGTAAAAACAAATATCGTCATTTGGCGTTTTTATTTTTTTCACTTTTTGTACATAACATGTGATTAAAGGCAATTTTATAGTTCTGGATATTTGTTTGTTTTGCTTTTGGCATTTTTGCACCTAATTATAGAGAATAAAGTGTTTATTATTAACTGCAAG
This sequence comes from Scalesia atractyloides, assembly GCA_947069175.1. NCBI lineage: Eukaryota > Viridiplantae > Streptophyta > Magnoliopsida > Asterales > Asteraceae > Scalesia > Scalesia atractyloides. The sequence continues at coordinate 8,337,691 of CAMTDV010000001.1, forward strand.
GTACATAACAAACCACCATGAAGATCGCACACACACAAAACGCCATTAAAAAGAATACTTTTTGTCAATAAAAATACTTATTCCTCTAATTAGGTGAGGATTAACTCAATAAGATTTTGTTGAATGAGATAGGACAACATTATTAATCCTAACTTAAGAATGTTGTCCAACTCATTCAGTGAAACTTTATTGAGAATAAAACTAATCTCCAAGAAACGACGTTTGCCATCTGTGGTTTTGAACTTTTGGCTTTTAAATTGAATGGTATTTAGTAAAATATGACGTTTGTTTTTGTTTGATCAATGGAAGGGCCTGAGACATTGTTTATATAAATGTTTTTGGTCGGTAGTTTAGGTGGGAATTTTCTATAATAAATGTTAGTAATAAAGTTTTGTCGTTTAGTTACTGTTTGTTCAGCTTTATTCTTAAGCTGTAAGCGTCTTATATTAGTCTGGCGTTTTGTATGATGGTATTTAGATAAAGAGGACAAAAATAACTAATTACTTTTGTAAAAAAATAATGTTATGGCGTTTGAAACACAAAGATGAGTTTTGAAAATATATCAGACATGAGCATTGTAAATAATATTCATGGCGTTTTAAAACAGTAGATGCAATAGTCTAAACCAAATAATTAGTCAACATAAAATTATAAAATGAAAGCAATTTATGGACGTTTAAGTTAATCTACATATTCATTTATAATTTATTATATTTCTTGCACCCTGTTTATATACAATTCATAATTTTTGGAGTTTTTTAATAATATGTAATTAAAGGAAATTATTATAGTTTTGGCGTTTGTGACTATTTTGGCGTTTTATATCTAATAGAGAAATATAGTATTTTATTAGGGAAAAGTACATACAAACCATAGAAAATGACACAAAAAAAAGAAAAAAAAAATAATCAAGAATCAATCGTCTGATAATTATCCATCGCACCATTCGTCTTCTTGTTCGGATTCTTGGTCAAAATTCGGATCTAAACCTTCAACGTTGGTGTCTTCGTCTACGTCTGATTTTAACACCTCCATGTGAAGATGTCTTGCAACAACGCCAATTTTGGGGTCATGTCTATGTTCAAACATGTTGAGTTGCATAACTCCTATAGGAACACAAGACGCTGTTTGGTCATTATGTTTCAACCGTGTAGTCTTCGGCTACCCGTTGTCACATACAACAATCACCAAATTTAATGTCTTCATTAAAACGCCAAGATTGGATGACTCGGTCGACAATTGGATTTGCATTGTTCGGTCCAAATTTCTAGTTAATCTTCGTATAACCGTCTGTGTTTTCTCACAGAGGTTATCAATAGGATCTCCCTCTGAACTTGTTCGTCCAAATTCAGTATGGTGTTAACTGTTCTTACAAAATTCTTCTTTTGTTATCAAAGACGATTATGAGTAAATTGAGAACCAAACTGAATCTCCAACAAATGACGTTTTCCATTATGAAAACTGTTGAAAGTGGACAAATAAAAATCGACCCTCAAGTTGACATTTTTATTTACGACTTTAGTAAGGTTCAAAATCGAATGGCAAGGTTTGTGATCCAATAAGATTTGCCTTCCGACAACTCGACAACCTTAATTTGACAAAGTGATTCAAGACACGCTCCTACCTCGTTACAAACACATAAGTCTTATTACTCTTAGATATTATTGTATGAATTAGCAGAAACATGCAAAGAAAAGCTTTAATTATATTTTTGAAAACTTACAAACCGGTGTGAACTTAACCACAGAGGTTTGGTCGCTCGCACAGAATTACCTTTGCTCACCACTCATTGGGTAGATCCAATACATGGCAACTGATAAAACGCATAGATTGTGTTTGAATTGTTTGCTTATCCACAATACAGAGAAAAGGTATTTTAAATATTAGATTATGTAATAAAACTTTTAAAATTGACAACAAATTATTTTAAATGCGTTCCATAACACCTCAAACAATAAACACGGTTGAAAATATAGAAATAAAATATAGATCGATTTGTATCATACTTTTTTTTCATATGTGATGTGACGTATATTATTAATTTAGTTGTGCAAGACACTCTCTTCGTTGGCTTGATGATATATTAAAATAAGGTTTTAGACTTATGTTACATGATGTTTTTAAACAAAGTCGAAAAAGATATACGGAATATAGAAAATTTTGTGTCAATACGGAATCCCTTTATTTAGGTCCGAACTTGGACGTAATACCAAGTAGAATTCGAGTTTAAAACGTGTTTGAAAAGTCGTTTACCAGTAAAAATTGAATTTTACAATATCACACCCAATATCACGAGGCTTTTAAAAAAACAACTACAAGATTACTGGGGTTATTATCCCACAAGTTTGGAAGTAATAAATGAATTATATTTAATCGCAAAGACAATAAATGAGTTTGAAAATAAAAATGATTTATTTAAAGAAAAGATAAGACCCACGAAACTAAAGTTTTAAAAATTTTGACACCACCACTCCCTTTTACTTGTGCTGACTCTAAACCCATGCTTAAATACTACGGGGTTGATCTATAATCTGATATATTCCAATTTATGTTTTAAAAATTGAACCATATTTATTAGGCAACCAACACAAAACTTTTTGCGATTATAATTTTCAAGCAATGTATGATATTTATTTAATGAGATATACTCCCAACATACGCAAACACCACTGGAAATGGGATTAAATAATGGGGTTTAAATTGGGGTAGCTCGAGTAGGGTAATATGAAACTTAATTTTAATGTCTAGATTCTTATCAAAGATTGTGCAAATTGTGCAAATGGCATGTGGTCTAACTAACCTTCTAAGCTTTTACCATAGCTTTAAATCTACTTTTCTATTACGTGGCAGAGTTTTATCAATACCAAAAACAAGACTCACTCCTGAGCAATGGAGATGTGCATTTGTTTAAAAGATCATTTGGATGCGGTGGGTCGTGTACAAAACCAAACAACTATTGAAGACAAAACGGAAGTTGAAGACAAAACGGAAGTTGAGGAAATATATAATGAATTCGACTACGATGCATGGACTTCTATTAACGATAGTTCGGCTTAAGAATAAACACAAAAAACAAAATTAAGAAGGCATCACTAATACATGTAATTCTTAGAATTATGTTTTTTATATTTATTTATATTTCTTGTTTCCAAAACTATAAAAATATTAAAAGTTGAATTTTATGTATTTTGGTGTCTTAAAAGAATAAACTTTGCGGCACAAATGGTTTACAAACCAAAAGCGGTCTATCCAATCAACCAAACTGGGGTAGAAACGAATTTGGTTTAAACCCAAAATAGGTTTACCTTAGAACTGTGCACCAAAAACTGTCTGAAACCAGTTCAGGTTAAAAAATAATTAAATAAATAATAATTTTGTGGCCTCACGAATAGAGATAAACATAAAGATCAGGTTGGACCGTAGCCAAAAGAACTCTGAGTTTTTCAAAAACCGAGTTTCAGATTGGTTAGATAGCCGACCCTACCCGTAAGTATGCATAGGGTACGTTTTTATTAATGTAAAACCGAACTCAAAATATAAACAATAGTCTGGTTATACATATATTACCCAAACTCAAATTTCTTTTCAAATACCTGAACCGGGTTTTTTCAATACAGGGTTTCTATTAAAACCATTCTAGTTGTTTCTTAATGGCTGTAGTAATATTTATAGCCCTTCTTTGTTCTTTGACTATTTTAGCCTTCATTTATTACTATAAACAGGTAGTGGATTTTTGTTTAAGCACAAAACTAAAAGACATCAATCTAAACTGCTCTATAAACATCTTCAAAACTCTCTAAAATGCTTCCGAAAGTGCTATTTTCTGTTCGTGGTGTGGATTTTTCACCAAGCACCGAAAACATTGTCAAAATATTCCTACAACGAGGAACCAAGAAATTTGGTCGCATTTTAATTTATGTAGCATGTCAAACGCTCAAACATGTCTTGGTGCAAGCATTGCGCACTTTGAAAAATAATCATTTTTAAAGGAGTTGAGAAGCGTTCCAGATTGAGGCCAAGAAAAAATGTCAATGATGGAAATCTTTGAAATTTTGATATAGAAGGTGTTTATGACAGCGTGGCAAATTTCATCATTCAAGACGGTTTGTCGCTCGACTGATTTGACAACTCGTGCTTGACACATCTCATCCAAAAGCTCTTTAGCCGCTTACAATCACGTAAGTCACACTATCTTTAGCATAATTATATCAAATTGTGGTAAAAAAAATAAAAGTGAACTAATTAATGGAATTTTAAAATTTTGAAACGATGTAAATTTGACTCATTTTCAGTTCTATATTTTTCTTAGCTGAAATTCAATATAAAATTTTTGAAAACGCAGTACATATAGTAGTACAATACTAAAATCAACCGATATCCGACCAGACACTTGTGGTACTCTACCGCTATACCGGTATCCATTTATGTTTCTGTATGAGTTAGGGTTCATTTTCTCCATGTACTTTTGCACTACCAGTATTGTACTGCCATAACCGATATGGTGTTCAGTTTGTGTTATTATTAATTTGATTTCGGTTTTTCGGTATGTTATCCGCCGATTTTTTTATAATATTTTGATATAATTTGTTAAAAACATAGTTTTATTGAAATAAAGTCATTTCTGTATTGCAAACTATGCCCACTAGTGGTGCCATATTAATACCTGACAGATAAACGACAAAACAACATGTGTATCAATACGATACTTTTAGGTTGTCGAATCGCTTTAAACAATATATACCTTTTCATTTCATGACTTTATTTTAATTTTTTTAAATTATATGCGACAAGTAAGTAAATATTATTGTAAATAAAGTTTTCTAAGTTGGTATGTGTATTGTTACTTGCCCTTATCAATTATCATCTTAAATCTTTATCTGTGCCCACCGTTTTTAACACATATCACCTTCCCTTCTTAAATGCCTGCATACCCGACTTACATCCACTACGACCCACTGATTGAGCATCACATTCTCTCTCTCTCTCTCCCTCTCTGTAAAATAATTAAGTAGCAATGGATGATGATCATGAAGTAGTGATAATTGGAGCAGGAATTTGTGGGTTGGCAACGGCCCTTGCTCTTCACAAGAAGGGGATTAAAAGTGTAGTAATGGAGAGGGCTGAAAGTCTGAGGAACATCACCGGAGCAGCAATCGGAATCCGCCCAAACGGATGGCGCGCTCTCGATCAGCTCGGCATCGGCGATAATCTCCGCCACACTGCTGTCCGTCTCAAGAGGTACCTTATTCCATCTTCTTGTACTAGTTTATAATTACATGATTATATATACTAGAGTAGTGAATATCAAACACGGATATTTATTGTTATTTTTACACACACACTTAATTTTCTTTTAGAAGATACAATACGTGTGTACACAACTAGAAGTTATTTTTGTCCTTGTATATATCATATATATACTAGATTTTTACCAGTACCATGCTGCGGCGGCAACATCATGTTTGTTTGTGACTTCGTTACATGCGATACAATGATGGCATTAACGTGTGATGTCCATGCGTGACGTGCCATGTTTTTTACTTTATTACACACATTACGTTAGTGACCTTAATATAATTAGGCATAGATTAAAAAAATATAATGTCTTGCACATCGTGGTGTAAAGTTGTAAAATTAATTTAAACAAAAGAATTGAAGTGTTGAAGAATATGAGGTGTGGAATTATTAAGTAGAAATGAATCAGGGGACAAAGTTGTTAAATAACAAAAGTTAGAGATCAATTAGTCACTTACCAAAAAATTAGGATTGAATGTGTAAAGTTTGTAATTCAAGGATCAAAAAAGACAATTTCAAACCGTGGTGCACCAAGCATGGTTTTTATGATATATTAAAGAGTAAACTGCAATTTTACCCCTTGTGGTTAGGATGACTGACACCCTTACCCTCTATTTTCAAAAAGTTGTTGTCTTACCCCCTGACGTTTTCTAGTTGCATCAATGCACCTCCCACCTAACATGGAAAGACGTTTTTGCTACATATAATAAATAGGATTAGAAGTAGATGACACATTTACATCCCGTGCTTTACCTTCGCAGATACGTTTACATCCTGTTTTATTATATTGTCTTCTCTGGTGAATTTCCACCACCAGACGCTTTCCAGTCAGCAAGCGTTCAAGAACGTAACCCAAATTCCGATCATTTTCACACACATATTTGGTCACAATTACAACATATACACTTAGCTGAAGACAACCGTTTGTCTATAAAATCATCTGTCACATCATAAAGATTGTTCCAGGATTTTATTATCTTTTCACCAAACAAGCTACGTAGGCCCTGCATGTTTAAGCTTGTTTGTGTGAATATCGTTGAAAAGTAACTACCAATATTTTGATCTAAGTAAAAGGATTACACCAAACAAGCTACGTAGACCCTACATATTTAAGCGGTGTTTGTGTATATATCATTGAAAAGTAACTACCAATATTTTGATCTAAGTAAAAGGAATAATGTCAAGACGCATACATGCAGGAACTTTTTAAGGCAATTAAAAGTTTTCAATCAATAAAAAAAAAGAATCATTTTGGTCAATTCATAAATGGACAACATAATAAATATGTTGGGTTTTTTACTTCAATGAGCGACATTATTATCTATGAGTTCAATAAGTAAATGTGTGTGAAAATGATCGGAATTTGGGTTACGTTCTTGATTGTTTGGTGACCCAAAGCGTCTGGTGGTAGAACGAGTGATAAGGATGTGGGTAGTGGTCGGAACACGCTTCTCTAATGGACAGAATATCGTCGGAGTGGTCGGAACATTGTCGGAGAAGACACTTTAATAAATCAGGGTGTAAACGTGTCAGCGTAGGTAAATCATAAGGGGTAAAATTAAAGTTTACTATATAAATATAGGAAAAATTACAAAAATGCCCTTTTAGTAAGGTTACAGTTTACCTCTACCGTCAAGAAAAACAGAGGATAATGATATAAATTGCCACTAACCACATGAGATAAAATTCTAGTTTACTAGAGTAAACTCAATTAATATATGGTTATTGATTAACATATTGTGGATATGGTCACTTAAAAAAATTTTACTCTATCAAAGCGGTCATGCCCACTTAAAAAAAGTGAAAGTTAATTATTAATTATTTAACTAATTATTAGTTATACTTGAACGCCAAAATTATTTTGAGACGTTACCATTTCACTATATGTGATTTTTTCTATAAAAAGTGTTAATATACACATTAAAACAGTTATTATAAACGTGATTTCTTCTAAAAAGTGTTAATATATTTGTATTACATAAATATAATTAACTAGTATAAACGTGATTTCTTCTAAAAAGTGTTAACATATTTGTATTAAATAAACATAATTAACTAGTAATTTTAGAGTTTATGTTCTCCTTGGTGGGGACTTCGTGTAAATATATCAGATCTGTCTGAATTGTTACCACGATTATATTATGATATATCAATGGTTAGGGTACTAGGGGTGGTCACCAGGGTTGTAAACAAACCGAACGTTCAGCAAACATTTGTGAACTGTTCGGTAGGAAGTTCATTTATATTCGTTTGTTTATTAAATGAACGAACACGAACAATAATTTCGTTCGTCAAGCTAAACGAACGAACATGAACAGAGGATACGTTTGTTCGTGTATGTTTATGACCGTTTGCTAATGTGTTCATGTATGTTCGCTCATTAATATTCCTTTATGTTTGTTCACTTAAGGGTTTTTTTATACGTGTGCATGAATATTCGTTTGTGTTCATGGTTATTCATAAACATTTGTTTGTGTTCTTGTGTTTGTTTAAGTTCGGCAAATTTTCATGAACATGTTTATTTTCTTAATGAACGAACACGAATAAAAAATCTCTTTTGGTAAATGTTCGTGAACAATTCATGAACAGATTCATTCCTCAATGAACAAACATGAATAAGACCTTGTTCGTGTTCGTTTGATTCATTTACAACCCTAGCGGTCATCATTCATCATAACTCATCGTTCATCACATCCAATTATTATTTGACATTTCATTCCATTAGATTACACTCTATCACACTAGCAATGATCATAACCTAAAAAGCAAACATTTTAACAACAACAACAACCACCTAATAATAAACTACCGAATTTAAGGAAATAAAACAAACAACCTAAAAAAATAAACACTGCAAAAAAGGAACTAAGTTTGAGTGCGAAGCGGTTGTGGGTATAGGTTGGTCTTGTAAGGAAACCTATCCGGTTCGCCTAGAATAGCACGAACCATCGGCCTAATTTATTTTTTCGTAACGGACGTTTTTTTCTTGAGCCTTCCATGGAGTTTTTTGGTTGAAAATTGGGTGTTGTAGTGTATATTTTTTAGATATAAAGTGTGTATAAAATGGGTAAATGTTGGATGTAAATATATGGTTAGAAAATATATTTATTTAAACTGTGTATAAAATGGGTAAATGTTGGATGTGTATATATATATATAGTTAGAAAATATATTATCTTTAATTGCCCCCCCTCCCCCCTCTCAAACCAAAACCCTTGATCACATTGTGATGTGTATCACACTCTCACCCTCCATCACTCATGATACACCCCTTACGATGATGTATCACACATTAATCGCCATCCATCACACACTATCACATATCCACCGACCACCCTTAAACTTAAAATAGAATGTCTAGATTCAGAAAGGTGAAGGTCAAATATTTGTATGGGTTTCTGCATCACTTTTGATTGCAACATCAAGTCGTGTTAAATGAAAACTTCTCAAAGCATTTTTTTTCAGTGAAGGTCAAAACTTTTTTTTAGTGCCGGCAAAAATGGTGCCTAATACTTGTGCCCTTAGGTAAAAATAGTTTCGGCACTATATACACATATTTATCTTTTTAATTGATTATTTGATGAGATGTGATGTGGGCAAAAAGGATACTCAAATGTTGGAGTGTGGCCTAAAATCTAGATCTCTTATTGTTTGCTTATTTTAGAAATCCACAAAATTAATGTCTATGTTATTAAAAGTCTTAGTTGACATGCTTATTTTCAGGATTACCCCTTTAAAGTCATATATTTATAGGCTGTCTCACATTGTTACTATTTATAAAATATACAAAATACCTATTTTGGATTATTTTAAATATTTGTTAGATCGTTTATAGTTTCGCGACCTTGGACCTCAAATTATCATGTTCGTAACCTAATAGTATTAAAAAATAAGAAGTTTGTGTTATTCTAAACTAAGAAGTTTGTGTTGTTAACATGTCATGATGCTTTTTCTCTATGTATAGGGCCCGAGAAATATCGCTTGATGGAAGGAGGAAAAAAGAATTATCATTGTAAGTTGATGCATAATTTTTGATATGGAAGTTTTATCCATTGCAAGTTAATTGCAAGTTAATGTATATTTTTTTTTACCGGGAATTCAATATGTACTTCTATTCTATCCATATAATTCCCATCTTAGTTAATTTTAATTTATCCCCAATTAGCAACTTACATCTCATTTCTTCTATTTTAGTCTATAGGTGACCAAGCATCTTATTTTTTTCTAAAAATAACAATGAACTTCTAATATATTTCTTTAAATATATAAAAATTAATTATCATTTTTCATAAAAAATTTTAATTTTGTTTAAACATACATTATGAATTTGGTGATTATTTTAAAAATCAATTTATCCAATTATTTATTAGAAAATCTAGTCTTTCAAAAAAAATCAAATAAGAAAAGGATGTTTAAGAATTAAATTGTTAAAAGAAGATTAATGGAAGCTGGTTTATATAAGAAGCTTGCATCTTATGAATTAATTATTTCATTGTTTCTTTATTAAGGGTTCCTTGGGATGGCGAAACTCGTTGCTCGAGAAGGAAGGATCTTATAGACGCTCTTTATGCTGCACTTCCTTTAGGCACGGTAAAGTTCGGCTGCCAACTTGAATCTATAAAACTTGATTCGCATTCTACCAAACCAATTCTTCGCTTCATCGATGGAAGTTCCATTAGAGCTAAGGTATTTACTTAATCGAGCACAAAAACTTTCTACAAGTTATGAATCATCCCTTTTTGCCTTTAACTTTTCAATTTCAATAGAAGAATGATAGTTAGTGCTGCTTGTAGGTAGTAATTGGTTGTGATGGTGGCAAGTCTATAATTGGAAACTTCCTTAACCTCAAGCCTACAAAGATGTTCCCATCAAGTGCCATAAGAGGTTTAACAAACTACCCAAATGGTCATCCATTCGAGCATGAGTTTGCTCGTTTATGGAAAGATAACATTCTTGTGGGAATAATTCCAGTTGATGATTACATGGTTTACTGGTTTTGTTTGCTACCATACATTCCTAAAAGGTTATCAGTTATCCCCATGTTTGTGTAGATATAGCTTCAATGGTTACATGGCTTATTTAATTTTTTTTTTTACTATAACTAACAGATGAAACAATTTGGGTAGATCCCGGTGTAATACAACAAGCTAACACTAGAGTTGGTAAGCGATCATCCCCAGGAAATTCGCAAAATGATCGAAAACACTGACATGAAATCATTATCTATTACACACATGAGATATCGTGCACCATGGGACTTGTTAACTGGCTCATTTTGTAAAGGAACATTTACGGTTGCTGGTGACGCTATGCATGTCATGGGCCCATTTTTAGGTCAAGGTGGTTCAGCAGGGTTAGAAGATTCGGTTGTGTTGGCCAGAACAATGGCTCACTTGGGTTTGAATGGCTTTGAAAGCGGGAGTAAGCTAACGGTCCAGGAGTCGAGGAAGCGTTTAATCGGTTCGTGAAACAATGAAGGATGAGGGTGGCCCGATTATCGTTGCAAACTTACCTAACCGGCATGCTATGGGGTACTTCTTCATTTCTAAAGAAGATTATGTATATTGTGTTATTGATTCTTCTTTTTCACAACCAAAATGGTCATACTGATTATGATTGTGGTGATCTTTGATATGTTCAAAGATAATTAAACTTGATTCGTGAATATATTACTAACTTTATTTTAAACATGTTTATATGTATAGCATTGATTGTAAGAACAAACTCAAAATAAGTTGTGTAATATTAGTTTGGTTCTATAGACATTATAAATGTTGTAATAAGTAATCTTGTATTAGAGAGTAGTTACTCAGACGTTTATCAGTTGTATTCCACTTGCGGTATTTACTTAATCCTATCGGCATAGGTTTGGCACTTAGGATTAAGATTCATGCACAAAGAATGACATTCATCCATTAATCACTTGATCATGTTAATCAACTTTTTCAATGACACGTGAGAGGCAATGAGGGATTCCCGGTGTTACGCTCTCGACTTCGCATGATGCAGTTGGGGTAAAGCATGATGAAACAACATTGAGTATTTAATCAAATCGATTCAAGAGTCAAGGCCATCAAAAACATAATATACCAACATAAAATCAAATCGACATTCAACCATTTCCTTAAATAATGACATTCGAAGATCAACAGAGGTGCAAAAGACTCCTTAGCAAGTCGAGCGATGGCATGAGGCTCAAATTGCCAAAGGACCCAAAGTTTTTTTACAAAAAATATATATTGTATATACTAATTATATGTTATAATTATACTCTTATGAATCATCCTGTCTAAAAAATAGGACACAATCAAGACCTTTAAGAAATCCTAAATGTTACAAAATAAGGACACAATCAAGACCTTTAAGAAATCGTAAATGTATAACATGGATGTTAGGTGTGAACTCTATATTAGCCACTATTTCATATATTCAACCCTCCTAAGACATAGATCGCTAGTGAATTCCCATAACATCTAAACAAAAACATACGACCCAACAGAGATGTTATACATCACACACATGGCCGACTTTAAAAATTTAACATCATTAACCATTCCTTATACTAGAAAAACTTCAAACTAACACAAAATTAAAATAATTTTAACGTGTGCAGATTTTAAATATCTAATCCGTATATAATTATTTATATGCTGATTTTAGTATCGAATTTAAATATTTTAGCCCTCAAATTGGTGATCACAATATACAAAATAGAAGAACTTCAAAATATGGGCAAGACCGGGGTGGGGGTGGGGTAAACAGGTCAAAATGGATCGTTTCTAATAGAACACTAAACTATTATGAGACAATTAATTAATATATATGACTAATTGAAAGGAATACATCTATACTCTATAATAAACGCATGTTTGTCACTTGGCAATCATTGAAGGTGTGTAATATTTTGTTTTTTCCGCCTTTTTTTCTTACTTATCTTATATTAACTAAATAAATGATAAATTAGTATTTAATCTTATCTATATAGTATTTATTTTTATTTTCATTATTAAAAAATACATATATCTTGGCTAAAAAGATAACATTAAAATTAAAATTTACATTCAAATTATTAGTCTTAGGTTACCAAACGGAATAATATATTTTTTTTTGTTTATATAATTCACTTACGTAATGGAAAATAAAAATATATATTATATATTGTTTTTATTATTCACTTAAGGTATTATCTGCGTCTATATTTATATATATTAGGGATTGGGTTCGGCTATAAAGTCTATTTTTTACAAAGTGTACAAAGTTATTAAACACCGCAATTTTAGCCATAAAAACAGCCTAACACACCAAAACCCACAAATAACACAGTGAAAATCTCTAAAACATAATACCCAAACCTTAACAGTTCTTAAAAACTTCAAAACACCTATTATACAACTATAAATATAAAACATAACATGATAATCAACATAAAACCCATTAATGTTCGTCATTCGATTATCAAAGCCTTATCATCTAAAACACGACACAAAACCCACAATATGGTATTTTAGTAATCTCCACTATATTATTTGTGGGTTTTGAGTGTGTTTTATGGTTGACATCATGGTATTTTATGACTTTTTACACTTTGTAAGGAAAAATGGACTTTGTAAGCAACTCCCACCAACTATATTAATTTTATTACATAATTTATAAGCCAAATTGTAGGAATTTGTACCAATATTTTATCACTTAAATGTCTATTCACCCTGTGTAATACGAAACATATAAGTATTTTTGTTTGTTATTTAGTATACAAAATTACATTTATTCAACTCATGTAGTAAATAAGGTTTTTTAACATATAACTTTTATTACTATTTCATATACAAAGTTACATGTATTTAACATGTGTAATACGTGAGATTTTTATAGGTATAAAATTTTTATTATTTAGCATATAAAATTAGATTTATTCAACCGTACAATACACTGATGAGTTTTTTTTAAAGATATAATTTTTTTTATTATTTAGTATACAAAACTATATTTATTCAACGCACGTAATACACAACATTTTTTATTATTTGGTATATAAAATTTTATTTATTCAGCTGTATAATACACGAGGTTTTAAAATATAAATTTTAATTATTTAATATATATAATTATATCAACCAATGTAATAAACGAGGTTTTAAAGTTATATTATTTAGTATTTAATATATAAAACTACACTTATTTCATATTAAACCCATACAATAAACAAATTGGTTTTTTTAAAGATGTCACTTTTTTATTATTTACTATAAAAAATTACATTTGTTCAACATGTGTAATACACGTAGTTCTTTAAGATATATTTTTATTATTTAATATATAAATTATATTTATTCAACCCGTAAAATATACAAGGTTTTAAAATATAACTTCTTTTAGTATTTAATATATAAAATTTCATTAAACTCATGTAATAAACGAGATTCTTAAAGATATATTGTTTTGTCATATAATATATAAAATTATATTTATTAAATCCGTTTAATATCACGATATTCTAACTTAGTTAACTTATAAAATAAAAAGCAATTCGTGAGTATGTGATCCAACACAAACTGAATGTTTTAGTAATTTATATATAAATTTGTTAAAAAGAAGCAACTTGTCCACGTCCCACACTTCGAGTTTTTTTTTAAATGTCCACAGTTTGAGTTACATAATATTATACATCCCACACAAACTTCTGTTGGTAGCATGTTTTAATTAGTCTAACCCATTCTGACCCGTTAAGCTACCTGTCTTGGTCCATTCAGACCCGCTCTTCCTTTTCAAGGCTTTGTGATGATGTCCAGTTTGACCCGACTTTAGTATAGACATACCTAATAGAGCCCAAAAGACAATTTTTTCCCCAACAACTCTACCTGTTAATGATGACACGGGTTGTGATTCTAGGTCTACTGTCAATAAAACTTAACTTGCATTGACCATTAAAACCTAATTACCTAAAGTATGTCAAGAAATTCAATAGATACAAGGATTTAACACATGTGTTCATGCAATCTAGTAGGCAACTTGTTGCAAGATGAAAAGTATAGCCCAACAGAAAGCTACTTAATGCAATATTATTAACTTCAATAACTAACGGTCTTTCCTGCAGGTAGGTAAATGTAGTTGGAACTTATAAAGCAATTAAAAAGGATGCAAATTCTTGTATTAAATGCTACACTACTACAGATGATTGAATTGCCAAAGTTACAATACATTGTTAGAAGAAGGCAAAAGGTACATTTTATAGTTGAGTTGCCACTTTTTAGTTCTCAAATTTTAAAGAGAAAAAATAAAACAAATATAATTGTAGAAGAAGTCAAAGATCATAGAGAGAGTTAAATGCTATTTTATCAGTTTAGTCCAAAGGTTTCATTTTTCACCTGTGGGTCCAAAAATGTTTCACCGTTACTATTTTAGTCCACTGGGTTAACTTCATCCATTTTTTCTGTTAATGAGAAGAGAAATTTGGTCATTATATGTAATTCTGTTAACTAGAAGGGCAATTCGGCCATATAAAATGACCGAATTACCCTTCTTGTTAACATAATTAATGGATGAAGTTAACCCAGTGGACTAAAATGGCAACATGAAACCTTTTTGGAACCACATGCGAAAAATGAAACCTTTGAACTAAACTAGTAAAATGGCCCAAACCACAGGGACTAAAATGGCATTTAACTCTTATAGATATATAGATTTTTTCCTCTTTACTTGAGTGTACAGATAAGTGGTGATGACCAAATGAGACTAAAAATGAGTGCACTTTCTGCCTTTTATGAAATTAGCAGAAGCGTTTACAATAACAAGAATCTAACTCCTTCCACCAATGCAGTGGGATAAAGAAGAAACAATATTGTGAAATAAAAATCATGCTGTGGATTAACATTAGAAGAAAGCAGTTACATAGAGACACTTAAACTGCACACTGTAAGAATAGAAAACCTAAGGGAAAGAGAAGGGCCTTTTGTGACAGTCATACACCAGTTACCAGCCAAGAACAACTTTAATACAATCCATGTAATCATTTAAATGCAAATGTAGGTCTAACCACTATATTTAAGAGTTTAAGGTTAGTAAGAACAGGACATCAACTTGTATTTAAGAGTATTAACCCCCCATAAGACATAGATCACGAGTAAATCCCCATAATATTTAAAAAAAAAACCTACGACCCTACACAAACATTAAACATCACACATTAAATGTTCATTTGATGAAAAATGTAGTTTGCCCTATTAGTACCTAGGTGTAGGGGTGCAAACGAGCTGAGCGGCTCGAGGTCGGCTAGAGTAAAAGCTTGAAACGAGTCGAGCCTTATCGAGCCCGAGCAGAGCTTGAGCCTGTCATGTGAAGCTCGTCAAGGCTTAGTGTGATATTAGTTTTTATTAATATTATAATATTTACCCCTTATTTAAAGTTGTCTAGTAAACAAGGCTAGCCGAACTTATTTAAACTTGTGTACGAGCCGAGCCTGAACCTAGATGTAAGCTTGTTTAGTAAATGAGTCCGGGCTTCACTTATCGAGCTCGTAAGCTTAAACGAGTTTATTATTTATACTAATTTAATTTATATATTAATTAACAGATAATAAACGAGCTGAGCCGAAGCAAGGCTCGAGCTTGGCAAACTAGCAACGAGCCAAGCTCAAGCTTTGAGACAAAGATTGAACCGAATCGAGCTCAAGCTCGAGAACTCATAAGTCAATCGAGCTCGAACTCGGGCTCAGGATCGACTCGGCTCGTTTGCACCCTTACATCAGTGAAACATGATACCATATACTTAAAGTACTAGAATGCAATAGATTCAACAATGATGACTAGTAACCATAAAACTATATTATTCCAAAAAAAATTGTAACAATAGCTTGATATAACTCGCAAGAAATATTCTTTACACTCGCAAAAATTTCATTACTTTATACCAAAACCCATTATTGCATACCCTTATTCATCTGCTCCTCTCATATCATTTCAAGTTTTTGAATATACTCTATTTCGTTTTCAAAAACATCACTCATGCATATAAAGGTCGGTTCATAACAAACCGAATTTAAATATTCATTTCCTACTCCAAGAACATGATTAGTTGTTGGATTTCATCCTTCCACCATCCATGATTCGTTCTCAATCATCAAAACCCCACCACCCTTCAATCGTATCTTAACCACAAGAGATGCAATCAAAAATGAGAATTCTTCTACAACAATGCAAAAATTCTCACTTAGCATCCCTAACTGGCGAGTATATCTTTTCAATTTCTTAGTGATATTAGGAGGGGTCTTAGGTAATGTAGAAAATGTTGCAGTATGCATGTCAAACCTAGTGATACCTCACTTATTGGTTGGAGAAACAAACCAGAATTTGTATTCCTTAAGAATTAGTGCCGGTTTCCCTCCAAACCTTGGGAGAAATTGACTAAACTGGTCTCCACCCTCGAACAACAAAATAAACATCTGATCTTGTGGGAGAAGGATCAAAAAGTAAGTAACAGTCTCTCATAGTTTTGTACTTGTCTCCATGAACTCCAAAACCATAAGACCTAAAATTAGCATAACAAGATGGTCTAGGTAAATAGAGCATCTCTCTTATGAGCGGATTCAACAAAAACCCAAAATTAAGCTCTCTCAATAACAAAACCCGACCATTAACTGGCCAAACAGGCTTGGGTAACGTTCCTTTCAACTAAGTTGTGAACCATAATAAAGAAGCCTTCTAAGTAGTGTCACATTATTCCATAACGACTAATGTAGATGTGCCATGCGTTCTGATCCTTTAGGATAAGATTGAAGAGTTAAGATTCATCTAGATTCTCAACGGACCTAAAGTGGTCGGTAAAGCCATGGTTAGTAGCAATGATGCTGAACCATTTTTTACATACGATTTTGCTTTTGAGAATGAAATTCACACCAAAATTCATCAAAATCCTACGAGTCACTTCAGAACTCATGTATGTAGAAGAATCAAGCTGTAAGTGCCGCCGAGGTGACTAGGGAATTGGTTTTGATTTTTCAATTTAGACTTTTTTGAAAAACTCACTTGATAAAAGGCTCAGTTGGTCATTCTAGGTTTTCATCAGTAGGAAGGAATCGACCACAATAAGGGGTATGCTTAAGTGGCATGGCTAGAATCCATCTGATTGCTTCTAGTGTTTGCTTCTTATCAAAACTTCTAAGTGTACCAACTTGACATAAAGAGTGCATTCCTTTACGGAACTATCAAAAAGGAAATATATGTTAGCTAACCCAGGGGATTCAGCAACTTTTATTATCCCGATCACGTGTATAAGTTGAACAAGGCACTTTATGGCCTTCGTCAAGCCCCAAGATCTTGGTTTGAAACATTGTCTACCTACTTGTCGGACAATGGTTTTACACATGGTCAGGTTAACTTGACTGTACTTTATTCATCAAGAAAGTTGGGGAAGATTCGTTGTTTGTTCAAGTGTATGTTGACGACATTATTTTCGGGTCCTCAATTGATGCATTATGCAAGAATTTTAATGGAATCATGAAGTCTAAGTTCGAGATAAACGCTATGGGAAAATTGTCGTTTTTTTCTTGGCCTTGCAAGTTCAACACTTAAAGGAAGGAATTTATGTAACACACTGTAAAATCATGTCCATAATATAGTGACACGTGTCGTATTTTATTTTTTTAAAGTCTATTAAAGACTAACAGGGACTAAAAGCTTCAACATGCTCAAACTAAGTCTCTGAGTGATCTTCTAATGTCAACATGCATAAACCCAGCCTCTGAGTGACCATTAGTGTCAACATGCTTAAAAACATAGCCTCGAGTGACCATTAGTGTCAACATGCTAAACTTGGCCTCTGAGTGACTGTTGTGTCAACATGCCCAACCTCTGAGTGACATCGGAGTCAACATGCTTATAACGAGCCTCTGAGTGACCTTTTACGAAGTCCTAACTCTCATATGTCCTGTCTGTTGGACGAGAGATGTCAAATCCATAATTATACAAAAGTTGGACAATGGAGGGGCTAAAAGTGTCATCATGTTAATTTATACCTCTGAGTGACCTTTTAACGAACCGAGAGCTCGACAATGTCCGGGCATAATCCTGGTACGCCAAATATTGGCTACGGAGGGCTAAATATGCTAAAAAGGTGTTTTAGAAGGTTCTAGGAAGTTTTATAAGTTAAGGGGCTAAAACTGTCAACTTTTGAAAGTGGCTTAGGGGCGCTCGCGGGGCGCGAGAGGCAAGGCCTATGCCTCTCGCGGCCGCTAGAGGGCTGTATCTGCAGAAAATTTGCCTTGGCCACCACACAAAGTGCCAAAAACCAATTAACTCGAAAGTATGGATTCCCAAACTGTTATGTCATGTTTTGGGACACTTGTAAGCTCCCTCTTACACCCATTAGCACTGCATCACCTTTCAAACTCTCCATCTATAAATAGGTGCACTATTTGAACTTGCACCTTTCTCATTTTCAACTCTTCTCCCTCCTCTGGAAGTTCCTAACTAAAAGGAGCATCCAACTTAGTTCTCTTGCATTCTAGGAACCTCTTGTAAGTGTTCCTTGCTCTTGCATTTTCGTTTATAGGCTTTTATAGCCAAAAGTCAAGCGTTTTACGGAAAACGCCTTGACTTTCGGTTAAGACCATTACGGTCCAGCCATTTTTGTCGAAATGAACATGGCTAAGTGATCGTAATAAGGTAGGTATTAGTCCCTATAAAGGCATCTCTGAAGATCACGTTTGCTAGACCAATTGACAGGTCAAAATTATGATGTTAAAAAGTCAAACAGCCATTTTTCGGAAAAATCATAAATTGATCTTATATATGTTATGAAACCTGTTTTGACACTTAAACAAGTTGGTAATAATTATTAGAACAAGTAAGAACATGTTAGACTCGTCATTTCAGTTCATAGGGTCGGTTTCGCAACAGAAAGTCGCAAAGTTTGACTTCTGCTTTGACTTTTGATTCTTACCCGATTTAGATTCGTTAGCTACTGATCTAAAGTTTTTTATGATCATAATATAATGTAGCATAACCCTCTAAGGTTATATTACATGATCATAATCAGAATCTAAGTTTATGCACAAGTTCCGCAATTATGCCATTTTGACTAAAATGCCCTTTTTTCATAAAATAAGGTTTAAAAGATAATGAACTTGAAAATAAGTTTCCTACTGATATAATATTATAAGTAGGATTATTTGGGAAGTTAAATCAGATTATAAACTGAGTTTATGATCAAGTCCTTGTAATATGTCGGTAAATGACGATAAAGCCCTGATGGCTTATAAAATGGTTCTAATCATATATTTTCAAGGTAAATCTTTTACATACTGATATGTTATATTAAATAACATATCAAAGACATTTTAATCTGACCTTCACATCAGTTTTCGTTAAACATCGCATAAATAATCATTTTACGACATAAGCGTCGTTTCGGCGCATAGTATGGTTTTAAACCATATCTATCAACCAAGACTTGTTACCTACTGATTTAAAACTTAATTTAAACATATTTATAGTAGGTACATGATATGAACTCAGAATCACAAATAATTTATAAACTATGTGTAAAATGACCAAAATGCCCTTCGGTGCATAGTTTGGTCATAAAAGACAAATTACACATAGAATTAATATCCTACTGATATTATAATATAAATAAATTATTTTTCCAGAATATATACAGTTATAATTTAAAGTTTTATTCAAGTTCTTTTATTAAGGTATAAAATTACCAAAATGCCCTTATGAGGCATAGTTTCGTTTAAAAACATTAACGGGCATATAAGTTGATATCCTACTGATATTACAACTTAATTAAAGTTTAATGGCATATAGAACTTATCCATGACTTATCCGGTTACCCATTATCGCTTATAAGCGTACGGTTAATTATACATAACTAGTTTACGGAATTTAACCAAAACGGGGTTAACCTTATCATTTTACACTCAAAATCCAGAATGTTAATTGTTTACCCAGTTTATACAAGTCAAGGTACTTGTTGGGTTTAAACTACATTCTATCTGGTCATCGCTTAATCTAGCGTATCATTTTTGATCCATTACGCTAGTCGGTCTAAGTCTATGACTTGCATAAGACCGTTAGCATTTTAATTGGTTAGCTTATGCCATAATCCAGACTAGAGCCTTCCGGTAAATGCTATCTGCACTTAGCTCATTTTGATTACGGCTGAGATATAATCTTGCATTTTAAACAAGGCTAACTCAGGTAAATACTCTTGACTTATTTTCCCTATACGGGCTTGGGTATATGGGATCAATCAAATGCCGGATTGTGGCTAGTAAATCTGTATATTCCGTTTTAATCCATTTTGTTTGATAACTTAAACATCGGGGGTTAAATTACCGAGTCTAGGATATCCTCGGCTCATTACATTAGATAATGGCCACGACCTTAGCGCGGGGTGTAGGTATACACCTGACATACGCTCAAATGCAAATTACCCAAGACGTTGGGGATAACTCCTTTGTGAGTTCTAAGTGGTGTGTATTTAATCATGTCTCGGTCTCTGTACTGGTCCCTGTATGTATGGACAAACATGTGAATCTGTTAACAAGTTTACAAAGTAACTTTCCCAAGTTATAAAAGATTTGTGCCCTGTGCACTTAAATCTAATTTCTAAAATGTTTCCAGAATGAGTCAGTCGGGTGTATTTACCAGCGAAAGCTGGCGTATTTTCAAAAGACTAAGCTTGTAGGTACGATACGAAATAGGCCGGTAGCTGCTCGGTAGTGAAATAAGAGGATCTTGCAAATCCTTAGATCTGTCCTAAAGTCTGTTTTGTATTCTTTCTTTGTACATTTTATGATCTGCATGTGGATCTTCTTTTACGAGCCTGTATATTATTTTGTATTTCGAACATTTGGTTTATAATAGTAATTTTAGTCCATGACTTCCGTTGTGCCATGTTTAATTGACAATGATGTTATCAACTGACGTCACGATACTCCCCACCCGGGCCCACCGTGTATGGATTTGGGTTGGAAATCCGGGGTGTGACAGGTTGGTATCAGAGCCAATGTTTGAGAGAATCAAACACTATCCTTCTTGTGTTTAATCTCAAACTTACACGAGCACATTCCTTAGACTTCGGAGTCTAGGCATTGACCTAGGATTACTCATTTTATTATTAAGTTATTAGTATTGTTTTTGAATTGATTTTTACCAGGAAAATGCCGCCACGTGTACGAGGAAGAGGAAAAGGACCAATGAGGGGAGGACCTTCAGGACATATCCTCCACATCCACATCACCGAACCCTGAAGATTCGGTGGATTCATGGCCACTACCACAACATTCACCTTCCCATACCCAAAATTCTTATCATCATACCATTCACATCATTCACACCACTTTCACCATTCCCATCATTCTTAGCAGGATGAATTTAACCCCAACCAATACTTTAACACACCCCCAGACGACCAAAACCAATTAGATCAACCAAATCCCATGGACGAGGACTTCGATCCGGAGATGCCGCCGTCAGGTTCAAATACGCATCCTATTGAAATCTCAAGCGATTCGAACTCTTATGCCAGATCGCCTTACGACGGTCCTAATGAGTGGGACCAATATTGGAACCAATATACCTTCGCCAATACCCCATCCCATCACTCCCAACCACCTCCCGTGCAAGAAGATGTGCACATGGAACCGGTTGAACAACCCCAATCGCCACCAGAACCGCCAAGGAGGAAAAGAGGAGCACGTTTGTCAGTACGTGCGGGCCAACGGTCGGGATCGCTGCCACATTTGCCCAAACCTTACCCAACTATTCACGAGGACCCACAAATGGGTGGGCCCTCTAACACTTCACTTGTGGTGGAACCAACACCTACAATTCAACCACCACCATCGGGTTATAGTAACCCAATCCCCACATATCCAGACACGTCTGGATATGATCCTTTTAACCTGTCTACACCAGTAGAATATCAAGAATGGTCGCATGACCCTTACATGCAAGCGGTCATGCGTAACGCACTTTACCTGTCTCCTTTCCCACCCACTTATCCACCTACTGATATCCAAGTTATGGATACCGTATCCTGTTATGCTACAACCACAACCTTCGCCACCACTTGAGGGCATTAACGAGGCCTTAGAACGAATGAAAGAAATGCAGCAGCAAGCGGAGAAAACGGAGAAGAAGACGAACAAGTCTTCAGAAACTCTCCAAGCTGGTTAAGGGAAAGAAGGACGAGTGAAGTCTCTTCTAATATATGTTAGTCCTTGCAAGGACATTGTTATTTCTTTAGTCCTGCGTGGACATTTTTATTTCTTTAAGTCCTTGCATGGACAGTTTATTCCATTGTTTCTAGTATTGTAATTTCTAATTGCAATTTAATGAAGTATTTTTGGAATTATATATATGTATTCATCCTTTTCAAAACGAGCGTCTCGATTTTACTCAAAATTTATGCTATGCGATATAATTCCAAAAAGGATCTTAATGGTTTTGATTAGCCAAGTGGCACAGACCACATATTTGGCCAGTTTATATAAGATAGTTAAGGACGAAAGGGCCTTCTATCATGATAGTTAAGGGAAGTTATCCTTCTATCCAGAGGTGGTGGACTATGTTCAAGCCTCCAAGTCGTTAAGTCAGTGCGAGCGTGACTATTAATCGACCATTAGGATAATCTATATTAACATTCAAGTATTGTTAATACTCTTGGTAGTGTGAGTTGAGGAATCACACTAGCCTTCAAGGTAATGGACTATGTCCTAACCGTATATAACCTATGTGATCAAATTTGATCCTGGCTAATATCATCAGTGTGATGATTAAGACATCCATTAGTGATGTATTGCCCTTGGGGCTGTTGGTGCATATTGGTGACAACAACTTAATAATTTAATAGTTTAGTCTTTGGATATTTTGTATTGGGCTTAGTATTTGTGTTTAGCTTGTTTAGAGGTGTAATGGGCTTGGAGAATGGCCTAGCCTAGTATAAAGCCTAGTATGCAGACATGTAGTATATATATATATATATATGTGGTGCATTAGGGTTTTGGTGGTTGGAAGAACAGAACAAAGAGGAGTGTGAGTAATCTACAGAGAGTGGCTGAGAGATTTCTAGAGAGTCTTGAATTGATTGTAAACCTTGGTGTTAGATAATCAATAGAAGACTGTTTAAAGGAATTGTTCTTGTTCGTGCTCTTGTTTCTGTGAAATATGATCTAGGGGATTCCGCACTCTAGATTAGATAGACGATTCTGTCAAGATCCATAAGGACTAGGGGACCTACAATTAGTATCAGAGCATTCAGCTCTTGATTATTGCTCGGTTCAGAATCGTAACAGCAGAAAAATTGGATTTTTTTGGGCGTGTTGGAGGCTGTTCTTGAAGGTTGTGATGGCTGAATTAGGGTTTTGACGGCTGTTGTAGGGTTTCAGCAGGTATTTCAGATTAACAGCAGGCATTTCAGATTGAAGAAAGCATTTCAGATCAGAAGTGAAGCATTTCGGATTGAAGACTTGCTATTTCGGATTGAATTTCGGATCAGAAGTGCATTCCGTATTCCATCTCGGATAAGGACTATTCCGGATTCCATCTCGAATCAGAACAGTGCATTCCGGATTTCCATTTCGGATCAGAACAGTGCATTCCGGATTTCATCTCGGATCACTTTTCGATCATCATTTCGGATGGTCAACTCGGATTACTGTTCCGGATTTTCATCTCGGATTGTTAATCAGAGTTTTCATTTCGCATTTTACACTGTTCCGAGTTACACAGAAAAAGGTGGAAAGTTAACCAGCTGACGTAACAGGAGTTAAACGTTTTCGGACATAGAAATTGATCCATAGAAAATTTTGACGAACTGATTGGACAGATAGACTCGTGTGATTTTTAGGGAAAAATCACTATCAGACAATATACGTCATTAGAATCGTATCGACGAGACGAGTCAAACGGTACAATTTGGTAATTACACTTTTCGGACAAATTTCTTAACGTTTTTACCGGTTTGGTTACGATAAGCTGCGGGTTAGATTTGGATTTTGACACAGGTATACCAAAATCCATTTAAACTGTTAGTTGCATGTTAAAGATGGGCAAATTGAACAATCCAAGTGAGGGTGTTAAAAACTGGCCAAAGTTGATAAATGCTGAACAATATGTAGAATGGAAGAAGCATTTGAGGCATTTGTTCAAAGTGAAGATACTAAGATGTGGAATTGTATGATAGATGGGCACATTGTTCCCACACATCGCGTTAATGGAAGAATTATGGTTCTCTCATATGAAAAGATGGAAGATTCTAAAAAACGTATATATGATGCTGAGAAGAAGGCTTTAGCAGCGATAAAGATGTCCTTGCCATTTGATATGAAAAACATTTGTAATAGGTATGGATCGTCTAGAGAGCTGTGGGAAGCTTTAGAAAAACGTTGTCAGAGTACTTCAAGACAAAGTACATGTGTGGCTGAGACTACAGCTGTGAAGATTGGTGAAGAAGCTCTAAGATAGAAGAGAAGAAAGAAGCTGAGAAAAGAGAGTGGAAGTCAAGGATGTAAAAGCTACAGTGTGCATGGATGATACAGATGAGCTTACAGCAAAGGTACATGTACAATTTCAATCTGTAAGTCATACTTGTCATAATTGCACTGAACTACAGGGTAAAGTTGACAACTTATCGGAGCAAAACAAATTCTGTTAGTTGAATTAGAAAAGCTGAAAGAGTCAAATGTTCTTTTGAGTAAAAGGGTGTCAAATTTTTTAAATACACTCAATTCAAATGAACAAGAAATCATCAGTTTGACCAGCAAATTCAATGAACTTTTACAGATCATTGATTTGGCTCGTGAAACTGTGAAGGATAAGACTAACGAGCTTTCTGAAAAGTGCACAGAATTGGCTGGTGCACAGGCCAAAATTGTTGAACTTCATAGAAAGTTAGACAAATTTGGAGAATCCTCGTTAGTCAGGACTCAAATTCAGAAAAGTTTGAAAAGGAGTAGTGATAAAACAGGAGTGGGGTTAGTAAAGCTCCATCTTCTGAGGATAAGGATTACTCCTTTTTACCAAATGAAAAAGAGCTAACAGATTTTGTGCCTACTACACCAGATGTAGTGGTTCCGATAACAGTTGACATACCTAATAGTCCAGGCTCTTTGAAAGAATCTGTTAGGTCTAATAGTACACCTCATAAAGTGGATGAGGATACTAAAGACAAAATAGTCAAATCATTTAAAAAGGGATCTAACAGAAAGAAAACTTTTAAGAAGAGATCTTGTTTTAAATGTCACAACAAAGGACATGTGGGTAGTTGTTGTCCTTTTAAAAAGGGTAAGAAAGTGGAGTCTGAGGTTGAGGTTAAGGATGGAAATCAGGTTGGGTCAAATAAGAATGTTAAACCAAGTTCTCAGACAAATCAACCAAGATTTCAATCTAAATCACCAACATCAAGAAGGTTTGATAGTCCAAGAAAATTTTCACCTACATCAAGTCATGTGAATGGAAAATCAAACTTTTTACAAGGAAAAATTTTGGATATCGAAATCGATACCAAACTTTGGTAATCGAAACTTTCAAAGAAGAAACGAATATAGGGGTTTTAGTAACTCGAATGTTCAAAACAATCCAAAAATTTTTCAAAGATCAGATTATGATAATGGGAGAAGAAGGTTTCGAGATAATAATTTCCAAAGGTCGGAAAATCCGAGAGTTTATTGGAATTCTCGTGATCAAAGGTTCGTGGAAATTATAAATCTTGTTCAACAGCTTGGAAGAGATCCAAGACACCAGTAAGGTGTGATGGATATTGGATGGATGTTCCAGTGGTTGATAAATCTGGATGACCCAAGACCTTTAAGGCTTGGGTCCCCAGTCTAACTAAGTTGTTGAGTGTGTGCAGGATGACCAAGAAGGACTGTTGATGTGTTCAACAATGGTTATTCCTGACAATCATCTGAGGTGAATAGTAGGTTACACATGGTAACGAATTATTTACTTCTGTGATAGAAAATGTCTACTAAAAGTGAAAAACCTACTTGTCAGGTTAAAGTGGGAGTCTGTTTGTAGTTAAAGTTCTGTTTTTAAAACCTTACTCCATAAAAACAAAAATTTAGGGAGAGAAATTTCCCTAAGCCAAAAAGAGTTTTAGTTAGTGCGTGAGTTTAGGGGGAGTAAGTTGAAAAGTTTAAAGTTTGTTCAAAAATAAAAAATGAGTTTTCACTGTGTGAAAAAGAAGAAATGATAGTACATCAGCAAGTTAGACTGTCACACTAAAGTTAAAAGAAAATTGCTTAAGTGTGATAGCAGCTTCAACATGTGATGTACCAGTAGGCAAAAGGCATGAAATAATCAACTTACTTTGGTGATACAACTATCATAAACTGTGTATGAGTGGGTAACATATCAGTGGCGTATGGTTTTATAACCTTAAATCTTGCGTTGATAGATTGCCAAAATCTGATGTTTTAGGTCTTTATATCGTTATTTCATCCAGGGTATCAAGGTTGTCCTTCTGCTGCATCCAGATATATGCTGACCTAGGCACAACCAGGATCTTAAAAGAGCTAAAATGCCAAATCCCAAATAATTGAAGAAGCTCTCCTAGAGAGTCATTCAAAAGTGCTACTTGCATTAATCGTACCAAAATTTGGTATTTGTCCTAGCCTCGTTGGATATTTGGTCTCTTTGCTGTACAGAAGTACTGACCTGATCACCAATTATCTAACCCTGTAAATTCAAAAGGATGAATTTCGTTATACTCACCTACCACGATGAATTTTTTGTGCATACCTTGATCACGGGGGTATGTCCTGAAGTGGGACACACTAGTATATCTGGATAACTTATCTAAACATATCACGAGGTAATGGTACTTGAAATGTTCATGTATTTTGTTTAAGTGGATAAACAATAATGGTAATCGTCTTGAACTGTTTTTCATGAATATTGCATATAGAATTATAACAGTGTGAAAACAGTTTGATGTTGCTGATATGATCTTCCTAACGGTGATTCTCACAAAAATAGAGTATTTATTTTCTTGTTAGTTATTTGTTTTCAGAAAATCTAAAAATACAAAAAGATTTGTTTTTAAAGTCTCCCAGTTTGATCTGATAAGTTGTTTGTTTTTGCATGATAAGATTAAATATTGATTTATCTTTAATGTGGAAAAGAACTAACGGTTTTTCGAGTTACTTGCTTGTGTTTCTAAAAAGATTGATGCAGTTATCAAAATGAGGTGCAGAATTCAAGTAAAGTACATTCTAAGAATGGAGTGCAGAATGTGTGAAGATGCATGGTAGGATCCTTCTACTACGTTGCAAAGGGAGATATAGAGAAATTTTGTGATATGAGCTTAACTAGAGAATGCTAGCTCACTAATCTACAATGAATGAAACTTTTGGTGATTGGATGCATCAGCTTAGGGGAGTTTATTGATGTCAGAAACTGTGTGTAGCTGAAGCTATTCAAAGACCAAAAGATCACAAGATGTTTGAAGACAAAATTACACTATGAAGCTATTGTCAAGGGGGAGTCTATTGGTGCATATTGGTGACAATATCTTAATAGTTTAATAGTTTAGTCTTTGGATATTTTGTATTGGGCTTAGTATTTGCGTTTAGCTTGTTTAGAGGTGTAACGGGCTTGGAGAATGGCCTAGCCCAGTATAAAGCCTAGTATGCAGACATGTAGTGTATATATATATATACACACATATATATATATATATATATACACATATATATATACACACATATATATATATATACATATATATATATATATGTGTATATATATATATGGTGCATTATATATATATGGCACATAGGCCTGTCACTTATGGACATAAAAATTATGGCACACAGGCCTGTCACTAATGGACATAATATACGGTACATTGGCCTGTCACTAATGGACATATAATATGGACAGGGGTTATATTAACCATAGCTGTCGTTGTCATTTTGACAATATAATATTGCTTTAAGGCAAATCATCACTAAATGGATGTTAAATTATAGCCCCAAAGGCAATACATCACTAATGGATGTTTAATCATAGCCCCAAGGGCAATACATCACTAATGGATGTTTAATCATAGCCCCAAAGGCAATACATCACTAATGGATGTTTAATAATAGCCCCAAAAGCAATTACATAACTAATGGATGTTTAATCATAGCCCCAAGGGAAATTACATCACTAATGGATATATATATGTGTATATATATATGTGTATATATATATATATGGTGCATTAGGGTTTTGGTGGTTGGAAGAACAGAACAAAGAGGAGTGTGAGAAATCTGTAGAGAGTGGCTGAGAGATTTCTAGAGAGTCTTGAATTGATTGTAAACCTTGGTGTTAGATAATCAATAGAAGACTATTTAAAGGATTGTTCTTGTTCGTGTTCTTGTTTCTGTGAAATCTGATCTAGGGGATTCCGCACTCTAGATTAGATAGACGATTCTGTCAAGATCCATAAGGACTAGGGGACCTACAGGGGCTATGATTAAAACATCTATTAGTGATGTATTGCCATTGGGGCTATGATTAAAACATCCATTAGTGATGTATTGCCCTTGGAGCTATGAGTAAAACATCCATTAGTGATGTATTGCCCTTGGGGCTATGATTAAACATCCATTAGTGATGTAATTTCCCTTGGGGCTATGATTAAACATCCATTAGTGATGTAATTGCTTTTGGGGCTATTATTAAACATCCATTAGTGATGTATTGCCTTTGGGGCTATGATTAAACATCCATTAGTGATGTATTGCCCTTGGGGCTATGATTAAAGATCCATTAGTGATGTATTGCCTTTGGGGCTATAATTTAACATCCATTTAGTGATGATTTGCCTTAAAGCAATATTATATTGTCAAAATGACAACGACAGCTATGGTTAATATAACCCCTGTCCATATTATATGTCCATTAGTGACAGGCCAATGTACCGTATATTATGTCCATTAGTGACAGGCCTGTGTGCCATAATTTTTATGTCCATAAGTGACAGGCCTATGTGCCATATTATTATGTCCATTAGTGACAGCCTATGTGCCATATTTTTAATGTCAATCGTGACAAGCCTGTGAGCTATTATAATTGTCAAACATGACAATGACAATTGTGACATTACGATCCACTGTCTAGGAATATATATGGACTATGTCCAAATTGTAATTTACCTTTGATGGTCCTTCTGAGACCTAGGCCAAATATAGATATAAAAAGCTTAAGAGTTGTAATCTTATTCACACTAGATTGATTAGGCAATGGATTGTTATATCCAATGTTTACAGCCAAAGATAGGTTTTAATACCATGGCTAAGAAAGAATTTTATTTGATATTTAGAACCAAAGCTCAAAGAATGGCTAACTCCGATGAGGCACAAAGTAGCCACTGGGATGTTAACTCTAATAACGCAGAAAATATAGCCATTAATAATGACAACTTCCAAGCTCGCATTGATGCAGCCGTTGAAAAGGCCATAGGAAAGGCCATAGAAAAGCTTAAAGAGTCGAGTGCTACTCGCTCTAGATCATTATCGATTACCACATCCTCAGCTCATAAGGAGAGCTCCGTTCAGTCTTCGTTGGATTTTGCTGATAGGTCCTGTTCTATTAAAGACGGATGTACCTATAAATATTTCGTCTCCTGCAAGCCCCGAGATTTTAATGGGGAGAAAGGAGTTCTGGAAGCCCTTAAGTGGCTGGATGAGATGGAGACAATCGTAGATATCAGCAGTTGTGCTAATAGGATGTGGTCAAATATGTATCACAGTCCTTTAAGGGAGATGCCCTAATCTGGTGGAAAGCTATGATCCAATCTACAGGTAAAATATACCTATACGATTTGGGATGGACCAAGTTTGTGGACCCTGTTAAGGAAACTTACTACCCACCTCATGAGGTGGAGAAATTAGAGATAGACTTTTTGTCTCTTTCGATGAAAAACCTAGATTGTTGGAAGTACGTTTCTGACTTTAACTCCCTATCTAGGTTAGTTTCCTATCTGATCACCCCTGAAACCAAACGCATTGCACGTTTTATCAATGGGTTAGCTCCTGAAATTAAGGGCTTGGTAAAGGCTGCTCAGCCTAGTACCTATAGGTCCGCTGTTGACCTATCTCTCTCCCTCACCCTTGATCTAGTAAGGCAAAAGTCAGTTAAGTCTGAAACTGACGGGAAAAGAAAGAGAGAAGATGACAACTCCCAAAGGTTTAATAAGAAAAATAAAGGGAGATTCGGGTTCAAAAGGAACCATGATAAGTCCGCTGTGACGCCAACATGCAAGACTTGCAACCGCAGGCACTGGGGACAGTGTAATTATGGTCCACAAGCCAAACCCTGTGGTATATGTAAGAGAAAGGGCATAAGACCCTAGAATGCAAGGATCTTAAGGATGTTGTCTGCTACGTCTGCAATGAAAAATGGCATATTAAAACTAACTGCCCTTAGAATCTTAAGAATAATAATGCGAAGCCTTGAGAGGCCAAGAAGGGGAATGTTTTTGCCTTTCAGATGACTGCAAGAGAGGCTGTTAATGACAACAATGTCATAACAGGTACATTCCTCATTAACGATATTTATGCTAGAGTTCTTTTC
This sequence comes from Scalesia atractyloides, assembly GCA_947069175.1. Lineage (NCBI taxonomy): Eukaryota > Viridiplantae > Streptophyta > Magnoliopsida > Asterales > Asteraceae > Scalesia > Scalesia atractyloides. The sequence goes on from CAMTDV010000001.1 coordinate 8,368,560, forward strand.
GATTCAGGTGCAGATAAATCTTTTGTTGATCATAAGTTTAGTAAACTATTAAACTTGCCCATAAGAACTCTAGATATAACATATGAGGTAGAACTCGCTGATGGAACATTAGAGATAACATCTTCCATTCTTGATGGATGCTCTATATCCATTAAGAATCACTCTATCCCCATCACTCTTTTGCCAATGAAATTGGCAGGGTTCGATGTAGTTTTAGGCATGGATTTGTTATCTCATAACCAAGCCCGCATTGCCTGCGATAAGAAACTCATCGAAATTAAAATCCATCTGGTGAAATGATCACCATCACTGGAGATTTACACTATGGATTGCCAGACAAAGTGTCGTTATTTAAGGCATCCAAGAGTTTAAGGAAAGGTTGTGTCATTTACATGGCACAAGTCACTATCAATGAACCTAAGCCGAATATTCAAGACCTCCCAGTTATTTCGAAGTATTCTGATGTTTTTCCCGAAGAACTACCAGGTCTACCTCCAGATAGGCAGGTAGAGTTTAGGATTGACATCCTACCTGGATCAGCACCCATAGCTAGAGCTCCATACCGACTAGCACCAACGAAAATGACGGAGTTGAGGACTCAGTTAGATGAACTCTTAGAGAAAGGCTTTATTCAGCCAAGTTCCTCGCCCTGGGGAGCTCCAATTCAGTTCGTTAAGAAAAAGGACGGTTCAATGCGGATGTGCATTGACTACCGAGAGCTAAACAAGATAACGATCAAGAATCGTTATCCTTTGTCCAGGATTGATGATTTATTCGACCAACTTCAAGGGGCTAGTTACTTTTCTAGGATTGATTTGAGATCAGGATATCATCAGTTGAAGGTTAGGAACGAGGATGTTCCTAAAACTGCCTTTAAGACCCGATATTGTCATTTTGAATTTCTAGTGATGCCTTTTGGGCTCACAAATGCACCTGCAGTATTCATGGATCTCATGAATAGAGTCTACAAACCGTATTTGGATAAGTTTGTCATTGTCTTCATAGACGACATACTTATCTATTCTTTTAATCAAATTGATCATGAGAAACACCTTCGGTGCATTCTAGAATTACTAAGGCAAGAGAAGCTTTATGCTAAATTTTCTAAATGTGAATTTTTGCTTAGAGAAGTCCAATTTCTTGGACATGTCGTAAGTGAGTGTGGTATCCAAGTGGATCCCGCCAAAATAGAGTCCATAATGAATTGGGAAATGCCCAAGACCCCATTAGAGATTCGTAGTTTCTTAGGACTGGCTGGTTACTATAGAGAAGGTTCATCAAGAACTTTTCAAGAATAGCCACTCCCTTGACTACATTGTCAAGTTTATTTGGGGTCCAAAACAACAAGAATCTTTTGAGATTCTGAAACACAAGTTGAGCAATTCTCCTGTGTTATCCCTATCTGAGGGTGTTGAAGGCTTTGTAGTTTACTGTGATGCATCGAACACTGGCATAGGCTATGTGCCAATGCAAAAAGGCAAAGTGATTGCCTATGCATCACGACAATTAAAGGTGCACGAAAGGAACTACACCACCCATTATTTGGAATTGGGTGCCGTTGTCTTTGCACTAAAGCTATGGAGACATTATTTGTATGGCACAAAGTGTATATATACACTGATCATAAGAGTCTCCAACATCTTTTCAATCAGAAAGAATTGAACATGCGATAGCGTCGTTGGATGGAAACACTTAATGATTATGATTGCGAAATTCGCTATCATCCTGGAAAGGCAAACGTAGTTGCTGACACCTTATGTCGCAAAGAAAGGGTTAAACCGATCATGATTAACGTCAAGAGCATTGAGCTCAGAAATAGCTTAAATGAGAAGCTATTAGATGCGCAGAAACAAGCTCTATTAGAGGCTAATGCTCCTAATGAAGGATTAGGCGGAACTGTTGATCAGTTAACGCCTGGAAAAGATGGAATTCTTAGATTCAATGATAGAATATGGGTTCCAATTTTTGTAGGACTTAGATATCTAATCCTCCACGAAGCGCATAATTCAAGATACTTAGTTCACCTAGGTGGTGACAAGATGTATCAAGATCTGAAAAATAATTATTGGTGGATGGTTTTGAAGAAATCCATAGCCACTTATGTAACTAAGTGTCTGACGTGTTCGCAAGTTAAGGCCGAATATCAGAGCCCGTCAGGACTTCTACAACAATTAGAAATTCCCACATGGAAATGGGAAATGGTAACTATGGACTTGATTACCAAGTTACCTAAGACCAAAAGTGGAAATGACACCATTTGGGGCATTGTGGATAGACTGACTAAGTCAGCACATTTCTTGCCAATTAAGGAAACGTATAATTCAGACAAATTGGCTAAGTTGTATGTGGACAAAATTGTGTCCCTACATGGTGTACCAGTATCTATTGTATCTAATAGAGATACTAAATATACCTCTCATTTTTGGAAAAGTTTCCAACAATATTTAGGCACACGATTAAACTTTAGTACGGCTTCCCATCTACAGACTAATGGTCAAAGTGAGTGTACTATTCAAACTTTGGAAGACATGCTCCGGGATGTGTAATTGATTTAGGTGGAAGTTGGGATGACCACTTACCCCTGATAGAATTCTCCTATAATAATAGTTATCATACGAGCATCAAGGATGTTCCTTTTGAGGCCCTGTATGGGAGAAAGTCCGAACGCCTGTGTGCTAGGCAGAAGTTGGAGAAGCCCAACTATCAGGACCTGAGATTGTACCGGAGACCACGGAAAAGATTGTGTAAATTCGTGATCGTCTCAAAGCTGCCAAGGATAGGTAGAAGAGTTATGCTGACAAGAGGCGTAAACCTCTTAAGTTCCAAGTAGGGGACAAAGTCATGTTGAAAGTATCACCCTGGAAAGGTGTGATGCGCTTTGGAAAGAAGGCCAAGTTAAGCGCAAGATATATCGGACCATTCGAGATAGTCGAATGTGTCGGCACTGTAGCTTATAAGCTCAGATTGCAAGAGGAGCTTAGTGGAATTCATGATGTGTCCCACATCAGTAATCTTAAGAAATGTTTAGCTGATGAATCTCTAGCAATGTCACATAAAGATGTGAAAATAGATGAAAACCTGAGGTTCGTTGAGATACCAATTTCAATCGAGGATCGAGAGGTTAAGAAGCTCCGAAGGAAAATGATACCTATAGTAAAGGTTAAGTGGGACGCCTTTAGAGGTCCCGAGTATACATGGGAGGTTGAGTCCATTATGCGACAAAAGTACCCCCCATCTTTTTGAATAAAATCTCGAGGTCGAAATTTCTTTTAAGGGGGTGAGGATGTAAGACCCTGTAAAATTGTGTCCAGTAATATAGTGACACGTGTCGTATTTTATTTTTTAAGTTTATTAAAGACTAACAGGGACTAAAAGCGTCAATATGCTCAAACTAAGTCTCTGAGTGATCTTCTGATGTCAACATGCATAAACCCAGCCTCTGAGTGACCATTAGTGTCAACATGCTTAAAAACATAGCCTCTAAGTGACCATTATTGTCAACATGCTTAAAAACATAGCCTTTGAGTGACCATTAGTGTCAACATGCTAAATCTTGGCCTCTGAGTGACTGTTGTGTCAACATGCCCAGCCTCTGAGTGACATCGAGTCAACATGCTTATGACGAGCCTCTAAGTGACACTTTACGAAGTCCTAACTCTCATATGTCCTGCTGTTGGACGAGAGATGTCAAATCCATAATTATACAAAAGTTGGACAATGGAGGGGTTAAAAGTGTCATCATGTTAATTTATACCTCTGAGTGACCTTTTAACGAACCGAGAGCTCGACAATGTCTGGGCATAATCCCGGGTACGCCAAAATTGGCTACGGAGGGCTAAATATGCTAAAAAGGTGTTTTAGAAGGTTCTAGGAAGTTTTATAAGTTAAAGGGCTAAAACTGTCAACTTTTGAAAGTGGCTTAGGGGCGCTCGCGGGGCGCGAGAGGCAAGGCCTATGCCTCTCGCGCCGCTAGAGGGCTGTATCTGCAGAAAATTTGCCTTGGCCACCACACAAAGTGCCAAAAACCAATTAACTCGAAAGTATGGATTCCCAAACTGTTATGCCATGTTTTGGGACACTTGTAAGCTCCCTCATACACCCATTAGCACCTGGCATCACCTTTCAAACTCTCCATCTATAAATAGGTGCACTATTTGAACTTGCACCTTTCTCATTTTCAACTCTTCTCCCTCCTCTGGAAGTTCCTAACTGAAAGGAGCATCCAACTTAGTTCTCTTGCATTCTAGGAACCTCTTGTAAGTGTTCCTTGCTCTTGCATTTTCGTTTATAGGCTTTTATAGTCAAAAGTCAAGCGTTTTACGGAAAACGCCTTGACTTTCGGTTAAGACCATTACGGTCCAGCCATTTTTCAAAATGAACATGGCTAAGTGATCGTAATAAGGTAGGTATTAGTCCCTATAAAGGGCATCTCCTGAAGATCACGTTTGCTAGACCAATTGACAGGTCAAAATTATGATGTTAAAAAGTCAAACAGGCCATTTTTCGAAAAATCATAAATTGATCTTATATATGTTATGAAACCTGTTTTGACACTTAAACAAGTTGGTAATAATTATTAGAACAAGTAAGAACATGTTAGACTCGTCAATTTCAGTTCTAGGGTCGGTTCGCAAGAGAAAGTCGCAAAGTTTGACTTCTTCTTTGACTTTTGATTCTTACCCGATTTAGATTTGTTAGCTACTGATCTAAAGTTTTATTATGATCATAATATAATGTAGCATAACCCTCTAAGGTTATATTACATGATCATAATCAGAATCTAAGTTTATGCACAAGTTCCGCAATTATGCTATTTTGACTAAAATGTCCTTTTTTCATAAAATAAGGTTTAAAAGATAATGAACTTGAAAATAAGTTTCCTACTGATATAATATTATAAGTAGGATTATTTGGGATGTTAAATCAGATTATAAACTGAGTTTAAGATCAAGTCCTTATAATATGTCAGTAAATGATGATAAAGCCCTTATGGCTTATAAAATGGTTCTAATCATATCTTTTCAAGGTAAATCTTTTACATACTGATATGTTATATTAAATAATATATCTAAGACATTTTAGTATGACCTTAACATCAGTTTTGGTTAAACATCGCATAAATCGTCATTTTACGACATAAGCGTCGTTTCGGCGCATAGTATGGTTTTAAACCATAACTATCAACCAAGACTTTTTACCCAATGATTTAAAACTTAATTTAAACATTTTTACAGTAGGTACATGATATGAACTCAGAATCCCAAATAATTTATAAACTATGTGTAAAATAACCAAAATGCCCTTTCGGTGCATAGTTTGGTCATAAAAAACAAATTACACATAGAATTAACATTCTACTGATATTTATCATAAATAAATTATTTTTCCAGAATATATACAATTATAACTTAAAGTTTTATTCAAGTTCTTTTATTAAGGTATAAAATTACCAAAATGCCCTTATGAGGCATAGTTTCGTTTAAAAACCTTAACGGGCATTTAAGTTGATATCATACTGATGTTAGAACTTAATTAAGTGTAATGGCATATAGAACTTGTCCATGACTTATCTGGTTACCCATTATCGCTTATAAGCGTACGGTTAATTATACGTAACTAGTTTATGGTATTTAACCGAAACGGATTTAACCTTATCATTTTACACTCAAAATCCAGAATGTTAATTATTTACCCAGTTTATACAAGTCAAGGTACTTGTTGGGTTTAAAATACATTCTACCAGGTCATCGCTTAATATAGCGTACCGTTTTTGATCCATTACGCTAGTCGGTCTAAGCTATGACTTGCATAAAACCGTTTGCATTTTTATTGGTTAGCTTATGCCATAATCCATACTAGAGCCTTCTAGTAAATGCTATCTGCACTTAGCTCATTTTGATTACAGCTGTGATATAATCTTGCATTTTAAACAAGGCTAACTCAGGTAAATACTCTTGACTTATTTTCTCTATACAGGCTTGGAATACGATAAATTATTACCGCTTGATCGGAAATGGGATCAATTAAATGCCGGATTGTGGCTAGTAAATCCGCATATTCCGTTTTAATCAGTTTTGTTTGATACTTAAACATCGGGGGTTAAATTACCGTGTCTGGATATCCTCGGCTAATTACATTAGATAATGGCCACGACCTTAGCGCGGGGTGTAGGCATACACCTGACAGACGCTCAAACGCAAATTACCCAAGACGTTGGGGATAACTCCTCCGTGAGTTCTAAGTGGTGTGTATTTAATCATGTCTCGGTCTATGTATTAGGCCTTGTATGTATGGACAAACATGTGAATCTGTTAACAAGGTTACAAAGTAACTTTCCCAAGTTATAAAAGATTTGTGCCCTGGGTACTTAAATCTAATTTCTAAAATGTTTTCAAAATGAGTCACTCGGGTGTATTTACCAGCAAAAGCTGACGAATTTTCAAAAGACTAAGCTTGTAGGTACAATACAAAATAGGCCGGAAGCTGCTCGATAGTGAAATAAGAGGATCTTGCAAATCCTTAGATCTGCCCTAAAGTCTGTTTTGTATTCTTTCTTTGTACATTTTATGATCCGCCTGTGGATCTTCTATTACGAGCCTGTATATTATTTTGTATTTCGAACATTCGGTTTGTAATAGTAATTTTACTCCAAGACTTCCGTTGTGCCATGTTTAATTGACAATGATGTTATCAACTGACATCACGATACTCCCCACACGGGCCCACCGGTGTATGGATTTGGGTTGGAAATCCGGGGTGTGACAATTTACATACATAAAACAACGTATGTGTCTGATATCTTGTTAGGATGTTTTGAGACCATTGATACTTGAGTTTAATAGTCTAGAACTTGTTTGTAATAGTTAGTTAATCTTGAGGGGCAAAATGTGTAATTCGTGATATTTTTAACAGGGGCGGCATATTTATGTTCCCAGCGTATTTAATAAATACGCTGGGTAGTCAGGGTGTATATATATGCTGATCAATGAAAACCCTAGTCCAAGGTTCTTGGACAGATTTTGTGATTGCTCTTGTGTTGTGCTTGTTGTTCTTGTGCTTAATCCAAAATATCCAGGTGCATTCAGTGATTATATCCTTTGGGATTCTATATACAACACTTGTTGTTTGATCTATACAAGAATCTTCATCTTTATCTTTTGGTTTTCTTAACTTTTACACATTCAAACAACTAATCTATAGTTGTTTGGGTGATGACAATCAACCACTATGATCCGAATCTGATTTGGGACTCACAATTTGGTATCAGAGCCTTTATGCTCTTGATTGTTTGAGTTTTTGTTAGGATTCTTCAAGTTTTGAAGGTTTTTCAGAAGTTTTCAAAGTTTCAAGGTTTTTCAAATTTTGGACTTAAAATGGCTTGATCTGGTGTGTTTAATCATTGGGTTGTTGTTAATCAGTGTTTTGGTAAACATTTGGGTCATTTTGGTACAAAGAAACATGGATTTTGAGTCGTTTTTGGTGATTAGAGGGTTTTTATTCGTACTTAAACCCAGCAGTGCGTATTTAACTTTTAAGGCTGTGTAGATAAACTTGAATATAGCGTTTTTAAACTTGAAGATCGCGTAATTAACAAATACGCTGTCCTAACACCAGCAGATTTGTTGATTTCAAAAGAAATAGTGTCAGCGTAATTAATCAAAGGCGACTTCGAAGTCAGTGATAAAAAATCCTCAACGACGGTGATCGGCAAATTTAGCCAAACTCACGTTTGTTTTGTGTGTTTCAGCGGATTTAGCTATTGTCACACGGTAAAGTCGCCAAGCATCTCCAATGTATTTGTTACTTGCAGCGTATTTGTTATCTGATCTCGTAAGCTCCAGCGTATTTAACCCAAGATCAAGATTTTGAACTCAAAATCAACCAATATGTCTCTCAATTAACTTAACCCAATAGCCCAAGCCGAATTGGAGACAAGAACAGCTACGAGACCTCCCAAGTTGAAAGGATCTGAAGACTTTAGTAGTTGGAAGAATCGAATCAAAGCGTTCTTTGAGTATACAGACTATAATCAATGGATTTCTGTCACAGTAGCACCGCATGTTCCTATGATAATCTGCGACGATGTTCGAACAATTAATGAAGACCCTTCAACGTTCACTAAGGAGGACAAAACTCTCATTCAACGTGATCGTAGGGCTCATGCTGCTCTAATAATGGCTCTGTCCAAGGACGACAACAATCCTTTTGAAGAATACACTTCAGCTCATGAACCTTGGTTAGCGCTCATTGATCACTACGAAGGAAATGAAGAGTTGGTGGATGACAACAGAGATATGGTTCAGAAAGAATATGATATGTTCGGGATTGTTCGTGGTGAAAGCTTGTCAAACCATATCAGTCGATTTTTGGGAGTGCTAACAAAAATGAAGAAAGTAGGCAGTCTTGTTACAAACTATGCCTCCATCAAGAAGATTTTGGACTCTCTCCCAAAAGAATGGATCCTGCAATGTATGATGATTAAAAGAACCTTCTTGACCAGCACTACTCCTGTCACACTTTTAGAACTGATCAACACTCTGAAGGCCTTCGAAATGGACGTGCTCAAGAGAGAGATGAATCAAGCAGGATACTCTCAAAAATCCATCCAATCCACTGCTACTGCTGCGCCAAAAATATGGCATTCCTTGCCTCCATAACCTCCTGTGGTTCGAATCCTCAAAGTGCTACCACATCTTACCCTAACGTTTCCGCAAGCTCTGTAAAGGCTCCATCATCTAACTAGAAGACTACTGTGGCCAGTGATGCTCAAGCACTTAAGATATCCACCGAACATGTTGCCTTTTTTAACACCTTCCTGAGTAGCTATGAAGCTCTCATGTCAGGTGAGCTAAAAAGAGATTTTCTCACTGCTGAAGACATGTATCGGGTAGATCCGGATGTTATGGAGGAAATGGTTTTGAAGTGGCAAATGGCGATGATCACCCTACAATTAAAGACAAGATAAAACAGGAAAGAGACTGGCACTGGAAAAAGCTGGTTTTGACAAGTCCAAGCTGAGATGCTACAAATGCAAGAATCTGGGTCACTTCAAGAGGGAGTGCCCACTGCTGAAAAATGAAAATGTTGAACTCGTTCTGACAAGAAGGCCAATAGCTATCAAAGGGAGTGATAGTGTGGCTGATAAAAACCCAAAAGCTTTAGTGGTAGAAGACTACAACTGGGTAGAAGAAATAGCTGAGGCGAAAGGAGAAATCAACAAAGCACTCATGGCAAAAATCTCTACCGCATCTGTCACGTCTTCATCAAACTGCGTGGAGAAGCAAACTGCTAGAATTCCCAAGGATGACAAAGGTTTAAAAAGCATAATCAATCCTACCGAACCGACTTCAGAGAAGGTAAAATAGGAGTATGAGAAGACTGATTCTAAAAAGATAGCCCAAGGAGCAACCAGCGACAACAAGAGTGAGAAAGCTGGAACTTCTACAACCCCCATGAAAGCAGAGTCTGCAAAAGACACAGAGGATAAGGATTTGGTAAACTGCATACCGTATGAATTTAAAACAAAACAGTGCTCCCAACCATGTTTGAACATCGTGGCACATTATAAATCACTCAACAGTGACTTGACTAGAGAAAAAGAAAAAGTTTTGAAATTTAACCAAGAATCAAAAGAAAATGAAGCTGCATATCAAAGAAAGTTGAACTCAACTTTGGCTGAGATGCAGACTTCAAAAGAATTCATTTTTAGAAAAGATTTTATCATAAATGATTTAATCGAAAGATTAGAAAAATCTTAAATGAAAATAGCAAATTGCAAATCACAATTGATAAATGGAAAGTTAGTCAAAAGGCCCTGGTTGATATTGAAAATTTCCAACGACCGATATTCGTGAAGGATGGAATTAGATACAAGGATAAGCTCAGAAACGAAAGAAAAATCTTTCCGCCTCCGCATAGCAAAAACTATATACCTATGCCATCTCCTCATCCTAAGAATGACTTAATCGATAAACATGATCTGTTGGCTCAAAATATCTTTCACAAAAATGAAAACAATACTAACATTTTTGAAAGTAATGCAGATATGTGTAAGGGTAAAGAAGATGTGTGAGATGAGGATGATGACTGTGGAGGTTCGAAAATAGGAATTGGATACTCAGGCGACAGTTATTCTACAGTTAACTTGTTTGCATGGAACTGTAACAAGAAAAACAATACTTCTATTCAGGATAACTGTAATAGTTTGACCAGGATGGATGACTGTAATGGTTGTACGCCTAAATTTAATGTTCAGGTTGACTGTAATGGCCATGTGCCTAAATTTAAAACTCAAACTCTGTGCATGTCGTGGTTGAAAGTCATGACTAAAATTTTGTTTTTAATGATGAAAATGTTGTGCTTGAATCTCCTATTTTTGTCCCAGAATTGAAGAAGAACATATTTGGAAAGTTCCTTATAGAGGAAATTCCCGAGTTTGTTCCATCATGTACAGGTACATCAGAGACTGATAAAGATTCAACTCAACTCAACAATAGTGATGACTCGAGTACGAAAACTTTAGAAAGTGATGAAGAAACGTCAAGTGAAAATTAAGAATCAATCTCCTCATCAGATGGTGAGATCAGTGAAGATGAAGTTGAGGATGAAAATTGTCTTGACAAGAAAATGAAGAAAGTCAAAAGTTCAAGCTATGCTGCATCATCAGATAACGCTTCAAGCAGCTCGAGACTCTCATCACATACATCATCTTCACATGTCGTGTCTACCAAAAAGAAAATATCAAATTGCAAGCAATGTTTTTGCTGTGGTCATTTAGGACATACTGTGAAACATTGCAAGAGCAAGAAATTTTCTAAACCTAAACAAGATTTTGTAAAAAGTCTCTCTGATCAATTTCATAATCTCAAGAAATCAGTATAATGCATAGTAAATACAACTTGTTTTCGAAAATAAAAGAAAATTTTAATGTTCAAAATCATGATAGATCAAACTTGAAGCAAGTCTGGGTTTCGAAAACTAACTAACGTGTACATATTTGTGTTTGTTGTTGTAAAACATAATAAACCGCAATAATGGCTTCGAATGCTCATGGAATATATTTGGCACGTTGACAGTGGATGCTCGAGGCATATGACGATTGAAGGATCTCCTGAAGAACTTTCGAGTCATCGATGGCGATTTCGTATCTTTGCTGGAGATGAAAAGGGAGGGAAAATTGTTGGAATGGGTGATGTCGTATCTGAAGCACTTACATTAGAGAATGTAAATTATGTTCCAGAATTATGTTACAATCTGATGAGCGTATCACAAGTGTGCGATAAAGGAATTTCAATGTTGTTCAACGATGTGGAATGCTTATTCCTCAAACCCTAATATTCCATTCCTGCCGAAAGGATTATGCTTACAGCTCCTCGTCAAAACAACACCTACGTTCTCAATATGAAAAATGCTAAATCCAATGAGCATATGACGTGTCTTATCTCAAAGCTTCAGAGTCGGAATCATTGCTTTGGCATAGGCGGTTGGGCCATGTGAACTTTAAAATATGAATAAGCTTTCCAAATTAAATTTAATAAGAGGATTGCCGATAAAAGAATTTCCATTTTCAGAAAAATGCATCGCATGCGCCCAAGGCAAGCAACACAAAAAGCCGCACAAACCCAAAGCAGTGGATACGATATCTACTCCATTGCAATTACTGCACATGGATCTTTTTGGCCCTATAAGTGTTAAAAGTTTAGCTAAAAGATCCTATTGCTTGGTGATTACTGAAGATTTCTCCCGTTTTTCATGGTATATTTTCTTGAAGCCAAAAGCAAAAAACATCCACTCTCAAGAGCTGCATTCCCATGATTGAAAACGTGATCAAGCTGAAGGTCAAATCTGTCAGAAGTGACAACGGATCGGAATTCAAAAATCAAATGTTTGTCTCCTTCTGTGAAGAAAAGGGAATACGATTTCAGTACAGCGCAGTTAGAACTCCTCAGCAAAATGGCGTAGCAGAACGGAAGAATAGAACACTCATTGAAGCTGCTCGAACTATGCTCAAGGACTCCAAGCTTCCTATCATTTTTCTGGGCAGAAGCAGTCAACACAACATGCTATGTTTTGAATCGAGTTCTCATCGTTAAACCTCATGGAAAAACAGCCTATGAACTTCTTTTCAAAAGGAAGCCTCTGATAGATTTCTTTAGACCGTTCGGATATTCTTGTACACTCCTCAACACTGAAGACATTCTCATCACGTTTGAAGTAGTCGGTGATGTATGCTACTTCATGGGCTACTCATCTTCTCAAAAGGCGTATCGAGTTTACAACAAACAAACCAATATGGTGATTGAATCATACTACGTCGACTTTCAGGAAGGAAACTCCACCAACACTGGAAGCTCTCCAAACTGGTTTTATGATGTAGACGTTGTATTCAACACTTGCGACACTGATGAACCACTAACTGAAACCGAACCTACCGGAACAACCCAAATAGAGCCGTTGTTTGATCCTTCAGACATTGGTTTCACTCCTTTTACAACTCGTTTCACCCCAGTCTCTGCCGATCCAATCCTTCATTTGACGAAGTTAATGGCGACACTTCGGCTGAGAATGCATCTGCATGTGATGTTTCATCTTCACAGCCGATTGTGAATGAACTACCTAAAGGAAGCGAACCTCCAATTATCTACGTTGATGAACACTTCTCCAATCTACCTCAACAAGTTGAGACTCACACCAACGCAGATACAAGACAAATCGAAATCATGCAATTGAGAATATCATTGGTTCCATGGAAGATGGAGTTCGAACTCGTGGTCAAACACATACCATCAACATTGGATTGTATGCAACGTTTCTTTCGCAGTCTGTACCAAGAAACATTGAAGAAGCCATTCAAGATTCTAGCTGGGTGCAGGAAATGAAAGAAGAGCTATCTCAGTTTCGTAAGCTCAAAGACTGGGAACTAGTTGATCTACCAGATGGAAAGTATCCCGTTGACACCAAGTGGGTATTTCGTAACAAAATGGATGATCGTGGTGTAGTCATCAAGAATAAGGCAAGATTGGTAGTTCAAGGCTTCCGACAGGAGGAAGGGATTGATTATGAGGAAGATTTTGCTCTGGTAGCACGTTTGGAAGCTATTAGAATATTCTTAGCCTATGCTTCATTCAAAAACTTCAAGGTGTTTCAGATGGATGTAAACAGTGTGTTTCTATATGGGAAGGTGAAGGAAGAAGTCTATGTTTGCCAACCTCCGGGTTTTGAAGATCCTCACTTTCCTGCACAATATTATAAGCTTGACAAAGCTCTCTACAGTCTTCGTCAAGCTCCTCGAGCCTGGTATGAGAGTTTTGTCGACATATTTTTTGGAATGTGGGTACACAAGATGTAAAATTGATATGACTCTCTTCACGAAAAGGGTTGGAGATAATATGATACTGGTGCAGATCTATGCAGACGATATTATTTTTGGATCAACTGATGAGGCCCTATGCAAAGAGTTCGAGAAGTTTATGAAGGCAAAGTTCTAGATGAGCATGATGGAAGAACTCACATTTTTCTTGGGATTAGAGATGAAGCAGAGAGAAGACGGTATCCTTATTCATCAAGCGAAATACACCAGGGATATTCTCTCTAAGTACAACATGAACGACTGCAAAACCGCCAGCACACCATTTGCAGTTCAGACAGAACTCACATCTAATCTTCAAGGAAAACTTGTGAACAAGTCCTTCTATCACTTGATGATAGGCTCATTGATGTATCTACCCGCAAGTAGGCATGACATTATGTGGGTTGTTTGCCTCTGTGCACGATTTCAGACGGATCCAAATGAATCTCATGAAGCTGTTCTCAAACGAATTTTCGCTATCTGAAAGGAACCCCCAAACTTGGATTGTGGTATCCTAAAGATAGTAATTTTGATTTAATTGCTTATTCTGACAGTGATCATGCAGGTTGCAAAAGTCCGTCTCCGGAGCTGTCAGTTCTTAGGAAATCGTCTCATATCATGGCAAAGCAAGAAGCAGACAACAGTTTCCACATCTACTGCTCATGCCGAATATACGGCAGCTTACAGTTGCTGCTCAATAGTTCTTTGGATACAAAATCAGTTGCTGGATTATAGAATCAACATCATGATGACTCTGATATTCATCGACAACGAAGCATGTCTAGGAATTGTGAAGAATCCTATACACCACTCCAGAACCAAGCACATCGAAATTCGCATTCATGCGATCAAAGATGCGTATGAGAAAGGATACATTCAAGTGGTGCCGGTGGATACCACAACAAAAAGCTGATATTTTCACAAAGCCTTCGACAAAACCTGCTTCAACCAGTTGGTAACCTAGTTGGAAATGGTCAATTTCCTTGAGTGGAAATGACTTGAGTCTTCATAACTGTTAAAAAATGTGTGCCCAACAAAAAGATTTTCTGCAACTTTAAAATTTCATTTTCAAGCTTTGGACTTTCGAAAATCAAATTTTAAGGGGGAAGTTTCCAGAAAATTAGCATAATTTTTTTATGATTTGATCTTTCGATTGACACTTGCTTAAGAAATGATAGAAAACTGATGACACTTTGTTTGTTTTTAAAGCAGAAATCGATTTAGGTGCCAAGCAACGACGTGTCAGTAGATTCAGCAATACCATTGAGTAAACAGCGAGTAGGCGACAAAAGTTAATGCTTACACAAGAATTCTGGATACCCACAATGTTGTGCAACTTGCGGGTAACACGTTGCGGCGTATGGCTTAATGGTCTTAAATCTTGCGTTAATAGATTGCCAAAGTCTGAGATTTCAGGTCCTTATATTGACTAATCATTCGGGGAATCATAGTTGCTCTTCTGCTGCATCAAGATATATGCTGACCTAGACACAGTTATGATATCTTTGAAAAAGAGCCAATGTGGCCAAAACCCTACACAGATGAAGCCCTCATTTGAGAATCATTCAAGTGCTTAAATCGTACCATCTATGGTATCTATCTTAGCCCTCGTTAGACATTGGTCTTTCTGCAGTACGAAAGTACTAACCCAATCAACAATTGTCTATCGTTGAAATTTAAACCGAATGAAGTCAATATACTCACCCGCTATGAGGAATCTTTGTGCATACCTTAATCGCGGGGAGTATGTGGGACGTACGAGCACAACATTCTAAAAGTCTAGCTTGAGTGGGGGCCATTGCAATTCTTGTCAATATTACCACAACATGATAAAACGCTCACTGAAATCATGTTGAAAGAAAGATGCATGGATTTAAAGGGACAAACATACTGACAGTTTTTCTTGTGCCTCGACTATTCAATATTTTCTATTACTTTACAAATTGACAAAGTGTTGCCAGTATGATCTTTTGCAGGAAAGTCACAAAATTCGACCAGTAAGAATTATGTAAATAAAGGAAGCTTCGTAGCTCTAAAAATGATTTTCAGGGTTCAAATTGCAAATCTCTGATTTCTCTTTATCTTATTCTCAACCTTTGCACTATTTTTAACTAAAAAGGACACGTTTTTTCGAGAAAGTTTAAGATTTTGGAGCGTATTTGTTTTTAAACTTATTTGACTTGAAGAAACCTTATGAATAAAGCTATGCGCATATTTATCATTCCAGCGTATTTATTAAATACCCTGGAAGATAATCTTGTATATATATGAAACAGATCTGAATATGCTTAAGTTCAAAACACTATCTTCTTCATCACACCAAAACCCACTTTCAAACACTCACCTTCAATTTATTTCAAAAACACAAGATCCTATCTCCTCGTGTTCGATTTCGGTATGATTTTAGTGTTTGTCTTTTGTTTGTTCTTTGTTGAAACATTTGAAATCATGCACAAAACGGACACAATCATTGAAGTATGATCGAATCAGTGTTCAATGTTTGGTTTATGGGGTTATTAAGAAATTTTTGATGCCATCGTAACTAATTTGAATGCAGCGGATTTAAGATGAATGTGGAGTATTTACGAGGAAGACAAGTGATCGCGGATTTTAGTCTTGAACGCGAGTTCAAGCAACCGACGTATTTGACAAATACGCCGGTCAACCAGCGTAGATAAGCATCTACGCTGATTGCTTTCTCGAAACAAAACTTAAATACGCGACACATATTCAGCATAAATAAGCCACTACCGGCGTATATGTCACTGTGTCTTGTGTATATAAATCGCTTGTCCGGCTATATAGTAGACATATCCGGCGTAATTGTCGGCGTAAATACCAACGAAATTATCTTTCAAAAATCAAAATTTGAAATCTTTTTATTAACTGCGTATATTCATGTATATATATCCTTACTATCTGACTGTTGTGTTTCGTAACTCAGATCTAACCTGGTTTGTTTTTATACTTTCAGAAATGGTGAAAGAAATTATTTTGGATAAAACACGGAAGCACAATCATCCGTGTAAGTTAGAGCCACCACAAAAGACTTTGAAGATGTAGCGGAATGGATAAACTCAAGCAAGATAAGCTATGCCGTTCAAGCTGATCCTATTATATACAACATTCACATTGAAGAATTCTAGAAACAGCCAAAGTGTCAACCGTCAACGAAGTCAAGAGAATCACGGCTACTGCGCGAAACAAGAAAGTCACCGTAATGGAGGACAACGTGCGTAGAGTGCTCAGTCTTGGAGATGATCGCAAAGACCCGCTCAGAGTAAAGAAAGATGATATACTAGACGGCTTCAAAGGAATGAGATATGTCGGAGATTTCAGATAGAAGAATGAGATTAAGCGAAAAGGCCTCACAAAGGATTGGCGATTTATTCTTCATGTGTTTGCAATGAGCTTAGCACACAGAAAGGGAGGCTATGATGGTTTGAACCTAGAATGGTCAGCTGCTATGCTCAACCTATGCACCAGACAGCCGTTCAATATCTCGGGTCTTATCTTCTACTGTATGGTTGACAATACAAACTCCTCCACATGGGCTATGTATCCCCGTTTTGTTCAGCTTCTCGTTAATGACCAGCATCCAAATCTCCCACATGACAAGGACAATGACATGTACAAGTTTCAGTTGCCGATTGGCCACCAAATCACGGAACTGGAAATTGTAGAGTGGGTGATGCTTCACCAATGGATGTATAGAGAAGAGAGATTTCCTCTTGTGAAAGCCGCGTACAAAAAGTATAGAGAGGGTGTTAAAGAAAGAGACAGGTAGATGTTGAAGATGAAGCGGACGAAGAAGAGGAAGAAGCAGAACAACTAATCAGAAAGAACAAAGGAAAACAGCCTGTAAAGAAGGTGACTCATCAAAGAAAAGGAAAGACACCCCTACCCAAGAACGTTTGATGGAGAGCAGCTTTCGGGCCAGTGGCACTAGAGAACATCGGGAGCACATTGAAAATCTACATGCCATTCATGAGGCAGAAGAAAGAGAAAAGAGAGAAGCAAAACGAAAGAGGCGAGAGATGACAGAATCTGAAATGCCAGTGACGGTCACTACTGAACAAGAACATTTAGATGAAATTGCTGATCAACTAATTGTAGATCCAGAGGCTCCCAACAGATCACCTCCTCAGAAACGGAAGAAAACAGGGGAAGAGTCGTCAAAAAGTGCTCAATCAAAGCATATGCCTCAGCAAGTTCCCCGAAGACCTCGCCCATTTCAGGAACTATATGATAAACTGTCAAAGGACATCGGGACGGGTCCTGCTCAAGAAATATGTCTTCTGAAGCATCAAGTAAGCAATACTAATGTGATCCGTGAAAAGCTGAGAGAGCAGAGAAAGAAAAACAAGGAGCTTCATGCATATGTCAAGGAACAAACAAGATTTGTCAGATTTCAGAGGATGGTATGGAGAAAATTTGCAGAATGATACGAGAACTACGTGCCAAAGCAGATACACAACCAATGTTCTCAGCTACAGATATCTTCGACTATGAAAGCAGATACACAACCAATGTTCTCAGCTACAGATATATTCGACTATGAAAAGTTTAAGATTGAGGAAGACAAACTAAAGGCTGAGGACGCAGAGAAAAAGAAGAGACATTTAGAATATGCGGTGAATGTTACTGAAGTAGAAGAAGAAAGTGAGGAAGAGGAGGTGGATAGAGATGAGATGCCGACGCGATTTGTTGAATGGGGATTTGAGGAAGATATTCTATATGAAACTAAGGACAATGATGAAGTAACCCCAATACATCCAGAGTGGTTCAGAAAAGAAAGAGAAAAGCTTCCAGACTTTTATCAAGTTGTCATAGTGGAAAGACAGAAGTTACTGACAAGATAATTAGTTGGATGTACTGCAATCTGAGAGGGATGTTTATTGTGAAAAGACGAGGTGGAGTAATCCAACACTTCAAATCTGGAGCTGACATGAAAAGCCTTCCTCGGTGGGATATACGTGAGCTGGGTAGGTTAGACATGATAAACCCTACAAATATCAATGTTGGAGCTGATTTTGAAAAATTGATCTTGAGAGAATGCAATAGGGTTTTACGGTGTTCAAGCCACAATGCCCTCGCAGAAGGGTATCGAAGACAACGAAAGATTCGATTACTAGAAAGGGAGTGGTCACATGGGTTATCAATCCTACTAAAGTTGAAACCAGAGTCAAAATCCCACCAGAACAACCTGTGATGCTCACAAATTTCAAGAAATGGTTCTACGACAGGAAAACAGGAGAAGCAGTGATCAGATCTGATTCTAACAAAGATATTCGTATTCGAGACCCTAATGTCTTTATGTTCTCCAATCTGATCTAAACATTCTGTATGGCCATAAGTTTCATGTTGGCGCCGAAAACGAGTATAAAGAGGAAGGAAGTTTGTTCCAAAGGGCGGTAGAACGAGCGAGAGAAAGAAAGATAGAAATGATGGACATCGTGACCAGAATTGAGAAACAGAAGGAAAAGGAGGAAGCGAGGAAAAAGAAAAGAAAGCTTAATCGTCAGCTCAGCAGAAAGTTCCATCACCTACTCAAGTCGCATCAAAATCTCAAACTCCGGTTTCATCCACATATGAGGCCACTACAAAGGATCCAACCACCACAAGTGAAGCTTTTATCAATCTATCTGAAGCACCAAGTGAACAATCTGCAGATCAAGCCGTGCCACAGTAAGAAACCAAAGATTGAGATTCTGCCACAAGCCCTGAAGCTCAGAACAAAGATTGAAGACTCTCAAGTAAGTAACGGTCTAGGGGAGATATTGTTAGGACGTTTTAGACCGTTGATACTTGAGTTTAATAGTTTAGAGCTTGTTTGTAATAGTTAGTAAATCTAGAGGGGCTAAATATGTAATACGTGAAATTAGTAACAGGGTCGGCATATTTATGTTCCTAGCGTATTTAATAAATAGGCTGGGTAGTCAGGGTGTATATATATGCTGATCAATGAAAACCCTAGTCCAAGGTTCTAGGACATATTTTTTTATTGCTCTTGTGTTGTGCTTGTTGCTCTTTGCTTAATCCAAAATATCCAGGTGCATTCAGTGATTATATCCTTTGGATTCTATATACAACACTTGTTGTTTAATCTATACAAGAATCTTCATCTTCATCTTTTGGTTTTCTTAACTTTTACACATTCAAACAACTAATCTATATTTGTTTGGGTGATAACAATCAACCCTGTGATCCGAATCGGATTTGGGACTCACATATCTTGAACCGGTTCATGATGTTCGATTGTGCAGCTCTAGGAACAATTGTATCACAACTATGAAAATTGAAAAGAATCATTGTACAATGACAGTAACAACAAAAACATTTAAAAGACTAGAGTCTCTAGACTGTCCTAGTGTTAAAATCGGTGATAGACCGAGTCTCTAGACCTCCCTCCACCGCTCAAGTCAGTATAGGATTCAAAACCATCGACATATGGTGTTGCTTATCTAAATATTAAAGTGTGTAAAGAGAGATTTGGGGAGGAAAACAAGTTGCATATGTTGAGGAGGAACTTCTATTTAAAGGAGGATGGTTAACTTAACCCTAATAGGCCACCTTCAACTTGGGCCTTCCAAGATTGAGTTAAAATGGATGGGGCTTAACATATTATATTTTGGGCTATTTGCGAGGGTACCTCTACAACTAGGTAAGTGTATAATTTTATTTACGATCTTAATCTTTTCTTTTTAACAACGATAAATTTTATTTTATTATTGTGACAACCGACCTAGCAAGACACTAGACTATTTCACACAAAGTTATAGAAATTTTAAAATAATAAAATTACACCATATTTTTCATCCAAGCAACATAGTTTCATAGTCTTAGTTTAAATATTTCGCCAATGGCGTTTTTCTTAATTCGTTCTCACTTTGTATTTTCAGATGAGGGTATTTATTCGAATGAAAGTTATGCCCGAAAACTGGCTTTCCATTGAACATTCCCGGTGTTAGTGAAGAGATAAAGCCAAAAATAAACATGATATTCACAAGCCTGTTATATATAGCATGTTTAAGTTAAATTTGGGACTGGTTAATGCGTTTAATGTTATGAAGACTTGTTTTAGCGGTTTTGAAGACGTGGGTGCAAGTAAAGTTGACAAATTAACTTGTTTATAGAGGAATATGGAACTAAGATGGTTGTGAGACATTTGCATGAAAAAAAAAAAACAATCTCAGCCTAATTTCCGTATGATTACTTCACAGATGATGATAATCGTTTGAAGGGACTTTTTTGGTGTAATGATCAAGCAAACGCAATTACCAGGTGTTTGGTGATATGATTTCCTTTGAAGCCACATATCGTTCCAACAAGTAATTCTATTTTTTCTATGTGTTTTGGCGTTTTCACTGTTTAGATGCATTAACGTTTTGTTCTCGTTTCAATTTTTCAATGCATATTCATATGCAGATACTCTATGGTGTTTGTACCATTCACTCGTATAGACAATCATCACTGCAATGTAACATTTGGTGCTGCATTATTGGCATCAGAAACTACTGAATACGTATATATGGTTGTTGAGAGTTTTTCTAAAAGTTGTCGATGCTCAACCAAAAGTTATTGTGACTGACCAAGATCTAAAATGAAGAAGGCTATTTCTGTTGTATTTGTTGAAATGAGGCATTGGTTATGCATGTGGCACGTGATGCATAAACTCTCTCTAAAGGTTGATTTTCTTATTTTCATGTGTTTAGCATTTTAAGATATATGGCGTTTTGCCATTCATAACTGTTTTTCATGTTAGTTTTTTGTTTCTAATGTATTTATTCCATGGCGTTTTCGTGTTTTATATATGTTGGTGTTACACCATGCAATTCCATCAATTTCAAAGGACGTATTTGTTGTGTTGGGTGGACGGATATTCTTACACCCTAGAAGTTTGAATGAGGATGGGAAGAGATGATAATGACTGGATTTCTGATATTTTTGCACTTAGGGATTCATGGATCCCTGCATACTATAGAATGGAGGAACTGTCGGAACTTATGCGTATGACATCGAGGTCGGAGAGTGACAACCATTTTTTTAGTCAAGTGCGCAATGCAAAATCTACTCTTGTCGAGTTCATGACTCATTACGAAACTACAATAGAAGGACAGCGTCACACGCACGGAAAAAATGATCATGAATCTCGATACAAACACCCCAGTTGAAAATTAATTATAAAGTGTTGTAAAGCCAAGCTGCTGAGATATACACAAAAAATATTTTTTTGTGACATTCAAGCTGAGCTAATCGGGATTGGAGATTGCTTAAATCAACGTTATTCGAGGTAAACAATGGCTTTTTTGCGTATTTTATTTGGCGTTTTCTGAGTATGGCATTTATTATATTTTTAAACATTTATTTTTTCTACATGAAGTTTTTTTTGTTTGTTGTTTGATGGTGTTTTATACATACATCATCTGCATGGTGTTTTATACATACATTGTTTTCGGTCTTTTTTTTCTTCAGGTAATGTACCGTAAGTCTGGGTGCACCAACACTTGCTCATGCAGGTGTTTTGAGCAGTTTGGTTTGCTATGTAGACATATATTTTATGTTTTGAGAAGTTTAGATTTAGGGAGTTTGCAAAACAGTACATTTTGAATAGATGACGTAATGAGGCTTCACCAAATTGCTCTTCAGATTACTCAATGAGTCGTGATTTTATGACTGAGCTTGATCCTGATGTTCAAAGTATGATGCGAGAAACTATTTTTGCAACGCAGTATACTTTGAACCGTTTATCTGGTAGTAAGGAGGAGCTATCCTTATACAAGGATCATGTTCAATCTTATATAAAAAAGGTTCAAGATATGCAGATTGTTGCTACTCCTCCTAATACTAGGGAGAGATTTGCGGAGATAACAGGGCAATATCAAAATGACAAGAATTCGATAAGAGTCCATGTTGGGTATAAGTCGATAGGTTCAGATCTCGCAAAATCCAAACACCAAGAAGCAATCGAAAAAAACAAAAACAAAAGGGAAGCCCGGTGCGAAAGAAATACAATGTAAGAATTGTAAAGCTTTCGGACACTATGCATCGACATGCAAGAAGCCTGTAATTAAAAGAAAATCGACATGGTCTTCGAGAGCTAGTGAAGAGCAGTTTGGGGTTTTTATTTTTTATTTTTCCTATGCAATTTTTGAGCATGTAAGAATACATAATATCGTCATTTGGCGTTTATATTTTTATATTTCATTTTTATTTTTATTTTCTCATTTTTTCACTTCTTGTACATAACATGTGATTAAAGGTAGTTATTATAATTATGGATGTTTGTTTGTTTTGCTGTTTAGCATTTTTGCACCTAATTATAGAGAATAAAGTATTTATTATTAACTACAAGGTACATAACAAACCACCATAGAAGATCGTACACACACATAAACGCCATAAAAAGAATACTTTTTAGTCAATAAAGATACTTATTCCTCTAATTAGGTGAGAATTAACTCAATAAGATTTTGCTGAATGAGATAGACAACATTATTAATTCTCACTTAAGAATCTTGTCTAACTCATTCAGTGAAACTTTATTAAGAACAAAACTAAATCTCCAAGAAACGACATTTGTCATCTGTGGTTTTTGAACTTTTTGGCATTTTAAATTCAATGGTATTTAGTAAAATATGATGTTTGTTTTTTGTGTTATCAATGGAAGGGCCTGAGACATTGTTTATATAAAATGTGTTTGGCGCGTAGTTTAGGTGGAAATTTTCTATAATAAATGTTAGTAATAAAGTTTCAGTCGTTTAGTTACTGTTTATTCTGCTTTATTTGTTAAAGTTGTAACTCGTGACGTTTTAGATAAAGATGGCAAAATATATCTAATTCACTTTTGTAAAACAAAATAATGTTATGGCGTTTGAAACACAAAGATGACGTTTCAAAACATATATCAGACATGCAAATTGTAAATAATATTCATGTCGTTTAGAAACAAGTAGATGCAATAGTCTAAACCAAATACATTAGTCAACATGAAAATTATAAAATGAAAGCAATCCATGACGTTTAAGTTAATCTACATATTCATCCATTCTTTATTATATTCTCTTGCACCCTGTTTTAAACAATTTAGTAATTTTTGGAGTTTTTTTGTAACAATATGTGATTAAAGGAAATTATTATAGTTTTGGCGTTTGTGACCATTTTGGCGTTTTATATCTAATTTGAGAAATAAAGTATTTTATTAGCGGAAAAGTACATAACAAACCACAGAAAATGAAAGAAAAAAAAGAAAAGAAAAAAATAATCAAGAATCATCATCTGATGGGACTTCGTCTGATAATTATCCATCGCTCCCTTCGTCTTCTTGTTCGGATTCTTGGTCAAAATTCGGATCTAAACCTTCACGTCGGTGTCTTTGTTTTCGTCTTAAAGATTTTGACACCTCCATGTGAACATGTCTTGCAACAACGCCAATTTTGGGGTCATGTCTATGTTCAAACATGTTGAGTTGCATAACTCCTATAGGAACACAAGACGCTGTTTGGTCATCATTTTTTCAACCGTGTAGTCTTCCAGCTGCCCGTTGTCACATACAATAGTCACCAACTCAATTTATTCATTAAAACGCCAAGATTGGATGACTGGGTCACAATTGGATTTGCATTGTTCGTCCCAAATTTCTAGTTAATCTTCGTATAACCGTCTGTGTTTTTTCACAAAGGTTATCAATAGGAATGCCAAGGGCATGGATCTCCCTCTGAACTTGTTCGTCCAAGTTCAGTATGGCTTTAACTGTTCTTACAAAGATTCTTCTTTTGTTATCAAAAACGATTATGAGTAAATTGAGAACCAAACTGAATACTAAACGACATTTTCCATATGTGGTTTTCCATGATGAAAACGTTGAAAGTGGACAAATAAAAATCGACCCTCAAGTTGACATTTTTTTTACGACTTTAATAAGGTTCAAAATCGAATGGCAAGGTTTGTGATTCAATAAGGTTTGCCTTCCGACCAACTCGACAACCTTAATTTGACAAAGATGATTCGAGACACGCTCCTGCCTCGTTATAAACACATAAGTCGTATTACTCTAAGATATTATTGTATGAATTTGTAGAAACATGCAAAGAAAAATTTTAATTATATTTTTGAAAACTTACAAACCGGTGTGAACTTAACCACAGAGGTTTGGTCAGCTCCGCACAGTTTACCAGAATCGTACCTTTGCGTCACCACTCATTAGGTAGATCCCAATACGTGGCAACTGATAAAACGTATAATTGTGTTTGAATTGTTTGCCTATCCACAATATAGAGAAAATTTATTTCAAACATTAGATTATGCAATAATAACTTTTAAAATTGACAACAAATTATTTTGAATGTCATTTCATAACGCCTCAAATAATACAGGTTGAAAATATAAAAATAAAATATAGACCGATTTGTATCATAGTTTTTTTTATACGTGATGTGGCGTATATTATTAATTTGGTTGTGCAAGACAGTCTCTTTGTTGGCATTGATGATATATTAAAACAAGGTTTTAGACTTATGTTACATGATGTTTTTAAACAAAGTCGAGAAAGATATACGGAATATAGAAAATTTTGTGTCAATACGGAATCCCTTTATTTAGGTCCGAACTTGGACGTACCTACCAAGTAGAATTCGACTTTAAAACGTTTGAAAGTGCTTTACGATAAAAATGAACTTTACAACCTTTCGATAATCGGCTAGCCTTGCTTGGTCGAGCTAAACCATTTACCGATGTGGGTGGAGTATGTATACAATATCTCACCCAATATCATGAGGTTTTCAAAATACAACCACAAGATTACTGGGGTTATTATCCCACAAGTTTGGAAGTAATAAATGAATTATATTTAATCGCAATGACAATAATGAGTTTGAAAATAAAAATGATTTATTTAAAGAAAATGTAAGACCCACGAAAATATTTCAACACCACCACCCACTTTTACTTGTGCTGGCTCTAAACCCGTGCTTAAATACTACGGGGTTGATACTATAATCAATGATATAATTCCAATTTATGTTTGTATAAAATTGAACCATATTAGGCAACCAACACAAAACTTTTTTGCGATTATAATTTTCAACCAATGTATGATATTTATTTAATGAGATATACTCCCAACATACGCAAACACCACTCGGAAATGGGATAAATTTGGAATGGGGTAGCTCAGGTAGGGTTAATATGAAACTTAATTTATTTTAATGCTTAGATTCTTAGTGTTGAAGATTGTGCAAATTTTGATATTTTTGTTGGTGGAAAGGAAAGAAATCATAATTTTCAAACTTAGTCACAATGGTACGTGATCTACTAACTTTCTAAGCTTTTATCATAGCTTTAAATCTACCTTTTCTATTAGTGGCAGAGTTTTATCAATACCAAGAACAAGACTCCCCCTAAGCACCGGAGATGTGCATTTGTTTAAAAGATCATTTGGATGCGGTGGGTCGTGTACAAAACCAAACAACTATTGAAGACAAAACAGAAGTTGAAGAACGTATATAGAATTCGACTACGATGCATGGACTTTCATTAACAATAGTTCGGCCTAAGAATAAAAAAAAACAAAATTAAGAAGTGCATCACTAATACATGTAATTCTTAGAATTATGTTTTTTTATATTTATTTATATACTTCTTGTTTCCAAAACTATAAAAATCATTAAAAGTTGAATTTTATGTATTTTGGTGTCTTAAAAGAATAAACTTTGCACGCACGAAATGGTTTACAAACCGAAAGCGGTCTTTCCAATCAACCAAACTGGGATAGATACGAATTTGGTTTAAACCCAAAATAGGTTTACCTTAGACCCAGTGCACCAAAAACTGTCTGAAACAAGTTCACGTTCAAAAAAAAATTAAAAAATAAAAATAAAAAATAATTATTTGTGTGCCTCTAGAATAGAGATAAACATAAAGATCAGGTTGGACCGTACCCAAAAGAACTCTGAGTTATTCAATAACCAAGTTTTGGTTACATAGCCGACCCTACCCGTAAGTATGTATAGGGTACGTTTTTATTAATGTAAAACCGAACTCAAAATATAAGCAATAGTCGGTTATATATATTACCCAAACCAAAGTTTCTTCAAATACCTGAACTGGGTTTTTCAATACCAGTTACTATTAAAAGCCATTCTAGTTGTTTCTTAGTGGCTGTAGTAATATCTATAGCCCTTTTCACCAAGCTTAAAACTACTCTATAAACATCCTACTAAAATAGCTTCCGAAAGTGCTACTGTGGATTTTTCACCAAGCACCGAAAACGTTGTCAAAATGTTTCCTACAACGAGGAACCAAAAAATTTGGTTGTATTTTGATTTATGTAGCATGTCAAACGCTCAAACATGTCTTGGTGCAAGCATCGCGCACTTTGAAAAAATAATCATTTTTTAAAGGAGTTGAGAAGCGTTCCAGATTGAGGCCAAGAAACAATGTCAAACGACGAAAATCTTTGAAATTTTGATATAGAAGGTGTTTATAACAGCGTGGCAAATTTCATCATTCAAGATGGTTTGTTGCTCGACTGATTTGACAACTCGTGCTTGACACGTCTCATCCAAAAGCTCTTTAGCCGCACTATAATCACGTAAGTCACACTACCCTTAGACATAATTATATTAAATTGGGGTAAAATAAATAATAAAAGTGAAGTAGTTGTTGGAATTTAAAATTTTGAAACCGATGTAAATTTGACTCTTTTTCGGGTTCTATATTTTTGTTAGCTGAAATTCCAATATAAATTTTATTGAAAACGTAGTACATATTAGTAGTACAGTACTAAAATCAACCGACCGACCAGACAATTGTGGTACTCTACCGCTATACCGGTATCCATTTTATGTTTCTGTATGAGTTAGGGTTCGATTTTTCCATGTACTTTTGCACTACTAGTATTGTACCGCGATAACCAATACGGTGTTCAGTTTGTGTTATTATTAATTTTGATTTCGGTTTTTCGGTATGTTATCTGCCGATTCTTTAAACATTTTGATATGAATTATGTTAAAAACATAGTTGTATTTAAAATAAAGTCATTTCTGGTATGGCAAACTAGGCCCACTAGTGGTACCATATTAATACCTTCCCGTATCATAGCAAAAGCGATCCCAACAAAACGACATGGGTATAATACCGATACTTTTATGGTTGTCGATCACTTTAAAACACATGTTGATACTTTATTTTAATTTTTTAAGTTATATGAGACAAGTAAATATTATTGTAAATAAAGTTTTTTAAGTTGGTATGTGTATTGTAACTTGCCCTTATCAATTATTATCTTAGATATTTTTCTGTGCCCATCGTTTATTAATACATATCACCTTCCCTTCTTAAATGCCTGCATACCCGACTTACATCCACTACGACCCACTGATTGAGCATCACAGTTTCTCTCTCTCTCTCTGTCTCTCTCTCTAAAATAATTAAGTAGCAATGGATGATGATCATGAAGTAGTGATAATTGGAGCAGGAATTTGTGGGTTGGCAACGGCCCTTGCTCTTCATAAGAAGGGGATAAAAAGTGTAGTAACGGAGAGGGCTGAAAGTCTGAGGAACGTCACCGGAGCAGCAATCGGAATCCGCCCAAACGGATGGCGCGCTCTCGATCAGCTCGGCATCGGCGATAACCTCCGCCACACTGCTGTCCGTCTCAAGAGGTACCTTATTCCATCTTCTTGTACTAGTTTATAATTACATGATTATATATACTAGAGTAGTGAATATCAAACACAGATATTTATTGTTATTTTTACACACACACTTATTTTTCTTTTAGAAGATACAATACGTGCGTACACAACTAGAAGTTATTTTTGTCCTTGTATATATCATATATATACTAGATTTTTCCCGTGCCATGCTGCGACGGCAACATCATTTTTGTGACTTCGTTACATGCGATAATATGATGGCATTAATGTGTGGTGCCCATGCGTAACGTGCCACGTTTTCTACTTTATTACACACATTTCGTTAGTAACATTAACATAGTTAGACATAGATAAAAAATATAATGTCTTGCACATTTTGGTGTAAAGTTGGAAAATTAATTTAAACAAAAGAATTGAAGTGTTGAAGAATATGAGGTGTGAAATTATTAAGTAGAAATGAATCAGGGGTCAAAGTTGTTAAATAACAAATTCAATCAGTCACTAACCAAAAAATTAGCATTGAATGTGTAAAGTTTGAAATTCAAGGGTCAAAAAAGACAAATTCAAACCATTGTCCACCAAGCATGGTTTTTAAAATATATTAAAAAGTAAACTGTAATTTTACCACTTGTGGTTTGGGCGACTATTACTCTTACCCTTTATTTCCAAAAAATTGTTGTCTTACCCCCTGACGTTTTCTTATTGCATCAATGCACCTCTCATCCCAACGTGGAAAGACGTTTTTGCCACAGATAATAAAAAGGATTAGAAGTAAATGACACATTTACACCCTGTGCTTTACCTCTGCAAATACGTTTACACCCTGTTTTTTTATACTGTCTTCTTTGGCGAATTTCCAACCACTCTGGCGTTATTCCTACTGCCAGAGAAGCGTATTCCAACCACTACACACATCCTTATCACTCGTTCCACCACCAGCCGCTTTCCAGTCACCAAACGTTCAATAACGTATCCTAAATTCCGATCATTTTCACACACATATTTGGTCACAATTACTACATATACACTTACCTGAAGAAAACCCTTTGTCTATAAAATCATCCGTCACATCATAAAGTTTGTCCAAGGACTTTATCATCTTTTCACCAAACAAGCTACGTAGGCCTTGCATATTTAAGCTTGCTTATGTGTATATCATTGAAAAGTAACTACCAATATTTTGATCTAAGTAAAAGGAATACACCAAACAAGCTACGTACATATTTAAGCGTTGTTTGTGTATATAGCGTTGAAAAGTAACCACCAATATTTTGATCTAAGTAAAAGGAATAATGTCAAGACACATATATGCAGGAACTTTTCAAGGCCATTAAAAGTTTTCAATCAACAAAAAAAAAGAATCATTTTGGTAAATTCACAAATAGACAACTTAATAAATAATTTGGGTTTTTGACTTCAATGAGCGACATTACTATCTATGAGTTCAATAAGTAAATGTTTGTGAAAATGATCGGAATTTGGGTTACGTTCTTGATTGTTTGGTGACCCAAAGCGTCTGGTGGTTGAACGAGTGATAAGGATGTGTGCAGTGGTTGGAACACGCTTCTCCGGTGGTTGGAATATCGTCGGAGTGGTCAGAACATCGTTGGAGAAGATACTTTAATAAAACAAGGTGTAAACATGTCAACGTAGGTAAATCATAAGGGGTAAAATTAAAGTTTACTATATAAATATGGGTAAAATTACGAAAGTACCCTTTTGGTAAAATTACAGTTTTACCCTTAACGTCAAGAATAAGACAACAATTTTTTTGAAATAGGAGGTAATGATATAAGTTGCCACTAACCACATGAGATAAAATTACATTTTACTCTGTGTTCAACTAATAGCTGGTCATTGATTAACATATTGTGGATATGGTCACTTAAAAAAGTATACTCTATCAAAGCGGTCATGCCTACTTAAAAAAAAGTGAAAGTTAATTGTTAATTATTTAACTAATTATTAGCTATAGTTGAACGCCAAAATTATTTTGAGACGTTCCCATTTCACTATATGTGATTTCTTCTAAAAAGTGTTAATATACACATTAAAACAGTTAGAAAATTATAAACGTGATTTCTTCTAAAAAAGTGTTAATATATTTGTATTACATAAACATAATTAACTAGTACAAACGTGATTTCTTCTAAAAAGTGTTAATATATTTGTATTACATAAACATAATTAATTAGTAATTTTAGAGTTTATGTTCTACTTGGTGGGGACTTCGTGTAAATATATCAGATCTGTCTGAATTGTTATCACGAATACATAATGATATATCAATGGTTAGGGTACTATAGGTGGTCACTAGGGTTGTAAATAAATTGTACGTTCAACGAAAATTTCGTTAACTGTTTGGTGGGAAGTTTATTTATATTCGTTTGTTTATTAAGCAAACAAACACGAACAAAAATTTCGTTCGTCAAGCTAAACGAACGAACATGAACAGAAGATGTGTTTGTTTGTTTATGTTTGTGAGCGTTTGCTAATGTGTTCATGTATGTTCGTTCATTAATATACTTTATGTTTGTTCACTTAAAGGGTTTTTTATGTGTGCATGAATATTCGTTTGTGTTCATGAACATTTGTTTATGTTCTTGTATTTGTTTATGTTCGGTAAATTTTCATGAACCTAATAGTATTCTAACATAAGAAGTTTGTGCTATTCTAAACTAAGAAGTTTGTGTTGTTAACATGTCATGATGCTTTTTTTCTATGTATAGGGCCCGAGAAATGTCGCTTGATGGGCAGAGGAAAAATGAATTATCATTGTAAGTTGATGCATAATTTTGATATGGAAGTTTTATCCATTGCAAGTTAATGTGTATTTTTTACAGGGAATTCAATATGTACTTCTATTCTATCCCTATAATTCCCATCTTAGTTAATTTATCCCCTTTGACAGGAATTAGCAACTTACATCTCATTTCTTCTATTTTAGTCTATAGGTGACCAAGCATCTTATTTTTTCTAAAAATAACAATGAACTTCTAATATATTTCTTTAAATATAAAAAAAAATAATTATCATTTTTCATAAAAAATTAATTTTGTTTAAACATATACGAATTTGGTGATTTTTTTAAAAATCAATTTATCCATTTATTTATTAGAAAATCTAGTCTTTCAAAAAAAATCAAATAAGAAAATGATGTTTAAGAATTAAATTGTTAAAAGAAGATTAATGGAAGCTGGTTTATATAAGAAGCTTGCATCTTATGAATTAATTATTTTATTGTTTCTTTATTGAGGGTTCCTTGGGATGGCGAAACTCGTTGCTTGAGAAGGAAGGATCTTATAGACACTCTTTATGCTGCACTTCCTTTAGGCACGGTAAAGTTCGGCTGCCAACTTGAATCTATAAAACTTGATTCGCATTCTACCAAACCAATTCTTCGCTTCATCGATGGAAGTTCCATTAGAGCTAAGGTATTTACTTAATCGAGCACAAAAACTTTCTACAAGTTATGAATCATCCCTTTATGCCTTTAACTTTTCAATTTCAATAGAAGAATGATAGTTAGTGCTGCTTGTAGGTAGTAATTGGTTGTGATGGTGGCAAGTCTATAATTGGAAACTTCCTTAACCTCAAGCCTACAAAGATGTTCCATCAAGTGCCATAAGAGGTTTAACAAACTACCCAAATGGTCATCCATTCGAGCATGAGTTTGCTCGTTTATGGAAAGATAACATTCTTGTGGGAATAATTCCAGTTGATGATTACATGGTTTACTGGTTTTGTTTGCTACCATACATTCCTAAAGGTTGTTATCAGTTATCCCCATGTTTGTGTAGATATAGCTTCAATGGTTACATGGCTTATTTAATTTATTTTTTTTACTATAACTAACAGATGAAACAATTTGGGTAGATCCCGGTGTAATACAACAAGTAACACTAGAGTTGGTAAGCGATCATCCCCAGGAAATTCGCAAAATGATCGAAAACACTGACATGAAATCATTATCTATTACACACATGAGATATCGTGCACCATGGGACTTGTTAACTGGCTCATTTTGTAAAGGAACAGTGACGGTTGCTGGTGACGCTATGCATGTCATGGGCCCATTTTTAGGTCAAGGTGGTTCAGCAGGGTTAGAAGATTCGGTTGTGTTGGCCAGAACAATGGCTCACTTGGGTTTGAATGGCTTTGAAAGCGGGAGTAAGCTAACGGTCCATGGAGTCGAGGAAGCGTTTAATCGGTTCGTGAAACAACGAAGGATGAGGGTTGCCCGATTATCGTTGCAAACTTACCTAACCGGCATGCTATGGGGTACTTCTTCATTTCTAAAGAAGATTATGTATATTGTGTTATTGATTCTTCTTTTTCACAACCAAAATGGTCATACTGATTATGATTGTGGTGATCTTTGATATGTTCAAAGATAATTAAACTTGATTCGTAGAATATATTACTAACTTTATTTTAAACATGTTTAAATTCGGTCATTTTATATGTAATTCTGTTAACTAGAAGGGCAATTCGGCCATATAAAATGACCGAATTACCCTTCTTGTTAACATAATTAATGGATGAAGTTAACCCAGTAGACTAAAATGGCAACAGTGAAAC
The DNA here is from genome assembly GCA_947069175.1 of Scalesia atractyloides. Lineage (NCBI taxonomy): Eukaryota > Viridiplantae > Streptophyta > Magnoliopsida > Asterales > Asteraceae > Scalesia > Scalesia atractyloides. The sequence goes on from CAMTDV010000001.1 coordinate 8,401,146, forward strand.
CTTTTTGGACCCACATGCGAAAAATGAAACCTTTGAACTAAACTAGTAAAATGGCCCAAACCACAGGGACTAAAATGACATTTAACTCTTATAGATATATAGGTTTTTTCCTCTTTACTTGAGTGTACAGATAAGTGGTGATGACCAAATGAGACTAAAAATGAGTGCACTTTCTGCCTTTTATGAAATTAGCAGAAGTGTTTACAATAACAAGCATCTAACTCCTTCCACCAATGCAGTGGGATAAAGAAGAAACAATATTGTGAAATCAAAATCATGCTGTGACATTAGAAGAAAACAGTTAGAGACACTTAAACTGCACACTGTAAGAATAGAGAACCTAAGGGAAAGAGAAGGGCCTTTTGTGACAGTCATACACCAGTTACCAGCCAAGAACAACTTTAATACAATCCATGTAAGCATTTAAATGCAAATGTAGGTCTAACCACTACATTTAAGAGTTTAAGGTTAGTAAGAACAGGACATCAACTTGTATTTAAGAGTATTCAACCCCCCATAAGACATAGATCACGAGTAAACCCCATAATATTTAAAAAAAAACCTAGACCCTACACAAACATTAAACATCACACATTAAATGTTCATTTGATGAAAAATGTAGTTTGCCCTATTAGTACCTAGGTGTAGGGGTGCAAACGAGATGAGCGGCTCGAGATCGGCTAGAGTAAAAGCTTGAAACGAGTCGAGCCTTATCGAGCCCGAGCAGAGCTTGAGCCTGTCATGTGAAGCTCGTCAAGGCTTAGTGTGATATTAGTTTTTATTAATATTTAATAATATTTACCCCTTATTCAAAGTTGTCTAGTAAACAAGGCTAGCCGAACTTATTTAAACTTGTGTACGAGCCGAGCCTGAACCTAGATATAAGCTTGTTTAGTAAATGAGCCCGGGCTTCACTTACCGAGCTCGTAAGCTTAAACGAGTTTATTATTTATACTAATTTAATTTATATATTAATTAACAGATAATAAACGAGCTGAGCCGAAGCAAGGCTCGAGCTTGGCAAACTAGCAACAAGCCAAGCTCAAGCTTTGAGACAAAGATTGAACCGAATCGAGCTCAAGCTCGAGAATTCATAAGTCAATCGAGCTCGAACTCGGGCTCAGGATCGACTCCGCTCGTTTGCACCCTTACCTCGGTGAAACATGATACCACATACATTAAAGTACTAGAATGCAATAGATTCAACAATGATTACTAGTAACGATAAAACTATATTATTCCAAAAAAAATTGTAACAATAGCTTGATATGACTTGCAAGAAATATTCTTTACACTCGCAAAAATTTCATTACTTTATGCCAAAACCCATTATTGCATACCCTTATTCATCTGCTCCTCTCATATCATTTCAAGTTTTTGAATATACTCTATTTCGTTTTCAAAAACATCACTCATGCATATAAAGGTCGGTTCATAACAAACCGAATTTAAATATTCATTTCCTACTCCAAGAACATGATTAGTTGTTGGATTTCATCCTTCCACCATCCATGATTCGTTCTCAATCATCAAAACCCCACCACCCTTCAATCCTATCTTAACCAAAAGAGATGCAATCAAAAATGAGAATTCTTCTACAACAATGCAAAAATTCTCACTTAGCATCCCTAACTGGCGAGTATATCTTTTCAATTTCTTAGTGATACTAGGAGGGGTCTTAGGTAATGTAGAAAATGTTTCAGTATGCATGTCAAACATAGTGATACCTCACTTATTGGTTGGAGAAACAAACCAGAATATGTATTCCTTAAGAATTATGCCGGTTTCCCTCCAAACCTTGGGAGAAATTGACTAAACTGGTCTCCATCCTCGAACCAACAAAATAAACATCTGATCTTGTAGGAGAAGGATCAAAAAGTGAGTAACAATCTCTCATAGTTTTGTACTTTCCTCCATGAACTCCAAAACCATAAGACCTAAAATTACCATAACAGGATGGTCTAGGTAAACAAAGCATCTCTCTTGTGAGCGGATTCAACAAAAACGCAAAATTAAGCTCTGTCAATAACAAAACCGGACCACCGGACCATTAACTGGCCAAACAGGCTTGGGTAACGTTCCTTTCAACTGAGTTGTTGAACCAAAATAAAGAAGCCTTCTAAGTAGTGTCACACTGTTCCATAACGACTAATGTAGATGTGCCACGTGTTCTGATCCTTTAGGATAAGATTGAAGAGTTAAGATTCATCTGGATTCTCAACGGGACCTAAAGTGGTCGGTAAAGCCATGGTTAGTAGCAACGATGTTGAACCACTTTTTACATACGGTTTTGCTTTTGAGAATGAAATTCATACCAGACTAATCAAAATCCTACGAATCACTTCAGAATTCATGTATGTAGAAGAATCAAGCTATAGGTGCCGCCAGAGGTGATTAGGGAATTGGTTTTGATTTTTCAATTTAGACTTTTTCGAAAAACTCACCTGATAAAAGGCTCGGTTGGTCATTCATGGTTTTCATCAGTAGGAAGGAATCGACCACAATAAGGGGTGTGCTCCAGTGGCATGGCTAGAATCCATCTGATTGCTTCTAGTGTTTGCTTCTTATCAGAACTTCTAAGTGTACCAACTTGACATAAATAGTGCATTCCTTTACGGAACCATCAAAAAAGAAATATATGTTAGCTAACCCAGGGGATTCGGCGGTCCTTATTATCCTGATCACGTGTATAAGTTGAACAAGGCACTTTATGGCCTTCATCAAGCCCGAGAGCTTAGTTTGAAACATTGTCTACCTACTTGTCGGACAATGGTTTTACACATGGTGACGTTGACTTGACTTTACTTTATTCATCAAGAAAGTTAGGGGGAGATTCGTTGTTTGTTTAAGTGTATGTTGACGACATTATTTTTGGGTCCTCAAATGATGCATTATGCAAGAATTTCGAGGGAATCATGAAGTTAAAGTTTGAGATGAGCGCTATGCAAAATTGTCATTTTTCTTGGCCTTGCAAGTTCAGCAATCAAAGGAAGGAATTTACATACATAAAACAATGTATGTGTCTGATATCTTGAGCCGGTTCATGATGTTCGACTGTGCAGCTCTAGGAACATTTGTATCACGAAAAGAATCATTGTATAATGACAGTGATGACAAAAACATTTAAAAGACTAGATTCTCTGGACCACCCCTAGCGTTAAAATGGGTCATAGACCGGAGGCTCTAGACCTACCTCCAACGCTCAAGTCAGTATAGGATTCAAGACCATCGACATATAGTGTATAAGTATTAAAGTATGTAAAGAGAGTTTTGGGGAGGAAAAAGAACTAGCATATGTTAAGAAGGAGACTTCTATCTAAAGGAGGATGGTTAACTTAACCCTAATAGACCACCTTCAACTTGGGCCTTCCAAGATTGAGTTAAAATGGATTGGGCTTAACATATTATATTTTGGGCTATTTGCGAGGGTACCTCTACAACTAGGTAAGTGTATAATCTTATTTACATCTTAATCTTTTCTTTTCTTTTTAACAACGGTAAATTTTATTTTATTACTGTGACAACCGACCTAGCAAGACACTAGACCATTTTATACAGAGTTATAAAAATTTTAAAATAAAAAATTTACACCATATTTTTCATCCTAGCAACATAGGATCATAATCTTAGTTTGAAGATCGTAAGGAAAAATCTTAACCATAATTAATGATAAAAACAATTAAAGATCTATTTGTTATGGAGTAAATTATTGACCCATGTTATGCAATTTAGAATTGCTCTAAATTAAGCTTGTGCCCCAGCAATGTTAGTTATTAAAATGATTCAAGTAGAAGTTGGAAGGGTTGTATACAAAGAAACTATTGATTATAAGATAAGTTTACAAAGGTGAAGAAGCACCAGTTGAACCTAGGGATATTCGAGAATATATAAGTTACAACCAAGGTATTTCTGCATAGAGGGGTTGTCCTTTGACTTCACTCTCCGGGGTGAACTGACTTAAGCTGATCTACAAAACTAGCAGCGCCGTTAGTCTCGTCACGGGGAAAAGGGTGGTTTTCTCCGTGACCACACTCCAGCGTGAGAATAAGTATTTGAGGATTGCGAGTAAGGTAGTAAGTTATTTGTAAATGAGTGGGTGTGTATGCGTGTGTTTTAACCGGAGATCCAATACTTTATTTATAGCCAAAGAGATATGTCTAGGAGATGGGCTGGTGGGTCTTGGGCCCGACCCATATAGCTGGAGATGTCCGTTTTTGTCCCTCTACGTTAGACATTAAATGTTCTCTACAGGAGAATTAATGTCCTTTGTTAGGAGGTGTGTTCTGTCGAATGTTGAGTGGTGCCACGTGTAAAGGCAACCGTCTCTGGTGTCAGGCCTACTGCCAGCCGAAAGTGGAGAAGGTGGAACAGTCACTGGCAGAGATATGGTTGGTGTGTAGTCTAATGTCTGCATTACTGCTCATGCGACACTGTCACACGCAACCTGCCGAGCAACCCTTGGTCACAGTTCTGCCACTTTGTACCCTTGAGTATGGTCAACACCTCTTAGTGCCTACCCCTTCTGCGAAGCTGTCAGTGTTTTTTCCCGCCAGCGCAGGATGTTAGGGGTATATCCTTTTGTCCCAAGACTATGAGGCGGTTCTCATGTGTGTCTTGTCCTTGCAAGGTTTTAGGATTTTTGGCTCAGAGGAATGTTGTTTCGCGCATGGTGTAGTAGCCTGCGCGCATGAGTCTAACTCGCCGTTGTGCCAAGTACATAAGGCTTGTTGTGTGACTTGTATTATTTAGCCTAACTTGTCGTTGCGTTGAGTGCACAAGACTCGTTGTTGACTTGATTGTATTGGTCTAATTTACCGTTCTGCTGAGTGCGCAAGGCTCATTGTATGACCTATTGGTGTTGGTCTAATTCATTGTTGTGCTGAGTGCGCAAGGCTCATTGTATGACCTATTTGTGTTGGCCTAATTCACCATTGCGCTGAGTACGCAAGGCTGATTGTATGACCTATTGGTGTTGGTCTAAATCACCGTTGCGCTGAGTGCGCAAGGCTCATTGTATGACCTATTGGTGTTGAAGAACACGACCATTGCATGTTGCATGCAAGGTTATCTTTGTAAAAAATAGTTAAGGGTATGGTTCTTTACGCAGGCGTAGGGTTTTTGGGACCATACTCCCTCAAGTCCCCCAGTCAAGTACTGCTCCTACGCGCATGTTTGAAAGTGGGGGGAGTGCTGGACTAAAAGAATTGTTGCATGCGTCGTTAATGTAATGGCGAAAATTTTGACAAGGTTTTGGAGAAAACGTTTTTTTATCAAGCTCTTGGAATTCGAAACTCTGCTTTCCTGACGTTGAAGGTGAGTTGGTGAGAAAAAGTCGGATTAGAAAGGACATCTGACAGCTGTAGCGTGCGCTCAGCCGTTTTTCCTGCCTTTCATTAATGAATTGGCAGAGAGAGTGGCGGCCACGCGCGCATGTTAACTATCGTTGGCAACTTGCCTGCCATACGTCTTTTTCTGGTTGCATGTTATTGGCACGCGTGTGTCACGTTCTCCAACTGCATTAAATGCGAGCACTATAAATAGAGGTACTCCGCTAGGGTTTTCCTCATTTACTCAACTTGTCTTTCACTTTCGTCTCGGCATTCCTTGAGTTCTTGTGTTTTCTTCTTCAAAGTTTGTAGGCCCCCTACTCCTTATGGATCTTGACAGAATCGTCTATCTAATCTAGAGTGTGGAATCCCCTAGATCAGATTTCATAGAAAACACTAAGAACACGAACACGAATACAAAGAATTCCTTCAAACAATCTTCTATTGATTATCCAACACAAAGGTTTACAATCAATTCAAGACTCTCTAGAAATCTCTCAGCCACTCTTTGTAGATTTCTTCTGACCAACTGTCTGTTCTCTATGTCTAACCTAAAACCCTAATGCACAACATGTATATATACTACATGTCTGCATACTAGGCCTTAGACTTGGCTAGGCCATTCTCCAAGCCCATTACAACTCTAAACAAGGTAAACACACATGCTAAGCCCAATACAAAATATCCAGAGACAAAACAATTAAACTATTAAGCTGTTGTCACCAATATGCACCAACAGACTCCCCCTTGACAATAGCTTCATAGTGTAACTTTGTCTTCAAACATCTTGTGATCTTTTGGTCTTTGAATGGCTTCAGCTACACTCAAATACTGACATTAACAGACTCTCCCTAAGCTGATGCATCCAATCACCAAAACTTCATTCATTGTAGATTAGTAAGCTAGCATTCTCTGATCAAGCTCTTATCTCCAACTTCCTCTATGTTACCCTTTGCAATGTAGTAGAAGGATCCTATCATGCATCTTTACAATTCTGCACTCCATTCTTAAAATGTACTTTACTTGAGTTCTGCACTTCATTTTGATAACTGCATCAATCTGTTTAGAAACACAAGCAAGTAACTCGAAAAACCATTAGTTCTTTTCTACATTAAAGATAAACCAATATTTTATCTTATCATGCAAAAATCAACAACTTATCAGTTCAAACTGGGAGACTTTAAAAAACACATCTTTTTGTATTTTTTTATATTTTCTGAAAACAAATAACTAACAAGAAAATAAACACTCTATTTTGTGAGTATCACCGTTAAGAAGATCATATCAGCAACATTAAACTGTTTTCACACTATCTGATTATTTTATATGCAATATTCATGAATAGCGGTTCAAGACGATTACCAGTATTGTTTATCCACTTAAGAAAAATAAATGAACATTTCAAGTACCATTACCTCGTGATATGTTTAGATATTTTATACTTGATATAGTGGTGTGTCCCACTTCAGGACATACCCCCGTGATCAAGGTATGCACAAAAATTCATCGTAGTAGGTGAGTATACCGAAATTCATCCTTTTGAATTTTCAACATTAGATAATTGGTGATCAGGTTAGTACATCCGTACAGCATAGAGGCCAAATATCCAACGAGGGTTAGGACAAATACCAAATTTTGGTACGATTAATGCAATTTACACATTTGAATGACTCTCTAGGAGAGCTTCTTCAATTATTTGGGATTTGGCATTTTAGCACTTTTAAGATATCTAGGTTGTGCCTAAGTCATATCTGGATGCAGCAGAAGGACAACCTTGATACCCCGGATGAAATAACGATATAAAGACCTAAGATCTCAGATTTTGGCAATCTATCAACGCAAGATTTAAGGTTATAAAACCGTACGCCACTGATATGTTACCCACTCATAAACAGTTTATTTATGTTTGTATCACAAAGGTAAGTTGATTATTTCATGCCTTTGCCTACTGGTACATCATATGATGAAGCTGCTATCACACTTAAGCAATTTTAATATTAATTTCAGTGTGACAGTCTAACTTGCAGATGTACTATCATTTCTTCTTTTTAACACAGTGAAAACTCATTTTTTATTTTTCTATTTTTTTATGTTTTTGATTTTTGAAAAGCAGTAAATTAGTTACAAACTATTTTTATGGAAAAAAATTTAACCTTTTCAACTTACTCCCCCTAAACTCACGCACTAACTAAAACTCTTTTTGGCTTAGGGAAATTTCTCCCCCTAAATTTTTGTTTTTATGGAGTAAGGTTTTAAAAACAGAAATTTAAACACAAACGGACTCCCACGTCAACCTGACAAAAGGTTTTTCACTGTTAGTAAACATTTTATATCACAGAAATAAATAATTCGTTACCTTGGGTAACCAACTAATCACCTCAGGTGATTTACAGGAATAACCATTGTTGAACAAATCAACAGTCCTTCTTGGTCATCCTGCACACACTCAACAACTTAGTTAGACTGGGGGACCCAAGCCTTTAAAGGTCTTGGGTCGTCCAGATTCATCAACCACTGGAACATCAATCCAATATCCATCACACCCTACTGGTGTCTTGGATGTCTTCCAAGTTGCTGGACAAGATCTAGAATTTCCACGAGATCTTTATCGTTAGAGTTCCAATAAACTCTCGGATTTTTCGACCTTTGGAAATTATTATCTCGACACCTTTTTCTCCCATTATCATAATCTGATCTTTGAAAAAGTTTTGGATTGTTTTGAACATTCGAGTTACTAAAACCCCTATATCCGTTTCTTCTTTGAAAGTTTCGATTACCAGAAGACTCGTATCGATTTCGACATCCAAAATTTTTACTTTGAAGACAATTTGATTGACCATTATTATGATATGATTTAGGAGAAGAGTTTCTTGAACCAACAAATCTTCTTGATGTTGAAGGCTTAGGTTGAAATCTTGGTTGATTTGTCTAAGAACTTGGTTTAACATTCTTATTTGACCCAACCTGATTTCCATCCTTAACCTCAACCTCAACCTCTACTTTCTTACCCTTTTTAAAAGGACAACAACTAGCCACATGCCCTTTGTTGTGACATTTAAAGCATGATCTCTTCTTAAAAGTTTTCTTTCTGTTAGATCCCTTTTTAAATGATTTAACTACTTTGTCTTTAGAATCCTCATCCACTTTATGAGGTGTACTATTAGACCTAACAGATTCTTTCAAAGCGCCTGGACTATCAGGTATGTCAACTGTTATCGGATCCACTATAGCTGGTATAGTAGGAACAAAATCTGTTAGCTCATTTTCATTTGGTAAAAAGGAATAATCCTGATCTTCAGGGGATGAAGCTTTACTAAACCCCACTCCTGTTTTATCACTACTCCTTTTCAAACTTTTTTGAATTTGAGTCCTGACTAATGAGGATTCTCCAAACTTATCTAACTTTCTATGTTCAACAATTTTGTCCTGTGCACAAGCCAATTATGTGCACTTTTCAGAAAGCTCGTTAGTCTTATCCTTCACAGTTTCACGAGCCAAATCAATGATCTGTAAAAGTTCATTGACTTTGCTGGTCAAATTGATGATTTCTTGTTCATTTGAATTTAGTGTATTTAAAAAATTTGACTCTCTTTTACTCAAAAGAACATTTTACTCTTTCAGTTTTTCTAATTCAGCTAAAAGAATTTTATTTTGCTCCGATAGTTTGTCAACTTTACCTTGTAGTTCAGGGCAATTATGACAAGAGTGACTTAGAGATTGAATTGTATCCGTACCTTTGTTGTAAGCTTATCTGTATCATCCATGCACACTGTAGCTTTTGCATCCTTGAGTTCCATTCTCTCCTTCTCAGCTTCCTTCTTCTCTTCTATCTTAGCAGCTTCTTCACCAATCTTCACAGCTATTGTCTCACTCACACATGTACTTTGTCTTGAAGCACTCTGACAACGTTTTTCTAAAGCTTCCCACAACTCTCTAGACGATCCATACCTATTACAAATGTTTTTCATATCAAATGGCAAGGACATCTTTATTGCTACTAAAGCCTTCTTCTCAGCATCATATATACGTTTATCAGAATCTTCCATCTTCTCATATGAGAGAACCATAATTCTTCCATTCACTCGACGTGTGGGAGCAATGTACCCATCCATCATACAATTCCACATCTTAGTATCTTCACTTTGAACAAATGCCTCAAACTGCTTCTTCCATTCTACATATTGTTCAGCATTTATCAGCTTTGGCAAGTTTTTAACATCCTCACTTACATTATTCAATTTGCCCATCTTTAACACGCAACTAGCAGTTTAAATGGATTTTGGTATACCTGTGTCAAAATCCAAATCTAACCCGCAGCTTATCGTAACCAAACCGGTAAAAACGTTCAGAAATTTGTCCGAAAAGTGTGATTACCAAATTGTACCGTTAAACTCGTCTCGACGATACGAATCCAATGATGTATATTGTCCGATACGTTTTTGGAGGTTTTTTTGTCCTAAAAATCACACGAGCCTAACCGTGTAAACGGTTTGTCAAGAATGTTTATGGATCAAATTATATGTCCGAAAACGTTTAACTTTGGTTACGTCAGCTGGTTAACTTTCCACCTTCTTAATCCTAACTCGGAACCGTACCAAATCTGAAACAGTAACTCGGATAGTAAATCTGAGATAGGAATCCTGAACAGTAATCCGGATTGCTAATCCGAAATGGTGAACCAGAATAGTTATCCGAGATGAAATCTGGAATGCACTGTTCTGATCAGAAATGGAAATCCGGAATAGTTTCTGATCCAAAATGCAATCCGAAATGAAATCCGAAATGGCTTCTAATCTAAAATTCAATCCGAAATGGACTGTTCTGATCCGAGATGAACTGCTAGAATCCGAAATGCAATCCGAAATGAACTGCTTGAATCCGAAATGCACTTTGCTGATCCGAAATTCAACCTGTTCTGATCTGAAATGCCAGTTTTCAATCCGAGTTCCTGCTGTTTATCCAAAATCCCTGAAGAAACCCTAAAACAGCCCTCAAAACCCTAATTCAGCTGTCACAAACTGCAAGAACAGCCTCCAAAAACGACCAAAAATCCAACTTTTTCTGTTGTTACGATTCTGAACCGAGCAATAATCAAGAGCCGAATGCTCTGATACCAATTGTAGGCCCCCTACTCCTTATGGATCTTGACAGAATCGTCTATCTAATCAAGAGTGCGGAATCCCCTAGATCAGATTTCATAGAAAACACTAAGAACACGAACACGAATACAAAGAATTCCTTCAAACAGTCTTCTATTGATTATCCAACACAAAGGTTTACAATCAATTCAAGACTCTCTAGAAATCTCTCAGCCACTCTTTGTAGATTTCTTCTGACCAACTGTCTCTTCTCTATGTCTAACCTAAAACCCTAATGCACAACATGTATATATACTACATGTCTGCATACTAGGCCTTAGACTGGGCTACGCCATTCTCCAAGCCCATTACAACTCCAAACAACGTAAACACACATGCTAAGCCCAATACAAAATATCCAGAGACAAAACAATTAAACTATTAAGCTGTTGTCACCAATATGCACCAATAGACTCCCCCTTGACAATAGCTTCATAGTGTAACTTTATCTTCAAACATCTTGTGATCTTTTGGTCTTTGAATGGCTTCAGCTACACTCAAATACTGACATTAACAGACTCCCCCATAAGCTGATTCATCCAATCACCAAAACTTCATTCAATGTAGATTAGTAAACTAGCATTCTCTGATTAAGTTCTTATCTCCAACTTCCTCTATGTTACCCTTTGCAATGTAGTAGAAGGATCCTATCATGCATCTTCACAATTCTGCACTCCATTCTTAAAATGTACTTTACTTGAGTTCTGCACTTCATTTTGATAACTGCATCAATTTGTTTAGAAACACAAGCAAGTAACTCGAAAAACCATTAGATCTTTTCTACATTAAAGATAAACCAATATTTTATCTTATCATGAAAAAATCAACAACTTATCAGTTCAAACTTGGAGACTTTAAAAAACACATCTTTTTGTATTTTTTATATTTTCTGAAAACAGTTAACTAACAAGAAAATAAACACTCTATTTTGTGAGTATCACCGTTAAGAAAATCATATCAGCAACATTAAACTGTTTTCACACTATCTGATTATTTTATATGCAATATTCATGAATAGCAGTACAAGACGATTACCAGTATTGTTTATCCACTTAAGCAAAATAGATGAACATTTCAAGTACCATTACCTCGTGATATGTTTAGATATTTTATACTTGATATAGTGGTGTGTCCCACTTCAGGACATACCCCCATGATCAAGGTATCCACAAAAATTCATCGTAGCAGGTGAGTATAACGAAATTCATCCTTTTGAATTTTCAACATTAGATAATTGGTGATCAGGTTAGTACATCCGTACAGCAAAGAGGCCAAATATCCAACGAGGGTTAGGACAAATACCAAATTTTGGTACGATTAATGCAATTTGCACATCTGAATGACTCTCTAGGAGAGCTTCTTCAATTATTTGGGATTTGGCATTTTAGCACTTTTAAGATATCCAGGTTGTGCCTAGGTCAGCATATATCTGGATGTAGCAGAAGGACAACCTTGATACCCCGGATGAAATAACGATATAAAGACCTAAGATCTCAGATTTTGGCAATCTATCAACGCAAGATTTAAGGTTATAAAACCATACGCCACTGATATGTTACCCACTCATAAACAGTTTATTTATGTTGTATCACAAAGGTAAGTTGATTATTTCATGCCTTCTACCTACTGGTACATCATATGATGAAGCTGCTATCACACTTAAGCAATTTTAATATTAATTTCAGTGTGACAGTCTAACTTGCAGATGTACTATCATTTCTTCTTTTTCACACAGTGAAAACTCATTTTTGATTTTTCTATTTTTTATGTTTTTGATTTTTGAAAAGCAGTAAATTATTTACAAACTATTTTTACGGAAAAAAATTTAAACTTTTCAACTTACTCCCCCTAAACTCACGCACTAACTAAAACTCTTTTTGGCTTAGGGAAATTTCTCGCCCTAAATTTTTGTTTTTATGGAGTAAGGTTTTAAAAACAGAAATTTAAACACAAACTGACTCCCACGTCAACCTGGCAAAAGGTTTTTCACTGTTAGTAAACATTTTCTATCACAGAAATAAATAATTCGTTACCTTGGGTAACCTACTAATCACCTCAGATGATTTACAGGAATAACCATTGTTGAACAAATCAACAGTCCTTCTTGGTCATCCTGCACACACTCAACAACTTAGTTAGACTGGGGGACCCAAGCCTTAAAGGTCTTGGGTCGTCCAGATTCATCAACCACTGGAACATCAATCCAATATCCATCACACCCTACTGGTGTCTTGGATGTCTTCCAAGTTGCTGGACAAGATCTAGAATTTCCACGAGATCTTTATCGTTAGAGTTCCAATAAACTCTCGGATTTTTCGACCTTTGGAAATTATTATCTCGAAAACTTTTTGTGACATCCCGGGTTTTTCGGATAACTTAAACGTAATACTTGTCGAGTGAATTATATGCTATGTATTAAACGTGTACGAGTTAGTGAATACGTGATGTGCGATTATGTGATTGTGTTAGTTATAAAATAATCATGGCAAATATGTACACGAACCGAACCGCGACACGAACCAACCTTAAACTCCTTGTGACTCTAGGAGTGAACCGAGTTCTAACCCAAACCCTAAACTCCTTGTGACTCTAGGAGTGAACCGAGTTCTAACCCAAACCTTAAACTCAAACTATTCGGCCGCAAGATCAAACCCAAACCGAACCAACCCAAGTCCTCGGCCGCGAGCTCAAACCAAAACCGTAACCCTTATCTCTTTGCGCCTATATATACTAGCCATGCATGCTTCATTCACAACACAAAACCCTAGTTGATAAAGACAGCCGACGGCAGCAAATCCTCCATCCCCTCGACCGCAAACAGCCCCCTTTGCACTCCCTTTTGATCGCGAGCAGTCTTCCCTTTCAGTCCCTTTCAGTCTCGGTCGCGACAAGCAGAACTGCTCATCTCATTCGGTCGTGATTTTGCTTGAACAGCCGAATCATTCTTGTCCAAGTCTCGGCATACTTACCTAGTTATTAAAGGTTAGGATTTATCTTTTGATTACAAGATCATATTCGGATATATGTGCTTGAATGAAGTGATTGGTTTGTTTTCGGATTATATGTGTTTGAATCGGCTGATTTATCATTGTTACATGCATGATTGTTTTCGGAACTTATAAGTTTGCCAAGTATGTTTTGTTTATAAAAACTAGAGGTGTGGATTAGGGTTTGCATGGATATGTTATAGGTATTGATCTATGATTAGAAAATCAGTTCTTGATCGCCTAGGTTAATGATATGGACGGGTTATGCAAATCTATGATAACAATATGCTGAAACAGGTTGCTGAGTAATAGTTACAGCCGACTTCATCTGGCTGTAACTCGGTCATTAGTTGTCGAAAAACGGATTTTTTGATGTCTAGAACGTAGAGTTTGAATAACGAATCTAATGGCGCTGGATTCATATTTTTCTGAAGTCGTTTGATATTTTTAAATGGCCAAATAAGTTCAGTAACTAAAGCTGTGAAAATCCTGAAATTTTGTTAGTTGTTTATCGAGTTGGACTTTATAATCAGTAGGGAGTCGAGTCATGAATTTTGTACAGCAACTAGGTATGGAAATTTCCGGGCAACTCCAACTGGAATTTTGTTAATTGGATGATCAGTGATTTTTAAATAAATTCTTCCGTGGACTGCAATCAGAAAGCGACGAATCTGACTGCAGCCTAGTATATTAATATTTGTGGTTAACTGGTAAAGATTTAGGACTTGGAAAATTTATATAAATTTCTACATTATAAATGTCACCTGCTGTAAAATAATTGGAATTTTTGGAACGTTGGAACTATTTTATAAAAATCCTAGAAAACAGCTGAATTATGAGTATTAAGCTGAAATTTGATAACTTGTGATTGTGTGCATCAAAGTGTTGCATGGATTGGATTATGTTCATGATAAATTGTTTTGATTACTATGATCACATGAGGATACTTGCATGCATGTTTGAGTGTTAGGTATGTTGTTTGTGTGTATCATTTTGTGCGTAAATTAAGTGTAGAATCTGTATTGGTGTGTTCACACACTGACTTGAAATCAATTGGTTTGTTAGGACGCAATTAGCGGTCCCATCCCTTACAACTTCTTTGCTACACTAACCGAGCAACTAAAGGTGAGTTCACGGCCCCTAACTTTATCCGGTTTTTAAACAACAGGGGGAGAAACATGTATACACTCTTCAAACTCAATCTCTTTATGTTATACGAAATTAACGTCACATAACTATTCTGTAACTAAGTTGATGTTAATGTAATGTTATGGTCACTAAGCAGCTATATCACTTAAGTCCTCGTCAATCTCTCGGATCGTTAGTATTGGGTTTTAATAGCGGGGGAATTATAAGTAGTACTACTGGGCCCAACAAGCCCCATCCGAGCTAGTCGCGCTAGCTGACCGGGTATGGACAACGGGTGAATAATTTGGCCTAACTTCGCCATGGTCAGTGATAGGCCTGGCAACACGGAGGCACAACAGTCAGCTTCGATCGCGAACTCTTACGTGACATAACTTTAGGCTAGCTACCTATATATGTTAACATTGAACTTAATTACGAAACAACTATATTATCCCGGGTTGAGGATAATGGAAACAACAACTTATTATTCCGGGTTTGGAATAATGGAATCAACATCATTATTATTCCGGTTAAGGAATAATGGAACTATCGGTATTATTCCGGGTTGGGAATAATGGACTAAATCGTTATCCCGGGTTAGGGATAACGGGGGAAACAAACTCATAACCGAACAAACGAATTTATGAAAACCTGTGAACTCACTCATCTTTAATGTTGACACTTGTTTCTTTACATGTTTCTCAGGATGCTAGGAGCTCTAGGTGCACTCACATGCATTGAACAAGACATCTTTTATCGAGTCTCAATTTAAAAATATTGTTTTGGGGTTTTTCATTTGTTTTGGCGTTTGTGTTGGCGCCCGCTTCACTACTTATTTTATGCTTCCGCGCAACTTTAAAAACTAATGCTTCCGTTAAATATTGGTAACTAATTAAGACAATATAAAATCTACGACAAATGATTTTAGAAAACGTATTATCAAATCATATAGAGTCGTTCGACGTACTAGTGTTTCAGATTCTGGTTTGTTCACATGCCTCGCGGTAAAACTCCGCAAGTGGAAATTGAGGGTGTGACAGATTGGTATCAGAGCCACTAGCTATAGAGAACCAGGTTTGCATTAGAAGTAGACCTAAACTATAGCTGAATACACGACACTAGACGTAGTTTGGGACCGAACTGTTATATCTTGTTATGCAATATACCACAACTGTGTTATGTAGATTATGCCTTCATAATAAGAAATGAAAACAACTCGTAACTAACTACACGACCTAACAGGCAATGTCATCATCCTCATCGTCATCATCGTCCGACAAACTTACGCCACCAAGAGCGCCAGGAAAGGCACCTATGGTGGAACCCTTACCACCTTATGGCGTGGAGACACGCTCAGCTGCGAGGAAAAGGCTCGCTCTAGGGGAGGAGTCGTCATCACGCCCAATCCTCGCTGTGCCGGTTGAACCGGTTAACTCTATAGAAGTAGGAAATGACCTACTTAGAATCATGATACAGAAACAACAAGAACAGTTAGAAAGAATGCAGGAAACCATCCTAGCACAGGGATGGATGATTCGACAACTGACAGGTAAAACCGACTCGCTCGAGGAAGAGCAACATACGAGTAAGATAGCTCGTAACACCTTAGCCAGAGATCTGCGTGCTGAGCAGATAAGAGCCGACTGGCTCGAGGACAGAGTCCTGGAGAATAGTTGGAACATTCATGAGTTAGAGCAAAATCAAGTACCTGCACCAGCACCGGCCCCTCCAGTGCCGGTAGAGGAGGATCCGGAAGAGGATCCAGAGGAGGACCCTGAAGAGGATCCTGAGGAGGATCAAGAGGAGGATCCGGAGAGGACCCAGCTGTAGAAGCTGGAAATGCCGCGCAGGATGACGGCAACGACAGTGATTTGGGGGATGGAGACGTAGACGACTGACACGTCTCGCTTATTCTATTTACTTTCCTCCAGTCTATTTATTTTCCCACTTGTGTTTAAATTTGAGACTTTATAGTGAATTCATATGTTTGGTTGGCACTTTGTAAGACGTTGAAAATTTCATTTAATCAAGTATTTCTTTTGACTATTTAATACATTAAGTTGACATAACTTGATAATTATTAAAGTACGAAGTAGGATAACTATATTGGATATATAGACTTATCGGGGTGTGTTTGTGTTGTGTTTCGAAGATCTAAATGGC
This sequence comes from Scalesia atractyloides, assembly GCA_947069175.1. NCBI lineage: Eukaryota > Viridiplantae > Streptophyta > Magnoliopsida > Asterales > Asteraceae > Scalesia > Scalesia atractyloides. Next base: position 8,417,889 of record CAMTDV010000001.1, read on the forward strand.
AACTGGACGACGTGGAAACCTTAACTTGACGCCCGAAGAGCTAGCTGCCATGATTCAAGAGCACGTGAACGCAGCTTTAGCGGGTGTTCAGAACCAACCGGCAGGTAACCATTATTAAATTTTCATGTGGAAATCTAATAGTGAGGCTAGTAAAATTCCTTGCTGACTACCTGTTCTCTGTCAGCAGGAGGGGGCTTTAACCCCTACAAGATGTTCCTCGACGTGAAACCAAGCAAATTCTCGGGGGCGGAAGGACCCATTGGACTGGTCCGCTGGATCGAAAAATCTGAATCCGTATTTGAAATGTGCAACTGTCTAGAGGCCAACAAGGTCAAATATGCAGCCTCAACGCTGGAAGATGGGGCACTAACTTGGTGGAATGCACAGGTCTAAACGCGTGGACTTATTGCTGCCAATGCAATGGCCTGGGCCGAGTTCAAGACCCTAATCAAAGAGGAGTACTGTCCACGAGACAGAGTGCAACAGTTGGAGCAAGCCTTATGGAACCACAAGATGGTGGGATCTGAAATCGAAGCTTACACCGCAAAACATCATGACTTGGTATTTCTGTGTTCCGATTTGGCCAACACTGTGGAGAAAAGACTCGAGTTCTATCTTGGGGGTCTGGTCCCGGAAATTCAGGGTATGGTAATGGCTAGTAACCATGTAACTGAACATCAAGCAATCCGATTGGCGCATAAACTCACCGATAAGGCGGTGGAACAAAAGAAGTTGCCAGCACGGGGTACAACTGAAGTTGCCCCTGATAAGAAAAGAAAGTTTGAAGACTCGTCTGTTCGACAGTCTTCGTCATCCCAGCCGCAACAGGGGAACCAGAAACGGTTCAACCGTTACAACAGCCACCGGGGTCACCAAAAAAATCAGCCCGCCAACAACAACAACAACAACAACAACCAGAACGCAAGCGGCTATGCAGGTCGAAAGCCGCAGTGCAACCGCTGTAATCTTCATCATAACGGCCCTTGTGCCGGAAATCGCTGCCAACATGTGGCAAGATGGGACATGCGGCAAAGGATTGTCGTGGGGGAAATCATGTCCCGACAAAATCAAAATCAACCCCAGGGTCAGCAGCAGGGTATTAACCGGGGATGCTATCAGTGTGGTAGCACTACCCACTTCAAAATAGACTGCCCACAGCTGCGTAACAACAACAACAATGGTGGGAACAACCACAACCACAATAACCACAACAACAATAATAACAACAACAATAATGGAAACGGTGGCACAGGAGGTGCCAAAGGTCGCGCATTTACATTGGGCCGCGGAGAGGCCAGAAACGACTCGAACGTGGTCACCGGTAAGTTTCCCCTTAATGAACATTTTGCTACTGTGCTTTTTGATACGGGTGCGGATAGGAGCTTTATATCTGAGTCTTTTAGGAAGAACCTAAATCTCACGCCTAAATCCTTAGAGACCCCTTATGTTATAGAATTCGCCAATGGAAATTCTGTAGATGTGACCCATATAGTATCCGGCTGTCAACTCAAACTCGCGGGTCACACTTTTACCATTGATCTGATGACAACTACCCTGGGTAGTTTTGACGTGGTAGTCGGAATGGACTGGCTATCCGACGTCCGGGCCGAAGTTCTCTGCTTCGAAAAATCTATCCGTATTCCGCTCTCGAACGACGAAATCCTGACGGTACAAGGCGATAAGGCAAGCGCCGTCACCAACATCATCTCTTACATGCAAGCGCAGAAGTATCTTCGGAGAAAGAACTCCTTCGCTTTACTCGCACTGATTACCGAACAGCCTAAGGACGAGAAACGCATAGAAGACATCCCTGTCGTCCGTGATTTTTCCGATGTATTCCCAGAAGAACTACCTGGTCTTCCACCCCATCGACAATTGGAGTTTGAAATCGAATTGGCGAACAATGCAACTCCTATCGCCAAGGCTCCATACCGCCTAGCTCCAGCCGAGCTGCAGGAGCTGTCTACCCAACTTCAGGAGCTATTAGAAAAAGGATTTATCCGACCAAGCGTTTCGCCATGGGGAGCTCCAGTCCTTTTTGTCAAGAAGAAGGACGGGACTTTCCGCATGTGCATCGACTACAGGGAACTCAACAAGGTTACTGTCAAGAACCGATACCCGTTACCTCGCATCGACGATCTCTTCGACCAACTTCAGGGGTCAAGCTACTACTCCAAGATTGATTTACGGTCTGGTTACCATCAGCTACGCGTCAGGGAGGAGGATATCGCTAAGACGGCATTTCGTACTCGGTATGGCCATTATGAGTTCTTGGTCATGCCCTTCGGTCTCACCAACGCACCCGCGGTGTTCATGGACCTCATGAACCGCGTGTGTAAACCATACCTCGACAAGTTTGTCATTGTGTTCATCGATGACATACTCATCTACTCCAAAAGTGAAGAAGAACATGCTGAACATCTACGATTACTGCTAGGATTACTTCAACAGGAAAAGCTATATGCCAAGCTTTCGAAGTGTGATTTCTGGATTCGGGAAGTTCAGTTTCTCGGGCATATCGTGAATAAAAAGGGTATCCACGTAGACCCTGCCAAGATTGAAGCCATCAAAAACTGGGAAGCACCCAGGACACCGACGGAGATCCGCCAATTTTTGGGATTGGCTGGTTACTACAGAGTTTCATCGAGGGATTTTCAAAGATCGCACAACCGCTTACTACCCTCACCCAGAAAGGCATCAAGTATGCTTGGGGTGACAAGCAAGAAGCAGCATTTCAATTGCTGAAACAGAAACTTTGCAGTGCACCCATTCTGTCCTTGCCGGAAGGGACAGATGACTTTGTAGTATATTGTGATGCTTCCATTCTGGGGTTGGGATGCGTACTCATGCAACGCGATAAGGTCATCGCGTATGCGTCGCGACAACTGAAGGTTCACGAGAAAAACTACACGACGCATGACCTGGAATTGGGAGCAGTAGTGTTTGCACTTAAGATTTGGAGACACTACCTCTATGGTACGAAGTGCACAATCTTTACAGACCACAAGAGCCGCCAACACATCTTTGATCAGAAGGAGTTGAACATGCGACAGCGTCGCTGGGTCGAACTCTTGAACGATTATGAGTGTGCCATTCGGTATCACCCGGGTAAAGCTAACGTGGTAGCTGATGCCCTCAGTAGGAAGGAACACTTGAAACCTCGTCGTGTACGAGCATTACAACTCACTATTCATTCGGGGCTACCCGAACAAATACGCGACGCCCAGTTAGAAGCAGTTAAGGAGGAAAACATCAAGGCCGAATCGGTGGGAAAAATGGAACGCGATTGGGAAGTAAAACCCAATGGAGCCCGGTATTTCATGAATCGCATATGGGTACCTCTCTACGGAAACCTCAGAGAGCTAGTCATGGATGAAGCTCACAAATCCCGATACTCTGTCCATCCGGGTTCGGATAAGATGTATCAAGACCTTAAAGCTGCGTATTGGTGGCCCAACATGAAAGCCGATATAGCCACCTACGTGAGCAAGTGTTTGACTTGTGCAAAAGTCAAGGTAGAGTATCAAAAGCCATCGGGGCTACTCCAACAACCTGAGATCCCAGTGTGGAAATGGGATCAGATCTCGATGGACTTCATCACTAAACTCCCGCGAACCTTGGGTGGTTGCGATACCATCTGGGTGATTGTGGATCGTTTAACTAAGTCCGCACACTTCCTAGCTATTAAAGAAACAGATAAGATGGAGAAGTTGACTCGCATCTACATTAAGGAAGTAGTTTCTCGGCACGGAGTGCCAACATCCATCATCTCAGACAGAGATGCTCGCTTCACGTCCAACTTCTGGCAGTCACTCCAGAAAGCGTTGGGAACACGCTTAGATATGAGCACAGCCTATCACCCTCAGACTGATGGTCAAAGTGAAAGGACCATACAAACCTTGGAAGACATGCTTAGGGCATGCGTCATAGACTTCGGAAATAGTTGGGAAATCCACCTGCCTCTAGTAGAATTCTCATATAACAACAGCTATCATACGAGTATTTCGGCAGCACCGTTTGAGGCATTATACGGTCGTAAATGTAGATCACCGGTCTGCTGGGCAGAAGTCGGTGACAGTCAACTCACAGGCCCTGAGTTAATACTTAAGGCTACTGAAAAGATTGTACAAATCAGAAACCGCATGGCGGCGGCACGAGATCGACAGAAAAGCTACGCTGATCAACGACGTAAACCGCTCGAATTTCAAGTAGGCGACCGCGTCCTACTAAAGGTGTCACCCTGGAAGGGTGTAATCCGCTTTGGAAAACGGGGCAAACTAAACCCACGGTACGTAGGCCCGTTTGTAATCTTGAAACATATCGGACCCGTAGCTTATCAATTAGACCTTCCTGCCGAACTCAGTGGAGTTCACAACGTTTTTCACGTGTCAAATCTGAAGAAGTGTCTATCAGATGAAACTCTAGTCATTCCATTGGATGAGATCCAAGTGGATGAACAACTACACTTCGTGGAACAGCCTATCGAGATCATGGATCGTGAGATCAAGACTCGAAGGCACAGCAAGATTCCGATCGTAAAGGTTCGTTGGGACTCTAAGCGTGGACCGGAGTTCACGTGGGAAAGAGAGGACCAAATGAAAAGCAAATACCCACACCTCTTCGCAACTGAGCAGCAAACTAACGAGACCAGTAACTAAATTTTCGGGACGAAAATTCTTTCAACATGGGGATGATGTGACAACCTGGAAATTTCTCATACTTTCGCGTACCATTGTTAACTAAATCCTTGTGCATGGCACTTGGGAATCTTTGTGCATGGCACTTGGGAACTTCTTGTAACTTCGCGTACCATCATTAACGAACTAACTCTTTGTTTTTATGGAGTAAGGTTTTAAAAACAGAAATTTAAACACAAACTGACTCCCACGTCAACCTGGCAAAAGGTTTTTCACTGTTAGTAAACATTAGAAATAAATAATTCGTTACCTTGGGTAACCTACTAATCACCTCAGATGATTTACAGGAATAACCATTGTTGAACAAATCAACAGTCCTTCTTGGTCATCCTGCACACACTCAACAACTTAGTTAGACTGGGGGACCCAAGCCTTAAAGGTCTTGGGTCGTCTAGATTCATCAACCACTGGAACATCAATCCAATATCCATCACACCCTACTGGTGTCTTGGATGTCTTCCAAGTTGCTGGACAAGATCTAGAATTTCCACGAGATCTTTATCGTTAGAGTTCCAATAAACTCTCGGATTTTTCGACCTTTGGAAATTATTATCTCGAAACCTTTTTGTGACATCCCGGGTTTTTCGGATAACTTAAACGTAATACTTGTCGAGTGAATTATATGCTATGTATTAAACGTGTACGAGTTAGTGAATACGTGATGTGCGATTATGTGATTGTGTTAGTTATAAAATAATCATGGCAAATATGTACACGAACCGAACCGCGACACAAACCAACCTTAAACTCCTTGTGACTCTAGGAGTGAACCGAGTTCTAACCCAAACCCTAAACTCCTTGTGACTCTAGAAGTGAACCGAGTTCTAACCCAAACCTTAAACTCAAACTATTCGGCCGCAAGATCAAACCCAAACCGAACCAACACAAGTCCTCGGCCACGAGCTCAAACCAAAACCGTAACCCTTATCTCTTTGCGCCTATATATACTAGCCATGCATGCTTCATTCACAACACAAAACCCTAGTTGATAAAGACAGCCGACGGCAGCAAATCCTCCATCCCCTCGACCGCAAACAGCCCCCTTTGCACTCCCTTTTGATCGCGAGCAGTCTTCCCTTTCAGTCCCTTTCAGTCTCGGTCGCGACAAGCAGAACTGCTCATCTCATTCGGTCGTGATTTTGCTTGAACAGCCGAATCATTCTTGTCCAAGTCTCGGCTTACTTACCTAGTTATTAAAGGTTAGGATTTATCTTTTGATTACAAGATCATATTCGGATATATGTGCTTGAATGAAGTGATTGGTTTGTTTTCGGATTATATGTGTTTGAATCGGCTGATTTATCATTGTTACATGCATGATTGTTTTCGGAACTTATAAGTTTGCCAAGTATGTTTTGTTTATAAAAACTAGAGGTGTGGATTAGGGTTTGCATGGATATGTTATAGGTATTGATCTATGATTAGAAAATCAGTTCTTGATCGCCTAGGTTAATGATATGGACGGGTTATGCGAATCTATGATAACAATATGCTGAAACAGGTTGCTGAGTAATAGTTACAGCCGACTTCATCTGGCTGTGACTCGGTCATTAGTTGTCGAAAAACGGATTTTCTGATGTTTAGAACGTAGAGATTTGAATAACGAATCTAATGGCGCTGGATTCATATTTTTCTGAAGTCGTTTGATATTTTTAAATGGCCAAATAAGTTTAGTAACTAAAGCTGTGAAAATCCTGAAATTTTGTTAGTTGTTTATCGAGTTGGATTTTATAATCAGTAGGGAGTCGAGTCATGAATTTTGTACAGCAACTAGGTATGGAAATTTCCGGGCAACTCCAACTGGAATTTTGTTAATTGGACGATCAGTGATTTTTAAATAAATTCTTCCGTGGACTGCAATCAGAAAGCGACGAATCTGACTGCAGCCTAGTATATTAATATTTGTGGTTAATTGGTAAAGATTTAGGACTTGGAAAATTTATATAAATTTCTACATTATAAATGTCACCTGCTGTAAAATAATTGGAATTTTTGGAACGTTGGAACTATTTTATAAAAATCCTAGAAAACAGCTGAATTATGAGTATTAAGCTGAAATTTGATAACTTGTGATTGTGTGCATCAAAGTGTTGCATGGATTGGATTATGTTCATGATATATTGTTTTGATTACTATGATCACATGAGGATACTTGCATGCATGTTTGAGTGTTAGGTATGTTGTTTGTGTGTATCATTTTGTGCGTAAATTAAGTGTAGAATCTGTATTGGTGTGTTCACACACTGACTTGAAATCAATTGGTTTGTTAGGACGCAATTAGCGGTCCCATCCCTTACAACTTCTTTGCTACACTAACCGAGCAACTAAAGGTGAGTTCACGGCCCCTAACTTTATCCGGTTTTTAAACAACAGGGGGAGAAACATGTATACACTCTTCAAACTCAATCTCTTTACGTTATACGAAATTAACGTCACATAACTATTCGGTAACTAAGTTGATGTTAATGTAATGTTATGGTCACTAAGCAGCTATATCACTTAAGTCCTCGTCAATCTCTCGGATCGTTAGTATTGGGTTTTAATAGCGGGGGAATTATAAGTAGTACTACTGGGCCCGACAAGCCCCATCCGAGCTAGTCGCGCTAGCCGACCGGGTATGGTCAACGGGTGAATAATTTGGCCTAACTTCGCCATGGTCAGTGATAGGCCTGGCAACACGGAGGCACAACAGTCAGCTTCGATCGCGAACTCTTACGTGACATAACTTTAGGCTAGCTACCTATATATGTTAACATTGAACTTAATTACGAAACAACTATATTATCCCGGGTTGAGGATAATGGAAACAAAAACTTATTATTCCGGGTTTGGAATAATGGAATCAACATCATTATTATTCCGGTTAAGGAATAATGGAACTATCGGTATTATTCCGGGTTGGGAATAATGGACTAAATCGTTATCCCGGGTTAGGGATAACGGGGGAAACAAACTCATAACCGAACAAACGAATTTATGAAAACCTGTGAACTCACTCATCTTTAATGTTGACACTTGTTTCTTTACATGTTTCTCAGGACGCTAGGAGCTCTAGGTGCACTCACATGCATTGAACAAGACATCTTTTATCGAGTCTCAATTTACAAATATTGTTTTGGGGTTTTTCATTTGTTTTGGCGTTTGTGTTGGCGCCCGCTTCACTACTTATTTTATGCTTCCGCGCAACTTTAAAAACTAATGCTTCCGTTAAATATTGGTAACTAATTAAGACAATATAAAATCTACGACAAATGATTTTAGAAAATGTATTATCAAATCATATAGAGTCGTTCGACGTACTAGTGTTTCAGATTCTGGTTTGTTCACACGCCTCGCGGTAAAACTCCGCAAGTGGAAATTGAGGGTGTGACAGATTGGTATCAGAGCCACTAGCTATAGAGAACCAGGTTTGCATTAGAAGTAGACCTAAACTATAGCTGAATACACGACACTAGACGTAGTTTGGGACCGAACTGTTATATCTTGTTATGCAATATACCACAACAGTGTTATGTAGATTATGCCTTCATAATAAGAAATGAAAACAACTCGTAACTAACTACACGACCTAACAGGCAATGTCATCATCCTCATCGTCATCATCATCCGACAAACTTACGCCACCAAGAGCGCCAGGAAAGGCACCTATGGTGGAACCCTTACCACCTTATGGCGTGGAGACACGCCCAGCTGCGAGGAAAAGGCTCGCTCTAGGGGAGGAGTCGTCATCACGCCCAATCCTCGCTGTGCCGGTTGAACCGGTTAACTCTGTATAAGTAGGAAATGACCTACTTAGAATCATGATACAGAAACAACAAGAACAGTTAGAAAGAATGCAGGAAACCATCCTAGCACAGGGATGGATGATCCGACAACTGACAGGTAAAACCGACTCGCTCGAGGAAGAGCAACATACGAGTAAGATAGCTCGTAACACCTTAGCCAGAGATCTGCGTGCTGAGCAGATAAGAGCCGACTGGCTCGAGGACAGAGTCCTGGAGAATAGTTGGAACATTCATGAGTTAGAGCAAAATCAAGTACCTGCACCAGCACCGGCCCCTCCAGTGCCGGTAGAGGAGGATCCGGAAGAGGATCCAGAGGAGGACCCTGAAGAGGATCCGGAGGAGGATCAAGAGGAGGATCCGGAGGAGGACCCAGCTGTAGAAGCTGGAAATGCCGCGCAGGATGACGGCAACGACAGTGATTTGGGGGATGGAGACGTAGACGACTGACACGTCTCGCTTATTCTATTTACTTTCCTCCAGTCTATTTATTTTCCCACTTGTGTTTAAATTTGAGACTTTATAGTGAATTCATATGTTTGGTTGGCACTTTGTAAGACGTTGAAAATTTCATTTAATCAAGTATTTCTTTTGACTATTTAATACATTAGTTGACATAACTTGATAATTATTAAAGTACGAAGTAGGATAACTATATTGGATATATAGACTTATCGGGGTGTGTTTGTGTTGTGTTTCGAAGATCTAAATGGCAACTGGACGACGTGGAAACCTTAACTTGACGCCCGAAGAGCTAGCTGCCATGATTCAAGAGCACGTGAACGCAGCTTTAGCGGGTGTTCAGAACCAACCGGCAGGTAACCATTATTAAATTTTCGTGTGAAAATCTAATAGTGAGGCTAGTAAAATTCCTTGCTGACTACCTGTTCTCTGTCAGCAGGAGGGGGCTTTAACCCCTACAAGATGTTCCTCGACGCGAAACCAAGCAAATTCTCGGGGGCGGAAGGACCCATTGGACTAGTCCGCTGGATCGAAAAATCTGAATCCGTATTTGAAATGTGCAACTGTATAGAGGCCAACTTGTGATTGTGTGCACCAAAGTGTTGCATGGATTGGATTATGTTCATGATAAATTGTTTTGATTACTATGATCACATGAGGATACTTGCATGCATGTTTGAGTGTTAGGTATGTTGTTTGTGTGTATCATTTTGTGCGTAAATTAAGTGTAGAATCTGTATTGGTGTGTTCACACACTGACTTGAAATCAATTGGTTTGTTAGGATGCAATTAGCGGTCCCATCCCTTACAACTTCTTTGCTACACTAACCGAGCAACTAAAGGTGAGTTCACGGCCCCTAACTTTATCCGGTTTTTAAACAACAGGGGGAGAAACATGTATACACTCTTCAAACTCAATCTCTTTACGTTATACGAAATTAACGTCACATAACTATTCGGTAACTACGTTGATATTAATGTAATGTTATGGTCACTAAGCAGCTATATCACTTAAGTCCTCGTCAATCTCTCGGATCGTTAGTATTGGGTTTTAATAGCGGGGGAATTATAAGTAGTACTACTGGGCCCGACAAGCCCCATCCGAGCTAGTCGCGCTAGCCGACCGGGTATGGTCAACGGGTGAATAATTTGGCCTAACTTCGCCATGGTCAGTGATAGGCCTGGCAACATGGAGGCACAACAGTCAGCTTCGATCGCGAACTCTTACGTGACATAACTTTAGGCTAGCTATCTATTTATGTTAACATTGAACTTAATTACGAAACAACTATATTATCCCGGGTTGAGGATAATGGAAACAACAACTTATTATTCCGGGTTTGGAATAATGGAATCAACATCATTATTATTCCGGTTAAGGAATAATGGAACTATCGGTATTATTCCGGGTTGGGAATAATGGACTAAATCGTTATCCCGGGTTAGGGATAACGGGGGAAACAAACTCATAACCGAACAAACGAATTTATGAAAACCTGTGAACTCACTCATCTTTAATGTTGACACTTGTTTTTTTACATGTTTCTCAGGACGCTAGGAGCTCTAGGTGCACTCACATGCATTGAACAAGACATCTTTTATCGAGTCTCAATTTACAAATATTGTTTTGGGGTTTTTCATTTGTTTTGGCGTTTGTGTTGGCGCCCGCTTCACTACTTATTTTATGCTTCCGCGCAACTTTAAAAACTAATGCTTCCGTTAAATATTGGTAACTAATTAAGACAATATAAAATCTATGACAAATGATTTTAGAAAACGTATTATCAAATCATATAGAGTCGTTCGACGTACTAGTGTTTCAGATTCTGGTTTGTTCACACGCCTCGCGGTAAAACTCCGCAAGTGGAAATTGAGGGTGTGACACTTTTCTCCCATTATCATAATCTGATCTTTTAAAAAGTTTTGTATTGTTTTGAACATTCGAGTTACTAAAACCCCTATATTCGTTTCTTCTTTGAAAGTTTCGATTACCAGAAGACTCGTATCGATTTCGACATCCAAAATTTTTACTTTGAAGACAATTTGATTGACCATTATTATGATATGAGTTAGGAGAAGAGTTTCTTGAACCAACAAATCTTCTTGATGTTGAAGGCTTAGGTTGAAATCTTGGTTGATTTGTCTAAGAACTTGATTTAACATTCTTATTTGACCCAACCTGATTTCCATCCTTAAACCTCAACCTCTACTTTCTTACCCTTTTTAAAAGGACAACAACTAGCCATGCCCTATGTTGTGACATTTAAAGCAGGATATCTTCTTAAAAGTTTTCTTTCTGTTAGATCCCTTTTTAAATGATTTAACTATTTTGTCTTTAGAATCCTCATCCACTTTATGAGGTGTACTATTAGACCTAACAGATTCTTTCAAAGAGCCTGGACTATCAGGTATGTCAACTGTTATCGGATCCACTATAGCTGGTATAGTAGGAACAAAATCTGTTAGCTCATTTTCATTTGGTAAAAATGAATAATCCTGATCTTCAGGGGATGAAGCTTTACTAAACCCCACTCCTGTTTTATCACTACTCCTTTTCAAACTTTTCTGAATTTGAGTCCTGACTAATGAGGATTCTCCAAACTTGTCTAACTTTCTATGAAGTTCAACAATTTTGGCCTGTGCACCAGCCAATTATGTGCACTTTTCAGAAAGCTCGTTAGTCTTATCCTTCACAGTTTCACGAGCCAAATCAATGATCTGTAAAAGTTCATTGACTTTGCTGGTCAAATTGATGATTTCTTGTTCATTTAAATTTGACTCCCTTTTACTCAAAAGAACATTTGACTCTTTCAGTTTTTCTAATTCAGCTAATAGACTTTTGTTTTGCTCCGATAGTTTGTCAACTTTACCTTGTAGTTCAGTGCAATTATGACAAGAGTGACTTAGAAATTGAAATTGTATCCGTACCTTTGTTGTAAGCTTATCTGTATCATCCATGCACACTGTAGCTTTTGCATCCTTGAGTTCCATTCTCTCCTTCTCAGCTTCCTTCTTCTCTTCTATCTTAGCAGCTTCTTCACCAATCTTCACAGCTATTGTCTCACTCACACATGTACTTTGTCTTGAAGCACTCTGACAAAGTTTTTCTAAAGCTTCCCATAACTCTCTAGACGATCCAAACCTATTACAAATGTTTTTCATATCAAATGGCAAGGACATCTTTATTGCTACTAAAGCCTTCTTCTCAGCATCATATATACGTTTATCAGAATCTTCCATCTTCTCATATGAGAGAACCATAATTCTTCCATTCACTCGACGTGTGGGAGCAATGTACCCATCGATCATACAATTCCACATCTTAATATCTTCACTTTGAACAAATGCCTCAAACTGCTTCTTCCATTCTACATATTGTTCAGCATTTATCAGCTTTGGCAAGTTTTTAACACCCTCACTTACATTGTTCAATTTGCCCATCTTTAACACGCAGCTAGCAGTTTAAATTGATTTTGGTATACCTGTGTCAAAATCCAAATCTAACCCGCAGCTTATCGTAACCAAACCGGTAAAAACGTTCAGAAATTTGTCCGATACGTTTTTGGAGGTTTTTTTTGTCCTAAAAATCACACGAGCCTAACCGTGTAAACGGTTTGTCAAGAATGTTTATAGATCAAATTATATGTCCGAAAACGTTTAACTTTGGTTACGTCAGCTGGTTAACTTTCCACCTTCTTAAACCTAACTCGGAACCGTACCAAATCCGAAACAGTAACTCGGATAGTAAATCCGAGATAGGAATCCTGAACAGTAATCTGGATTGCTAATCCGAAATGGTGAACCGGAATAGTTATCCGAGATGAAATCCGGAATGCACTGTTCTGATCCGAAATGGAAATCCGGACTAGTTTCTGATCCAAAGTGCAATCCGAAATGGCTTCTAATCTGAAATTCACTCCGAAATGGACTGTTCTGATCCGAGATGAACTGCTAGAATCCGAAATGCAATCCGAAATGAACTGCTTGAATCCGAAATGCACTTTGCTGATCCGAAATTCAACCTGTTCTGATCTGAAATGCCAGTTTTCAATCCGAGTTCCTGCTGTTTATCCAAAATCCCTACAGAAACCCTAAAACAGCCGTCAAAACCCTAATTCAGCTGTCACAAACTTCAAGAACAGCCTCCAAAAACGCCCAAAAATCCAACTTTTTCTGTTGTTATGATTCTGAACCGAGCAATAATCAAGAGCCGAATGCTCTGATACCAGTTGTAGGTCCCCTAGTCCTTATGGATCTTGACATAATCGTCTATCTAATCTAGAGTGTGAAATCCCCTAGATCAGATTTCACATAAAACACTAAGAACACAAACACGAACACAAAGAATTCCTTCAAACAGTCTTCTATAGATTATCCAACACAAAGGTTTACAATCAATTCAAGACTCTCTAGAAATCTCTCAGCCACTCTCTGTAGATTTCTTCCGACCAACTGTCTGTTCTCTATGTCTAACCTAAAACTCTAATGCACAACATGTATATATACTACATGTCTGCATACTAGGCCTTAGACTGGGCTAAGCCATTCTCCAAGCCCATTACAACTCTAAACAAGGTAAACACACATGCTGAGCCCAATACAAAATATCCAAAGACTAAACAATTATACTATTAAGCTGTTGTCACCAATATGCACCAAGAGACTCCCCCTTGACAATAGCTTCATAGTGTAACTTTGTCTTCAAACATCTTGTGATCTTTTGGTCTTTGAATGGCTTCAGCTACACTCAAATACTGACATTAACAAAGTTGTCTTAAAATTTTTTCTTTTCTTTGTGTCTAATGGCTTCCAAAGGGCTTGAGTCTGCCTCTGGTGCTGGGGCTTCAACCCCCTTGCCGGCGTGTAAGTTTAGTCGGCTAGTGTTTGAGGATATAGTTTCTGGTTTCCGGTTCCCCCCCAACTGGGGGCCCGGCTACCGGCTGACGGTGAAACAGCCTCCGATGCTCCGACGGGTTATAATCACCGTTTTTTTTTTCGGTGAAGGCAACTTCCGGTTGCCTGTCACCAAGTTTTTTCTTGAAGTTCTGCAGTACTATAGCTTCCACCTCTCCTAGTGGAATCCTATGGGGATGCTGAGGATAAAGCACTTTGAGTTTTTGTGCTGGTCGACAGGGTTTGTTCCCACCGTCGACCGTTTCCGCATTTTTTACGAACTCCATTGTTCAATGGGGTTTTATTCTTTTCAGCACCGTGCGAAGGCGCAGGAAATTTTGCTCTCTCCACCCAAGTCCTTCCATAATTGGAAGGAAAAATTCTTTTTTGTGAAGGCCGATGTTATTCCTGTGCCTTTGACGTTCTGGGGCACAGATGAGATTCTGGCGGAGACCATCCCAATACCAATGTTGGGCCCCTGTTATTGTGATCTGAAGGAGATCCTGGAGATTCAGTTGCCGGGGAGGATACTGGTGGCGGCAGGGATGAGCCTACTATGGAAACCCGACCGCCGGTACCAGCCAGTATACGTGGAGGGGGACCGGAGTAAGTCTTCTTATTCCGTTGTGTTTTCTTGACTTTGAGATGTTTGTAGGCTAACATATATGTGTTTTCTTGCAGGAGCCCCATTGTTCCCGCCTTCCAGAGGAAGGAAGGGCGGATCGAGAGGCTCACCTTGGGCACGAATGAACCCACTTGGTATGCGCAGGTCCTGGGCAATTTTGCCCTAATCAAAGTTGTGGACATGGACTATAACACCCTGTAAAAATCGTGTCCAATAATATAGTGACACGTGTTGTATTTTTAATATAGTCAATTAAAGACTGATATGGACTAAAAGTGACAACATGCTCAAACTGAGCCTCTGAATGACTCTCTGATGTCAACATGTATAAACCTAGCCTCTGAACGACAATTAGTGTCGTCATGCATAAAAACGTAGCTTTTGAACGACCATTAGTGTCGTTATGCATAAAACGTAGCCTCTGAACGACCATTAGTGTCGTTATGCTCAAACTCGGCCTCAGAGTGGCCGTTATGTCAACATGCCTAGCCTCTGAGTGACATCAGAGTCAACATGCTTATATTGAGCCTCTGAGTAATCCTTTGCATAGTCCTAACTCTCATATGTCCCATTTATTGGACGAGGGTGATTAAATCCATTATTATATGAAAGTTGGATAATGGAGGGATTAAAAGTGTCAACATGTTAATTTATACCTCTGAGTGACCTTTTAACGAACCGAGAGCTCGACAATGTCTGGGCGTGATCCCGGGTATGCCAAGTATTGGCTAAGGAGGGCTAATTATGCCAAAAAGGTGTTTTAGAAGGCTTTTATAAGCTTTTATAACTTAAGGGGGCTAAAGTGTCAAAGTTTTAAAGTGGCCGATGGGTGGTCGCGGGCCGCGAGAGACATGGTCTGTGTCTCTTGTGGGACGCGAGAAGCCCTCTACTACCGAAAGTTTGCTTGGCTTCCAAACAAAAATGCCAAAAACCATTAAATCAAAACCATGGCTTCCCAAACTGCTATGCCACGTTTTAGGACACTTGTAATCTTCTTCTTACACCCCTAAACACCTGGTTTCACCTCTTTTGAGTTCTCCAACTATAAATAGGTGCTTAAGTTCACATTCCAACTTGCAACTTTCTCATTTTTTCACTCTTCTCCCTCCTCTGGAAGTTCCTAGCTAAAAGGAGCATCCAACATAGTTCTTTTGCACCCTAGAAATCACTGGTAAGTGTTCCTTACTTGTGCATTTTCGTTTATAGGCTTTTATAGCCAAAAGTCAAGCGTTTTTCGGAAAACGCTTAGACTTTCGGTTAAGACCATTATGGTCCGGCCATTGTTTGAAATAAACATGGCTAAGTGATCATATTAAGGTAGGTGTTAATCCCTATAAATGGCACCTCCTGAAGATCACATTTGCTAGACCAATTGACGGGTCAAAGTTATGATATTAAAAAGTCAAACAGGCCATTTTATAAAAAATCACAAATTGATCTTATGTATGTTATGAAACCTGTTTTGACACTTAACAAGTTGGTAATAATTATTAGAACATTTAAGAACATGTTCGGGTCATCAATTTCAGTTCTAGGGTCGGTTCGCAACCGAAAGTCGCGAAGTTTGACTTCTGCTTTGACTTTCGATTCTGACCCGATTTAGATTAGTTATCTACTAATATAAAGTTGCATTATGATCATAATATAATGTAGCATAACCCTCTGAGGTTATATTACATGATCATAATCAGAATCCAAGTTTATGCATAAGTTCCATAATTATGCCATTCTTGACTAAAATGTCCTTTTTGTATATAACAAGGTTTTAAATGGTAGTGAACTTAAAAAAGAGTTTTTTACTGATGTAATATTATTGGTAGGATTATTTGGGATGTTAAACTAAGTTATAAACTGAGTTTTCAAACAGGTCCTTAAACTATATCGATAAATGACGATTTTAGCCCTTGTGGCTCATAAAATAGTTTTAATCAAATCTTTTCAAGGTAAATCATTTACCTACTAATATGTTATATTAAATAACATATTTAAAACATTTTAATCTGACCTTAATATCAGTTTTCGTAAACATCACTTAAAGACGTCATTTTACGACATAAGCGTCATTTCAGCGCATAGTATGGTTTTAAACCATACTATTGACCAAGACTTGATACCTACTGATTTTAAAACTTATTTTTAAACATATTTGCAGTAGGTACATGTTATAAACTCAGAATCCCAAATAATTTATAAACTATGTGTAAAATGACCAAAACGCCCCTTCGGTGTATAGATTGGTCATAAAAGATAAAATACACATATATTTGGTATCCTACTGATATTATATCATAAATAAATATTTTTCCAGAATACTCATGATTATAAACTTAAAACATGTTCAAGTTCCTTTTATACGGTATATAATTACTGAAATGCCCTTATGAGGCATAGTTTCGGTTTAAAACCTTAACGGGCATATAAGTTGATATCCTACTGATATTTTAACTTATTTAAAATATAATGGCATATAGAACTTGTACATGACTTATATGGTTACCAATTATCACTTATATGCATACGGTTGATTATAGTAACTAGTGTACGGAATTCAATCGAAACGGGTTTAACCTTGTCATTTAAATCTCAAAATCCAGAATGTTAATTGTTTACCCATATTATGCAAGTCAAAGTACTTATCGGGTTTAGACAACATTCTATCCGATCATCGTTTAATCAAGCATTATACGTATTGATCTTGTACGCTACTCGGTCTAAGTCTATGACTTAATTAAGACCGTTAGTATTTAATTGGTTAGCTTATGCCATAATCCTGACTAGAGCCTTGCCGGTAAATGCTATCTACAGTTGGTACTTTTGTATACGGCTGAGTTATTAAAATTTAAAAGAAGACTAGCTCAGGTAAATACTCTCGACTTATTTTCCCTATATGCGCTTGGGATACGGTAAATTATTAGCGCTTGGTCCGAAATGGGGTCAATCGAATGCCTGTTTGTGGCTAGTAAACCCGCGTATTCCGTTTTAATCAGTTTTGTTTGATAACTTAAACATTGAGGGTTAAATTACCGTGTCCTGGATATCCTCGGCTCAATACATTAGTTATTGGCCACGACCTTAACGCGGGGTGTAGGCATGCACCTGACAGACACTCATATGCAAATTACCTAAGACATTGGGGATAACTCCTTCGTGAATTCTAAGTGGTGTGTATTTAATCATGTCTCGGTTTCTGTACTGGGCCCTGTATGTATTGACAAACATGTGAATCTGATACAAGGTTGCAAGGTCAACTTTCCCAAGTTAATAAAAAATTTGGTGTCGTTTTGCACTTAAAAATCATTTTAAAAGTTTTCAAAATGAGTCAGTTGGGTGTATTTACCAGCGAAAGCTGACGTATCGTCCAAAGACTAAACTGCAGGTACAATACGAAATAGGCCGGAAGCTGCTCCGTAGTGAATAAGAGGATCTTGCAAATCCTTAGATCTGCCTGAAGTCTGTTTTATAGTTTTTCTTGTACATTTTATGATCCGCCTGTGGATCTTCTATTACGAGCCTGTATATTATTTTGTATTCCCGAATATTTGGTTTGTAATAGTAATTTTACTCCAAGACTTCCGCTGTGCCGTGTTAATTGACTATGATGTTATCAACTGACGTCAGGATATTCCCCAGCCGGGCCCACCGGTGTATGGATTTGGGTTGGAAATCCGGGGTGTGAAAGGTTGGTATCAGATCCAACGTTTGAGAGAACTAAACACTAGCCTTTTATGTTTAATCTGAAACTTACACGAGCACATTCCTTAGACTTCCGAGTCTAGACATTGACCGAGGATTACTCATTTCATTATTTAGTTATTAGTATTGTTTTTGAATTGAATTCTAACAGGAGAAATGCCGCCACGTGTACGAGGACAAAGTGGAAGAAGAAAAGGTCCAATGAGGGGAGGACCATTGGGGCGTATTCCTCCTCAACCCCACAACTCAGATGCCTACCCAGAGTCAGGCGATTCGTCACCTTGGCAACCAGCGAGACGTTCTGTCTCTAATAGACACGCCCTCACATTCTCAAAATTCTTACCACTCTCACCACTCTTATTATTCTCACCATTCCCATTCCCATCACTCTTACCATGAAGAACTTAACCCGAACCATTACTTTAACACACCTCCAGCCGATCAAAATCAGTTAGACCAGCCAAACCCTATGGATGAGGACTCGACCCGGAGATGCCGCCGTCGGGATCGAACGCGCATCCCATAGAAATATCAAGCGATTCGAACTCCTATGCCGGATCACCCTACCATGGTCCTAATGAGTGGGACCAATATTGGAACCAAATTCACATTCGTCCACACTCCTTCTCACCACTCTCAACCACCTCCTGTTCAAGAAGATGTCCACATGGAACCAGTGAACCAACCTCAACCACCACTTGAACCACCAAGGAGAAAGAGTGGAGCACGTATGTCGGTGCGTGCCGGACAAAGGTCGGGATCGCTGCTACCTTTGCCCAAATCCTCCCCTACAATCCAAGAGGACCCATAAATGGGTGGATCCTCTAATGTTTCACTTATAGTGGAACCAACACCAACACCTACTGTTCAACCACCACCATCGGGTTATACTAACCCAATCCCCACATATCTAGACACGTCTGGTATGATCCTTTTAACCCGTCTACACCGGTAGACTATCAAGCATAGTCGCAAGACCCCTATATGCAAGCAGTTATGCACAATGCACCTTACCCATCTACCTTCACACCTGCTTATCCACCGACTGGATATCCAACTTATGGGTACCAGTATCCGGTTATGCCACAACCACAACCACAACCTCCGCCACCACTCGAGGCCATTAATGAGGCCTTGGAACGGATGAAAGAGATGCAGCAGCAAGCGGAGAAAACGGAGAAGAAGACAAACAAGTTCTTCAAGAAACTCTCCAAGTTGGTTAAAGGAAAGAAGGACGAGTGAAGTCTCTTCTAATTATATGTAGTCCCTGCGTGGACATTGTTATTTCTTTAGTCCCTGCGTGGACAAGTCATTTCCTTTAGTCCTTGCATGGACGGACAATTAGTTTTATTTATTTATTTATTTCAAGTGTTGTACTTTCTATTATCATTTAGTGAAGTATTTTGGAATTATATATATATATGTATTCATCCTCTTCAAGCGATCATCTCGATTTTACTCGAATTTTTGGTCTGCTATATAATTCCATAAAGATCTTAATGGTTTTGATTTAGCCAAGTGGCACAGACCACACAATTGACAAAAATTTATATAAATGATAGTTAAGAATGACAGGGTCTTCTATCATGATAAGTAAGGGAGGTTATCCTTCTATCTAGAGGTAGTGGGCTAAATTCAAGCCTTCAAGTCATTAAGGTCAATGTGAACGGGACTAATAATCAACCATTAAGGTCCTCCTATGTTAACATTCAAGTAATGTGCATACTCATGGTAAGTGTGACTTGAGGAATCACGCTAGCCTTCAAGGTAATGGATTATGTCCTAACCTTATATACCCCATATCATCTGTTTGATCCCGGCTAAATATCACCAGTGCGGTGATGAATAAAACATCCATTAGTGATGAATTACCCTTTCGTGTTATGATTTATTTTATATAGCCCATGTGATCTATTTGATCCCGGCTAAATATCACCAGTGCGGTGATGAATAAAACATCCATTAGTAATGTATTACCCTTTCAGGTTATGATATATTTTATATAGCCCATGTGATCTATTTGATCCCGGCTAAATATCACCAATGCTGTGATGAATAAAACATCCATTAGTGATGTATTACCCTTTTCGGGTTATGATTAATTTTATATAGCCTATGTGATCTATTTGATCCCGGCTAAATATCACTAGTGCGGTGATGAATAAAACATCCATTAGTGATGTACTACCCTTTCGAGTTATGATTTATTTTATATAGCCCATGTGATCTATTTGATCCCGGCTAAATAATACCAGTACGGTGATAAGTAAAATATCCATTAGTAATGTATTGCCTTGTGGCTATGATTTATTTTATACAGCCTATGTGATCTATTTGATCCCGGCTAATATCACCAGTGTGATCCATTAGTGATGTAGTGCCTATGTGCCATATTTTATGTCCGTTAGTGACATGCCTATGTGCCATATTATATATCCATTAGTGACAGGCCTATGTGCCATATTTTATGTCCGTTTATGACAGGCCTATGCGCCATGTTTTAAATGTCCTTTGTGACAAGCCTATGTGCTATACAATTGTCAAATATGACAATGACAGTTGTGACATTACGATCCACTGTCTAGTAATATATGGACCTTGTCCAGATCGTAAATTGCCTATAATGGTCCTATTAAGACCTAGGCCAAATATATATACTTTAAGCCTAAGAGTTGTGATGTTATGCTTACTAGCATGATTAGGCAATCGATTTTATATCCAATGTTTAAAGCCAATATGGTTGGTATACCATGGCTAAGGCAAATTTTATTTGGTATATAGAACCAAAGATTTGAAGAATGGCTAACTCAAATGAGGCACAGCGGGACGTTGAACCCAACAATGCCGAAAATAGAAATATTGATGATAATGCTTTCCAAGCTCGCATTGATGCGGCTGTGGAAAGGGCCATGGGTAAGGCCATAGAAAAGCTAAGAGAGTCGAGTGCTACTCGCTGTAGACCACTATCGAATACCCCATCCTCAGCTCATAAGGAGAGCTCTATTCACTCATCAAATGCGAAGAGTGAACCTAGGAGGATAGACTATGCTGATAGGTTCCGTTCTTCTAAGGACGGATGCACCTACAAGTACTTTGTCTCCTGTAAACCCCGAGACTTTAATGGGGAAAAAGGAGCTGTAGAAGCCCTAAAGTGGCTGGACGAGATGGAGACCATCGTAGACATCAGCGGTTGTGCTGAAAAGGATGTGGTCAAATATGTATCACAATCCTTCAAGGGCGATGCCCTAGCTTGGTGGAAAGCCATGATTCAGTCCACAGTAAAGTATACCTGTATAATCTGGGATCGTCTAAGTTTATGGACCTTATTATGGAAACCTACTGCCCACCCCATGAGGTGGAGAAAATAGAGACAGACTTCTTGTCTCTTTCCATGAAAAACCTAGATTGTCGAAAGTATGTTTCCGACTTCAATTCCCTATCTAGGTTAGTATCCTACCTAATCACCCCTGAATCCAAACGCATTGCACGTTTTATCAACGAATTAGCGCCCGGGATTAAGGGTAATACCTATAGGTCTGCTGTAGACCTATATCTCTCTCTCTCACCCTTGATCTTGTAAGGCAAAAGTCAGTTAAGCTAGAAACTGACGGGAAAAAGAAAAGAGATGAAGACAACTCCCAAAGATTTAATAAGAAAAATAAAGGGAGATTCGGGTTCAAAGGGAACCAAGGCAAGTCGGCTGTGATGCCATTTTGCAAGACTTGCAACCGCAGACACTTGGGACAGTGTAATTCTGATTCACAAGCTAGACCTTGTGGTATTTGTAAAAGGAGAGGGCATAAGACCCTAGATTATAAAGATCTTAAGGATGTTGTATGTTATATGTGCAATGAAAAAGGGCACAATGCAACTAACTGCCCTAAGAATTCAAAGAATAATAATCCGAAGCCTGGAGAGGCCAAGAAGGGGAATGCACACGCTTTTCGACTGACTGCTAAGGAAGCTGTTAATGACAATAACGTCATAACATGTACTTTACCCATGAACGATATTTATGCTAGAGTTCTTTTTGATTCAGGTGCAGATAGATCTTTTGTCGACCACAAGTTTACTAAACTGATAAACTTGCCCTAAGAACTCTAGATAAAAGTCATGAGATAGAACTTGCCGATGGAACCTTAGAAACAACATCTTCCATTCTTGATGGGTGCTCTATATCCATTAAGAATCATTCCATCCCTATCTCTCTTCTGCCAATGAAATTGGCGGGGTTCGATGTTGTCTTACGCATGGATTGGTTATCTCATAACCAAGCCCGCATTGCCTCCAATAAGAAGCTCATCTTAAAACCCCATCTGGTGAAATGATCACCATCCGTGGAGACTCACACTATGGATTGCCAGACAAGGTGTCGTTATTTAAGGCATCCAAGTGTTTGAGAAGAGGCTGTGTCATCTACATGGCACAAGTTACCATAAATAAGCCTAAGCCAAACATGGAGGACCTACTAGTCATCTTAGAATATCCCGATGTATTCCCAGATGAATTACCAGGCCTACCTCCAGACAGGCAGTGGAGTTTAGAATAGATATCCTACCAGGATCAGCACCAGTAGCTAGAGCTTCATATAGGCTAGCACCAACGGAAATGAAGGAATTAAGAACGCAGCTAGACGAACTTTTGGAGAAAGGCTTTATTCAGCCTAGTTCCTCTCCTTGGGGAGCTCCTATCCTCTTTGTAAAGAAGAAAGGCAGTCCGATGTGAATGTGCATCGATTACCGAGAACTAAATAAGTTAACAATCAAGAATATATATCCTCTGCCCAGGATCGATGATTTATTTGACCAACTTCAAGGGGCTAGTTATTTCTCCAAGATTGATTTAAGATCAGGATATCATCAGCTGAAGGTTAGGAATAAAGATGTTCCTAAGACCGCTTTTAGGACCCGTTACGGTCACTTTGAATTCTTCGTGATGCCTTTTGGGCTCACAAATGCACCTGGAGCATTCATGGACCTCATGAATAGAGTCTGCAAGCCATATTCGGATAAGTTTGTCATCGTCTTCATAGACGACATACTCATTTATTCTCGTAATCAAGCTGATCACGAGAAACATCTTCGGTGCATCTTAGAACTCCTAAGGAAAGAGAAGCTTTATGCCAAATTCTCTAAGTGCGAGTTTTGGCTTAGAGAGGTCCAATTTCTTGGACACATGGTAAGTGAGCGTGGTATCCAAGTGGATCCCGCCAAAATTGAAGCCATAATAAATTGGGGAATACCCAAAACCCATCAGAGATTTGTAGTTTTCTAGGATTGGCCGGTTATTATAGGAGGTTCATTGAGAACTTTTCAAGAATAGCCACTCCTTTAACTACCTTGACCCATAAGAATGTTAAGTATAATTGGGGTCCAAAACAACAAGAATCTTTTGAGGTTCTTAAACACAAGCTAAGCAATGCTCCTGTGTTATCTCTACCAGAGGGTGTTGATGATTTTGTGGTATAACTGTGATGCATCGCACACTGGCATGGGCTGTGTGCTAATGCAAAAAGGCAAAGTGATTGCCTATGCATCACGATAGTTAAAGGTGCACGAAAGGAATTACACCACCCATGATTTAGAATTGGGTGTCGTTGTATTTGCACTAAAACTGTGGAGACATTACTTGTATGGTACAAAGTGTGTTATATACACAGACCATAAAAGTCTCCAGCATTTGTTCAATTAGAAGGAATTGAACATACGACAACGACGATGGATGGAAACGCTTAATGATTATGATTGCGAGATTCGCTACCATCCAGGCAAGGCAAATGTAGTTGCTGATGCCTTAAGTCGCAAGGAACGAGTTAAACCTATAAGGATTAACTCCAAGAGCATTAAACTTAGAAATAGCTTAAATGAGAAGCTATTATATGCGTAAAAACAAACACTATTAGAGGCTAATATCCCTAATGAGGGATTAGACGGAACTGTGGATCAGTTAGCGCCTGGAAAGGATGGAATCCTTAGATTCAATGGAAGAATCTGGGTTCCAATCCTTGGAGTACTTAGAGATCTAATCCTCCAAGAAGCGCACAATTCAAGATACTCAGTTTACCCTGGTGGTGACAAGATGTATCAAGACTTGGAAAAGAATTATTGGTGGATGGGTTTGAAGAAATCCATAGCCACTTATGTAGCTAAGTGTCTGACGTGTTTGCAAGTTAAGGTCGAACATCAAAAGTCGTCAGGACTTCTACAACAGCTTGAAATTCCCACTTGGAAATGGAAAATGGTAACTATGGACTTGATTACCAAGTTACCTAAGACCAAAAGTGGAAATGACACTATTTGGGTTGTAGTGGATAGGCTGACTAAGTCAGCACATTTCTTGCCAATAAAGGAAACGTATAATTCAGATAAATTGGATAAGTTTTATGTGGAAAAAATTGTGTCCCTACATGGTGTGCCAATATCTATTATATCTGACAGAGATACTAGATACACATCTCACTTTTGGAAAAGTTTCCAACAATCTTTAGGCACACGATTAAACTTTAGTACGGCTTACCATCCATAGACTGATGGTCAAAGTGAGCGTACTATCCAGACACTAAAAGACATGCTTAAGGCATGTGTGATTGATTTAGGTGGAAGTTGGGATGACCACTTACCCCTAATAGAATTCTCCTACAATAACAGTTATCATACGAGCATCAAGGCTGCTCCTTTTGAGGCCTTGTATGTGAGAAAATGTAGAACGCCCGCGTGTTGGGCAGAAGTTGGAGAAGCCCAACTATCAGGACCTGAGATTGTGCTGGAGACCACGGAAAAGATTGTGCAAATCCGTGATCGTCTCAAAGCTGCCAGAGATAGGTAAAAGGGCTATGCTGACAAGAGGCGTAAACCTCTTCAATTCCAAGTAGGGGATAAAGTCATGCTGAAAGTATCACCCTGGAAAGGTGTGATGCGTTTTGGAAAGAAGGGCAAGTTGAGCCCAAGATATATAGAACCCTTCGAGATAATCAAACGTGTCGGCACTATAGCTTATAAGCTTAGGTTGCCAGACGAGCTTAGTGGAATACATGATGTATTCCACATATCTAACCTTAAGAAATGTCTAGCCGATGAGTCGCTAGCAATGTCACACGATGATGTGCAAATTGATGAAAACCTGAGGTTCATTGAGAAACCAATTTCGATCGAGGATCGACAGTTAAGAAGCTCAGAAGAAAAATGATGCCTATAGTAAAGGTTAAGTGCGACGCTTTTAGAGGTCCCGAGTATACATGGGAGGTTGAGTCCACTATGCGAAAAAGTACCACCATCTTTTTGAATAAAATCTCGAGGTCGAGATTTCATTTAAGGGGGTGAGGATGTAACACCTGAAAAAAATCGTGTCCAATAATATAGTGACACGTGTTGTATTTTTAATATAGTCAATTAAAGAATAATATGGACTAAAAGTGACAACATGCTCAAACTGAGCCTCTGAATGACTTTCTGATGTCAACATGTATAAACCTAGCCTCTGAACGACCATTAGTGTCGTCATGCAAAAAAACATAGCCTCTAAATGACCATTAGTGTCGTTATGCATAAAACGTAGCCTCTGAACGACCATTAATGTCGTTATGCTTAAACTCGGCCTTGAGTGACCGTTGTGTCAACATGCCTAGCCTCTGAGTGACATCGGAGTCAACATGCTTATACTGAGCCTCTGAGTGATCCTTTGCGTAGTCCTAACTCTCATATGTCCTATTTATTAGACGAGAGTGATTGAATCCATTATTATATGAAAGTTGGATAATGGAGAGATTAAAAGTGTCAACATGTTAATTTATACCTCTGAGTGACCTTTTAATGAACTGAGAGCTCGACAATGTCCGGGCATTATCCTGGGTATGCCAAGTATTGGCTACGGAGGGCTATTTATGCCAAAAAAGTGTTTTAGAAGGCTTTTATAAGCTTTTATAAGTTATGGGGGCTAAAGTGTCAAAGCTTTAAAGTGGCCGTTGGGCGGTCGCGGGCCGCTAGAGACACGCCATATGTCTCTCGCGGGGCGCGAGAAGCCCTCTACTGTAGAAAGTTTGCTTGGCTTCAAAACAAAAATGCCAAAAACCATTAAATCGAAACCATGGCTTCCCAAACTGCTATGCCACATTTTAGGACACTTGTAAGCTTCTTCTTACACCCCTAAACACCTGGCTTCACCTCCTTTGAGTTCTCCAACTATAAATAGGTGCTTAAGTTCACATTCCAACTTGCACCTTTCTCATTTATTCACTCTTCTCTCTCCTCCGGAAGTTCCTAGCTAAAAGGAGCATCCAACATAGTTCTTTTGCACCCTAGGAATCACTGGTAAGTGTTCCTTCCTTGTGCATTTTCTTTTATAGGCTTTTATAGCCAAAAGTCAAGTGTTTTTTCGGAAAACGCTTTGACTTTCAGTTAAGACCATTATGGTCTAGCCATTGTTCAAAATAAACATGGCTAAGTGATCGTAATAAGGTAGGTGTTAATCCCCATAAAGGGCACCTCCTGAAGATCACGTTTGCTAGACCAATTGACGGGTCAAATTTATGATATTAAAAAGTCAAACAGGCCAATTTCAGTTAAACGAGTTAGTGATAATTATTATGTTTTGAAAACTGTTTTGAAACTTAAACAAGTTGGTAATAATTATTAGAACATGTAAGAACATGTTCGGCTCGTCAATTTCAGTTCTAGGGTCGGTTCGCAACCCAAAGTCGCGAAGTTTGACTTCTGCTTTAACGTTCAATTCTGACCCGATTTAGATTAGTTATCTACTGATCTAAAGTTGCATTATGATCATAATATAATGTAGCATAACCCTCTGAGGTTATATTACATGATCATAATCAGAATTGAAGTTTATGCGCAAGTTCCATAATTATGCCATTCTTGACAAAAATGCTCTTTTTTTGTATAAAACAAGGTTTTAAATGGTAGTGAACTTGAAAATGAATTTTCTACTGATGTAATATTATAAGTAGGATTATTTGGGATGTTAAACCAAGTTATAAACTGAGTTTTCAAACAGGTCCTTAAACTATGTCGATAAATGTTGAGTATAGCCCTTGTGGCTCATAAAATAGTTCTAAATCAAATCTTTTCAAGGTAAATCATTTACCTACTAATATATTATATTAAATAACATATTTAAAACATTTTAATATGACCTTAATATCAGTTTTCGTAAACATCGCTTAAAGACGTCATTTTACGACATACGCGTCATTTCGGCGCATAGTATGGTTTTAAACCATACTATTGACCAAGACTTGATACCTACTGATTTTAAAACTTATTTTTAAACATGTTTGCAGTAGGTACATGTTATAAATTAAGAATCCCGAATAATTTATAAACTATGTGTAAAATGACCAAAATGCCCCTTCGGTGTATAGATTGGTCATAAAAGATAAAATACACATATATTTGGTATCCTACTGATATTATATCATAAATAAAATATTTTTCCAGAATACTCATGATTATAAACTTAAAACATGTTCAAGTTCCTTTTATACGGTATATAATTACCAAAATGCCCTTATGAGGCATAGTTTCGTTTTAAAACCTTAACGGGCATATAAGTTGATATCCTACTGATATTTTAACTAATTTAAAATATAATGGCATATAGAACTTGTCCATGACTTAATAGGTTACCCATTATCGTTTATAAACATACGGTTGATGATACGTAACTAGTTTAGGGAATTCAATCAAAACGGGTTTAACCTTGTCATTTAAATCTCAAAATCCAGAATGCTAATTGTTTACCCATATTATGCAAGGCAAAGTACTTGTCTGGTTTAAACAACATTCTATCCGATCATCGTTTAATCAAGCGTTATACGTATTGATCCTATACGCTACTCGGTCTAAGTCTATGACTTAATTAAGACCGTTAGTATTTAATTGGTTAGCTTATGCCATAACCCGAAGAGAACCTTGCCGGTAAATGCTATATGCAGTTGGTACTTTTGTATACGGCTGAGTTATTAAAATTTAAAAGAAGACTAGCTCAGGTAAATACTCTCGACTTATTTTCCCTATATGGGCTTGGGATACGGTAAATTATTAGCGCTTGGTCCGAAAAGGGGTCAATTGAATGCCTGTTTGTGACTAGTAAACCCGCATATTCCGTTTTAATCAGTTTTGTTTGATAATTTAAACATCGGGGGTTAAATTACCGTGTCCTGCATATCCTCGGCTCAGTACATTAATTATTGGCCACGACCTTAACGTGGGGTGTAGGCATGCACCTGACAGACGCTCATATGCAAATTACCTAAGACATTGGGGATAACTCCTTCGTGAATTCTAAGTGGTGTGTATTTAATCATGTCTCGGTTTCTGTACTGGGCCCTGTATGTATTGACAAACATGTGAATCTGATACAAGGTTGCAAGGTCAACTTTCCCAAGTTAATAAAAGATTTTGTGCCGTTTTTCACTTAAAAATCATTTTAAAAGTTTTCAAAATGAGTCAGTTGGGTGTATTTACCAGCGAAAGCTGACGTATCGTCCAAAGACTAAATTGCAGGTACAATACGAAATAGGCCGGAAGCTGCTCGGTAGTGAATAAGAGGATCTTGCAAATCCTTAGATCTGCCTAAAGTCTGTTTTATATTCTTTCTTGTACATTTTATGATCCGCCTGTAGATCTTCTACTACGAGCCTGTATATTATTTTGTATTCCCGAATATTTGGTTTGTAATAGTAATTTTACTCCAAGACTTCCGTTGTGCCGTGTTTAATTGACTATGATGTTATCAACTAACGTCACGATATTCCCCACCCGAGCCCACTGGTGTATGGATTTGGGTTGGAAATCCGGGGTGTGAGATGGACATCCCCGCGCCTTCAACTAGTAAGTTCTTGTTGTTGAATGTTGCAACTTTGCAAGTGACTTATGCATTGTTATTCTGTGACGCAGATGCTCTGGGGGATTGAGGCATTGGCCCAGATCACAAGAAGTAGCGACGCGCGGGGTCAAGCGTTGTGGTTGAGAAGGAGGTAACTCAATCGGGACAGGCCCTCCCAAAGGTAAGCACGTTGTAACTGACAAGTGGAAAGCTTATGTTGTCATGTCTAACTCATGGAGGGTTTTGATCCTGTAGGTGCGAAGAAGGTTGCACCAAAGCCGGTGCTTATCCCGAACGCCAAACCTGCTAGTCCTGTGGACGCTGAGGCCAGCCCAGAAGTGCCTCTTAAGCGAAAGAGGCGTCCGAAGGAGGACCTCTCCATGCAACCACCTAAGAAGGTTGCACGGAAACATATGGGGAAGAAGGCGGATATGGGGACATTAACTGCTAAGATATCCCTCGGTAATTTCAATAATTGTCTCTATTTTCTTCACATGTTTATGTCGTGTATGACTTACTTTTGTTATTGTGAAGTGGGTGATGAGCTGTTTTTGTGGAATCCAGCACATGCGTCACGCCCACTGATTCTCCCATGTCCCCGCCAGGTGGTCGAGGCGGAGACTCTACTGCTGGGGCAGAAGAACAGGTAATGGTGAGGGAAGGGCCTCACGTGGTGGTGCAAGGTTCTGGTATGGGTACTAATGCGGGTTCTGTGGTGTTGGAAGAACTCGCGCAGGTGGTAGGGGAACTACGGGTCGTGGTGGAACGGCCTATGGTTGTTGTTGAGAAATCGCGGGTGGAGTTTGAAGAACCCTCGGTTGATGTGGAGGAAACAGGGTTCGTTGTAGAAGAACCGTTGTGGCGGTGGAAGAACGCGCGCATCCGGGTGACGCGGTTTATGTTGGTGAGGCGGAGCCGATGGGAACGACTTCCGTCCAGGATGCTCAGCCCGGTGCTCCACAACGGGAGCATGTGGAGGAACAGGCACCCGGGGTGGCGCGGGGGGTTCTGGTAGAAACCCTTCGCCTAAGAGTCTCCAATCCGCCCGGATGAAACTCCGGGGGATTTTTATTACAGGTCATACTCCTCCGCTCAAACTACAGAGATCCACACTCCTGTGTGGAAATTAGAGAAAGGATATGACTTTTCTTACTTGCCGGCGTGCCGTGAGTGGTTTAAGGGAGCTTTCCCTCCAGCGGAGGTACGTGTTCTTTCTGATCATGAAGAAGAAGAGTCATACCACACGTACTTCCAGGCAGCTGCAAGGTCCGCCTCTGTGACTTACAAGATTGTTCGTGAATGGTAGGGCTTGTTGAAGCAAAAGAAAGATCTTTAGGCTGCCCAAGCGGTCCTCGATAAAGAGCCAGCCAAAGTGGCTGAGCATGAAGCTGCGGTGCAGGCAAAGGAGACTGCCTACACCGACCACCAGCGAGCTGAACAATGGACCGCGCTGGGGTGGAAATGATGGCCGAAGCCTCGGATGCCAAATTTGCGGATGAGCGCAGGTTGTGGAAAGAGGCTTGTGAAAGGGATAACAGGGAGAACAAATCCCTGAGAGATGAACCAGCCCAGTTGCGTGTTAATGTGGCGTGAGAGAAGAATGAGAAGAAGGCAGCGGCTGCCGCGGCTGCACAGGCTAGTGTGCAACGCGCACACAGTGAGGAGAAAGAGGTACCCCTTGTCTTTGTGTTCACTCATTTATGATATTACTGAATTATGATGCTAATCTTGTTGTGAACGAACAGGTTAAGGTTTGCGCTGCTCTAGAGAGCGCCAAGAAAGACCTCCAAGAAGCCTTGGTGGAGAAAGTTGAGCTTCAGCGTAGGCTGCGGTTGTCGGAAGCAAAGGTGGAGGCGGTCTAGAAAAAAATTTGAGGATTTTGAAGACGCCCGTGCTATCTCCGAGTTGTTGGTGGAGTCGCTGACCAACAACATGCTGTGGCTTCAGCAGCATGGAATTGTCAATGTAAGTACTTCGCTTAGTTTTTGATCATTATGAGATAGCTCTGAATTTTTCTTTGAATTTGTAGATTGCGAACTCCATTATGAACTCTACAGAGTTAGATGGCGCAGTGTCCAAGCTCGTGGTTGCTACGCGCCATGATGGGCATGCGCAAGGCTATGCTGAGTGTGCGCAACAGGTCACTCATACATTGGACATTCCATGGGATTCAAGCCATGCTTCCACTCATGGAGTCAATACCGGAGCTGTTTACGAGAGGGCACAGCAAGGGTATAACCGTCTTGATATCCCAGCGTTGGCATTGGTAAGCGAGGTGCTCACCCACGATGACTTCATCGACCGCTTGAAGGATATCTTTACGGAAGAAGCCGAGGCCGCTGCTGAAGAAGAAGACTAGTGTAGGATCCTTAATGTAATATCTTTGTAGGATCTTTGGTTGTGCTGCGCACTGCAGCGTTTTGTAAATACTTTTATCCTTAATGAAATGTTTCTTCCTTGTTACAATTTTTGCGTGAAATAGACCAACTTTGTGTAGGTACAGCGAATGAAACTGGTAATGAACTCGTGTGTGAACATCAGCTCCCAAGCGCGTTTCATATGTAGTGACTTAGGGTTCAAGAGTCATTGTGTACCAAGGTGTTTTCGTGTATGCCCAAAGTGGTTCCGTGCATTTGTAATGAAACATTAAGATAAAAATAGATCATGTAACTCTTGTCTTTATAATGAGACGTAAGAGCTATATACAGAGTAGACGAAAATAATGAAGTTGCAAGTTTACATGTAGCACCGTCTTAGCTGTTGCGCGTTCTATGTCCTAGGGATGTTTGTTCCATCTAGGTGCTTAAGGGTGTATGATCCTTTTCCCCGGACTTCATGGATAACATAAGGACCTTCCTATTTGGGTGCCAGTTTTCCAGGACGTTCGGCGTTAGACACCTCATTGTCGTGTAGAACAAAGTCACCAGGTAAAAAGGTACATATGCGGACTCGCGCATTGTAATACTCTTCGAGCTTGGACTTGTATTTTGCCTCATTGATGGCAGCGTTTTCACGCCTTTCTTCTAGTAAGTCCAAGTCAAGTCCACGCTCGTCTTCATTGTTTTGTCTTTGTGAAGCAAGCATGCGTGGTGATGGGAGGCCTATCTCTGCGGGAAATACTGCCTCCGTCCCATACACAAGGCTGAAAGGGGTTTCGCCCGTGCTGGTTTAGGCATGGTTCGATGAGCCCAAAGGATGCTTGGAAACTCATCTACCCAGCCTCTATGTGCTGTACCCAACCTCGCCTTGATCCCTTCGATTATGCTTTTGTTAATTCTTTCCACTTGGCCGTTCCCTTGGGGATGCGCGATGATGTTCTAAAAGTAGTTAATTAAAAACAAATCAAATTACCCTAATTCTAGACTCAAATTAAACTCTAGACTCCTAAACTATACTTAACTACTAACCGGCAAGTGGACTGATCAATTGTAGAATAACATTAAGCAAGTCTGGATTATCGAACCCACAAGATTCTCTAATTACTATGACCACTTAACTTAGACTCAATTAAACACTTTGTATATTTTAAGGGGGAGTTTGCTACTAATTCTAAATTATTAGTTAAACTAAAACTACTAAATTGGAACAAATCAAACTATGAACTTTTTAGGAAATTGGGAATTAAATAGTAAATAATGAACTAGTCACCTAGGTTGGATTTTTAGACTACTACTCATTTGATCCGATAATAACTTATTAGGTTGAATGTTTTACCGGGATCTTGAAATATTAAATCCTAGGTTTACCGAACAGGACCCCGACCCTTCTCAGGAAGACACCTATGATAACCTACAATTATTATTTGTTTACCGGTTCTAAAGATTTCTTTTCAGTTATCTTTTAATTTAGTAAAGTGTCTAATTAGTTAAATGCTTCTCAATAATTAACCTAGACCAACTACAACTTCTAGTTTAGCTTAACTGACCTAACTATGACAAGTAAATTAGCTTTGGGAATTTCTCAAAACCTAAACCTAACAATTTATCTAATTAATTCAGCAAACTAATTGTTATTTCTCAATAACTAATTTAGGTATAATGACAAAACTGATTTTATATTTCATTCAATTGTTTTCCCGGTTTTATTCGCCAATTTTACCGGCAACTTCCGGAATCCCTAAAGACACGAAAAAGCAAACACAAACCTATTCTATGGAAGACATCCACCTAGATTCATGTAAAACAACTAAATAATCATAAATTAATCAAGACCATGCAAATACACTAAACTAGATAATTAAAGTTGTGAACTTTACCAAATACACACTGAAACCAAAATTAAATTAAAATAAATCAAACTTTCATAAAATCAAATCATCCAAACCTAGGTAACTGAATCAAATCTAGCCAAGTAACATGTTTGAAAAGCTAATTAAACAAGGTTTAAAACAAGAATGCATAATCAAGTAAACAAAAGAGTGCAAAGATCAAGAACGTGGTGATAAAACCGTTAAAGCTCCTGCCTCGAAACTTCTTGATAAACGGAATGATTCCTGCAGTCTAGATCTTCTTCTCCTAGCTCAGAATCTCCAAAAAGATTGCTCCAAAAGCCCTCAGTTTGTCCAAGTTGATCCCAATATATGTTTTAACTCAATAATGATTCAATAAATAACAAACAAATCCAAAAACAACTCTGTTTCGAAGCTTTCTAGATAAAACACCCTCTTGCCGGCCGCGAGAGGGATAGGAGCTTCTGGTCCCCGCGACCGAGTCATAATTCCAGAGATAATCATCACCCTCTCGCGCCCGCGAGAGGGATATGGCCTGTCGGTCGCGGCCCGCTAAAGGGTTAAAAAACCATAATTGCGTTTCGTTTCCTCTTTTTTGATCCAATCATGTCCCGGCTTGGCTCTAATTACCATTTTAGCTCGTTTTCCCCATCCTTCCAATCGTTTTCACGAACCAAGACCTTCGAAATGCATTTGGATTAAAAGTAGATAAATTCTTGACAAACCGAAACAAAAACGTGCTAAAACTATACAAACTCTACATGATAAATGTATGTATTATTCAATACATCACGCGACCGACCGAACATAGATGTATCTACAAATCTCAACGAACGTGCAAAGCAAACTTCTCATAAATATCAAAACCAATCCATTTTTACCATTTCATGAAAAAAATTACCAAGCCATTCGCTAACCAATTTTTGATTTTGTGGAAAGAAAATTTACAACAATAACAAACCTTAATTACTTTTGTAGGAATCACGACAGCATTTAACGTATGCATGCAAGCCTTTTTAAACCTCTCGATAGCTCAAGAGGATGAGGTAGGATCTCGTGAGGGTTATACAAAGAACACACCAAGAAAGTTCATTTATCTAAAAGAATTAAAGTACGGAAAGGAAATATACAAAAGAAGAAAAATAAATAAAAGAATAAAATAACATAAAATAGAAATAATATGCAACAACAACATGAAGCATACCACCTCATGGTGGTTGAATAGAGTGCTTGTCTCTAACAACTTTTCCAAGCTACCCATTGGTGATTCATACCATTTGGTCCCAAATGGACCAAACCTCCTTAGGCTCTCTTCCTTCTTCTTCTTAGCCGGGTTCTTCTTTGTTTCTTCAAACCTATCAACTATAGCACATTTCTTTTTGTTCGGACTAATGTCCTCCTTAGGACACTCATCCTCACAAAAAGGGTTAATAAACTTGGGAAATACATTGAAAATCAATTCGCAATTCCCAAATTTTATGCTTACCGTTCCCGTTGCATAGTTTATTATAGCATTAGCGGTTGCTAAGAACGGTCTACCAAGTATGACTATCGGTTGTGTGTCTTTAACACTTTCAACATTGTTGATACGTGGTCGAAAACCAATGTTCCTATTAAGCTTAAGTTAATGTTTTACGTAAAATTTATTTTCGAATAGCCTACTTTTAATTGGATTTGTGTTTTACAGGTTTACGGAGTTTAAGGAGCTATTCGGGAGCGTTTTAGAGCATCGGGATGGAAAATGGGTCAACCGGGATCGCGAAATGGAAAAAACAGGAAATCAAGTATTATAGAGGCCGTCGGCGACGCCCTTCAGATTGCCCCGTCGGAGAAAATTGGTCGTAGACAGTGGATTAGAGTGTCGGAGGAAAAGCATAATTTATAGGGGCCGTCGGCGACGCCCCTCCTATTTTCTTGTCGGTACAATTCAAGTTTGTACGGGTTATAACTTGGTGTTTGACCATTTTTAGGGGAGTTATGGTTTTTAAGAGTTTGAAACACATCTTTGGAGCCAAGAACTCATCTTCCATCATCATTCTTCGATACGAATCATCCAATCCATCATCTTCAACCCTAACCCTAGTTCTCTACCATCATCATCATCATCAATCCTTCAATCCATCCACCATTATCATTAACTTCAAACCCTAATCATCATTCATCAGCATCACCAAGTTTCAAGATGTTGAAGTTCGAGTTTTCATCAATCGTTGACGTGCTCCGTTCACCATGAGCGGCGAATTCTTGAAGGTTTCACCTCGGTGTAGGTTTTTGTAAGTTTTTAAGGTTAAACATTGTTTGAGTTTTGATTTGAGAAAAGTTGTAATTTGACTTTGAAACTTAAGATAATGGTCTTGCATTTGTATTGAATTCGTGAATTGTCGAGTGAAGATTAAATTTGACTTTGAGAAATGTTTATGTGCAATTATGCCTTGTCTAGGTTAGAGTTTACATGTTTGTGATAACGAAGTGCATTGTAGTCCATCATTCACGACATTGATAGCTCTTGCATCTAAGTCACGTAACACTAAACTTGTTGGTCATTTTTTTACAATTGAATTGAATCTAAAACGTGTATGAACCCTAGGACTTCAATTACCGAACCGGGTGTGAACCTTGTTTTTTATTATCGTTTGAAACCTTTTAATCAAGTTTTTGTGAAAGCTTCATTTGTTCAAGTTAGTAGTTAAGGAATCAAAGCAAATTTGTCGGTATAATCCAACATGTCTTTCATCTAAACAAATATTCAAATTACTCATAGGAAGCTTCATAATTCGTGACAACTCGTTAAAATCAATCGCATCTATCGCAAACCACAAACTCTTCTTGTCGACCCCTTACAACCACTAACACATTGTTAAGGGTGATTTGGGTTTATAATCTTTGACC
Source organism: Scalesia atractyloides (assembly GCA_947069175.1). Lineage (NCBI taxonomy): Eukaryota > Viridiplantae > Streptophyta > Magnoliopsida > Asterales > Asteraceae > Scalesia > Scalesia atractyloides. The sequence continues at coordinate 8,453,997 of CAMTDV010000001.1, forward strand.
GGGGCGCGACACTCCGATCAAATTTTGGCGTCGTTGCCGGGGAGTTCGTGCGCTTTGCGTTTGGATTTGTTTGATTTTGTGATTAACTGTTTAACGTGCTTGTTTCTTTAGATCATCTTTGCTTTTGTGTTACCCGGGTGTATTACTTGTGCAGGTTATAGGTAGTGCATGTATACACGGAATTCCAGGAGGACCTCTCCGTTAGTGTTCGAGCCGGAGATCGAGCGGGTCGTTAGAAGGAACCTAGCCAACCGGTTAGAGGTAACTCTTGTCTCTAATCCACCTAATAATCACTCACCACCTACACTATCCTTTGGACCCATTCCAATGGATCCACAAAACTCCTACCAACCCAACAACCAAAACCAATTCTATGATTACCCACACCAAAACCCAAACACCCAAAACCATCAATCGGGGGTGGTAACAACTCAAGACCACCAACACCACCATTCCAAACTCGTAGCCGAAACCAAAACACTCGCCAACATATACCCACACCTCCACCTCCAAACCAAAACCGACAAAACCCACTACCACCCAATCTCAACAACTGAATTGTTAACGCCAACCATGGGGTTAACCATAGCCGTCGTAATCCCACAAATGAAGCCTAATTCCTCGATCTCGATGAGTTGAGAAATAATATTCCCGATGATGCACCAAATAGTGTTCCCGGTTATCAATCGCCGGATCATGTGAGCATCCACTCGGAATATTCGGATGACGATGGGAATTACAATGAAAGAGTTGTTGATGATGAATGGGGAGATAACAACATGGGGAATTTTTACAATGCTCGGGGGTTTGAATATGACAATTTTGGCTATCAAAATGCCAACTATGTGGGGAATGATGAAGGGTATGGGTACGAGTATGGTCGAAATGACAGTTACGAAAACATTATTCAACCACGAAACAATTGAAGGAAATGGAATAACGGGAACTACAATAAAATCAAAATGTAAATCGTAACCGGATTCCACAATTCATGGGCAGTGGTAATCAAGGAGATGATAGGGGTGGTGATAGAAGAGGTAACCAAAGACCGGGGAATCAAGAGGTTAATGGTCCACGCCGTCAACCACAACAACAAGAACCCCGAGGAGTGAATGGTTGGTTTTGACCGGTGGTCATCGAAAATGATTCACTTATTGTGCCTACACCTCGAGGGAGGCGATCATTCGAATGTAAGCCGAACTACATTAACATCCTACCTCACTTTAATGGTAGGGCACATGACGAAACGTATACCCACTTGGCGGAATTTTCTTCCATTTGTAGTACTATTGGGGGCCACAACTTTTAGATTGAAGAAGTGAAGTTGAGACTCTTTCAGTTTTCGTTGAAAGACAAAGCAAAACAGTGGTTCCTCACGCTTCTGGCCAATAGTATTCGCACTTGGGAAGAAATGCAACAAGTGTTTCTTGACGAATACTATTCGATAGCAAAGACCGACGATGCAAGAGATGAAATTCGGTCATTCAGACAATTGTTGGGTGAGTTGTTACATGAGGCACTTGCTTGATTCAATGAGTTGGTTCATAAATGCCCTCACCATCAAATTCCGAGGTGGGAGTTATTGAAGTGTTTTGTAAGGGGATTAGATGCCTAAGATCACAAGTACTTGCAATCGGCAAGTAATGGTACATTATTGAATAACCATGAGGAAGACGATTGGGAGTTTTTGGAAAGAATGAGCAAAAACTCCAAGGCGGTTGCTATGGCGGACCGAGCCAAAAAGTATCCGATTTCAAGGTCTTGGCCCGACCGCGATGCTAGTTTCAAGGATCGGATTGATACATTAGAACGGGAGTTTGCACAAATAAAGAAGAAAGAAGTAGGGGCGGTGAAATTCGTGTTTTGTGAAGATTGTGGTGACCTCGGTCACCGAGCCGAGAATTTTCAAGTGAACATGGCTCAAACCACCAACAAGGTGAATCAAGTGTATGGAGATGGAAAGCAATTTGATATGAACTGAAACACTTATCACCCAGGTTTGAGGAACCATCCTAATTTTAGGTCTGGTAAAACCTCAAACCAAGTGAACCCAAATTTTCAAGCAGGTAATCAAGGTGGTTCTTCGTACCAAAATTGATAAGTCGGTAACTAAAGGGTTACCAAAGGAACTACCATCAAGGTGGTAATGGGGGTGCTAATTCAAATTCTCAATCGGGTGGTGATGACACGTTAAACTCCAAACTTGATGCGATCATGAATATTATTAGAGATTCAAATAAAGAGATCAAGATGGAGATGAAGAAGGAGTTTGAGGTGCGAGACAAGTCACACAAGACATTGGAAAATCAAGTGGGTCAACTTATGGAAGAAATGGCCCAAATGAGAGGAAGTGGAGGACGACTCCCAAGTGACACCACAATGAACCCGAAGCATCAAAGTTCAAGCACGAATAATGTGAGGAATGTGCACATTAGCGCGATGAGTCTTCTTTCGAATGATGAGGTTTGTAGTGTCGAAAGCATTCCACCACCACAATTTGTTTATGGTGAAGTGGAAGATGTGGGGGATGAGTCGGGAAGTAAAAATCAGCAAGAAACGATTTCACAAATTAAAATCGAAAAAGTAACTAAAAATTCTTTTTGTGAAAGTTGTTTAAGTGAATTGCATGCTAGGGCTGATGATATGGGTGTGGAGTTTAATACCATCCCATACTCGTTGGCTCTATTAAAACCAATTAAGGCATCAACAATGAAAAAACAAACCCCACCCAACGACGAGAGATGGGAAAATTTTAAACAAGCAAAAATTAATTTACCATTGCTTGATGCCATAATAAAGGTTCCTGCTCACGTCGAATGTTTAAAGGAGTTAAGCACCGAAAATGACACAACAAACTACCTGAACCGGTTGATTTAATATCTCATGTTAGTGTCGTTTTATCGAGTACCCTCCCCCAAAAAGCTGAAGATCCGGGAGACCCTTTGATTCCAATCCAAATTGGTAAATTTAAAATTAAGAGGGCGCTCCTATATCTTGGAGCTTGTGTAAGTATCTTGCCTGGGAGTCTATACGACCAATATGATTTTGGTCCTTTGAAAAAGTTTGAAACCCCCGTGGTGTTGGCCGATCAGACTCCCACACATCCAAGGGGGATGGTGGAAGATGTGATAGTGAAGGTTGAAGATTGCTATTACCCAGATGACTTTTTGGTAGTTGAATATAACCGATAGTCATACTGGGTAGAACGTTCATGGCAACTGCTAATGCTATAATAAATTGTGCAACGGGAATGGTAAGCATGAAATTTGGGAACAGGAACTAAATATGAATGTTTTTTCCTAAATTTACAACCCGCTCGGTGAGGATTAGTGTCCTAAGGTGGACATGAATCTGAACAGAAAGATATGTGCTATGGTTGGTAGGTTTGGAGAATCGAAGAAGAAACAGGTCAAGAAGAAGAAGGTGAAGAAGTCACCTCAAGAGAAGAAGGCATATGAAGAATTAAGAAGGTTAGACCCGTTTGGAAATAAATGGTATGAGTCACCGGTCGGTGATGTGGAAGAGTTCATGGGCGATAAACACTCCGTTCGACAACCATAAGGTGGTATGTTATTTGTTGTTGTATATTTTTGTGTAATTATTCCTTTTGTGTTTCATTTATTGTTAGTAGATAAATGAACTTTGTGGGTGTGTTCTCTAGATAAGCCTCACGAGACCTACTCGTCCTTCTCAGCTATCGGAAGGTTTAAAAGGGCTTGTTGCATATGGTAAATGCAACCGTGATTCCTACGAAAGTGAGTTTAGTTTGCTGTTGTAAAATCTTTTTCCACAAGAAAATCAAAGCTGAATAAAATTATATGACTTGGTAACTTATTCTAGTAAAAATGGTAGAACTAAGTAGCTAACAAATTTTTAATAGTTGTGAGAAGCTCGCTTCTACACGAAGGTTGAAATTTGTAGGTAAACTATGTTTGCGAGACGACCATTTTTGTTGAAGATGAAGAGCACACGAAGAATGAGTGAAAAATCAGGTGCATACGTTTCCTTTAGCTTTGATTCGTTTTTGTTTAATAAGTGGAATGTATTTTTTTGTATTTTATTTTCTGGGGTGAAATTTTGGGAAGGTTAGCCGTGTCACATCCCTTGTGCTTTTTAAATGGCTCTGTTCCTTACACATTAAGGACAATGTTAACCTAAAGTGTGGGGATGGGGAGAAAAAGTTTTTCAATTTTGACCCGTTCATTTAAACACTACACATTGAGGATAAAGCAAATTTGTTGGTATAATCCGACATCTCTTTCATCTAAACAAATATTCAAATTACTCATAGCAAGCTTCATAATTCGTGACAACTTGTTAAAATCAATCGCATCTATCGCAAACCACAAACTCTTCATGGTTCGACCCCTTACTACCACTAACACATTGTTAAGGGTAATTTGGGTTTATAAATTTAATCTTTAACCGGGACGCGACACTCCAATCAATTCTCCACTATCAAAACGTCAACTTGTTAACAACAATTATCGACTTTCACAATTAGATCCTCCACCATCCCTTTTGGATGTGTGAGTCTGATCAGCCAACACCACGGGTGTGTCATAATTCTTCAAAGGACCAAAATCATATTGGTTATATAGACTCCCATGTAATATGCTCACACAAGCTCCAAGATATAGGAGCGCCCTCTCAATTTTAAATTCACCAATTTGTATTGGAATTTGGGGGTCTCCTGGATCTTGAACGTTTTAGGGGAGGACATCTGATAAAACAGCACTGACATTTGAAATCAAGTTAAACATTTCAGGTGATTTGTTTTGCTGTTTTTCGATGCTTAACTCTTTAAAATATTCTACATGAGCAAGAACTTTTTTAATCTTATCAAGTAATGGTAAATTGATTTTAGCTTGTCTAAAATTTTCCCACCTCTCATCTAATGGTGGGTCCCATTTTTAAAAAAAATAAATTGATGCATTAACTAGTTTAAGTAAAACCAAAGGATATAAGATGGTATTAACCTCCACACCCTTATCCTTGACCTTAACATGAATTTCATTTAAACAATTTTCGCAAAAAGAATTTTATGAAGTTCTTTTTTTTCAATTTTAGGATGTTAAATTGTTTCTTGCTCATTTTCACTTCCCGAATCACCACCCATATCTTCCACTACACCATCAACAAATTGTGATGGTGGAGTGCTTAAAACTACAAACTTTATCATTTGAAAGAAGACTTACCGCGCTAAAATGCACATTCCTCCCATTGTGTGTTCTTGATCTTTGAAGCTTCGGGTAAGTTGGGCCACATCTTCAGCTAATTGACTCACTTACCTTAACGAGGACTCACGCGACTTATCTTATCACCTCATTATCTTTCTTGACATATTTCATCATGCTCATCATAGCATCCATCTTGGTACTTAAATCATCACCACCACCTTGATTAATAGAAGAACCATTGCCATTGCCATTAGCATTTCTACTTTGGTTGTAACCCGTTGAGTTGTTATCCAGGTTGTTGTACCCTTGGTTACCCTCTTGATTGTAATTGTTCTGTTGGTAACCTCCTTGGTTCCCACCTTCACCTTGATTTCCGGGTTGGAAACTCAGGTTCATTTGATTCGAAGCATTACCATACCTAAAATTAGGATGGTTCCTCAACCCGGGGTGGCAAGTGTTGGAATTCATGTCGTAATCATTTTGATCCCCATACACTTGACTCACCTCTTAGGTAGCTTGAATATTCACTTGGGAATTCTTGGCCCAATGACCAATGTTACCACAATCTTCGCAAACTTCAAACTGCACTGCATTAACCTCCCTTTTCTTCATCCATGTCGGCTCCCTCTCTAAAGTGGCGATCCAATCCTTAGAACTAGAATCGAGCTCAGGAAGAGATCGTGAAATCAGTTTTTTTTAGCTCAGTTGGTCAACTCTACGACCTTGGAATTCTTGCTCATCCTTTTGAAGAAACTCCAACCCTCCTCTTCATCATTATTCAATAAAGTGCCATTGCTAGTGGATTGGAGATACTTCTACTATCCTATCTCTAACCCCTTGATAAAACACATTCACCAACTCCCTTAGCACAATTTGATGGTGTGGGCATTTTCTGATCAACTCCTTGAATCGGGTGAAAGCCTCGTGCATCAGCTCACCTGACTGTTGTTGAAACGCCCCAATCTCGTCCCTCGCATCATCAGTTTTGTCCATAGAATAGTATTCTTCGAGTAAATCCTGTTGCATTTGTTCCCACGTACGACTACTATTGGCCGACAATGTAAGAAACCATTGTTTTGCCTTATCTTTCAACGAGAATTGAAACAATGTCAAGTGTACCTCAACTTATGAAAAGTTATGTCCACCACTAATAATACATAAAGCGGAAACTCGGCTAAGTGTGTATATTATTCATCATCAGCCAGACCATGGAAGTGAGGTAAGATATATATATGTAATTTGGCTTGCAATCAAACGAACATCTTCCCACGGTCGGTGGAACAACGGGTGAGACGTTGTTTGAGATAATCGCTCTAAACCGACCGTTCATACCTTGAGCTATTTAGTTTTTGATGTTGATGTTGATGTTAGTGTCGTTGTGGATCGTTGACTTCTTAATGAACAAGTGGTCCACGATTGATTCTTTGGTTAGCCGCCCCCACGAATTGAGGAATCCGGATTCGGTTAACATTATTGTTGTAAACATTTTTCCGGTTCCTTTGCGTGTTTTACCTCGATTGGCGGTTGTTAGTATAAGAGTCATCATCCTATAATCATACCCATTTCCATACTCAAAACCTCCCCCATCATAGAAATTCACATTATCTTCGTACTCCCCAAACCCCTCATTCTCAAACCCATCGTTGTTCCCATTGTCGTAGTATTCATCGTCACCCGAATAATCAATATGCACACTAACCCGCTCCGGTGATTGATAACCTGGAACACAATTGGGTCATGCTCATTGATGTTATTACCAACTCATCGAGGTTGGGAATTTGTTGCTCAAAGTAATCCTGTTGAACTTAAGTAACTTGTTCATATGCAGGATTGACACGGTTTAGAGTGGTTCCAAGGTTTGGGTTGATATTGCGGTCATTGGGATTGGGTGGGAGTCGTTGGTTGTCGAGAGGGTATTCTCGGCATTGGGCTTGACATTTGTTTTGTGGAGGTTTGGATGTGGTGGGGTTGGCATTACTCGGTTGTTGCTACCACCCAATTGGTTGTTGCCATTTTGATTTTGGTTTTCCATTTGGACGGTTCAAAAGGAAGTAGTATGATGTGAAGGTTGGGTGGATGAGTTAGGCGCAAGTGTTGTATGCGCTACATGTAATCTTCACAAATAACACACCCACGTAACAAGGAGGAGAATAAAGCATAAATAAACCATGCACTTTAAACGGATAATCAAGAAATAATCAACTAAATCTAGACACAAAGTGCACGAACTATCGGGCAACAGTGCAAAAAATTGATCAGAGTTGTTTTGATCAAAATCGGTTTAAGGATAATGTAATCAAATCTTGATTGTGTGGTTGAGTGCTTAAGTGTATGAACAACAATGTAAATGATTATAAAATGAAAATGAGAATGAACACCGAGTTTTGTACGAGGAAAAAGCTTGAGCGGAGTGTCGCGCCCCGGTCAAAGATTATATTTATATACCGATTTACCCTTAACTATGAGTTAGTGCTAGTACGTGGTCGAACCACGAAGAGTTTGTGGTTTGCACACGGACAAGATTGATTTTATAGAATGTTCTCACTTTTATAAAGTTTTCTAAAATGATTCAATTATTTGTTTGTTGGAAAAGGTTGTCGGAATGTACCGACAATTGTTAATATTAGAATGATTAACTACTAAAACTTGATAGGTTGTGACTATATAAAAACTTGCTTAAATGGTTTTAAACAATAATAGAGAACATGGTTCACACCCGGTTCGGTAATTGAAGTCCTAGGGTTTCTACATGTTTTAGATTCAATTCAATTGTAAATATGATTAACGAACTTAGTGTCACATAGCTTAGGTTCCAAGAGCTATCAACATCGTAGACGACAGACTGCAATGCACTTCGTTACCAAGAACATGTAAATTCTAACCTAGACAAGGATTATTTTCACATAAACAATTCGCAAAGTCAAATTTAGTATTCACTCGACAATTCACGAATACGATACAAATGCAAGACAATTATTATAGGTTTCAAAATCAAACTACAATTTGTCAAAAATAAAAACTCAAAACAATGTTTAACCCTATAAACTTACAAAAACCTACACCGGGGTGAAACCCGCAGAGACTATCCGCTCATGATGAACAAAACTTGATTACCGGATGATTGAGACTCGAACATGAACATCTTGAAGCTTGGTGATGGAGAAGGATGATGGTTAGGGTTTAGGTTTGATGTCTGAATGAATGATGGAGGAGATGAGGGTAGGCTAGGGTTAGGATCGAATTGATTGATGATTCAAGATGATAGGATGGATTGGAAATGATTGATGATGATGTTCTAGGTGTTCTTAGCTCCAAGATGAAGTTTAAAACTCAAATACTTCGTAACTCCTCTAAAATGGTCAAAAACTCAGCATCTATCCCGTCAGATAGGGGCGTCATCGACGGCCCTATAGGGCGTCAGTGACGGTGCTTAGATTCTCCACTTTCTTCTGACGCCTAAATCTACTGCCTACGGGCATTTTAGAGAGAGGGGGACTTCACAGGTGCATCGGCGACGACGCTAAAGGGCGTCGGCGATGATGTGTGGTTTTCTTGATTTGGTTTTGTTCTTTTCTCGCTCCCGATTCTCTGTCCTGGTGCTCTGTATAGCTCCCGAATAGCTCTTGAGAAACGAACTTACATTTTCGGTCAAACCAACGCCCCCGGATCTTGGCAGTCCTTGGTTCATATTTTATGTCATATGCACTAAGTTTGACTGCCCACTTCGCCATTCTTCCTGATATTTCAGGTTTCCTATGAACATTCTTGATAGGAAAATTAATTTTCACAATAATTGTATGTATTTCAAAATAATGTATAAGTTTAGTGGAAGCCATAATCAATGCAAGAATTAATTTCTCTAAATGAGAGTACCTGGCTTCAGCATCGAGAAGGCTTTTACTTACATAATATACCAGATGTTGTTGGCCTTCATGATCCTTAACTAACACAGCACTTACCTCTTTACCTAAGACGGCTAAGTACAAGGATAATGGTTCACCATCCTCTAGTCTTATCAGGGCTGGAGTTGAGGATAAATAATTCTTGAGAGCCTTGAGTGCAGCTTCATGCTTCTCGGTCCACTCGAATTTCTTATTCTTCCTCAGGATATTATAGAAATCCTTACACTTCTCTAAGGACTTTGAAATGAACCTTTTAGGGTCGTGATCCTTCCTATCAGCCTCTTGACATCCTTTGCATTGGTAGGGGATTTTATATCCACAATCGCCTTAATCTGCTAAGGTCTTGCTTCAATCCCTCTTTTTATCACCATGTAGTCTAAGAACTTCCCAGCTTTAACTCCAAAATGACACTTTGAAGGATTCAGCTTCATGTTGTATTGGTTAAGGATGTTGAATGCCACTTCGAGATCCTTGAGATGATCCTCTGCTCTCTTGGACTTGACCACCATATCTTCTAAAAGGCATTTAATATAACAGTATATGTCAGTAGGAGTCATGAATGTTGTATCTTCTTGGTGAGATGGTTCCTCTGAATTTGTTGGAATCTAGAGGAAGCGTCTATAAAGGTTAGCAATTCATGTCCTGCTATTGCATCCACCATGGAGTCAATGTTTGGTAATGGGAAAGGATCCTTGGGACATGCCTTATTTAGTCTGTAAAATCGACACATACCCTCCACTTTCCGTTTTTCTTTTGAACAACCACTACATTGGCCAACCATCTTGGATATTTAACTTCTCTAATCATACCTGCTTTCAAGAGTTTGTCTACATCTTCTTGGATGATAAGGTTCCTTTCAGGTGCAATTTTTCTTCTTTTTTGATGAATTGGGCTGAAAAAATAATCAATTCTAAGTTTGTGTGTTATATTATCTTTAGATCTACCTGTCATATCCTCGTGTTTCCAAGAAAAGGTAGACTTTCTTCTTTTCAGGAAGGATACCAGATCTTACTCGATACTGTCAAAGAACCTGCATCCTATGAAGACTTTGATTTTAGGATACTGTGGGTCCAGTATTACATCTTTGATATCTTGCTCTGCTGCCTCCAAGACACTCCTTGGAGGTTGCTATGATTGCTATGTTGCCCTTGGTTTCGATGTCGGTTTCATTGAAGAGGTGTAACAATTCTTGGCCTCTTGTTGATCACTTTCTATCTTCACTACCCCCAAGGCGTTGGTAGTTTTACACATTGGTGGTAGGTTGATGGGACAACTTTCATTTCGTGAATCCACGACCTGCCAAGGATAACATTGCAACAAGACAAGTAGTCAATAACACAATTTTTTTGTGAAGAGTTTACCCCTCAATATTGATTGGGAGCTTGATGTCCCCCAACGTGTTTTTCGTTTCCCCGTTGAATACCATAAGGACAGATGATCTTGGAATTATTCCTGTTTCTGGGATATTCATCTTTTTCAGGGCATCAAGTTGTATAATGTTCACACAGCTTCCACCGTCAATGAGGATCATGCGAACAAAGTGATTAGCTATAAACAAAGTAATAACTAGGCTATCATGATGAGGATCCTGAATATCAACATGATCATCCTCATCAAAGGATATGACTTTCTGCTGAGTTAGAGTGGAGGTCCTAATGAGTCTATCTCCATTCCCCAACTTGGTTTCTTTGGCATGCCTCTTTGCCGCCGAGAACGAGGTTCCACAAATATCTGACCCTCCGGAAATAAAGTTTTTGATTTGTGCATCGGCCGGAGGTGGGGCAGCTTTGTCTTAAATATTTTCAGGATCCTGGATCCTTGACTTCTTCCTACCCAGCAGCTCTTTCAAGTGCCCCTTACTGAGGAGATAGCCAATTTCTCTCCTTAAAGCTATGCATTCATCCGTTAAATGCACAAAGTCTTCGTGGTATGCACACCACTTGGACTTATCCTTGAAGGAGTTTGACCTCTCGTTCTTTTTCGGCCACCTAGCTTTTTCACCTAAGTTCTGCAAGGCAAGCATCAATTCATTGTTATTAACAGAAAAGCAATATTCAGATATTCGAGGATATTCCTCATCATCATCATCTTGTTCAACTGCATGAACATTTTGATTATCAGGTTTGGAGTACTGCTTGGATCTATTATTATTGTAAAAGGATCCTTGCTTCTTGTTGTTGTACTCCTATTTATTAGAACCAGTGATTCTATCTTGTATTCTCTTATCATCCTCTAATAAGATGAATCTCAGAGCCCTGTTTCTTACTTCGTCCAAGTTCCTACGAGGGGTCATGACAAGGTCATTGTGAAAAGGAGAATCCTTTTGTAATCCCATTTTAAATGCCTCAACAGCAATTGCAACATCTAGATCGGGGTTTCTAAGGATTCTCTACCAAACTTAGTGACATAATCCCTTAAGGATTCATCACGAGTCTGGGTTATCCTATACAAGTCACTAGTTAGCCTTTCAAAAGTTCTACTGCATGAAAACTGATTATTAAATAGGTTAACTAAATGAGAGAATGAAGTAATGGAGCAGGGATGAAGACTTAGCAACCATTTGAGTGCTGATCAAGTGAGTGTGGATCCAAATCCCTTAAACAAGCAAGCTTCTTTTAACCTTTCGGGAATGGAGTTTATCTCCAATTTCTCCCGATATTGAGCCACGTGTTCCTCTAGATCAGTTGTTCTGTCGTACAACTTCATGTTAGGTGTTTGGAAATGTTTTGGAGTCTCTACCTGGCATATTAATGGTGCAAAGCGAGACACCTTGTGACTTCTATCTGGAATTTCAGGAATAGGTTTAACCATCCTTGGAACGCTGGAGATCATATCCTTGAGCTTTTGTAGCTCCTTAGCCATGGCCTGCCTGATCCTGCATCCTGCATGAAACCATAGTTAGTATCCATAAAGGTGTTATTAGAATTGTTACCTCTCGTTTGACTCAAAGGTGATATTGTAGAAGTGTATTGAGGATAAGAGATGTCTGTTGTCATAGTAGGGCCTGATGAAGCAATAGTTTGCATTGGGATGAAGTCCCCATCGTGGACTTCAGAATTTCTAAGTGGTTGGCTCCTTGAGGATCCTTGATCCTCAAAGATGTTGGACCCATGATACACTGGTGCTAAGGGCCTTGATGGATAATCCATGGATTCTTGAATCGTAGCTGAGGATCCTTGATGCTGAAAGTAGGATCCCTGAGACTGGTACATTCCCTGTGATCCTACCGTTTGGTAGAAGGATCCTTGAGGCTGAGTCGTCTCTAGTGATCCTTGCCGAATGATAGAGGATCCTTGAGGTTTGTTGTAGGATCCCTGAGGCTGCGTCACTGCTAGTGATCTTTGTTAAAGGTTGGAGGATCCTTGAATCTGGACATTGGATCCCTAGAATGCTAGATTGTTGATGAAGAGCAGCAAAATCCAATGACCTAGGCATCAGTGGAGATTGATCTTCTGCCGGTCTCTTCTGCTTCTTAATTTCATCAATTTCGCAAAGGATCCTCTAGTTAGTTTTGTCTTGATGCTCCATGTAGCCTTTCATCTGTAACATCAGAACAGAAATATCATTGTTAGTAATCGTAGAGGAAGAAACAGCAGAGGTTTTTGATCCTGTGAAGATGGATGATGACTTCTTCTGAGCATTTTTAGCATTCTTCTGGAATGTTTGGGGAATGGGAGGCAAAGGCATAGTGGTTTGAGATGAGGTAACCGCCGACATGGGCACTTGAAGTAGCTTTCTCCTGAGAGGCCATGAAGTTAATGGAAACGAATGGAAATGAATGAAAAGTTTTAAAATTGAAGCACCACTTGCCCACGGTGGGATCCAAATTGTTTTGGTCAAAAATCAATTTAAGGATAATGTAACCAAATCTTGATTGTGAGGTTGAGTGCTTAAGTGTATGAACAACAATGTAAATGATTGTAAAAAGAAAATGAGAATGAACACCAAGATTTGTACGACGAAAAAGCTCTTGATCCTTGATAGATCTCCGGCGCAAAAAACCTCGGGTGATGGAAACTACCGATCACCAAATGTATAACAAAAGTAAGTAATGACCGAGTACAACTTCGGAAGACAATGAGCTCGATACAATGTTTTCTAGAGTGTGTGGTTTGCGAGAGGGTATCAGAGTAATGTGTGTTCGTATGATATAATAATCTGCCTAAAATTAGCTCCTTATCCCCTTTAAATAATAGAAACTATAACATAACAAACAAAGCGAAAATGGTGGAAGTATCCCTACGTTCTCCATAACGGCTACACTCTTCCATGCATGAACGAATAGAGAGCATATTCCCCGAAGTATCAGCATTGACCAAGTCCAATTCGTTATATTCCTATGAACACAAGTATTAAACAAAGGATACAATTGTTAGTAAATATAAATAATAATAAGGATCTGCGATTCTCAGACTTCCTGCACCATCTGTTAAGGATCAGTGATCCAGGTCCAATCTAAGGATATGTGATCCATAATATTAATAATTAACCCCTAACAGGAGTGTCACTGTCTAGTCATAGATAAAATTTGTAACTCTTAATTACCTTAAATAAATAGTTAGTGGCAGTTAGGGTGACGAACCACAAAGAGGTTGTTGTCTATGTCAGGATTTAGATGATTGTTGATTTATGACAATTATGAAACTTGCTATTTGATTCTTATTGTTTGTTTGGTTGGTCTTGAAAAGGATGTCGGGTTTAACCGACAAATTATTAACTACGAAAATGGTTTATGATTACGGTTGCAAAAACTTGATTACTTGCGTAAAAACTATAATTTGGAACAAGGTTCACAACCGGTTCAAAATTGCAAGACTTAGGGTTCCTATACGTTTTAGACTTGATTAAGTTGCACTTGATTATTAACGGGTTTAGTGTTACATGGCATAAGTGCCAATAGCTATTAACGTCACAAAGAAAGGACAAAAATACACTTCCTTACCAGGAAGATGGAAACTCTAACCTATAGCGAAGCATAATTACACATATCCATTTCAACAAATCAAATTTCATAACTCACTAAAAAACTTATGAATTCAATACAAATGCAAGGCAATTAAAATATGTTTCAAATGTTTAAACTCAACTAGTCACAAATAAAATACTAAGACAATTGTTAAAAAACCCTAAAAATCTTACAACATCTACACCGGGGTGAAACCCTAATGGATTAGCCGCTCATGGTGAATGGGACTCGAACACCTGATGATGAACACGTAGAATGGAACATGAACTTGATCATGAGTCTTGGAATGATTGGTGGAAAATTAGGGTTGAGATGGTGGTTTGATGATTACGCTAATAATTGGATGGGTGATGGTGCATAATGATTCGTGATGGTAATGAATGATTGGTAATGTGATATCTTGAAAATTTACTATTTGATAATGCAAAAAAGTAAAAGTCTAATATAATTAAAAACCTAACCAATAGAATGATGTCATTTAATTTAAACTTTTTTAACAGCTAACTAAATCACCAGATAAGTATCATGAGATACTCTCGATCAAGCAAATACATCCCCTCCTCCATAACGACAGAGTTAGATGCATACCCGAGCCACCTGATGTCACTCACTTTGAACTAATCCCATTAAATCCACTACCCATCTCAACTCACGATATATAATAATATTTTGATACAACACCCTCTAACATTACATTACATACAATTAATTTACAACTTTTCTGTGCATAATACTCTTGTACCTCTTGGTTAGGATGTTTTTCACAAAAAAAAAAATTAATTATTAAATATTATTAATTTACAATTTTTTTTTGCATAATAGTCTTCTACCTCTTGCTTAGGATGTTTTAAAAAAACAGAAATGAAATTTTACTTTTAACTTAAAATTTTAACTCTTTTGTAATTTAACTTTACAAAATTTGATTTTTTTCTTTCAATCCAAAAGTATTTTTTTTTTGCAATTTAATCACATAACTTTTGTACTTTCAACTATGGTCTTCTATACTTTTTATCTTTCGCAAATTTTTGGTCTACATTTCGTTCTGAATTTTACGAGTTAACACGGCACAACATGTGTGTGGTTTAACGTTTTATGTCTATTTTTCCCGTTTGACAGGTTCGTCGCAATGCGCGGATCCTAGATCGACTTAGTTATTCTTTTCTATGTTTTACGTTTTAATCTAATTTCTTTTCATTAACATTCCGTAACTTCAGTCTTGGTTGTCACTGACGGTGATATGAAATTAGTGCTATTTGATACGGTTTTATGCCCCCGCCCAACAAGGGGGTGGTTGAATAATACCAAGTTTTAATTACTAATGAAAAAACATCAAACACGATATTGGGTTCATGAACCCGTGTTTGAGTTTGCGTGGGCATCTATTGGGAATGGCGACAGTCTTCCTGAGTGAACGCATTGAACCCACATATGTATCTGGTGAACGTAATCTTGTAGAAACCTCAAAGCTATGTTCATGCATGTTTTCCTTATTAAGTTGTTTAATGTAGGCATGATCTCCATTATTAGGTAGTGTTTAATTCCTTCTACATATTTAAAGTGAAGCATTGCAATGTTTTGAGATATGAATGAAAAATATTAGAAATTGTTCCACTTGGTTTGTCTTCTCCATTTTATTATGAATGAAAAATATTAGAAATTGTTCCACGTGGTTCTTGTCTTCTCCATTTTATTTTTGGGAGATTAGCCATCTAGAATCGCTTATCTATTAGAACCTCTCCGTCCACCCTTATAAATTAGAATGTACATTACGAGAACTCATTCTTGAAGGGTGAGGGTATTGATCCATCCATACTTTTTAAGTCCACATCCTCCCTAGTGGCAACGTATAGGGATATAAGGTGTGTAAAAGGTATGAAAGCATTAAATGCGTCAGAAAAAGTAAATCTATACGCCTCTCATTGCCCTATGGGCGGCGTATAAGAAGGTGGTAGTTGAAGCATTAAACCCTATACGCCTCTCATTGCCTTATGAACGGCGTATAGGTACGATGTGCAAGGAATTTAAGGTAGTTCAGTCTGGCATTCAGATAGTTCAGACTGAAAAAACTGAAAAAAGGTGACCTATACGGGCTTATTGACCCTATATGCAACTTATTGTCTAAGAAATTGTAGTTAATCTAAGCATACGGGAACTATTTCATTAAAACTCACAAAATAATGATGAAATTCACAAATAAAAATGTCCGATCAAACCGTGAAGCATAAAGATGTCGTCTTGGGACATAGGTGATGTTTTGGCGAAGATTCGAACCAGTCATACTTCTCTGAAAGCGTTTGGTTATCTGGCGTTGATCGAGGTAAGGATAAGGTTGTGTCTGTGCTACGTTGTGATGATGGGGGTGTGCGTCCCCTATTGCCTGTTTTGCCTGATTTGAACCAGGTGTTCGGAGATCAGGCAGGACCATCTTACATGGCTCAAAGTTATCCGCGACACGAATACGGGACTTACCATTCGTATACAGAAAACCAATATCTTTTTGGGTACGAGGAAGGTGCTAAGGACTCTATGGAAAATGATAACGAAGTCGAGGAAGGTGCTAATGACTTTAAGGAAAATGATAACGAAGTCGAGGAAGCTGTAACGCACTTCGAGAAATGTGATCACGACGAGGAGGAAGGTGTTGACGACGACAAAGGTGCAAATTAGGAAGGTGCTAATGACCAGAAAAAAAAAGAGAAGATATGACATAACCGTCACTTATGTTTAATAGGAATGAAAAAAACTAGAAAATCTATGGCCCGATCCTATCCTAACACGAACCCGATCTAAAATTTCATACAAAACCCGAAAACTGTGTCATACATAGTAACTCGAAACCGATGTTGAACCCGAAATTTTTTCTTAATATTTATTCTACAAATTAATATATTAATTTTATTAGGTATGAAAAAAACTAGAAAATGTATGACCCGACCCGACCCTAACCCGAACACAATCCGAAATTTCATATAAACCCGAAAATTATGTCACACATATTAACCGAAAGCCAATGTTGAACCCGAATTTTTTTATTTTTTTTCCACAAATTAATATATTAATTTTATTTATGTGAATTTCTATTTAATTCAACCAACATACATAATTCTAATGGACCGTTGTTTAGGTATTTGGGTCACTTGAAGAGTTGAAGAATTGGGTTTACAAAAGAGAAGTTGCGAAAGATTACGTCATTGTGACCCAACGAACGATAACAAAAGGCGAAGGTTCGTCAGAAAGGAAAATGAACAGTTCGGCGTTCGAGTAGCATAAAGGTTGGTTGTCCTTTTAATTTCATAGGGAAACTAGACGCAAGTAGTGGCAATTGGAGACTAGTGGAGAAGAAAAACAAACATAACCATGAGCCTGCAGAATTTCTCGAGGGCCACGTGTTTGCGAGAAGGCTGACCCCAGACGAAGAATCACTGGTGGAGAGACTTTATCTACAAAACATGGAGCCTACGAATATACATTTAACCATATGAAAACCAAACCCACACAACGTGTGCATTCTACAAGACGTACAAAACATGATAAAAAAATAAACACAAAATGTATGGTGATCAACTCCAATACAGATATTGGAGAAGATGTTGCAAGAAGAGATGTACGTTTATTTCACCAGGGTGAATCCCACAACAAATGGGGTTGAGGAGGTTTTTTTGTTCATCGGTACTTGTACAAGATGTGGCGTGCATTCCCACATGTATTGATGATTGATGCTACCTAGAATGAGTATAAGCTTCAGTTTATTCAAAAGTGGGTGTAACATCGACACACAAGTCGTTTTGTGTGGCTCATGTGTTTGTCTCTAAAGAAAAACAAGATAATTTCGTATGGGTCCTCGAGAGGCTCAAAGAAATGTTGGTAGATTGAATGGAGCCATGTGTGATAGTCACAGATAGGGATCAAGCTTTAATGAATGCTTGCGATAAGTATTCCCAAAAGCTTCCAAATTGCTATGTATGCGGCACATCTCACAGAATTTTCTAATGAACTGTCAGGGGCAAAATTCATGGATGAAGACAGGAAAATATTCAAGCTTTCCTGGTCTCGACTGTGTAGTTCTCCCTCTCCGACGCTATACAATTATAACTTCGAGCGGCTTTACACGCGACTGATTGACGACGGTCGAACAGGTACATATTATATAATAGTTTACATACATTCATCCATACATATATACATACAAACATTACAAATCGCTATATTCTAATTTCTTTTCAGAAGTTGTGTACTATTTGTATAATGTCTGGCTAAAAGAGTATAAACAAAGGTTTGTTTCAACTTGGACTAACACAATCCCCAACTTTGGTCAACATACAACCAACCGAGTTGAAAGCCAGCATTCTAAGTTTAAGAGATACATTAAAGGGCCAAACAACTCGCTCCATAGACTTGTGTGGCTTGTTAACAAAGTTGTAGAGTCACAACACATAAAAATAAGACTTAGTTTTCAGGAGAGCAAGTTAGTGCAAATGGGGGACCACATAATACCGTTTTTGATAACCTACGCGGTAATGTTTCCAAAAAAAGCCGTAGAATTGTTGATTGTCGAGAGGAAAAAGCTAAATGCGTTACGGGCAGCAGGGGGACTTGTGGCCACCAGCTTTTTATGGGTTTTGGTTTGCCATGTGCTTGTCAGATGGAGTGGTGGGAAAGTACAGGTAATATAACAACTATAATATACTTTACATACATATAGGTTTTTTTTCTATAAGTAAATAATAACATTATAATTTGTATATAATTTTATTCATAACTTCGAACCACACAATATATCATCATCATTATGCTTCATTTTTTAACTATGGTTTTTGAAATATAGGTTGCAAAATTCCTTATGCCGTGATAGACAAATTCTTGACAAAACTTGATTTTCCGACAGAAACGCTTAATCAAGACGATTGTAATCTTCAGGCGGAATGGAAAGAGTCACACAAAAACTACAGGCGCAACCACCTATAGTGTTAAAAGTATGTTGTCGAAGATAAAAGCGGTGGTGAATCCAAGTATGACCGACCATCTACCGCCTGAGGTACAACAGGATACCCGGGGCCGCCCAACTACGAAAGCAAAACAACAAAGGACTGAGAAGGTTACGAGACGCAAAGATAAACAAACCCAATCACAGGGGAACGAGGACACAATCGTTCAAAGAAAAGTGAAGCAAAAAATTCAATGTCGATTCTAGATAAAGACTTTCCACTATTGTCGGGGGACAGGTACATACGTACATACATACATACATCAGTACTTACAAACAAGAAAAATGGATAAAAATCAAAACCGAAGCCTTACGGGTTGCAATCTTCAATACGCAATTTGAAGCTTTGATTTTTAGAACCGACACTTTTTGGTCTTCTTTTGTACTGCCCGGAATCTTCAGTCAAAATTTTGTGTGGAATGGTTCAGTATTTTTCGAGATATGGCCTTTTTTATATTCTACACAAAACCAATTTTAACACAAAAATACTTGAATAGGACAAAATAGTCGGTCAACGTTTTTTCTCCTCGGTCAACAGCTGCATTTGTTTCAGCTTTTTTACATTTTGGCCCTCGTCTTTTAAGAGTTATTTTTAAATAGCTTCCCTTTACTTGCAATTCAACCCTTATCTTTCAACTTTATTTATTCCAAATATACTAATTAATATTATTTGTTTTTAAAACTTCATATTTTTTATGAAATGTTATTATAGAAAATGTGTATACATTATAAAATATCAAGTTTTTATTTGTTTTTTATTTATCAAATATTATTAAAAAATGTCGTCTTAATAAGAAATGTGCATATGTGTTTTTATTAAATATTATTATTAAAAATTTCATATTTATTATAAAAACTTTTTATAAAAAATTATTTATATTATAAAATGTCAAATTTTATATTTATTAAGTATATTATGTCTTTAATACTTAAGATAAATGTGTGTACATACATACATACATACACACACACACATACGCACATACATACATACATACATACATACGTACATACGTACATACGTACGTACATACATACATACATACATACTTACATACGTACATACATACATACATACATACATACACACACACATACACATACATACATACACACACATACATACACACACATACATACATATACACACACATACACACAGACACACACATACATACACACATACATACACACATACATACATACATACACACATACATACATACATACATACACACATACATACATACACACATACATACATACATACATACATACACACATACATACATGCACACATACATACATGCACACATACACACATACACACATATACACATACACATACATACATACATACATACATACATTCATACATACATACATACATACATACATGATCAATTATGTTCCCTAATAAATAGTTTCCTCTATATATTTTCCAATTACAGGTACAAAAATATGATTGATCGTTTTAAGGATTGGCTTCCATCTATGTATCGATGATACATAACACATATAGAAGATGCCCAGTCGGACGGTAACTGTGGGTTTCGATCCGTAGCTATGGGTTTGGGGTTGTAGCAGAATGAGTGGACGTGGATCTGCCAAGAGCTACTCGACGAGATGTTCATTAACAAAGACCGATGGAGGCCTATACTCGACTCTTTCGATCCGAATGTTACGATGTAGTGTATCGATCAATAAATTGGTTGAATGTGGAACCTGCACCCAAGGCATGCTGGATGTTGTTGCCCTACACAAGATATTTGCTGGCTCAAAAATTTGGTGTGATTGTTCAACATTTAAGCAATGGTGTTTGTCAAACTTACATCCGCATGTTCGATGGTCCGGTGGTTCACCCGAACCATTCTGTTTTTCGATTGCTTATGTGGAAGGTGGCCATTTCATCATAGTTAAGTTAACGCATGATTTCCCGATGCCAGTACCAAATGGGCTTTGGAGTGTATATCGAACTATAGAAGCTAAGGAACGGGAGACAATGTACATGTCTCGAATTAAACAGGGACAGAAGTCAATGAAGGGAATTTATTAACTTGTCATTCCTTTTCATTGTAACAACTAAAACTGTTTAATCATAATATTATGTGCTAAGAAAATTTCTTATTTACATTATATGGCCATTTCATCATGGTTAAGTTAACGGATGATTGCCGGATTTGGAGTATATATCGAAGTATAAAAGCTGATAAATGGGAGACAATGTACATGTCTCGAATTAAACTGGGTAGGGCGTTACTAGGTAGTAATAGAAGTAAACGAAGAGGATTTAAAAACTTGTCATAGGTTTTCGTTGGAACACTTGAAAATGTTTAACCGTGGTATTACATGTTAAGAAAATTTGTTATTTACATTATATTATCTTTAAATATATTCTACGTAAAATGTTATTAGATTTTTTTATAATATAAAAACCCTTATTTACATCACAAGATTTTTTATGAAAAGGCCACCATACGCATCATATAGGTCAATGAGAAGCGTATCCTTGCACCTTTGAATAATACGCCTCCTTTGGTGGATAGTCTATATGCAGCGTATAGGTCAATGAGGGGTGTATACAAAACAAACAACTTTTCATTTTCACTAAAGGGGAAAATAGATCGAAAGAAATTCAAACACACATACTAAACACCAAAAAAAACACACACAAACTCTCTCCCGTATACTATGTCTTCCTCGTATCAATCTATACGCTCTGGATTTTCACAAGAGGTTAGTAACACCTTCATTTTTCATGTGTTTCTTTTTTTATTTCTTTTTATAATTTTGGCCGGTAGTGGTGTTTGACGGGGTTAGGGTTGGACGGTGGTGAGTTTAACAGTGGTTGTGTTTTACGATGGTTAGGGGTTAGGGTTGGACGTGATTGACGGTGGTGGTAGATGACGGTGGTGGGGTTTGACGGTGGTTAGTGTTTACCGGTGGTTGGGGTTTACGGTGGTTAGGAGTTTGACAGTGGTTAGGTATTTGACGGTGATTAGGGTTTGACGGTGGTTAGGTTTTGAACGTGGTGGTGGATGATGATGGTTAGGTGTTTGACAGTGGCTAAGAGTTTAATGGTTGTTTGGGTTTTGACGGTGGTGGTGGATTACGGTGGTGGTGGGCCGGCTGTGGTGGTGGTGGTGGTGGGTCGGCTGTGGTGGTGATGCGGTAACGAAACGAAATAGATTACAATTCTATAAAATTGATTAATAAAAAATATTTTAATTTAATTAATATCTTATTTATATTATATTTTATTATAAATTGGTTAATAAAATATGTTATAGTTTTATTAATATTTGACACGCATTATATTTTAATTGTTGCAAATATGTCTTCAGACGAGGAAAAGTTTGTTCTCGATGGTGGTGTGGTACCGGCACCTGGATTCAATCCGATAGCCGAGGGTGATTGTTCGGGATTTCCCTTTATGGACTACCCACATCGATCTAGGAAGTATAGGCGTTTCTTGCAGGTTCCGGCAGATGAGGGTCGGGCATCCGAAGGCGTTGCCATGGGACGCGTTGGAGGAATTCGGGGAATTGGCGGGGGCCCGGGGGTTAATTAGGGACAATAGCCCATGGGACCGCATGTTTTTTTATGGTGGCCAGGCCGTCTTATCGGATTATGATGGTGGAGTTTCTCTCCACGTTCCTGTGTCGTCTATGGCCGGCCAAACAACCGAATTCGGATATGGACGATCCGAACATGGAGCCACCGCCTCCTAAGGTATCTTTCTGTTTATTCGGGGAGAGATAGAATATGTTGCTCCGTCGGTTTGCTATTGCAACCGGATTCTATACCGAGGAGGAGTTGGTTTAGGACATTTATACCACCGTGATCATGGCTATGCCTGATGATCAGTCGTTTGCTTCGTGGCCCACCCTCTATCCTGAACCCTTCGGTAAGAAGGCCCAAGTCTCGTTGATTCCTGACCCACTCATTCGTTCCCTACACCGCTGCATTGCCACGTCAATCTCTGTGCATGGCAAAAGCAATGAGTGGGTCACGAAGAACGACCTGTTCTATCTCTACTGTTTATTCACAGGGACGCTGTGCGGCCTCCGTCGCTGTCTGGCTGAGTATTTCGCCTCATACAGCCAATGGCAACCGCGTGGCCATTTGTATGGAAGGGCGTTCATCACCCGTATTGCCCAGCATTCCAGCCGATATTTTTCATTCCTCGATGACTTGGCACCCCCGGCACCTTTTGAGCTTTTGGGTCTTAGGACTATGATAGGGATGCACATAGTGGTGAACTTTCCGGATCTTAGGTATAGGTTTGTTGGTTTGGACGGCTAGATTTTTGTACCGCAACAGTTTGTACACCAGGCACTGCTTGAGGCCGAGGAGGTGGAGATGCCTCATGTTGCTGACATGCCTATTGGAGAGGGAGACATCGAGCCTAAGGTTGACCAGGGGCATCCATAGGAGCCGCCACAGATTCCTCGATGCATTTATCATGCGGTGAGGTTGCCTAAGTCCACCCAACGTCTCCTCGAGAGGCTTATGCCGGGTCAGACCAATATGATAGCGAGCGACATACCCAGGCGGGGTTGGCGATTCGACGCCCGCCAAGTCCACGAGTGTATCCAGATACCGACATGGAGGCAGGTCCGTCCGGGACGCAGGCAAGCCCGTCCGGGACAGGTGGTGGTGATGATTCTAACGACAGCGATGATGACATGGCGATGGAGTAGTTTTTCTATGTTTGTTATTCTGACTATGATGATTTGGGCACGTGGGAACAAATATTTATTTCTTTTGTTATGTTTAAACAATTTGTAAGAACTTGATGGATACATGTATGTTTGTATTTTTTGTTATTTATTTCTTTATATTTATTTATGAATGTTTGTTTCTTTTGTTACTTGACTTATTAAAAAACAACATTTTTTTAAAAGCTGAATATTTATAATATTTTTAAAAAACAACATTTTTAAGAGCATTCTCAATCAAATTCGTACTCCATCTCTAAAGTTACACTAAAAAACACTACCTTTTTCTCTTCTTTTCAATTAAATAATATTTTTTTATACTTTTATCATCACATTTTCTCTCAACTCTACTCACAACCACTTTCAAAAAATATTAAAAAATTATAGAGGTAAACAGTATTTTCTCCAAATTTACTGATGAACAGTAACTTTTTCTCATTTTCTCTCTTCTCTACACACAACAATGTACAACCACTTTAAAAAAGGCTACACTCACACGAAATCAGAGGATCCATTGTGAATGCTCTAAAGTTGTTAATTTTAAATAATAACATTCATTATTTTTAAAATCTTTATTTTTTTATAATAAATGGCAACAACCGAAAACTCAAAAATAAACATTCACTAGATCACCAAAAATACGAGTCAATACATTCAATTACATATCTTGCATAAACTTAAATCATAAAATTGACAAATACCAAGACAAACAACACAAAAAAAACCCAACAGATTATCAAACAGGTTTCCTCTTACGAACAACCCATGAACGATTATCTTCCAATTCTACGACTTGCAATTTATACATTAGAACTTCCTCTTTCAAATGGTTAACTTGGTATTCAAGCACAGCCTTCGTATTCATCAGTCCTTTGATGACCACACATGACCGATTACATAAGGGAGGATCGATCCACACAAAGAAATTGCACCTAGAACGCTGAAACGGAAGACGAATTAGTGTTTCAAAGTGTAAAAAATAGAGCTTAAAAAGCATACCAATTGATAGCAAGTGTAAAATTAACGTCCGGGATTTGTTTCGGTCGAAGATGTTTGAAGAAGCACCGGTTGAACCTAGGGATATCCGGGGATATATGAGTTACAACCAAGGAGTTTCTAAATAAAAGGGTAGTCTCTTCGTCATTCTTCCAGGTGATCTTACTCAGACTAATCTGCAAAACTAGCAGCGTCGTTAGTCTCGTCATGGGAAAAGTGTGGTTTTCTCTGTGATCACACTCCGGCTTGAGAATAAGAATTTTATGATTGCAAGTAAGAAGTTCGAGTACTTTTGAATGTGATTGTAGGTCATCGTAGATAACTTACCTTGTGGTCTAATACTTATTTTATAGCTATAAGTGGGCTCAGGAGATGGGCTGAGGGGCCTTGGGCACGGTCCAGACATTCAGAGACATCCGGTTTGTCCCTCTGCGTCAGACATTAAATGTTCCCTGCAGGAAAATTAATGTCTTCTGTCAGGAGGTGGGCTTTGTCAGATGCTGAATGGTGCCACGTGTAAAGACAGTAAGGGTAGCCATCTCTGACGTCAAACTTGCTACCAACCGAAAGTGGAGAAGGTGGAATAGTCACTGGCGCAGGTATGTTTGGTGTACAGTCTGGTGTCTGTCCTACTGTTCATTTGACACTGTCAGACGCAATCGCAACTATTCGTCATAGTTATGCCACTCCATACCCTTGAGTATGGTCAACACCTCTTAGTGCTCATCCCTTCTGCAATGCTGTCAATGTTTTCTCGCCAGCGCAGGGTAGCAGGGATAAATCCTTTTATCTACAAGACTATGAGGTGCCCTCATGTTTGTCTTGTTCTTGCAAGGTTTTAGGATTCATAACTAGAGGGTTGTAAGTTCCGCGCAGGGTCTAGTAGCCTACGCGTGTAAGTCTAACTTGTCGTTGTGCCAAGTACATAAGGCTCGTTTTGTGACTTATTGGTGTTGGTCTAATTTACCGTTGCGCTGAATGCGCAAGGTTCATTGTGAGACCTGTTGGTCTTAATCTAATTTACCGTTGCACTGAGTGCGCAAGGTTCATTGTGTGACCTGTTGGTCTTGATCTAATTTACCGTTGCGCTAAGTGCACAAGATTCATTGTATGACCTGTTGGTGTTGGTCTAATTTACCGTCGCGCTGAGCACGCAAGGTTCATTGTATGACCTGTTGGTGTTGGTCTAATTTACCATTGCGCTAAGTGCGCAAGGTTCATTGTATGACTTGTTGCTTACAAGGAAGGCGCACCATTGCACATTGCGTGCAAGGTTATCCTTGTAGTTTTGCTATTAAGGGTATGGTTCCTCGCGCAGGCGCAAGGTTTTTGGGACCATACCCCTCCAAGTCCCTCCAGTCCAGTGCTGCTCCTATGCGAAAGGCTATATCACCGTTTTCCAAGATTTTTTCTACGAAGGTAACTTTCGGTTACCTGTTACAAGATTTTTTCTTGAGATTTTGCAGTTCTACGGCTTCCACCTTTCCCAGTTGAATCCGATGGGGATGGTGAGGATTAAACATTTTGAGTTCTTGTGCTGGTCGACAGGATCTGTCCCAATTGTCGACCGTTTTCGTATTTTTTACCAACTCCATTGTTCAATGGGGTTTTATTCTTTTCAGCACCGTGTGCAAGCATGGAAAATTTTGCTCTCTCCCCCCAAGTCCTTCCATGATTGGAAGGCAAAATTCTTTTCCCCATGCAGTTCCGAGGGCCGGAGGAGATTCCAGCGGAAGTCCTCCCTATACCAGTGTCGGATCCCATGTATACGGATTTGAAGGAGATCCCGGTAGTCCAACTGCCGAAGAGGACCTTGGTGGCAGCCGGGATGAGCCTGGTCTGAAAACCCGACCACTGGGATAGACCGGTGTACATAGAGGGGGATCGGAGTAAGCATTCTTACTACCTTGTTGTGTTTCTTTGTTTTGTCGTATATGTAGCTTGACATAAATTTCTTTGACAGGGGCACCGCTGTTTTTGGCCACCTTCCAACGGAAGGAAGGGCGGATTGAGATGGTCTCCTTAGGCCCTGATGAGCCCACCTGGTATGTGCAGGTCCTGGAGAATTTTGCACTACCCAGGACGGTGGATCTAGTTGCCCCCGCGCCTTCAACTGGTAAGTATTCATATTGTTGAATATTAGCATCCCTGGGGTTATTTACTTGTTGTTGCGCCATGATGCGGGCTCTTTGAAAGACTTGGGCATTGGCCCAGATCATAAGAAGAGAAGACGCGTGGGGTCGAGCGCGGCAGTTGAAAAGGAGGTAACTCAACCCGGGGTGGCCCCTCCCAAAGGTAAGCGCATTATGTCTAACCGTTGGAAAGCCTACGTAGTAGTCTCTGACTCATGGGAGGGTCTTGATCTTGTAGGTGTGAAGAAGCCCGCGCCGAAGCCGGTAGTTATCCCGGCCACCAAACCTGCTAGTCCGGTGGAGGCCAAGTCCAGTCCGGAGGTGCCTTTTAAGAGGAAGAGACGTCCAAAAGAAGACTCCTCCGCGCGGCCCCCTAAGAGGGTTGCGCAGAAAGCGATAGGGAAGATGGGGAGTCTAGGAACACTCACCGCCAAGATCTCCCTACGTAACCTGAAAGTTTGCGTTACTTTGTCCATATTTTTGTATCATGTATAACTGACTTTTTGTTATCGCGCAGTGGGTGATGAGCCAGCTTTTATGTTTCTAGCACATGCGCCGCGCCCACGGATACTCCAATGCCCCCGCCTGTTGGTGAAAGCGAGGGTGTGCTGCCGGGGCAGCAGAACCTGAAGTAGTAAGGGAAGGGCCTCACGTGGTGGTGGAAGGTTCTTAGGTGGGTACTAACGCAGGTTCTATGGTGGCGAAAGAACCCGTGCAGGTGGAAGAGGAACCGCAACTGGTGATGCTTGAACCCACCATGGTTGGTGAAGAACCATGGGTGGTGGTGGAATCACTCGTGGTGGTTGTGGAGGAACCACGGGTGGTGCTGGAAGAACCCGTGGTGGTGGTGGAAGAACGCGCGCTGGCTGGTGGCGCAGTTGTTACTGAGGAGACGGAGCTGGTGGAGACGGTTGCCGTTGAGGAGCTAGCATCAGAGGGTGAAGCGGGGGGATTAGGTACAAGTGCTTCTGCTGAAAGGTCTCCCCTCCGCCCGGATGAAACCACGGGTGATTATTATTACAGGTCATACTCCGCGGCTCAAGCCGAAGAGATCCACACCCATATGCGAAAGCTAGAGAAAGGAGAAGACTTCTCTCACTGGTCAGCGTACCGTAAGTTGTTTAAGGGAGCCTTCCCTCAAGAGGAGGTACGTGTACTTGCTGAACATGAATAAGAAACCACGTACCATACGTACCTCTAGACAACTGCAAGGTTCGCCTCGAGTGGTGGGGCTTGCTGAAACAAAAGAAAGACCTCGAGGCTGCCCAAGCAGTCCTAGGTGAAGAGCGAGCCCAAGTGGCTGCGCGAGAAGCTGAGGTGGCGGCTAAGGAAACCGCATATGCCGACCACCTGTGGGTGGAAGAATGGTCCGCGCTGGGGTGGAAGAGAAGGGCTGAAGTCTCTGATGCCAAACTTGCGAAGGAGCGCAAGTTGTGGAAAGAGGCTTGTGAAAGAGACAACAACGAGAGAAAATCCTTAAGGGATGAACTGGCCTGTTGCGCGCAGAGATTTCGCGTGAGAAGAAGGAGAAAGAGGCGGGGGTGAGTAGAAGGAGGTAACCACTTGCCTTTATGCTCATTTATTTTTTATATCAATAAATTATGATGCTAACCTTGTTATGAACAATCAGGTTGAAGCTTGTGCTACTCTAGAGAGCGCCAAGAAAGACCTTCAAGCAGCCTTGGTGGAAAAGACTGAGCTTCAGCAACGGCTGCAATTGGCGGAAGCAAAGGTGGAGGCGGGCGAGAAAAAATGGAGGATTCTAAAGATGCCCGTGCCATCTCCGAGCCGTTGGTGGAATCTCTGACCAACAACATGCTGTGGATGCAACAGCATGGAGTTCTCAACGTAAGAACTCCATTTATTTTCTGAGTGTTTTGTGTTAGCTCTAACTTTGTCCTTTGAATTGCAGACCGTGAACTCCATTCTGAACTCCGCGAAGTTAGACGTCGTAGTGGCCAAGTTGGTGGTCACTGTGCACCACGACGGGTACGCGCAAGGTTATGCTTAGTATGCGCAACATGTCACTCATGCAATGGACATCTCATGGGACACCAGCCGCTGCCACTCATGGTGTTGATACCGGAGCTGCTTTCTCCTGGGCTCAGCAGGAGTACAATCGTCTTGACATCCCGGCCATGGAATTGGTAAGCGAGGCTCTCACCCACGACGACTTCATGGATCGCTTGAAAGATAAATATATCTGGAAGAAGCCAAGGCCGCTGCTGATGAAGACTAGTGTAGGATCCTTAATGTAATATCTTTGTAGTATCTTTGACTGTTCCATGCATTGTGCGGGTTTGTAAATATTTTTATCTTTAATGAAAAGTTTCTTCCTTGTTATAATATTTGTGTGAAAAAAGACCAACATTGTGTAGGTATAGCGAATGAAACTGGTAATGAACTCGTGTATGAACATCAGATCTAATGCGCATGCAGTAGGTAGTTCACGAGTCATTGTGTACCGGGGTGTTTTCGCGTAGACCCAAAGTGGCTTCACGCATTTGTAACGAAACATTAAGATAAAATAATTCATGTAACCCTTGCCTTTATTAAACAATGTGGCGTAAGAGTCATATACAAGGTAGACAAAAGATAATGAACTTGTTAATTTACATGTGGCACCGTCTTAACTGCTGCGCATTCCATGTCCTAGGAATGTTTGTACCGTCTAGGCGTTTAAGGGTGTACGCGCCTTTTCCTAGGACTTCATGGATAATGTAAGGACCTTCCCACTTGGGTGCAGTTTAACATGACGCTTAGCATTAGATGCTTCATTTTCGCGTAGAACAAAGTCACCAGGTAAAAAGGTACATATGCGGACTCGCGCATTTTCACGCCTTTCTTCTAGCAAGTCCAAGTCAAGTCTGCGCTCGTCGTCATTGTTATGGCTTTGCGCAGCTAGCATGCGCGGTGAAGGGAGGCCTATCTCTGCAAGAATCACTACCTCCGTTCCATACACTAAGCTGAAAGGAGTTTCACTTGTGTTGGTTTTTGGCATGGTTCTATGGGCCCAAAGAATGCTTGGAAACTCATCTACTCAGCCTCTTAGCGTCGTACCCAATCTCGTCTTGATCCCTTCGACGATTCTCTTGTTTATACTCTCCACTTGGTTGTTCCCTTGGGGATGCGCGAGCGAAGTGAAGACATGCTCGATATGCATTTCCTTCATCCATTGCTGTAGCTCTTCAGCCGCAAAGTTGGGGCCATTGTCACTACTATGCGCAGGGGTAACCCAAAGCGGCATATGATGTGCTCCCAAATGAATTTCTGAACTACAGTTGCTGTGGTGGATGCAAGGGGTTTTGCTTCTACCCATTTGGTGAAGTAATCGACTGCGACGATTATGAACTTCACCACGCCTGGGGCGTCTGGGAAAATCGATTGCCCATTGCTGGAAGGGCCACACTGTTGTCACAGGGATCAAAGGATTCTTGGGGCGCAGTGTTTTCGGAGCATGGCCCTGGCATGATGCGCACTTCCGCAGTGTTTCGACCGCATTTAGGTGCATGAGAGGCCAATAGTAACCGGCGTTCATGATCTTTGCTACGACTGTGCGCGGACCAGCATGAGTTCCGTATAACCCTTCGTGTATTTCACGGATCAAGTACTGCGCATCTTGCGGATCAATGCAGCGAAGGAGCGGTCCCAGATATGACTTCCGGTATAGGATACCGTCTGCCATTTCGTAGTTGAGTGCCTTGTTCTGGACCTTCCTTGCTTCCACTTTATTCTCGGGGAGGGTCCCGTGTTTCAAAAACATGATTATGGGGGACATCCAGGACGGATTCTGTCACACCCTAACCCGCAGCGGAAATGGTAGCCGGGCATGATTGGGTTTTCATCAAAGCTCATGACATTTACTATAATAAAGTTTCATATTTATTACTTCCAATTAAAAGGATAAATTACAACAAACACGTATACATAAAAGCACAAAAGGTTTTAAACACATCATTCATGACTTCTTTATTTTTCTTCTAAGACAATTCCCTATGTGTTCCTTGCTTCAACTTGTCCACTCGTATCATGTGTAAAAATAGGGTTTTGGGTCAACAAAAGTTGGCGAGTGAATCTTATTTAAACATTTGAACGAATTAGTTATATTGGCTATTTAATTAAAAATGTGCATTAACCAAATATATGTAAACGCATATGTAAATCTAACCACAAACCACGTATTATCAATCAATGTACACACAAGCATGAAAAATGATGAACAATGAGATCAAGGCTCAATCAAACGCAGCCGATCTAACGAGGCACCTGATGCTCAACTCGTCTCCAACGGGGAACTAGTGGGCCTAATGTAAATGATTGCACGCAACTGACAAAAATGTAAACACACAATACAACAAATAACATTTACATCACACGTTAGATCATATAATGGTAATAGCACAAGTGTTTGAATAAACGAAATATATGAAACGACACATGATACACCCCAAAACATGAATAAAAAGGGGAATTTGTAAGGATTCACTCACTGTGGGTGCGTTTCCATTAATTGACGACGAACGCACGATTTTGGATTTACCCACGAGTGAAACTAACCTAAATAATAACGTAATAATTTGATAAATAAATAAATTTTTATTTAAATTGAACATTTTCAATTAGTGTTTTTTATTAGATTTTTAGATTTACTTTTGTGGTATTAATGCTATTTTTAAACTTTAAAAATCTTATTTTTAAGTGTTTTAATTAATTGTTTTAATGAAAATAATAAAGAATTTGATTATTAAAAAATATACCCTTTTCAGGGGTTGATCGGTTCGACCGGTTTGACCTTGTAAACTATTGGCAGCGTGTGAGATTCGAACTCGTGACCTCCCGTATACGTGCACACAGCTCTATCAACAGAGCTACTTGTCTAACCCGAAATAATTCTGAATTTAATTACATATATATACTAGTTGGGTTAATTCTGAAATTATTTATTTAAAAAGGTTTTCATAAATCGTTGAACCGCTGCCCATACCTTGTTTCGAACCCGTGACCTCCGCTGTGTAATGCACCCAGCCCTACCAACTGGGTTGGGTGTCTAACCCTGTATACTTTGAAATTATTTTACATTTATATACTTATTGTAAGAGGTTCTGAGCAAGTTTTTAAAAAAAGATTTTATTTCAGAAAATCGGTCGCTCATGAGACTCGGACCCGGGACATGCGCTTTATGATTGCACACAGTCCACCGTTGGACTGTGTATCTAAGCTGGTTAAACATGCAACTTTAATTATATTAATATACTACCCCAGCTTCATCTTCTTCATCGATATTACCCACTGACCAACTGTTTAATTGTGAATACAATTTTGAATTCGATGATAGATTTCTTTCAACAAAGTATACATAACCCAAAGATAAAAAGAGTGGTTTAGTACCGAAACAAAGATGGTGGTGATGCTCCGATGACTCCTCCGGCGATAATACGAAAACTCTGGCGATTAGCAGAGTCAACTTCCGAGAGTTTTAGCGAGAGTTTGAGAGATTGAGCGAGTTTTAGAACTGGTTGAAGTTGCTATTTATAGGCAAGTGATTGTCAAGTTTTCGGTTTTAAATCTTGATTTGAAATCATTGATTTCCATCAGTTTCATATCAAATTGATTTTTCTTGCGGTTATAACTGATTGTTCGAAATCAGTTACTCTCATTTTAATCATAAGAAAAACGATAATTAATTTGATTGCATAAATCATGCTTGCCGGCAGTTACAGGTTCTGCAAGTTTTTGAATTGTAGGGTTGAGGTGGGTTTGTGTATAAAATTATTCGTTTTGGTTTTAAAACAAATGATGTGTGTGGCTCAGTGGTGTATGTGGTGTGTGTATTGGATGGGGACCCGGGTTCGAAACCCGGCCGCCCCTTCATCTTTATTTTATATTTTTCTTTATTATTTTAAGGTTTTATTTGTTATATTATTATCATTTATTCTTTTATTAATTAATATTTTAATTATGAAATTTAGAAAATAAGTAAAACTGATAAATAAATGCGTAACAAACTATATAATAAATATTTGAATCTCAAACGGAGCGGGTTTTGAAACCCGTTTTACATGAATGTTACAGATTCCCCACTTCGATGATGTTGACTTGGCAAAAAGGATTAGAAGGGTTTTTGAGTACCTAAATGCGCACTTCACGCGTGAGGTGCTTGAAGCTTGTAGCGGCTAGTTTGCTGAGTGCGTCGGCATGCTTATTCTCGCTTCGGTTGACATGGGTTATCTTGAAGTGTTGAAATTTGGTTATTAAGGCTTGCGCATGTTCTAGATACAATGCCATCGTCTCGCCATTTGCGTCGTATAGGCCATTGACCTGACCAGCGACTAAAACGGAGTGGACGTTTGCTTCCAAATTTTGTGCGCCCATTTTGATTGCTAACCGAAGGCCTGCAAGGAAAGCTTCGTACTCAACTTCGTTATTGGTACTTTTAAAATCCAATCTGATGGCATAAGTGAACTCTTGATTGTCGGGGCTTATTAAGCGAAGGCCTTCCCCTGCGCCATCGTCGTTAGATGCGCCATCTGTGTGAAGTATCCATGCACGGTCATCTGTAACCGGCGTTAGGTTCTGTACAGCTTCACACTCCTGCGCTTTATTCTGCGGTACCTCCGCAATGAATTCGGCTAATATATGGCCTTTTATTGCTGGGTGTGGTTTATACACAATGTTATGTCCACCAAGCTCAATCGCCCATTTTGCTAGACGGCCTGAGATGTCCGGTTTTGACAAAATTTGGCCCAAGTGATAATTCGAGAAAACTGTTATCACATGGCTAGAGAAATATCGACGCAACCGTCGGGAGGCATGAACCAAAGCTAGAGCAAGCTTTTCCATTATGGGATATCATATCTCTGGGTCAGTTAACATCTTGCTGACATAGTAGATCAGAGTTTGGACTCTTGCGCGCTCTACTAGCAGGACTGCGCCTAGAGCGATATCTGATGCGGAAAGGTAAAGTATCAGTGGCTCGTTCTTTTGCGGTGCCGTGAGCGTTGGTAATTGAATTAGCACTCCTTTATTTGAGTGAAGGCTTTCTCCGCATCCGAAGTCCACTGAAACTTGTTACCATTTACACAGTTCCGCAAAATGCTGATGAATGGCAAGGATTTCATTGCGTGGTTGGCTAGGAACCTGTTCAGCGCAGCCAACCGCCCTACCAACTGTTGCATTTCTTTGATAGTTGAGGGGACGGCATACGCTGAATTGCTTCCACTTTATCGGGGTTGACTTTGAAACCATCGCACGTGACGATGAATCCCAGAAATTTGCCTTCTTCTATTCCAAACGAGCACTTGCTGGGGTTCAGCTTCAGGTTTGCCTTGCGCAAGGAGACAAACGTCTTTTGAATGTTTTCCAGCATCTTCTCCTCATCTAAGCTCATGATGACGAGGTCATCAATATACACCTCTATGATTTCGCCGATGTCGTCCCCGAAGAAATGGTCCATTAAACGTAGATAGGTGGCTCCTGCGTTGCAATCCGAAAGGCATTTTTGTGTAACAAAAAATCCCTTTGTCAGTTCGTAAAGCGGTCTTGTCTTCGTCCTCTTTCTTCATTTGGATTTGGTGGTAGCCTTTATAGCAATCAAGGAAACATTTCCACCTAAATGAAGCGAGGGAGTCCACCTTTTTGTCGAATTCAGGTAAGGCTAGCAGTCCTTGGGACATGCCTTGTTAAGATCCTTGAAATCGACGCACATGCACCAACTGCCGTTGGACTTTTGGACCACGACTGGGTTGGCTACCCATGTCTGATAGCTTACCTCTCGGATGATTCCTACTTGGAGAAGCTCTGAGACTTGCTCGTTTAATGCGCGGGACTTTTCAGAAACCGAAGCTGCGTTTCTTCTGAACGATGGGCTAAACTGAAGGGAATGTGTGCAGCCGTGCTCAGTGATGTTCCGTGGCACTCCAGTCATATCTGTCAGCGACCATGCAAAAATACTACATTGCGGAACAACGGTTGTTTTAACCGCCCTTGATTGCGGGAGTCATAGCGGGTCCTAATAGTACTGTTTGTTCCGGGTACTTATTGTTTAGTACCCACTTTTCTGGTTCACCGTCGGATGATGACTTGGGTTGCTTTGTTGGTGGTTCCTCTTCAATAGACATGATTTCCTTCCTTGCGTACATAATGGCCACCCCGGTTTCCGTGGGAAAACCGCAAGCAGCATGGGGAATGGAAGTGATCATGCTGAAATCCCGTTGAGCCGGCCCAGTAACACGTCATGGCGCGAGGTTGCGGGAATGACCTTGAAATTAACCGAGACCGTGCGAGAGTGTAGTCCATTGGAAAGAATAACCGGAAAGGAAATCTGGCCCAGAGGGAAGACGACCTTGTTGCAGAAACTAGTGAGTGGGAAATCCACCGGCTCTAGGTGTGCTTTGTCTTCTGGGTCTAGTTGTTGGAAGCACTGTTCATAGATGATATCCCTAGATCTCCCAGGGTCTACGAACATATAATCCGTACGATAATGGACGAAGATGCCAGTTATCACGACCGGTCGGTCTTCTTGTGGACCCCCAGAAACTAGGGGAAGATGACCTGTTGTTCACCCTAGTGAGGCGTGCAACTTTTCTGGTGACTTCGCTTGCGCGAAAGGCCACCCTGGATCATATGAACAGACTTCATCTTTTTATTACTCGGGCCCTCGCCGCCTCGAGTGATTTAGCGCACCTCCTTGCGCACGTTTTGCAGTAAGTGGGTGAGCTTCCCACTCTTAAGTGCTTTCTCGATCTCAATGCGCAAGGAGATGCAATTATCGTAGAAAAGGTTGGGGTCTTGACCTTTCTTATGGTGCATCGACGGCGGTTGTTTGAACTGATAGTCTTCAGTGCTGAGGACTTCCGCCGATGTTTTCGTCAGTGGGGTCCACTGAAGGTCGCAATTATCTTGCTTTTATTGCTCGCTAGGTGGCGAGTTTATTAATGGTCGCACGAGCGTCGACCGGTGAGTAGGGAGGGTTTTGGCCGTGCTCCCTCCAACTCTTATTCGTTTTCCCAAAACCTTTGCTCATGTCTTGGAGACGGTGATGAAGTAGGGGAGGTCTACTGTTATTGAGGTTGCACTCCGTCTGTGTATAGACCTTGACTGCTGCCATGAGTTTCTCCCAGCTTTTGGGGAGACCTATAGTTCCTAACAAGACTTTGATCATCTCGTCGCAGGGTATAGCGTATTTGAACTGTGTAAGAATCAGATCTTCGTGCACATCCCCAATCTCCAGCACCTCTTTATTAAAACAGGTGATGAAGTCTTCAAGACTTTTGTCATCACGCCGCCAGATGTTCATTACGTCAGAAGAGTCTCTGACGTAACGCCATTGTTGGCTAAAGTGCATCAAGAATTTATCTTTCAAATTGTTCCATGATGTGAGCTTGCCGGTGGGCAAGTTGTCAAACCATAGGCGCACAGAGACTGTGAGAGTTTGGACAAACAGGTGACACCACATAGGCAGCGTCCAGCCTCCGATCAATCATGCACCCATGAAGAGACGCAGGTGGTCATCTGGGTCTGTCAACCCATTGTACTTCCCAACGTTGGAAGGAAGCTTTGCACGCTCCAGCGGTGTGAGCGCGATTTCCTTGATAAATTTTGAGTGTTCGGCTGCTTAAGTCGGCCTGTAGATCAATTTATAGTTATACTCCGCCTCCGGGTTGTAACCAGCTCGTTGTGCGGATCTGTATGCCTCATGACCCTTTGGCAGCCGGTGAAACACACTGGTGATGTCACCCTTGCCATATGTCTTGTCCTCACGTTGGGTGTACCGCTCCCCAAGGGGACGGGCCCAACCGCGAGTGGATGAATGCTCGCCTCTGAGTATTAGACTCAAGTTTAGGCGGTGGTTGAGTGTACTCCGTCTCTTGGGTACGGAGCTCAGACGGTACGCTCGCCCCAGCTGGCGAGTCGTAGCTCAGTATTCTTGGTGTAGGCGAAGCAGGCACCTGAGCAGTGGGCTGCATTGGAGCTGCAGGAGTATTTGTTTGTGCGCAGAGTTGCGCGTAAACGGCGTTTAGGGCTGTCTGAGACTTGATGTACTAGGACATCAGGGTCTCGCCCGGAGGTAAGACCGATGTGATTGGTACGAAAGGAGTCTCCATTTGAGCTCCGGGGGTAACTGGTACGTTTACGCAACCGGAGTCATGACGAGTTCCGACATTCTCGAAAGAATCTTCTTCCAGTAGTCCGTCGATTCGAGAGGCATGAACTGGGTTCTTGCCTTCAGCTCAAGGACCTCATGGAGTGTTGGATGGGAAATCAGCCATTTGGATGTGAGGTTTATGAAAAAACAAAAACAAAGGAGCTGATGAGAAAAAGAGAGTAAATAGAGGATGGCACCAATGAAGAAGCACCGGTTGAACCTAGGGATATCCGGGGATATATGAGTTACAGCCAAGGAGTTTCTGCATTAAAGGTAGTCTTTTCGCTCGTTCTTCGGGGTGATCTCACTCAGACTAATCTGCAAAACTAGCAGCTCGTTAGTCTCGTCACGGGAAAAGGGTGGTTTTCTCCGTGACCACACTCCGGCGTGAAAAAGTATTTTATGATTACAAGTAAGAAGTTCGAGTACTTGTGAATGTGATTGTAGGTCATCCTAGATAATTACCTTGTGGTCTAATACTTATTTTATAGTCGAAAGTAAGTAGGCTCAGGAGATGGGCTGGTGGGCCTTAGCCTGGTCCAGACGGTCAGAAACATCTGGTTTGTCCCTCTGCGTCAGACAATAAATGTTCCCTTTATGAGGTGTGCTTTGTCGGATGCTGAATGGTGCCACGTGTAAAGACAGTAAGGGCAGCCGTCTTTGACGTCAGACCTGCTACCAGCCGAAAGTGGAGAAGGTGGAACAGTCATTGGCGCATGTATGTTTGGTGTACAGTCTGGCGTCTGTCCTACTGTTCATTTGACACTGTCAGACGTAACCTTCCGAGCAACCATTCCTCACAGTTCTGCCACTCCGTACTCTTGAGTATGGTCAACACCTCTTAGTGCTCATCTCTTCAGCGAGGCTGTCAGTGTTTTCCTGCCAGCGTAGGGTAGCAGGGATAAATCCTTTTATCTACAAGACTATGAGGTGCCCTCATGTTTGTCTTGTCCTTTCAAGGTTTTGGATTCACGACTAAAGGGTTGTAAGTTCCGCGCAGGGTCTAGTAGCCTGCGCGTGTAAGTCTAACTTGCTGTTGCGCCAAGTATACAAGGCTCGTTGTGTAACTTATTGGTGTTGGTCTAATTTACCGTTGCGCTGAGTGCGCAATGTTCATTGTAAGACCTGTTGGTGTTGATCTAATTTACCATTGCACTGAGTACGCAAGGTTCATTGTATGACCTATTGGTGTTGATCTAATTTACCGTTGTGCTGAGTGCGCAAGGTTCATTGTATGATCTGTTGGTGTTGGTCTATGCGCTGAGTGCGCAAGCTTCATTGTATGACCTGTTGGTTTTGGTCTAATTTACCGTTGCGCTGAGTGCACAAGGTTGATTGTATGACCTGTTGGTTCCAAGGAAGGCGCACCATTGCACATTGCGTGCAAGGTTATCCTTGTAGTTTTGCTATTGAGGGTATGGTTTCTCACGCAGGCGCAAGGTTTTTGGTACCATACCCCTCCAATGTTTTTATTGCAGCTTGCCTACCACATCTGCAAACTACCATCGTGATTGTGAAGATGGATACGGATTATTACAACTTCTCATACTTATCACAAGTTTTTTTTTAAAAACGTCTATCCGCCGCTCATAGGGCAATGAGAGGCGGATACATATACGGATTCTGACACCTTTTTAGGTTATACGCTGCGTATGGGGTGATGAGGGTCGTATATATTTACTTATCCTGAAAAGTTGGTAGAAAGTACCTAAGAGCGGCGTATAGAACCTTTATTGCCTTGTAAAGCTACAAACAAGTTCCTATCCGGAAGTACATATCAAAAGGGGTTGTGGAGCTATAGAGAAACCCTGGACCACACGATAACGATCCAGAAGGGCACACACACGCACAGCTTCTTTGTCTCTTGTATAGTTCTCGCCCTCGTATATCTCTATACGGTCGGAATATTCAAGGTTTGTTTTTATTCTTCAATCGTTTATGTTTTTTTTTGGTTTTATTTTGGCCCTTTGTGTGTGGTGTTGGGGTTGTGGTTGTTGTTTTCGGTGATAGGGTTTGACGGTGGTTAGGGTTGGCTGCAGTGGTGGTGGTGGTGGGTCGGCTGTGGTGGTGGTGGTGGGGTGCCGGTTGTGGTGGTGGTGGTGGTTGGATGTGGTGGGTAGTAGTTGTGTTGGGTCGAAGATTTGTTTTATTTTATTTTTTACAACATACTTTCGCATGTCGAGTCTAACGCTATAATTGTATGTTTTATTAATAGGATATCGAAAGTTGGTGTTTTGACGGTGGTGGTACCGTAATCCTTATGGAGAAGCACACTACATTCATATTTCAGATTCAAACCCTTACCTGCGTTCGTATTTCAGATTCATGCACTAGGATGTCGATCTAGGATTATTTGTGATTGGACTGGATTACATTGTGCTAAGCTCCTAGCGACGCCAGCCAATGCAATTTGCCCTGTCGCATGTACTTCCAAGAGAGGCGTTCATTAGTGTTCTCACGAGGTATCCACCAATAGGGTATCCACTACACTCCCCATCCTGATATGGCGCGCAAGATTGGACAGTGATTGATAAAGGAAATCCCGACTCCCCTGCCCCAACCACTTCCTGCCTTGAGCCTTTCAATGTGGTAGTTGGGATGTCGAAAGCCAGTTGGAAGCTAGGTACCAATATCAAATTCCAAGATAGTAGGCCTGTCATGGTATTTGGGTGTTACACCCATCGTTTTCCTATGTAAGAATTTAAGAATATATAACAATTAAAGATTTAGGGTTTAGGGTTTACAATTTGTATGAAAGTGGCATGTTTTGTGTATTAATATAAACCGATGTTTAATTACATTCTGAATTACGTTTCTTTGTTGCATTATGGTTAATAAATGACAAATGAAAGACAATTAAAGACATAATAATAGATAATAAATAAAAAATCTGACACTTTATAATATATACATTTTGTTTTATAAAAACATTCTATAAGAAGTTTTTTTATAATAATATTTAATAAAAAAACATATGCACATTTTTTATTAAAAACGATGATATTTTATAATAATACTTGATAAATAAAAAATAAATAAAAACTTGAAATTTTATAATATATACATTTTGTTTTGTAAAAACATTCTATAAGAAGTTTTTTTATAATAATATTTAATAAAAATACATATGCACATTTTTTTATTAAAAACGATGATATTTTATAATAATACTTGATAAATAAAAAATAAATAAAAACTCGATATTTTATAATGTATAAACATTTTCTATAAAACCATTTCATAAAAATATGAAGTTTTTATAATAATACTTAATATACATTTTGTTTTATAAAAACATTCTATAAGAAGTTTTTTTATAATAATATTTAATAAAAAAACATATGCACATTTTTTATTAAAAACGATGATATTTTATAATAATACTTGATAAATAAAAAATAAATAAAAACTTGAAATTTTATAATATATACATTTTGTTTTGTAAAAACATTCTATAAGAAGTTTTTTTATAATAATATTTAATAAAAATACATATGCACATTTTTTTATTAAAAACGATGATATTTTATAATAATACTTGATAAATAAAAAATAAATAAAAACTCGATATTTTATAATGTATAAACATTTTCTATAAAACCATTTCATAAAAATATGAAGTTTTTATAATAATACTTAATAAAATAAACATATGCACATTTTTTTATTAAAAACGGTGATATTTCATAATAATACTTTATAAATAAAAAACAAATAAAAATATGACGTTTTATAATATATACAAATCTTCTATAAAAACATTTCATAAAAATATGACGTTTTTAATAATAATACTTAATACAAAAACATATGCACATTTTTATTAAAAAAGACGATATTTTCTACTAATACTTAATAAATAAAAAACAAATATAAACATGACGTTTTATAATATTAACACATTTTTATAACAACATTTCATAAAAAAAATCTATTAATTTTCTTACATACATATACATATTTCACATATTCCCCGTACTAAAATATCCATGAAATTAAATAAAGTTTCATATGGTGCATCACAATCATTGGGTAATCATCATTGGGCATTCATTGGCTGATAGTCAATGATTGGAATTAATTAGATGGGTCGAGCAATCGTATAGAGCTATGAGGGGCGTATGGGTAAACCCATTTTTTAGGGTATAGGTCAATAAGCAGTGTATAGGGTTTGGGGATGTGTGGACACCGTTCTTGAATCACTTGATTAACCATCTTAAATACAAAACTTCTAATAAATTTGAGAAAGAAATTATTTTCTGATCATTTGATTGTTTACATGTTTTCAAAAAAGTAACAACCAATTAAAAACGACACCTGTATAAATTAAAAAATGATACCTGTATAAAAATAAATATGGTGTATTTCATAAAAATAGCTAAAATTATGTGGGGCACGTCATAACCTATAATTAGCCAAATACTTGTAATATAAAACTAAAAATCATGTAGATTATACGAACATGTGTAATTTATGTGTGTAAAGTTATCCTATCAAGAGGTGAAACCGAGAAGAGACATTTGTTAGCACACAAAGGCCAACCGAGCGAAGCTCTTTTGGCTCTTCCGTGAGGTTCAATTGTATCGCTATCGAGTAATTTACATAAAATTATTAAATTACGCAATACATGTATTATCTTGTAATTCACATATGATGTCTATCACATGTAGTTGGAGTAATAAATGCACACACATCGGTCCAAATTCAAGTGCAAGATGTTTATGCACAACTAAATTGACGTATATCTAGCATCTACCTTGTGCTTATCATATTGGAACTTGTTCTGTATCCATCGTTTATAATACATCACTTTCTTTTTCTTAAATGCATGCATATATAGCCTACACACTTGCACGCGCACACGCATACATACACTCTCCTCACTCTAAAGAGGTAGCATGTATGATATTAATGATGATGTAGTGATAATTGGAGCTGGGATTTGTGGATTAGCAACAGCCCTTGCTCTTCACAAGAAGGGGATAAAAGGCGTAGTAATGGAGAGATCTGAAAGCCTGCCAAATGTCACGGGGGCAGGAATCGCAGTGCGTCCAAACGGGTGGCGAGCTCTGGATCAGCTTGGTGTGGCGGAGATCCTTCGCCACACTGATGTCCCTCTTAAGTTGTATCTCATAGATACTTTTTTCTTCTTTTTTGCTTTATTTTCTTGGGTCAATTTGTAGTTATATGATCTTTGGACAACAATTTTTAACCCGAAATCTCAACCTAACCAATTTTCACTTATTTGAACCTAGGCTAAGTTTGTTTACTAAACTATGTACAAGACTTTAGGCACATGACTGTCATTTACTTAATGTAGTTTTGTTCTAGTGCATGATATACGTCAGCATCTACGGCATTGGCGAAACTTGAGATTTTCGATAGAGAGGTTGAAAACGTATATATCCAAAAATTTCTATAGAACCGGGTGGTCGAAAACGTATATATCCAAAAATTTCTATACGAAAACTACATATATAACACTACTGAGCGTAAAGTTCGGGTGGTCGCCCCTGCGGCCCCTTTTAAGCTGCGCCATTGATCTACGGATTATAATAATTGCGAGAGATAAATTAACATAAACAAATATAAATTGTAATTTCACTAATCCATCTCTATAGATCATATGCGTATTACTTAAACACATAGACATACACATATCAAAATGCTTATACAGTCTTTGTACAAAAGTGCTATTTCTTTTCAAACTCAAAACCTTCTTGTTCTAGTTATCAATACACCTAAAACCGACCCCAACGGGCGTTTGTGGAACTTGAAGGGTGATAACGTGGCACCGAGAGACGAATATATTTTTCCACGAACATCATGTTGCAGTCTGTCCATGAGACAATTTAGGGATAGGGTTTGTGGTGACGTACACGGATGACTACGAGCTAATGGGTGAGTAAGGTTTGAAATGTTTTATTTTTTCTATTTTCTTATTTTTCTTTTCATATTTTTTATAATATGCAATATATATATATATATATATATATATATATATATATATAATATATATATATATATATATATATATATATATATATATTTTGTAGAGTTCAGATAAGAAGAAAAATTTTATAAAAATAAAAATAATAACTTTTAAACTAAAAGAAATTCTCCATTTACTTCATTTAATGTATATTTAATGTTTTGAAAAAAGGTATATAGGTAAATCTTATAATTGTCATTAATTAGCTAATTAGTTAAACTTGTAACTCATTTTTTTCGTATACTTTTTCAAGATAAAATAATTTATGATGTAAGACAATTTTCAACATTTGTAGGATAAATTTTAGTATGTGTAGGGTAAATTTACATATGTGTAGGGGTAAATTCCGGTAAATGTAAGACATATGTAGGATAAATTTTGAAATGTGTAGGATAAAATATGTTTGCT
This sequence comes from Scalesia atractyloides, assembly GCA_947069175.1. Classification (NCBI taxonomy): domain Eukaryota; kingdom Viridiplantae; phylum Streptophyta; class Magnoliopsida; order Asterales; family Asteraceae; genus Scalesia; species Scalesia atractyloides. Next base: position 8,497,422 of record CAMTDV010000001.1, read on the forward strand.
TTATTAATGAGAGATAACATAATTAATGAGAGGAGTTAAAAACTATTAAATGTTTTACCATTATATCATTTCTTCTTTTTCTTATCACATTAAATTTTTTCTCAAATGAACCTTCCCCTATATATATATATATATTGAGGGTTTAAATGAGAACGCTAAATATCGCAAGAACCGTGACACCGAATGAAAAAACCACTATAACTTGATCAAAAACAAGTGAAATTTAAAAAAAAAATTACACGTATTATTATTTGAATATAATTCTAGAAATTTAATTTACACATTTAAATTTACGTGAATTCGGAAATAGACAAAATTTACACATGTATAAGTTTGCCATTTACACATGTATAAATTTGTTATATTACACATGTGTAAAAATCTAATAAGAGTGATTTTGAGAGAAGAAATGAATAATTTGATGTTGTAATTTTTTTTTTTTGATTTTGTATTTTAATTAAAATGATGATTGTATTAATAAAATGATTTTATTTGGTTTTCTCATTCATTTTCACGGTTCTCGCAATAATATATACAGGGGAGGGTTTACTAGTATTCTAAACTAATAAGGTGCCAATGCTAAGATGTCATGATGCTTTCTGACCATGTATAGGGAACGAGACATATCTCTTGATGGAGGGATACAAAAAGAAACTTCATTGTAAGTTGATGTAGTTAATCGCATAAAGGAAGTACTTGTTTCAATATCTTTAAAGAAAACCCTTGATTCCATATAATTCCCACTTTAGTGAATTAATTCTGTTTTATTTAAAACACCAACTTCTAATCTCTTCTATTTTAGTTAATACATGACCGAAGATAGAAGAATCTCACTTCTTTTTTCTTCTAAAAATAGCAATGGAGTTCCTTTATATTTTAATAAACTATAAAAAGATAATTAATTATTATTTTTTATAAAAGATATAGCTAGTGGGAATATAGGAAAAACTTTCTGTATTTTTTCTACACATATAAAATTGATGAACTTTTTAAACCAAATCTTTTCAACAATTAAACAGCTAAAAGAAAGAATAATGGAAGTTAATTTATAAGAAAGAAGCATCTGAAAATATAGACTAATTCTTAATTGTTCTTCATTGAGGGTCCATTGGGATGGTGAAACGCGTTGCTTGAGAAGGAAAGATCTTATTGACACACTTTATGCCGCACTCCTCCAGGCACTGTAAAGTTCGGCTGCCAACTTGAATCTATAAGACTTGACTCGCATTCTATCAAACCAGTTCTTCGGTTCGTCGATGGAAGCTCCTTTGTAGCTAAGGTATAAGCTTGATCTAGTGAAGAAGTGTGCTACAAGTTATTATTCTTCCATTTTGTGCATCATTACATGATTTCAGTGGGATAATAATACTTATTGGTGCTTGTAGGTAGTAATTGGTTGTGATGGTGGCAAGTCGGTAGTTGCCGATTTCCTTAACCTCAAACCTACAAAGATGTTTCCGTTATGTGCACTTAGAGGTTTAACAAGCTACCCAACTGGTCATTCATTCGGCCGTCAGTTAATTCGTTTCAGGAAAGATAACATTCTTGTGAGAAGAACTCCAATCGATGATAACTTGGTTTTTTGGTTTTGTGTGCTACCCAACATTCATAAAGGTTGTTTATTATCTTGCTTGTGTAGATAACCCTTTAATATTACATAATTAATTTATGTTCTTTGTAACTATGATGAATAGATCAAAAAAACTGGGAAGATCCCGAGGCAATACGACAATCAACCCTAGAGTTGGTAAGCGATCACCCCCATGAAATTCGCAAAATGGTAGAAAGCACAAACGTGAAGTCATTATCTATTACACACTTGAGATATCGTGCACCATGGGACTTGTTATCGGGAACATTTAGTAAAGGAATAGTGATGGTTGCCGGTGACGCTATGCATATCATGGGCCCATTTTTGGGGCAAGGTGGTTCAGCAGGGTTAGAAGATGCGGTTGTGTTGGCTAGAATAATGGCTCAATTGGGGTCGACCAGTGTTGAAAGTGGTAGTAAGGTACCAACCCAAGGAGTTGAGAAAGCGTTTAATGAAAGTGGTAGTAAGGTAACAACCCAAGGAGTTTTGAGAAAGCGTTTAATCAGTTTGTAAAACAACGAAGGATGAGGGTGCTACGACTATCATTACCGACTTACCTCATTGGTATGTTATGGGGTACTTCTTCACTTTTAAAGAGGATTCTATATTATATGTTATTGAGTCTTCTGTTTCACAACCAGAATAGTCATACTAATTATGATTGTGGTTGTCTTTGATATGTTCAAAGATCTCTTTAATGTATTGCTAGGTGTTTTCTAAAGATCTTTTCAGGCTGATACAAGGATACAATCTCAATAAGTTGTAATACACTTATAAATCTTAATAAAATCTGAGTTTATATAACTTTCATGCAGTATGAAAAATATTTGATTTGTCAATACTATAGTTTCGTGATGTTTAGTTATTGTTTGTCTAATAATTGGCTTTTGAAAAGTTGAATTTTAGATCTTTTTTATTTACATATAATAAGTAGATGTATTTATATGTTGGAAATTTTGTGAAAATGGTATTTTTTTTTATAAATATAGGAAATGCATTTTTTCTTAATTTTGGACTAGAAATATATATATGAGAAACTGAGGTGAATATATATACTTCTTTGTGGATTTGTGTACTATTTTGAAAGAGCTTCGCAACGTGCCAAACCGTGTTCAAAACGGAGCTGAGATAAATGAGATACCGATGCTAAAAGTTTGGTGTCTGAAACATCCAATGCTGAAATATTGAAGTGGAATGGTAAATTGTCACCTGTCCCACATAAGAGGAGAGATGAAACTTAAAGTGTTATTTAACTCGCACTCGTGCGCGTGGGCGATGGGCGCAATGTAGCGCTTTGATGGCGCACTTTGCACGCTTACAACGCCGCGAGTCGCCTTTGTTCTTTTGACCGCGCACATGGCTCAGCACATAGGCTGCAAGGACCAGGTGTTGGGTCAACCTTGGTGGATGACATGGCATGGTGGGTGGTGCAAGGGTATGGCGCATGACCAGGGTGTGTTCTAGTCTTCGCGCTCGGACTCCAGAAGGGGCACCTAGGTGGAGCGCGCGTGGCATACGAAAGTGAGCCAATACGGCGCAACTTGTGGCTTGATCGTATAGGTTCACTAGTGCCATGGCGGGTGCACGCCTTGGTGACGTAGGCCTGTAGGATGGCGCGCGCCAGTGAGTGGAAACGGTGCGCGCGCTAGCGTGCCAGTTCCAGCGCACGCGTGACTCGTAGAAGCTTCCTAGACTTCAATAACAGAGTAGTTTCAAATCTGCAGTTGAAATAGACGAATCAACAAACTTTGACTGAGAATTAAGTGATTAATTAAAGTGCATTGAAGACGTTTAAGGCAATTTAATTCTCTCATTTAATTTGTTTTTGTTGTTTCATCTTAGATGTTGTATAGATACAGCATCACACCAGTTGCAGAATACATCAAAAACACCAACAGCTAATACACCAAAATCTCCGCATACTTCTAATCTTCTCCTTACTTGTCTCAAGGTATTATGCGGGTTCTCGAGCCAACTCCAGTAGTACTACTGCTCATGTTGTTTTTAACTCTTTACATTGTGTTATTTGTTTGTACATGTGTTTTTAAACTATACATGGTGTTTTATAGGTTCTGTACATAGTGTCGTTAGTTTCTAAAGATTGCGTTTTAGGCTTTTTAGTTTCTATACATGGCGTCTTAGGTTTTTGAGTTTCTATACATGTCGTTTTAGATGTCAGAACATGATTTTTTACCAAATAGTTACATTTTTAACATTAAGTATTAACTTGAACATGATTTTTTTAACGTTTTACGCGTGGCGTTTTACATTATTTTGCCCAAATTATACATTGTGTTTTACACCTAAGCGTCAATATACATAGTGTTTTATGTTGTTGTCAATCTGTACATAGTATATTACATATGGGTGTTAAATTACACATAATGTTTTGCAAAAATGGGTGTTCGAAATTTTTTTGAAGTATTGCAATACCATACTCATTAGGGTGAACAAAAATCCGAAATAACCGAACATAAATAATCGAAGAAATCGAACTGAAAAAACCAAACAGAAGCAAAAACCGACGGTTTGGTTTTTGGATTTTTTTAATAACCGAAAATTTGGGTTCGGTTCGGATAACCCTTTTCAATAACCGAAAAAACCGACACGAGGCAAAATCCATATTTATTTATGTTTAAGTTTAAGTTATCTAAGTGTTTACTCATGGTAGTATAAAATATTATTTTTGTTCTTGAATGTTAAATATATATAATAAAAACATTAACAAGTTTATTTATAATTGAACTGACATACCTATTGAGTACAAGAAATAACAAAATTTAATATAATAATTAAATTATCTTCAAAGTATTATAAAAGAAAATGTTTTAATAAAAACTTTGGAGAAACATAAAAACATATTTAAAAGTTAGGTTTATGTAAACAATATTAACTAAAAAAGTTAAATATAATAACTTAAATGTAAACATCTAAGAAAAATTCTTAACATATTTTTATTTTTGAATCTTTCGTAATTTTATTCCAAAATTCGAATAACTTAACCGCTAATAAACCCGAAACTGAATGGTTTTTTAAAAACCGAAAACCAAACCATACACACCCTTAATACTCATATTAAAGAAAAAACTCTTGATTTTATGACAGTTTGTTTTGTTCCAAAAAATAGCATATAAAAAAATTATAAGAGGAAGTTGCATGTGACTAACATGTGGTGGTAGTCATGCGATGCGATGATCCTTGGTATGTGAGTCATATGTACCTCTTTTTCTCTTTGGAGGTCTTTGCAGTTTTTATTCTTCTTAATTTCTGACTTTTCATTCTCACGACCATTTGCCATTTATCCTAAGCCACTAATTTTTCTTTAGTTTTGACTTCTTATAGCTCAAGTCAAGTCATATCTCTCTATTTTGTTTCACAACCTGCAAGTTTGGCATACAATGGTTTTTAAATAAGCTCAAGCCTAACATATATTTTGGGGCCCCAATCCCTTACACAACTTTTATTAAACTGATGAGCCGATCCTAAGTATTTTTTCACTTCTAAAGAAGATTATGTTATTGATATTCTTCTTCACAACGGAATAGTCATATTGTTTATCACTACTACAAAAAGAGTCATTTGCTATGAATTTTGCTCATGAAAAAAAGTGGCAAATTTTGCTATGAATTAGCGACGAATTAGCTACGGATACATTTTGCTACGAAATAGCTACAAACTTCCGTCGCTAATGAATTTCTTAGCAAAACTCATAGCAAATCTGTAGCAAAATTGATGAAATGAATGTAAAACATATAATGTAGCAAAACGGTAGCAAAATCCGTAGCAAAACTATGAAAATAAGTATTTAGAAATAAACCAAAAAAAGTAAAATAAAATATGTAGCATAATCCATAGCAAAATTGTGAAAACAAATGTAATAAAAAAAACTTAGTAAAATTGGTAACAAATTCCAAAGCTAAATCATAAAAATAAATATTTAAAAACTAACTAGCCGAGGTTTAAAGAAATGGAAGAAAAATCGGTAAGTAAATAAAGTTCGTAGAGAAATTGATAGCGAAAGCAAGAAAATTTCTTAAAAACTAACGTAGCAAAATCTGAAGCAAATCCATAGAAATAATCATTACAAAATATATTATAAAAAAGTAATCAAAAAATAATTTTCTAATATCCATAGCAACATCCGTAGCAAAATACGTTGCAAAAACAAAAATAAATTACTAATAATGGTAGCAAAATCCATAGCAAAACTAATAAAATAAATATTCAAAAAACAATTAAAAAAAGCGTAAGAAAATCCATAAGCAAAAATGGATAAAAGAAATAATAAAAAATAAAAAAATCAAGAGCAAAAATATTAAATACTTAGTTAAAAAAAAACTCAATTTTACACGAACTCATGTAAACATAAATAAATATAATATAGTTATCTCAGACAAATAATTACACGCAATAAATTAAGCATAGGGATGAGCAAATGGTGTTGGCTACCAGTACCGAATATATTTAGTACCGACTTTTGACGTTTTTGACCCCGGTTCTGTACGATACCGGTATTTATCGGTTTTAACACTCAATACCGATACCGTAATATGTATTTTAGGTACCGGTGCCCATTCTTAGGATTTTCAATAAGTAACTACTAACACTAATCCCTAGTTAAGCATATTACATCATTATGTTAATTTATTTCTATAACGTTTTCATATTATTTGCACTCATCTTATAATTTTATAATTATACAAAATCAATAGAGGGGAATAGTGACAGGCAGCTGCTTAAAACTTCACCATTGACTCGAACAAATTATGATTTTACCCCAGCTTAGAATTACGATTCAGGCAGCTGCCTGGCACTTCCCCATTGACCCGAACAAATTACGATTTTACCCCAGCTTTGAATTACGATTTGCCCCCCAGTTCAAAATTACAATCTTACCATTGTTAAAGATTTCGGCAAATTACGATTCTACCCCAGTCAAATTTACGATTTTGCCCCTGTTCAAATGACAATGTTGCCATCATTGTAGTTTTTGACAAATTATGATTATATCCAAGTTAAACTTACGATTTATCCCCAGTTCAAAATTACAATCTTTTCATCGGTTTCATTTTTTTTCTAGCAAAACTTTGATAGTGTTATGTTTTAATTGATAGAGAAATATTTAGCCGAGCGCCCGGCAACTCGGGCAAGGCATAAACTAGTATACTACAAAGACCATGAAGGGGGACAGTGCCAAGGAGCTACCCGTCACTCCCACATTGGCTCAGACAAGTTATGATCTTCCCCTCAGTTTAAAATTACGATTTCTCCCCTTTTCAAAATTAAGATTTTGCCCCTAGTTCTAGTTTACAATTTTGCCACTGTTTTAGCTTTTGACAAATTACGATTTTACCCCATTTAAAAATTATGATTTTGCCCCAAGTTTGAAACTACGGCCTTCCCATCGTTTTAGTATTTTTTAGCAAAACTATGGTTGTGTTTTATTTTAATTGGTTAACTCGATATAATTTATATTTGTGTCAGACAGCTGCTTTGCACTCACTCATTGTTTTGGCAAATTTCAGTTTTGCCCCAGCTAAAAATTATAGTGTTGCCATTGTTTTAGTTTTTTATCTAGCAAAACTATAATAGTGTTTTGTTTTAATTGGTAAAGAAATATTCGGTCTAGCACCCCATAATGCGAGCAGGACATAAACTAGTTTATTTACATATATAATGTATATTTAGTTATATGCAACTAACACTTAATCATATTTAATATGTTATAAATAACATCCATTTGTCAACTGATAATATTAAAAGAAAGTTTAGGATAAGAAGTTGCATGACACATATATCTTGTGAGTAAATTTCATAAAACAAATTCTATTATCAGAGAAAGGTGGGGTGTTAATGAGTCAAGCCAAGTCTACACACACTTAGGTTTGACTTTGATTCGTTTAACTTATGAGAGAATTCGTTTTGAGCTCTATTTCTAAAGCTTGAGCTTGGCTTGTGAGTAGTTTATCAAGCTTGAGGTTGACTTGTTTATTATTTGATTAATACATATTATTATTTAATATATACATATTATATTTTTTTATATACAGCATATAATATATATTGTTTTAGTTATTATATCATATTTTTATATATAGTAATGATAATTATTGTTATTCCTATATAAATGATACATTTAAGAATGAAAACTATATGAATAACACTCTTTTAGCTCATGAATCAACACGAGTACTGTAAGTGAAGCTTCGATTCGAGCTCAAGCTCGTTTGTCAATCCAACTTATTTTAGATTCGAGCCCATCTAACTATTTAAGCTCGATTCATTTAAAGCTTTTAACAAGCCTATCTTAAATAGGATACGCTTGACTCATTTATAAATATATAAAAACTGTTGTTCTTGAACACCATCCTCATTTCAGATTATTATTGTTTCACATAAATATAACAATTTACTGTTTATGCCAATTCGATATTAATGAATTCATTTCATCACAAACCGTTTTTAAGGATAAGGTTAGCTAAACTATTGTTAGCGTATGACCATTTCATAAAACAAATTATATTTGTTAAGAGTATGACCGTTTCATCACAAACCGTTTTTTAAGGATAAGATTAGCTAATGGCATTTAATTTAAATTATTACACCTAATAATAATTATTTTGTTTATAAGTTATCTATAAGTAATCTAGAAGTAGGGTTTACTTTTGCATGATCTCTTTCAATCGCAAATCACAATCAAAAACCAAAATCACTACCGTTGAATCTTTTATTATTGTTGCCGGATTTCTCATATTCTCTGTTTAATCTGTATTGCTCATCTTCCGAGTTAGTTTTTTTTCTACTTTGTTTAATAGATCTCGTGTTTTAGTGATTATCAGTTTAAAGATTTTGATTGCTCAGTTTATTATTGATGATTAGTGATTCTCAATCTATCAGTTTATTGACTTTGTTTATTTTGTATCGGTGTATTATGGTTCACCTTGTAATTTAGATGCTCAGTTTAGTTTATTAATTATTGATTTTTTGACTGCTCAACTTATTATTGATGATTAGTGCTTAGCTTTTTAGGAAATAGATCCTTAGTTCTTAAGATTTATGAGAAAGACACTTGTATAGAATCTGTTTAGATTATGTTTGTTGTATAGAACCTGTTTAATTTGTTGTTTATGATGTATAGAACCTGTTTAAGTTGTTTAATATGCTGTAAATTAAAAATATTTGTGTCCTTTTTTGATGTTTTAAATTGTTTGTATCTTTTTTGATGTTTTAAACTATTTGTCTTTTTTTGATGTTTCATTACATGCTTAGTTTCTCATCCTCATGTTTTAGGACGTGTATTGACTTTATTGGTCATGGAGTGGTATACTGATCGAGCATGGATGTATAAAATGACCAATAGTGATGGATTTATTAATAAGGAATATTGTGACAACTTGAATAAGTGGTTATACTTTGTCTTTTCTAAAGATTCAGTTGTGGATCAAAGGGTGACCAAGCGTCATAAGATAGTACCTGACATCAGATGTCCTTGTTTAAGATGTCAAAATTCCATCTACTTAGATAGAGAAAGTGTTCAAGAACAATTGCTTAAAAAGGGTTTCATGCTTGATTACTACATATGGTATGAGCATGGTGAAACTTCCAACTGTGAGGTAGGACAATCTTCTACTGTGAGGGAAGTTGATGATGACGATGATGGTTGTAGATGCAAGGTGTTGGATAACATGTATCCGTCAGGTTATAATTCGACAACACATTCAAATCTAGATTTAAACACTCTTGAAAGTGATGTACAGAATTTAGAAGCAATGGGATTCTATAACATGTTACAAGCTGCCGATGAGCCTTTGTGAGAGGGGGAGAAGGCCACCGATTACTCAAAGTTGCAAGCTGTTACAAGTTTTCTAAACTGGAAATCACTTTATAATGTATCTAACGCGTGTTACGACCACATCATTTCTATGGTTAAAGAATTGATGCCGAAGGGAATAAGCTACCAGAAAACTTTTATGATACAAAAAAGAGTTTAGAAAAGCTTTTTCTTCCTAAAGAAAGGATTGATGTTTGCAAAAATCACTGTATGTTATTTTATAAGCAAGACATGACATTGACACAATGTAAATGGTGTGGGGAATCTCGTTACAAGAGTGGCCAAAATAAGGTACCTCATTTGGTGATGACATACATGCCGGTTGGTCCTAGACTTAAAATGTTGTATATGTCTACAAAGACAGCAAAAAATATGACTTGGCATCAAGATCACAAAACAAAGGAGGGTAGCATGGCACATCCAACTGATGGTAAGGCTTGGAAGCATTTTGACTCGGTGAATCCTGGCTTTGTGAATGAGATCCGAAATGTTCGTCTCGGGTTATGCACTGACGGTTTTAACCCAAATAACTCGAATCCATTACTCATTGTGGCCCGTCTTTCTTACAATCTATAACTTACCTCCATGGGTGAGTTTGAAAGACGCATATATTAAACTATGTTTGGTTATTCCTGGTCGAAAGAGTCCGGGTCAAAATATAGATGTTCCTAAGGCCATTAATAGATGAGCTTAAAGAGTTGTACGAGGAAGGCATTGAAGTTTATGATGCTTATCGCAAAGAAAACTTTATGATGAGAGTGATTCTTTTATGGACGGTCCGTGACTTCCCTGCCTATGCCATGTTATCTGGCTCTTGCCCATACTGTATGGGAGACACAGAAGCTTATATGTTACAGGCCGGAAGCAAAACAAGTTGGTTTGATTGTCATCGAAGATTTTTACCTCGGTCACACCCTTTCCGTAGTGATAGGATAGGATTCCGGGCTAATAAATCTATATCATCGTCATTGGGACCTCCACCCGAGTTAACTGGTTGGCAAATATATGAACAAGTATGTGACCTTCCAAGTGTCTATGAAGGAGTAAGGTATAACCCAAAAAAGAAAATTCCAGGATTTGGTAAAACTCATAATTGGGTAAAGAGAAGCATTTTTGGGAGCTTGAATATTGGCCCATGTTGTTAATCCGACACAATCTTGATGTAATGCACATTGAGAAAAATGTTTTCAAGAATCTGTTTCACACAATTATGGATACTCAATATACAAAAGATAATATCAAGGCAAGGGTGGATTTAGAACAAATTTGCAATCGACCGTCGTTGCATACTTGGGTAGAGAATAATAATAAACACATGAAACCAAAAGCAACATACACTTTAACAAAAATGCAAGTAAACGAAGCATGTAAATTGTTTGATAATTGCTAATATTTTTTTTTCACTTCAACTTGTAGGAAGTTGGGTCGATTGAAAAATATGATTCGAAACAAAGCAAGGGTCGAAGGTTCTATTGTTGAGTCATACCTGGTAGATGAACTTTCTAACTATTGTGCTTTGTATCTTGAGTCAACAGTTAAGACACGGCTGAATCATGAGCCTCGCAATTTTGCCCCTAATATTTCTTGTTTTTCGAGTTCTGATTCTCAGTTGAATGTATTCAAACACCCATCGCGAAGATTATATGATAAGGGTGGAAAAAATATAGTTCTTACTGATGAAGACAAACACAAGGCTCATACTTATATATTACTTAACTGTCAAGAGCTTCACGAAGCCGTATGGTCAATTGATGAACATTTGAGAGTTTCGTTCCCGCAATGTGACCAAGCAACACTTGATAAAAAGAAAGATAGCTCTTTTGCTGAGTGGTTGCAATGTCATGTAAGCATAACACTAGAATAGTTTTATAATTTAATATAGTAGCTAACAAAATTTTATATTATTGCATGCATGTTAACATTTTTTTATGAATGTAGGTTATGAATGACCCTAGGAAAGAACATTTGAGAGACATAGCACAAGGGCCCCTCACATATGTTCAATCACATAAGGGCTATTTGGTTAATGGTTACAAGTTCCACACACGAACATCTTACCATGGGCGAGTCACCCAAAATAGTGGTGTGTGCGTGAAAGGGGCTTCCTATGATGAAAATGAGAGTGACTACTATGGATTGCTAGATGAAATCCTAGAAGTGGAATATCATAGCAAATTAGGAAGTTGTGTGGTCGTTTTGTTCAAATGTACGTGGTTTGATCCCGTGAATGGTGTAAGGGTGGACCCGAAGACTGGTATGGTTGATGTTAAACCCAAGGCAATAGGATGCGTTGATGACCCATTTATCCTAGCATCGCAAGCACAACAAGTATGCTATACACCATATCCTTCAAAGGAAAAAGGCCTAAAAGACTGGTGGGCTGTTGTTAAGACGACACCGAGGGGAGTTTATGAACTAGCCGAAGATGCTAACGAAGTAGGTGATGAAGATAATGAAGTCGAAGAGCAGTTCTTTCAAGAGAATAATAGATTAGAATGTACGGTAACTGATGATTTGCTCCCTGTTACTCATGTTAATATAAATGATGATGGTGGTGAAGATATATATGATGATGATCATGAAGATATAATGATGATAATGGTGAAGAAGCTGCGTTTGTAGACACTGATTTGGATGAAGCCGCGTTTGAAGACACTGATTTAGATTACGACGATGTAGAAGAATTTGAAGATGAAGACCACCATTAATTGGTTTGTTATTAATAGTATATATAAGGTAGAATATAATGGTTCATGTTTTTTACTAATTCTTATATATTATGGTTCTTGTGGATACTAATGACATTTACTAGTTTCTATGTATATCAGCTATGAATAGTATTAGGTTTATTTTGGTACAGAAATGCATGCAGATCAGCGGTAGGTGGTAAGGGTCAAAGTAGCGGTCACAATAGTACATACATCTATATCCTCAACAATATACAACATTATATTCATGTTGGATTTTGAAGGTAATTTCTATATTTATCAATATTTATATTTATATTTATATTGGGGCTTCTACTAAAATGGTTACTACTAATGCTTCATTCTTTATCCATACCATACCACTTTCCGGCTCTCTGTTTTGTACTGAAAATAATGTACTTATGTACATCATTCTATATAGAGTGCGAATTGGATTCATGGTGGTTTTGATGATTTGTTTATGTTTATATCTTTTATTTACCGGTTAGGTTTTTTGCATAAACTCAGAAAAGAGTTCACCTGACCTGCGCAATCAAATAACTTTAGGATTTTGCTTTTGATATTATGCTGGTTTGGTCCTGGATTTTACAAATTTTGCTGCTGCTGTCCAAGAGCTTTAAGTATTACATTTTTGCTAGCGTTACTGAGCTTGGCATGGTTTATTGCTGTTTTTGGGTATTTTTGTTCATTGGTCCTGTTCGGTATGCACATGTATACTATAGAGAGGCTTTGTGATTGACTGTTTCCTTGATATTATTATTTATTAGTGTTATTATGTTTAAATTAACTCAAAGGCCCTTAAATACTTGGTTTAAATTCATTTAGATGTGTGCTGTAGACTAGCAGCTCATAGGACATTATGTTATTTTTAATTTATTATTTTTTCCAGGTAATATGGATGTAGAACGAGAAGGATTTGCACGTGGTGATAGTTTTTTTGGTGCAGAATTGTATGCCGCTAGGTGGCAGGGGTCGATGTAGCGGTGGAGTTTCTGTTAAATATTGATGATAATGTCCATCTTTATTTCTGTTTATACTTTAGAGTACGTGCAAATTGGATTCATGGTGGTTTTGATGATTTTGTTTCTGATTATATTTTTAATTTTAACAGATTCTGGTTTTTTTATGATTTTGGCCATTTATTATTATCATTAGTTCCACACGTTTTGACCTGAACCTATTTTGGTCATAACCCGTTTTGACCCAAATCTGTTTTGACTCGAACCCTTGACTTCTTTAAATCAGCTCGTCCTGACGCGAATCCATTTCAGACTCGAAACTCTACTGACCCACGACCTGTAGAGTAGTGTACCTTTTGGTTGTACCGTTTTCTATGGAAGATAAGGGCGTGGTTTTATCAAATATTATAAAGGGTATTTTGGGAAATGGGGTCGCAATTTTCTTCTAGTTAGACCTATCGATTGGGACTTAGGTTTTGGCTAGTAAGTTTCCACTTCTTTTTACATTGGAAAAGTCTAAATGGTGCACTGTGTCGGATCACGCATTAATGGGGTCTCGTGGCACGGTTATGGGTTGGAGTGGCGGATTATGACCTGCTGCAGATTATGAGCTCAGTCTCACTCGGGTCAGGCTAGGACAGGTGGCTTTGGGTGTTTGACAACAATGAGGGTTTTTTCGGCGAAAAGTGTGAAAAAAGAGGATTTTGGTCGACGTCTTGGGTCAGGAAAATTTAGGCTTAGGATGGAACAATTGGCTACCAAAGAAGGCCGGGATCGTCGCTTGGCAAGCTGAACTTAACTGGCATCCAACATGTGATCTTCTAAGGAGGAGGAACACTCTGGTTCAAAAAAACATGTGTAGGTTCTGCAGAGATTTCCCAGAATCTGCAAAACACTTATTTAACTCGTGTCATTTGACGCAGACGGTGTGGCAACTTGTGTCGCAATGGTGTAAGGTTTCGCCTATTTTTGTATTTAGTGTGAGGAACCCCCTGGAGCGTCACAAGACGGTAAACAGGTCGAAGAATATAAGAAAAGCATTCAAAGGTATTGTCCAAAGTATTTGGTGCCCTCGGAAGACTAGAAATGCAGCTATCTTTGAAAACAAGTGGGTCGCGGTTACAAGCATCATTGAGGAGGCGAAAGCGACGAGCTTTTAATGGATCAAACATTGTTCGGGAGCTAGAGCTTTGGCATGGGAAATGTGGAAAAAATTGATCTTGTTTGTTTTTGTAATGTTTTGATTCCTTCACTGTCATTGCTTTGGTTCTGTTGTACATAAGGGGCTTTATGTGTATGTTTCTGCAGCTTGCAGATTTGGTAAAATGAAAGTTTATATTATGCAGTTAAAAAATAATGGGCTTTGAGAAAACCCTAATATTTTCTGGTCGATACATCAGATAACCAACATCTCTACATCAGATAACCAACCATCTACAACACGATCAAGACCTCAAACCACGTTCACAGCCAACCTTACTTCGTCTCCTCACATCCTACCTATCTCACAATGCGCATCATTCGGCACTTTCATCCCTCTCAATTATATATCAATGATTTCGCTGTGAACAGTTGTGAAGAAGGCTCCTGCACTAGTGGTTCTAATCGGAAGACCTGCATGTAAGATTGAACTTTGTTGTTGAGTTGTTTCCATTTACTTTTTATGATACGTTGTAGATATTTGAGATTCTTGAATTGCTTCCTAGGATTGGAATTTTTAGATCTAACAAGACCTAACTCTAACACTAAGACCTCATCGCAACCTCTTGAATTAAAATACAAATGTGGTGTCTACCATAATTATTTTTTTGTTTTTTTTGTTTTAACATATATACTCTTGAATCTTCATTCCACTAAGAATTCCCAAACCTAGAAAGGGTTAAAGAGTTATGTTGTTGAAAACAGATACAGAGCTTAACAAAAAATAAGAATTTTATATGATATATAGAAATTGTTACTGATTTCTTGTTTTTATTTCACATAGAAAGTAGAATTTGATGCAAAAAACAACCCATATTTCAATTAAAAATTCAGCAATTGTGAAAACCCCTTTTTAAAATTATGCTGAATTTTTGCCGAAGGACATGTGAACTTTATTTTTGCAAAGCTCATAGGGATCATTTACTGTAGTTTTCTTTATATAATGCTTAGGCGCATATATTTCTACCACCCGCTGCATTTTTTCCATATCTAACTATTAAGTGCATTTTTTATTTCTAGAGATAGCCCAAACCCGAAAATCTAATATATATATCGTAACAATTACTGGGTATATTTTTAAAGAATAAAACCTAATTAATCTGAACCGAACTACCCCAAGCCTAAACAACATCCGTACATTGAATATTGTTTATATAATAGTCCTTATGAATATTAGTAGGTTTATTTATTTTTGTTGTAGAAAATATGGCACACAATTCAGCAGGACGTGATGAGGGTCAAGGTGTTGGTCGAGGTAGCGGGCGTGGTGGGGGTCAAGGTGCTGGTAGGGGTCAGTTGCAGCACGAGCTTAATGATGTTGATGAGCCTGTTGCTGCCGTTGGGCGTGGACCTGTTATTCCACCTCCACTACCCACACTTGAAAATCGCACTTGGATTTGGGCTGAAAATGATGAGTAAGTTTTTATATGTTAATATTCTCCATATACGTGAATAAAATCTTTACTAACGTTGTTAGTGGTACATTGTTTTCGTTTTGTAGATTTAATGATCATGATAAAGTTTCTCGGACCATTGGATCCAACTTAAAGTCTATGTGGTCGGGTCCATGGAAAGGATGGAAAGATGTTCCTTCCCATCACCGCGAACGCTTGTTTGAGCGTTTTCAGGTGTATACTTACTACCATTTGTGTATGATAATGCTTTTGACTTAATAAAGAATTAACACATTATTAACAAATGTTTTTATGTAGCAATACTACCGGTGGGATTATAGGTTGAAATCCTCAATTCACTCATGCTAGGAGAAGTGCATTAAGGGGAAGTTTCCTGATTTGTTGAAGAGGGCTTGTGATAAAGCCAAGGCCCTTGCGATCCAAGAGGGTGCGGAAGTTGAGAATGATTTGACTCCCATTCTTCCATTTAAGCCACTGTGGATGAGTCAAGAGTCTTGGGAAACGCTAGTGCATGCTTGGAATACTGTTTCATGGAAAAGCAAAGCTTCTCAAAACAGCGATAACAGAGGAAAAGCATCTGGTGGCAGGCATACCCTAGGCTCGAAGAGCTTTCTTACGGTTAGAAAAAACATGGCGAGAAATGTCAATTTGTCATCTTTAAAACACACACGCACACATATATAGACACCGAAGTAAACACTAGTAGGACTACCCGCACTTTGTGGCAGGCAGTTGTTCGGCACCGGTTCAATTCATCAGCCCCCCTTCAATTTAAATATTTAACTTTTTCCACTAATACACACCCAAATCAATTTATGAAATAAAAATATTGTAAAAATATAAAATATAATACCCCTAGTACTGTAGCAAACATGTATCAATTGATATATATAATAATTTTCCGTTTTGGATATAGGAGAAGACCTTGAAGCGGCGCGACAAGTTTGGTGAATTCTGGTTACAAACACACGCAAAGAAAGGGCCGAGACCCTAGATGGGTTGTTGGGGTCTAGCAGCTCGATTGAGTACGGTTCGGGAGAAGGCGGTTACATGGAAGAAAACATTCATGAGCATAACGTGACTTGGGTTGACACGAGGGCGAGTGAAGCTTAGGTAAGTTTGTTATTTTGTAAATGTATGTTTTTACTATTTACATAGGCATGAAAGATGCTAGGTGCAAAAAATAAAGGGCTGAGAAATAAAAAGCGAACTTAAATGTGGAAAAGTTTATTATGTATTGAAAAATTAATATACTTAACAGTTAAATACATCTAACCGATATAAGAAAACTGAAAACCTTTTTTTAAATAACTTAAAACTTAAGAGCATTTTGTAAGAAATAAGAATTTTTAGCATGTGTTGTAGCTGTTATGTAGTAGGAAACACTTTCAACAAAGCATCATGTATTCTACGTCTTAATGACCTTCGATTATATACAATATACATCTTTTTTATTTTCTCAGCTACTTTCTAATCTTCTTCTGCTTCTTTTTAAGTTTTAGGCTAAATATTTTAACATTTACAAGCATGAAGCTGCTGGAAATATATTCTTGTAAACTTATAGGCTGTTTAGAGCTGAATCTGGCCGAAATATTGCCAGAATCCAACAGAAAACTTGCTGGAATTTTAAAATTTTGCCAGAACTGCCCATGGACTGCTATGATGTGCTTTTCGAGCGATTCGCCTCACCTTAGTGCAAAAAGCGACCTCTTTAAATAGAAATACTTTCTTATATAATTATATAAAGCTAATTTATTGATGGTTTTATGCACCCATCGTCACGGGAAACTTACAATAAATTTTTTGTCGACAAATATGGAGAGGATGCCAGCTTGCATCCAGAAGTTGATATGGAATTGTTGTCACAAACTGTTGGAGGCAAAAAAAAAAAAGAATAAAATGTATGGGATCGGCACTATCGCTGACTCGCATGTCGTGATGACGGGTGCACAAGAGAGAGTGACAACGATGAGGTATGTATTATGTAGAAAAAAGTCTATTTTCTTGTGATAAAGATTATTAATGAGTAGTTTAAATGATTTACTTTATACTGAGTTAGTATGTAATGTTCTATAACTATGGGTGTAATAGCTTTTATTAGGTTATATTTGGTTATAATATGTTATGATGTGTCAATACATATTAATGGGTTATTTTTGCTTTTAATGTTAAAGGTGGAACGGTTTGAAGGAAAAAATAGCGGAGTTGGAACAAGATAAGATAGAGAAATGTGCCATGATGGAGAAAATTGAAGAAGGTGCGCCAGGTTGTATGCCGAAATGAAAGAGAAAATTCAAATGTTGTCACAAAACCCGCCACAAAACCCGCCACCAACTTAAAATGCATTGGATATTATTATATTGCTTTTAGATAATCTGGATTTTATGATGTTAGGCCTGGTTATGTTTGAATTATTTAGATTTTTATTGTGGTGCGTTGCATTCGGTTATGTTTGGATGATTTGGATTTTTAGTATGAGTTTTTTATATTTATTGTTATGTTCGAATTATTATGTTATATGGTTTGAGTATTTATTTTCAGTTTCAGTTTTTATATTTATGAGATTTGAATATAATATTAATAAATGAAAAATAGAAAACAATATAAAAAGGAATTTATTGGAAAATTTCCAAACAAACAACGTAGCTTAATTTGTTGCAAAGACCTTCTAAAATCGATAGCTATATCCGTAGCAAAGTCAAGCGAAATTCATAACTAAATTTCATTGCAGAATTAAAGCTAAAGCCTGCAAATTTTTGTAGCCAAATCATTGTGAATTTGTAGCTAAAGTCTATAGCGAACCCGATAGCTAAAGTCTGTAGCAAACCCGATAGCAAAAAATGTAGCAAGTTTCGTAGAAAAAAAGGCAAAAGGTAGCAAATTCTCATAGCCAAACGATTGCAAGTGCGTAGTTAAATTTTGTAGCAAAAATCATAGCAAAAACATTGTAAATTATCATAGCCAATATTAGTAGCAAACCTTCTCCATAGCTGAAAATATCCATAGCTAAAAGTATCCGTAGCTAGAAAATCCGTAGCTAAAATTTTCTCTAGCTAAAAACAACGGTAGCTAAAAGTTTCCGTAGTTAAAAACCCATAGCAAAATTTCGTAGCATCCTTCTCCGTGGCAAATTCGTGGCTAAAATAGTAACGTCATTTTTTGTAGCTAAATTCATCACAAAATAATTTCCGTAGCTAAAATTCGTAGCAAATAAATTCGGGACGGGACTAGTAGCTACGAACCAAATCGGTAGCAAATTCGTATCAAAAGGGGTCTTCGCTACGGATTTGCTATGGACTTAACCGTAACAAATGCCTATTTCTGTAGTATACATTCAATTCAAAGATCGTATAGGTTCACTAGTGCCGTGGCGGGTGCACGCCTTGGTGGCGCAGGCTTGTAGGATGGCGCGCGCCAGTGAGTGGAAACGGTGCGCACACTAGAGTGTCAGTTCCAGCGCACGCGTGACTCGTAGAAGCTTCCTAGACTTCAATAACAGAGTAGTTTCAAATCTGCAGTTGAAATAGACGAATCAACAAACTTTGACTGAGAATTAAGTGATTAATTAAAGTGCATTGAAGACGTTTAATGCAATTTAATTCTCTCATTAATTTATTTTTGTTGTTTCATCTTAGATGTTGTATAGATACAGCATCACACCTGTTGCAGAATACATCAAAAACACCAACAGCTAATACACCAAAATCTCCGCATACTTCTAATCTTCTTCTTACTTGTCTTAAGGTATTATGCGGGTCCTCGAGCCAACTCCAGTAGTACTACTGCTTATGTTGTTTTTAACTCTTTACATTGTGTTATTTGTTTGTACATGTGTTTTTAAACTATACATGGTGTTTTATAGGTTCTGTACATAGTGTCGTTAGTTTCTAAAGATTGCGTTTTAGGCTTTTTAGTTTCTATACATGGCGTTTTAGGTTTTTGAGTTTCTATACATGTCGTTTTAGATGTCAGAACATGATTTTTTTACCAAATAGTTACATTTTTAACATTGAGCATTAACTTGAACATGATTTTTTAAACGTTTTACGCGTGGCGTTTTACATTATTTTGCCCAAATTATACATTGTGTTTTACACCTAAGCGTCAATATGCACATAGTGTTTTATGTTGTTGTCAATTTGTACATAGTATATTACATATGGGTGTTAAATTACACATAATGTTTTACAAAACTGGGTGTTCGAAATTTTTTTGAAGTATTGCAATACCATACTCATTAAGGTGAACAGAAATCCGAAATAACCGAACATAAATAATCGAAGAAACCGAACTGCGAAAAACCAAACAGAAACAAAAACTGACGGTTCGGTTTTTGGATTTTTTTATAACCGAAAATTTGGGTTTGGTTCGGATAACCCTTTCAATAACCGAAAAAACCGACACGAGGCAAAATTCATATTTTTTTATGTTTAAGTTTAAGTTGTCTAAGTGTTTACTCATGGTAGTATAAAATATTATTTTTGTTCTTGAATGCTAAATATATATAATAAAAACATTAACAAGTTTATTTATAATTTAACTGATATACCTATTGAGTACAAAAAATAACAAAATTTAATATAATAATTAAATTATCTTCAAAGTATTATAAAAAAATGTTTTAATAAAAACTTTGGAGAAACATAAAAACAAATTTGAAGGTTAGGTTTATGTAAACAATATTAATTAAAAAAGTTAAATTTAATAACTTAAATGTAAACATCTAAGAAAAATTCTTAACATACTTTTTATTTTTGAATCTTTCGTAATTTTATTCCAAAAATCGAATAACTTAACCGCTAATAAAACCGAAACCGAAAGGTTTTTAAAAACCGAAAACCAAACCATACACACCCTTAATACTCATATTAAAGAAAAAACTCTTGATTTTATGACAGTTTGTTTTGTTCCAAAAAATAGCATATAAAAAAATTATAAGAGGAAGTTGCATGTGACTAACATGTGGTGGTAGTCATGCGATGATCCTTGTATGTGAGTCATATGTACCTCTTTTTCTCTTTGGAGGTCTTTGCAGTTTTTATTCTTCTTAATTTCCTGACTTTTCATTCTCACGACCATTTGCCATTTATCCTAAGCCACTAATTTTTCTTTAGTTTTGACTTCTTATAGCTCATGTCAAGTCATATCTCTCTATTTTGTTTCACAACCCGCAAGTTTGGCATACAATGGTTTTTAAATAAGCTCAAGCCTAACATATATTTTGGGGCCCCAATCCCTTACACAACTTTTATTAAACTGATGAGCGGATCCTAAGTATTTTTTCACTTCTAAAGAAGATTATGTATCTTATGTTATTGATATTCTTCTTCACAACCGGAATAGTCATATTGTTTATCACTACTACAAAAAGAGTCATTTGCTATGAATTTTGCTACATGAAAAAATGGTGGCAAATTTTGCTATGAATTATCGACGGATTAGCTACGGACACATTTTGCTACGAAATAGCTACGAACTTCCGTCGCTAAGAATTTCTTAGCAAAACTCATAGCAAATCTGTAGCAAAATTGATGAAATGAATGTAAAACATATAATGTAGCAAAACCGGTAGCAAAACCCGTAGCAAAACTATGAAAATAAGTATTTAGAAATAAACTAAAAAAGGTAAAATAAAATATGTAGCATAATCCATAGCAAAATTGTGAAAACAAATGTAATAAAAAAAACTTAGTAAAATTGGTAACAAATTCCATAGCTAAATCATAAAAATAAATATTTAAAAACTAACTAGCCGAGGTTTAAAGAAATGGAAGAAAAATCGGTAAGTAAATAAAGTTCGTAGAGAAATTGCTAGCGAAATCTAGAAAATTTCTTAAAAACTAACGTAGCAAAATCTAAAGCAAATCCATAGAAAAATTCATTACAAAAATATATTATAAAAAAGTAATCAAAAAATAATTTTCTAATATCCATAGCAACATCCGTAGCAAAATACGTTGCAAAAACAAAAATAAATTACTAATAATGGTAGCAAAATCCATAGCAAAACTAATAAAATAAATATTCAAAATCAATTAAAAAGCGTAAGAAAATCCATAAGCAAAAATGGATAAAAAAATAATAAAAAATAATTAATAAGATGTACAAGAGAAAAATCAAGAGCAAAAATGTTAAATACTTAGTTAAAAAAAACTCAATTTTACACGAACTCATGTAAACATAAATAAATATAATATAGTTATCTCAGACAAATAATTACACGCACTAAATTAAGCGTAGGGATGAGCAAATGTTGTTGGCTACCAGTACCGAATATATTTAGTACCGACTTTTGACGTTTTTGATACCGGTTCTGTACGATACCGTTTATCGGTTTTAACACTCAATACCGATACCGTAATATGTATTTTAGGTACCGGTGCCCATTCTTAGGATTTTCAATAAGTAACTACTGACACTAATCCCTAGTTAAGCATATTACATCATATGTTAATTTATTTCTATAACGTTTTCATATTATTTGCACTCATTTTATAATTTTATAATTATACAAAATCAATAGAGGGGAATAGTGACAGGCAGCTGCTTAAAACTTCACCATTGACTCAAACAAATTATGATTTTAGCTCAGCTTAGAATTACGATTTGGACCCCACTTAATATACAAAATTTATGAAGGGGAATAGTCAGGCAGCTGCCTGGCACTTCCCCATTTACCCGAACAAATTACGATTTTACCCCAGCTTAGAATTACGATTTGCCCCCAGTTCAAAATTACAATCTTACCATTGTTAAAGATTTTGGCAAATTACGATTTTACCCTAGTCAAATTTATGATTTTGCCCCTGTTCAAATTACAATGTTGCCATCATTGTAGTTTTTGACAAATTATGATTATACCCAAGTTAAACTTACGATTTATCCCCAGTTCAAAATTACAATCTTTTCATCGGTTTCATTTTTTTCTAGCAAAACTTTGATAGTGTTATGTTTTAATTGGTAGAGAAATATTTAGCCGAGCGCCCGGTAACTCGGGCGAGGCATAAACTAGTATACTACAAAGACCATGAAGGGGGACAGTGCCAAGGAGCTACCCGTCACTCCCACATTGGCTCAGACAAGTTATGATCTTCCCCTCAGTTTAAAATTACGATTTCTCCCCTTTTCAAAATTAAGATTTTGCCCCTAATTCTAGTTTACAATTTTGCCACCGTTTTAGCTTTTAACAAATTACGATTTTACCCGGTTAAAAATTATGATTTTGCCCCAAGTTTGAAACTGCGGCCTTCCCATCGTTTTAGTATTTTTTAGCAAAACTATGGTTGTGTTTTATTTTAATTGGTTGACTCGATATAATTTATATTTGTGTCAGACAGCTGCTTTGCACTCACTCATTGTTTTGACAAATTTCAGTTTGCCCCAGCTAAAAATTATAGTATTGCCATTGTTTTAGTTTTTTATCTAGCAAAACTATAATAGTGTTTTGTTTTAATTGGTAGAGAAATATTCGGTCTAGCGCCCCATAATGCGAGCAGGACATAAAACTAGTTTATTTACATATATAATGTATATTAAGTTATATGCAACTAACACTTAATCATATTTAATATGTTATAAATAACATCTGTCAACTGATAATATTAAAAGAAAGTTTAGGATAAGAAGTTGCATGACACATATATCTTGTGAGTAAATTTCATAAAACAAATTCTATTATCAGAGAAAGGTGGGGTGTTAATGAGTCAAGTCAAGTCAAGTCTACACACACTTAGGTTTGAGTTTGATTCGTTTAACTTATGAGAGAATTCGTTTTGAGCCTTATTTCTAAAGCTTGAGCTCGGCTTGTGAGTAGTTTATCAAGCTTGAGGTTGACTCGTTTATTATTTGATTAATACATATTATTAATTAATATATACATATTATATTTTTTTATATACAGCATATAATATATATTGTTTTAGTTATTATATCATATTTTTATATATAGTAACGATAATTATTGTTATTCCTATATAAATGATACATTTAAGAATGAAAACTATATGAATAACACTCTTTTAGCTCATGAATCAACACGAGTACTGTAAGTGAAGCTTCGATTCGAGCTCAAGCTCGTTTGTCAATCCAACTTATTTTAGATTCGAGCCCATCTAACTATTTAAGCTTGATTCATTTAAAGCTTTTAACAAGCCTATCTTAAATAGCCCAAACCCGAAAATCTAATATATATATCGTAACAATTACTGGGTATATTTTTAAAGAATAAAACCTAATTAATCTGAACCGAACTACCCCAAGCCTAAACAACATCCGTACATTGAATATTGTTTATATAATAGTCCTTATGAATATTAGTAGGTTTATTTATTTTTGTTGTAGAAAATATGGCACACAATTCAGCAGGACGTGATGAGGGTCAAGGTGTTGGTCGAGGTAGCGGGCGTGGTGGGGGTCAAGGTGCTGGTAGGGGTCAGTTGCAGCACGAGCTTAATGATGTTGATGAGCCTGTTGCTGCCGTTGGGCGTGGACCTGTTATTCCACCTCCACTACCCACACTTGAAAATCGCACTTGGATTTGGGTTGAAAATGATGAGTAAGTTTTTATATGTTAATATTCTCCATATACGTGAATAAAATCTTTACTAACGTTGTTAGTGGTACATTGTTTTCGTTTTGTAGATTTAATGATCATGATAAAGTTTCTCGGACCATTGGATCCAACTTAAAGTCTATGTGGTCGGGTCCATGGAAAGGATGGAAATATGTTCCTTCCCATCACCGCGAACGCTTGTTTGAGCGTTTTCAGGTGTATACTTACTACCATTTGTGTATGATAATGCTTTTGACTTAATAAAGAATTAACACATTATTAACAAATGTTTTTATGTAGCAATACTACCGGTGGGATTATAGGTTGAAATCCTCAATTCACTCATGCTAGGAGTAGTGCATTAAGGGGAAGTTTCCTGATTTGTTGAAGAGGGCTTGTGATAAAGCCAAGGCCCTTGCGATCCAAGAGGGTGCGGAAGTTGAGAATGATTTGACTCCCATTCTTCCATTTAAGCCACTGTGGATGAGTCAAGAGTCTTGGGAAACGCTAGTGCATGCTTGGAATACTGTTTCATGGAAAAGCAAAGCTTCTCAAAACAGCGATAACAGAGGAAAAGCATCTGGTGGCAGGCATACCCTAGGCTCGAAGAGCTTTCTTACGGTTATAAAAAACATGGCGAGAAATGTCAATTTGTCATCTTTAAAACACACACGCACACATATATAGACACCGAAGTAAACACTAGTAGGACTACCCGCACTTTGTGGCAGGCAGTTGTTCGGCACCGGTTCAATTCATCAGCCCCCAAATTTAAATATTTAACTTTTTCCACTAATACACACCCAAATCAATTTATGAAATAAAAATATTGTAAAAATATAAAATATAATCCCCCTAGTACTGTAGCAAACATGTATCAATTGATATATATAATAATTTTCCGTTTTGGATATAGGAGAAGACCTTGAAGCGGCGCGTCAAGTTTGGTGAATTCTGGTTACAAACACACGCAAAGAAAGGGCCGAGACCCTAGATGGGTTGTTGGGGTCTAGCAGCTCGATTGAGTACGGTTCGGGAGAAGGCGGTTACATGGAAGAAAACATTCATGAGCATAACGTGACTTGGGTTGACACGAGGGCGAGTGAAGCTTAGGTAAGTTTGTTATTTTGTAAATGTATGTTTTTACTATTTACATAGGCATGAAAGATGCTAGGTGCAAAAAATAAAGGGCTGAGAAATAAAAAGCGAACTTAAATGTGGAAAAGTTTATTATGTATTGAAAAATTAATATACTTAACAGTTAAATGCATCTAACCGATATAAGAAAACTGAAAACCTTTTTTTAAATAACTTAAAACTTAAGAGCATTTTGTAAGAAATAAGAATTTTTAGCATGTGTTGTAGCTGTTATGTAGTAGGAAACACTTTCAACAAAGCATCATGTATTCTACGTCTTAATGACCTTTGATTATATACAATATACATATTTTTTATTTTCTCAGCTACTTTCTAATCTTCTTCTGCTTCTTTTTAAGTTTTAGGCTAAATATTTTAACATTTACAAGCATGAAGCTGCTGGAAATATATTCTTGTAAACTTATAGGCTGTTTAGAGCTGAATCTGGCCGAAATATTGCCAGAATCCAACAGAAAACTTGCTGGAATTTTAAAATTTTGCCAGAACTGCCCATGGACTGCTATGACGTGCTTTTCGAGCGATTCGCCTCACCTTAGTGCAAAAAGCGACCTCTTTAAATAGAAATACTTTCTTATATAATTATATAAAGCTAATTTATTGATGGTTTTATGCACCCATCATCACGGGAAACTTACAATAAATTTTTTGTCGACAAATATGGAGAGGATGCCAGCTTGCATCCAGAAGTTGATATGGAATTGTTGTCACAAACTGTTGGAGGCAAAAAAAAAAAAAGAATAAAATGTATGGGATCGGCACTATCGCTGACTCGCATGTCGTGATGACGGGTGCACAAGAGAGAGTGACAACGATGAGGTATGTATTATGTAGAAAAAAGTCTATTTTCTTGTGATAAAGATTATTAATGAGTAGTTTAAATGATTTACTTTATACTGAGTTAGTATGTAATGTTCTATAACTATGGGTGTAATAGCTTTTATTAGGTTATATTTGGTTATAATATGTTATGATGTGTCATAATACATATTAACGGTTTATTTTTGCTTTTAATGTTAAAGGTGGAACGGTTGAAGGAAAAAATAGCGGAGTTGGAACAAGATAAGATAGAGAAACGTGCCATGATGGAGAAAATTGAAGAAGGTGCCAGGTTGTATGCCGAAATGAAAGAGAAAATTCAAATGTTGTCACAAAACCCGCCACCATCTTAAAATGCGTTGGATATTATTATATTGCTTTTAGATAATCTGGATTTTATGATGTTAGGCCTGGTTATGTTTGAATTATTTAGATTTTTATTGTGGTGCGTTGCATTCGGTTATGTTTGGATGATTTGGGTTTTTAGTATGAGTTTTTTATATTTATTGTTATGTTCGAATTATTATGTTATATGGTTTGAGTATTTATTTTCAGTTTCAGTTTTTATATTTATGAGATTTGAATGTAATATTAATAAATGAAAAATAGAAAACAATATAAAAAGGAATTTATTTGAAAAATTCCAAACAAACAACGTAGCTTAATTTGTTGCAAAGACCTTCTAAAATCGATAGCTATATCCGTAGCAAAGTCAAGCGAAATTCATAACTAAATTTCATTGCAGAATCAAAGCAAAAGCCTGCAAATTTTTGTAGCCAAATCATTGTGAATTTGTAGCTAAAGTCTATAGCGAACCCGATAGCAAAAAATGTAGCAAGTTTCGTAGAAAAAAAGGCAAAAGGTAGCAAATTCTCGTAGCCAAACGATTGCAAGTGCGTAGTTAAATTTTGTAGCAAAAATCATAGCAAAAACATTGCAAATTATCATAGCCAATAATAGTAGCAAACCTCCTCCGTAGCTGAAAATATCCATAGTTAAAAGTATCCGTAGCTAGAAAATCCGTAGCTAGAATTTTCTCTAGCTAAAAACAACGGTAGCTAAAAGTTTAGCAAATGACTCTTTTTTTAGTAGTGATAAACAATATGACTATTCCGGTTGTGAAGAAGAATATCAATAACATAAGATACATAATCTTCTTTAGAAGTGAAAAAATACTTAGGATCGGCTCATCAGTTTGATAAAAGTTGTGTAAGGGATTGGGGCCCCAAAATATATGTTAGGCTTGAGCTTATTTAAAAACCATTGTATGCCAAACTTGCAGGTTGTGAAACAAAATAGAGAGATATGATGACTTGAGCTATAAGAAGTCAAAACTAAAGAAAAATTAGTGGCTTAGGATAAATGGCAAATGGTCGTGAGAATGAAAAGTCAGGAAATTAAGAAGAATAAAAACTGCAAAGACCTCCAAAGAGAAAAAGAGGTACATATGACTCACATACCAAGGATCATCGCATCGCATGACTACCACCACATGTTAGTCACATGCAACTTCCTCTTATAATTTTTTTATATGCTATTTTTTTGGAACAAAACAAACTGTCATAAAATCATGAGTTTTTTCTTTAATATGAGTATTAAGGGTGTGTATAGTTTGGTTTTCGGTTTTTAAAAACCATTCGGTTTCGGTTTTATTAGCGGTTGAGTTATTCGATTTTTGGAATAAAATAACGAAAGATTCAAAAATAAAAAGTATGTTAAAAATTTTTCTTAGATGTTTACATTTAAGTTATTATATTTAACTTTTTTAATTAATATTGTTTACATAAACCTAACCTTCAAATTTGTTTTTATGTTTCTCCAAAGTTTTTATTAAAACATTTTTTTTATAGTACTTTGAAGGTAATTTAATTATTATATTAAATTTTGTTATTTCTTGTACTCAATATGTATATCAGTTAAATTATAAATAAACTTGTTAATGTTTTTATTATATATATTTAGCATTCAAGAACAAAAATAATATTTTATACTACCATGAGTAAACACTTAGACTTAAACTTAAACATAAAAAAATATGAATTTTGCCTCGTGTCGGTTTTTTTCGGTTATTGAAAAGGGTTATCCGAACCAAACCCAAATTTTCGATTATAAAAAAATCCAAAAACCGAACCGTCAGTTTTTGTTTCTGTTTGGTTTTTTGCAGTTCGGTTTCTTCGATTATTTATGTTCGGTTATTTCGGATTTCTGTTCACCTTAATGAGTATGGTATTGCAATACTTCAAAAAAATTTAGAACACCCAGTTTTGTAAAACATTATGTGTAATTTAACACCCATATGTAATATACTATGTACAAATTGACAACAACATAAAACACTATGTGTATATTGACGCTTAGGTGTAAAACACAATGTATAATTTGGGCAAAATAATGTAAAACGCCACGCGTAAAACGTTTAAAAAATCATGTTCAGGTTAATGCTCAATGTTAAAAATGTAACTATTTGGTAAAAAAAATCATGTTCTGACATCTAAAACGACATGTATAGAAACTCAAAAACCTAAAACGCCATGTATAGAAACTAAAAAGCCTAAAACGCAATCTTTAGAAACTAACGACACTATGTACAGAACCTATAAAACACCATGTATAGTTTAAAAACACATGTACAAACAAATAACACAATGTAAAGAGTTAAAAATAACATGAGCAGTAGTACTACTGGAGTTGGCTCGAGGACCCGCATAATACCTTGAGACAAGTAAGAAGAAAATTAGAAGTATGCGGAGATTTTGGTGTATTAGCTGTTGGTGTTTTTGATGTATTCTGCAACAGGTGTGATGCTGTATCTATACAACATCTAAGAGGAAACAACAAAAACAAATTAAATGAGAGAATTAAATTGCATTAAACGTCTTCAATACACTTTAATTAATCACTTAATTCTCAGTCAAAGTTTGTTGATTCGTCTATTTCAACTGCAGATTTGAAACTACTCTGTTATTAAGTCTAGGAAGCTTCTACGAGTCACGCGTGCGCTGGAACTGACACTCTAGCGCGCGCACCGTTTCCACTCACTGGCGCGCGCCAGGCCTGCGCCACCAAGGCGTGCACCCGCCACGGCACTAGTGAACCTATACGATCTTTGAATTGAATGTATACTACATAAATAGGCATTTGTTACGGTTAAGTCCATAGCAAATCCGTAGCAAAGACCCCTTTTGCTATGAATTTGCTACCGATTTGGTTCGTAGCTACAAGTCCCGTCGCGAATTTATTTGCTACGAACTTTAGCTACGGAAATTATTTTGTGATGAATTTAGCTACAAAAAATGACGTTACTATTTTAGCCACGAATTTGCTACGACGGATTAGCTACGGACACATTTTGCTACGAAATACGAACTTCTGTCGCTAATGAATTTCTTAGCAAAACTCATAGCAAATCTGTAGCAAAATTGATGAAATGAATTTAAAACATATAATGTAGCAAAACCGGTAGCACAATCGGTAGCAAAACTATGAAAATAAGTATTTAGAAATAAACTAAAAAAAGTAAAATAAAATATGTAGCATAATCCATAGCAAAATTGTGAAAACAAAGTAATAGAAAAAACTTAGTAAAATTGGTAACAAATTCCATAGCTAAATCATAAAAATAAATATTTAAAAACTAACTAGCCGAGGTTTAAAGAAATGGAAGAAAAATCGGTAAGTAAATAAAGTTCGTAGAGAAATTGATAGCGAAAGCATAATCCTAAGTATTTTTTCACTTCTAAAGAAGATTATGTATCTTATGTTATTGATATTCTTCTTTACAACCGGAATAGTCATATTGCTTATGATGCTGGTGAATTTTGATACATTCAATTCAAAGATCTATGGACTTGGTTATTCATTGTATTACTACGTATTTTTAAACCTTTTACTATACACTAAGATTGATGAATAGAGACATACTCAAATAGTTTGTGTAATATAAGTTTAGTGACTATATTATAATAGATATAAAGTGGAAAAGAAGGTGTTTTTATATTATTTTAAGACTTTAACTAATTATAAGTTTTATAACATATGCTATTAGACAAACTCAAATAGTTTGTGTAATATAAGTTTAGTGACTATATTATAATAGATATAAAGTGGAAAAGAAGGTATTTTTACATTATTTAAGACTTTAAGTATTTATAAGTTTTATAACATATGCTATTATACTTTTGTGACTTTTAAACCAATTTCCTTTGTAATTTTTAAAGGGCCAAAACATTTTCTTATGTTAATATTTTTTTTAAATTACACTATAAAAATAAGTATTTTATTGTTTTTTTTAACTTGAGTATGGTATTAGCATAGTTTTAAAAGTTAACATAAATGATTACCGGTATCTATGTTCCCCCATCGCATCACACAAGCATCTCTCTAGTATGTATGTATGTATGTATGTATATATATATATATATATATATATAGAGGGCAGGGATCTTAAGAGAAGAGCAACCTATTTGGAAAAAATTGAAAAACATTATAGACCACACATTTTCTTTAAGCCCATTTTTTTTACTTTTAATCATACATTTTTAAGAGTTTTTTTTGCATTTATATATATATATATATATTGTCAATTTTTAATTATACATATACGTATACAGTCAATTTTTAAACTACACATATGTGTATATTATGAAAAATATGTATCCTTAACCCGAAAAGTGTAGGAAACCGGGTCAAACGAATGATGATTGAGCTCATTTGAACGGCGTTGAAATCGTCTCGTCGAACACTAGCCAAAAACTATAAACCCTAAACCCCAAAGCTAAATCGTAAAGTTAAACCGTATACTATTGCTAAACACTGAGACTAACGTCTAATGCTAAAACCTAAATACTAATTGTAACATCCGTCGAAAAACGTGTTTTCAAAACCCGCTTCGTTTATTAATCGAACAGTCAGTTTCAAAATTTCGTTGCTTATTTAATGCTATTTTTTAATTTTAAACAATACATAATTAATAAATATATTAGAATTTATAAACTATAATTAATAAACCATAAAATCGGTCGAAGAAAAAAATAAAAGTCGCTGCCGGGTTTCGAACCCGGGTCAGCCGGCTCACCTAACACACAAACACTTAACCACTCCGCCACTTGGTTCTTTTGTGTAATAAATGAAGCAAATAAACTTAACTTCTACCCGTGAACTCATCTGTTTGCGCCAAAACTGAAACCGATAATCGGCTTTCAACTATCCAGACTGTTGAGTGATCGCGAGTTACTGATTATAACCGATAAATCATTTGTGTAACATCCGTCAAAAACCGGATTTACCAAACCCGCTTCGTTTATTAACCGAACAACCAGTTAAAAATTTCATTGCATATTTAATGCCCAAATTAATTTTAAACGATACATAATTAATAAGTATATTAGAATATAAAATTTATATTTGAAAAGGTATTAAAAATAGTGAATTAAAAATAATATGCTGAAGCCGGGTTTCGAACCCGGGTCAGCCGTAAAATCCTCCAAGACTTAACTCACACACTTATAACCACTCCGCCACTTGATCTTTTTGTGAGTTCTAGGAAGCAATTAAATCATATGTTCAACTGAGAATCAACCTGTTGCGCCAACTGAAACCGATATCGGCTTTCAAACCGACCAAGACGTTTGAGTGCTCGCGGAATCTTGATCATAACCGATAAACCGACATCTTAAATCAATTCAGTCGTTAATGAACTTGAATTCAGGTGATGTTTGGTTTTTATAACCGAAACCATTCATTCTGGAATTACTTCAACAAAACACTCATCTCGCGATTCAATTACATTCCCAGAGCTTCTAATTTCACGTTTATTCTATTTTCTGGTCGTCGGAATTACTTTCTGATCATCGCCGGAATTCTCTGCAAGTCGCCGAAAAACCGAGACTCACCTCAAAACGGTAAAATACCTCGACTTTGCTGTTTCAATCAATTGTTAGAACATTACTAACATTAATCCATCACCCAGAATCAATCCCAGGCGACGTTATCGGATTTTCTGTTTTCGCCGGAAAATTTCTGAAATTTCCAGAAACTTGCTGTTAACCGGTATGATCATGTAACCTACTGATAATCGTTACTCAGTAGTTCAATTACACATCTAATCCCTCCAAACTGTTAATTGATTCTAATAGCCGAAGGTCACCAAAACAGAGCCGACGATCTTCGCCGAATTTTCTGAAGAAGACGATCTGTTCGGTACTTTCTTTCCCCAAACTCTTCGATTCAATACTTTTCAATTGTTCATCTTATTCATTAACCGAATTAATCAAGTAACAGTTAGTTAAGCGATGTCTGTGTTTTGAACGAAGAAGACGCAGTTGTGTATGTTATAAGACTAATTATTATGAACGGGTTAGACACACAGTCCAGCGGTGGACTGTGTGCAAACAATATGCACACGACGCGAGTTCGATTCCTATCACAACCATAACCTCTGTAATAAAAATGTTTTTTTTTAGAAACCGAACCGGGTTAACTCAGTAATATGTTAAGTATAATAAAAACCAGAATATTTACCAAGTTAGACACACAGTCCAGCGGTGGACTGTGTGCCAAACTAAACCACAGATCCCGGGTTCGAGACCTGTGGCGAGCACCGAGTCGATACATTAAATCGTTTTTAAAATAAGTGATTTTCGGATTAATTTAATTAGTATATAAATATAATTAAAAATAGAAATATTTTGGGTTAGACACGTAGCTCAGTTGGTAGAGCTGCGTGCACGCGTACGAGAGGTCACGGGTTCGAGTCTCACCCAGCGCACACATATAACCGACCGAACCGGTCAACGGTCAACAAGTCAACGGTCAATGGTCAAAAATCAACATTTTTTTATTATTCATTTATTTATTTAAATTAAAAATCAATTAAAAATACTTAAAAATAACATTTTTAAAGTTAGAAAATAGCCTTAAACTCACAAAAATATATCTAAAAATCCTATTAAAATTGTTAATAAAATCCATTTATTTACCTTACTTTTTCGTTATTAATTAGGTTAGTTATTCCTCGTCGATCAATCCTCTAAACTCGTGCGCATTCAACATCATTCACCGAATGCACCCAAGGTGAGTGAATCTCTACAAATTCCCCGTTTTAATCACGTTTTGGTGTGTATCATGTGTCTTACCATTTATTATATATAAATCATTGTGCATACATCATATCATGAACAAATGTGTATTCAGCTTGTATAAACTGTTTGTGTGGTTATTGTTTATATTTAATTTATTATTTTCAGTACATGCAATTTCATAGGCCGCCGCTCCCCATTACATTATGAGCGTTGAGCAGTTCCCCATTACATTATGAGCGTGAACCTGGCGTTGCCAACATACGATCGGCTCTGTTTGATTGAGCCTTGATCGCACAGACATTTATCATTTTCAGTACATGCAATACGATCGGCTCCGTTTGATTGAGCCTTGATCGCACAGTTTCATTCATATTATATATTCATGCAAGTTGATATGTTATTGTATGCTATTGGTTTGTTAATGTATGTTATTGTTTGTTGTTGTTTCATATCGTATGCTGTTGGTTTGTTATTGTATGCTATTTGTTGTTATTGTATGTTTATTTACGTTTGTTCATATATGAATATTGCACAATTTTTCCATATTAAATACAACAAGAAATAAATAATAAATGTTTTCTAACAAGGTTCACTCGCCAACTTTTTGTTGATCCAAAAACCATTTTTACATATGATACAGGTGAACAGGATGAAGCATGTAAAACATAGGAAAGTGCCTTAGAAGAAAAATAATGAAGCCTAGAAAAAATGTATAGCACATGCTGAACTTGTATGATATGATTGTGTGATCTTCTTTAAAATTGTGATAATAAATATGAAACGTTATAATAAATTTCATGAGCTTTGATGAAAACCCAATCATGCCCCGATCACCTTTTCCGCTGCGGGTCGGGGTGTGACAGATTGGTATCAGAGCCATGACTATAGGGATATAGTATAGGTTATTAGACCCTTAGAGCCTATACTATAGTTGATTAGATTTTAATTGATTATGTGGTTATATGCAAACTCATGATGTTTATTTCTTTCATATTTATTACATACACAAAATGCATGCAAATACTTCCGATACTACATTTCGTGATACATAATGAATTATACTTACAGTCAGACATACATGATTACATACACATTCATCATACATATTTCAATGCTCACATATTCAAATCATCTTCATACTTCCGTTATTCAAGATTTTGTTGCATTTTTTTTTCATTTTTCAAATCTCATCAAAGTGAGTTCTGCGACGGGCATGTAGTAACTGTAAGGGTACAAGTACCGGTAGTCGGAACATCCTGTCTAGGTTGGCA
The DNA here is from genome assembly GCA_947069175.1 of Scalesia atractyloides. Taxonomy (NCBI): domain Eukaryota; kingdom Viridiplantae; phylum Streptophyta; class Magnoliopsida; order Asterales; family Asteraceae; genus Scalesia; species Scalesia atractyloides. The sequence goes on from CAMTDV010000001.1 coordinate 8,532,001, forward strand.
TTCGTATAAATCCAATATAACGGACCAGTTTGCCTACCTGGGGACTAACGATGAGAGTACGAAGGACCTATTAGGCCAAAGCATGCCACACCAAACGTCGTTCGAACTAACCCCACTTTGAGGTGTCACCGTGTCCACACCTGGATACATTCCGAATATCATACGTTACATACTTATTTCTCGATTTTCTCTGGGTTTTAGTGTACGTAACCTGGCAAACACATGCGAACCATATGAAAAACCCGGTAATCATGGGGGCTCACATGATTACGAAGGTGAAGTATGGCGGCATGCAAGGCCCAATTACGAGCAAAGCCCAAGACATCCTATGGATGTAGTAGATTTATTATGCTATGTTTATTTTATGAATGTTCATTCCTAAATACGACACATGATTCCAAAAACATCCAACTCATACTCTTCATATGTATTCCTTGTAGATGTCTTCTAATTCCGCTCGTAGGAAGATGAGAGCAGAAAAAGCTCGCGAGTGTATGGCTGCCCAAATCGCTCAACAAATGGCTGCCGTAATACCCAACATTGTAGTTCAAGTCCAACAAGCCCTTACCGCTAATCCCGTCAATCAAGAAGTTCAAAATGTTGTCAACCCTCCCCCAAATACCACTAAATGCACCTTCAAGCATTTCAAATCCAGCGACCCTCCAAAATACGAAGGGACTGAAGGTGTCACCGCTCTCCTCCATTGGTTTGAAGAAATGGAGAACACTTTTCTAAATTGCGATTGCCCCGATGATCGCAAAGTGCGATATGCTACTGGTCGTTTATTTGGAATAGCACTTACTTGGTGGAATACAGAGAAGGCCAAACGAGGTGTTGAAGATGCTATGACTTTGACTTGGGAAGAGTTGAAGGAAATCATGACAAGACGGTTTTGCCCAAGGAGCGAAATGAAGAAATTAGAGGATGAGTTCTATTCGTTGAAGCAAAAGGAAGGCGACCACACCACATACAACAAAAGATTCCTCGAGTTAAATCAAATGGTTCCCAACTTGTTCACTCCTCTCTACCGTTTGATCGAGCACTACATTCGAGGTCTTCCTTCAAAAATCCAAGACTCTGTAATAAGTACCACGCCTGCAACTTTGGAAGCAGCAATGGAGTTAGCTACAGAGCTCACCGAGAACCGTATACGGAATAAAGACTTCAAGGAGGAGAAGAAGAAAGATAAAGCATCAACTGAAACCTCCAACTCCACCCAAACCGAATCCCCTTCTCAACCCATTTCTAAGAGAAAACGAGATGGGCAACTTTTCGCTGTCACCCAACACAACCAACCAATTTCACAAGCCATACCCCTCTAAGCTATCCAATCACTCAAGTAGCACCCAACTCAACTTACCCAAATAAGAAACCATACCTTGGACCTCACCCTCAATGCAATACCTGTTCTTATCACCATCCATTTACCTTACCTTGTCGACTATATGCGAATTGTGGACGCTATGGTCATTCGAGCAAGGTTTGCCGCACCTCTCAAAGCCAAACCTTACCCCCTACTCAAAACATGATCCAAACATATCAACAACCCCAATACCCCATGTTACCTTATGTTCGAGCTTGTTTTAATTATGGCGACCCTACCCATTATAGAAACACGTGCCCTCGATTAGTTAACATCATACACGCCCAAGCTCAAGCAAACCCAGTTAACCAAGCAAACCAAGAAAACCCAACCACTAGGCCACCAGCAAGAGGAAGAGTTTACAACATCAACACCAATCCTGATGAAGATAATGACGGCCCAAACGAATCACCCAACTAGTCCCCTTCACCAAAAATCAAGATTCAACTCCAACCGCTTAGTTTTATGTTTTTCTTTATGTTATCTCAATTTTCACGTGTCTCAATTTTAAATTGGAAATTTATCCAAGGATTTTAATGCAAATTACTATTTCAGTTTTGTTTTTATACTCATTGATTTAACATTCATATCATCATACCTCACGACATATCACAGTGTCATCATTTAAAGAAGTTGAGCTGTGTCTCACTTCTACATGGACTAACCTCTCCATCATAACAAACGAGAGAGGTACTGTCATCATTCAAACATGTATACTATCAGAATTAAGACTCAAGCTTTGGTTGATTTTGTTTGTTTATGTTTTAGAGTCACATAGGACTAATCATAACTTACTGATAAAACCAATGAAAATTTGACGAGAATATGGTGGATACGCCGCTGGTACTTCCTATATATAAGTATTCTTGCCAAAGGATCAGAGGCATTATCAGGCGGTTATGAGAAGTTCCATGTAGGATTTGGTAATATCTTGGTTGAAATTTGTTTTACACTCACTGATTTAGCATTCATATCATCTCATCATTTAAAGAAACTGGATTGTGTCACCATTCAAACATGTATACTATCAGAATTAGGACTCAGATATTGGTTGTTGTGTTTATTTATGTTCTAGAGTCACATCATAGAACCAATCATAACTTACTGATAAAAACCAATGAAAATTTGACGAGAATATGGTGGATACGCCGCTGGTACTTCCTATATATAAGTATTCTTGCCAAAGGATCAGAGGCATTGTCAGGCGGTTATGAGAAGTTCCATGTAGGTTTTAGTATTAGAAGTTTTGTTTTAGGATATAACCTTATCTTTCCAAACATATCAAAACTCTTGCGCATGAAATCATATTTAGTCAATCAACTCTGTTTATCCATATTCATTAACTTAGGCATCAAAAAGCGATTCCTGTAGCAGGGTACTCAACTCATACAAGGAACGTTACCGCCTCAAACAAAAATTTAAACTCTTACTATTTTTCTAAGTATGTAACTGTCAAATTGAACACCATCCTTTTTAGACAAATATGCCACTACTTAAATTTCGGGACGAAATTTCTAAAAAGTAGGGGATACTGTAACATCCGTCAAAAACCGGATTTACCAAACCCGCTTCGTTTATTAACCGAACAACCAGTTAAAAATTTCGTTGCATATTTAATGCCCAAATTAATAAACGATACATAATTAATAAGTATATTAGAATATAAAATTTATAATTGAAAAGGTATTAAAAATAGTGAATTAAAAATAATATGCTGAAGCCGGGTTTCGAACCCAGGTCAGCCGTAAAATCCTCCAAGACTTAACTCACACACTTATAACCACTCCGCCACTTGATCTTTTTGTGAGTTCTAGGAAGCAATTAAATCATATATTCAACTGCGAATCAACCTGTTGCGCCAACTGAAACCGATATCGGCTTTCAAACCGACCAAGACGTTTGAGTGCTCGCGGAATCTTGATCATAACCGATAAACCGACATCTTAAATCAATTCAGTCGTTAATGAACTTGAATTCAGGTGATGTTTGGTTTTTATAACCGAAACCATTCATTCTGGAATTACTTCAACAAAACACTCATCTCGCGATTCAATTACATTCCCAGAGCTTCTAATTTCACGTTTATTCTATTTTCTGGTCGTCGGAATTACTTTCTGATCATCGCCGGAATTCTCTGCAAGTCGCCGGAAAACCGAGACTCACCTCAAAACGGTAAAATACCTCGACTTTGCTGTTTCAATCAATTGTTAGAACATTACTAACATTAATCCATCACCCAGAATCAATCCCAGGCGACGTTATCGGATTTTCTGTTTTCGCCGGAAAATTTTTGAAATTTCCAGAAACTTGCTGTTAACCGGTATGATCATGTAACCTACTGATAATCGTTTCTCAGTAGTTCAATTACACATCTAATCCCTCCAAACTGTTAATTGATTCTAACAGCCGAAGGTCACCAAAACAGAGCCGACGATCTTCGCCGGATTTTCTGAAGAAGACGATCTCTTCGGTACTTTCTTTCCCCAAACTCTTCGGTTCAATACTTTTCAATTGTTCATCTTATTCATTAACCGAATTAATCAAGTAACAGATAGTTAACCGATGTCTGTGTTTTGAACGAAGAAGACGAAGTTGTGTATGTTATAAGACTAATTAAAATCGATATTATGAACGGGTTAGACACACAGTCCAGCGGTGGACTGTGTGCAAACAATATGCACACGACGCGAGTTCGATTCCTATCACAACCATAACCTCTGTAATAAAAATGTTTTTTTTAGAAACCGAACCGGGTTAACTCAGTAATATGTTAAGTATAATAAAAACCAGAATATTTACCAAGTTAGACACACAGTCCAGCGGTGGACTGTGTGCCAAACTAAACCACAGGTCCCGGGTTCGAGACCTGTGGCGAGCACCGAGTCGATACATTAAATCGTTTTTAAAATAAGTGATTTTCGGATTAATTTAATTAGTATATAAATATAATTAAAAACAGAAATATTTCGGGTTAGACACGTAGCTCAGTTGGTAGAGCTGCGTGCACGCGTACGAGAGGTCACGGGTTCGAGTCTCACCCAGCGCACACATATACCCGACCGAACCGGTCAACGGTCAACAAGTCAATGGTCAATGGTCAAAAATCAACATTTTTTTATTATTTTCATTTATTTATTTAAATTAAAAATAATTAAAAATACTTAAAAATAACATTTTTAAAGTTAGAAAATAGCCTTAAACTCACAAAAATATATCTAAAAATCCTATTCAAATTGTTAATAAAATCCATTTATTTACCTTACTTTTTCGTTATTAATTAGGTTAGTTATTCCTCGTCGATCAATCCTCTAAACTCGTGCGCATTCAACATCATTTTACCGAACGCACTCAAGGTGAGTGAATCTCTACAAATTCACCGTTTTAATCACGTTTTTGGGGTGTATCATGTGTCTTACCATTTATTATATTTAAATCATTGTGCATACATCATATCATGAACGAATGTGTATTCAGCTTGTATAAACTGTTTGTGTGGTTATTGTTTAGATTTAATTTATTATTTTCAGTACATGCAATTTAATAGGCCGCCGCTCCCCATTACATTATGAGCGTTGAGCAGTTCCCCATTACATTACGAGCGTGAACCTGGCGTTGCCAACATACGATCGGCTCCGTTTGGTTGAGCCTTGATCGCACAGACATTTATCATTTTCAGTACATGCAATACAAACGGCTCCGTTTGATTGAGCCTTGATCGCACAGTTTCATTCATATTATATATTCATGCAAGTTGATATGTTATTGTATGCTATTGGTTTGTTAATGTATGTTATTGTTTGTTGTTGTTTCATATCGTATGCTGTTGATTTGTTATTGTATGCTATTTGTTGTTATTGTATGTTTATTTACGTTTGTTCATATATGAATATTGCACAATTTTTCCATATTAAATACAACAAGAAATAAATAATAAATGTTTTCTAACAAGGTTCACTCGCCAACTTTTTGTTGATCCAAAAACCATTTTTACATATGATACAGGTGAACAGGATGAAGCATGGAAAACATAGGAAAGTGCCTTAGAAGAAAAATAATGAAGCCTAGAAAAAATGTATAGGACATGCTGAACTTGTATGATATGATTGTGTGATCTTCTTTAAAATTGTGATAATAAATATGAAACGTTATAATAAATGTCATGAGCTTTGATGAAAACCCAATCATGCCCCGATCACCTTTTCCGCTGCGGGTCGGGGTGTGACAATTTGCAACCCACGTTCTAATCAATTCAGTCTTAAATTGCTTCGGTTCATATGATTTTCGGAAGTTAAAACCGAAATGAAATTTACTTCCAATTTGCACTCACAATATCATCGTCTCATAATTCGGAAACACTCACAGAACCTTCAATTTCACTTTCGCTCTAATTTATGTTCGTCGGAAACGTTATCTGATATCGCCGGACTTTCGCCGGAAAACCGTGACATTCATCGAATCGGTAAATTTCTCAATTCTTTCATCTTCTATCCATTGTTAGACTTATACTAACTTAAATCCTTCAACCAGAATCGGTCCCAGACGACGTTACCGGATACTCTACGCTCGCCGGAAAATCTCTGGACATTTCCGAAAAACGTTGTGAATCGGTATAAACATCTAACCCTTTGATAATCTTTGTTTAGTAACTCAATTTCACAATTAGTTGATCAAAACTGTTAATTGATCCGATCAGACGGAATTCACAAAACAGAGCCGACGATCTTTGCCGGAGTTCTGAGAAAAACATCTGTTTCGGTACATTCATTTCCAAAACCCTCTCTATCCATTACATTTCAATCATTTATAAGTTTCGTTAATCGAATTAAACAAGAACAGTCGAATATCAATTGTCTGTGTCTTTGAACGAAGAAGACGAAGTCGACGTTGTGTATAAGTATTATATAAATTGAAAATTAAACCGGGTTAGACACACAGTCTAGCGGTAGACTGTGTGCAAACACATAGCGCACGTCACGAGATCGAATTTTAGAAACGCACCGGCTTTCCGAATTAAAACCAATTTTTTTTGTTACTGAATCAGAGTAGGACCCAGGATGTATTTATGATTAATAAAAACTGTAAGTTTAACAGATAAGTCACACAGCCCAACTGGTTGGGCTGTGCGCTTACAAACCGAAGGACCCGAGTTCGATCCGGCTCCCTGCAAACCGGTTCAACCATTTAAATTCTTTTAATATAAACCGAATAAATTAAACATTTAATTGGTATATATATATAATTAAAACATAGAATATTTCGGGTTAGACACGTAGCTCAGTTAGTAGAGCTGCGTGCACACGTACGAGAAGTCACAAGTTCGAACCTCACTCAGTGCACGTACACCACAGTCCGACCGGTCAACGGTCCGGTCAACGGACCGGTCAACGGTCAACCCAAAAAGTCAACATTCTTTTAATATTTTTATTTATTTAATTTAAAAATCAATTAAAAATAATATTTTAAAAGATAGAAAATGACCTTAAACTCACAAAAATAAATCTAAAAATCCTATTAAAAATTGTTAATAAAATCCACTTATTTACCGTACCTTTTCGTTATTATTTAGTTTAGTTATTCCTCGTCGATCAACCCTCTAAACTCGTGCGCATTCAACATCATCAAACGAACGCACCCAATGTGAGTGAATCTCTACAAATTCCCCGTTTTAATCACATTTTGGGGTGTATCATGTGTCTTATTATTTATTACATTTAAACACTTGTGCAATCATCATATCCATGATCAAATGTGTATCCAATATGTATCAATTGTTTGTGTGGTTAATGTTTAGATTAAATTTATCATTTTCAGTACATAGATCATCATAGGCTCGTCTGTTCCCCATTACCTATGAGCGGAACCGTTCCCCATTACCTATGAGCGGAACGTGGTGTTGCCAACATACGATCGGCTTCGTTTGATTGAGCCTTGATCGCACATACATCATCATCGGCCGTCCGTTCCCCATTACCTATGAGCGGAACGTGACGTTGCCAACATATACATTATCATTCATGTCATATACTCATGCAAGGTGGTTTGTTATTGTATGTTTATTTACGTTTGCTCACGTATGATTATTGCACAATTTTTCCATATTAAATACAACAAGAAATCAATAATAAATGTTTTCTAACAAGGTTCACTCGCCAACTTTTGTTGACCCAAAAACCCCCATTTTTACACATGATACAGGTGATCCAGTTGCAGCAAGAAACATATAGGACGGCCTAGAAGAATAAATCAGCTTAGGCTTTGGATTGTTTATTTAGTTACTTTTTCCTTGTAATTGTATGGACTTGTTTGAAATATTGAAGTTGTAATTTGAATTTAATAAATATGAAACATTTTAGTAAACATCATGAGCTTTGGTGATAACCCAATTATGCCCCGACTCTTATTCCGCTGCGGGTTGGGGTGTGACAGATTGGTATCAGAGCCATGACTATAGGGATATAGGATAGGTTATTAGACCCTTAGAGCCTATACTATAGTTGATTAGAATTATTTAAATTGTTTATGTGTTACATACAAAATTCATGATGTTTATATGCTTTATGTTTATTGTTACATTCAATGTTATGCAAGCATGTTCATAAGTACATATTACTATACAATGCTTATCATGAATCATATCCTCATAACATATCGTATCCATGAGAGCACACACCTCACAATTCCTATGATTTTTGCAACGACTTTTGTATTTTTTTTTCAAATCACATCAAAGTGAGTTCTCATGACGGGCATGTAGTAACTGGAAGGGTACAAGTACCAGTAGTCGGAACGTCCTGTCTAGGCTTGGCATTCGTATAAATCCAAAATAAAGGACCAGTTTGCCTACCTGGGACTAACGATGAGAGTACGAAAGACCTATTAGGACAAAGCATGCTATACCAAACGTCGTGTGAGCTAACCCCACTTTGAGTTGTCATCGTGTCTACACCTGGACACCCTCCGACCATACATCTCGCAAACATATTTCATGGTTTTCATTCGGGTGATGCGAGTGTTAAACCGCCAACACCAATGTGAATCCTACTAAACCAATAGTCATGGGGGCCCACATGACTATACAGGCGATGGTATGGGGGACATTGAAGGCCCAAACATGAGCAAACCCAAGACATCCTATGGATGTAGTTGCATTATTTATGATTATGTTATTTTGTTACTTTTAACGACACATGACACCTAAAAAGACTCCTTAAACTCACAATCTTCTTATGTATGTTCCTGTAGATGTCGGCTAGGCAGCAACGTGGGGGTAGAAAGTCAGGAAGGTCAAACGAACGCTTGGCCACCCAAATCGCAAAACAAATGGCCGCGGTGCTTCCTGACATCGTAATTCAAGTCCAACAAGCTCTCGCCGCAAATCCCATCAACCCTCCCAATCAAGACGACCAGAACGTCGACAACCCTCCCTCCAAAAAGTGCTCTTACAAACACTTCAAGTCTTGCGATCCCTCGAAATATGAAGGGACCGAAGGTGTCACTGCTCTCTTCCACTGGTTTGAGGAAATGGAAAACACCTTCCTCAATTGCGATTGTCCCGAGGATCGAAAGGTACGTTACGCAACCGGGCGACTATTTGGAGTAGCTCTTACCTGGTGGAATACAGAAAAAGGTAAGAGAGGAATCGAAGATGCAATGGCCTTAACATGAGAGGAGTTAAGGGAAATCATGACGAGACGCTTCTGTCCAAGAAGCGAGATAAAAAAGTTAGAGGATGAATTCCACTCGTTAAAGCAAAAGGAGGGAGATCATACTTCCTACAACAAAAGGTTTTTAGAGTTGAACCAAATGATCCCCAACTTGTTCACCCCAGTATACCGCTTAGTCGAACACTATATTCGAGGCCTCCCCTCGAAAATTCAAGACTCAGTTCTAAGCACTTCGCCTGCAACACTTGAAGCTGCTATGGAACTAGCTACCGAGCTTACCGAGAATCGCATCCGAAACGACAAATTTAAGGATGAGAAAAAGAAAGCCCCCATTGAGTGCCAAACTTCAAACCATTCCACCTCCTTCTCAAAGTTTGCTAGTAAGAGGAACGAAACACCAGACACTTTGCTGTCACACAAACAAATTTCCCAATCCTGCTGCACCCATCACTCAAGTTGCCCCCTCATCTGCACCATATAAAAAGCCATACTCTGGCCCATACCCAAAATGCAACTGTTGCCAATACCATCACTTTCCTGATCATCCCTGCCAATATTACACCGGCTGTGGCCGCGCAGGTCACACCATCCAAACCTGTCGCGCACTTCAGCGAACGAACCGCAATCAACCCTCAACCCAAACCCACCATCAGATAGTGGTCAAGCCCAACAACCTTTACTCCTACCACCTGCCCAACATGTAGCCCAATCCTACTACCAACCCAACTATCCCATGATGCAACCTATGCGGGCTTGTTACAACTGTGGAGACCCGAACCACTTCAGGAACACCTGTCCACGCCTGGTGAACATCATCCATGCCCAAGCTCAAGCAAATCCAGTAAACCAGGCTAACCAAGCTCCTCCACCTGCTAGAGGAAGAGCTTTCAACATCAACGCCAATCAAACTACGGCTGACAACAATGTGGTTAACGGTACGTTTCTCATCAATGGTAGTTATGCATCCATGTTATTTGATACTGGCGCGGATAAGAGTTTTGTGTCCTTAGAATTTGAACCCATCCTCAACCAAACTCGTGATAAACTCATGGAATCCATAACGGTAGAAGTTGCTGACGGAAAACCGGTCTCATTAAACTCTATTATACGCAATTGTACTCTCACCCTAAACGATCATGATTTTCCAGTTGACCTCATTCCTATGAAGTTGGGAAGTTTCGACATTATAATTGGTATGGACTGGCTCAGCCAACATCATGCTGAAGTAGTATGCCGCGAGAAGTTTATTCGCATTCCTCTTACAAACGGTCAGACTCTACGAATCTTTGGAGAAACCCCTTCGAAATGACTCAAATTAATGCCCTGTCTTCAAGCCCGAAAATATCTCCGCAAGAATTATGTCGCATTCCTAACTCATGTCGTCAAAAAGGGAACCAAGGAGAAGAAACTCGAAGACATCCCAGTAGTAAAAGATTTTCCGCAAGTTTTTCCTGACGACATTTCAGGACTTCCTCCCGTGAGAGAAGTCGAATTCCGCATTGATCTTATACCTGGAGCTACACCAGTTGCAAAATCTCCGTATAGATTAGCCCCATCCGAAATGCAAGAGCTGGCCAGTCAACTGCAAGAGCTGACTGACAAAGGATTCATACGTCCTAGCTCATCGCCTTGGGGTGCACCTGTCCTTTTTGTGAAGAAGAAAGATGGAACGTTTCGCATGTGTATTGACTACAGAGAACTCAACAAGTTAACGGTCAAGAACCGCTACCCATTACCTCGCATCGATGATCTTCTAGACCAACTTCAAGGCGCCACCTGTTTTTCAAAAATCGACCTACGTTCTGGTTATCATCAACTCAGAGTACATGAAGAAGACGTCCCAAAGACCGCCTTCCGAACTCGTTATGGTCACTAAGAATTCATGGTCATGCCATTTGGTTTAACCAACGCCCCAGCTGTCTTCATGGATCTTATGAACAGAGTCTGCAAACCCTATCTCGACCTTTTGTCATCGTCTTCATCGACGACATCCTTATCTACTCAAAGTCTAAGTCTGATCATGAACGGCACCTTCGACTCATCCTTACCCTCTTAAGGACAGAAAAGCTGTACGCTAAGTTTTCGAAATGTGAATTCTGGTTAAGGGAAGTACAATTCCTTGGACACGTCGTCAATGACAAGGGAATTCATGTTGATCCCTCGAAGATCAAGGCAGTGCAGGAATGGCAAGCGCCACGTACACCTACCGAAGTAAGATCATTTCTTGGTTTGGCTGGTTATTATCGCCGTTTCATTGCAAATTTCTCCCGTATTGCTGTACCACTCACGGCTTTAACACATAAAGTAAAACCCTTCTTATGGGGACCTAAACAAGAAGAAGCCTTCCAAACCCTTAAACAAAAATTCTGTGACGCACCTATCCTCACACTTCTTGAAGGTTGTGATGACTTCGTGGTTTATTGCGACGCGTCAGGGCGGGACTAGGCTGTGTACTGATGCAAAGAGGAAAAGTGATAGCTTATGCTTCTAGACAACTTAAAATTCATGAGAAGAATTACACCACCCATGACCTGGAACTTGGAGCCGTTGTGTTCGCTCTTAAGATATGGAGACATTACCTCTACGGTACTAAGTGTGAAATATACACTGATCACAAGAGCCTCCAACATATCTTTAACCAAAAGGAGTTGAATATGAGGCAACGAAGATGTGTCGAACTTCTTAATGACTACCCCTGTGAAATTCGGTATCATCCTGGCAAGGCAAACGTGGTGGCCGATGCGCTCAGTCGAAAGGGTTATGCAAACTCCATTCGTCTTCTATGTTCGCAAATCATAACCGACATCAAAGATCAAATCCGAGAAGCCCAACATGTTTCAGTAACGGAAAACGACGTACGCATGGAGCTGTCTTGTGGAGCTGAACTTAAAATTGAAACTAAATCCGACGGTATTCTGTACTATCTAGATCGCATATGGATTCCCGATCACAATAACCTTCGTGATTTCCTTATGAATGAAGCGCACAAAACACGATACTCTATACACCCAGGAGCCGACAAGATGTATCAAGACCTTCGATACACCTACTGGTGACCTGGAATGAAAAAGGATATTGCTGTTTTTGTTTCCAAGTGCCTTACATGTTCCAAAGTAAAAGCTGAACATCAAAGACCCTCAGGACTTCTAGTCCAACCTGAAATACCTATATGGAAGGGGGAAAACATAACCATGGACTTCATTACCGGGTTACCTCGCACCTCCAGTGGGTATGGCACTATATGGGTAATCATTGATCGTCTTACAAAATCAGCTCATTTCATTCCGATTCGCGAGGACTTCAAGAACGAGAAGTTAGCTCGTATCTACATCAGCGAGATCGTAAGTCGTCATGGTGTACCGTTAAGCATTATTTTAGATCGTGATGGTCGTTTCACTTCACGAATATGGCAAGCCGTACAAGCCGCTTTGGGTACACGATTAGACCTCAGTACCGCTTATCATCCTCAAACTGATGGACAATCTGAACGCACCATCCAAACTCTTGAAGATATGCTTCGAGCATGTGTCATAGACTTCAAAGGGAATTGGGACGCTCATCTACCATTAGTTGAATTTTCGTACAACAACAGCTATCATTCAAGTATCGGCATGGCACCTTTCGAAGCTTTATATGGTCGTAAGTGCCGATCTCCAGTATGTTGGCACGAAATTGGGGAAGCTCAAATCACTGGTCCAGAATTGATTCAAGAAACAACAGACAAGATCCATCAAATTCGAAACAATCTTCTAGCGGCACAAAGTCGTCAAAAGAGTTATGCAGACAAACGACGAAAGCCCTTGGAGTTTAACATTGGTGATCATGTACTTTTAAAAGTATCACCGTGGAAGGGAGTAGTTCGTTTTGGCCAGAAGGGCAAGCTAGCACCACGCTACGTAGACCTTTCTAGATACTCGAAAGAGTAGGACCTGTAGCATACAGGCTTGACCTACCAGAAGAACTCAACAGAATTCACCCCACATTCCACGTATCAAACTTGAAGAAGTGCCTCGCCGATGAAAACCTCCATATTCCCCTAGAAGATATTCAGATCGATGAATCTATGCACTTCATTGAAAGACCAGTAGAGATCATAGACTTCGGAGAGAAACGTTTAAGACGGAGTCGTATTCCAATTGTTAGGGTACGCTGGGAGTCGAAACGAGGACCTGAGTTTACTTGGGAACGTGAAGACTCAATGCGCGAAAAATACCCGCATCTTTTTCCTGTTACCACTACTACTTAAATTTCGGGACGAAATTTCTAAAAGTAGGGGATACTGTAACATCCGTCGAAAAACGGGTTTTCAAAACCCGCTTCGTTTATTAATCGAACAGTCAGTTTCAAATTTTCGTTGCTTATTTAATGCTATTTTTTAATTTTAAACAATACATAATTAATAAATATATTAGAATTTATAAACTATAATTAATAAACCATAAAATCGGTCGAAGAAAAAAATAAAAGTCGCTGCCGGGTTTCGAACCCGGGTCAGCCGGCTCACTTAACACACAAACACTTAACCACTCCGCCACTTGGTTCTTTTGTGTAATCAATGAAACAAATAAAACTTAACTTCTACCCGTGAACTCATCTGTTTGCGCCAAAACTGAAACCGATAATCGGCTTTCAACTATCCAGACTGTTGAGTGATCGCGAGTTAACCGATAAATCATTTACAACCCACGTTCTAATCAATTCAGTCTTAAATTGCTTCGATTCATATGATTTTCGGAAGTTAAAACCGAAATGAAATTTACTTCCAATTTGCACTAACAATATCATCGTCTCATAATTCGGAAACACTCACAGAACCTTCAATTTCACTTTCGCTCTAATTTCTGTTCGTCGGAAACGTTATCTGATATCGCCGGACTTTCACCGGAAAACCGTGACATTCATCGAATCGGTAAATTTCTCAATTCTTTCATCTTTTATCCATTGTTAGACTTATACTAACTTAAATCCTTCAACCAGTCCCAGACGACGTTACCGGATACTCTACGCTCGCCGGAAAATCTCTGGACATTTCCGAAAAACGCTGTGAATCGGTATAAACATCTAAACCCTTTGATAATCTTTGTTTAGTAACTCAATTTCACAATTAGTTGATCAAAACTGTTAATTGATCCGATCAAACGGAATTCACAAAACAGAGCCGACGATCTTTGCCGGAGTTCTGAGAAAAACATCTGTTTCGGTACATTCATTTCCAAAACCCTCTCTATCCATTACATTTCAATCATTTATAAGTTTCGTTAATCGAATTAAACAAGAACAGTCGAATATCAATTGTCTGTGTCTTTGAACGAAGAAGACGAAGTCGACATTGTGTATAAGTATTATATAAATTGAATATTAAACCGGGTTAGACACACAGTCCAGCGGTACACTGTGTGCAAACACATAGCGCACGTCACGAGTTCGAATCTTACAAACGCACCGACTTTCCGAATTAAAACCAATTTTTTTGTTACTGAATCAGAGTAGGACCCAAGATGTTTTTAAGATTAATAAAAACTGTAAGTTTAACAGATAAGTCACACAGCCCAACTGGTTGGGCTGTGCGCTTACAAACCGAAGGACCCGAGTTCAATCCGGCTCCCCGCAAACCGGTTCAACCATTTAAATTCTTTTAATATAAACCGAATAAATTAAACATTTAATTAGTATATATATATATAATTAAAACATAGTATATTTCGGGTTAGACACGTAGCTCAGTTGGTAGAGCTGCGTGCACGCGTACGGGAGGTCACAAGTTCGAACCTCACTCAGTGCACTTACACCACAGTCCGACCGGTCAACGGTCAACCCAAAAAGTCAACATTTTTTAATATTTTTATTTATTTATTTAATTTAAAAATCAATTAAAAATACTTAAAAATAATATTTTTAAAGATAGAAAATGACCTTAAACTCACAAAAATAAATTTAAAAATCCTATTAAAAATTGTTAATAAAATCCACTTATTTACCGTACCTTTTCGTTATTATTTAGGTTAGTTATTCCTCGTCGATCAACCCTCTAAACTCGTGCGCATTCAACATCATCAAACGAACGCACCCAATGTGAGTGAATCTCTACAAATTCCCCGTTTTAATCACATTTTGGGGTGTATCATGTGTCTTATTATTTATTACATTTAAACACTTGTGCATCCATCATATCAATGATCAAATGTGTATCCAATATGTATCAATTGTTTGTGTGGTTAATGTTTAGATTAAATTTATCATTTTCAGTATATACATCATCATAGGCTCGTCTGTTCCCCATTACCTATGAGCAGAACCGTTCCCCATTACCTATGAGCGGAACGTGGCATTGCCAACATACGATCGGCTCCGTTTGATTGAGCCTTGATCGCACATACATCATCATTGGCCGTCCGTTCCCCATTACCTATGAGCGGAACGTGACGTTGCCAACATATACATTATCATTCATGTCATATACTCATGCAAGGTGGTTTGTTATTGTATGTTTATTTACGTTTGCTCACGTATGATTATTGCACAATTTTTCCATATTAAATACAACAAGAAATCAATAATAAATGTTTTCTAACAAGGTTCACTCGCCAACTTTTGTTGACCCAAAAACCCCCATTTTTACACATGATACAGGTGATCCAGTTGCAGCAAGAAACATATAGGACGGCCTAGAAGAATAAATCAGTTTAGGCTTTGGATTGTTTATTTAGTTACTTTTTCCTTGTAATTGTATGGACTTGTTTGAAATATTGAAGTTGTAATTTGAATTTAATAAATATGAAACATTTTAGTAAACATCATGAGCTTTAGTGATAACCCAATTATGCCCCGACTCTTATTTCGCTGCGGGTTGGGGTGTGACAAATTGGTATCAGTGCCATGACTATAGGGATATAGGATAGGTTATTAGACCCTTAGAGCCTATACTATAGTTGATTAGAATTATTTAAATTGTTTATGTGTTACATACAAAATTCATGATGTTTATATGCTTTATGTTTATTGTTACATTCAATGTTATGCAAGCATGTTCATAAGTACATATTACTATACAATGCTTATCATGAATCATATCCTCATAACATATCGTATCCATGAGAGCACACACCTCACAATTCCTATGATTTTTGCAACGACTTTTGTATTTTTTTTTCAAATCACATCAAAGTGAGTTCTCATGATGGGCATGTAGTAACTGGAAGGGTACAAGTACCGGTAGTCGGAACGTCCTGTCTAGGCTTGGCATTCGTATAAATCCAAAATAAAGGACCAGTTTGCCTACCTGGGACTAACGATGAGAGTACGAAAGACCTATTAGGCCAAAGCATGCTATACCAAACGTCGTGTGAGCTAACCCCACTTTGAGTTGTCATCGTGTCTACACCTGGACACCCTCCGACCATACATCTCGCAAACATATTTCATGGTTTTCATTCGGGTGATGCGAGTGTTAAACCGCCAACACCAATATGAATCCTACTAAACCAATAGTCATGGGGGCCCACATGACTATACAGGCGATGGTATGGAGGACATTGGAGGCCCAAACATGAGCAAACCCAAGACATCCTATGGATGTAGTTGCATTATTTATGATTATGTTATTTTGTTACTTTTAACGACACATGACACCTAAAAAGACTCCTTAAACTCACAATCTTCTTATGTATGTTCCTGTAGATGTCGGCTAGGCAGCAACGTGGGGGTAGAAAGTCAGGAAGGTCAAACGAACGCTTGGCCACCCAAATCGCAAAACAAATGGCCGCGGTGCTTCCTGACATCGTAATTCAAGTCCAACAAGCTCTCGCCGCAAATCCCATCAACCCTCCCAATCAAGACGACCAGAACGTCGACAACCCTCCCTCCAAAAAGTGCTCTTACAAACACTTCAAGTCTTGCGATCCCCCGAAATATGAAGGGACCGAAGGTGTCACTGCTCTCTTCCACTGGTTTGAGGAAATGGAAAACACCTTCCTCAATTGCGATTGTCCCGAGGATCGAAAGGTACGTTACGCAACCGGGAGACTATTTGGAGTAGCTCTTACCTGGTGGAATACAGAAAAAGGTAAGAGAGGAATCGAAGATGCAATGGCCTTAACATGGGAGGAGTTAAGGGAAATCATGACGAGACGCTTCTGTCCAAGAAGCGAGATAAAAAAGTTAGAGGATGAATTCCACTCGTTAAAGCAAAAGGAGGGAGATCATACTTCCTACAACGAAAGGTTTTTAGAGTTGAACCAAATGATCCCCAACTTGTTCACCCCAGTATACCGCTTAGTCGAACACTATATTCGAGGCCTCCCCTCGAAAATTCAAGACTCAGTTCTAAGCACTTCGCCTGCAACACTTGAAGCTGCTATGGAACAAGCTATCGAGCTTACCGAGAATCGCATCCGAAACAACAAATTTAAGGATGAGAAAAAGAAAGCCCCCATTGAGGGCCAAACTTCAAACCATTCCACCTCCTTCTCAAAGTTTGCTAGTAAGAGGAAACGAAACACCAGAAACTTTGCTGTCACACAAACAAATTTCCTTATCCCTGCTGCACCCATCACTCAAGTTGCCCCCTCATCTGCACCATATAAAAAGCCATACTCCGGCCCATACCCAAAATGCAACCGTTGCCAATACCATCACTTTCCTGATCATCCCTGCCAATATTGCACCGGTTGTGGCCGCGCAGGTCACACCATCCAAACATGTCGCGCACTTCAGCGAAAGAACCGCAATCAACCCTCAACCCAAACCTACCATCAGATAGTAGGTCAAGCCCAACAACCTTTACTCCTACCACCTGCCCAACATGTAGCCCAATCCTACTACCAACCCAACTATCCCATGAAATATTGAAGTTGTAATTTGAATTTAATAAATATGAAACATTTTAGTAAACATAATGAGCTTTGGTGATAACCCAATTATGCCCCGACTCTTATTCCGCTGCGGGTTGGGGTGTGACACTAATGATAAACCCTAAAGCTAAATCTAAATCATCACCGTCAATCATAGATATACAATACTTATTTTTCACTTTTAAACACGTAGATACATATATGTATATTTAAAAGATTGACAATATACACACGTTTATAAATCCAAAAAAAACTTGAAAAAAAGCTTTAGTTTTCAAAAAAAAAAATGTTTTTTTGCATTTTTTTCTTATAGAAAATATGTAGTCCAGAATGCTTTTCAAGTTTCTTAATTAGCCTAATGCTTCTCACACGATCCTAATCTTATATATATATATATATATATATATATATATATATATATATATATATATATGATTAGGTTCATCAATATACAACCCTCTTGATTCTAAACACTAGTGAATGAATCCTAGCCCTTAATTATTAATACATAAGTTTATAGACAAGTGTAAATCAATTGTCGGATTTGTTCACTCGGTTCACAAATACAATAGTGTTTACTCTAAAAACCCACCTTATATATATATAAAGTGAAGTTTTATGTTGTAGGAAACATTGAATATGTAGGATCATGTGCATGATTGTTTTTATTGTATAAGGTACACAAGTATTTAATATGATAGACTCATTAAATGATTAAGGTTCATTAATTAATCTGAATATTAAAAATAAAGGATAGGGTCATTAAATAATTTGTTCAAATTTTGTACCCTTTATTCTTGAATTCTCCATTTTATATACTCTATCATTTATTTTTAATATTCAGATTAATTAATAAACCTTAATCATTTAATGAGTCTATTCTATTAAATACTTGTGCGCCTTATACAATAAAACAATCATGCACATGATCCTACATATTCAATGTTTCCTACACCATAAAAACAAAGTTTTCTACACCATAAAAACAATGTTTTAGTGTAGGATACAGAATGTGTAGAACCGCAACAATTAAATAATTGTGCGACTCATAATAAAATATGTGTAGGATAAAATACTTTTAAAATTTTTTGTCTACTAATAAAATGGGCGTAAAACCCAAAACATTAATGGTGATAAAGGAGAAATTATGATAGCATTAATGAGATTTAAATAACTCTTATTATATTTATTAGTATTCTACATCAAAATGTCTATTATACCCTTATTAATTAAAGTACTAATTAAAAGTGGACAAAAATAATATTTTGATCACAAAACCATTGATAAAAAAAATATAGGACCTAGATTAATTTATTTTTCTTCTTACAAGAAGATTAATCTTAAATAAACCTCCATATATATGTATATATATATATATATATATATATATATATATATATATTATACACCCTGGCATACTTTTTCACTTCTAAAAAAGATTATGTAATTAATTTTATTGATTTTCCTCTTTCATAACCAGAAGTCGTCAATGATATGAACTTTAATACATTGAAAGATCTTTGGACCTAACTTTTTTATGCACTAAGAATGAAGCATAGAGAAACTCAAAAAGTTTGTATAATATAACTAGTAACATTTGTCGCGTGTTATGGCAGAAATTTGGCCGGTGTTTGTATGGTTTATTATGGTACGAGCACTCGTTACAATAACCGAATAAGAAAACCTAAAAAAAAAAGTTATGATACGCCCAAAAAGGTATCAATACTTATTTTACATTGATGAAAAACTATAATATCAGTATAGGTTCGATACAAACATTCGTATAAACTAAAGTCGTGATACG
Source organism: Scalesia atractyloides (assembly GCA_947069175.1). Classification (NCBI taxonomy): domain Eukaryota; kingdom Viridiplantae; phylum Streptophyta; class Magnoliopsida; order Asterales; family Asteraceae; genus Scalesia; species Scalesia atractyloides. Next base: position 8,551,681 of record CAMTDV010000001.1, read on the forward strand.
CGGCTGTATTTAAGTTTTTTCTCGACATTACAATTTATTTGACAAAAAGTTTATCGAAATAACAGTAAAATGACGAATTGAGTCGGTATATTAATATTTATAATGGTTTTATTACACAAAAGTTGTATGATATAACTCAAAAAATAATGTCATCTTTTACATCGGTTAAAAATCATAAAAACAAATACCGATATCAGTATCGATGTTGTTGGTCGGTACAAACATAGTCCGTCAATGGACCATTATTTCAAATACAACTTCGTTTTAAATATAATTTATATCGTAATATCGAGAACAAAAATTAAAATAAACACGTATTTAGTTTTTTTTAAATAAAAACTAATGTATGAAAGTTATAAGAAAAAAAATAAAAGTATTGGATTAAATACATATATTATTTATTGTATAAAATAGTAATCAAAATTTGTAATAAAAAATGAAAATAAAAAAAAGGAATGTGAAGACAAATATTTACTGAAACCAAAAAATTAAAAAGAAATATAATAAATAAAGAAATAAAGAAAAGAAAAGTCAAGAGAACTATTTATTAAAACTAAAAAACTAAAAAGAAAAACTAAAAGAAAAATCTACAAATTAAAAAGAAATATAATAAATAAAGAAAAGGAAAGTCAAGAGAAATATTTACTAAAACTAAAAAACTAAAAAGAAAAACTCAAAGAAAAATCTACTAGTAATAAATATTGCAAATGTAATATAGATAATGTTAGTGTGTATATTTTCTTATAATAGGTAATTTTATATTATATTATATTTACTAATAATACATTTATCATGAGGAGGAATATTTTCAGGTAACTATTTAACACCTCTTTATTGGTCGTGATTCTTTGTATTTTTACTTTTAAATCTTTAATTTTACTAAAATACGTGTTTAGCTCTTCTGCTTTTAAAAAGTTTTTCTTTTATTGTTTAACTTTTTGTATGCGTGTTTAGTTCCTTTACTATAACTTTAGTAGTGTACATGTTTAATCATTCTACTTTTATTCCTTTTACTGATTGATCGTGGCCTTTTATATCTTGCTTTTAAACTTTCAAATTTGGTAATATACGTTGAAAGCCCCCTGTTTTAAAAAAAAGCTTCTTTTTTTATTGATTAGCTTTATTCATACACGTGTTTAGTGTCTCTGCTTTACCTTTGGCTATGTACATGTCTAGTGCCTCTACTATTATTTTTTAGTATTTCATCTTTTAGCCTTTTTCCATTGCTACTATGATGAACTAACTCAGGGGAATAGTAATCGTTTGCTATTGATGGACAAACGCTATTACCCCTAGACTTTAGGAAAGTTACTCTATGAAGAGCGCATTTTTACCTATGTCTCGATATAATTTTTATTACGATTGTGTTATGAGTGGTATGTTCAAGTAAACAAAACACATACATGCTATCAAACTTATATATATATATATATATATATATATATATATATTGTTTACCGTCCCGCAAAGCGGACAGGCATAACACTAATTATAATACATATACAAATGATAAATAGGTAACTTTATAAAATTTTAAGTATGTATAAGTTTTAAGACGTATTTTATAATCCTTTAAAACATATTGTTGGCTTTTAAAACTAACTTATCTCATTATTTTTAAATCGTTATAACTTATTCATATTCATATTAAAATACTTTAATAAAAATTAAACCATAAAAACAATTGTTTTATTCTCTTTAATTTGAGTGTAGTATTGTTATAGTTATTAAAATTTAACATGTTATATCTATTAACCTGCCAACAAGCCGAATTAGCATATGATGTTTACGTATTGTAAAGTTTAGTTATGCATCGTAAAGATCAAATACAAATAGATATTGTTTTTTGAAAGGTGTGAATTACTTGCGAATGTTAGGAAGTGTAGTATACGTTGTTTAAACCGAGTCCGTGTTAGATAGCCCCCTCGCATAATAGATCCCTAATTTAAACCCTTCAATAAGAAACCCTTTATCACCCAGTGATACGATCCGACCCGGGTGTACAAGCAGCCCCGAGATTCCTGAAATTGCAAATGGATAACCACGTTGAAGACCCATTAAAAGGTCACGTTCGCATGCCTAGTGTAGTTTTAAACCCACCTCTCCATTTTCCCATATTAATGTTTGCATTTCTCATTCCCACGTTTCCATTATCTGCATTAAATTAAAGTTTCATATTTTCTTGTTTTTACCTATAAATGTAATTGTTTGTTTGGTGTTTAGGGCGGAAGGGGCACCGAAAGTTGACCTCTTCGGAAGCCCCTTTACCGATTGGCAAATGTGCCACCGCCACCATGTTTGCATGCGGGGAGTCCCCATTTCGGCGAGTAGTCACCGAGAACACTAGAAGTCGACCATTGAAAAATTCGACCGTTGCGTACGTGTAGTAGCCGTTCAAAATAAAAAATAAAAAAAATCTTTATTTAAAACCCACACATTTCACTCATCTCCAACACCGTTTTTCACTTTTATTCCATCAAATCCTTTCTTTTACATTCCAAAAAATTAACCCATTTTATAAATAATGACGGATGACATACCACTGCTATTCATTCCATTTGATATTTGTGAAGAAGATGATGCTTTCTCAAGCGATGGTAGTTAAGTTTTTTTCCAAAATCTTTTTAAGGAAGCCGCCGGCTAGAAGACACGGGTACTTCTAGAAAAAAGAAAGTTTTCCGTCGAGATCGAGAGAATGGCCACGAAACTCTTGTGGCAGATTATTTTGCCGAGGAGCCCAATTCAACGAAGATGTTTTCCCTCATAGGTTTCGTATGTCGAAAATGTTGTTTTTAAAAATTGTGAGCGACATGCAAGCAAATAACTCGTGGTATCAAGAGGGTCTGGATGGGAGAATGAAGAAGAGTTTTACATCGTTGCAGAAAGTTAAATCGGCGATTAAGCAACTTGCAACCGGTAACCTCCAGACGAGAACGACGGGTATTTAAATATAGCCGAAAGGACTTCCCGAGAGTGTCTAGATTATTTTTGCGAAACAGTATGTAATTTATACGCTTCCGAGTACTTACGTAGACCAACAAGCTAGGACGTCGCGCTCTTGTATCAGGCTCATGATGATATACATCACTTTCCTAGGATGTTGGGTAGTCTTGATTGTACACATTTTTTAAAAAAAAATGTGTCTAACAGAGTTGCGGGGCCAATATATGAGGGGGATCACAGGTACCCGACAATTATGCTCAAAGCGGTGGCCTCTCAAGATTTATGGATTTGGCATGCTTTTTGTGGTCCATCAGGTTCACAAAATGACATCAACGTGCTCCATTGATCTCCGTTATTTCTTACTCAACGAAATGGAACTGCACCAAAATGCCCATTTTACGTGAACAACCACTTGTACAAGCGTGGATACTATCTTACCAATGGAATCTACCATACATGGTCCGTGTTTGTGAAATCACATCCGTATCCTCACATTGTGAAAGAACAGAAGTTCAAGAGGCAACACGATGCGGCAAGAAAAGACATGGAATGGGCTTTTGGTGTTCTAAAGGTAAAATTGGGTGTACTAAATCGACCAATGCGTGCTATGAGTGTAAAAATATTAGGAATTTCGTATATGCGTGCATTATTATACATAACATGATTCTAAAATACGACGGAAATGCGATTACACCGGTACATATTCGTGATCCTCCAGTCGAGCCCGTTTTCGATGAAAATGTTTATAACGAGCTCATTGATGAAGACACGCATTATAGACTAAAATATGATCTTGTGGAGCATCTTGGAGAACAAGATTTACCCCACCTTTTGGCGGATTCCGACGACGATTAGTTAAATTAATTTTAGTTTTAAAATGTATTTTTATATTTTAATGTTTTGTTTTGTTTAAAATATGTTTTATTTATTAATGCATAATTTCTAGAAATAAAAAATATAAAAAAAAATCAAACATCTTATGTGTTTGAACACCCCTAGTGATTGAGTGCAAAATGAGGAGTGGAGTGGTGAGTTGACATGGGATTATATTATTGGTTAAAAAAAGGTTTACTACTCTCCATTTGGGGAGCGCCCTTCCACCCTAAGAATAGAAGAAAAATTTGCAGTAAAACTCTTTTGTTTCCTTACAAATTTCTAGAGCTTGACCCCTCAGGGTTATGTATTTTTGGAGCTTGATCCATTCAACGGATCTTTATCAATTGGTGCTTTCATTGCGCCTTAGCCTCCATGGCTTTGGAAGAACTCGAGGGCTCCATGTATCTATCTCGCTTCACCGGTTCCAATCCTGCCCGGTGGATTTGTGATGCTGAATGCTTCTTTTCCTTTTATGCAATTTATGAGGAAGAACAGTTTTCTTATGTTATTGAGTTCTTCGATGATGAACCTTTTTCTTGGTTCAATTCATGGTATGGAGGACCCGACCGCCTCACATGGAAGTCTTTCACAATTGAAATGATCCATCGTTTCCGACCGCCACCGCCTTCTTTTCCCGCTCGACCACCACCACTAAGCCCCATACTACCCCTGCCATCCCCTCTACAATCCACCGTGTCCCTGCTACCACCAACTTTATTATCGCCCTGTTTTGTTTCGCCTACTGCTGGCTCCACCGACATTACCATGTCCTCATCCCCTGGCCCAACGCTGCTGTTCGTGCCTCCGATCATTTCAAATGGAAGTTCATGGCTGGTCCCTTTCATAACTGTTTGTTGGCCCCATGAACTAATTTCTAAAGCTGAAGACCTAAAGTCTTTCACTCATGCAGGAAAGCAACAATCGCTAAATGATAATATTCCACAAAGTTTCAAGACGGGCATGGGTACAGGAGCTATGCATAGGATAACAAGCCATCCGTTCCGGAGCAAAGACGAGAAAGGCGACCACCGTGGGAACTGCCGCTGTGGCGGCCCATTGAGACTAAACCAAACGCTTCCGGAAGACGCGAGTGGCGACCGCCTTGGACCGAGCATTCCGTCCTTGAGGACAAGGACGTTTTTTAGGGCGGGGTATTAATACGATCCTGTGACCCGTTGACTCGACCCATATAGTCTCCAACGTTTGGTTCTGTTTATGTTGCATGCATTTAGGAATAAATTGTTTTTTTTGTTTCCCACGTCCCCACTTGCATTCTCATGTTGCAAATAGTGTTAGTTGATTTAGTCATTAGACTTAGGAGCACGTATGTTTTTCTTCAAGTATTTATATGTAATCTGCAATTGGTTGAAAAATATAAGAAAATTGTTGAACTAAAATTTAGTTTAATGTCTCTCTTCTTCTCTTGTGTTCGTGGGATTTTGTAGATTTTTCTTTGTAAACCTATCAATTGATGTTTTCATTGAGAAAAAGCAAAAACCTACCAATTGGACCTCAATGAAATCACCAATTGATAGATTTACACATTTAACTAAATTTTCATTCAACAATTTTCTTATATTCTTCGACCAATTACAGATTACATATAAATACTTGAAGGAAAACAAACGTGCTCCTAAATCTAAGGACCAAATCAACAAACACTATTTGCAACATGGGAATGCAAGTGGGGACGTGGGAAACAGAAAAACAATTTATTCCCAAATGCGTGCAACATAAATAGAACCAAACGTTGGAGACTTGATGGGTCAAGTCAACGGTCACACTGTATTATCTACACTTGAATTTGAGACTTCAAGGAAAAAACTCACCCGTAAACTTAAATACCTTTGGCCAACACTAGAATACTGGTGATGGTTAAATACAAATAGGTATTAACATACAAAATACTTTTAATGTGAGAAGTGAAAGAGTAATTATTTTTAAAAAAAATTTTCCTACTACTTAAGAATGACGTTTAGTTGCAAAATGTAAAAAAAGTTTATGATTTTACAGTAGAATAGTAATTTTATAGAGTAATTAACTATAATTATTCTACATAGTTACTCTGTTGGTGTAAAATCATGATTTTTTTAATTCTAAAACTAAAATACTTAATTAATAGGGGAAAAATCTCAAAATTAAAAACAAAGATTCTCCTTCACTTCTTACATTAAGGATATTTTGTTTCTTAAGACTCATTTATACAATAAGGTAACCCTAGTTATGTAATGCTTAATTTATTGTCTTTGTAAATTTTACATCATTGTCTCAATTGTATACACCACTAGAAAAACACCTTTCTTAACGCGCCATAACAAAGGGTAATTATGACACGCAAAAGCATTTCGTTAATAGAAGTTCATAAAATTAACATGACATGCATTTGTGTGTCATGTTTTTATGACAAATCTTATGACACTGGTTAATGACACACGTTCATGGCACATGTTTATGACATTCATTTATGTGTGTCATGCTTTTCAATGGTTTAAAAAAGATTTTTTTATAGAATCACTAATTTACCTTGCATACATATATAATAACAAAAGTAGTAAATCTATTTCAAAAAACAAATATACACATATATGTACCAAAACAACTCATTACTTAATCATGTGCTAAGTATACTACAAATATTTTAGTCGTAACAAAAAAAAATTGTTTGTCAATACATTCGTCGACACCTAATTAAGGTTTGTCACTTAAAAATAGACGTAGCCGCATAAGTCGACCAATATTCACGAATGCCATCCATATCCGTAACCTAGTATTCCTCTACTCCTTTCGCAACCTAAGACAACAATTAAATAAAATAAATCTTAAAAATCAAAATTTAAATCTTAATATTAGAATATCGTTATTTACCTTAATTGATCGTAATGCCCTATATAGAATGAATGGCCATAAATGACCATTAACAACCCTATTTGGCAATTAGTTACTTTAATTTACTATCAATGACTAAGAATAACATTAATCGACCATATACGATCCTTATGGGCTATGTGTGACTTTGATTAGCCATTAATGACTCTAATTCGTCATTGTGTGTACCCCGATTAACTATAAGTTACCATAATTCACCTTGGTTAATTAACCATCACTTTGACACTCTTTAGTATATTTCTTCGGAATAGTAGAATATGTGTTGCTCATTGTAGTAGATTGAATATAATTACCTAATTCTTTCATCCACAAAATATAGTTGAAACTGAATATTAGTCCCTGGTTCAATGCGCTTTGGGGACTATTAAGAAAGAGTTAATTATATCATTAGTATCATTAGTCTATGTGGTTTTTAGAAAGTAACAATGTCATATACTAATAGTTTAAAGTCATATTTAGGGTACCAACTTTTAATTTTGTAACAATCTAGAGTACTAATACTAACAAATGTTAGTTTTCCTGTTAGATTACTAAAATGACAAAAACACACTCTTTATAATTTCAAGGATATAACATTCATACTTATTTACATAAAGTATTTATAAAAGTTTGCATTATATATATATATATATTGATAATGCTAATACAAAACATTACACAAAACTTGAAGTTGATAACACTTGTATTCTAATTAAACATTCTACTTGTTAACGATATTCAGTTTTACAAAAACGGTTAAGGAAATGCGGAAGACTTGATCGTTAATTGTGTTCGGTCCTTTGATATGCTTGATCTTCATCCCTTACGCTTTATACAAATACCTATATATCAAACCTCATTATATCATAGATAAATAATGCTCAAAAACTAGTTTGACGAACTAATTATGTGAAACAACAAACAAATTTTTTTATAAGATTTCCTTCGTAAGCTACGCTATATGTACCGTAGCTACGGTACAACGCCAAATATTGGCGCAGTGAAGCCATACCGTAACTTACGGCACTCAGCCGTAGGTTACGGCAGCCATAGGTTACGGCTTCATGCTGCTGTGCTTTTTATATCTACCGTAGCCTACGATAGACAACCGTAGGCTACGATACTGCTCTACTGAATATGGTCTTTTCTGTTTTACCCTTAAAACAAAAATTTCCGTATCTTTTTGTATAACCATCTGTTTATGTTTGTTTCTACATTATCATAAATTGATCCCCCGCCATTTAGATTCGAATCCGTCATTCAAAATGATAAATTCTTTATGCTATTGGTTTAGTATTTATTCATGCAATTGTTTTGACCTATTATTATATTTAGTTACATTACCCACATTTTTATGGTAACGGACTATTCCTTACAAATTTTAACATTTTTCCAAGTTTACTAATCTTGGGTTAACGCTTCCGTAACTCGGCTTGCGTTTTCGCTCTATTTTGACTCGTTTAGTTACTTCAACCAAACGAGAAGGTTATCTTGAACCATATCTTGGATTCGCTATTAATAACTTGCGTTCCCACTATCTGGTTTACGCATTCGCATAGCTTTGGCCGCTCATGTGAATTCCATCACTATTGAACGAGCCAAACCTATCATTACTTGCAATTTAACCCGTTTAGTCGTTCTTGTGAAATCCATCACTTATGAATCACCAATCACATCATCCATATCTATCTATCCCTTCGGTTCATTCGTGCAAAATCCATCACTTATGAACCGAATCTCACAAGTACTACTTCATTAATCAACATAAATTAAATACGAAATTTTTTAATGAAATCTTACGAAGTATAAAGCCACGTACCTTAAAGCTTTCCTTTCGAGCGCGTGTCTGTTCCGACTGAGAAACGTCACCGGAGCTGCAATCAGAATCTGGTCAAACGGGTGGCGCACTGCCGTCCCTCTTAAGAGGTACCTTATTCCATCTTCTTGTACTAGTTATTATAGTTGCATGATTATATTTACTAGGGTACTAAATTACATAACCCACACAAATATTTATGGTTATTTTTTCACAACACATATTTTTGTTTTTAGAAGATACAGTACGTGTGTACACGAATAGCTAGAAGTTATCTTTGTCCTTGTATAAATCATATACGTGGTGATTGATTAACATATTGTACGTGGATATATGGTCAGCCAAATATGTATCACAAAAAAAAACTATACGTATTTGTTATTTAACCAATTATAAGGAAGAGTATCATCAGAAAATTACATATAAATAAGAAAACTAAAATAGCTTAAAAAACATACTAAGTTTTTTTCTTTTTTATATTTTTTTATAAAATCGCTATTTTTATGTATAAAAAATTTCAAAAAAAAAACTTGTACCGTACATGTGCATTATATGTATTTGCTGCACATGCGCATTATATGCTTAGATTTAGCTTTTAAATTTAGTTTAACTTTTAGAGTTAAGTTTTATAAGAGTTAACGATTAGGATTAGGTTTTCGGTGGGGGGTTAGGCTTTTGGTGGGAGGGTGGATTTAGGTTTTTTGAGGGTGGGGGTGAGGGAGTTTTGGTTTTTTGGGGTGTCGGTGGGGGTGGGTTAGGTTTTTTAGACTTTTTCATATTAATGAACATGTGAAGTAAAACTTTTTTTTTAAAAAAGTTTTTTATATATTATATATAGCGATTTTTATTAAAAAGATTAGAAAAAAATTAATTTGGTTTTTAGGATTTTTTTATTTAGTTTTTTGGTTTTTTAATTTAAACTAGTTTTCTCATAAGCGATCCCCAGATATAATTAGTTATACTTGGACGCCAAAATTATTTTGAGATGTTACCATTTCACTATTGAAAGACATTACAGGTGTGTAAGGTAAGCTATTGTTTCTCATTAATCATCATAAATAGTTTATACATCTATGTATAGACTACTTGTCTTCAACAACCTAATCTTTTTTTGTTTTCTGAACGACAAATGATCTCACGTGCAAACCCATCCTACTCGGTGTTATGTTCAAGGTCGACTCCTCGACCGCCATGAGACCGTGCACCCCTTATACGCAGGAACCGGATGGAACCCGTAATCGAACCCGGGATTAAAGCCCTGATTCGTCCCTTCACACTTGTTCATCGAAAATGGCCCAAGCGGGAATTGAACCTGCATCTCCACTAGTAAAGGCAGACCAATTAACCACTGGACTAAATTCTGAGGACATCAACAACCTCAATTAACTCTCTAACAAACTAAGTACTATATGCACACACGTTGCATATACAGATACACTAATACGCCCCCACAAGTTAAACGAGGAGCATCCACGTGAAGCTTGGACCTCAGATTGTCAATAAAAACACCAGACAATCCTTTGGTTTAAATATCTGCAATTTAAAGTGTAATAGAGATATATCGAACATGTAAAATACCCGTCAAGACCATGTCACGAATGAAATGCAAGTCAATCTCCAAGTGTTTGGTGCGCTGATGAAACACCGGGTTGACTGCAAGATATGTATCCAATATTGTCACACCAAAGAGAAGGTGGACAAGTCAATCTAATATGCAATTCATGTGATACAAACGTAATCCGTCGCAACTCCGCAACTGTATGAGCAAGAGCTCGGTACTCAACCTCAGTACTCGACCAACAATTGTATGTTGTTTCTTGGAGCTCCAACTGATAAGGTTGGGCCTAATAAAAACACAATAACCTATGGTAGAACGTTAGTCATCAGGACAGCCAGCCCAGTCAGCATCACTATAAGAATGTAAATCAAGAGAAGTAGACCGTCATATGCATAATCTATAAGAGATAGTACCCCGTAAGATACCGCAATATATGCTTGACAGCGACCCAACTTCGGTAAGTAGGTGTCTGAAGAAACTTTGACACCTTACTAACTGCATAAGAAATATCGGGTCATCTCAGCACAAGATACTTTAGCCTACCAACCGTACTCTGATAAGTGGTAGGATCAGATAAATGATCAGCAATATGTCCAAAAAGTTGTCTACTAGAAGAGACATGTGTAGATAATGGTCAACAATCAGCAAGACAACTACACAGTAACAAAAGTACATCCTCGGAGAAAGTGGCTTGAATACCAAGAATATATGATAACTGACTCAAATCCTTGAGCGCAAACTGAGAGTGTCAGCGCCCTATCAATCCAGAAACAAAGTCAGTAGAGCTCCCAGTGATAATAATGTCATCAACATAGATCAAGACATAACCAAGTATCAAGTCTCGGCTATAAACGAAGAGAGATACATCTTAAATACATTGAGTGAAACCATCAGCAAGAGGAGTTGTGGATAGCTTGAAAAACCAAGCTCTAGGAGCCTGCTTCAAGACATAAAGGGCTTTCTACAGACGACAAACATAATGTGGTCTAGATGTGTCAACAAAGCCTGGGGGTTGTGTCATATAGATAGTCTCAGAAAGATCCCCATGTAAGAACACATTATTGAGATCAACCTGACGAATAGACCATCCTTTGGAAAAGGCAACTAAAAGAAAAGACGAAAAGTAGTAGGCTGACCATAGGACTAAAAGTCTTAGCGCAGTCAATACCCTCAGTCTGATGAAAGCCCTTCGCAACAAGTTGGGCTTTATAGTGACTCACTAATCCATCAATATTGTGCTTAATCCTATAAACCCACTTACAACCAACAATGTTGGCATCAATAGCAGCCCAAACCAAACGCCATGTCTGGTTGGCATAAAGAGCATCAATCTCAACACGCATCGGATCCCACCAAACAGAATACTGCTGAGCCTGTCAAAACGTGGAAGGCTCAGTAGCTGGAGTGGTAGAAACATGAAGAAGATTATGATCAAGAAACTGTCGTGGCTACCGTGTATGATCATATGATCGTGTAACCATCGGATTAGTCGAAACTGGTGGAGGAGAAGGAGGAGGAGAAGAAGAAACAATATGTGAAGAAATAAAAGGATATGATGAAGAAGGAATATAAGATGGAAACAAAGAAGGAGGATGAATACCGAAAGGAATAGAATTAGAGGAAGATGTGGAAGTAGGTAACCTCCCCGGAATAACAAAAACCATCTTATGAAAACATACATGTAGAGATGTATACGTATGAGACATATGAGGATCACAACAAGGTATCGAAGATGAGAACGTGCATAGCCAACAAAAATGCACGGAGTAGACTTGGGTGAAAGTTTATCCACTCGTGTGTCACCAAGAAATGGATAGCACAAACACACAAAAGTACGAAGAGTAGAATAATCCAGTGGAGAGTCAAACAAAGTCTCAAAAGGAGAAGAGTAATGAAGAACCGGTGTAGGTAACCGGTTGGTAAGGAATGCTGAAGTAGCATAAGCATCATACCAAAAATTTCTTTGGTAAATGTGCATGAAACAAAAGTGCACGAGCAATCTCAAAAAGATGGCGGTTTTTCTACCTAGCAACTCCATTTTGTTAGGGTGTGTATGGACATGAAATGCTATAAGCAATTCTCGATTAAGAAAGATATCGGGTCATCTGTCCATAGATAAGCTTAGGAGCACCATCACACTGAAGGTGCTTAATAATACACGAGAAAAGATTCTCAACAAGCGGTTTAAAATGATGAAATGAGTTCACCGCTTGTGAGCGATGTGTTAGCGGATAAATCCATGTAAATCTACTAAAACTATCAATAAACGTACTAAAGTATCTAAAACCATCATGAGACATAACAGGAGATGGACCCCAAATATCACAATGAAACACATGTAACGGTACAATGGAATGTGTAATGCTAGTTTCAAACGGTAAATATTTTGACTTTGAGATACTACAAGCTATACAATGGGAAAACATGGATTTATTCGCGGAATGTAAAAATGGAAATCTAGCTAAAATAGCATCAAATGGATGTCCAAGTCGAGAGTGCCACGTCTCTCGACGAACTGAAGCAACTGCAGTCAAAGAATACAACTGATGTGGACTACTACCCGTGTGGTGGAGGAGCAGTCCATCGATCATCTGAATAGACAACCCAAAATGTGAGAAAATAACAGTAGTAGGATGATCAATAACAAGTTGTGTAATAGATAGTAAGTTCTTGGTAATACCAGTAACTAGTAGAATGTGTTTAAGCAAAATAGTACGACTAGACAAATGAAGTGAGGCATAACCAATATGAGTACTAGCTAGTGACGAACCATTGCCAACAATGACATGTTCAGAGCTAGTAAACGAAACGACACCAAAAACAAGAGTAGAATCTACTGTCATGTGAGTTGTCGCTCTCCATAATCAGGTATCCAAGAATCCACTTTATCACAGATAGTGAATAAATCTGTCGTAAGTCCAAAATGCAACCTAACATGTGATGGTTAACTAAGACCAGCCCAATGTGCAAAATGGGTCGACCCAAACCTAACTGAATCAGAAGGCCCAGTAGTAGTGGTTGTGATGGCATTGTTCCAAGATTTAAGGCATTTGGGCTTGGGACCAACACACCAGCCTGATTATTGACAAGCTGTGAAATAAAAGGAGACCCATAAGCATCCGGATTAGACCCGTAACCTATAAACCCAGGTCCATCAGCTCCATTAAAAATCCTTGAGTTAAAACCCGGGCGACCACTATTCAGATAACTGCCCCCAAATTTGAAACCTTAGATTCCACATGACCGCCGTAATCAGCCAATTTCGCCACATATCCACCACCGTCGGGATTATTGTTCCACTGTGAACCATGGCCATCATAGCTATTGTAACGGCCACCAGTTCTACCACTTCTGCCTCTCCATCTTCCACCGAAATGACCAGCGGTGTTACTGTTTTGCCCAAAAGTACCACTCGAGCTTCCACAAGAAAATCAATAATAGCAAAATGAGGCTTTATACCCTTGTTTATTGAAGGTTTGACACACAATTGATTTGTTTGACGAATCATGTGGTGGTGTATGAATACTCATGGCAGCCATCGCAGATATTGGTATAGTTGTATTGAAATTTGTTTCACTTTGCTTTAATCGACTCTCATGTGTTAACAACTTAGCATGTAATTGTAAGAAACATGGTTTTTGATCACATTTTTCAATATTAGTAACAAACATTCTATAATCAACATGTAATCCATTAAGAACTTGTAATACTGTAAGACCCTACTACATTTTAACCAAAAGTTGCAGCAAAATATATGAACCTTAACATTTCTTTCTTTATGAATATTCTAACATACTTGATAACCATTTACAAACGACTCCTTTAAAACAATTACATCATTTACCCTTAATTTATATATCAAACATAACATGCGAATACAAACTAAGTGACCCCTTTTCCATACAATCCATGTTCTTTAAATCGATCTTCGCCCGCTTGTCCTTAGTGGAAATTAGTAATAATATGTGTAAATTGCGGTCACCATAAACAATCGACACTTAATAAATGATGACATCATACTTATACTATAAAGTATAGCTAAAGGGCCATATTGCATTCTAACGACGCAAGATATTTCGTTCGATCATTCTTCCAAATTCATCCACTACTTCTCGACATCAACTCTCTTAGACCTAACGTTATCATATTTGCACTTTTCATTTCATTCTTAATGATAAACATGATTAGCAATGTTATTCTTAAACATATTGAGAACCCACAACTTCACTTAAACACAATCCTTTAATCTACATTCATTAAACTACATCACGAATTACACACGTTCATATAACCAACATATACATACTTGTCGCATACTCAAATACACATATACAAACACATTCACTTAATTTCTTTCAAGTACCACACTTTATTATGTACACTATTTTCCATTTCTAAACCTCCTAATATACTAGTTCCGTCCATTCACATGTATATTACTTTCAGGTAAAATCCTACATAGAAGAATTAGGCTCATACATAATGAAATTCACATTTACGCATACAACATACATGCCGCATCTTCGTACAATTTTACGCATGTTTTCCATCCTTACTTGCACCCCACAAAACTCTATAGTAGGCTTGGGGTAACTTTAGGAAGTTTAACGGGGCCTTGGAAACGAAGAAAAACTGATTTCCGGCGTCAACCCATGTTGACAGTAACATTGGGCGTCGGCATCGGCGATTATCCAGACGTCGGATCGGCGACGGCCTAAAGGCCCGTCGCCGACGCGACCTGCAGCTTCAGCGCCCATTTTTTATTATTTTGACCGTTTTGAACCCCGTTTGCGCACCCCGACGATCCCAAAACATTGTTTAACTTTTTCCCAAGCCCGCATATTATTCCAACACTAATCCTCCTGTTCCTACAACAAGTTCCATAATTTGCTTCATTACTTCCGTATTTGTGACCCGTTTGCTTATTTCATATGATTTCAAACAAAATCAACTACGCATAATAAATTTCGTCATACTTAACCTTATTACTACCGTTGCATGCTCATCCTTTTGTGATTCCCAATAAACAAGAATGCATAACTTTCATTAAGTAATAAAAGTGAGCTCGAAAATCACTTACTTTAAGCGTCCGTATTCGTGATCGTCTCCTCATGACTTATTTCCTTCCGTTCTTGCGTTATCTTGACATGATGCTTATCCTTACATGTCACCATATTTAAATTCTTGTTAAAATATATGATTTTACATATCACCAATCATATGTAATTCATATCTCGCATTTGACTTTCAATAGTCAATTCTAACAAGCACGAGGCATAGATTCAACAATGCATCATTCCAAATTTACGCAATTTAACATATCATCAAGTATAAGATATATTGATCTATTATGAATCCTCCGATCCTCCTAGTTATACAATCATATTAGGATTTCTAATCATGCTATTCTCATACTCGTTGACTTTTCAGAAAGTCAATGGTCAAGTATACAAACTTCCAACTTAGGAACATATGTCCATATGATTTAGTCAATCATGCTTATGGCACCATAAACATGTCATACCCATGTATTAAAATGCATATAACCTTGTAATCATCCAGTTACATACATATATATACACCTAGTCATTTACATGCAACTCCACACATACGAGTAATCTCATGATTCTACTATTAACAACATCATTCAAGATTTACTAATTTAACATGATCCTAACATCATTCTTACTAGTACATCCACATGTCATACGATGACGCCAATTTCACCTGTTGATCCCAACCACAAAATCAACTAAACACATAAGGAGTATCATACATTCAAGTATAAAGTACAAGTTCCTAAAGCATACTTCCACCAAATCTTGAAATCAAACGAAACCTTCAATGGATTAATTCAAACACACCTTTCTCATGTAAATTTACTAGTAATTACATTATTAACTCATTCCATATTGTTTGCTACTTTGTCACCAATGACACAACTTTCATTCCTTACTAGTTGACCAAGTGTTTAACTTAGTTAATTAGCCTTGTATTATATTTCATGCTATATTCATATAGAAATGTGTTACTCGAATTTAAAATGCGAGTTTTGGGGTGTTCCAAATACTAAACTCTCTTTAGTTATCGGATCACCAACAGGTATGCTGGTATTATATATCCCTCCTATCCAAATCCAAGAGATAAAGAGTTTAAATCCTGCAAGGTGTATGTGTATAGAAGTATGATAGTTTGTCGTTAAAAAAAGACTCTATGTCGAAGAAGTCACTTATCCATTGACATGTGTAATATTATACAATCTGAGTGGCACATTAGATCAAAATTCATAATTAAAATGAATGGAATAAATCTTTCAACCTCTCGGTTTTATAATGTAATTTTACAAATTGCACACTAGTATATGTCTCTAACGGTAAGAACTCATTGCATATATCGATATACTATGTCTTTAAGGAATCAAGACCACAATGTGAAGAATCAATTAGGGTTCACTGTGGATGGGTAAGTCTATTTCTATCTGTGTTTCTAACGGGTGGGGTCAATCTATATAGTCCATTGAACATACCTAGATCAAAGTAGCGCAACTTCTTTCTTGGCCGCGGCTCTTTACGTGTGAAAAGACTAACCATAGCCAACGTCATCCTAAAACTAAAATTAGAAAAATGCACGGTCATTGGTGGGTCTCGGGCCAGTCCAGAATTCTTCCTGGTCGGTCCGGGTAATTCAAATGGTTCGGCCTTACTGACAGACTATAGATGGATGGTTACTGTGAGATCACCAACAACTTTTGTAGTGTCATACAACCTCCTTATTAGTTTCAATGCCTAGACCAAAGATACAAAAGTGTCCTTACATTTTCTATTTTTAAAATTGATAAGGCAACTGAGGTATCGTAACAACAACAAGCGTACATAGTCAGCTAGTAATATTTAGGTAAATTAGATTTTAGTAATCTGAGCTTACACTTTTTGGCTGATAATAATCCCAACTCAGTTAATTACCCACAATAATCTAAACTCTTTCATTTTGTTTGTAAAATAGTCCATCGTTAAAATAACATAACGGAGTTAAGTTTTTTTTTTCCAAATTACAAACTGATATTTTCGGGCTTTTGATCAGAATGAGAATACGAGTCGACTGTGTAAACTTGCCTCAAAACAGTGCTCTAGCGACTTGATTTTTGTTAATTAGAAGTTCAAACACCCGAATTGAAGCACTGTTTTCTTTGTTTAGAGCACCGTTTCAAGGTAATTTTTACATCAATCGACTCGTATCCTCGTTCTGATCAAAAGCTTGAAAACAGCAGTTTGTAATTTGAAAAAAAAACCTTAACTCTGTTATGTTTTTTCAACGGCGGATTATTTTACAAAATGGAAGAGTACGAATTATTGTGGTAATTAACTGAGTTGGGATTATAATCAATCAAAAAGTGTCGGTTCAGATTATTAAAATCCAATTTGCCTAACATTTATCAATCGAATAGAGGGATTTTAAAAGGCGATTGACAAGATCTAATTAACAGACTAACTACATGAATAAATTACTAACTAAATGAGCTGTTATAAGTATAGTCAGTTCCACAGTTAGGATTTACAACGAAATTAATGTCTACTTCAATATTGACTTGACTATCATATATAGCCTAGTTTAATTTCACCACTAACCTTGAGCACAATTCATACACTTAGACACCAGATTGTGTATTAGGAACAATTGATTTGCTTATGATAAACTGTCATGACATCAAACACAAATAAAGAATTCTACCACAATCATATATCAAAGTTTACAACTAATCATATGGTCAACAATGAAATTTAGACAAATTGTTCATACAACTAAAATTAAAAACCGACTACAAGAAAATTAGCCGAGCATGATAGAAAACCTTTGATACATAAAATCTCTTGTAACCAACTTCATTAATGATAATTCTCTTCAGTAATTTTATCTTCTCATATTACATAGCAGCAACCACTAGAGAAAAAACATAAAAATTAGACAACACATAAACAAGATAACAGGTTAGAAGGCCAAACAGCCTAAAAGATGTCATTGAATTTAGATCTATGCTTAATCCACCCAAATAGAGACGTGATGATATCTTATGCAATCTTCGAGGCCGGCTTGTTAATCTTATTGAACATCCTTTTGTTCCTACTTTTCCAAATGACCAAAATGGGGTGTAAAGAATAGCACCCAAAACTTTCCTCCCAAAGTAAGATTTAGGATCCTTAGCTATACTAGTCATTTGGTCAAGTCCCTATTGCACGATAGAAGCATATTCCTCCAAATCTATTTAATTCATGGGCAGTCCAAGAAGACGTGTTGGGTTGTTTCCATCATCCTAGGGCAAACACAACAACTCCCTTATTTACTCTCGCGCAAGTTGTCCTTGACTGGAATCTGGTTTTGTAAGAGTCTTAGAGAAAAGGTGTAATTAATTTTAATAGGCAACCAAGCACACCGGACACTAATGGGTGCATTTAACCCTTATATATAGAGAGAACTTCAGATATCACCTTTAACAGTTGATGAGCCTAGAAACTAACTAATCGTCACTCAAATCTTTCAGTGGCCTTAATTTTATACAAATGATCATGTTACCATGTTTCCAAAGCCAACCTATCACAACTACACAATGGAATATTAAAATAGAAATTTTATATTAAAGGTAATGCATTTGTATATAATAAGCATGATAAATGTGTGTGGGAACTGTTCGCATAAAAAAAATAAAAAAAATTATTTAACTGAATTACACAAACAGAAAAATAAAGAAAGCAGTAAATTACATTACGGATTACAACTGAAATAAAAAAAATACTAGAACAAAACTTCAACAATAGATGAAGTTCTTGGCTGAGGATCGTTTTAGACACGGGTCCCTTAAAACAAATTTCGAGTCTCCCAGAAGAACTCGTTTGTTTTCAGGATACAACAGCCTAAGCAGTTGCACTGCCGGAGATGACGCAACCCGAAGGTGTACCTTACTGCAAGAAAGAGGAAGAAGAAGAATTTCGAGTAGAGGGTTCGTTGGTGATTCGGTGTCTCTTCTGGTGTTGATGTAATGCAGTATTTATACTGAATCTGTGTTGAAACAGTCAAAAAGATTTAACTCAACGAATTAAATTGCATTAAACGTCTTTAATGCACTTTAATTCGTCAGTTACATTCCTGGTCAAGACCCTTGACTCGTCTGTTTCAACTTCTGAAGTGTAACTGATCTGTCATTAACTCTGGAAGCAGCAGGTCGCGCGCGCGCCTCCATACGCCAGCCTGCTGGTGCGCGCGCCAGTGTGGCTCACATCCCTACGCGAGCTTACTGGTGCGCAACCCCTTGTGCGAGCATCCTTGCTCCACATTCCTAGTGCGCGTGCGCCAGTATGGCTCACATCCTTGCGTGAGCCTACTGGTGCGCCATGTCACACCCCGACCTGCAGCGGAATAAAAGTCGGGGCATAATTGGGTTATCACCAAAGCTCATTATATTTACTAAGATGTTTCATATTTATTAAACTCAAATTACAACTTAAATATCCAAAACAAAATTCATACAATTACAAGGAAAATGAAACTATATAATTATTCCAAAGCTTAAACTTGTTTATTCTTCTAGGCCTTCCTATGTGTTTCTTGTCTCAGCTGGATCACCTGTATCATGTGTAAAACGGTGGATATTTTGGGTCAACAAAAGTTGGCGAGTGAACCTTGATAAAACATTGTTACTAATTTCTTGTTTTATTTAATAAGGAAAATTTGTGCAATAATCACATGTGAGCAAACATATATAGATAAACAAACACAAACCACTTTGGATGAGTATGATATGAATGATGATGTACGTGAGATCAATGCTCAATCAAACGGAGCCGATCTAATGAGGCACCTGATGCTCAACCCGTCTCCCACGGGAAACTGATGGGCCTAATGAAATGCATTCACTGAAAATGATAAATCCAATCTACATATAATTCACACAACAATTGATACACATTTGATCACGGATATGATGTATGCACAAGTGTTTAAATAAAATAAAAGAATTATACGACATATGATACACCCCAAAACATGATTAAAACGGGGAATTGGTAGAGATTCACTCACAATGGGTGCGTTCTTTGATGACAATGAATGCACACGAATTTATAATTCAATCGACGATGGAAGAACTAATCTAGATAATAACAAAATGATTCGATAAATAAATAAATTTTATTTGAGATTAATATTTTTAATTAGTGCTCTTAAATGAGATTTTTAGATTTATTTTTGTGAGTTTAAGGAAATTTTCTAACCTTAATAATCTTATTTTTAAGTATTTTTAAATAATTTTCCAATTAAATAAATAAATAAAAAGAAATAAAAAGTTGACTTTTTGACCGTTGACCGTTGACCGGGTCTTGACCGGTCAGACTGTGTTTTCTATGTGCTGAGTGAGGTTCGAACTCGGGACCTCTCGTATACGTGCACGCAGCTCTACCAACTGAGCTACGTGTCTAACCCGAAATATTCTCTGTTTTAATTATATATATATAATAATTAACTTTAACCTGTTGAGTTTATATCAAAAATGATTTAATATGGCCGAACCGGCTTCGGAGACCCGGAGTCGAACTCGGGACGTTCGGTTCGAGTGCGCACAGCCCAACCAGTTGGGCTGTGTGTCTAATCTGTTTAACTAATGGATTATATTCCTCTTATAAACATTCTGTGACTTGATCTGATTAGGTTCTAAAAAATGTTGGTTTTATTTCTGAAAGTCGGTAACGTGTGCGATTCGAACTCGGGACGTGCATATTGTATTTGCACACAGTCCACCGCTGGACTGTGTGTCTAACCCGTTTGAATATCCAGTTTTAATTATATTAATACCTATACTCGACTTCATCTACTTCGTTTACAAGAACACAGAACAGTGAAATCCGACTGTTCTGTTTAATCGATCAACAAAACTTATAATTGATTAAAATGAAATAGAAAAAGAAGATTACGGAATAAGATGTACCAAAACAGAGTGTTTTCTTCAGATTTTCGGCAAGAGTCGTCGGCTCTGATTTGCGATTTCCGGCTGAGCGAACTGAATTAACAGTTTCGATTATTGTGTTGAGCAATTAAGTTACTAAGCAAGAGATAGCAAGAGGGTTTAGATGATTATACCGATCGACAGTGAGGCTTCGGTTTTCCAGTGATATTCCAGCGAGTGCGGGGATTTCCGGCGACGTTGTCTTAGACAGATTCTGATTGAACGATTAAGGTTAATACATGCCGAATAATGGATTACAAAGAAAAGAGTTGAGTATTATACCGATTAGGGGTGAAGTCTCGGCTTTCCGGTGGAATTCCGGCGAATGCGAAAATTTCCGGCGACGTGTTTTGAAAGGAATAAAGCTTCGGAAACGAACGTGGTTCTGAGTGAAAGGATTTTCAGGAAGTTCAAGTGGGTATTTATAGTGGAAACAGGCTGAATTGGGTTTGAATTGAGGTCAAAGTTCGCGATTAAAGATTTCCGACGGTTATGTCTGGAATTGAGTGTTGGCATCGGTTATAACTGATGTCGAAATCAGTTATATGAGTTTCAGTCAAGGAGGATAGCCAAAATCGCGGAAATGTCGGTTTTTCCGGTGAGTGCGAGTTTTGGGCGTGTCACACCCCGACCCGCAGCGGAATAAGAGTCGGGGCATAATTGGGTTATCATCAAAGCTTATGACATTTACTAATATGTTTCATATTTAATAAAGTCAAAGTTACATTTCCAAAAATCCAAAGATGTTCATTCAATACAAAGAAAATAAACCAACATAACAATCCCAACTCTAAATCGTTTTATTCTTCTAGTCCAAGTCCTATGTGTTCCTAGCTGCTGCTGGTTCACCTGTATCATGTGTAAAAATGGGAGTTTTTGGGTCAACATAAGTTGGCGAGTGAACCTTATTAGATAAACATTTATTAATAAATTAATTGTTAGTTTATCAATGAAAATTTGTGCATAATCATAGATGAGCAAATGTAAAAAATCAAGCAATGGCAAATAGCAGTCACACTATAACATACAATAACATATGACAGCATACATGAACATACCAACATCATACTGTAAATAACATAAATGAAACTGTGCGATCAAGGCTCAATCAAACGGAGCCGATCGTATTGCATGTACTGAAAATGAAAATGTCTGTGCGATCAAGGCTCAATCAAACGGAGCCGATCGTATGTGGGCACGCCAGGTTCAACCTCATAATGAAATGGGGAATATGCTCAACGCTCATAATGTAATGGGGAGCGGCGGCCTATGAAATTTGCATGTACTGAAAATAATAAACTTGCATCCAACAATAACTACACAACAGAAACAAACTGAATACACATGTTCATGATATGATGTATGCACAATGGTTTAACTATAATATATATACAAAGACACATGATACACCCCAAAACGTGATTAAAACGGGGAATTTGTAAAGATTCACTCACATTGGGTGCGTTGGATTGGAGATGGTGAGATGCGTACGAATTAAATGAGCGGATCAATGAGGAATACTAACCTAAATAATAACGGAAAAATATATTAAATGAGTGGATTTTATTAAGGATTTTAATGAAATTTTTAGATATATTTTTGTGAGTTTAAGGCTATTTTCTATCTTTAAAAATGTTATTTTTAAGTATTTTTAATTGATTTTTAAATTAAATTAAATAAATAAAAAATATAAAAAAAATTGTTTATTTTGCGTTGACCGTTGACCGTTGACCTGTTGACTTGTTGACCGGTTCGGTCAATGACATGGGTTGCGCTGGGTGAGGCTCGAACCCGAGACCTCCCGTACGCGTGCACGCAGCTCTACCAACTGAGCTACGTGTCTAACCCGAAATAATCTTGATTTTAATTATATTTATACACTTATTCAATTTAACCGAAATTCTCTTCAATTTCAAAAACATTTTAATTCAACGGACCGGTGCAAGTGACGGGTTTCGAACGCGCGACGTATGGTTCATGTTGCACACAGTCCACCGCTAGACTGTGTGTCTAACCTGGTTATTATCTCGGTTTCTATTATACTTAATAACTAACTGAGTTATCCCGGTTTAGTTTTTAAACAAAAAGGCGTTTTATTATATAAGGAGTGCGTATAGCAGGAATCGAACTCGGGACGTGCATGTGTATTTTGCACACAGTCCACCGCTGGACTGTGTGTCTAACCCGTTTATAATTCCGATTTTAATTAATCTTATGTCATCTTTGAACTCGTCTTCTTCATTACAAACACAGACATCAATCAAAACAACTGATACGCGATTAATTTAGTTAATGAACATGATGACCAATTTGAATGCATTGAACCGAAAAGTTTGGGGAAGAAAATACCGAATAGATCGTCTTCTTCAGAGGATCCGGCGAAGTTCGTCGGCTTTGTTTTGGAACCTTCAGCTGTGAGAATCAATTAACAGGTTTAAGGGATTAGATGTGAAATTGAACTAATGAGTATTGATTATCAGCACGTTGGAATGAGCATACCGGAAATCAGTGAGTTTCCGACAATTCCAGAAGTTTTCCGGTGAAAACAGAAAGTCCAGTAATGTCGTCTGTGGTTGATTATGAACGGTGGGTTAATGTTAATATGGTTCTAACAATTGATTGAAACAGTAAAGTAGAGGTATTTTACCGGTTTGAGTTGAATACGGTTTTCCGGCGACTTTTGCAGAAAATTCCGGCGAGCTGATTTAGGCGTTCTGATGGTCTGAAAATGCGACGAAAATGAAATTGAGTATTGGTATGATATCTCTGAGTCGCGAGAGCGGTCTGAAGTTGAAGAACTCTGGACTTGATGATTTTTCGGTTTTTAAAATCGATAATGATGAGGCTTTATGTTTAATCAATTCCGATTTGATTAAAACCGTCGGTGCATCGGTTATAAACTGAATGTGTGAATAAACAACGAATTGACGATTGGTTTGCCGATTACCGTTTCTCAGATGGCGCAACCGGTTTTAACTGGGTTTGCGTATAAATTTCATTTGTGTTCCTAGAGTTAGCAGAAAACACAATGTGGTGGAGTGGTCTTGTGAGTGGGTGTTAAGTCGCTGAAGTGTGTCTTGGCTGACCCGGGTTCGAGTCCCGGCAGCATCAAAATTTTTTTATTTATTTTATTTTAACTTTTTATCAAATATAATTTTTATAGTTTAGTTTATTTATTAATTATGTATCGTTTTAAATCAAAATAATCATAAATATTCGACGTAACTTTTATAACTTGATATTCGATTACAAAACGGAGCGGGTTTTGAAAACCCGATTTTTACAAATGTTACAGTATCCCCTACATTTAGGAATTTCGTCCCGAAATTTAAGTAGTTGAAGTAGTAGGAAAAAGATGCGGGTATTTTTCATGCATTGAGTCTTCACGTTCCCAAGTAAACTCAGGTCCCCGTTTCGACTCCCAGCGTACCCTAACAATTGGAATGCGACTTCGTCGAAGACGTTTCTCCCCGTAGTCCATGATCTCCACTGGTCTTTCAATAAAATGCATAGATTCATCAATCTGAATATCTTCCAGCGGAATATGGAGATTCTCATCAGCGAGGCACTTCTTCAAGTTCGACACGTGGAATGTGGGATGAATCCTGTTGAGTTCTTCTGGTAGGTCAAGCTTGTATGCTACAGGACCTACTCTTTCGAGTATCTTGAAAGGTCCTACGTAACGAGGTGCTAGCTTCCCCTTTTGACCAAAACGAACTACTCCCTTCCACGGTGATACTTTTAAAAGCACATGATCACCAATGTTAAACTCTAAGGGCTTCCGTCGTTTATCTGCATAACTCTTTTGACGACTTTGAGCCGCTAGAAGATTGTTTCGAATTTGATGAATCTTGTCTGTGGTTTCTTGGATCAATTCTGGACCAGTAATTTGTGCTTCCCCAATTTCGTGCCAACATACAGGAGATCGGCACTTACGACCATATAAGGCTTCAAAAGGTGCCATGCCGATGCTCGAATGATAGCTGTTGTTGTACGAAAATTCTACTAATGGTAGGTGGGCGTCCCAATTTCCCTTGAAGTCTATGACACATGCTCTAAGCATATCTTCAAGAGTTTGAATGGTGCGCTCAGACTGTCCATCAGTTTGAGGATGATAGGCGGTACTGAGATCGAATCGTGTGCCCATAGCGGATTGTACTGCTTGCCATGTTCGTGAGGTGAAACGACCATCACGATCAGAAATAATACTTAACGGTACCCCATGTCGGCTTACGATTTCGTTGATATAAATATGTGCAAGCTTTTCGTTTTTGAAATCTTCGCGGATAGGAATAAAGTGAGCTGATTTTGTAAGTCGGTCTATAATTACCCATATTGTGTCACACAGTCGCGCCATACTGGTTCACTTTGGTGCGCTGCGTGTGCGCACGTCAGGCATCTGCGGCGCAACCTGGACTGCCTGCACCATGCGCCACTACCTGTGTACCTGCGCGCCACTTGCCACGTTGCCTTCTAGGGTCTGCGCCACCTGGTCCTTGCAGCCTTTGCTAAGCCACGCGCGCGCGCGTAAAATATACAAAGGCGGCTCTCAAGGGGCTCGCGAAGTGCAAAGTGCGCCATCAAAGCGTCACATTGCGCCCATCGCCCACGCCACGCGCGCGCGCGTGTGCGAGTGCGAGTTAGGGTGCTCTGCACCCTTCGCGAGTACACTTAGTGTGTGCTTCCATGAAACAATAAGGAAGGAGTGTTCCCGCTTAAATACCCCTTTAAGTTTCATCACTCCTCCTATGTGGGACAAGATGCTGCTTTCCCATTATTTCAGCATTTAATGTTTCAAACACCAAACTTTGAGCATCGATATCCCATTCTCTTAGCTCCGTTTTGGACGTGGTTTAGTTCGTTGCGAAGCTCTTCCAACATAGAACACAAACCCGGAAATAAATATCTGTATAAACCTTATTTTATAATAGTTATTTATCGGCCAAAATTAGGAAATACGCATTTCCTATATTTATGAAAATGCTATTTTCACAAAATTCCAACAATCCCACACATGAATGGAAATCGATCTTTCCCCTTTCAAGTTTCAATGATAAAAATTTCAACAGTCAAGTATTGCAAGATAGGTAGGCGTAACCTTTGAACCCTCTTTTGTGAAGCATACTTAGCCTCCTAGGGTCTTGTGTCACACCCCGACCCGCAGCGGAATAAGAGTCGGGGCATAATTGGGTTATCACCAAAGCTCATGATATTTACTAATATGTTTCATATTTATTAAAGTCAAAGTTACATTTCCAAATATCCAAACATGTCCATACAATACAAAGAAAATAAACCAAACAAAACAATCCCAAACTCTAAATCATTTTATTCTTCTAGTCCAATCCTATGTGTTTCTGGCTGCTGCTGGTTCACCTGTATCATGTGTAAAAATGGGGGTTTTTGGGTCAACATAAGTTGGCGAGTGAACCTTGTTAGATAAACATTTATTATGGATTTACTTGTTAGTTTATCAATGAAAAATTGTGCATAATCATAATTGAGCAAATGTAAATAATCAAGTAGTAGCAATTGCAATCACATATATAACATACAATAACACATAATAGCATACACTAACATACCAACATCATACGATAAATAACATGAATGAAACTGTGCGATCAAGGCTCAATCAAACGGAGCCGATCGTATTGCATGTACTGAAAATGATAAATGTCTGTGCGATCAAGGCTCAATCAAACGGAGCCGATCGTAATGTGGGCACGCCAGGTTCACGCTCATAATGTAATGGGGAACATGCTCAACGCTCATAATGTAATGGGGAGCGGCGGCCTATGAAATTGCATGTACTGAAAATAATAAATTGCATCCAACGATAACCACACAACAATTGAAACAAACTGAATACACATGTTCATGATATGATGTATGCACAATGATTTAAATATAATATATAGCAAGACACATGATACACCCCAAAACGTGATTAAAACGGGGAATTTGTAAGATTCACTCACATTGGGTGCGTTTGAATGGAGATGATGAGATGCGCACGAATTGGATGAGCGGAACAACGAGAAATAACTAACCAAAATAATAACGGAAAAATATAGTAAATGAGTGGATATTATTAAGGATTTTAATAGAGTTTCTAGATATATTTTTGTGAGTTTAAGGCTATATTCTATCGTTGAAAATGTTATTTTTAAGTATTTTTAATTGATTTTTAAATTAAATTAAATACATAAAAATATAAAAAAATTGTTTATTTTGCGTTGACCGTTGACTTGTTGACCTGTTGACCGGTTCGGTTAGTGTGTAAGTATGCGCTGGGTGAGACTCGAGCCCGAGACCTCCCGTACGCGTGCACACAGCTCTACCAACTGAGCTACGTGTCTAACCCGAAATAATCTTGTTTTTAATTATATTTATATACTAATTCGATTTAACCAAAATTCTTTTAATTTCAAAAACATTTTAATTCGTTCAACCGGTGCCAGTAACAGGTTTCGAACGCGTGACGTGCGACTTAGTGTTGCACACAGTCCACCGCTGGACTGTGTGTCTAACCTGGTTAATATCTCGGTTTTTATTATACTTAACAACTAACGGGATTAACCCGGTTCAGCTTTTATTAAAAAGGCATTTTATTACTTAGAGGGTGCGTGTATCAGGGATCGAACTAGTGACGTGTGCGTATTATTTGCACACAGTCCACCGCTGGACTGTGTGTCTAACCCATTTAAAATACCAATTTTAATTATACTTATAGTGTTATCACAGTCATCTTCTTCGTTGAATTTTACAGGCAGTCGATTATACCGTTATATCTTGTGTAGTTCTATTGTTAAACATTGTACAATCTAATATGAAATGGCAGAAACGATAATTTGAAGTGAACATACCGATGAACGGTTTATTTCAGAATTCCGGCAATGTGTCGGTCCCTGTTTTTATGCTCTTCAACTGAACAAGACAATTAACCGTTTTGATTAGCTAATCGTGAAATTGAAGTGATCAACAAATGTTAACAGAGGGTTTGAATGCCCTTACCGATTCTCAGATGAAAATAGAGATTTTCAGAACTTTTCCGACGAACTGAAATTATCTGATAACAGTGCCTGAATTCGATCTCAAGTGGAAGGTTTGAGTTAGAAATAGCTTAACAACTGTTAGACTATGATGGTATTGAAGAACTTACCGATTTGAGGACAAATACGGTTTTCCGGCGAACTTGCAGAATTTTCCGGCGTGTTGATTTAAGCTTTCTGGTGAACCGAATGTGTGACGAAAATGAAATGGAAAGTTGGTATGATGTTTCTGAGTCGCGAGAGGGGTCTTGAGTTGAAGTAATTGGGACTTTGATTATTTTCGGTTATAAAAACCGATGATGATGAAAATTGGTGTTCATTCAATCTGAATTGATTAAAAATCATCGGTGCATCGGTTATAAACCTGAATGTGCGATTAATCAAACGATTAGACGGTTGAATTGCCGATTTCGGTTTCTCAGTTGGCGCAACCGGTTTAACTATATTTGTGTATAAGAGTTATTTGTTTCCTAGAGATGACAGAAAACAACAAGTGGCGGAGTGGTGATGTGGGTGTGTGTTAAGTCTTTGGGTTTAGGTTCCGGCTGACCCGGGTTCGAGTCCCGGCAGCAACATTTCATTTTTATTTATTTTGTTTTCACTTTTTATCAAATATAATTTTTATAGTTTAGTTTGTTTATTAATTATGTATCATTAAAAATCAAAATAATCTTAAATATACAACGTGACATTTATAACTTGATATTCGATTACAAAACGGAGCGGGTTTTGGAAATCCGTTTTTGACAAATGTTACAGTATCCCCTACTTTTAGAAATTTCGTCCCGAAATTTAAGTAGTAGAAGTAGTAGGAAAAAGATGCGGGTATTTTTCGCGCATTGAGTCTTCACGTTCCCAAGTAAACTCAGGTCCCCGTTTCGACTCCCGGCGTACCCTAACAATTGGAATGCGACTTCGTCGTAGACGTTTCTCCCCGAAGTCCATGATTTCTACGGGTCTTTCAATAAAATGCATAGATTCATCAATCTGAATATCTTCCAGAGGAATGTGGAGGTTTTCATCAGCGAGGCACTTCTTCAAGTTCGATACGTGAAATGTGGGATGAATCCTGTTGAGTTCTTCTGGTAGATCAAGCTTGTATGCTACAGGTCCTACTCTTTCGAGTATCTTGAAAGGTCCTACGTAGCGTGGTGCTAGCTTGCCTTTTTGACCAAAACGAACTACTCCCTTCCACGGTGATACTTTTAGAAGTACATGATCACGAATGTTAAACTCTAAAGGCTTCCGTCGTTTATCTGCATAACTCTTTTGACGACTTTGAGCCGCTAGAAGATTGTTTCGGATTTGATGGATCTTGTCTGTGGTTTCTTGGATCAATTCTGGACCAGTGATTTGAGCTTCCCCAATTTCGTGCCAACATACCGGAGATCGGTACTTACGACCATATAAAGCTTCAAATGGTGCCATGCCGATACTTGAATGATAGCTGTTGTTGTACGAAAATTCAACTAATGGTAGATGAGCGTCCCAATTTCCCTTGAAGTCTATAACACATGCTCGTAGCATATCTTCAAGAGTTGAATGGTGCGTTCAGATTGACCATCAGTTTGAGGATGATAGGCGGTACTGAGATCTAATCGCGTACCCATAGCGGCTTGTACTGCTTGCCATGTTCGTGAAGTGAAACGACCATCACGATCAGAAATAATGCTTAACGGTACCCCATGTCGGCTTACGATTTCGCTGATATATATACGAGCAAGCTTTTCGTTCTTGAAATCTTCGCGGATAGGAATAAAGTGAGCTGATTTTGTAAGTCGGTCGATAATTACCCATATAGTGTCATACCCACCAGAAGTGCGAGGTAACCCGGTAATGAAATCCATGGTTATATTTTCCCACTTCCATAAGGTATTTCAGGTTGGACCAGAAGTCCTGAGGGTCTTTGGTGTTCAGCTTTCACCTTGGAACATGTAAGGCACTTGGAAACAAAAACAGCAATATCCTTTTTCATTCCAAGCCACCAATAGGTATATCGTAGGTCTTTATACATCTTATCGGCTCCTGGGTGTATAGAGTATCGCGTTTTGTGAGCTTCATTCATAAGAATTTCACGAAGATTGTTGTGGTTAGGAATCCAGATACGATCTAGGTAGTACAGAATACCGTCATATTTAGTTTCAATTTTAAGTTCAGCTCCACAGGACATCTCCTTTCGTACATCATCTTCCGTTACTGAAACGTGTTGGGCTTCTCGAATTTGATCTTTAATGTCGGTTATAATTTGCGAACATAGAAGACGAATGGAGTTCGCATAACCTTTTTGACTAAGCGCATCAGCCACCACATTTGCTTTGCCAGGGTGGTACCGAATTTCGCAGTCGTAGTCATTTAGAAGTTCGACCCTCTTCGTTGCCTCATGTTTAACTCCTTTTGATTGAAGATATGTTGAAGACTCTTGTGGTCAGTGTATATTTCACACTTAGTACCATAGAGATAATGTCTCCATATCTTAAGAGCGAACACAACGGCTCCAAGTTCTAGGTCATGAGTGGTGTAGTTCTTCTCATGCGTCTTGAGTTGTCTCGAAGCATAAGCTATAACTTTTCCTCTTTGCATTAGAACGCAGCCTAATCCTTGCCCTGACGCGTCGCAATAGACCACAAAATCATCACAACCTTCAGGAAGAGTGAGGATTGGTGCATCACAAAGTTTCTGTTTAAGAGTTTGGAAGGCTTCTTCCTGCTTGGGTCCCCATATGAAAGGTTTTCCCTTGTGAGTTAAAGCCGTGAGTGGTACAACAATGCGTGAGAAGTTTGAGATGAATCGACGATAATAACCAGCCAAACCAAGAAAAGATCTTACTTCAGTTGGCGTACGTGGAGCTTGCCATTCTTGTACCGCTTTGATCTTTGAGGGGTCGACATGTATTCCCTTGTCATTGACTACATGTCCGAGGAATTGCACCTCTTTTAACCAAAATTCGCATTTGGAGAATTTGGCGTAAAGCTTTTCATTCTCTAGAAGTGTAAGGATGAGGCCAAGATGACGCTCATGATCAGATTTAGACTTTGAATAAATAAGAATGTCGTCGATGAAGACTATAACAAATCGATCAAGATAAGGTTTGCAGACTCTGTTCATTAGGTCCATGAAGACAGCTGGTGCGTTGGTTAAACCAAATGGCATGACCATGAATTCATAATGGCCATAACGAGTTCGGAAAGCAGTCTTAGGGACGTCTTCTTCATGTACTCTAAGTTGATGATAGCCAGATCGAAGGTCGATTTTTGAAAAGCAGTTGGCACCTTGAAGTTGGTCAAGAAGATCATCAATGCGAGGTAAAGGATAGCGATTCTTGATTGTTAACTTGTTGAGCTCTCTGTAGTCGATGCTCATACGAAACGATCCATCTTTCTTCTTTACGAAAAGAACAGGTGCACCCCAAGGCGATGAACTAGGACGTATGAATCCCTTGTCAGTCAACTATTGTAATTGACTGGCTAGCTCTTGCATTTCAGAGGGGGCTAACCTATAAGGAGACTTTGCAACTGGTGTAGCACCAGGTATAAGATCAATACGGAATTCGACTTCTCTAACTGGAGGAAGTCCTGAAATGTCGTCAGGAAAAACTCGCGGGAAATCTTTTACTACTGGAATGTCTTCAAGTTTCTTCTCCATGGTTCCCTTTTTGATGATATGAGCTAAAAACGCGACATAATTCTTGCGAAGATATTTTTGAGCTTGAAGACAAGACATTAAGCTGAGCCCTTCCGACGAGGTTTCTCCAAAGATTCGAAGAGTCTGACCGTTTGAAAGAGGAATACGTATAAACTTTTCGCGACAATACAACTTCTGCCTGATGTTGACTAAGCCAGTCCATTCCGATTATGATATCAAAACTTCCCAGCTTCATAGGAATAAGGTCGACTGAGAAATCGTGGTCGTTTAGGGTGAGTGTACAGTTGCGTATAATAGAGTTTAATGAAACTGGTTTCCCGTCAGCAACTTCTACCGTTATGGATTCCGTGAGCTTATCCCGATTTTGGTTTAAGATAGGTTCAAATTCTAAAGACACAAAACTTCTATCCGCACCAGTATCAAATAACATAGATGCATATCTACCATTTATAAGGAATGTACCGTTAACCACATTGCCGTCGGCCCTAGCCTGATTAGCGTTGATATTGAAAGCTCTTCCTCTTGCAGGTGGAGGAGCTTGGTTTGCTTGATTCACCGGGTTGGCTTGAGCCTGAGCATGAATAATGTTTACCAACCTTGGACAAGTGTTTCTGAAATGGCTTGGGTCTCCGCAATTGTAGCAAGCCCGCATAGGTTGACCCATAGGATAATTGGGTTGGTAATATGTCTGGGCTAAATGTTGGGTGGGTGGTAATAGTAGGGGTTGTTGGGCTTGACCCATTAATTGTTGGTGGGTTTGGGTTAAAGGTTGGTGGCGGTTCGTTCGCTAGGGCATGCGGCAGGTTTGAACAGTATAACCCGCGCGACCACAGCCGGTGCAATGCTGGCAAGGATAATCGGGAGAATGGTGATATTGGCAACGGTTACATTTTGGTAACGGGCCAGAGTAGGGTCTTTTGTATGGTGCAGGTGAAGGAGCGACTTGGGTAATGGTTGCAGCAGGAATTGGGAGGTTGGTTTGTGTAACGGCGAAATTTCTGGTGTTTCGCTTCCTCTTGTTAGCATTAGAGGAGGAGATGGAATGGTTTGAAGTTTGACCCTCAACAGGGGCTTTCTTTTTCTCTTCTTTAAACTTCCCGTTGCGAATTCGATTCTCGGTCAGTTCAGTCGCTAGTTCCATAGCAGCTTCAAGTGTTACCGGTGAAACGCTGAGAACTGAATCTTGGATTTTCGAGGGAAGTCCTCGAATATAATGTTCGATCAAACGATAAGTTGGGGTAAACAAATTTGGAACCATTTGGTTCAACTCTAAGAACCTCTTGTTATAAGTGGTGTGGTCTCCCTCCTTCTGCTTTAAAGAATGAAATTCGTCCTCCAACTTTTTAATTTCACTCCTAGGACAGAAACGCCTAGTCATGATTTCCCTCAACTCCTCCCAAGTTAAGTCCATTGCATCATCAGTTCCCCTCTTCCCTTTTTCAGTATTCCACCAAGTGAGAGCCATCCCAAATAGTCTCCCGGTGGCGTATCGAACCTTGCGATCCTTAGGACAATCGCAGTTGAGCAAGGTGTTTTCCATTTCCTCGAACCAGTGGAGGAGAGTAGTGACACCTTCGGTCCCCTCAAATTTAGGAGGATCACAAGATTTGAAATGTTTGTATGAGCACTTGCTGGTAGGAGGGTTGTCGATGTTCTGGTCATTTTGTTGGGGAGGGTTAGTAGGATTTGTAGCGAGGGCTTGTTGTACATGGACCACAATGTCAGGCAGTATCGTGGCCATTTGTTTCGCGATTTGGGTGGCCAAGCGTTCCTGAGACCTTCCTGATCTTTTACCCCTTCGCTGTTGTCTGGACGACATCAACAGGAACATACATGAGAAGATTGTGAGTTTATGGTGTCTTTTTAGGTGTCATGTGTCTTTAAGAAAATGAAAATAACATAAATATCAATAATGCAACTACATCCATAGGATGTCTTGGGTTTGCTCATGTTGGGCCTCAAATGTCCCCCATACCTTCACCTATATAGTCATGTGGGCCCCCATGACTATGGGCTTGGTAGGATTCACATTAGTATTGGCAATTTAACACTCGCATCACCCGAATGCAAACTACAAAATATGTTCATGAGATGTTTGGTCAGAACGTGTCCAAGTGTAGACACAATGACAACTCAAAGTGGGGTTAGCTCACACGAAGTTTGGTATAGCATGCTTTGGCCTAATAGGTACTTCGTACTCTCATCGTTAGTCCCCAGGTAGGCAAACTGGTCCTTTATTTTGGATTTATACGAATGCCAGCCTAGACAGGACGTTCCGACTACCGGCACTGGTACCCTTCCAGTTACTACATGCCCGTCATGAGAACTCACTTTGATGAGATTTGAAAACACAAAAATCATTGTAAAAGCAATCATGATGTGGTGTGTGTTTTCATGGATGTGATATGTTATGAGTATATGATTCATGATAGGCATTACATGATAATACATACTTATGAACATGCTTGCATAATATTGGATGTAACATTTAACATATAAACATCATGAAATTTGACATGTAACAAACAAAAATCTTATAAGTTTCTAATCAACTATAGTATAGGCTCTAAGGGTCTAATAACCTATCCTATATCCCTATAGTCATGGCTCTGATACCAATCTGTCACACCCCGACCCGCAGCGGAATAAGAGTCGGGGCATAATTGGGTTATCACCAAAGCTCATGATATTTACTAATATGTTTCATATTTATTAAAGTCAAAGTTACATTTCCAAATATCCAAACATGTCCATACAATACAAAGAAAATAAACCAAACAAAACAATCCCAAACTCTAAATCATTTTATTCTTCTAGTCCAATCCTATGTGTTTCTGGCTGCTGCTGGTTCACCTGTATCATGTGTAAAAATGGGGGTTTTTGGGTCAACATAAGTTGGCGAGTGAACCTTGTTAGATAAACATTTATTATGGATTTACTTGTTAGTTTATCAATGAAAAATTGTGCATAATCATAATTGAGCAAATATAAATAATCAAGTAGTAGCAATTGCAATCACATATATAACATACAATAACACATAATAGCATACACTAACATACCAACATCATACGATAAATAACATGAATGAAACTGTGCGATCAAGGCTCAATCAAACGGAGCCGATCGTATTGCATGTACTGAAAATGATAAATGTCTGTGCGATCAAGGCTCAATCAAACGGAGCCGATCGTAATGTGGGCACGCCAGGTTCACGCTCATAATGTAATGGGGAACATGCTCAACGCTCATAATGTAATGGGGAGCGGCGGCCTATGAAATTGCATGTACTGAAAATAATAAATTGCATCCAACGATAACCACACAACAATTGAAACAAACTGAATACACATGTTCATGATATGATGTATGCACAATGATTTAAATATAATATATAGCAAGACACATGATACACCCCAAAACGTGATTAAAACGGGGAATTTGTAAGATTCACTCACATTGGGTGCGTTTGAATGGAGATGATGAGATGCGCACGAATTGGATGAGCGGAACAACGAGAAATAACTAACCTAAATAATAACGGAAAAATATAGTAAATGAGTGGATATTATTAAGGATTTTTATAGAGTTTCTAGATATATTTTTGTGAGTTTAAGGCTATATTCTATCGTTGAAAATGTTATTTTTAAGTATTTTTAATTGATTTTTAAATTAAATTAAATAAATAAAAATATAAAAAAAATTGTTTATTTTGCGTTGACCGTTGACTTGTTGACCGGTTCGGTCAGTGTGTAAGTATACGCTGGGTGAGACTCGAACCCGAGACCTCCCGTACGCGTGCACGCAGCTCTACCAACTGAGCTACGTGTCTAACCCGAAATAATCTTGTTTTTAATTATATTTATATACTAATTCGATTTAACCAAAATTCTTTTAATTTCAAAAACATTTTAATTCGTTCAACCGGTGCCAGTAACAGGTTTCGAACGCGTGACGTGCGACTTAGTGTTGCACACAGTCCACCGCTGGACAGTGTGTCTAACCTGGTTAATATCTCGGTTTTTATTATACTTAACAACTAACGGGATTAACCCGGTTCAGCTTTTATCAAAAAGGCATTTTATTACTTAGAGGGTGCGTGTATCAGGGATCGAACTCGTGACGTTTGCGTATTATTTGCACACAGTCCACCGCTGGACTGTGTGTCTAACCCGTTTAAAATACCAATTTTAATTATACTTATAGTGTTATCACAGTCATCTTCTTCGTTGAATTTTACAGGCAGTCGATTATACTGTTATATCTTGTGTAGTTCGATTGTTAAACATTGTACAATCTAATATGAAATGGCAGAAACGATAATTAGAAGTGAACATACCGATGAACGGTTTATTTCAGAATTCCAGCAATGTGTCGGTCCCTGTTTTTATGCTCTTCAACTGAACAAGACAATTAACCGTTTTGATTAGCTAATCGTGAAATTGAAGTGATCAACAAATGTTAACAGAGGGTTTAAATGCCCTTACCGATTCTCATATGAAAATAGAGATTTTCAGAACTTTTCCGGCGAACTGAAATTATCTGATAACAGTGCCTGAATTCGATCTCAAGTGGAAGGTTTGAGTTAGAAATAGCTTAACAACTGTTAGACTATGATGGTATTGAAGAACTTACCGATTTGAGGACAAATACGGTTTTCCGGCGAACTTGCAGAATTTTCCGGCGAGTTGATTTAAGCTTTCTGGTGAACCGAATGTGTGACGAAAATGAAATGGAAAGTTGGTATGATGTTTCTGAGTCGCGAGAGGGGTCTTGAGTTGAAGTAATTGGGACTTTGATTATTTTCGGTTATAAAAACCGATGATGATGAAAATTGATGTTCATTCAATCTGAATTGATTAAAAATCGTCGGTGCATCGGTTATAAACCTGAATGTGCGATTAATCAAACGATTAGACGGTTGAATTGCCGATTTCGGTTTCTCAGTTGGCGCAACCGGTTTAACTATATTTGTGTATAAGAGTTATTTGTTTCCTAGAGATGACAGAAAACAACAAGTGGCGGAGTGGTGATGTGGGTGTGTATTAAGTCTTTGGGTTTAGGTTCCGGCTGACCCGGGTTCGAGTCCCGGCAGCAACATTTCATTTTTATTTATTTTGTTTTCACTTTTTATCAAATATAATTTTTATAGTTTAGTTTGTTTATTAATTATGTATCATTAAAAATCAAAATAATCTTAAATATACAACGTGACATTTATAACTTGATATTCGATTACAAAACGGAGCGGGTTTTGGAAACCCGTTTTTGACAAATGTTACATCTTGTAGACGCGGTGTCTTTGAACAATCCCCCATTTATGTAGGCGACAATATACATTCACACAATACTTTCCCTAGTTTGGTCAACTCCTCATGTTTGTGTCCGTTCATGGTCATGGAACACTTTCCTGGTTCTGTGAGAGCTCTAGGATTTGCGCCTCCCCACAAATCCATTCGAAGCGACCCCACTTCTCTCTAACATAGGTGATTCGTCGAATCATTAAAAGCAACATGGTTAATTTGATTTCCTCAAATCCTTAACCTCAACATGCTTAACCTTACTTCATGTCACTGATTGGAATTGACTAGGAAGTATATAACTCCCTTTATGAATCTTTTGGGGCACCCCCCACAGTGACTCCCTTTGGGTTTATGATTAAGTTTGCCTATTGAACCTAGATCTTGGGATCTCCAATCAACTAGGTTATGTTTCCCTCATATTCCATTCATCCATGGGCTTTAGTCCCATTCCTCTTGACGTCTTATAAACTAAATCTTTGCTTAAGCCTTTCGTTAACGGGTCTTCAATATTCTCTTTTGACTTCACATAGTCAACCGAGATAATACCCGTTGAGATTAGTTGACGTACTGTGTGGTGCCTACGTCGAATGTGCCTTGATCTGCCATTGTACATAGAGCTTTGTGCTCTCACAAGCGCTGATGTATTGTCACAATGTATGCAAATTGCCGTCAACGGCTTTGGCCATCTTGGAATATCTTCCATAAATTGACGTAGCCACTTCCCCTCTTCACCGCTTTTATCTAAAGCGACGAATTCAGATTCCATCGTGGATCTAGCTATAACAGTTTGCTTGGACGAATTCCAAGTTATAGCTGCTCCCGCAAGTGTAAATACATATCCACTTGTCGATCTATGATCCTTTATATTCGAAATCCAGTTCGCATCAGTATATCCTTCAATCACTACTGGATGATGGGTATAATATCCGTAATCTCTCATGTATCTTGTGTATCTTAGCACTCGTGTGATAGCTTTCCAATGATCATCATTTGGATTACTAGTGTATCTACTTAGCCTGCTTACTGCATATGCTAAGTCAGGTCTAGTACTTGTCATTAGATACCTGAGACTACCAATGATCCTTGAGTACTCTAACTGAGCAACTCCTTCGCCTCTATTTTTCCTTAGACGTTGAGTATTATCAATCGGAGTTCGAGCTATACTCGTATCTTCCGAATTGAATTTCCCAAGGATCTTGTCCACGTAGTGAGTTTGACTTAAGAGAAGACCATCTTGCGTTCTAGTGATTTTTACACCAAGAATCACATCCGCTAAACCCATGTCTTTCATGTCAAACCTCGCTTTCAACATGTCTTTAGTTGAGTTGATCATATGATCGTTACTCCCAATGATAAGCATATCATCCACATAAAGACATAAAATCACATAACCTCTTGGTGTGTCTTTATAGTAAACACATTTCTCGCACTCATTTATTTTGAAACCATTGTCAATCATGACATGATCAAATTTTTGGTGCCATTGTTTTGGAGCTTGCTTCAAGCCGTACAAAGACTTGACCAATTTACATATTTGCCTTCTTTTCCTGGGGCGAAAAAACCCTCGAGTTGTTCCATGTAAATCTCTTCTTCAAAATCGCCGTTTAGAAATGTGGTTTTTACATCATTTGGTGAACTTCCAAATTTCTTAAAGCCGCAATTGCAAGAACCAATCTTATAGAGGTTATTCGTGTCACAGGTGAGTAAGTATCAAAGTAATCTAGACCTTGTTTTTGTCTAAACCCTTTTATTACTAGCCTCGCCTTGTATTTGTCAATACTTCCATCAGCTTTCATCTTCCTTTTGAATATCCAACGATATCCAAGTGGTTTACAACCAGGTGGAAGATCTACTAACTCCCAAGTATGATTTTGCAATATAGAATCAATTTCATTCTTAACTGCTTCTTTCCATTGAGGTCCTTCCGCGGAAGAAACCGCTTCGCGATAGGTATTGTGCTCACCCTCAACCATATAGCTCATGAAGTCTGGCCCAAAGGATTTTGCAACCCTTGGTCGTTTACTTCGTCTAAGTTCACCCTCGTCGACCTCTGGTCGTTCATGTCTTTCGTCTGCCATGTAGATGAACTTGAACCTACTTCATCAACCGTTGTTGGTGAAGTTTCATGTGTCTCTCCTAGCATAGGAAACACATTTTCAAAATATGAGACGATGTTAGGATTTGCCTCCATGATAGTTTTTACGTGGACATCCGGATTCTTGGACTCATGTACAAGAAAACGATGTGCACTAATTTGATGTGCATATCCTATGAATACACAATCAACAGTTTTGGGTCCTATCCTAAGAGTCTTAGGAGGTGGTACAATCACCTTTGCTAGGCACCCCCACACTTTCAAGTATTTGTACGAAGGCTTCCTTTTTCTCCATAACTCATATGGAGTTTCGTCCCTATTTTTAAGTGGTATCTTGTTTAAAAGATATTTCGCTGAGAGAATCGCGCCCCCCCCCCACATTTCTCGGTTCACACCCGAACTGATCAACATGGCATTCATCATTTCTTTTAATTTACGGTTCTTACGTTCCGCAACGCCATTGGATTGTGGAGAATAAGGAGGTGTACACTCATGTACAATGCCACTTTTTGCGCATAAATCCACAAAAAGGTGGACATATTCACCTCCTCGGTCGCTTGTAACCGCTTTTATTCTTCTT
Source organism: Scalesia atractyloides (assembly GCA_947069175.1). NCBI lineage: Eukaryota > Viridiplantae > Streptophyta > Magnoliopsida > Asterales > Asteraceae > Scalesia > Scalesia atractyloides. Next base: position 8,591,404 of record CAMTDV010000001.1, read on the forward strand.
TTTAAGTTGATTCTCAACTTCGTTTTTGTACAAGATAAACTTTTCTATTGCTTCATCTTTACTTTTAAGTAAATATACATAGCAATATTTAGTACAATCATCAATAAACGTGATAAAGTACTTATTTCCTCCATGTGGGGAACCACTTTTAAATCACACACATCGGTATGAATTAAATCAAGGGGTTCGGTTACTCTTTCAACTGATTAAAAAGATGATCTTGTAAGTTTGGATTCTACACATGTTTCGCATTTGTAATCGGAATCAATATGGAATGTTGGTTTCATATTTAATTTAATTAAACGTCATAATGAATTAAAATTTACATGTCCTAATCTACCATGCCAAACATTTGAAGACTCAATCATGTAAGTAGAAGTAGAAATTTCATTCATGTTTTTCTTGGTGTTAACCACCGTTACATTCATTTTGAACATACCATTAAGGGCATAGCCCTTTCCAACATACATTCCACGTCTAGATAAAACAAATTTGTCCGATTCAAACACTAGACGAGAACCAAACTTGTTGAGCATCCAACCCGATACTAGATTCTTCCGTATATCCGGGACATAGAAGACTTTGCTCAATGTGAGTTCCTTGCAAGAAGTCATCTTCGAGATCACTGTGCCTTCACCCTTGATGTTGGCGGTAGCTTTATTTCCCATATAAAGCTTTTCTTCACCCGTTGCTTCCTTGAATGTTGAGAAAAAAACCTTATCTCCACAAATATGGCGGGTTGCACCCGTGTCAACGAACCATCCTGGTGGGTTGGCACCCACCACGTTGACTTCTTCAATCATAGCCGCTTCCTCGGTTATCATTGCAATTAGAGGCATATCATCCTCATCAACCATATACGCATACTCACGCTTAGGTTTCTTGCATTCGTTAGCATGATGCCCCGTCTCGTTACAATTGTAACAAGTACCTTGGAAAGGCGCAGACTTCTTTTTCACAGCTCCCTTTCTTGGTCCAAGGTTGTTAACTTTTGCTTTCCCCTTGTCCTTTTTCGTTAGTTTACCCCTTTTGCCTTTGGAGGAATCCCCTACTTCCACCATGTTTACTTTAGCCGCAGCTTGCGCAATGGTGCCTTTTAGAGCGACCTTGTTGTCCTTTTTGATTCGAAGACGGACACAAGTTCCTCCACCGTCATTTCCTTTCGTTTATGTTTTAGGTAGTTTTTGAATTCTACCCAAGTTTTCGATTCGAATGAGGCAATTTTTCAATTATTGCTGCCACTTGAAATGTCTCGCTAAGAACCATGCCCTCAGCGTGGATGTCATGAAGTATAATCTGCAAATCTTGGACTTGGTTCATAACAGTCTTGTTATCGACAATTTTATAGTCCAAGAAACGGGTGACAACAAATTCCTCTGTTCCCGCATCCTCCGTTTTGTACTTTTTGTCCAAGAGATCCCATAATTCTTTGGAAGTCTTGACATTGTAGTACACATTATACAATGCATCCGAAAGGCCATTAAGCACATAGCCTCGACATATAAAATCCATATGATTCCAAGCATCAACCGCGCACTGAGCTTGAGCATTGGTCTCCTCTTCCGCAGGTTGGGGAGCGGTTTCAGTCAAGAACCTCGCAAGGTTCATGGTGGTCAAGTAGAAGAACATCTTCTGTTGCCACCTTTTGAAGTGGAGACCCGTAAATTTCTCCGGTCGTTCAGCATGATTTGCCACTGTGGTCGCTCCTACAGTGTTGGCAGGGGTTCCAATGACAAGGTTGTTAACATTCGTGTTCACATTGTTGTTGTTTTCGGTCGACATTCTGAAAAGTAAAATTAAAATCTTAGTCCGAAATTCTGTTTTAAACCAATAAAAACAGAAGTAAACTCTTAATTTTAATTTACCACGAATTTACCATTTGGCTTCTAAGTCCAACTTTGAAGACCAAAATAGAAAAACTCTTATAATTTTAGTGCACACTAACTGTTTGGCTTCTAAGTCGACTAAACCAGAAAGTTTTTATAACTTCTGTTACGAACGAATTGAAGTAATCCGAAATGGTTTTCAACCAAAGTCGCTCCTTTGAAGATGAAAACCGGAAAAAAAAGTATGTTTTTTTAAAAACACAAACTACCAAAACAGAATGGTTTTTATTCAACACGAACGGTGTTTTTTAAAAATTTGTTTTAAGATTGTGGGAACCGTTCGCATAAAATAAATAAAAAAAATTATTTAACTGAATTACACAAACAGAAAAACAAAGAAAGCAGTAAATTACAGTATGGACGTAACATTCGTCGAAAAACGGGTTTCAAAACCCGCTTCGTTTATCAATCAAATATTCAGTTATAAATTTCGTTGCGTATTTTTGGTTCATATTAATTTTAAACAATACATAATTAATAAATATATTAGAATTTAAAAACCATAATTTATAATTAATAATAAATAATTAAAAAAAAAAAAAAATGGAGACGCCGGGTTTTGAACCCGGGTCACCCGCATGAACAAACACACAACACACCACTCCGCCACACGCTTTCTTTGTGACAATACTGAAATAAATAATACTTAAAGTAAACCCGAATTCAAAACCAGAGATCACCGCGCACTCAAAACTCGCAATCACCGGAAAATCCGGCAATCCGCGATTTTGGCCATTTCCCTTTTGACTAAAACGCAATAACCGATCGCGACATCAAACATAACCGTTGCGGCCGTCAATTTCGGTCATAACCGCCGGAAAACCTTTGACCGCGAATCAAGACTCAAAATCGGACACAATTCATCCAGTTCTTCCCTATAAATACCCACTCAATCTTCCGGAAATCCTTTCGCTCAGAACCGCACACTTTTTCGAAGTTGAAATTCCTCAAAAGCTCGTCGCCGGAGATTTCCAATTTTGCCGGAATCCTGCCGGAATCGCTAGTCAGAAAACCGCGTTCATTCATCGGTCGGTATAACTGTCTAAACTTCTCTGCTATCTCTTAATTTATACTTTAATCGTTCCAACCAATAATCAAAACAGTTAAACAGTTCATACAGCCGGACATCGCAAAATCAGAGCCGACTCTTGCCGGAAATTGAAGAAACCACTCTGAGTTGGTACATCAAAATCCTTATTCTTCTTTTTCTATTCCAATTCAATCAAATTATAAGTGGTGTTGGTCAATTAAACAAACAGTCGGCTTCACTGTTTCTGAGTTTTTATAAATGAAGAAGACGAAGTTGAGTTGTGTATTAATATAATTAAAACCAGATAATTAAACGGGTTAGACACACAGTCCAGCGGTGGACTGTGTGCACAAACAATTCACATGTCCCGAGTTCGAATCGCACACGTACCGACTTCAAAATTAAAACCAACATTTTTAGAACTGAATCAGAACAAGTCACAGGATGTTTATAAGAGTAATATAATCCATTTGTTAAACAAATTAGACACACAGCCCAACTGGTTGGGCTGTGCGCACTCGAACCGAAGGACCCGTGTTCGACTCTGGGTCCCTGCAACCGGTTCGGCCATATAAATCATTTTTAATAAAAAACCAAATAAGTTTAAAATTAAGTAGTATATAAATATAATTAAAACAGAGAACATTTCGGGTTAGACACGTAGCTCAGTTGGTAGAGCTGCGTGCACGTATACGAGAGGTCCCGAGTTCGAACCTCACTCAGCGCATATAAAAACACAGTCTTACCGGTCAAGACCGGTCAACGGTCAAAAAAGTCAATTCTTTTTATTTATTTATTTAATTAGAAAATTATTTAAAAATACTTAAAAATAAGATTATTAAGGTTAGAAAATTTCCTTAAACTCACAAAAATAAATCTAAAAATCCCATTTAAGAGCACTAATTAAAAATATTAATCTCAACCAAAATTTATTTATTTATCGAATCATTTTGTTATTATCTAGGTTAGTTCTTCCCTCGTCAATCGAATCATAAATTCGTGCGCCTTCATCATCATCAAAGAACGCACCCATTGTGAGTGAATCTCTACCAATTCCCCGTTTTAATCATGTTTTGGGGTTATCATGTGTCGTATAATTCTTTTATTATATATATAAACACTTGTGCATACATCATATCCGTGATCAAATGTGTATCAAATGTGTATCAATTGTTGTGTGGATTATATGTAGATTGTTTTTTTTATCATTTTCAGTGCACGCATTTCATTAGTCCCATCAGTTCCCGTAGGAGACGGTTTGCGCATCAGGTGCCTCATAAGATCGGCTCCGTTTGATTGAGCCTTGATCTCACATTCATCATCATTCATATCATATACTCATCCAAAGTGGTTTGTGTTTGTTTAGTTATATAAGTTTGCTCACATGTGATTATTGCATAAATTTTCTTTATTAAATAAAACAAGAAATTAGTAACAATGTTTTATCAAGTTCACTCGCCAACTTTTGTTGACCCAAAATATCCCCCGTCTTACACATGATACAGGTGATCCAGCTGAGACAAGAAACACATAGGAAGGCCTAGAAGAATAAACAAGTTTAAGTTTTGGAATAACTATGTAGTTTCATTTTCTTGTAATTGTATGAATTTTGTTTTGGATATTTAAGTTGTAATTCGAATTTAATAAATATGAAACATTTTAGTAAATATCATGAGCTTTGGTGATAACCCAATTATGACCCGACTCTCATTCCGCTGCGGGTCGGGGTGTGACAGATTGGTATCAGAGCCATGACTATAGGGATATAGGATAGGTTATTAGACCCTTAGAGACTATACTAGAGTTGATTAAAATTTTAAATTGCTTATGCGTTACATACAAAATTCATGATGTTTATATGCTTTATGTTTATTGTTAAACTCAATGTTAAGCAAGCATGCTCACAAATACATAATATTATACAATGCTCATCATGAATCATATCCTCATAACATATCATATCCATGAGAGCACACACCTCACGATTACCATGAATTTTGCAATGATTTTTGTATTTTTCAAATCACATCAAAGTGAGTTCTCATGACGGGCATGTAGTAACTGGAAGGGTACGAGTACCGGTAGTCGGAACGTCCTGTCTAGGCTTGGCATTCGTCTAAATCCAAAATAAAGGACCAGTTTGCCTACCTGGGGACTAACGATGAGAGTACGAAGGACCTATTAGGCCAAAGCATGCTATACCAAACGTCGTGTGAGCTAACCCCACTTTGAGTTGTCATTGTGTCTACATCTGGACACCCTCCTACAATACATCTCGCAATCATATTTTACGATTTTCATTCGGGTGGTGCAAGTGTTAATCCGCCAACACCAATGTGAATCCTACCAAGCCCAATAGTCATGGGGGCCCACATGACTACACAGGCGATGGTATGGGGGACATTGGAGGCCCAAACATGAGCAAACCCAAGACATCCTATGGATGTAGTTGCATTATTGTTAGTTATGTTATTTTTATTCTTTTAACGACACATGACACCTAGAAACTTCTTAAACTCACAATCTTCCTATGTATGTGCCTGTAGATGTCGGCTAGGCAACTACGTGGAGGTAGAAAGTCAGGAAGATCAAATGAACGCTTGGCCACACAAATTGCTAAACAAATGGCCTGCTTCCTGACATCGTGATTCAAGTTCAACAAGCTCTCACCGCAAATCCCATCAACCCTCCCAATCAAGAAGACCAGAGCGTCGCCAACCCTCCCTCCAAAAAGTGCTCCTACAAACACTTCAAATCTTGCGATCCCCCAAAATATGAAGGGTCCGAAGGTATTACCGCCCTCCTTCACTAGTTTGAAGAAATGGAAAACACTTTCCTCAATTGCGATTGTCCGAGGATCGCAAGGTACGTTATGCAATTGGAAGACTGTTTGGGGTAGCCCTTACCTGGTGGAAAACGGAAAAGGGTAAACGAGGAGTTGAAGATGCCATGGCCTTAACATGGGAAGAGTTAAGGGAACTCATGACAAGACGCTTCTGTCCAAGAAGTGAAATCAAAAAGTTGGAAGATGAATTCCACGCGCTAAAACAAAACGAAGGAGATCACACTTCCTATAACAAGAGATTTCTCGAACTGAACCAGATGATCCCTAATCTGTTCACCCCCGTGTACCGCTTGGTTGAACATTACATTCGAGGTCTTCCCTCGAAAATTCAAGACTCAGTTTTAAGCACTTCGCCTGCAACACTTGAAGCCGCGATGGAGTTAGCTACAGAACTCACTGAAAATCGCATTTGAAACGGCAAGTTCAAAGATGAAAAGAAGAAAGCACCCATAGAGACCTCAACTACAAACCACTCAGTCTCCTCCTCAAAGTTTGCTGGTAAGAGGAAACGAAACAGCAAGAATTTTGCTGTCACTCAAACCAACCCTCCTATCACCGCTGCACCAATCACCCAAATTGCTCCCTCAGCTGCACCATTTAAAAAGCCATACACCGGCCCACACCCAAAATGCAACCATTGTCAATACCATCACCCTCCCGAAACTCTTTGCCAACATTGCACAAGCTGTGGCCGCGCAGGTCACACCATCCAAACCTGTCGTACTCTTCAACGAATGAACCGCAATCAACCCCCAATCCAAACCCACCATCAGATAGTGGGTCAAGCCCAACAACCCTTACTTCTACCACCTGCACCACACACAGCCCAAACTTACTACCAACCCAACTACCCCATGATGCAACCCATGCGAGCTTGTTACAACTGTGGGGGACCCAAACCACTTCAGGAACACATGTCCACGCTTGGTGAACATCATCCATGCCCAAGCTCAAGCAAACCTGGTAAACCAAGCTAACCAAGCTCCTCCATCTGCCAGAGGAAGAGCTTTGAACATCAATGCCAACCAAGCTAGGGCTGACAACAACGTGGTCAACGGTACGTTTCTCATCAATGGTAGTTATGCATCCATATTATTCGATACTGGCGCGGATAAGAGCTTTGTGTCCTTAGAATTTGAACCTATCCTCAACCAAACTCGTGTTAATCTCATGGAATCTCTAACGGTGGAAGTTGCTGACGGAAAACCCGTTTCATTAAATTCTATTATACGCAATTGTACCCTCACTCTAAACGATCATGATTTTCCAGTTGACCTCATTCCTATGAAGTTGGGAAGTTTCGATGTTATAATCGGTATGGACTGGCTCAGCTAGCATCACGCTGAAGTAGTGTGCCGCGAAAAGTTCATTCGCATCCCTCTTGCAGACGTTAAGACCCTACGTATTTTTGGGGAAACCCTTTCGAAAGGACTCAAATTAATGTCCTGCCATCAAGCCCGAAGATATCTCCGCAAGAACTATGTCGCATTCCTAACTCACGTCGTAAAAAAGGGAAACAAGGAAAGGAAACTCGAAGATATTCCAGTTGTGAAAGAATTCCCACAAGTCTTTCCCGACGACATTTCAGGACTCCCTCCTGCGAGAGAAGTCGAATTCCGCATCGATCTTGTACCTGGCGCTACACCAGTCGCAAAATCCCCTTATAGGTTAGCCCCTTCTGAAATGCAAGAGCTAGCCAGTCAACTGCAAGAGCTGACTGACAAAGGATTCATACGTCCTAGCTCCTCGCCTTGGGGTGCAGCTGTTCTCTTTGTGAAAAAGAAAGATGGAACGTTTCGCATGTGCATTGATTATAGAGAACTCAATAAGTTAACGGTTAAAAATCGCTATCCACTACCCCGCATCGATGACCTCCTAGACCAACTTCAAGGCGCCACCTGCTTTTCAAAATCGACCTTCGTTCTGGTTATCATCAGCTCAGAGTACATGAAGAAGATAGCCCAAAGACCGCCTTCCGGACTCGTTATGGTCATTACGAATTCATGGTCATGCCATTCGGTTTAACCAACGCCCCCGCTGTCTTCATGGATCTAATGAATAGGGTATGCAAACCCTACCTCGACCGTTTCGTCATAGTCTTCATCGACGATATTCTTATCTACTCCAAGTCTAAATCCGATCATGAGCGACACCTTCGACTCATCCTTACACTTTTAAGGACTGAAAAGCTCTACGCTAAGTTCTCAAAATGCGAATTCTGGTTAAGAGAAGTACAATTCCTTGGACATGTCGTCAATGACAAGGGAATACATGTCGATCCTTCAAAAATCAAGGCAGTACAGGAATGGCAAGCGCCACGTACCCCTACCGAAGTAAGGTCATTTCTTGGTTTGGCTGGTTACTATCGACGTTTCATTGCCAATTTTTCCCGTATTGCTGTACCACTCACGGCTTTGACTCATAAAGGAAAATCCTTCATATGGGGACCTAAAAAAGAAGAAGCCTTCCAAACTCTAAAGCAAAAACTTTGTGACGCACCTATCCTCACACTCCCTGAGGGTTGCGATGACTTTGTAGTATATTGCGACGCATCAGGGCAAGGGCTAGGCTGTATATTAATGCAAAGAGGAAAAGTGATAGCCTAAGCTTCTAGACAACTCAAAGTTCATGAGAAGAATTACACCACCCACGACCTGGAACTTGGAGCCGTTGTGTTCGCTCTCAAGATATGGAGACATTACCTCTATGGTACCAAGTGTGAAATATACACTGACCACAAAAGTCTCCAACATATCTTCAACCAGAAGGAGTTGAATATGAGGCAACGAAGATGGGTCGAACTTCTTAACGACTACGACTGTAAAATTCGGTATCATCCTGGCAAGGCAAACGTGGTGGCCGATGCGCTTAGTCGAAAAGGTTATGCAAACTCCATTCGTCTTCTCTGTTCGCAAATCATAACCGACATCAAAGATTGAATCCGAGCAGCTCAACATGTTTCTGTAACAGAAAATGACGTACGCGATGAGCTGTCATGTGGAGCTGAACTAAAAATCGAACCAAATCCGACGGTATTTTATACTATTTAAATCGCATATGGATTCCTGATCGCGATAACCTTCGTGATTTCCACATGAATGAGGCGCACAAAACACGGTACTCTGTACACCCAGGAGCTGACAAGATGTATCAAGACCTACGATACACCTACTGGTGGCCTGGCATGAAAAAGGATATCGCTGTTTTTGTTTCCAAATGCCTTACCTGTTCCAAAGTAAAAGCTGAACATCAAAGACCTTCAGGATTTCTAGTCCAACCCGAAATACCTGTATGGAAGTGGGAAAACATAACCATGGATTTCATTACCGGGTTACCTCGCACCTCCAGTGGGTATGACACTATATGGGTTATAATCGATCGTCTTACAAAGTCATCTCATTTCATTCCGATTCGCAAGGACTTCAAGAACGAGAAGTTAGCTCGTATCTACATCCACGAGATCGTAAGCCGTCATGGTGTACCTTTAAGCATCATTTCACACCGTGATGGTCGTTTCACTTCACGAACATGGCGAGCCGTACAAACCGCCTTGGGGACACGATTAGACCTCAGTACCGCTTTTCATCCTCGAACTGATGGTCAATCTGAACGCACCATCCAAACTCTTGAAGACATGCGTCGAGCATGTGTCATAGACTTCAAAGGGAATTGGGACGCTCATCTACCATTAGTTGAATTTTCGTACAACAATAGCTATCATTCAAGTATCGGCATGGCTCCTTTCGAAGCTTTATATGGTCGTAAGTGCCGATCTCCAGTATGTTGGCACGAAATTGGGGAATCACAAATCACCGGTCCAGAATTAATTCAAGAAACAACCGACAAGGTCATTCAAATTCGAAACAATCTTCTAGCAGCTCAAAGTCGTCAAAAGAGTTATGAAGACAAACGACGAAAGCCCTTGGAGTTTGACATTGGTGATCAAGTACTTTTAAAAGTATCACCGTGGAAGGGAGTGATTCGTTTTGGCTAGAAGGGAAAGCTAGCACCACGCTACGTAGGACCTTTCAAGATACTCGAAAGAGTAGGTCCTGTAGCATACAAGCTTGACCTACCAGAAGAGCTCAACAGAATTCATCCCACATTTCACGTATCAAACTTGAAAAAGTGCCTCGCCGATGAAAACCTCCATATTCCTCTAGAAGACATTCAAGTCGATGAATCTATGCATTTCATTGAAAGACAAGTAGAAATCATGGACTTCGGAGAGAAATGTTTAAGACGAAGTCGTATTCCAATCGTCAGGGTACGTTGGGAGTCAAAACGAGGACCTGAGTTTACTTGGGAACGTGAAGACTCAATGCGCGAAAAATACCCGCATCTTTTTCCTGTTACAACTACTACTTAAATTTCGGGACGAAATTTCTAAAAGTATGGGATACTGTAACATTCGTCGACAAACGGGTTTCAAAACCCGCATCGTTTATCAATCAAATATTCAGTTATAAATTTCGTTGCGTATTTATGGTTCATACTAATTTTAAACAATACATAATTAATAAATATATTAGAATTTAAAAACCTTAATTTATAATTAATAATAAATAATGAATAAAAAATAAATGGAGAAGCCGTGTTTCGAACCCGGGTCACCCTCATGAACAAACACACAACACACCACTCCACCACATGCTTTCTTTGTGATAATACTGAAATAAATAATACTTAAAGTAAACCCGAATTCAAAACCAGAGATCACCGCGCACTCAGAACTCGCAATCACCGGAAAATCTGGCAATCCGCGATTTTGGCCATTTCCCTTTTGACTAAAACGCAATAACCGATCGCGACATCAAACATAACCGTTACCGGCCGTCAATTTCGGTCATAACCGCCGGAAAACCTTTGACCGCGAATCAAGACTCAAAATCGGACACAATTCATCCAGTTCTTCCCTATAAACCCACTATTCTTCCGGAAATCCTTTCGCTCAGAACCGCACACTTTTTCGAAGTTGAAATTCCTCAAAAGCTCGTCGCCGGAGATTTCCAATTTCGCCGGAATCCTGCCGGAATCGCTAGTCAGAAAACCGCGTTCATTCATCGGTCGGTATAACTGTCTAAACTTCTCTGCTATCTCTTAATTTATACTTTAATCGTTCCAACCAATAATCAAAACTGTTAAACAGTTCATACAGCCGGACATCGCAAAATCAGAGCCGACTCTTGCCGGAAATTGAAGAAGCCACTCTGAGTTGGTACATCATAATCCTTATTCTTCTTTTTCTATTCCAACTCAATCAAATTATAAGTGGTGTTGGTCAATTAAACAAACAGTCGGCTTCAACGTTTCTGAGTTTTTATAAATGAAGAAGACGAAATTGAGTTGTGTATTAATATAATTAAAACCAGATAATTAAACGGGTTAGACACACAGTCCAGCGGTGGACTGTGTGCACAAACAATACACACGTCCCGAGTTCGAATCGCACACGTACCGACTTTCAGAATTAAAACCAACATTTTTAGAACTGAATCAGAACAAGTCACAGAATGTTTATAAGAGTAATATAATCCATTTGTTAAACATATTAGACACACAGCCCAACTTGTTGGGCTGTGCGCACTCGAACCGAAGGACCCGAGTTCGACTCCGGGTCCCTGCAACCGGTTCGGCCATATAAATCATTTTTAATAAAAAACCAAATAAGTTTAAAATTAATTAGTATATAAATATAATTAAAACAGAGAATATTTCGGTTAGACACGTAGCTCAGTTGGTAGAGCTGCGTGCACGTATACGAGAGGTCCCGAGTTCGAACCTCACTCAGCGCATATAAAAACACAGTCTGACCGGTCAAGACCGGTCAACGGTCAAAAAAGTCAATTCTTTTTATTTCTTTTATTTATTTATTTAATTAGAAAATTATTTAAAAATACTTAAAAATAAGATTATTAAGGTTAGAAAATTTCCTTAAACTCACAAAAATAAATCTAAAAATCCCATTTAAGAGCACTAATTAAAAATATTAATCTCAACCAAAATTTATTTATTTATCGAATCATTTTGTTATTATCTAGGTTAGTTCTTCCCTCGTCAATCGAATCATAAATTCGTGCGCCTTCATCATCATCAAAGAACGCACCCATTGTGAGTGAATCTCTACCAATTCCCCGTTTTAATCATGTTTTGGGGTGTATCATGTGTCGTATAATTCTTTTATTATATATATAAACACTTGTGCATACATCATATCCGTGATCAAATGTGTATCAAATGTGTATCAATTGTTGTGTGGATTATATGTAGATTGTTTTTTTTATCATTTTCAGTGCACGCATTTCATTAGTCCCATCAGTTCCCCGTAGGAGACGGTTTGCGCATCAGGTGCCTCATAAGATCGGCTCCGTTTGATTGAGCCTTGATCTCACATTCATCATCATTCATATCATATACTCATCCAAAGTGGTTTGTGTTTGTTTAGTTATATAAGTTTGCTCACATGTGATTATTGCATAAATTTTCTTTATTAAATAAAACAATTATCAAGTTCACTCGCCAACTTTTGTTGACCCAAAATATCCCCCGTTTTACACATGATACAGTTGATCCAGATGAGACAAGAAACACATAGGAAGGCCTAGAAGAATAAACAAGATTAAGTTTTGGAATAACTATGTAGTTTCATTTTCTTGTAATTGTATGAATTTTGTTTTGGATATTTAAGTTGTAATTCGAATTTAATAAATATGAAAAATTTTAGTAAACATCATGAGCTTTGGTGATAACCCAATTATGCCCCAACTCTTATTCCGCTGCGGGTCGGGGTGTGACAACGGATTACAACTGAAATAAAGAAAATACAAGAACAAAACTTCAACAAAAGATGAAGTTCTTGGCTGAGGATCGTGTAAGACACGGGTCCCTTAAAACAAATTTCGAGTGTCCCAGGAGAACTCGTTTGTTTCCAGGATACAACAGCCTAAGCAGTTGCACTGCCGGAGATGATGCAACCCGAAGGTGTACCTTGCTGCAAGAAAGAGGAAGAAGTAGAATTTCGAGTAGAGGGTTCGTTGGTGATTCGGTGTCTCTTCTGGTGTTGATGTAATGCAGTATATATACTGCATATGTGTTGAAACAGTCAAAAAGATTTAACTCAACGAACTAAATTGCATTAAACGTCTTTAATGCACTTTAATTCGTCAGTTACATTCCTGGTCAAGACCGTTGACTCGTCTGTTTCAACTGCTGAAGTGAAACTGATCTGTCATTAACGCGCGCCTCCATACGTCAGTCTGCTGGTGCGCGCGCCAGTGTGGCTCAGATCCCTGCGCGAGCTTACTGGTGCGCCAGCCAACCTGGACTGCCTGCACCATGCGCCACTACCTGTGTACTGCGCGCCCCTTGCCACGTTCCCTTCTAGGGTCTGCGCCACCTGGTCCTTGTAGCCTTTGTGAGCCACGCAGTGTTGCGAAGTGCGCCATCAAAGCGCCACATTGCTCCCACCGCCCACGCCACGCACGCGAGTTAGGGTGCCCTTCGCGAGTACACTTAGTGTGTGCTTCCATGAAACAATAAGGAAGGAGTGTTCCCGCTTAAATACCCCTTTAAGTTTCATCATTCCTCCTATGTGGGACAAGATGCTACTTTCCCATTTATTTCAGCATGTAATGTTTCAAAAACCAAACTTTGAGCATCGATATCTCATTCATCTTAGCTCCGTTTTGGACGTGGTTTAGTTCGTTGCGAAGCTCTTCCAACATAGAACACAAACCCGGAAATAAATATCTATATAAACCTCTGTTTATAATATTTATTTATCGTCCAAAATTAGAAAATACGCATTTCCTATATTTATGAAAATGCTATTTTCACAAAATTCCAAGAATGTGTTGATCAGGATCCGACGGTTGCTAACGTTGAATCCCTTCAGTTATACCGACATAAGTTGTCTTGATAGTTTGTCAAATAATTTACATGAAAAGTACAACCATATTTAAATATCATGCGCTAGGTGTCTGTAAGTAATTAATCTGTGGGCAAAAATTGTTGGTTAATTTGACCCTGGAAATGGTTTTCGTACGTAGTATGTCCATAATTACAGACATGCTACCGACCGTTTTATTTAACGTACTTCTTTTTTATCTTGACCTTTGACCTCAAATTATATGTTAACGAGACTAAAATGGCATGTTACTTCTTGGTCAATGATAGGCAACGAGTCATATCGCTTGATGGTGGGAGACATAAAGAAATCTCATTGTAAGTTTACATATATTGAGAATTCCATGTAATCCATAATTAAATATCTATCGAGTCTTATAAACTTATTTGTAGTGGCTTAATCCCTTATTTTTATTTAAATTTTATTTAAATGTAAATAAATCCGGTATGTTGTTTTTATTCAGTTTAACGATTTATTTTTATTCAAAACTGTTGTCTTTTATGTAACTTTGCATAAGAATAAAAGGTATAAGAACTATACTGTTGACTTGCTAGATGGATTAAGAGAAAGTTGGTTCAGGAGGAAACAACACAACTTGTTCAATAATTATTTGATGTTTCTTTATTGAGGGTGCGTTTGGAATACGAAATACGTTGCTTGAGAAGAAAGGACCTTATTGATACTCTTTACGCTACACTTCCTCTAGACCCTGTAAAATTCGGCGGCCAACTTGAATCCATAAAACTTGGCCCGCGTTCCACCAAACCAATTCTCCAGTTCATCAATGGAAGCTCTGTTGTAGCTAAGGTTCGTGGAACAAATTTGGCTGGTCTTTTTTGATATTTTCTACTTGACTTCACTAGAATAATGATACTTATTGGTCCTTGTAGGTAGTAATTGGTTGCAATGGTGGCAAGTCAATAGTTTCCGGATTCCTTAACCTCAAGCCTACAAAGATGTTTTTTAACAAACTACCCAAATGGTCATTCATATGACTATGAGTTTGCTCGTTTCATGAAGAATTCTAATTGATGATAACAAATGACAAGGGTTGGAAAGTTCCTGAGGTAATGCGACAATCAACCCTATAGTTGCAAAGCGGTTTTCCCCAAGAAATGATAGAAAACACAGACATGGAGTCGTTATCATTTACACACTTGAGATATCGTGCACCACCAGACTTATTAACAGGCACATTTTGTGAAGGAACAATAACAGTTGCTGCTGGAGAAGCTATGCATGTCATGGGCCCATTTTTGGGGCAAGGTGGTTCAGTGGCGTTAGAATATGCGATTGTCTTGGCTCGAACAATGGCTCAGTTGGGTTTAAACAATGTTGGAAGTGGGAGTAAGGTAACGATCCATGGAGTTGAAAAGCGTTTATTCAGTTTATAAAACAAAGACAGATGAGGATAGTATGGTTGTCGTTACAAACATACCTAATTGGCATGCTGTCAGGTCCTTCTTTGGGCCCAAAGAAGATTTTATATATTTTGTTACTGAATCTTCTCTTTCGCAACCCAAATGGCCATATTAATTATGATTGTGGTGAACTTTGATCCGTTCAAAGATCTTTAGACTTGTTCTTTATTGTATTACTAGCTAGGCATTTTCTAAACATGTTTATATACGGGATTGATGCAAAGATATCACTCAAATAAGTTTGTAATATGCTTGTAAGTTTGGTGACATATATAATTGTTAATAATCAGATAACTAAATTTCCGTAGTTTTGTTTTATTATTGATCTTTTCCTGTATGTGCAAATAAACATTTAACAAAACGTATTAGATGTTACGTATAATTAAGTATGAAACTATCCACTAAATCATGATTGATGTCCATTTGCGTCTTGCATTATGTGGGGGCATTATATGGGACTTCGGTGCCACGGAATTCGGTGCCACGTCTAACTGGACCTTGTGAACTCTTGCATGGAAAAATGATAAATAGGTAATTTTACATAGTTTTAAGATTTTAAGTGCTTATAAGTTTTAAAACATAAGTTTATAATCCTTTAAAACATATTGTTGACTTTTAAACTAATTTACCCCATTATAATCATTTAAAACATATTGTTGACTTTTGAATTAAACCCTATCATTTTTAAACGGTAAGAACATATTCATACTAAAATGCTTTAAAAAAAATAAACCATAAAACAATTATTTTATTCTCTTTAAAGTATTCTTATAGTTTACAAAATTTAAAATGTTATATAATTACCAGTGTTTGATCCCCACCCCCATCATGCAGTCCATATCACCATTATTCTTCGTTTTCTTTCCATGTTCCAAACTATGTTATTCTCATCTTTCATGTTTCAGTCATTTTTAGTTATTTAAACAAGTAATATTTATTGAAGAGTTAAATACTTGGTTGGTCTCTGTGGTTTGTAAAAATTGCAGACTTGGTCCCAGTGGTTCACTAATTACACACTTGGTCCCAGTGGTTGCAATTTTTACACTCGGGTGGTCCTTAACACTAACATGCGTTAGATTTCTCAGTTAATTATGTGTGAAATGATCTAATTGCCCATAAAAAATTAATATAACAGGACATCAATAGAATCAAATTTTCACAAAATATCTGAAAACACTAACAGATACACAAATACACCAGAAAATCTCAAAAAGATTAATTGCAGAAGCAAATTAAGAACAATTAAAGCTTGAATAAACACATACTGGAGATCGGTAGTTGATCGGAAACAGAAGTAGGGCACGGAGGTGTAGATGAGGGTTCCGATTGAGCTACATGATGAGGTAATGGAGGTGATGACGATAGAGACTGAACACGGCCGGTGATGAGAGCCAAACGCTCGGCTCCATTCTCCGTTATACGCCGCTGTCGTGCGGCGGCAGCATCCCTGGCGGTTGAACAGAAACAGAAGTAGGGCACGGAGGTGTAGATGAGGGTTCCGATTGAGCTACAGGAGGAGGTAATGGAGGTGATGACGATAGAGACTGAACACGGCCGGTGATGAGAGCCAAACGCTCGGCTCCTTTCTCGCTATACGCCGTCGTCGAGCGGCGGCAGCATCCCTGGCGGTTGAATGGAAACAGAAGTAGGGCACGGAGGTGTAGATGAGGGTTCCGATTGAGCTACAGGAGGAGGTAATGGAGGTGATGACGATAGAGACTGAACACGGCCGGTGATGAGAGCCAAACGCTCGGCTCCTTTCTCCGCTATACGCCGCCGTCGAGCGGCGACAGCATCCCTGGCGGTTGATCGGAAACAGAAATAGGGCACGGATGTGTAGATGAGGGTTCCGATTGAGCTACAGGAGGATGTAATGGAGGTGATGACGATAGAGACTGAACACGGCCGGTGGATGAGAGCCAAACGCTCGGCTCCTTTCTCCGCTATACGCCGCCGTCGAGCGGCGGCAGCATCCCTGGCGGTTCCACCGTTCGTCGCCATTTCAACAGGAACTGCGGTTCCACCTTCATCATCAACTTATGACCACCACCGCGGCTCTGCCGCCCATGGTGGTGGTTGGCGGTTATTAGAGAGAGAGAGAAAGATGAGAGAGACAAAGAGATGGTGGTGGAAATTGATAAGATTTGGTGATGGTGTTTAAGAAAGATGAAGAAGAAGATAAGGGGTGGGCTCTTTTTTATATATTTTTTATTTTTTTAACTTTTTATGGGTAATTATGTCATTTCACACATAACTAACTAAGAAATCTAACGTATATTAGTGTTAAGGATCACCCGGAGTGCCAACCACTTGGACCAAGTTAGTGAACCATTAGGACCAAGTCTGCAATTTTGCGCAAACCACAGGGACCAACCAATCATTTAACTCTTTATTGAATTTCAAACAGGTACTTCTAAACAAAATTTAAATATAAATATTAGTTAGAACTTTAATTCATTGATATTAGAATAAAACATTACTAAATAATTAAGAAAAAAACAAGATTAAACATTGTATAAATATAAAAAAAAAAAAAAAAACATAATTAAAAACTAGGGGTGTTCAAAACCGGATATCGGAAATTCGGATATCCTAAATTTTCGGATAGTAGATTTCGCTATCCGAATCCGTATCAAAATTTCGGACATCCGATCGGATAGTGCACCGGATATCCGAAAATCCAATTCTTTATTTAATTTTTATTTTCTAATTATTTTATTATATTTGGAACCGGATAATTCGGATAGTTTATGATATCCGAATATAATTTTTCCGATATCTTCTCGGATATTTTTCGGGTATTTCGGATACTTCGGATATTTTCGGATATTCGGATATCCGAAAAAATAAAAATTAAATTTTCGGGTAATTCAGATATCCGAAATATCCAAAAAGTTTTAAAATCACTATCCGAATTCGAATCCGAAAATTTGGATGTCCAAATTTCGGGTATCCGAATTTTTGGGTATTTCGGATCCAGATAATGGATAATTCAGATTGGATTTTCGGATACGAATAGTTTTGAACACTCTTAAAAACCAATATTTTTAGCATTTTTTTCATTCAACCTTTTTCCGCGATGAGATGATCAGTGCTATTTGTTGAAATTTCAAAATCCTATGCGTACATCTTGATCTATTCAGCCATAACTCACCAACCCATGCATACATCTTGAACTATTCAGCCATAACTCACCAACCCAAATCTATTAACCTGTCAACTAGCCGAATAAGCATATGATGTTTAGTTATTTTAAAGTGTAGTTATGTATGCTATAGATCAAATACAAATGGGTGTACAAATACATTTAACATAAGAAGTAAAGGAGTTTTTTTTTTTAATATTTTCCCTACTACCTAAGAATGACATTTAATTGTGGAATGTAAAAATAAAAAAGAAGAAATTCGTGATTTTGTAGTAGAAGAGTAAGCTTGTAGAGTAATACAAAATTACAAAATTACTCTATTACTGTAAAATCATGATTTTTTTAATTTTAGACTAAAATACGTGCTTAATAAGTAGGGGAAAGTTTTCAAAAATAAAAAAAAAATCTCTCCTTACTTCTTACATTAAAAATATTTTGTATGTTAAAACTCATGTAGAGTATCTTAACCATAGTTATGTAATGCTTAATTTATTGTCTTTTCAAAATTTCAAAGCATTGTCTCAATTGTATATACTACTAGAAAAACACATTTCTTGACGTGTCATAAAAAGGGTAATTATGACACGCAAAAGCATGTCGTTGATGAAAATGTTATAAAATAAACATGACATGCATTTGTGTGTAATGTTTTTATGACACATATTCATGAAACTTTAATAACACTAGTTAATGACACACGTTCATAACATGATACACATTAATGACATTCATTTACACGTTCCATGCTTTTAATTGTTTAAAAAATATTTTTTATACAATTACTAATTTACCCCGGACACTTATATAATAACAAAAAAAAGTTGGTAGAGAATAATGAAAATTTTACCCTTGATACATCAAACGAGGATGAGTTGAATTAAAAAAAGTTGGTAGAGAATAATGAAAAATCGAATGTATTAATATTTTAGTCATATAATTTGAAGATAATTTTATGTGAAATTAATAGATTATTTTTATATATCTTTGAAAATTTATAGGAATAAAATAGCATATTATGCGTTTCAAAGTAAAGATTACGAATTTAAATTTGTTTATTGTTCTAGCCTTATTATCTATATATAATGAGTATTTTTAATTATAATACGAGTTTAAATTTTAGTCTTATCATTTTGTTAATATCTATATATAATGAATATCTTTAATTATAAGTCTTATCATTTATTAATATCTATACATAAAGAATATTTTTAATTAAAAAATAAGTATTAATAATTAAGTAGAGGCGAGAAGAGGAAAAACAAAAAATAGATAGTTTCAATGAATAGTGCGTATCCTTAATAGATTTTATTTATTATAATAGTATATAGATATAGATTATATATGTCGTAATCTTAATTATATTATATTTATTTATAAAACATTAAAAATTAAACTAGTTGTTACTTTAAATAGATTTGATGTAAAATAATAATGCTAAAATAAGTGATCATGTGAAAATGTTCGTGAGATAAGATAAAAGTGATCATGTGAAAATGTTTGGGAGATGAAATAAAGTGTTTATTTTTACTTGTATTTTTATGTGTACATCTATTCTTATTTAACATTTAAAAGATGATAATACCAAACAAAATAGTAATAACACATAAAATTTAGGGTTTAAAATGACTTAAACAATCAATCCCACAATGAATTAGTTAACGAAATAAACTAATGAAAATCAAGAGGTTTTTTCATTAAACCGATGCCCTTAATTAATCATATAATTCATACCAGGATAAAGTATTCTTTTTTTTCATTTTTCTATTATAAGCATTCGTTCTTATATGTCAATTTGTAATATCATTTGACCGTAAATGTAACTTCTTGTTTTGAATATTTGATAGATTTTGAAAAGACTCAGAATAATACTAATATAAAATTATCCAATAAGTTAGTGAATATCTTGATTTTTTATTAACTTTTTCCGAAAGAGATAAAATCCGGTAAATCGAAAATAATTAATTATCTATTCTGAAAAGTATGTACTGTTTCCAAAAATCAAAATTATGAAAACTAAAAAGTGGCGATTGCACATATTCCTGTCCCAACTTCAATTATAATATAACACTTACTAGCATCACACTTGTACTCTTAGGCATTATAAAATAACATACACGATACACCAACAATATCTTTATGGCCATTGTACCATATTCGGTACCCATTGTTTTCAACACCTTATATGATCAACTGCGAACCAGTTACTAGCATCACACTTCTACTCTCTTTCTTACATATTCTCTCTCTAAAATAATTAGTAGCAATGAATGATGATGAAGTAGTGATAATTGGAGCCGGGATTTGTGGGTTAGCCACGGCCCTTGCTCTTCACAAAAAGGGGATAAAAAGTGTAGTAATGGAGAGGGCTGAAAGTTTGAGGAACGTCACCGGAGCTGCATCGGAATCCGCCCAAACGGATGGCGCGCTCTCGATCAGCTTGGTGTCGCTGAGACCCTTCGGCGCACTGCCATCCATCTTCAGAGGTACGTCCTTAGCTTTGTGTATATATGACCTTACATAAGAAAATATATAGTGTATGTTATTTGTCTTTTTAAAAGTGACGTTGGTTCAATTCTTGTAACTGGTAAGTATAATGTCAGATTCTATTTAGGTATAGAAGATTTGTTAACAAAAATATATAGATGGTGTTTAGTTTTTTTAGCTAATTATAATTTTTACTTGGAGCACCAAACTTATTTTGTGACATTACCAAATCGCAATAGATATCGTTTAGAAAGGAATATCACTGACAGCCGCATATGTCAATGAGGAAGGTTACCTATAGAAGTGTGTCGGTGAGTGTTTTTGGTTATATGATTTGCGACAAACCGGGATGCGCATCTTCCAGGCTTGGCCAGCCAAACCCGTAGACCAACCCAATACATGCCTGATTACTTGTATATGGTCTGGTTGTCGGTTTGACATCAAAGGTTTGTTTTGGTCGCCAATTAAGTTAGGTTTGTTTGTTTGTTTGTTTATTTATTATTTATTTTGTTTGTAAAAGGGGTCTCACATGGTTTTAGTCAGATAGTACAAAACTGTACCTTTTCATTTTAGTGGTAAGAAACTCTCAAGATAGTACAAAATTGTAACTTCACATTTTAGTGGTAAGAGACTAAAAGACATGGTATGGTGGTATTATATAGTTTAAATCTTGTACGGTGTACGTATAAAAGTATGATATTTTGTCGCTAAAAAAGGCTTGACGTCCAAAAAGTCATATATCCATTGACATGTGTAATGTAATGCGATCAGATCGGCACACTAGATCAAAAATCATAATGAAAATGAAAGGAATAAATGTTTAACCTCTCGGTTCTTTAATGTAACTTCACAAATTGCACACTGGTTTATGTCACTTACGATTAGAGCTCATTGCATATATGGATAGACGATGTCTTTAAGGAATCAAGACCACGAAACAACAAAACCCGGAAGGTGAAGAATGGATTAGGGTTCACCGTGCGTAAGTCTCGTTTCTATCCGTGTTTCTAACGGTGGGGTCGATCTATACAGTCCATTGAACATACCTAGATCAAAGTAGCATGACTTCTACATGTGAAAAGACTAACCATAGCCCACATCAACCTAAAACTAAAACTGGAATTGGTGGGTCTCGTGTCAGTCGAGAATTCTACCTGGTCGGTCCGGATAATTCAAATGATTTGGCCCTAGTGATAGACTACCGAGGTATATTCATCGATAGATCACCGACAACGTTTGTAGCGTCATACAACCTAATCAGTGTCAGAGCCTAGACCATAGACAAAAGCGTCCTTACATTTCCTTTTTTTTTAAATTGATAACGCAAGTAAGAGTATCGTAACAACAAGAAGTGTACGTGGTCAGCTAGTAACATTTATTAATCAAATAGAGGAATTGTAAAAAGCGAAAAGACTAAGTACATGAATAAATTACTTAATTAAATGAGTTGTTATAATCACGAGAGAGTATAGTCAGTTCCACAGTTAGGATTTATGATGAAATTATAGAATTTAATGTCTACTTCAATACTGACTTTAACATATATATATAGCCTACCACTAACCTTGAGCACAATTCATACGCTTACGCACCAGGTAATATACTAGGAACGATTGATTTGCTTATGATAAATTGTCATGACATCAAACACAAATAAAGAGTTCTACCACAATCATATATTAATGTTTACAACAAATCATATGCTCAACAATGAAATTCAAGCAAATTATTCATACAACTAAAATTAAAAACCGACTACGAGAAAATTAGCCAATCATGATAGAAAACCTTCAATACATAAAATCTCTTGTAACAACTTCATTAATGATAATTCTCTTGTGTAATTTTATCTTCTCACTAGTTTTCCTAGGCACAATCTCAATTTAATTGCTGATTTGCAGCCATCCTTTCATTTCTTCTCGTGAGCTTCTTCATTTAGTGGGTTTTTAGCCCAAGTTCTTCATCAATCCTCGTATCCAACCCATCTTCTTCTTTTAATGTTGGGTCCAAAACTTGGTTTAGCTCCTAAGTTGTTTTAATTCAGCCTTTCCATGTTAAAATTCTTTAACACTTAATTTTCTTTTTTTTGAGCATCACAATTTAATTAAGGTTAGAAGGCAAGATACCATCACGCTACTGGAATATATAGAGCTCTGCAACCAAAGAAATTACAATAACAAGAGACAAGAAAACAATGCGGCAACCACTAGACGAAAAACATAAAAATTAGGCAACACGTAAACAAGATAACATGTTAGAAGGCCAAACAGCCCAGGAGATGTCACTGATTTTAGATCTATGCTAAATCCACCCAAATAGAGACGTGATGATATCTTATGAAATCTTCGATGCAAGCTTGTTAATCTTATTGAACACCCTTTTGTTCCTACTTTTCCAAATGAACCAACATGTTGTGTAAATAATAGCACTCAAAACTTTCCTCCCAAAGTAAGATTCAGGATCCTCAGTTATACTAGTCATCTGGTCAACATTAGAGAGATCGGTTAAGTCCCTACCGCACCATAAGGGCATGTTTCTCCAAATCTCTTTAATTGAAGGGCAGTCCAAGAAGACGTGTCGGGCTATTTCCATCATCCTATGACAAACACAGCAGCTCCTTTATTCCAACCTAACATTCCTTTAGCGCAAGTTATCCATGACTGGAATCCGGTTTTGTAAGAGTTCTCAGGCAAAGCTGTTAACTTTAATAGGCAGCCAAGCTCACCAGACACTAATGGGTGCATTTGACCTATATAGAACCTCATATATCACCTTTAACATTTGATGAGCCTAGAAACTAACTCATTGTCACTCAAATCTTAGAATGGCCTTAATTTTATACATATGATCGTGTTAACATGTTTTTAAACCCAACCTGTCACAACCACACAATGGTATTAAAGTATGAATCTCATATAAAAGGTAATGCATATTTATATAATAAGCATGGTTGTAAAGCAAAGTCTTCAAGGCCGAGTACTCCCCCAGTAGTCGTTAGAAGGTAGGTTGTCGAGGCGACTATCTTCAACTCCGCCTAATTACATAGAATTGATCAAAAGCGGTCAACCTCGGCCATAATCGGATCTAGTAGGCCAACTCGAGTTTGAAGAGTGAATATACATAATTTCTATGCCTATCATATTAAAGTGTGAATATCATTTTCACGTATTTTGCAACAAATATTAGGAAATTTATGTTATTTGACATAAATTTAATTTCCAAAACCTAATATCTTTATAATTTAACATGTTCGAGTACTCCCCGAGAACTCTTCGCCTAGGCCGAGTAATCTCAACTACTTGGTCGACCAACTAGGGAGCGTCTAGCGACTTTTAAAACCATAACAATAAGCATGATAAACGTGTGTGTATATTTAAATAATGTATCGATCAAGATCCATTAGTAACGGTTGCTATCAACGAGTCCTTCAATTATACCGACATAAATTGTTTCCATCTTTGTCAAGTAATTTACATGGAAAGTAAAACCAGATTTAAATATCATGAGCCACGTGTCTGTTGGTAATTTGTCGGCAAAATTGTTGGTTTAACCCTGGAAATGGTTTCGTAAGTAGTATGTCCATAATTACTGACAAACTACCGACCGTTTTGTTTGAATTACAACTTTGCTTTTTTTTTTTATCTTGACCTTTGACCTCAAATTATATGTTAACGAGACTAAAATGGCATGTTACTTCTTGGTCATGTTTAGGCAACGAGTCATATCGCTTGATGGTGGGAGACAAAAAGAAATCTCTTAGTTTTTATTGGTTAGAGTGAATTATAAATTTTGTGCTTTATCTTTATGCTCTTTTTCAGGCGGTGTTCTTTCCTTTAAAATTTATGAGTTTTGTACTTTATGTTTTAAAATCCTATACGTTCTATCCTTTAGGCCTGACACAGTTAAATTTTTTCAGTTAAATATGGTCAAATGGTTTGCACATGAGGGCATTTTTGTCATTCATCATTTCAGGGACTAATTATGTAAATAACTCTCCACCACCACCCATCCTTTATCACCAAAAACCACTGCAGTACCATTCCGACCACCGCACCACTCCACCATCACCCACCCAGCAACCACTAGCGCACCACTCCCAACCACCACCCACTACCCCCACCTGCCAACCACCACCAACAACCAACAACATAACGTCGTTTACATTTAAGGTGGGAATACGATTAACATGACAACTTGAAACCATACCAACATCATCATCTTAACCTATTTCCCACATTTCAACATTGTCCCCATTTTATACATTTGAAACCGCATCAACAGTATCCCCATTTCTCACATTACAACATCATCCCTATTTCCCACAGTTCAACCATATCAACAACATTACCATACAAATTTGAGCCTAACAGTTTGAAAGCATTCTTTGACGGTACAAAGATTATACGGCGAGTAACTTTATCCTCTCTTCGACGAAGGAAGGATTCATTTTTGCATGTATTGCAGGGGCATCAACAATACAATCATATCCCCATTTCCTAGATCTGAAAACGTATCAACAAATACACTCACTGCATGGGCAGTAACAACACAATTGTATCCCCATTTCCCATATTTGAAACCACCTGAAATTTCAATCTTATCAACAACATTAACTGTACATAAACCTGAGATACTTTTACCTGAAAGTGTAACCTCATTTCCCAAATTTGAAACCGTAATAACATCACAATTTTAGTGGTAATCCAGCGATTTGAGGAAGAATCAACGAAATTAAGTGTCAAGCTTGGAGAAGGGAGATCTAGTGGGGGTTCCCATCGTAACCGGTGCCAGATCTAAAAAGCTCGTGGGTGGATCTGAAGAGCTTGTGGGACGGTTGTTGTTGACGGTGGTTGTTGTTGATGGTGAACATCAGAGCCGTCCCTGAGAACTCTCAAAATAATTTGGCCACGGGCGACAAAAAGAATTGGACTGAAAATTCTGGTTAAGGGGAAATAAATTAATAAACTAAAACCTTGGTGATGAAGCCAAGGCTTGAACTTGAGACCTCTAAATTATCGTGAGACGGTTTTTTCCACTCCACAACATGCACTTTTTTTTGCATAATACATGTATGCATATACTAAATAAATATTTTGATATATATATATATATATATATATCCTAAAAAACCTTTCGGGCCATTTGAAAATTTGGGTCTCGTGCGATGGCACGGATTGGCCGGCCTAAAAGCCGAGCCCTGGTGAACATAGGTATAGAGAGAGCGGAAGAGAGAGAGGGGGAAGAGAGAGAGAGAGGAAGGGTAGAGAGAAACACACAGGGATTCTCTATAATACATATATATATATAATATATATATATATACATATATATATATATATATATACATATATATATATATATTTGTTTAATTTGTTAATTAATATATATGTATATATATATGGGTAAAAAGACTAAATTACCCTTATGTGGTCTGATTTAATTGAAAAAGTTATCTGGGTTAGGTCAAAAGGATAGAGCATGTAGGATTTTAGACATAAAGTACAAAACTCGTAAATTTTAAAGGCAAAAAACATCGCATGAAAAAGGGTATAAAGATAAAGGATAAAACTTGCAATTCACTCTATTGGTTATATATATAGAGAATTCCATATAATCCCTAATTAAATATCTATCGAGTCTTATAACCTTATTTGTAACGGCTTAATCCCTGATTTTTATTTAAATTTTATTTACATGTATATAAATCCGATATGTTGTTTTATTCAGTTTAACGATTAACTTTTATTGAAAACTCTTGTCCTTCTATAAACTTTGCATAAGAGAAAAGGGTATAAGAACTAGACTGTTGATTGCTAAAAGGACTAAGAGAAAGTTGGTTAAATGGAAACAACTTATGCGCTAACTATTTAATGTTTCTTTATTGAGGGTGCGTTTGGAATACGAAATACGTTGCTTGAGAAGAAAGGACCTTATTGATACTCTTTATGCTGCACTTCCTCTAAACACCGTAAAATTCGGCTGCCAACTTGAATCCATAAAACTTGGCCCGCATTCCACCAAACCAATTCTTCGGTTCATTGATGGAAGCTCCATTATAGCTAAGGTTCGATGTACAAATTTGGTTGGTCTTTTTTTAGATTATGGACTTGATTTCACTAGAATACTGATACTTATTGGTCCTTGTAGGTAGTAATTGGTTGTGATGGTGGCAAGTCATTAGTTTCCGAATTCCTTAACCTCAAGCCTACAATGATGTTTCCTTTATGTGCGGTTAGAGGTTTAACAAACTACCCAAAGGGTCATTCATATGACTATGAGTTTGCTCGTTTCATGAAAGACAACGTTATCATAGGAAGAATTCCTATTGATGATAACTCACTTTACTGGTTTTGTTCACTACCCTTCAATCCTAAAGGTTGTTACTTGCTTATTATTATGTTGTGTAGATTTCATTTTAATAGTTACATAATCTATTTCATTCTTCTAACTATGAAGACCAACAGATGAAAAGGGTTGGAAAGATCCTGAGGTAA
This sequence comes from Scalesia atractyloides, assembly GCA_947069175.1. Lineage (NCBI taxonomy): Eukaryota > Viridiplantae > Streptophyta > Magnoliopsida > Asterales > Asteraceae > Scalesia > Scalesia atractyloides. The sequence goes on from CAMTDV010000001.1 coordinate 8,618,615, forward strand.
TACTAGAGTCGACCCTAGAGTTGCTAAGCGATTTTCCCCAAGAAATTCAAGAAATGATAGAAAACACAGACATGGAGTCGTTATCATTTACACACTTGAGATATCGTGCACCACGAGACTTGTTGACGGGAACATTTTGTAAAGGAACAGTAACAGTTGCTGGTGACGCTATGCATGTCATGGGCCCATTTTTGGGGCAAGGTGGTTCAGCAGCTTTAGAAGATGCGGTTGTTTTGGCTAGAATAATGGCTCAGTTAATGTTGGAAGTGGGAGTAAGGTAACAATCCATGGAGTTGAAAAAGCGTTTAATCAGTTTGTAAAACAAAGAAGGATGAGGATAGTATGGTTGTCGTTACAAACATACTTCACCGGCATGCTTTCAGGTACTTCTTTGGGCCCAAAGAAGATTTTATATATTTGGTTATTGAAACTTCTCTTTCGCAACCCAAATGGCCATATTGATTATGATTGTGGTGAACTTTGATCCGTTCAAAGATCTTTAGAGTTGTTCTTTATTGTAATACCTAGCTAGGCATTTTCTAAACATGTTTATATACTATATTGATGCAAAGATATCACTCAAATGAGTTTGTAATATGCTTGTAAGTTTGGTGACATATATAATTGTTACTAATCGATAACTAAGTTTCCGTAGTTTTGTTGATTATTCATCTTTTCCTGTATATGCAAATAAACATTCAACAAAAGGTATTAGATGTTGCACATAATTAAGTATGAAAGGGAAAATCATGAAATTATCATTTAACCAACCATAAAAATCCACTAATCATTACTGGTGTCCATTTACGTCGTGCATTAGGTCGGGTATTATACGGGAATTCTGTGCCACTTCATAACAGGACCTTGTGAACTCTTGCATGGGAAAAAATAAAATAAGTATAAATATATTAAATTGTTAAAAACAAATAATATTTAAACATATAAATTTTAGTTTGAGTTAATTATGTTTTTCGTACAAATCAGATTTAATTATGTTTTTCGTCCCTATGATTTGTTGAAAGTAAGCATTACAGTCCATTAGTTTAAAAAATGCTAAAACAATCCCTGTATTTTCACTTTTATAACAATTACAATCCCCCTCACTAACGATATCCAGTTATTTTGTTAGTTTATTTGAAATTACCATAGTGCCCCTGTTATTAAAACTATAATATAAATAAATAAAGAGTTAATTAAGTTTTTCGTCCCTATGGTTTGCTGAATATAACTATTACACCCTATTAATTTAAAAATTACTAAAACAATACCAGTATTTTCGCAACTTCCACCTTCAACTCACTAACTATGACGGTTAACAGCTTCATTTATCTACTATTCTTCATTCTGATGTCTCTTCAGATTCAACCGGAACATCACCCACTCCGGCTCCACACCTTCTCCACTTCATCAATCGTCAACATATCACACCACCACACATACATACCTGAAAGAAGATCAACTCCACAACCGTAATCAAACTACCACCAACCACTACTCCCACACCACCTAGCCATTCTCATTAAACAAATCATCGGCTAATCCATTTTCTACCTGTCACACCCCCGGATTTCCAACCAAATCCATACACCGTGGGCCAGGGTGGAGAGTATCGTGACGTGAGTTGATATCATCATAGATAATTAAACACGACACAGCGAAAGTCTTGGAGTTAAATTACTATTACAAACCAAATGTTCAAAATACAAAATAATATACAGACAACTCGTAATAGAAGATCCATAGGCGGATCGTAAAATGTGTATAACAGACTTTGGGCATATCTAGGATTTGCAAGATCCTCTTATCACTACCGAGCACTTCCAGCCTATTTTCGTATTGTACATGCAAGCTTAGTCTTTTGAAAATACGTCAGCTTTCGCTGGTAAATACACCCAACTGACTCATTTTGAAAACATTTGAAAATGTTTTAAGTGCACGTTGGCACAAATTCTTTTATAACTTGGGAAAGTTACTTTGTAACCTTGTTAACATATTCAAATGTTTGTCCATACATACAGGGCCCAGTGCGAAAACCGAGACATGATTAACGTACACACCACTTAAGAACTCACGAATGAGTTATCCCCAACTTTGTGGGTAATTGCATTTTGAGCGTCTGTCAGGTGTATGCCTACACCCCGCGCTAAGGTCGTGGCCATTATCTAATGTTATGAGCCGAGGATATCCATGACACGGTAGTTAACCCCCGATGTTTAAGTTATCAAAGAAAACTGAATAAAACTGAATATGTGGATTTACTAGCCACAACCCGGCATTCGATTGATCGCATTTCCGACCGAGCTGTAATAATTTACCGTAACCCAAGCCCGTATAAGGGAAATAAGTCGAGAGTATTTACCCGAGCTAGTCTTGTTTAAACGCAAGATTTAATAACTCAGCCGTATAGAAAAGTACTAATTGCAGATAGCATTTACCGGCAAGTCTCTAGTCTGGATTATGGCATAAGCTAACCAATTAAATACTAACGGTTTCCTTTAAGTCATACACTTAGACCGAGTAGCGTACAGGATCAATACGTATAACACTAGATTAAACGATGATCGGATAGAATGTAGTTTAATTCCAACAAGTACTTTGACTTGTATAATATAGATAAACTATAAACATTCTGGATTTTCAGACTTAAATGACAAGGTTAGACCCGTTTCGATTAATTTTCGTAAAGTAGTTAAATATACTTAACCGTAGGCATATCAGCGATATCGGGTAACCGGATAAGTCATAGACAAGTTCTATATGCCATTATACTTTAAATAAGTTGTAATATCAGTAGGATATCAACTTATATGTTCGTTAAGGTTTTAAAATGAAACTATGCCTCATAAGGGCGTTTCGGTAATTTCATACCACGTAAAAGGACTTGAATATAATTTTATGTTATGAACATAAATATTCTGGAAAAATAACTTATTTATGATATAATATCAGTAGGATATTAATTATATGTGTAATTTATCTTTTATGACCAAAACATGCCCCGAAGGGGCATTTTGGTTATTTTACACATAGTCTTATAAATTATTTGGGATTATGAGTTTATATCAAGTACCTATTGTAAAAATATATAAAATAAGTTTTGAATTCAGTAGGTAACAAGTCTTGTTGATTAATATGGTCTAAAACAATACTATGCGCCGAAATGGCGCTTATGTCGTAAAATGACGATTTATGCAATGTTTAATGAAAACTGATGTTAATGTCACACCCCGACCCGCAGCAGAATAGGTAATCGGGGCATGATTGGGTTAACTCGAGAGCTTATGACTTGCTATTACTTGTTTTAAATAATCATTAATTCATATCAAGTGTCTCACAATACAAAATTCATATAAACAATTACAAACACAAGATGATATTTATAACAAATATATTGCACTAATACGTTTCTTGTTAACTAAGGCCCATCTTATGTCCAATCTTCTCTTCGTACCTGTTCACCTGTATCATGCGTAAAAATGGTTTTTTTCGGTCAACACAGGTTGGCGAGTGAATCCCGTTTAAACATTTGAATGAAATAATATGTTGATTAATTTAAATAAAATGTGCATAAACCAAATATGAGTATACGTATATGTAAATCTAACCACAAACCACATAATATCAAACAATGCACACACAAGCATGACAAATGATGAACAATGAGATCAAGGCTCAATCAAACGGAGCCGATCTAATGATGCACCTGATGCTCAACTCGTATCCCACGAGGAACTGATGGGCCTAATGTGAATGATTGCACGCAACTAACAAAAATGTAAACATACAATACAACAAATAACATTTACATCACACGTTAAATCATATAATGGTAATAGCACAAGTGTTTGAATAAATGAAATATATGAAACCACACATGATACACCCCAAAACATGAATAAAAAGGGGAATTTGTAAGGATTCACTCACAGTGTTTGCGTTTTTACTCCTTAGTGAAAAACCGCACGAGAATAAGGAGAAAATCCAATTGATAAGTGTGATTTAAGCTAGATAAACGAATGCAACAACGTCATGCTAGACATAGCTAAATGAACGAACATGATATGTTAGACTCGTTGAGCCTAACGAGTCTCTACAAGGCTACAACAAGCCTAAAGGCGAGCCTAAACTAGGCTACCTTAACGAGCCTAATGCTCCTTAACTAAGAACCTAAACTAAACTAATTAAACTAAGAAAGCGATAAATAAATGTATATTAAAAAAATAAATAAATAAATAAAAGAACAAAGAAAGGAAGATTACCTCAAGAAAAACTTTACAGAATGAGAAGAGCTTGAAGGGTAACACCTCCTCGTCGAAAGCGAAAATAAAAACTACTACACACCACACCCAAAGAGGTATTGTGCTTGTGGAGCCACCAAATTTGGTCATTCCACTTGTTTATACTCAAACTAGGAGTTGCAAGCTATAAATAACCAAACAATGGTATTTATAGGTGTGAAATGGAGCACAAAATGGTGATTGGGGCGATGTGGGATGACTTTAAAATAAGATTTTCGCGTCTTTCAAATCAGCAACAAACACCAAACTTGTTTTCGCGATTCCCGCTTCGTTATAACTCCGTTTCGCGCACGGTTTTCGCCTACGTTCATTATTTTTAGAGTACTATCATATGGAAGAGAGTAATCCAACATCCATGGTGTCGAGAATTAGGGTTGAACCTTGGATCTTGATGCGGGTCGAGGGTTATGTTCTAAAACTTGTGTTTGTGATTCTCGTTACGCTGGAGCTCAGTTTTATGCACCATTTGAACCTACTTGATCCTTAGTATACCAAGTATATATTGGAGCTTTGAATGGACCAAATGATAGCTCAAGGATGGAGAAATGTTAGCAAGAAAGTCACCCGAAAGTCATCTTATGACAAAACTAAGAATACGACATTTAGAGCTTCTTACTTGCTATCGTTTACATCTAAACCCTCCAAAACATAATGTCCTATCTTATGGCATGTATATAATGAAGTTTGAATGATAAGAAGGTTAGGATGTGATGTGTTAGGTATGTTCACGAGGTCTCCAAAGTTTTTGATTAACTTAATGAAATCCTTAGTTTTAGACCCTAAGATATGGAGGGTTGCTTCAAAATACATGGAAATGAATTTACAAGGTTGTCTAAAACATGTATAAGACTATAAATCACCAGATATGATAACATGTATGATCAAAACATAGAATCCAAGACATTTTATTGCTTAAACATTAAACAAAATTACGTGGAATATGAAAACGGATCGAGTTACAAAAACGGGTCGGGTTTTAGGATTCATTTTTTGTACGAATGTTACAGTTAAGGTCAGGTTAACATGTCTTAGATATGTTATTTAATATAACATATCAATAGGTAAAAGATTTACTTTGAAATGTATGATTAAAACCGTTTTATAAGCCACAATGGCTTTATCGTCATTTATCAACATACCACAAGGACTTGTTTATAAACTCAGTTTATAATCTGATATGGCATCCCAAACAATCGTACTTATAATATTACATTAGTAGGAAACTCATTTTCAAGTTCATTATCATTTAAACTTCATTTTATGCAAAAAGGGCATTTTAGTCAAAATGGCATAATTACGGAACTTGTGCATAAACTCGGATTATGATTATGATCATGTAATATAACCTCAGGAGATTATACTACATTATATTACGATCATAATGCAACCTTACATCAGTATCTAATTAATCTAAATCGGGTCAGAATCGAAAGTCAAAGCAGAAGTTAAACTTTGCGACTTTCGGTTGCGAACCGACCCTAGAACTGAAATTGACGAGCCGAACCTGTTCTTACATGTTCTAATAATTATTACCAACTTGTTTAAGTGTCAAAACATGTTTCATAACATATATAAGCTCAAATTATAACATTTCCGAAAAATGGCCTGTTTAACTTTTTAATATTTAAACTTTGACCCGTCAATTGGTCTAGCAAACGTGATCTTTAAGAGATGTCCTTTATAGGGACTAACACCTACCTTATTACGATCACTTAGCCATATTCGTTACCAACAATGGCTGGACCATAATGGTCTTAACCGGAAGTCAAGGCGTTTTCCGTAAAACGCTTGACTTATGGCTATAAAAGCCTGTAAACGAAAATGCAAGAGAAAGGAACACTTACAAGTGATTCCTAGGATGCAATAGAACTAAGTTGGATGCTCCTTTCAATTAGGAACTTCCAGAGGAGGGAGATAGAGTGATAAATAAGAATGGTGCAAGTTCAAATGGTGAAGCATTGCACCTATTTATAGTTGGAGAGCTTGAAGGAGGTGATGTCAGGTGTTAAGGGGTGTTAGAGGGAGCTTACAAGTGTCCTAAAACGTGGCATAGCTGTTTGAAAGTCCATGATTTCGAAACAATGGTTTTTGGCAACATGTGTGGAGGCCAAGCAAAATTCTGCAGACACAGGCCTCTCTCTCCAGGCCCTTGCCTCTCGCGCCCTGCGAGCGCCCCATGGTCAGATTCAAAGTTTGTCACATTTAGCCCCTCAACTTATTAAACCCTCCTAAAACACCTTTATAGCATATTTAGCCCTCTGTAACCAATATTTGGCATACCCGGGAGTATGCCCGGACATTGTCGAGCTCTCGGTTCGTTAAAAGGTCACTCAGAGGTATAAATTAACATGTTGACACTTTTAACCTCTCCATTATCCAACTTTTAAATATTAACATATTTAATCTCTCTCGTCCAACAAATGGTACATGTGAGAGTTAGGACTTCGTAAAGGATCATTCAGAGGCCCCCTATAAGCATGTTGACTCCGATGTCACTCAGAGGTTGGGCATGTTGACATATCAGTCACTCAGAGGCCAAGTTTAAGCATGTTGACATATCAGTCACTCAGATGCTAAGTTTAAGCATGTTGACAAATCCGTCACTCATAGGCTAAATTTAAGCATGTTGACATCAGAAAGTCACTCAGAGGCTAAGTTTGAGCATGTTAACACCTTTAGTCCTTATTAGTCTTTAATAGACTAAAATAAAAATACAACACACGTCACTATACAATTGGACACGATTTTACGAGGTGTTACACTACCGATGAACTCTACCAATTCCGACCACTACACAGGGCATCGCCCATACTTTATCTCCTTCTCTCAAGTTTTTTGGGTATGCCTCGAATTTTCCTTTTAGCATCGATTTATGATGGGGAAAACTAGGTGGTCGGCAATTTTCCGTTGTGATGGAGGAAAGTTAGGAAGTCGGCGATTTTTATTCAAGTGTAACAAGGTGACGGAGACAGATTTGAAGCTAGTGGAGGTGACTGGGGAGATCTGGTTCACCGTGATACGGCGGAGGAGAACGGTGGTGAACTGAGTCATCGGAACAGAGTTGTGAGCCGAAGCAGGTGATGTTCTGGTAAGATCCGAAGAAGTGGGGAGAGTGAAAAGTAAAGTGAAGAATACTGGTACTGTTTTGGCAAATTTTAAACTGATAGACCGGTATGGTTATTTTCAACAAACCATAGGGACGAAAAAACGTAACTAATTCTTTATTTATTTAACTTTAATTTTAATAACACGGAAATTATGATTATTTCAAATAAACTACAAAATTAATAAACTAACAGATTAACTGGATGACGTTAGTGATGGGGGACTATAATTGTTACAAGGTAAAAGCACATGGACTTGTTTGACAATTTTCAAACTAACGGACGGTAATGATTATTTTCAACAAACCATGGATACGAAAAATGTAATTAACTCTTTTAATTTTTATCAATAATCCTGAAAAACTTTTAAAAGGTATTTAAGAACTTAAATTTTTAAAACGTATAAAAAGCTAAAATTTTTAGAATTTTTTTCTAAAATTTTAAAGTAAACATATAAAAATAATATTAAAATAATAGCTTAACATAAAGAATGGTCTTTACTATATTTTTCTTGGACATCCGGTAATTTCGATGAATTTCCCAAAGATAAATACATCATGACGATATTCAATTCTTAGTCAAATTAATTATATAGAGTAAAATACAGAATTAATCTTAACAATGAAAGTATTGGTAGCTTATAGGACTAGAAACGTCTTCATTTAGAGCTCTAATCTTGTATTCAAATGTTTTAAAAGAAAATCAAGTATACAAATATGTATATTCCACTACTTTCCGTAGCGCCAAAAGTCCATCTCACCATGCAACGAGAGTTGATTGATTTGTTGCATTGAAGAAGAAGAAGATGCATTTGTGTTATTTTCATACCTTACCATCCTTTTCGACGAATCGCCATCTTCGTTGGCCGCACTGATATGCGGTGTCACGAGCCTATCCATCATTCCCCACTCGTTTCCAGTTGCATTAACCATGCTTTGAGTTGCGGGTTCACATGTCCCAACCTCCAACCCCGGCTCACAAGCTTGGTAACCAACTTGAAGTTGGTTCTCACAACTTCCACTGTCACACTCGCCATGGTTCGACATTAACTGTTTAACCATAGCAGGTGAGTCTTCAGATGGAAAATTTGAGAACTCGTAACCCAAGGGCTTGTGGGTTGGTATGAAGTTTTGGGCTTGGAGGTGGGGATATTGGCTAGGAAGGTGACCGTGGTTAAGCCCAAGATCGACAAAAGTTTGTAGTTGTTGGTGTTGTTCTTGATTGTATGTTAAGTAGTGATGGTTGGCGTGTGAAAATGAACTGGGTTGGTTTGAACCATGGTTAAGTTGATCGGACCCAATGCTACCTCTTGATCCTTCGCTTCCTCCAACCTTGAACAAATTCTTCTTCTTGAACACCCTGCAAATTACCCATCCATCTTCCTAGAGAAAAATAAATCATTGAAGATCAAGCTTTCGTGTGTAAAGATTCAATAAAGAGAATTTCAAATCACCCTTTGGTGTAACGCTTTTATCTTATTTATGATCTACAATTATAATGTACGTTATCCAAATATATGGTGAAACTAGTATTTTTCAACCACTAAGATTGGTGGTTCAGCGACAAGGTAAAACCTTTCAAAACACCTAAGTGTGACGTTTTAAGTTCAAGTCTCACAAATATCAAAAAATTCGTCGTTCAAAAAAGAAAAACAAAAAGAAAACTAGTTTTTTCAAAACCAGACAACAACTCCAGTCAGTTGGGTCGGGGTTCCAACACATAACCGGCCTGGTTATGTGTATTTAAACCGCTTTCATTTAAGTTGGCAAGCTACTGAGCGGATCGAGAACTGTAGCAAGTGGTCGGATTGGATTTCAAATTTTTTAATTATTTTCTTTCCAAAATATCATTTATCGATTTATTTACTACTTTAAACACTATAGTTTGTTTATTTAAGCCTTCACACGCTATTAATATTGTAAGCAAACACAAAAAAAAATATTTTATTTTATTTTATTTTAGATACGTTTTATATTTACTATGTTTAATTTTTAAATTAGTTTCCTAGTCTGTCTTTTAAATTCGGTCTAACTTGTCAAACTAGTGAATCGGTTAGGCGATCTGTTGTGGTTATAAAAACATTGGATGAAACCCTACTAGTAGAGACGTAAGATCAAATGGTTTCAAACAGTTTGATTTAATGATCAGGGGATATTAAGAGATGCAACTTACAGGAGATGTGAGAGAGGGATTGAGGGGATCATGATGATCATCGTTATCTTCTAGTCGATATTCATGCATGATCCAATCAGTCTTTTGACCATGGGGAGCACGTCCACGATAAAACACAAGGGTTTTCCTCATACCAATCTTCTCAAAAGTGTTACGGATGCATTTGTCTCTCCCAGTTGCCTTCCAAAAACCGGCGTTTGTCGCTCTGTTCGTCCTTGAACCCGTTGGGTATTTCCTGTCTTTGTGGCTAAAGAAGTACCACTCATTTTGTGGTGTGGATCCAATGTTACATCTCTCTGTAGTAATTCATGTCAATATGTTGTTATTCATGAGCTACAATTATAAGTCTCTAAGTAATAATGGGAATTGACCCTAAAAACTTATAGCAACGAGTTATGTTTGATTGCTGATATGATAATTTAAGTTGTCTAATTTTAGCATAATTAGATTTTAGTGAAATGATATTAAAAGTAAGACAGAAAAGTGGTGATATGATATTTAAAGGCTTATAAATATATTAAATATGTTACATCATTAACTCCTAAACCTTTATTATATATTTTCATCTTCCTAAAAACCTTCAAAGGCTTATAAATAGAATAAATAGTAAACAATTTTAATTAGTTAACTGAAATAGTTAGTATTAGAATGTTTATAAACTTCTTAAATCTTAGATCTCCGGCGAATAGAAAAATAATGTTCATCGACAAATGATACTTTCATTGATGGATAATCAACATATCCGTCGGTCATTGAGAGAAATCTAATTTGTGTTGATTTAATTAGTACCGTCTAAGCATAAACACTTACAATCATTTTTAAAAAAGACTTGAACCTCTAGAACGTATATATTGATATGGGTGCTCTAAATTTATAAATTTGTTTATCTTGATGGATAAAAACTATTGTATGGAGCATACGTGCTTACAGTATTAATCACACTTATTCCCTATGGTTGAATGGAACTCAAAATTAGTGTCAACTTTGAATATCTTGGTTCTTAAGTTGTAGTGCCCTATTGCAAGTTATTATCTCCCATAACTTTTGGTTTCAAGTTGTTTACTTAATACTAGCTATATAATACCATCATCTTGTAATAAAGCTGTAATTTGGTTTCAAAAAATATAATGGATACACCTTTTCACGTAGCAGATAAAAAAAAATCATAAAAATAATGACTTATCTCTCTCTTTCTATGTAAATAAAATTTGTTGCCTTTTGCCTGTTATTTCTTCTGAACATGAGGCAAGAATTCGTAAATTTATTTAAACATGATATACAATATAAGATACGCTTTGTATTACCAAGATTAAGATAAAAAGTATAGAAACAATCATGATAAAGATACTTAATTCATAAGAAACTGTTTATCATTTCATCAACTCATAAAACATAATTTTGTCATTTAAAACCTCTGATTCCCTAATTATTCTTTTTCATCCTATAAACTAAATTTTTATTTTTGTCATTTAAAACCTCTGATTCCCTAATTATTCTTTTTCATCCTATAAACTAAATTATTATTTTTGTCATTCAAAACCTCTGATTCCCTAATTATTCTTTTTCATCCTATAAACTAAATTATTATACCTATTTTTTCTCATAAATACCATTAAAGTTTACTTTTCTTTTATTTTTTTCTGGATTTTGATTCATCTGTCAATAGCCAATGGAATTTTCATAATAAAAAACTTTTTAGTAGCAAACTTTTTCATCATTGAAAATCTATTTAGCTTACTTCTATTTAATTGTAAACTGAGCTGTTTTATAGTAACAAATTACTCATACTAAAATTCTGTAAACAAAAAAATCAAAAAAAAACAAAGACCAACCTAGCTAACAATCATCTCCAATATACAACCAAAACAAAAAAGAAAATTTATATGATGTATCATGTATGTAAAATATTCTTCTTAGACATACATAATACATATATAACGTAAACATTAAATTACCTTGAAGATCCCATGGCTCAACCTTATTCAAGTCAATTTCTCTAATAACATCCATATCAAATTTCTGAAACGAAACCTTCTTCTTCAAGTAGTAATGCAAAAGCTCTTCATCGGTGGGATGAAACCGGAAGCCCGGAGGAACGCCGCCGCTCGACGAGGCCATCATCCACTCTATATATAATCTCTCTCTTTTTAAGTAATCTAGAGTACGTTATGTGAAAATAAGATGATATATCAGTCTAAAATTGATGTGAAAAATGGTTTTATATAGTGTTTAATTACTACTATTGCGTGGGTGTCAATGAAAAAGATGTAATGAGAGGAAAGTTGACGGCCGGTGACGACGCCGGTGGTGTAGGTTAAAGATAACGTAGATCGCAAGCAACCGTATTTGGACTCATAGACACGATCCATGCAAAAGTACATTCATATACTTACGCGCATGTGTTACAACGCGTGTGTACACTTTCCCACTATAGGTGAACATTATGTTTTAACCTTAACAATTAAGATTAAGGTTGTAGCCTCTCAAACTTTTTATGAAAAGAATACACAACATGTATATGATAATAGTAGAAGGCGAGGCTCTTTGTATATCATTTGCAATGTATCTATTTTATTTTTTTATAACATAACATTCTATAACTAGGTTAGAAATTCATGTATTAGGGTGGAGGCGGCATATATCTTTTTTTTTTAAGTGTGAATTATTCGCGAATGCCGGGAGGTCTGCATACGTTATCTTAACAGGATCCGTGCTAGAGAGCCCCTCGCACAATCACCTATACTCGAACTTGAGACCTGGAAGAGAAAACTCACCCGGGCCTACCACAGGTGGAACTTAAATACCCGTGACCACCACTAGAACACTAGTGATGGTTGAGCCGGCAGATATCTAGTTCCTCGTTTGAACCCATTAACCTAACTAATAAGAAGATGACATCTCATTTGAATTCGCTCTAACCTATATAAATCTTAACCACCTTGGAAGGGAGCCTTTCTAGTTTTGAGCCTGGTCTGTTTGGCAAAAATCTCTGCAACGTCTCTGTGTTCCATCTAGTACGGGTTGGTGAACCTAGATTTGAAGTCATGCGTCAAAGCATAACTAGTTGCAGTGGTGGTCTAGTGTAACCTGCTTCAACCCACATGAACCCGCCCCTCCATTGTAACACCCTTTAAAATCGTGTCCAATAGTATAGTGACACATGTTGTATTTTATATAATTGTTTGTTAAAGACCAATAAGGATTAAAGGCGTCAACATGCTCAAGATTGAGCCTCTGAGTGACGAATCAATGTCAACATGCATAAATAATAGCTTGTGAGTGACTGATACGTCAACATGCTTAAATCAATAGCCTCTGAGTGACTGATATGTCAACATGCTTGAAACTTGGCCTCTGAGTGACGAATACGTCAACATGCCTAGCCTCTGAGTGACATCGGAATCAACATGCTTGTGATAAGCCTCTGAGTGATCCTTTGTGAAGTCCTAACTCTCATATGTACCGTTTGTTGGACGAGAGCGTTCAATTATGTAAATATGTGAAAGTTGGATATTGGAGGGATTAAAAGTGTCAACATGTTAATTTATACATCTGAGTGATCTTTTAACGAACCAAGAGCTCAATAATGTCCGGGCATAATCCCGGGTATGCCAAGTATTGGCTACGGAGGGCTAAAAGTGCCAAAATAGCATTTAAAATCGTTTTTATAAAGCTTTATAAGGTTTAGGGGCCAAAGTGTCAAATTTTAAAACTGAAATAGGGGCGATCGCGGGCCGCGAGAGACCCGGCCAGTGTCTCTCGCACCCCGCGAGAACAGACCTGCAGCAGAAAGTTTGTTTTGGAGCCCAAGCAAAGCTCCAAAACCATTCAATCAAAACCATGACCTTCCTAATCAGCTATGCCACGTTTTGGGACACTTGTAAGCTTCTTCTTACACCCCTAGACACCTGGCTTCACCTCCTTTGAGCTCTCCAACTATAAATAGGTGCTTAAGTTCACCATTTCAACTTGCACCTTTCTTATTCACTCTTATCCCTCCTCTAGAAGTACTTAACTAAAAGGAGCAGTCCAACATAGTTCTTTTGCATCTAGGAATCACTGGTAAGTGTTCCTTCCTTGTGCATTTTCGGTTAAGACCATTATGGTCCAGCCATTGTTCAAAATGAACATGGCTAAGTGATCATAGTAAGGTAGATGTTAGTCCCTATAAAGGGCACCTCCTGAAGATCACGTTTGCTAGACCAATTGACGGGTCAAAGTTATGATATTAAAAAGTCAAACAGGCCATTTTTCAGAAAAATCATAAATTGATCTTATATATGTTATGAAACCTGTTTTGACACTTAAACAAGTTGGTAATAATTATTAGAACATGTATGAACATGTTCGGCTCGTCAATTTCAGTTCTAGGCTCGGTTCGCAACCGAAAGTCGCAAGGTTTGACTTCTGCTTTCACTTTCGATTCTGACCCGATTTAGATTAGTTACCCACTGATCTAAAGCTGCATTATGATTATAATATAATATAGCATAACCCTCTGAGGTTATATTACATGATCATAATCAGAATCCAAGTCTATGCGTAAGTTCCATAATTATGCCATCTTTGACCAAAATGCCCTTTTTGGATAAAACAAGGTTTTAAATGGTAATGAACTTGAAAATGAATTTCTACTAATGTAATATCATAAGTAGGATTATTTGGGATATTAAACCAAGTTATAAACTGAGTTTTTTTAAACAAGTCTTTAAACTATGTCGATAAATGACGGTTTTAGCCCCTGTAGCTTATAAAATAGTTTTAATCAAATCTTTTCGAAATAAATCACTTACTTACCGATATGTTATATTAATTAATATATTTTAAACATTTTAATCTGATCCAAACATCAGTTTTAATAAACATCGCTTAAAGACATCACTTTACGACAAAAACGTCGTTTCGGCGCATAGTATGGTTTTAAACCATATTAGTGGACCAAGACTTGTTACCTACTGAATTTAAAACTTATTTTAAACATATTTACAGTAGGTACTTATTATAAACTCAGAATCCCAAATAATTTATTAACTATGTGTAAAATAACCAAAATGCCCATTCGGTGCATAGCTTGGTCATAAAAGGTAAAATATACATATATTTGACATCCTACTGATATTATATCATAAATAAATTATTTTTTCAGAATACTCATGATCATAAACTTAAATTTTATTTAAGTTCTTTTTATCCGATACGAAATTACCAAAATGCCCATATAAGGCATAATTTCGTTTTAAAACCTCAACGGGCATATAAGTTGATATCCTACTGATATCTTAACTTATCTAAAGTATAATGGCATATAGAACTTGTCCATAACTTATCCGGTTACCCGAATTATGCGCACAGTTACGTATATGTGACTATTTTACGGAATTCAACCGTAACGGGTTTAACCTTATCATTTTAAGTTCAAAATCCAGAATGTTTATAGTTTACCCACATTATACAAGTCAAGTACTTGTCGGGTTTAAACTACATTCTATCTGATCATCGTTTAATCAAGCGTTATACGTAATGATCATGTACACTATTCGGTTTATACAACCGTTAGTATTTAATTGGCTAGTTTATGCCATAATCCAGACTAGATCATTCTCGGTAAAAGCTATCAGCACTCAGTACTTTTTTATACGGCTGAGTTATTTAAAAATAAAAGAAGAAAGCAATCTCAGGTAAATATTCTCAACTTATTTCCCTATAAGGGCTTGGGATATGGTAAATTATTATTGCATGGTCCATCGCATGGTTAACCTTCCTAAGATAATAAAAGATTTTGTGACGTTTGCACTTGAAATCATTTTTAATATTTTCAAAATGAGTCAGTTGGGTGTATTTACCAGCGTAAGCTGACGTATCCTCCATTGACTAATCTGCAGGTACAACACGAAATTAAGCCGGAAGCTGCTCGGTAGAGAATAAGAGGATTCTTGTAAATCCTTAGATCTGCCTAAAGTCTGTTTTGTATTCTTTCTTGTACATTATATGATCCGCCTGTGGATCTTCTATTACAAGCTTGTATATTATTTTGTATTTTCGAACATTCGGTTTGTAATAGTAATTTTACTCCAAGACTTCCGCTGTGCCACGTTTAATTGACTATGACGTTATCAACTGTTGTCACAATACTCCCCACCCGGGCCCACTGGTGTATGGATTTCGGGGTTGGAAATCCGGGGTGTGACAGGGTTGGTATCAGAGCCAATGTTTGAGAGAATTAAACACTAGCCTTTTGTGTTTAGTCTCAAACTTACACAAGCACATTCCTTAGACTTTCGAGTCTAGGCATTGACCTAGGATTACTCATTTCATTATTAAGTTATAGTATGTTTTTGAATTGATTTTAACAGGAAAATGCCGCCACGTGTGAGAAGACAAAGTGGACGAGGAAAAGGTCCAATGAGAGGAGGACCATCAGGGCGTATTCCCCCTCAAACTCATAATCCAGATAATTATCAAGAATCAGGAGATTCGTCTCCATGGCAACCAGTGAGACGTTCTGTCTCTAATAGACACTCGCCCTCACATTCCCAAAATTCTTACCACTCACACCATTCCTATCATTCTCACAATTCCCATTCTCATCACTCCTACCATGAAAAATTTAACCCCAGCCATTACTTAAACACATATCCAGCTGATCAAAATCAGTTGGACCAGCAACATCCTATGGACGAGGACTCCGACCCGGAGATACCACCATCGGGATCAAAAGTGCATCCCATTTAAATTTCGAGCGATTCAAACTCATATGCCGGATCACCCTACCAAGGTCCTAATGAGTGGGACCAATACTGGAATCAATTCACCTTTGCCCACACACCTTCCCATCACTCTCAACCACCCCCAGTTCAAGAAGATGTCCGCATGGAACCCGTGGACCAACCTCAACAACCAACTGAGCCACCAAGGAGGAAGCGTGGAGCACGTATGTCAGTACGTGCCGGACAAAGGTCGGGATCGCTGCCACCTTTGCCCAATTCTTACCCCCACCATTCAAGAGGACCCACCGATGGGTGGACCCTCTAATGTTCCACCTATAGTGGAACCAACACCAACACCTGCTGTTCAACCACCACCATCGGGTTATACTAACCCAATCCCTACATATCCAGACACGTCTGGATATGATCCTTTTAACTCGTCGGTAGACTATCAAGCATGGTCGCAAGACCCATACATGCAGGCGGTTATGCACAACGCACTTTACCCGTCTCCTTTCCCACCTACTTATCCACAGACTCGATATCCAACTTATGGGTACCAGTATCCGGTTATGCCACAACCCCAACCACAACCTCCGCCACCACTTGAGGCCATCAATGAGGCCTTAGAAATAATGAAAAAGATGCAGCAGTAGGCGGAGAAAACGGAGAAGAAGACAAATAAGTTATTCAAGAAACTGTCCAGGCTAGTCAAGGGAAAGAAAGACGAGTGAAGTCTTTTCTATTATATGTAGTCCCTGCGTGGACATTGTTATTTCTTTAGTCCCTGCGTGGACATTTTGTTTCTTTTAGTCCTTGCATGGACAATCAGTTTCATTTATTTTTTTCAAGTATGATAATTTCTTATGGAAATTTAATGAAGTACTTTGGAATTATATATATATGTATTCATCCTCTTGAAAATGAGCGTCTCGATTTTATTCGAAATTTATGCTCTGCAATATAATTCCAAAAAGATCTTAATGGTTTTGATTATTGCCAAGTGGCACAGACCACATATTTGGCCAAATATATGATAGTTAAGGGAAGTTATCCTTCTATCTAGAGGTGGTGGACTAAGTTCAAGCCTCCGAGTCATTAAGGTCAATGCGACCGGGACTTATAATCAACCATTAAGATCCTCTTATGTTAACATTCAAATAATGTGCATACTCTTGGTTGTGTGACTTGAGGAATCACACTAACCTTCAAGGTAATGGACTATGTCCAAACCTTATATATAGCCCTTGTGATCTATTTGATCCCGGCTAAATAGCCTTTGTGATCTGTTTGATCCCGGCTAAAATCACCAGTGCGGTGATTAAACATCCATTAGAGATGTATTTTATATAACCCTTATGATCTATTTGATCCCGGTTATATAGCCTTTCTGATCTGTGTGATCCCGGCTAAATAGCCTTTGTGATCTGTTTGATCCCGGCTAAAATCACCAGTGCGGTGATTAAACATCCATTAGAGATGTATTATATATAACCCTTGTGATCTATTTAATCCCAGTTATATAGCCTTTGTGATCTATTTGATCCCGGCTAATATCACCAGTGCAGTGATTAAACATCAAGTAGAGATGTATTATATATAACCCTTGTGATCTATTTGATCCCGGTTATATAGCCTTTGTGATCTATTTGATCCCGGCTAATATCACCAGTGCGGTGATTAAACATCCATTAGAGATGTATTTTATATAACCCTTGTGATCTATTTGATCCCGGTTATATAGTCTTTGTGATATGTGTTGTGATCTGTTTGATCCCGGCTAAAATCACCAGTGCGGTGATTCCATTAGAGATGTATTTTATATAACCCTTGTGATCTATTTGATCCCGGTTATATAGCCTTTGTGATCTATTTGATCCCGGCTAATATCACCAGTGCGGTGATTAAACATCCATTAGAGATGTATTTTATATAACCCTTGTGATCTATTTGATCCCGGTTATATAGCCTTGTGATTGTGTGATCCCGGCTAAATAGCCTTTGTGATCTGTTTGATCCCGGCTAAAATCACCAGTGCGGTGATAATCCATTAGAGATGTATTTTATATAACCCTTGTGATCTATTTGATCCCGTTATATAGCCTTTGTGATCTATTTGATCCCGGCTAATATCACAGTGCGGTGATTAAATTCCATTAGAGATGTATTTTATATAACCTTGTGATCTATTTGATCCCGGTTATATAGCCTTTGTGATCTGTGTGATCCCGGCTAAATAGCCTTTGTGATCTGTTTGATCCCGGCTAAAATCACCAGTGCGGTGATTAAACATCCATTAGAGATGTATTTATATAACCCTTGTGATATATTTGTCCCGGTTATATAGCCTTTGTGATCTATTTGATCCCGGCTAATATCACTATGTCGGTGATTATAAAATCCATTAGAGATGTATTTTATATAACCCTTGTGATCTATTTGATCCGGTTATATAGCCTTTGTGATCTTTGTGATCCCGGCAACTAAGCCTTGTGATCTTTTGATCCCGCTAAATACCAGTGCGGTGATTAAACATCCATTAGAGATGTATATTTATATAACCCTTGTGATTATTTGATCCCGGTTATATAGCCTTTGTGATCTATTGATCCCGCTAATATCCTAGTGCGGTATAAACATCATTGAGATGTATTATTATATACCCTTGTGATCTATTGATCCCGGTTATATAGCCTTTGTGATCTATTTGATCCCGCTAAATCACCAGTGCGGTGATTAAATCCATTAGAGATGTATTTTATATAACCCTTGTGATCTATTTGATCCGGTTATATAGCCTTTAGTGATCTGTGTGATCCCGGCTAAATAGCCTTTGTGATCTGTTTGATCCCGGCTATAATAACCAGTGCGGTGATTAAACATCCATTAGAGATTATTATATAACCCTTGTGATTATTTGATCCCGGTTATATAGCCTTTGTGATCTATTTGATCCCGGCTAATATCACAGTGCGTGATTAAACATCCATTAGAGATGTATTTTATATAATCCTTGTGATCTATTTGATCCGGTTATATAGCTTTGTGATATGTGTGATCCGGCTAAATAGCCTTTGTGATCCTGTTTGATCCCGGCTAAATCACCAGTGCGGTGATTCACATTGAGTGATTTATATAACCCTTGTGTCTATTTTCCGTTTATAGCCTGTGATCTATTTGATCCCGGCTAATATCACCAGTGCGGTGATTAAACATGATCCGTTATATAGCCTTTGTGATCTATTGATCCGCAATATCACAGTGCGGTGATTAACATCCATTAGAGATGTATTTTATATAACCCTTGTGATCTATTTGATCCCGGTTTATATAGCCTTTTGATCTGTGTGATCCCGGCTAAATAGCCTTTGTGATCTGTTTGATCCCGGCTAAAATCACCAGTGCGGTGATTAAACATCCATTAGAGATGTATTATATATAACCCTTGTGATCTATTTGATCCCGTTATATAGCCTTTGTGATCTATTTGATCCCGGCTAATATCACTAGTGCGGTGATTAAACATCCATTAGAGATGTATTTAATATAACCTTTGTGATCTATTTGATCCGGTTATATAGCCTTTGTGATCTGTGTGATCCCGGCTAAATACCTTTGTGATCTGTTTGATCCCGGCTAAAATCACCAGTGCGGTGATTTAACATCATTAAGATGTATTTTATATAACCCTTGTGATCTATTTGATCCCGGTTATATACCTTTGTGATCTATTGATCCCGGCTAATAATCACTAGTGCGGTGATTAAACATCCATAGAGATGTATTTTATATAACCCTTGTGATCTATTTGATCCGGTTTTATAGCCTTTGTGATCTTTTGATCCCGGCTAAATAGCCTTTGTGATCTGTTGATCGATGTCTTATATAACCGTGCGTGTGATCTCCATTGACTGTTATATATCTTGTGATATGTGGATCCGAATAGCCTTTGTGATCTTTTGATCCGGCTAAAATCCAGTGCGGGATTCCATTAGAGATGTTTATATAACCTTGTGATCTATTTGATCCGTTATATGCCTTTGTGATCTATTTGATCCCGGCTAATATCACCAGTGCGGTGATTAAACATCCATTAGAGATGTATTTATATAACCTTGTGATCTATTTGATCCCGGTTATAAGCCTTTGTATTGTGTGATCCCGGCTAAATAGCCTTTGTGATCTGTTTGATCCCGGCTAAAATCACCAGTGCGGTGATTAAAATCCATTAGAGATGTATTATATATAACCTTGTGATCTATTTGATCCCGTTATATAGCCTTTGTGATCTATTTGATCCCGGCTAATATCACCAGTGCGGTGATTAAACATCCATTAGAGATGTATTTTATATAACCCTTGTGATCTATTTGATCCCGGTTATATAGCCTTTGTGATCTGTGTGATCCCGACTAAATAGCCTTTGTGATCTGTTTGATCCGGCTAAAATCACCAGTGCGGTGATTAAACATCCATTAGAGATGTATTATATATAACCCTTGTGATCTATTTGATCCCGGTTATATAGCCTTTGTGATCTATTTGATCCCGCTAATATCACCAGTGCGGTGATTAAACATTCATTAGAGATGTATTTTATATAAACCTTGTGATCTATTTGATCCCGGTTATATAGCCTTTATGATCTGTGTGATCCCGGCTAAATAGCCTTTGTGATCTGTTTGATCCCGGCTAAAACCACCAGTGCGGTAATTAAACATCCATTAGAGATGTATTATATATAACCCTTGTGATCTATTTGATCCCGGTTATATAGCCTTTGTGAGCTGTGTGATCCCGGCTAATATCACCATTGCGTGATAAAACATCCATTAGAGATGTATTAAAATATAATCTTTGTGATCTATTTGATCCCGGTTATATAGCCTTTGTGATCTGTGTGATCCAGGCATAAAATCCTTTGTGATCCGTGTGATCCCGGCTAGTATCACCAGTGTGATGATAATCAAACATCCATTAGTGATGTATCACCCTTTCGGGTTAAAATCTATTCTTTAAAGCCCATGTGATCTATTCGATCCCGGCTACTATCATCAGTGCGATGATAATTATCCATTAGCGATATTGTGCCTATGTGCCCTATTATATGTCCATTAGTGACATGCCTAAGTGCCATATATATTATGTCCAATGTGACCGGCCAATGTGCCCAATTAATATGTCTATTAAGGGACAGGCTTATGACCTATGTATAATTGTCTGTATGACAAATGACAGTTGTGACATTGCGATCCCCTGTCTAATAATATATGGACTTCGTCCAAATTGTAAATTGCCTATGACGGTCCTATTAAGACCTAGGCCAAATATAGATATGTTAAGCCTAAGAGTGGTGATGTTATTCACACTAGTAAAGGCAAATGATTGTTATATCCGATGATTAAAAGCCGATATGGTTATTATACCATGGCTAAGAGAAATTTTATTTGGTATATAGAACCAAAGCTTTGAAGAATGGCTAATTCTAATGAGGCACAAAGTAGCCATCGGAACGTTAAAGACGCCGAAAATATAGCCATAAATAATGATAATGATTTCCAAGCTCGCATTGATGCGGCTGTGGAAAGGGCCATGAGTAAAGCCATAGAAAGGCTAAGAGAGCCGAGTGCCACTCGCTCCAGACCCCTATCTATTCCACCATCTTCAGCTCATAAAGAGAGCTCTGTTCACTCTTCAAATGCGAAGAGTGAACCAAGGATAGCAGACTTTGCTGATAGGTCCCGTTCTGCTAAAGACGGGTGTACCTATAAATATTTTGTCTCATGTAAACCCCGAGACTTTAATGGGTAAAAAGGAGCCGTAGAAGCCTTAAAGTGGCTGAATGAGATGGAGACTATAGTAGACATCAGCGGCTGTGCTGAAAAGGATGTGGTCAAGTACGTATCACAGTCCTTTAAGGGCGATGCCCTAACATGGTGGAAGGCCATGATTCAGTCAACAGGTAAGGTATACCTGTATAATCTGGGATGGTCCAAGTTTGTAGACCTTGTAAAGGAAACTTACTGCTCAACCCATGAGGTGGAGAAAATAGAGACAGACTTCTTGTCTCATTCCATGAAAAACCTAGATTGTCGGAAATATGTTTCCGATTTCAATTCCTTATCTAGGTTAGTTTCCTATTTAATTACCCCTGAATCCAAACGCATTGCACGTTTTATAAATGGATTAGTGCCTGAGATTAAGGACATGGTAAAGGCTGCTCAGCCTAGTACCTATAGGTCTGCTGTTGACCTATCTCTCTCCCTCACCCTTGATATAGTGAGGCAGAAGTCAGTCAAGCCTGAAACTGACTGTAAAAGGAAGAGAGATGAAGACAACTCCCATAGATTTAATAAGAAAAATAAAGGGAGGTTCGGGTTCAAAGGGAACCAATGCAATTCGGCTGTGATGCCATTCTGTAAGACTTGCAACCGAAGACACTGGGGACAGTGTAATCCTGACCCACAAGCTAGACCTTGTGGCATATGTAAAAGAAGGGGGCATAAGACCCTAGATTGTAAGGATCTTAAGGATGTTGTATGTTATATTTGCAATGAAAAAGGGCACATTGCAACTAGCTGCCCTAAGAATTCAAGGAATAATAATCCAAATCCTTGAGAGGTCAAGAAGGGGAATGCACGTGCCTTTCGGCTAACTGCTAAGGAAGCTGTTAATGACAATAACATCATAACAGGTACTTTCCCCATTAATGATATTTATGCTAGAGTTATTTTCAATTCGGGTGCGGATAAATAATTTGTTGATCATAAGTTTAGTAACTATTAAATTTACCCATAAGAACTCTAGATAAAATTTATGAGATAGAACTCGCCGATGGAACCTTAGAAACTGCTTCATCTATTCTTAATGGATGTTCCATATCCATTAAGAATCATTCCATCGCTATCTCTCTTTTGCCAATGAAATTGGCGGGGTTTGATGTTGTTTTAGGCATGGATGCGATAAAAAGCTCATCGAGATTAAAACCCCATCTGGTGAAATGATCACCATCCCTGGAGACTCACACTATGGATTGCCTGACAAGGTGTCGTTATTTAAGGCATCTAAGTGTTTGAGAAGAGGCTGTGTCATCTATATGGCCAAGTAACCATCAATGAGCCTAAACCAAGCATTAAAGACTTACCGGTTATCTTAGAATATCCTGATGTTTTCCCTGAAGAATTACCAGGCCTACCCCCAGATAGGCAAGTGGAGTTCAGAATAGATATCATACCAGGAGCAACACCCGTAGCAAGAGCTCCATATAGGCTAGCTCAACCGAAATGAATGAGCTAAGAGTTCAGTTAGACGAACTCCTGGAGAAAGGCTTTATTCAGCCTAGTTCCTCACCTTGGGAAGCTCCTATCCTTTTTGTGAAGAAGAAAGACGGTTCGATGCGAATGTGCATCGACTACCGGGAGTTGAACAAGCTAACCATTAAGAATAGATATCCTCTGCCCAGGATCGATGACTTATTCGATCAGCTTCAAGGGCTAGTTATTTTTCTAAGATAGATTTGAGATCAGGATATCATCAACTGAATGTTAAAAATGAAGATGTTCCTAAGACAGCCTTCAGGACCAGTTATGGTCATTTTGAGTTTTTGGTGATGCCTTTTGGGCTCACAAATGCACCAGCAGCATTCATGGCATGAATAGAGTCTGCAAGCCATATTTGGATAAGTTTGTCATTGTCTTCATAGACGACATACTTATCTATTCTCGTAATCAAAGTGATCACGAGAAACATCTTCAGTGCATCCTAGAATTATTAAGGCAGGAGAAACTTTATGCAAAGTTCTCTAAATGCGAATTTTGGCTTAGAGAAGTCCAATTTCTTGGACATGTTGTAAGTGAGTGTGGCATCCAAGTGGATCCCGCCAAGATTGAAGCCATCACAAATTGGGAAGTGCCGAAGACTCCAACAGAGGTTCGTAATTTCTTAGGTTTGGATGGTTACTATAGGAGGTTCATTGAGAACTTTTCAAGGATAGCCACTTCTTTAACTTCTTTGACTCGTAAGAATATTAAGTATAATTGGGGTCCAAAGCAACAGGAATCTTTTGAGGTTCTTAAACACAAGTTGAGCAACACTCCTGTGTTATCTCTACCTGAGGTATTGAGGAATTTGTAGTCTACAGTGATGCATTGCACACTGGCATGGGCTGCGTGCTAATGCAAAAAGGCAAGGTGATTGCCTATGCATCACGACAATTAAAGGTGCATGAAAAGAATTACACCACCCACGATTTGGAATTGGGTGCCGTTGTGTAACATCCGTCGAAAAACAGGTTTTCAAAACCCGCTTCATTTATTAATCGAATAGTCAGTTTTAAATTTTCGATGCTTATTTATGACTTATTATAATTTAAACGATACATAATTAATAAACAAATTGGAATTTATAAGCTATAATTGTTAAAAAGTAAAAATAAAATAAATAAAAAGAAAAACAGGCTGCCGGGATTCGAACCCGGGTCAGCCGGAGGAAAGCTTAGCAACTTAACTCACACACATCCAACCATTCCGCCACTTGTGTTTTTTGATAATATATCGAAACAATTAATTCAAATAACAAAACTCGATATCAAAATCAGTCAACGACGCGCCCATTTCGCAGTCGCCGGAAATCCCGACGACTTCGCCAATTATTGTCGGTTTCTTATGACTTAGCGTGCGTATTAACACCTACATCGGTTATAACCGATGTCCAGTCCCGCGACATCAGTCATAACCGCCGGAGAAAGATTGACCAACGAATCAAGACAGAAATCGGACCCAATTCATCGATAGTCTTTCCTATAAATACACACCCTAGCCTCTGGTAATCTTTTCGCTCAAAATCACACCAATTCTCGAAGCAATTTCACTCGCCGGAACTTTTCTGCCATCACCGGACTTTCGCCGGAAAACCGAGACTCACATCAACACGGTAAATACCTCGACTCTTTCTGTTCCAATCCATTGTTAGACCATTACTAACATCAATCCATCACCCAGAATCAACCCCAGACGACGTTGCCGGATATTCTGTACTCGCCGGAAAATCGCTGGAATTTCCGAACTCACGCTGTTAATCGGTATGATCAACTAAACCTCCTGTTAATCATTGTTTAGTAACTCAATTTCACATCTAAGCAATCAAAACTGTTAATTGATCCGAACAGACGGAGTTCACAAAACAGAGCCGACGAATCCTTGCCGGAGTTCTGAGAAAGACACCTGTTCGGTACATTCTTTCCCCAAACTCTCTCTGCTCATTACCTTTCAATTGCTTATAATATTCGTTAATCGAATTTAAACAAGAAACAGTTGGTTAACCGTTGTCTGTGTTTTGAACGAAGAAGATGAGTTCGAACTAGTGTATAAGATTAATTAAAATCAGAATAATAAACGGGTTAGACACACAGTCCAGCGGTGGACTGTGTGCACACAATGAATACACGTCTCGAGTTCGATCCCTGACCCAACCTCACTCTCTTAAATAAAAATGCTCTTTTTAAAACCGAACCGGGTTAACTCACAGTAAGATGTTAAGTATAATAAAAACCAGAATATTAACCAGGTTAGACACACAGTCCAGCGGTGGACTGTGTGCAAAACTAAACCGCAGGTCCCGGGTTCGAGACCTGTTGAGAGCTCCGGTTCGATACAATTAAATCCTTTTTAAATAAATGATTTTCGGATTAAATTAAATAGTGTATAAATATAATTAAAAACGGAAATATTTCGGGTTAGACACGTAGCTCAGTTGGTAGAGCTGCGTGCACGCGTACGGGAGGTCACGGGTTCTAGTCTCACCCAGCGCATGTTTATACACGACCCAACCGGTCAACGGTCAATGGTCAACGGTCAACAGTCATGGTCAACGGTCAAAGTCAACATTTTTTTTCTATATCTTTATTTATTTTTTTAATTTAAAAATCAATTAAAATACTTAAAAATAATGTTTTTAAAATTAGAAAGTAGCCTTAAACTCACAAAGATATATCCAAAAAATCCTATTAAAATTGTTAATAAAATCCACTTATTTACCGTACCCTTTTCGTTATTAATTAGGTTAGTTATTCCTCGTCGATCAATCCTCTAAACTCGTGCGCATTCAACATCATCAACCGAACGTACCCAATGTGAGTGAATCTCTACAAATTCCCCGTTTTAATCACGTTTTTTGGGTGTATCATGTGTCTTATTATTTACTACATTTAAACTATTGTGCATCCATCATATCCATGATCAAATGTGTATTCAACATGTATCAACTGTTTGTGTGGTTATTGTTTAGATTAAATTTATCATTTTCAGTACATACATTATCATAGGCCGCCGCTCCCCATTACCTATGAGCGTGAGCCGTTCCCCATTACCTATGAGCGTGAACGAGGCGTTGCCAACATACGATCGGCTCCGTTTGATATACATTTCATCATAGGCCGTCTGCTCCCCATTACCTATGAGCGTGAGCCGTTCCCCATTACCTATGAGCGTGAACGAGACGTTGCCGACATTTACATTGTCATTCATGTTATATATTCATGCAAGGTGGTTTGTTATTGTATGTTATTGTTTGTTATGGTTATTGTTACTGTATGTTTATTTACGTTTGCTCACATATGATTATTGCATAATTTTTCCATATTAAATACAACAAGAAATAAATAATAAATGTTTTCTAACAAGGTTCACTCGCCAACTTTTGTTGATCCAAAAACCATTTTTACACATGATACAGGTGGACAGGATGAAGCAAGGAACACATAGGAAAGTGCCTTAGAAGAAAAATAATGAAGTCTAGAAAGATGTATAGAACATGTTGTATTTGTATGATTTGATTGTATTTGATGAAAACCCAATCATGCCCCGATCACCTTTTCCGCTGCGGGTCGGGGTGTGACAGATTGGTATCAGAGCTTTTGACTATAGGGATATAGGATAGGTTATTAGACCCTTAGAGCCTATACTATAGTTGATTAGATTTTAATTGTTTATGTGGTTACATGCAAACTCATGATGTTTATTTCTTTCATATTTATTACATACACAAATGCATGCAAACACTTCCAATATTACATCTTGTGATACATAGTGAATTATACGTAAAGTCAAACATACATACTTACAACAACTTGAAATTCCCACTTGGAAATTGAAAATGGTAACTATGGATTTGATTACCAAGTTACCAAAGACCAAAAGTGATATAGACACTATTTGGGTCATAGTGGATAGACTGACTAAGTCAGCTCACTTCTTGCCAATTAAAGAGACATATAATTCAGATAAATTGGCTAAGTTGTATGTGGACAAGATAGTGTCCCTACACGGTGTGCCAGTATCTATTGTATCCGATAGAGATACCAGATACACATCTCACTTTTGGAAAAGTTTCCAACAATCGTTAGGCACACGATTAAATTTTAGTACGGCTTACCATCCGCAGACTGATGGTCAAAGTGAGCGTACTATTCAAACACTGGAAGACATGCTTAGGGCATATGTGATTGATTTAGGTAGAAGTTGGGATGACCAATTACCCCTAATAGAATTCTCCTATAATAATAGCTATCATACAAGCATCAAGGCTGCTCCTTTTGAGGCCTTGTATGGGAGAAAATGTAGAACGCACGTATGTTGGGCAGAAGTTGGGGAGGCCCAGCTGTCAGGACCTGAGATTGTCCTGGAGACCACGGAAAAGATTATGCAAATCCGTGATCGTCTCAAAGCTGCCAGGGATAGTCAGAAGAGCTATGCTGACAAGAGGCGTAAACCTCTTAAGTTCCAAGTAGGGGACAAGGTCATACTAAAAGTATCACCTTGGAAAGGTGTGATGCGATTTGGAAAGAAGAGCAAGTTAAGCCCTAGGTATATAGGACCCTTCGAGATAATTGAATGTGTCGGCACTGTAGCTTATAAGCTCAGGTTGCCAGAGGAGCTTAATGGAATCCATGATGTATTCCACATATCTAATCTTAAGAAATGTCTATTCGATGAGTCGCTAGCAATGTCGCACAATGAGGTGCAAATTGATGAAAACCTGAGGTTCATTGAGAAACCAATTTCGATCGAGGATCGACAGGTTAAGAAGCTCCGAAGAAAGATGATACCTATAGTAAAGGTTAAGTGGGACGCTTTTAGAGGTCCTGAGTATACATGGGAGGTTGAGTCCACTATGCGACAAAAATACCCCCATCTTTTTGAATAAAATCTCGACGTCGAGATTTCTTTTAAGGGGGTGAGGATGTAACACCCTGTAAAATTGTGTCCAATAGTATAGTGACACGTGTTGTATTTTATATAATTGTCTATTAAATACCAATAAGGACTAAAGGCGTCAACATGCTCAAGATTGAGCCTCTGAGTGATGAACCGATGTCAACATGCATAAATAATAGCCTATGGGTGACTGATACGTCAACATGCTTAAATCATTAGCCTCTGAGTGACTGATATGTCAACATGCTTGAAACTTGGTCTCTGAGTGACTAATACGTCAACATGCCTAGCCTCTGAGTGACATCGGAATCAACATGCTTGTGATAAGCCTCTGAGTGATCCTTTGTGAAGTCCTAACTCTCATACGTACCGTTTGTTGGACGAGAGAGTTCAATTCTGTAAATATCTGAAAGTTGAATATTGGAGGGATTAAAAGTGTCAACATGTTAATTTATACCTCTGAGTGACCTTTTAACGAACCGAGAGCTCAATAATGTCCGGGCATAATCCCGGGTATGCCAAGTATTGGCTACGGAGGGCTAAAAGTGCCAAAATAGTATTTAAAATCGTTCTTATAAGCTTTATATAGTTTAGGGGCCAAAGTGTCAAATTTTAAAACTGAAATCGGGGCGGTCGCGAGCCGCGATCTCGCGCCCCGCGAGAACAGACCTGCAGCAGAAAGTTTGTTTTGGAGCCCAAGCAAAGCTCCAAAACCATTAAATCCAAACCATGACCTTCCTAATCAGCAATGCCACATTTTGGGACACTTGTAAGCTTCTTCTTACACCCCTAGACACCTGGCTTCACCTCCTTTGAGCTCTCCAACTATAAATAGGTGCTTAAGTTCAGCATTTCAACTTGCACCTTTCTTATTCACTCTTCTCCCTCCTCTGGAAGTTCCTAACTAAAAGGAGCAGTCCAACATAGTTCTTTTGCATCTAGGAATCACTGGTAAGTGTTCCTTCCTTGTGCATTTTCGTTTATAGGCTTCTATAGCCTAAAGTCAAGCATTTTACGTAAAACGCTTTGACTTTCGGTTAAGACCATTATGGTCCAGCCATTGTTCAAAATGAACATGGCTAAGTGATCATAGTAAGGTATGTGTTAGTCCCTATAAAGGGCACCTCCTGAAGATCACGTTTGCTAGACCAATTGACGGGTCAAAGTTATGATATTAAAAAGTCAAACAGGCCATTTTTCGGAAAAATCATAAATTGATCTTATATATGTTATGAAACCTATTTTGACACTTAAACAAGTTTGTAATAATTATTAGAACATGTATGAACATGTTCGGCTCGTCAATTTCAAATCTAGGCTCGGTTCGCAACCGAAAGTCGCAAGGTTTGACTTCTACTTTCACTTTCGATTCTGACCCGATTTAGATTAGTTACCCACTGATCTAAAGTTGCATTATGATCATAATATAATATAGCATAACCCTCTGAGGTTATATTACATGATCATAATCAGAATCCAAGTCTATGCGTAAGTTCCATAATTATGTCATCTTTGACCAGAATGTCCTTTTTGCATAAAACAAGGTTTCAAATGGTAATGAACTTGAAAATAAATTTCTACTAATGTAATATCAAAAGTAGGATTATTTGGGATATTAAACCAAGTTATAAACTGAGTTTTTTAAAAAAGTTTTTAAACTATGTCGATAAATGACGGTTTTAGCCCCCTGTAGCTTATAAAATAGTTTTAATTAAATCTTTTCGAAATAAATCACTTACTTACCGATATGTTATATTAATTAACATATTTTAAACATTTTAATCTGATCCAAACATCAGTTTTCATAAACATCGCTTAAAGACATCACTTTACGACATAAACGCCGTTTCGGCGTATAGTATGGTTTTAAACCATATTAGTGGACCAAGACTTATTACCTACTGAATTTAAAACTTATTTTAAACATATTTACAGTAGGTACTTATTATAAACTCAAAATCCCAAATAATTTATTAAATATGTGTAAAATGACCAAAATGCCCCTTCGGTGCATAGCTTGGTCATAAAAGGTAAAATATACATATATTTGATATCCTACTGATATTATATCATAAATAAATTATTTTTCCAAAATAATCATGATCATAAACTTAAATTTTATTTAAGTTCTTGTTATACAATACGAAATTATCGAAATGCCCCTATAAGGCATAATTTCGTTTTAAAACCTCAACGGGCATACAAGTTGATATCCTACTGATATCTTAACTTATTTAAAGTATAATGGCATATAGAACTTGTCAAGAACTTATCCGGTTACCCGATATCACTATTATGCGCACAGTTACGTATATGTGACTATTTTACGGAATTCAACCGTAACGGGTTTAACCTTATCATTTTAAGTTCAAAATCCAGAATGTTTATAGTTTACCCATATTATACAAGTCAAGTACTTGTCGGGTTTAAACTACATTCTATCTGATCATCGTTTAATCAAGCGTTATTCGTAATGATCATGTACACTATTCGGTTTATACAACCATTAGTATTTAATTGGCTAGTTTATGTCATAATCCAGACTAGAGCCTTCTCGGTAAAAGCTATATGCATTCGGTACTTTTGTATATGGCTGAGTTATTTAAAAATAAAAGAAGAAAGCAATCTCAGGTAAATACTCTCAACTTATTTCCTCTATAAGGGGCTTGGGATATGGTAAATTATTATTGCATGGTCCATTGTATGGTTAACCTTCCTAAGATAATAAAAGATTTTGTGACGTTTGCACTTGAAATCATTTTTAATATTTTCAAAATGAGTCAGTTGAGTGTATTTACCAGCGTAAGCTGACGTATCCTCCAAAGACTAATCTGCAGGTACAACACGAAATTAAGCCGGAAGCTGCTCGGTAGAGAATAAGAGGATTCTTGTAAATCCTTAGATCTGCCTAATTCTGTTTTGTATTCTTTCTTGTACATTCTATGATCCGTCTGTGGATCTTCTATTACAAGCTTGTATATTATTTTGTATTTTCGAACATCGGTTTGTAATAATAATTTTACTCCAAGACTTTCGCTGTGCCACGTTTAATTGACTATGACGTTATCAACTGTTGTCATGATACTCCCCACCCGAGCCCACCGGTGTATGGATTTCGGGGTTGGAAATCCAGGATGTGACATCCATCTAGCTCCCTCCATGTCCATTGTTGTTGAGTAAAAGAAAAGAAATTTTAAAGTCGCGTGTCGAACTATAACTAGTTACACGGGTTGAATAAATGAAATTTTAAATACTTAGAAACGAAGATTTAAATTACATAATGCAACCAGTTAGTTATTTATTAGATATATATTAAAAGAATTTGTTGTTTATTAAAGGATAAGAAAAATGAATTTCTTTTTGAAGTATTGGGTTTAGATAGTTTAATAGTATTTGTATGCAGATGAGTGGATTGTGAGTGAAAGTAGGGTTAACTCATAATCATGTAAGAGAGATGGTTAATTAACAGTATCCCTTTATTTGTTGATAATACTTATGTTTTCTTTAGGAAATAAAAGATTAGAAGGAGATGTGGCTAAAGTGACAATTCTCCCTTTCTCTTTGAATAACTAAGTCGAGGAATGGATTAAAATTCAAGGCTTGACATGGTTAAATCACGGGAAACTTTATTCGACAAAACATGTTGCACTATGTTAAACCATTTGTGTTTGGCACTACACAATTAACATACTCATTGAATCTAACATAACACGTTTGACTATTCATGTTACTTGTTAAAACACTATCGTGGACATATTTCATAAACAATTATACGACAATACACCTTTAACACGAATCCAAGAGGTTTTACAATATGAATTTAACCAGTTCAATAACTCTAATTACAAGAAAACGTGTAGCATGACTATTTACATCACTATAATATAATATGATAAGAGACTTTGTGATTTAACTCATACACATCCATTAGGAGAGATTTTTTTCTTTTTGAACGGTAAATTTCTTTTAATCTCTTGTCGTGTATATATGGGTCTTGAACCCCAAAACCTCTTCATTCTAAACTCAGGTATTTAAATGCATTGTGTTTATTAGTAGACCACCACTTCATTAATCAATAGGAGAGATTGAGTTATGAGATTCTTCACTTTCAAAATTCTTACTCATTTAAGAGTGGAAGGAGAGATGAGTTCTGAGATTCTTCACTTTCAAAGTTCTTGATCATTTAAGTGTTGAAAGCGAATACGGTTTTATTTTAAACTATAGTATTCGTACTCGTTTATTTAATTAGACAACTACGCATACGATAATTCATGTAGTTTGTTTGTGTTTTATTAATATGTTAGAAAATTTCAAATTTGTGATTCTAAACCTGTTCAGGTGAAAGAAAATATTTGGTTCTCAATGTTATGAACTATTTAGTATACATTTTATGTTTCTTGCTATTAGAGCTTGTACTATCTAAATCGAAAGATTTGGTGAGACGTTCATATAAGTGAAATTAATCATCAGTGATTTTTATCTAAATTTTCTGGTTTCATATATATCCTACATCAGTAATTATCATCAAAATACTAAATCAAATTTTGTAATAAATTGTCGTCTTGATAATTTTACACTTTAACTTATTTTTACTTCGTTAATTGTTGGTGGTGCAGTACACTGGCGAGTATAACGCGTTGTGGTATCTAATAGATGTGTTATTAAATGAACCAAATGATCCCGAGGAACAAATAATATAAACAAAATAATTATTGCAATGTTTGATTGTTTCCTAAGCAAAATTCACGAAGAAAAATAAAACACCTCCTTAACCTTCTCTCGAGATTTGTATTCTAATTTTTAATATGAAATATATTACAGTCGAATGTTCAGTGAAATATACCGATGACCGACGGTTATAACTAGTTTAATTATACTACCATATTTATATGCAGATTTAGGCCCGGATTATATAAGCTTTGATAACAAGTCGTTATAATATTAGATAACCCTAAGGCGTTTCTATAATAATTAGTTCTCTAACTTATGTGGTGTTTGTTTTTCTAAGAAAGATTTGGGCAGCTTTTTCTTTCTGCGTCGCGCAGACCACACACAGATTGTTTGTTTTTCCGAAGATGTTTCTCTTCTTGGTGCAGACTTAGTCCAGCCACTTCTAAGATTTTCTAAGATATGCAGAGGGTTAAACATCCCACCATCCACCACCACCACTGTCTACCATCCACCACCGCCCCACCACCACCACTGTCTACCATCCACCACCGCCCCACCACCAGGGGCGGACCTAGAGTGATAGAAGGGGTAACCTACGTTACCCCTTGACGCTCCAACGGTAGTGTAAATTTTGGAAAAATTTAACGTTTTTTCGACTTCGTTACCCCTTTTCATTGAAACGTTACCCCTATGTGGATTTCTAGATCCGCCACTGCCCACCACCATCGTCTACCACCACCATCCACCACCCATGGGTACATTTGAACGGTAGAGTGCAAATACGGATGTGATGTTTAAGTTTCTGTTTCTCTAAAAGTTATAATTAATCCATCATATAGTTATTCATAACTTATATACATTATATCTCTTCTCTTAACCATATTCAAAATAGTGTGAATCATCAAGCATATTTATGATGGTTAACATTTCTTTATCAAATAGTTCTTCTCGTGTGCTCTTGAAATCCAAATAAAATTGAATGAAAATAATATAGTCAATATAATAATGAGAGATGAATAAAGTTAACACTTATTTTACCGGATGGGGTTTGATCATAATCTATTCGTCGTAATTTCGTATACTTTTATATAAACTGTTTAAAATATTCTGTTGTTATAATAAAGGATCAGATGAGTGATTTAAAAGAAATAGCTTAAAAATGATTTAATTAGATTAAATGCCACATATAACCTACTCAAGGTTCTCTTTACATAAACCTAGCTAACTACTCTAGTATTCACAACGTGCAAAATGATATGCTATGAAACGTATTCAGTAGTGAAGATTGGTTTGTTAGATATGGTTTGATCGCCTACATAGAGCATCTTGGGGTTGGGCTCGGGCCCCTGACAGAATGAGCGGGGCCGGGATCAAGGAGGGACCATACTAAATAAAAGGTTTTGAATTACAGGCGGAACTAATAACAAATGTTAAGGCTTAGATAGTGAGTTCGTTGGTTGCGCTGGAGAACATGTTTTTGCTTGAGATATACCACATCTATCAATATACAGACCTTTATTAAATTTATAAAATTACGTAGAAATAATACAAGGTATATCTCTAGCTTGTTCATCGTGAATTCAACTCGATCAGAAAGTAAACCACAAAAAAGTATTCTTCTCTTTTTACAAGTGTTTTTATGTGCATTTGAATTGATTAGTTTCTCAAGACAAAGTGACTAGCAAAAAATCACTAGCTACTGGTCAAGGTGTGTAGAAAATATATTCCTCTCATATATGTTGAGAGTTATAGTCTCGAAGTGAACAAAAAATGTAGATTAGAAGTAAAATTAGCATGTGTGTTGTTCTAACCCAAAAAAGAAAAAAAAACCCTGATGGTAAAATAAAAATTGAAAATGTGATACGTACATCATCAGCTTATTGTGTGTATGTTGGAGTAAATACTAACTAGCAAATTGCTAAAGCTTTACCAAACTTTTACAAACAAAATTGTGTATTACTTATCTAGTCTAAAATACAACATTATTGCATCTCTTAGAAAAAAGATAATACATTTTTCGTGTCTATAAAGTAAATAAATTACTGTTTTTTTCTTGGTTAAGAGTTCCCATCCAATTTAGGAGAATTGTAAAGAATAGTAAGATAGTCACTATTGATCCCCATACAAATAATAACGTAAAGAGGAGTTTTTTTTTCAAACTAGTGTTGATAAAAAAATTAGAAAAATTATTTATCAAAATAGTGTTTCTTAAAAATATTTATTAAAATAGTGTTTATCTCTACTAAGATTTCATGTTTTAAATAACATCATACACTTCTTATTTATATTTGTATTCTATCAATCCATTATATGTATTTTTTTTTTGTGTTCATGAACATAAAATATTTAAAAGATTTTACTTCATTGGAAAACGTATTCGTAGGATGTAGGATGTATGGGATGTAATTTTTCAAGGGCTAAACATGTGTAGGTGATATTATTCTACCAAAAATTAATTAGTTTCACTTTCATATATTAATAATTTTTAGTTTGTCTTGTCTTAAAATATGTATGAAACATATATTAAAAATGAAATAATATCAGTGATAAATAAACTTGAATAAAATTTATTTATTGAATTGAATATAAGCAAATAAACAAACAATCTCTTTATGTTCGCTCGTCTATTTGAATTAACAAAAAGTTGTGTTCATGTTTATTTGTTTATTAAATAAATGTACAAATATAAGTGCATTTCGTTCCAAATTTTATTCACGAACATTCCATTATGATATTTGTTTATTTATATTTGGAAGAAGTTTGCTTATATTTATTCATTTAATAAATAGATTAATATGAACACAACTTTCTATTAGTTTAAGTAGATGAGCGAGCATGAATGTTCATTTACATTTTCTTAGGTAACAATTTTTTTGTTAAACTGTTCTTTAATGGTTTACTAAACGTTTAGATTTATTTACATAGCTAGAGTTCATTGAAAAACTTTAAGTAAATATAATGAGTTGGGGGAAAAATCTGTAATGAGCTGACGAAGAAAGAAATAAACAATTTTTCGTTGAATTGATAGAATAAAAACATAAAAAAGTATAATAAAGAAAAACAGATAACGGATTTATAGAATAAAAGTATAAATAAGAAGTTTAATATGCTTGTTAAAATATGAAACCTTAGTATAAAATAATTGATAAACATTATTTTGGTAAATAATTTTCAAGTAACACTATTTTGATAAATAATTTTTTCATCAACACTAATTAAGAAAAAAAATATGTAGAGAAGATTAAAAGAATTATATATTTCTAAACCTTAATTAATTTATTGTATACTTAATATCAAACACCTTTTGTGAAAAGAATAAATACATTACAATATTTATATATATGATATAAACTTTAATATAAATTTACGTATAACAAATCATAAAGCTACCCTTAATATAAATAAATGTATAAAATGAATAAATAAAATGATGGGTTGTTAGAAGTTCTCAAAGTTTTTATAAATTTTAAAGTTTTAAAATGATTCTAATTATATATACACGTATAAGTTCGGTTTCTCATTATCGAATTAAGTAATTATTTATACACGGGATGATTAGCATTTAAATTTTCTCATAAGCAATTTTGTCTTATAGTTACAAGTGATGTGTGGCACATGATTTTAGTTGTTAGGGCTCTTGAAAACCCATGTCTTATTAGATGCAATGTACTACATTCATGCAAAGATTTGGTTTCTTGTTGTACTTAAATGTTACTTTTGGCAGAAGATCTTTAAATCTTTAAATCTTGAATGTTATCGATTGTTGATAAATCTTTACAAAATATCTTTTTGAAAGGAAATCAAATATTAATAAGAATATTTATCAGATTTTCAGATGGTAAGTCATCTTTCGTTGATTAGTAGTTAGGGTGTTGAGTTCACTCATTGTTACAACTATGGGCGGCCTTTATGGTTTGCGGGGAGGATAACCACACAGGGTCTGTGATTTCGAGGGTACATGTTTTTTTTAAACCCGATATATATATGTTAATTTTTTTTTTAAATAGTATACTCACCAATTTCAATATAGGCCAATTTACAAATCAAAATTTATGGTTAAAAGATAGCCTATTTTTTATGATCCAATAGTAATTGCATTGTTTAGTGTTAATACATAAGGGGTAGTTTTTTTCAAGCTTGAATAGGGTACATGAACTCTTAGAGATGTCCCTGATTACTACTCGAGTTTTAGCTTTGTGTTTTGACCAAGTGATCTAATTGTCTTATTAGGTAATCAACTCATAGTAAAGTTATCACCTTTGTAGTATTTCATTAAATAAGATAAACTTGTCATAGATAAGAAAAACGATTAAGAAACAATAAGGAGTGCACACCAAGTGGCTTACTATAATTCTCATGTTCAACACCAAGAGAGTAATTTCTATGCGATCACTGATAAACATTTAGTGTTGCCTTAATGTATGTTATATGTAGCGGCTAAACATAATATCAATTTGTATACTGATGGGGCAACGGTGTATAATGTTACCTTAAAAATGTCATGTATTTTAAGTCATTCTCATCATTTAGTCAATAAAACTCAACTGACCTATATCAATAAAAACTCAACTGACTTATATAATTTTATTTATCTGAATAATAGTTTCACTTAATATGCTTTTGTATTCCTTTTGTAAAGCAATGGGTATAATCAGGAGCGGATTTACGTAGAGCGGGGCGGGTTCACACGAACCCACGGTATTTTAAATGATTAATAGCATCTATAAATAGAAAATATGGAGTGAATCCATAAATAAATTAAGCGGTGAATCCACTAGCAAAATGAAACATGGCGAAAGTGGTAAAGGCTTTGAGGTTTAAAGGCCTGGTCAGCTGTTCGATTTATAGACCCTTGCTTTTTAAAATTAATTTTTGTCTTAACAATTTACCAAGAGGGGCTGCATGTTCTTTTCTAGTTTTCTTGTATTGAGATTCAAAAGGCCAATTACAAAAGGGCTTGTTCACAGCCTTTTTTTTTCTTTTTCCATCTAAGCCGCCGAAACATTTTGTAAGGCTACATATTAACTCATATTATTGATTTATTACTTTAAAACCTTTTTATGTTAATTAATCTGATTTTATTTTTTTGAGAATATTATACTCTTTTGGTTAATAAAATTGATTCAAATAATAATACTATTTCATAATAAGCATAAAATGATGAATTCATCTATGGTAAAAGGTTTGATGGATTGTACAATCTATACATGTTATTTAAAACAATCCATAGAGCTTAAATAACTGATATGTACAAATTTAATTAATTTGTTTTGAATGGCGAAGGAAAAGCACTCTCGTCTCTCCTAGATTGGTAATTGAAACACTTATCTCCTGCTGACACTTTTGGCCTCAACTCTTGTCCTCGTCGTTTTTTTTAACGGTGAAGCTAAAGCACTTCCCTCTGACGCTTTCCGATTGACAATCTCTGATTTTTTGTGCATCTTGAATCCGAAAATTGCACTTATTATGTTTAAAAAGAGTTCTTTCAATAAGTTTTGGTCGAAGATGTAATGCAACGTTTTCAAAATATAAAAACTCGTAGCAAAAAACTATATATAATTATCTTTTTAATTCGTAAAGACCATTGTATTTATATTATGTGTTCTACATGCTAACAACAATGTTTTTTATTAATGCATCGTGGTTTTTTTTATTCATGTGATGAATCATACCCGACCCGAAATTTTTTAATCAATATAATCTTATTATTATTGTCATAAAGCAAACATTTTGGCTGCATTTAGAAACGATTACTATATCATATATATTTTATAGTGTATTGTGCATATTTTAAGGGCGAGAGGCGCAGCTGCATTAGCTTAAGCTTTGCACATGCGATTACGACCTCACGAATGTTATATTAATTAACGGTATTTTGACTTTTCTTTTACTTGATTACGATGGACGTTTTCCATGCACACTATTCATTTATTCCGTCTAAAAGAAAAGTAAGGAAAATTGTGCCCACATACACTCGAACTATAGATAAAATTTTAATAAAAGAAAAATTCTGTAATCATCATAAAAAATAAAAAAGTAATAGCACCAAAAAGGCAGATATGTATGTATCTTTGTGTCTGTAACAGGGGCGAACCTATGTACTAATTAGGGGTTGCCTAACAACCCCTCAACTTTTCGGATAAAATGTAATTTTTTTACTGTTTTTTTTGTATTAATATCCTGAGCGAATATTAGGCTACCCTAAACCCTCTTTAGTCTTTAACTTGTATCCGCTGAAGTAGTTGAAGCAACCTATAAAATCTGATTTTTCCTTTGACGTGGGCCTTTTTAATTGAGCCCATTATAAATGGTAGCCCACTAAAGATACTTAAAATTCCATTGCATTGCATTAATTTATTTTTTTTCATAGTTTTAATGTATTTGACAACCGACTATGCCTGCAATGTTTTCACTGAGTTCAATATAAATTATAGTATAACTTGTATTATTTATTGGTTTATCAGTGATGAGTTTATAGGAATTTAAGTATTCATTTTATTTTATATTTTTTATCATCGATAATTAATTATATTTAAAGATTATTTTATTTGATTTAGAACTATTACCATAAAAATTATTGTCACAAAATTTGTTACTTACTAATAACATTAGTGTTAATATGGGACTATCCCACTTGGTAGAGACCCCTGTCTCCTAATAATCTAATAGGCGGTTTTGGGTTTAATCTCAAATAAAAAGTAGTTTAGGATTAAATTTAGTGTAAATTAGAATTGAGTAACCATTGCTATTGAAAAAAAGTTAGTAATATATTTATTTAATAGAACTTTTCTAAAACCATTCTTATAATAAAAAAATCCATGACCTTAAAAAAATACATTAGTAAAAAAAACTCACATCAAGAATCAAGGCTTTATTCATTGTTAAAATAGCTTATATACACCAGTTTACGTAAGGTAGAAAAAAAACTATTGAGACCAACAAAAAATTCTAATTCTACCAATAATCTTATTCACTTTTGATTTTAAGGTTTATGTGTAAATTGTATTTATCTAAACAATAATGACGAAAATGAACTTTAGGTTAGGGTCTATTACTAATAACTACTTTAGTTGTTAAAAAAATTATAGTGAATGATTGTATTAATATACGGTAAAAAATTACAGTGCATAAATGTACGATAAAAAAATTACGATGCCCCTAATATTTTATTCTAGTTCCGCCACTGGTGTGTAATATGTTTTTTTCCCTAATATCAAATGACCCAGTTAAGTCTGACTTAACAAGATTTAAACCCAGTTAAACATCACTTACTACTGTAGATTATTATCTTAAACAACAATTAATAACGCTAAATGTAATGGGTGTTACAGTGGCGTGAATGAGTTTGACAACGTCCCCAACGCTATTCCTTGAACGTTATAAGGGCAAAGAGGGAAGAGCGTTTATAGTATATCGTTAATTGAGGAGAAAAAGACTGTAAAGTACTGATTATGGATGATCTAAGGCAAAGAAATTTCATTCAAATGATAAAAGTAAGAGGCTGTTATTTAGCTCAAAATATATATATACAGTCGAAACAAATAATATGATAAAATACATTTTTGGACCCGTCTAAACTATCCATTCTTGATCTATGTTTCACACATCCTCCATAGTTTTGTTGATGGATGGAGGGATGTTCGAGAATGTATGTATCTTTATGTCTGTAATATGTTTGGGTATGTATATTGGGAGTGTATACGTAACTATACGTATATTTGTATGTATGATGCATATGTGCATGCATGCCTATGTCATCCATCCAAAGGTTTTTTCACCACTATCGGTTGAGGGGCTCACATATGTACCCACCCTCCACTATCTCAAGTCATTTTTACCGTCAAATATCTATAGATTAAACCTTGTGGCTCTATCGTTATTCATGAGTTTTCTTATCTTAGTCTTGAATCGTTAATCGTAAATTCCCTTTATAAGTCGTGAGCTAGTCTTTTATACCGGCTGTTAAAATTGATTCAACGTGACATAACACACAAACAGTGGGGAACTCATGATTTTTTTCCAATGGGGTCTATTTTTTTTGGTGTTCAAAATTTTTATAACAAAACGTTAAAATTTTCGGGTCCGGTTAGAGCGAAGTTTGAATTAGATTTTAAAAGAAAAAATAACAGAAAAACAGGCTATACAAGGATTGAATATATGACATCTTGTTGGTAGAGAGAAGGGTTTACCACCACACCAACTTTCCTTTTCTTTTTATGATGTCCGCCTAATTGTTTTTATAAGGTCCTTATAAAATTTAAAAAACCAAATCTACTAAATTTTTAAAAGAAATTGGGATCCGGGGACCCCGACCCACTCTATGTTGGTCCGCCCCTGCACACAAATCAAAATGAAGAGATATTTCGTATTAAACATTGATGTTTGAATCAGAAGAGACCATTTATATATAAAAAAGGATTAAGATAACAGTCATCTCCTTTATACAGGTTTGTCACCCTTTGTTAATAAGGATAAAATAAAACCTTCAAAAAGACTAAAAAATCACATAGTCCCAAATTAACTAAGGGAAGAAAATGGTGTTAAATAAAATTAATAAAAAAATGGACCACTCATAGCATCTGCATAGCTTTTATAGTTACACAGGAGACCCTCAAGTAGGGATGATAATAGAAAAGGTTTGGGATATGTATCGATAATCCATACCAATCGTGTCTTATACTAGACTCATTACTCATCAGGTATGTGTCAGATAATTACTTGTCAGGTATTAAGTATACTTGTTAATTTATTAGAAACTACTCGTTGTGATTCCCAAATATATTTTTTACAACTATAATATTTATACAGATTTATTACCACATGAAACTAGAAGTTCATGAAATAGCATATTAGTCTATTATCAAGGACAAAAGAAATTAAAATTAAATGAATACACGAGTAAAAAGGTATATATGTTTTGGGCAATTTGTTCGGTATCACCTGATGCAATATCCATTCTTATTAGAGATGGGCATAATCGAGTTTTATTATTACCCGGAACCGGTTCCAACCCGGATCCGTTTCTGCTTGGATGTCATTGGAACCGGGTATGGTGTGGAACCGGGTCCAGTTCCTACCCGGTTCACACCCAAGAATATGGAACCGTTTAGAACCGGGTACGGGTATTATAGAACCGGGTATGGTGTGGAACCGGGTATGGTGCGGAACCGGTTTCTGATAGTGTTGGGAACCGGTTCCTGACAGTCAAACCTGTCAATTACTGTTCAGAACCGGTTCCTGACAGCCATTTACTATTCAGAACCGGTTCTTGACAGTCAAAACCTGCCATTTACTGTTCAGAACCGGTTCCTGACAGTCAAACCTGTCATTTACTGTTCAGAACCGGTTCCTGACAGTCAAAAACTGCCATTTACTGTAAATAAAAATAGTAACAATAATCGGTTAAAATTAAAAAACAAATTAATCGGTTACAATATATAAAAAAAATTAACCGGTTACAAAAAAAATAAAAAATTACTCAGAGCCGGTTCCAGTAAGATTTTATTTCTTTGATCGTTTACTAGCGGCAGGTGCAACACTTTCCGATGAGTTTCTCTTAGGTGCGGGTACCTCGGTACAATCGTCGTCCGAATCGTTAGTCTCCACTTCTTCGTCCTCCTCTTCGTCAACAATTTTATGCTCTAACTCAACTTCATCTTCTAGACTAGTTTTATGTTGAACACGATCAACGGCATCCAAATGGTCCTTTAAGCATATTGCCATCTCTAGCGATTCCGGAGTTAGTCTTATTCTTTTAATTGACAAAACCCTGCCACTAAGAGAAAACACACTTTCCGAAGCTACCGTGGAAGCTTGGACCGTTAGTATATCACGAGCCATGGTGGCTAGAATCGGCTATTCGGATTCTTTCGATTTCCACCATGCCAAAACATCAAATTTCCTATACTCCTCGGTGGTCATAGTAAGCGAATACTGATTTTTTTTATATCTCCCAAGTTCACTACCCCTTTGTTGTCTAGCAGTCTCGTCTCTAACGACATTCAACATGGTTATAAGTGGATCCCCGCTTGTTTCATCGTTAGAGGCCGTGGACCGAGACTCAAACAAATTTGTATGATTTTTTTCACCATATTTTTTAAAATAATGATCATAAAGTTTGGTCATACACTCATTGAATATTTTTTTTGTTTTTGCTTTTAAAGTTGGATCCTCCTCATGCATATCCAACTTGTCATAAATTTCATCAATTAAAGCTTCAACACCCGGTACGTTTAAAGCTGGATTTAAAGCAGCGGCACATAGAAAAACGAGTGATAATTCTAAAAAATATTTTTAAATTTTTGAATCATTGGTCTCGTCATATTCCTTAACATGTCACTAGAATTTTCAAACTTTTTAAAATTAGTTGTTATCAATACAATTGGTCCACAACTTTAGAACTAGTAGGATAATAAACACCGGAAATCAAAGTCGTTGTAGTTTTAAAAACTTGTAAAAAAGTACTTAGGTTATGAATATTTTCCCAAGCCGTGTCGGGAAAGGGGACGACTAGGTACTCATCACTTAAAGTTGTATGAAAAGATTTTAAAGTGCCAATTTGCTTTATAGCCATTTCAAACATATGACAAGTTGAATTCCAACGAGTCGGTATATCCCAATTCGGTCCAATAATTTTTTGGTTGACATCTTTACAAAGTTTTTTATATTCTTGAAATCTTTCTTTTCCACTTTTGAAAACATCTTGGAGCATAGCTCTAAATGCTATAATAAAATCCGATACAAATTGATCTTTTAAACCGGTTTGCACTACTAAGTTAATAATATGTGTAACA
This sequence comes from Scalesia atractyloides, assembly GCA_947069175.1. NCBI lineage: Eukaryota > Viridiplantae > Streptophyta > Magnoliopsida > Asterales > Asteraceae > Scalesia > Scalesia atractyloides. The sequence goes on from CAMTDV010000001.1 coordinate 8,662,572, forward strand.
CATCGTGTGTGAAAAAAAAACACCATCAAGTATTGGTTTGTACTTCAACTTTAATTTTTCAATCGCCGTTGTGTTGTTGAAGCGTTATCAAAGGATATTGAAAAAAATTTATCTTCTAAACCATATTTAATTATTGTGCCATTTATAATTTTATAAATATTTTCTCCCGTATGAGGAGAAGGAAACTCGTCAAACGCAATCGTACGCTTCATCATTTGCCATGTATCGGGATCAACCCAATGAGCGGTGACACATATGTACGATTCCGGTAAACCATGTGGAGCCGACCATACATCACTAGTTAGGTTTACACTATTTTTTAAATTCTTAAAAAAAACAATTAAATCTTTTTTTGCATTTTCCCATAAACTTAAACAAAGACGTTTTAAAGTGCGACGACTTACATGTTTATAGCGAGGTTGTAGCGTCTCCCGAATAAGATTAGTAAGATCGGGGTCGTCGAAGTGTCCAAACGGCAACGCTTTTTGTATCACCAACTTCGCCATCCGATCGCGAGCTAATTTTTGCTCATAACGAAAAATGGTACCATCTTTGGATAGTGGAACTTGACCGGATGTCGTTTCCTTTAAAGCTTCGCAATACTTATTAATATGCTTCGTTAACGTTGAGTTTGATTCATTGGCTAATAACGATCCACAATGTTTACATTGAGCTTTTTGCGAGCCGTCACTCATCTCGACCAACTCCCAATTGCTCCAAACTTCCTTACTGCGATTATGAGACAATGTTCCAACCACATATGGAACCGATTGATCTTGAGGAACATTGTTAACGGATTGGGAATTTGCGTTTTTGGAACTCTTTGAGGCCTTTTGTTGATTAGAATGTGAAAAAGAACAAGAAAGAAATATAACAAGAAGAATAGATATGGGAAATTGTGTACTAAACAATAGATTTCTAAACAATATATAGAGAATCGGTTCCAACGGTCAGGAACCGGTTCCAACGGTAACATTTTAACGGCTATAACCGGTTCCAACGGTAACATTATAACGGGTATAACCGGTTCCAACGGTAACATTTTAACCGGTATAACCGGTTCCTTCTAGAACTGAATTTTCGGGTACTGGTAGGAACCGGGTACGGGTAGGAACCGGGTACGACCCGATTCAAATGGTAAAATTGTGGAACCGGGTTGGACCAACGGGTATTTTGAACCCGGAACCGGTTCTACTTACTGTCGGGTAGGAACTGGACCCGGTTCCAGTTCGGTTCTACCGGTTCGGGTTCGGAACCGGTTTTTATGCCCATCTCTAATTCTCATACATGTGAAAACTTAAACAATTTATACTACCGGTTCCTGAGGAATTTTATGCCATTTAGGCTTTAGTCTAGTTGGGTTGTGCAATTTATACGACCGGTCCGTTGGATTTATACAAAGAAGCCTTTTTTTCAAGATGGGCTTGGACCATCCCGAGAAGTGCCATTGCCAAATGACAATGGGCTTCTGAAGTCTTAATGCTTAACACAAAAGTATTAGGCCTATTGGTGGCTTTGTGGGTCACAACCCAAATAAATTGTTAAAACTGCTGAATGCACACCCAATGAGTAAAAGAGTTGCAACCCAACATAAACAAACTAATAACATGTCTTTCTGAATCCCACGAACACACACTCAAACGCATTTAGGCTGGTTGGTGTGGTCATCACGGCATGTAAGCGTCAACTGGACAGGGAGCTCTATCTTCATTGTTAATTGGTTTGCAGTAGAGGTACACAAAAAAACCGTACCTGGAACCGGACCTGATAAAAAAGCCGGAACCGGTTTTTTTAATACCCGGATATTCTTTATCCGAAATCGAAACCGACCCTACTCGTAAGGTATAGATAGGGTATACATTTTTATCTCAATAGCTGGATCCGGAACCGATCATACCCGATTAATACCCAGAACCGATTATACCCGACTATACCCAATACATGATTCTAATATCTTTCTTTTAAATTCATATTAGTGCATTTTTAATTTTTTTTTTACATTATATAATGCATATTTAATCATAATAAACAAAAAAATACGAGAAAATAGGGTAATAAAAACACAATAGATTATTAAAAATACGAAAATAGTGAACTAGAAAACTCGGAAATAGGATATAGAAACCCAAAAATTGGGTATTTTAATACCCGGTTTCTTAAGAAGCGGAACCGAACCCTACCTGGAACCGGACACATATGGTATTGTTTTTTGGTCAAATAACCGGAAACGAAACCGAACCAGTTATAGCAATAACCGGTTCCAACCCCTAGAACGAGAAACCAAAACCGGTTAGTAAAAATACCCGATTTGTGCACCTCTAGTTTACAGTGGGATAAAACCTCATAAAACCCATGTCACTATTAATCAATCATTAATTTTGTTTTTTAATATATAAACATAATAAAAATAAAACAAAATAACATAATTAAAAAAAGAAATATAATACTTGAGCAAAAAAATATAATATACAAGTCTTCGGTAGCTGTCCACCTCTTGACTGTCTTGGAGCATGTTTTTGTTCCGGAGCCTTCTTACGGTGTCTACGAGTCTTGGACAGAGTCTCTTGGGTTACCGTTACACGTTGGGTTTCGGGTATGGATTGTGAAGATTGTGAAGGCAAGGGGGACCGTGGAGAATTTTGAGCCGAAGTTGGCATTTGCGAGTGGTACACAAAACCGGGTATGGGTAGTAATAATAACGGATGCGGGGATTGTGGAGAAGGCATGATCAGATATTACTCTACTTCACCCGTTTGTGAGTTTATTCAGTACAGGTTCTTGTAACGCCTCGCTTGTGTACTTTCCTTATTTAGAAAGTGTAAATCGTACTTCTATTTATGGAAACTTGTATTCATTTCTTGTTCGTATTTCAGCTTTTAGTCTTGTAATCCGAGAGTTTGATCATAATGAAAATACATTTTATTCACATTTGTTCATACATAAATACGTGATATTTAATCAATCTCGAATACATGCGTTTTATACGAAACCGAATTATACTTGACGAATAAATTATATTAAAAAATTAAAAGGGCTGACCGTAGCCTACGGTTGCCAGTCGTAAGCTACAGTCCGGAGCTGCTGAAATGTGCCAAAAAGCGTGAATTTTCAATATTTTTTCACCATTTTCACCACCAATCACCTCCTAACTCATTTAACTCTAAGCATAATCCATTCCCTTATAAACATAAGCTCCATTCTTCCATTTTTCACTTTCCAAACACTTAATCACTCCCAAAACAATCTAAATCATCCATAAATTCTAAGTTCTTGGCAGAATTGTTTAAGTGCAAAAGTGAGTTCAAACTCACTTTTCTTCATATTCTCTTCACCAAATCTTCCTTTACAAGGTGGAACACCAAGGTGGAACATCACTATTTTGAGATCCTAACTTTCTGTTTTGGAAGATTATGGTTGTTACTTTAGTTAAACTTGTGTTTTCTCATACAAATTTGTGCTTCTTGTGCTACTAATCAAGTCTATGGTTAGTAAGCTTAGCCAAGATTGATTCATACAAATTGGAGGTGTAAATCACCCTCCAAACGTTTTTTTGATAGGGTTATCAACCCACAAGTGATGAAACCATCCAAGCTTGTCACGATTCTTGTGACAGGACTTGTGTTTTGGTATGAGTGTGAATACTTAGAAGCTTTGGCTATCCTACCTTCATTCCTGTCACACCCCGGATTTCCAACCCGAAATCCATACACCGGTGGGCCTGGGTGGGGAGTATCGTGACGTTAGTTGATAATCATCATAGTCAATTAAACACGGCACAGCGGAAGTCTTGGAGTAAAATTACTATTACAAACCGAATGTTCGAAAATACAAAATAATACAAGCTTGTAATAGAAGATCCACAGGCGGATCGTAAAATGTACAAGAAAGAATACAAAACAGACTTTAGGCAGATCTAAGGATTTACAAGATCCTCTTATTCTCTACTGAGCAGCTTCCGGCCTATTTCATATTATACCTGCAGATTAGCCTTTGGAAGATACGTCAGCTTACGCTGGTAAATACACCCAACTGACTCATTTTGTAAATATTAAAAATGATTTTAAGTGCAAACGGCACAAAATCTTTTATTAACTTAGGAAGGTTAACTTTGCAATGGACCATGCAATAATAATTTACCATATCCCAAGCCCTTATAGGGGAAAATAAGTCGAGAGTATTTACCTGAGCTTGTCTTCTTCTTTTATTTTTAAATAATTCAGCCGTATACAAAAGTACCAAGTGCAGATAGCATTTACCGGCAAGGCTCTAGTCTGGATTATGACATAAGCTAGCCAATTAAATACTAACGGTCTTATAAACCGAATAGTGTACATGATCATTATGTATAACGCTTGACTAAACGATGATCGGATAGAATGTAGTTTAATCCCGGCAATTACTTGACTTGTATAATATAGGTAAACTATATACATTCTGGATTTTGAAACTTAAATGACAAGGTTAAGCCCGTTTCGGTTAATTTCCGAAAAATAGTTACATATGCGTAATTGTGCGCAATTTAGCGATATCGGGTAACCGAATAAGTTATGGACAAGTTCTATATGCCATTATACTTTAAATAAGTTAAGATATCAGTAGGATATCAACTTGTCTGCCCGTTAAGGTTTTAAAACGAAATTATGCCTCATAATGGCTTGTTGGTAATTTCATATCATATAGAAGGAACTTGAATATAATTTAAGTTTATGATCATGAGTATTTTGGAAATTATGATATAATATTAGTAGGATATCAACTATATGTGCATTTTACCTTTTATGACCAAACTATGCACCGAATGGGCATTTTGGTCATTTTACACATAGTTTATAAATTATTTGGGATTCTGAGTTTATAATAAGTACCTACTGTAAATATGTTTAAAATAAGTTTTAAAATCAATAGGTAACAAGTCTTGATCCATTAATATGGTTTAAAACCATACTATGCGCCGAAACGGCGCTTATGTCGTAATATGACGTCTTTAAGCGATGTTTATGAAAACTGACATTTGGATCAGATTAAAATGTTTAAAATATGTTAATTCAATATAACATATCAGTAGGTAAGTGATTTACCTTGAAAAGATTTGATTAAACCTATTTTATAAGCCACAGGGGCTAAAACCGTTATTTATCGACACAGTTTAAGGACTTGTTTAAAAACTCAGTTTATGACTTGGTTTAACATCTCAAATAATCCTACTTATAATATTATACCAGTAGAAATTCATTTTCAAGTTCATTACCATTTAAAACCTTGTTTTATGCAAAAAGGACATTTTGGTCAAAGATGGCATAATTATGGAAATTGCGCATAAACTTGGATTATGATTACGATCATGTAATATAACCTCAGAGGGTTATGCTACATTATATATGATCATAATACAATTTTAGATCAGTAAGTAGCTAATCTAAATCGGGTCAGAATCGAAAGTCAAAGCAGAAGTCAAACTTTACGACTTTTGGTTGCGAACCGACCCTAGAACTGAAATTGATGAGCCGAACATGTTTATACATGTTCTAATAATTATTACCAACTTGTTTAAGTGTCAAAACAGGTTTCATAACATATATAAGATCAATTTATGATTTTTCTGAAAAATGGCCTGTTTGACTTTTTAATATCATAAATTTGACCCGTCAATTGGTCTAGCAAACGTGATCTTCTGGAGGTGCCCTTTATAGGGACTAACACCTACCTTATTATGATCACTTAGCCATGTTCATTTCGAACAATGGCTGGACCATAATGGTCTTAACCAAAAGTCAAAACGTTTGCCGTAAAACGCTTGACTTTTGGCTATAGAAGCCTAAAAACGAAAAAGCAAGAGCAAGGAACACTTACAAGAGGTTCCTACAATGCAAGAGAACTAAGTTGGATGCTCCTTTCAGTTAGGAACTTCCAGAGGAGGGAGAAGAGTGATTTAATGAGAAAGGTGCAAGTTGGAATGAACACTTGAACACTTATTTATAGTTGAAGAGCTCAAAGGAGGTGAGGCCAGGTGTTTAGGGGTGTAAGAAGAAGCTTACAAGTGTCCCAAAACGTGGCATAGCAGTTTAGAGAAGCCATGCTTTCGGATTAAATGGTTTTGGAGTTTTGCTTGGAGACCAAATAAACTTTCTGCAGCAGAGCCTGTCTCGCGGGGCGCGAGAGACACACGCCGGGTCTCTCGCAGCCCGCGACCGCCCCTAATTCAGTTTCAAAATTTGACACTTTAACCCCTGAACTATATAAAGCTTATAAAACCATTTTAAACACCTTTTTGGCACTTTTAGTCCTTCGTAGCCAAAACTTGGCATACCCGGGATTATCCCCGACATTGTCGAGCTCTCGATTCGTTAAAAGGTCACTCAAAGGTAAAATTAACATGTTGACACTTTTAATCCCTCCATTATCCAACTTTCACATATTTACAAAATTGAACCCTCTCGTCCAACAAATGGCACGTATGAGAGTTAGGACTTCACAAAGGATCACTTAGAGGCTTATTGCAAGCATGTTGATTCCGATGTCACTCAGAGGCTGGGCATGTTGACATATCAGTCACTCAGAGGCCAAGTTTCAAGCATGTTGACGTATCAGTCACTCAGAGGCTAATGATTTAAACATGTTGACATATCAGTCACTCAGATGCTATTATTTATGCATGTTGACATCGATTCGTCACTCAGAGGCTCAACTTGAGCATGTTGACGCCTTTAGTCCTTATTGGTCTTTAATAGACTATATTAAAATACAACACGTGTCACTATACTATTGGACATGATTTTTACAGGGTGTTACATCCTCACCCCCTTAAAAGAAATCTCGACCTCGAGATTTTATTAAAAAAGATGGGGGTATTTTTGTCGCATAGTGGACTCAACCTCCCATGTACACTCAGGACATCTAAAAGCGTCCCACTTAACCTTTATTATAGGTATCATCTTTCTTCGGAGCTTCTTAACCTGTCGATCCTCGATCGAAATTGGTTTCTCAATGAACCTCAGGTTTTCATCAATTTGCACCTCATTGTGCGATATTGCTAGCAACTCATCGGCTAGACATTTCTTAAGATTAGATATGTGGAATACATCATGGATTCCATTAAGCTCCTCTGGAAACCTGAGCTTATAAGCTACAGTGCCGACACATTCGATTATCTCGAAGGGTCCTATATATCTAGGGCTTAACTTGCCCTTCTTTCCAAAACGCATCACACCTTTCTAGGGTGATACTTTTAGCATGACCTTGTCTCCTACTTGGAACTTAAGAGGTTTACGCCTCTTGTCAGCATAGCTCTTCTGACTATCCCTGACAGCTTTGAGACGATCACGGATTTGCATAATCTTTTCCGTGGTCTCCAGGACAATCTCAAGTCCTGACAGTTGGGCCTCCCCAACTTCTGCCCAACATACGGGCGTTCTACATCTTCTCCCATACAAGGCCTCAAAAGGAGCAGCCTTGATGCTTGTATGATAACTGTTATTGTAGGAGAATTCTATTAGGGGTAAGTGGTCATCCCAACTTCCACCTAAATCAATCACACATGCCCTAAGCATGTCTTCCAGTGTTTGGATGGTATGCTCACTCTGACCATCAGTCTGCGGATGGTAAGCCGTACTAAAATTTAATCGAGTGCCTAACGATTGTTGGAAACTTTTCCAAAAGTGAGATGTGTATCTAGTATCTCTATCGGATACAATAGATACTGGCACACCATGTAGGGACACTATTTTGTCCACATACAACTTAGCCAATTTATCTGAATTATACATCTCTTTAATTGGCAAGAAGTGAGCTGACTTAGTCAGCCTATCCACTATGACCCAAATAGTGTTATTACCATTTTTGGTCTTAGGTAACTTGGTAATAAAATCCATAGTTACCATTTCCCATTTCAAAGTGGAAATTTCAAGTTGTTGTAGAAGTCCTGACAGTTTCTGATGTTCGGCCTTAACTTGCGAACACGTCAGACACTTAGCTACATATGTGGCTATGGATTTCTTCAAACCCATCCACCAATAACTTTTCTTCAAATCTTGATACATCTTGTCACCACCCGGGTGAACAGAGTATCTTGAATTATGCGCTTCCTGGAGGATTAGATCTCTAAGTCCTCCAAAGATCGGAACCCAAATTCTATCATTAAATCTTAGGATTCCGTCATTTCCAGGCGTTAACTGATCCACAGTTCCGCCTAATCCCTCATTAGGGATATTAGCCTCTAACAAGGCTTGCTTCTGCGCATCTAATAGCTTCTCACTTAAGCAATTTCTGAGCTCAATGCTCTTAGCGTTAATCCTTATAGGTTTCACCTTTTCCTTGCGACTTAAGGCATCGGCAACTACATTTGCCTTGCCTGGATGGTAGCGAATCTCACAATCATAATCGTTAAGTGTTTCCATCCACCGACGTTGTCGCATGTTCAATTCTTTCTGATTGAACAGGTGTTGGAGACTTTTATGGTCTGTGTATATAACACACTTTGTGCCATACAAGTAATGTCTCCATAGTTTTAGTGCAAATACAACAGAACCCAGTTCCAAATCATGGGTGGTGTAATTCCTTTCATGTACCTTTAGTTGTCGTGATGCATAGGCAATTACCTACCATTTTGCATTAGCACACATCCCATACCAGTGTGCGAAGCATCACAATAGACAACAAAGTTCTCAACACCCTCGGGTAGAGATAACACAGGAGCGTTGCTCAGCTTGTGTTTAAGAATCTCAAAAGATTCTTGTTGCTTTGGACCCCAATTATACTTAATATTCTTACGGGTCAAGGAAGTTAAAGGAGTGGCTATTCATGAAAAGTTCTCAATGAACCTCCTATAATAACCAGCCAATCCCAAGAAACTACGAACCTCCGTTGGGGTCTTGGGCACTTCCCAATTCATTATGGCCTCAATTTTGGCGGGATCCACTTGGATACCACGCTCACTTACCATGTGTCCAAGAAATTGGACTTTTCTAAGCCAAAATTCGCATTTAGAGAACTTTGCATAAAGTTTCTCCTGTCTTAATAATTTTAAGATGCACCAAAGATGTTTCTCGTGATCAGCTTGATTACGAGAATAGATAAGTATGTCGTCTATGAAGACAATGACAAACTTATCCAAATACGGTTTGCAAACTCTATTCATGAGATCCATGAACGCTGCTGGTGCATTTGTGAGCCCAAAAGGCATCACCAAAAATTCAAAATGACCATAGCGGGTCCTGAAGGCTGTTTTAGGAAAATCTTCACTTCTAACCTTCAGTTGATGATATCCTGATCTTAAATCTATCTTAGAAAAATAACTAGCCCCTTGAAGTTGGTCGAATAAATCATCGATCCTGGGCAGAGGATATCTATTCTAAATGGTTAGCTTGTTCAGCTCCCGATAGTCGATGCACATTCGTATCGAACCGTCTTTCTTCTTCACAAAAAGGATAGGAGCTCCCCAAGGCGAGGAACTAGGCTGAATAAAGCCTTTCTCTAAGAGTTCGTCTAGTTGAACTCTTAGCTCATTCATTTCGGTTGGAGCTAGCCTATATGGGGCTCTTGCTACGGGTGCTGCTCCTGGTATGATATCTATTCTGAACTCCATTTGCCTATCTGGGGTAGGCCTGGTAATTCTTCAGGGAAAACATCGGGATACTCCGAGATAACTGGTAAGTCTTCAATGCTTGGTTTAGGCTCATTGATGGTTACTTGTGCCATGTATACGACACAGCCTCTTCTCAAACACTTGGATGCCTTAAATAACGACACTTTGTCTGGCAGTCCATAGTGTGAGTCGCCAAAGATGGTGATCATTTCACCAAATGGGGTCTTAATCTCGATGAGCTTTTTATCGCAGGCAATGCGGGCTTGGTTATGAGATAACCAATCCATGCCTAAGACAACATCAAACCCCGCCAATTTCATTGGCAAAAGAGAGATAGGGATGGAATGATTCTTAATGGATATGGAACATCCATCAAGAATAGAAGAAGCTGTTTCTAAGGTGCCATCAGCAAGTTCTATCTCATAAGTCTTATCTAGAGTTCTTACGGGCAGATTTAATAGTTTACTAAACTTATGATCAACAAATAATTTATCTACACCCGAATCAAATAACACTCTAGCAAAAATATCATTAATGGGGAAAGTACCTGTTATGACGTTATTGTCATTAACAGCTTCCTTAGCAGTTAGCAGAAAGGCGCGTGCATTCCCCTTCTTGGCCTCTCCAGGCTTCGGATTATTATTCCTTGAATTCTTAGGGCAGCTAGTTGCAATGTGCCCTTTTTCATTGCAAATATAACATACAACATCCTTAAGATCCTTACAATCTAGGGTCTTATGCCCCTTCTTTTACATATGCCACAAGGTCTAGCTTGTGCATCAGGATTACACTGTCCCCAGTGTCTTCGGTTGCAAGTCTTATATAATGGCATCACAGCCGACTTGCTTTGGTTCCCTTTGAACCCGAACCTCCCTTTATTTTTCTTATTAAATCTATGGGAGTTGTCTTCCTCTCTCTTCCTTTTCTAGTCAGTTTCAGGCTTGACTGACTTCTGCCTCACTATATCAAGGGTGAGGGAAAGAGATAGGTCAACAGCAGACCTATAGGTACTAGGCTGAGCAGCCTTTACCATGCCCTTAATATCGGGCGCTGATCCATTTATAAAACGCGCAATGCGTTTGGATTCAGGGGTGATAAGATAGGAAACTAACCTAGATAAGGAATTAAAATCGGAAACGTACTTCCGACAGTCTAGGTTTTTCATGGAAAGAGACAAGAAGTCTGTCTCTATTTTCTCCACCTCATGGGTTGGGCAATAAGTTTCCTTTATTAATTCAACAAACTTGGACCATCCCAAGTTGTACAGGTGTACCTTACCTGTTGATTGAATCATGGCCTTCCACCATGTTAGGGCATCGCCCTTGAAGGATTGTGATACATATTTGACCACATCCTTTTCAGCACAACTGCTGATGTCAACGATATTCTCCATTTCATCTAGCCACTTTAGAGCTTCTACGGCTCCTTTTTCCCATTAAAGTCTCGGGGTTTACAGGAGGCAAAGTATTTGTAGTACATTCATTCTTGAAAGAACGGGACCTGTCAGCATAGTCTATCCTCTTAGGTTCACTCTTCGCATTTGATGAGTGAACAGAGCTCTCCTTATGAGCTGAGGGTGGTGGAATTGATAGAGGTCTAGAGCGAGTGGCACTCGGCTCTCTTAGATTTTCTATGGCCTTACCCATGGCCTTTTCCACAGCCGCATCAATGCGAGCTTGAAAGTCGTTATCATTTATGGCTATATTTTCGGCGTCTTTGACGTTCCGATGGCTACTTTGTGCCTCATTGGAATTAGCCATTCTTCAAAGCCTTGGTTCTATAAACCAAATAAAATTTCTCTTAGCCATGGTATAATAACCATATCGGCTTTTTAAACATTGGATATAAGAAAATCCATTGCCTATGCTAGTGTGAATAACATCACAACTCTTAGGCTTAATATAACTATATTTGGCCTAGGTCTTAATAGGACCATTATAGGCAAATTGCAATTTGGACGGAGTCCATTTATTATTAGACAGGGGATCGCAGTGTCACAACTGTCATAACAATTATATAGCACATAGGCTTGTCACCAAGGACATCTTAATATATGGTACATAGGCCTGTCGCTAATGGACATAGGATATGGCACTTAGGCCTGTCACTAATGGACATATAATAGGGCACATAGGCACAATATTGCTAATGGATGTTTAATTATCATCGCACTAATGATAGTAGCCAGGATCAAATAGATCACATGGGCTTTATAGAATAGATCATAACCCGAAAGGGTAATACATCACTAATGGATGTTTAATCACCGCACTGGTGATACTAGCCGGGATCACACAGATCACAAAGGCTATATAACCGGGATTAAATAGATCACAAGGGTTATATAAAATACATCTCTAATGGTTGTTCAATCACCGCACAGGTGATACTAGCCGGGATTACACAGATCACAAGGGCTTTTTAGCCGGGATTAAATAGATCACAAAGGCTATATAACCGGGATCAAATAGATCACAAGGGTTATATAAATACATCTCTAATGGATGTTCAATCACCGCACTGGTGATACTAGCTGGGATCACACAGATCACAAGGGATTTTTAGCCGGGATCAAATAGATCACAAAGGCTATATAACCGGGATCAAATAGATCACAAGGGTTATATATAATACATCTCTAATGGATGTTCAATCACCGCACTGGTGATATTAGCCGGGATCACGCAGATCACAAGGCCCTTTTAGCCGGGATCAAATAGATCACAAAGGATATATAACCGGGATCAAATAGATCACAAGGGTTATATATAATACATCTCTAATGGATGTTCAATCACCGCACTGGTGATATTAGCCGGGATCACACAGATCACAAGGCCCTTTTAGCCGGGATCAAATAGATCACAAAGGCTATATAACCGGGATCAAATAGATCACAAGGGTTATATATAATACATCTCTAATGGATGTTCAATCACCGCACTGGTGATATTAGCCGGGATCACACAAATCACAAGGGCTTTTTAGCCGGGATCAAATAGATCACAAATGCTATATAACCGGGATCAAATAGATCGCAAGGGTTATATATAATACATCTCTAATGGATGTTCAATCACCGCACTGGTGATATTAGCCGGGATCACACAGATCACAAGGCCCTTTTAGCCAAGATTAAATAGATCACAAAGGCTATATAACCGGGATCAAATAGATCACAAGGGTTATATAAAATGCATCTCTAATGGATGTTCAATCACCGCACTGGTGATATTAGCCGGGATCACACAGATCACAAGGCCCTTTTAGCCGGGATCAAATAGATCACAAGGGCTATATAACCGGGATCAAATAGATCACAAGGGTTATATAAAATGCATCTCTAATGGATGTTCAATCACCGCACTGGTGATATTAGCCGGGATCACACAAATCACAAGGGATTTATAAGGTTAGAACATAGTCCATTACCTTGAAGGCTAGCGTGATTCCTCAAGTCATACTACCAAGAATATGCACATTACTTGAATGTTAACATAAGAGATCTTAATGGTTGATTATAAGTCCCGGTCCCATTGACCTTAATGACTTGGAGGCTTGAACTTAGTCCATCACCTCTAGATAGAAGGATAACTTCCCTTAACTATCATATATTTAGCCAAATATGTGGTCTGTGCCACTTGGCAACAATCAAAACCATTAAGATCTTTTTTGAATTATATCGCAGAGCATAAATTTCGAATAAAATCGAGACGCTCGTTTTCAAGAGGATGAATACATATATATATAATTCCAAAGTACTTCATAAAATTTCCATAAGAAATTATAATACTTGAAACAAATAAATGAAACTGATTGTCCATGCAAGGAATAAAAGAAACAAAATGTCCACGCATGGACTAAAGAAATAATAATGTCCACGCAGGGACTACAAATAATAGAAAAGACATCACTCGTCTTTCTTTCCCTTGACTAGTTTGGAGAGTTTCTTGAAGAACTTATTTGTCTTCTTCTCCGTTTTCTCCGCCTGCTGCTGCATCTCTTTCATTCTTTCTAAGGCCTTATTAATGGCCTCAAGTGGTGGCGGAGGTTGTGGTTGGGGTTGTGGCATAACCGGATACTGGTACCCATAAGTTGGATATCTAGTCGGTGGATAAGTAGGTGGGAAAGGAGACGGGTAAAGTGTGTTGTGCATAACCGCCTGCATGTATGGGTCTTGCGACCATGCTTGATAGTCTACCGGTGTAGACGAGTTAAAAGGATCATATTCAGACGTGTCTGGATATGTAGGTATTGGGTTAGTATAACCCGATGGTGGTGGTTGAACAGTAGGTGTTGGTGTTGGTTCCACTATAGGTGGAACATTAGAGGGTCCACCCATTTGTGGGTCCTCTTGAATGGTGGGGTAAGAATTGGGCAAAGGTGGCAGCGATCCTGACCTTTGTCCGGCACGCAACGACATACGTGCTCCACGCTTCCTCCTTGGTGGTTCAGGTGGTGGTTAAGGTTGGTCCACTGGTTCCATGTGGACATCTTCTTGAACCGGAGGTGGTTGAGAGTGGTGAGAAGGAGTGTGGGTGAAAGTGAATTGGTTCTAGTATTGGTCCCACTCATTAGGACCTTGGTAGAGCGATCCGGCATACGAGTTTGAATCGCTCGAAATTTCAATGGGATGCACATTTGATCCCGACGGTGGCATCTCCGGGTCGGAGTCCTCATCCATAAGATGTGGCTCGTCCAACTGATTTTGATCGGCTGGAGGCGCGTTTAAGAATGGTTGGGGTTAAACTCTTCATGGTAGGAGTGATGAGAATGGGAATGGTGAGAATGATAGGAATGGTGTGAGTGATAAGAATTTTGGGAATGTGAGGGCGAGTGTCTATTAGAGACGAAACGTCTCGCTGGTTGCCATGGAGACGAATCTCCTGATTCTTGATAATTATCTAAATTATGAGGTTGAGGGGGAATACGCCCTGATGGTCCTCCTCTCATTGGACCATTTCCTCGTCCACTTTGTCCTCTCACACGTGGCGGCATTTTCCTATTAAAATCAATTCAAAAATATACTATAACTTAATAATGAAATGAGTAATCCTAGGTCAATGCCTAGACTCGAAAGTCTAAGGAATGTGCTCGTGTAAGTTTGAGACTAAACACAAAAGGCTAGTGTTTAATTCTCTCAAACGTTGGCTCTGATACCAACCCTGTCACACCCCGGATTTCCAACCCGAAATCCATACACCGGTGGGCCCGGCGGGGAGTATCGTGACGTCAGTTCATAATCATCATAGTCAATTAAACACGGCACATCGGAAGTCTTGGAGTAAAATTACTATTACAAACCGAATGTTCGAAAATACAAAATAATATACAAGCTTGTAATAGAAGATCCATAGGCGGATCGTAAAATGTACAAGAAAGAATACAAAACAGACTTTAGGCACATCTAAGGATTCACAAGATCCTCTTATTCTCTACCGAGCAGCTTCCGGCCTATTTCGTATTATATCTGCAGATTAGCCTTTGGAAGATACGTCAGCTTACGCTGGTAAATACAACTAACTGACTCATTTTGTAAATATTAAAAATGATTTTAAGTGCAAACGGCACAAAATCTTTTATTAACTTAGGAAGGTTAACCTTGCAATGGACCATGCAATAATAATTTACCGTATCCCAAGCCCTTATAGGGGAAATAAGTCGAGAGTATTTACCTGAGCTTGTCTTCTTCTTTTACTTTTAGATAATTCAGTCGTATACAAAAGTACCAAGTGCAGATAGCATTTACCGGCAAGGCTCTAGTCTGGATTATGGCATAAGCTAGCCAATTAAATACTAACGGTCTTATAAACCGAATAGTGTACATGATCATTATGTATAACGCTTGACTAAACGATGATCGGATAGAATGTAGTTTAATCCCGACAATTACTTGACTTGTATAATATGGGTAAACTATATACATTCTGGATTTTGAAACTTAAATGACAAGGTTAAGCCCGTTTCGGTTAATTTCCGAAAAATAGTTACATATGCGTAATTGTGCGCAATTTAGCGATATCGGGTAACCGAATAAGTTATGGACAAGTTCTATATGCCATTATACTTTAAATAAGTTAAGTTATCAGTAGGATATCAACTTGTCTGCCCGTTAAGGTTTTAAAACGAAATTATGCCTCATAAGGGCTTTTTGGTAATTTCATATCATATAGAAGGAACTTGAATATAAGTTAAGTTTATGATCATGAGTATTCTGGAAATTATGATATAATATTAGTAGGATATCAACTATATGTGCATTTTACCTTTTATGACCAAACTATGCACCAAATGGGCATTTTGGTCATTTTACACATAGTTTATAAATTATTTGGGATTCTGAGTTTATAATAAGTACCTACTGTAAATATGTTTAAAATAAGTTTTAAAATCAATAGGTAACAAGTCTTGGTCCATTAATATGGTTTAAAACCATACTATGCGCCGAAACGGCGCTTATGTCGTAATATGACGTCTTTAAGCGATGTTTATGAAAACTGACATTTGGATCAGATTAAAATGTTTAAAATATGTTATTTAATATAACATATCAGTAGGTAAGTGATTTACCTTGAAAAGATTTGATTAAAACTATTTTATAAGCCACATGGGCTAAAACCGTCATTTATCGACATAGTTTAAGGACTTGTTTAAAAACTTAGTTTATGACTTGGTTTAACATCCCAAATAATCCTAATTATAATATTATATCACTAGAAATTCATTTTAAAGTTCATTACCATTTAAAACCTTGTTTTATGCAAAAAGGGCATTTTGGTCAAAAATGGCATAATTATGGAACTTGCGCATAAACTTGGATTCTGATTATGATCATGTAATATAACCTCAGAGGGTTATGCTACATTATATTATGATCATAATTCAACTTTAGATCAGTAAGTAGCTAATCTAAATCGGGTCAGAATCGAACCTCAAAGCAGAAGTCAAACTTTGCGACTTTCGGTTGCGAACCGACCTTGGAACTGAAATTGACGAGCCGAACATGTTTATACATGTTCTAATATTTATTACCAACTTGTTTAAGTGTCAAAACAGGTTTCATAACATATATAAGATCAATTTATGATTTTTTCGAAAAATGGCCTGTTTGACTTTTTAATATTATAACTTTGACCCGTCAATTGGTCTCGCAAACGTGATCTTCAGGAGGTGCCCTTTATAGGGACTAACACCTACCTTATTATAATCACTTAGCCATGTTCATTTCGAACAATGGCTGGACCATAATGGTCTTAACTGAAAGTCAAAGCGTTTGCCGTAAAACGCTTGACTTTTGGCTATAGAAGACTAAAAACGAAAAAGCAAGAGCAAGGAACACTTACAAGAGGTTCCTACAATGCAAAAGAACTAAGTTGGATGCTCCTTTTAGTTAGGAACTTCTAGAGGAGGGAGAAGAGTGATTTAATGAGAAAGGTGCAAGTTTGAATGAACACTTGAACACTTATTTATAGTTGGAGAGCTCAAAGGAGGTGAAGCCAGGTGTTTAGGGGTGTAAGAAGAAGCTTACAAGTGTCCCAAACTTGGCATAGCAGTTTAGAGAAGCCATGTTTTCGGATTAAATGGTTTTAGAGTTTTGCTTGGAGACCAAATAAACTTTCTGCAGCAGAGCCTGTCTCGCGGGGCGCGAGAGACATAGGCCGGGTCTCTCGCGGCCCGCGACCACCTCTTATTCTGTTTCAAAATTTGACACTTTGACCCTTGAACAATATAAAGCTTATAAAAACCATTTTAAACACCTTTTTGGCACTTTTAGTCCTCCGTAGCCAAAACTTGGCATACCCGGGATTATGCCCGGACATTGTCGAGCTCTCGGTTCGTTAAAAGGTCACTCAAAGGTATAAATTAACATGTTGACACTTTTAATCCCTCCATTATCCAACTTTCACATATTTACAAAATTGAACCCTCTCGTCCAACAAATGGCACGTATGAGAGTTAGGACTTCACAAAGGATCACTCAGAGGCTTATTGCAAGCATGTTGATTCCGATGTCATTCAGAGGCTGGGCATGTTAACATATCAGTCACTCAGAGGCCAAGTTTCAAGCATGTTGACGTATCAATCACTCAGAGGGTAATGATTTAAGCATGTTGACATATCAGTCACTCAGAGGCTATTATTTATGCATGTTGACATCGGTTCGTCATTCAGAGGCTTAACTTGAGCATGTTGACGCCTTTAGTCCTTATTGGTCTTTAATAGACTATATTAAAATACAACACGTGTCACTATACTATTGGACACGATTTTTACAGGGTGTTACAATTCCCCCACCTCACTTGATGTTTTACAATTGCTATCCCAAGTAGTTTGCTAGCTTAAAGGTGACATAACTCCGTCTAGCCTCCGACACTTAGTGAACTCTTTTTATGTTGGTGTCGGCTCACCCGGGTTAAAGGTTACTTGGCTACTTGATATAGTAATTATTGTACATTTCCTTTTTGTTCATGACCATCCGAATAATCCTTGTGATGATTTGTGTATTGTTGAATCTTACAGTGAGGTTAAAGGATGGTTATCCTCCTACCTCTATGCATTACTTATATAAAAATCTATGATATCCTTAATGGACTTAGCTTAGAATTATTATATAAACTAATATATATATATATACACACACACACATAACCGAATCCTTGAGGATAATCAACATGGTTACTTATCATGGTAATAGGTTATATTATCTAAGACTTGAACCTCTCGTTACGATTCTAATGGGCACTTAACCCATGAAATCACAACAACCCATACGGGATATATAGTGTCAAAAACGAGTATTTAAGGATAGATAATTACTTTATTGAATACATACTTTTACCAACTTTAATTCCGAATCCGAAACCTTTGTTTTTATCCAAATACTTACACACCTACGTTTCCTCATGTAGGATAACTCGGTGTTCCATCCTTCAAACTTTCCAACTCTTCACGAGATTACCAAAGGAAGCTTTGCAAAACCGTGAGTACACTTGAAAGCCTTTTTTTCGCTTTACACTTTTGGGTGCAATGTGTCTAACCTATCAAAATACACGCAAACACACTTATACTTTATGCAAACACAAACAATCCATTATACATGCTTAAATACATGATACTTAATTTGTATTCTTGGAACATTCTTATGTGATTCGCTTGTCATTAACTTCGTACGAACCTCCCCTTAACATGTATAGCGCTATAGGAGTAACGCACCACTCGTAGTCTTGTGGTCATGTTAAGTCTTTAACTCTTGCGGTAATCAGATGGTTGACTTGTAAAATCACATGCCTTGATACATTAATCTAGTTAACTATTTTTGTCATGTGGATTAGTTTGAACATTTTTCATACTTATGCGATATTAAACTTGTGTACTCGCCAATACCTTGCGTGTTGAACTATACTTTTAAGCGTGTTGAACTATACTTTTAAACATGTTGAAGGTTGATGATGTTGATATTGACGAAATCTAGTAGGGACGACTTAGAAACGCATCTAGAATTACTAGATTTTATTACTATATTGATATTGAGTTTTGTTATACTTTGAGGTTTACAATTGTTGTACTTTGATTTCTTGTGATGTACTTGACAATTTTATTTATGAATGGAATCGGGTTTGAATTAAATATTGTCACAATAGTGTTATGAAGTCTCGAACAATCTCGTTTGTCTCACTCTGATGCTTCCGCCGTCGGTTGAGGTGTGACAGATTGGTATCAGAGCCATAACTATAGGGAATTAGGCAGAATTGCCATGTTTGACCTAGTTAATAGTTTAAGTGACCAACTTGACCATTCTTGATTCTTGCTTAATATATTATTCTCCCTACCTTGCTTCGTTCTATTTCTTTTGTTTCAATTATACAACATGTTTTTCATAAGACATTTTCACAATACACACGTGGAAGAAATGAAGACACTCATACTACAAACGAGACGATCTCACCAAAATAGCGGTGAAACCCGCACTTTGATGATCACTTTCAATCCGCACTTTGGTGATCACACTCAATGTTAATATTTTTATTTGAATCTTAGAATTAATTTAAAAAAGTTATATTTTTAGACTTTATCATGTTTAAATCATAATATTGTTTTAGCTAATGCCTTTATCATGTTTTAAATGCAATTGCGTTCGATAGGAGGCAAAATCTCAGCCTCGCGGAAACAAATGCGGCTATGACAAATGTGGGCATTTAACATGGGAGTTGATTTTATTTTCAATCGGCAGACATGGTCATTTAACATGGGAGTGGACAAAAGGGGTACGTAGCTACTTGCATCCAATTTTATTTGCAATTCTCTATTTCCATTTTACATCTTGATACTCCATCCTTTAGGTGGCAATATGGGTGGATTGGGATGTGTCAAAAGCAAAATCTTTTAGTATTGGACGGGTCCGGTTGGGTTGACCCACACACTTTTTTTTTCATTATATGTTAATATGCTAAACATGACTACAAAACTGTTTTTTCAACGGGTATGATAACATTTGATACTTAAAATTAAAAAGGTAATTGCTGCACATAGCTTTGTTTAAACATATGGATCATTATTTGTGATAATGGTGTTTGTATAATATCCATGCTATAACTATTTATGAAATATGAGAAAAAGGACAAAAAGTTGTTGACGGGTCAATGTGATTTGACCCACTAAATATCTACCATTTTTGACCGTTTACCCAACTCCCTCACTTTTTTGCTACACTCAACATAACTCATTTCTTAAAGTTTCGATTGTATGAGTCGAACGGTTTAGAAGACTTGCATAATTGCCTGGCGAAGTCAACGAAAGCAACTTATGTGATCAATTAGAAGCAACCTATGTGACCGATTAGAAGCAAGTGAAGGACAAACTATTGGTGATCGATTCAATGTATACACAGTAATGATTGAAGCAAAGCAGGTATCTATTGTTTCAGTTTCAAACTTGAATTGGAATTGTTATGTAATAGTAATATTGTCCTTCTTTTTAGGTGAATTAGTTTTGAAACCGAGCCCAATTCTATGCATCCTCGGGCTCGATTTTCAACGGGTCCGCATGGGTAAATACTCGAGACCGACTCGAAACCGATTTTATCAGGATATTAAGGCCGAAGACCGGCATGCTATGTTAGAGTCCATCCGGTTTCAGGAATGAAGGTTTGTTGCAGTTGATTCAATTATTTTAATTTGTTTTTAGTAACTTTGACCATCTACTATGGTTTGAAATGGCCAAAGTTGGTGAATGTATTATGATTTTTTATGAAACAATCAACAGATATCGGCTCCTTTTAAACAAATAATGTGTAAAGAAAATAAAAACTTATGTTATTAAACATTAAATCCCGTCCACCAGACGGGTATTAAACTAGTTATACATGGTATCAATATATCACAAATTACTCAAATTCAATGAGAAATTTAAATGGGAAAAACTAGATCGTTCATACACAAGTTCATTCATGCCCTAAACTCTATTCAACCCTTCATTTTAATGTGCGATTGTCCCTGACAGTTCTTTCTTCATAGTCTGTTGGGTCTTACTAACTCTTGAATTGGACTACCTAATTGGGCTCATTATGGTGGTATTGACATCATGTGGGTTTAGGTTCATAGTCCATAACATATGTACTCCTTTTTATATAAATATTATATTTTTTAATCAATAATTCTAGATAAAATTTAATAGAAATAAGTGACATACTATTAAGTTTAACTACAAACAAGAATATAAAATATAATTTCAGACCAAAAACATATCATTTTAATACGTAGATATAAATATTAGTTAAAAAATCTATTCCATTCTATTGAGGAGACGAGAAAAAGATAAAGAGTTGCATCAATTGACTGTAAATAATGTTTGATAGAATCATTGAAGTTAAGGGTGGGCGGGGCACTCTTGTAATGGTTTATTTATCATGTGATCACACTGTTGTAATTGCAGCGATCATAGCGTGATGGATTTTATTAATGGTCACCATCAAGTGAGGTATTTTTGAAAAGTCACAAGTGATCAAGTGATGCGTGAAACACCATCGTAACCCATTTAATCACTAAAACTCGTGAAAAGTGAAGCTATGTGGCATAGTCATTTTGTGATGGTTTTTGAGAGTGTTCTCTCCACCTAAACTTTTATAGTAATATATAACAGTATCCACAACACTACTACTAGTCCAAAATCCAGACTAGCCTAGTTAGCATCTCACATCCTTTAAACCATCACTATTTCAAACCACACGTTTTCAGACAACACAAACCATTCCAAACTAAAACCACTACCTCATTATCCATCTCATCATCTACTTTTCCTTTTATTCAAACAATATCTACTTTGTATAACCTGATTATAATTTATTTAATTAATAATTTTAATTCTTTTATATTAATAAAAATATTCTTTTTTGAATTTTTTAATTATTAGATTTAAACTTTTAATTTTTATATATTTTTTAAATAAAAATATTATGATAAAAATAGATAAATTATAAAATAATATTTAACTATTCCAACAACTATTTTTTTTCAAACGTATTGTTCCAACAGCTCGTTTCCAACGCCCTATTTTTTTAATCCATATAAATACATTTCTTTTGCACATACTACTCCACAATTCACTGCAAACACCAAACCAATTCGAAGATATGGGTGACGATTATAATCAAAGTGATGCAGCCGAACCATTGAACCTTAGCCAATCGTCTCGTCAACGTATTAACGCTGATTCGATAAATTCTCCATCGGAACTAGTCTACCCTCCGTCGGTGGCAATCTACACACCACCGGCACCAAGGCCTAGGCGATCACTTCGTTTGGATCCTCATCTCGCAAATCTTTCACTTGTGGCAATGTATCATCCTCGGCCTTCAAGCCCACCACCTCAGGAAGAGTTTGGTGATCCAAATCTTCTAACTGGTCGATTAGGAGTTGAACTTGGTGTATGACTACACCATGGCACAATTGTAGTTTGATCGTATAAAACTTGGGGATGGTCAAACAAACTTCAACACAAACCCTCCAACCACAAACATTCGTCCAACACAACTCGTACCCAGCTGCGCTGAAGGGTACGAAACCGACTCGGGTGAGGAATGCTTATCACCGGTGGATGATAAACCATACCCTTCATCTCCTTACTTCGGACACAGTAATCGAGACGCGAGGTCAGACGTTCGTGATAGCGATCGTAGCGTGTCATCTCTGGAGTTCATCCTAGATGATTGGGATGGAATCTATTAGGGCTTTTATTTGTTTAATTAGGACCAATTAATGTTTTAATTTTAGCCTTGTATAATATTTTTAATTAGGTGCGTGTAATCTTATAACTAGGAATGTGTTATAGCTTAATTAGGTTTATGTAAATTTTATTTAATTCGTTTATATATTTTATGTAATTTATTTCTTATATTTTATCTATTTTTTTTATTAAAAATATAAGAACTAAAAAAAACAAACAAACATTAAGTTTTAGAACCAAAAACCCTCAAAATAGGGGCCTCACGCACCATCTTCCGGACTAGTCCGCTAGAGTGGATCTCACCACCTCCAAACCAGTCCACCTAAGCCCTCCATCACTACCCCTTCGTTTGCCTCTCTGTCCGGATTTCAAATCAACGCACCGTCTGGTGCGTTGGAGATGCTCTAGTAAAAGATGATTGTTACCCTTTATCGTAAACTTAAGGGGATGTTTATAGAAATAAAAGTGTGTGAGTTGGAAGTCGCTTTCTTGTCAAACAAGTTGGAGACAGCTTGCAAACCAACCTGCACAACAACTCTGAAAAGAATCCACAGCTTTGCTTTCTAAACCGGTGAAACGTGCCTTCTTATCCTAACCAGTTCTTTATCATCTCAACATTGCTTTTTTTATTATATAACAATAAAATAATAGAGTAATATAATCAAATAAAACTAAAAGAAGGTAAATAGCTAGCCCAAAGCTCTTGACTATTTAAAATATTTGAGACAGATAATAAGACTGGTATTTACGTATAACACTGAGTATGAGATTAGTTTTACATGGTTGTTGGTTTAAGACAGGTTTAGGATAAGAAGATACTCGTTTGGCTTCCCTAACCCATTTACTAAATATATTAATATATTACATAACCTTAAAAAATATAATAAATACTATATTAAAGTTATTAGGTACTTGAAATTTTTAGAATTACAAAATTTTAGAAGAAAATTTATATATTTGATAATTTAAGTTATTTTTTTTAAATGATTTAAGATTAGGTTTAGAATGATCAGTACTTTAACATGTATTTTTTAACTATATAAGATTATAAACAGATATACTTGATCATCTAAAAAGTATTGAGTAATAAGTGCCCGACAATTATAGACTGCATACATGAGATAGTTTTATGAGTAAATTGCACAAAACATCCTTTATGTTTCCTCAAACTTGCAGGTTCCAGCCTTAATGTTTAAAAGTTGCTAAAAACAGCCTTTAAATTTATTTTTGTTGCGGGTTCAATCCTTTACAGCTAACCACGTTATTTTCTTCAGTTAAGTTCCCTCACATGCATAACATGTGAGGGTATATTCGTCATTTTGGTTGATCATGTGAGGAAACTTAACTGAAGAAAATAACGTGGTTAGCTGTAAAGGATTGAACCTGCAACAAAAATAAACTTAAAGGTTGTTTTTAGCAACTTTTAAACATTAAGGCTGGAACCTGCAAGTTTGAGAAAACATAAAGGATGTTTTGTGCAATTTACTCTAGTTTTATAAGCTGGTTTTTTTTTTTAATTCTAGATGTTCTTTTCACGAAGGGTTCCCATCTATGAAAGAAAGTGAAATACATGCATATTGCCCTAGTTAAGGGCCTGGTGTGCTGTGTGTGAATGAGGAATATATATATATATATATATATATATATGGGGTGAGGTTATTGTAAGAAAATTTAAAAGTGTGAAAAGGATAAGAAAAAATCTAAACTATTAGATATTTAATCTAATAGTTGAAATCATAGTGGCAATTCTGTAAATAATGTTGACTATTAAACTAACTAATTTTCTAGATTAAGGGTATAAAGGTAAATTTAATATTTTTAAATTAAGAAACTAATATTAATACACATGCAAAGTTCCCCCTTTCTTTTTTAAACATCAATAACTTTTTATACGTAACTCTTTATTAAAAAAAATTACACCATAATAACGAGTGTTTTTTTATCTTTAATATGAGTACCATATTGATATACTTATGTAGATTTATTTCTGTTTTTAATATTTTAAGGTGTTATTTTTGTTATATTTCTGTTCTTTATAAGATGTATGCCTTCAATATACATGCTGTGGTGTTTTTATGAGTTAGGGTGTTTTTATGAGTTATATTTATATTCTTTATAAGATGTATGCTTTCAATATACATGCTGTGGTGTTTTTATGAGTTAGGGTGTTATTTCAAATTCGAAAATCCCTACAATAACTGCCAAAAATCGGTTGCATATACTCATTCCATAATTAGATTTTATGAGTTAAATTACACTTATACCCTTAAACTACCAAGAGAAAACCTATATTTTGAGAATCTGTGTTTTAGAGTGTAAATCACTTGATTTAAAAATCAAAATGTTTAACGCTCTGAGTTTCTAAATGCAATTTTGATAACCTTTTGAGTTCAAATTTTTAACGTTTGAATTTTATGTTAGTTTTTCATTAAAAGACTAACATGCCTATGTATTATATTATTATTATTATTATTATTATTATTATTATAAAGAGAGAAAACACACACACACACATTGATTTCTTTCTCTTCCTCATCTCTCTCAACCACACCATTACCACCATTGTCATTGTCGCAACATCACCATCACAACTACAGCCGAAACCCTAATGCCACCGACAACACCATCACCAACTCCAACCCACCTTGAGGTTGGTGCACCATGGTTGTCGATTCATGGTTCCATGTTCTATGGAAACCTTCAAGAAAACCCGACCATGGCCCCAGTTTCTAAAACCTGGTTAGTTGTTATCCAAATTCGTTTTCAATTCTGATTTGATGCGGTTCTAGATTGTTTCGTGGAAATTGAATCATGTATCTCTCTTCATTGTGTTCTTAATTAATACCCACATTTGGAACCTTTTGTTTTTATATTAGTTTTGTTATCCCCAATTATGATGCCCTTTAATTGGTGTTTTTGTTTTTTTGATGGGCAGTGGCGGATCTAGAGAATCCACATACCGGTAACATTTTAATGAAAAGGGGTAACGAAATCCAAAAAACGTTAATTTTTTTTTCAAAATTTACACTACCATTGGAGCGTCAAGGGGCAACGTAAGTTACCCCTTCTATCACTCTAGGTCCGCCCCCTGGTTATGGGTTTGTTTTGAGACCCACGTTAGCGTTTTGAATTCTTTTTTGAAATTTGTTTGTTGCAGGTTTTGGGTCTGAATTGATGGTAAATGTGTTAATATTATTTATGTTTGTTGT
Organism: Scalesia atractyloides; assembly: GCA_947069175.1. Taxonomy (NCBI): domain Eukaryota; kingdom Viridiplantae; phylum Streptophyta; class Magnoliopsida; order Asterales; family Asteraceae; genus Scalesia; species Scalesia atractyloides. The sequence continues at coordinate 8,688,582 of CAMTDV010000001.1, forward strand.
AGGTTTCGGGTCTGAACTGAAATTTATCACGAGGCTGTCACGGGGGTTTAGGTGTTAAAATCTTGTGAACGTGTCACCGCATTAGATCTTTGGTGGTGGTAGGTGGGTGGTGGTGTCAGGTGAAGGTGTGGTGGGGAAGATGAATGTGTTTGTATATATAATTATATATATTAATAAAAAAATAGGTAAAAGTATTTTGTATATACATTATGCATTAAAGAATTTTACTCTGTGTGTAAATGATTAAAATACCGTTGTAGTTGACAAACTTGGTGGATGGTGTTAGAAATTTGGACTCAAAGGGTTACCAAAAGAGTATTTTGGGACCCGGGGTGTTAAACATTTTGATTTTCGACTCAAGAGGTTAACACCCCTAAAACACAGGTACTTAAAAAGTGATTTTCTCTACAATCCATGTTTTTGTTTTAGATTTTCAAGACCAATCCATTTTGATTAGGCCACTCGGTGTGGGGGGTCGTCCAGGCCCGGCGACGCCCCCCAACACGCCCCCGGATGGCCGGTCGTCGTCGTGGGCAACCGCAGGGGGACACCGGAGACGGGGCTTAAAATTTAAATATTTAGCCGTTGAACGGCAATAAGATTAAAAAAAAATTAAAATTAATAAATTTACATATAAATACACCAATACCATCCCACGTTTTTATACACTTTATCCACCTCTATCTCTCAAGTTTATAAAATCATTCCCATTTCTTTACAATTCTTCAACCTTTTATAAAATCATCCAACTTTCGCCATGGATCAATACAACCCGAACCCAAATGCGAACCCAATCCCAAACCCAAACCAAAACATTTTTCGGTACCCGGCTACTATCCTAGTATGAAACCGAGTTGGTCATCCTCGCAATTTTCATACAACGCTTTTGGGGGTTTTCAACAAACCCCCAATGCGTTTTCGCAAATGAGGCAGCTGCAATCAATGCAACAAATGCAGTCGGTGCAACAAATGATGATGCGAAACCCGTTTAATTCGCAATTTCCATCCCAACCACAATATTCCCTAACACCGGAGTCTCCCCAACCACAACCCGAAGAAGATGACGTTCAAGAATTTGTGCAGGAGACCCAACCGCAATTTTCTAATCGAAAAAAAGGGATGCAACATATGGTTGAGAAAGATCAACATTCGAAAGGAAAGGCAAAACTTTGGAAGAAGATGGAAGAGGAGGCGTTAGCCAAGGCATGGGTTAACACTTCCAAAAGCCCCATTATCGGTAATAAAAATATATAAATTTTATACCAAAAACTTATAGATTATACTTTTTATATATCTTTTGCTACATTTTAAAAATATAGGTAACAACCAAACCGGCAAAGGGTTTTGGAAAGAAATACTATCGAAGTTTCTTGTGATAATGGAACAAGGTCATTATCGCGACATCTATTCAATCGCTTCGAAGTGGCGAAAGATGCATCCGGTCGTTAACCGGTTTTCGGCGGTTTATAATAACTTCTATACTGATCGCCGTAGTGGGATGAGTGATTAAGACGTTTTTAAAGAGGCGATGTAGATACGAAGATACGCATCAGACCGTTTTCCCCACGTACGTGCTTAGGAAGTTTTGCGAACCAGTAAGAAGTGGGCGCCGGTTCCGAATGAGGTTGCAACGGCTAAACGAACAAAAACCTCGGAGACCGGTAGTTATAGTGCGGGGGCTCGGACGCACGATGCCAAATAAATATAAATGACGAGCCCGAATTTGACGATGAAGAGTTTTTGGTTCGAGAGGAGGAACGTTCCGCGGGCAGGGACAAATCCAAAAAGGCGGCAGCTGCAAAAAAACAAGCTATGTCGGGGGGCAGTTCCAAAATGGACGAGTTTATGGCTCAGTTCAAAGTGTTCACCAAGGTCACGACCCAAAAGGCAAAGGCGAAGGAACGTGAGGTCGAAGAACGGGTTCGGTTGAAGCATGAGAAAAACGAGTATAAAGAGTTGGAGATCATGACAGCCGGCATAAACTCGTATCCGGAAGAAGATCGACCGATTTTGCGAAGAATGAAAGAAAAAATCGCAAAAAAATGGAGTTCATAGGATTTTTTTAGGTTATGTTTTTTAATTTTTTTGGTTATTTTTTTTATTTTTAAGTTTTTTTAGGTTATGTAATGTTGGTTTTTAATACTAATGATTTTATTTTATATTAGTAAATGTTAAAAACTAGTTTAATTAAAAAAAGAAAAATAAATTAACTAGGTGAGGTCGTGTTGTCACCCATTTCCTTGCTTCCATTCTTGGAGGGGCGTCCTCCAAGGACTCTAACGTGGATGCTGACTCCTCCAGGGAGGCCCGTCACCCACACCAAATAGCCTTATAAACTATTTGGGTTTTTCGCTCATATAAGAAGTCAATAAAACAATTAATTCATTTAGACCTAGATTCTAGGCATAGGTCGGTTCAAACTTATGATGGGAATCCTAAGTATCCTGTTTAATTTATAAAATCCAATTTGATATTAAATAATAATAATAACACTTTATTATTAATCAGATGCGGAAGCGTGATAAAACAAAAAAATAGATAGAACTATTTCCGCCAGCGATCCAATTACAGTCTACTCAGATAATTATATATAAAACACAGCTATAGCGGGTTTAGAATTGTACCTTGACGAAAACCAAAAACTCGCACGATGATGCAACAAATGGCTTCACTAGTAAGCCAAATCACAAATCTCCAAGAACACACGAGATTCCACACCCGAAACGGATCTGATCCTAATCACCAAAACGAGGCGGTGGAGCGGCCAGTGACGGTGGTCGCAAGTGATGGTGGCAACGGTCCGGGTGGTGGTGGTGGCCGATCGCAGAAGGGGGAGAGAGAAGAGGAGAGCGGCTTGGGTTCTTACTTAATCTCTTGTATTGTGTATCTGATACAATTAAGGTTTCAAGTTTAAGGTTCTATTTATAGATCTTGAACTTATATTTTAGTACACTAACTAGTAGTTTTCTCTCCAAGTAATAAGTCCTTGGCTAATTACTTATTATTAGTCAACCATTTAACTTTTTTTTATTATCTAATAATAAAATTATTCTCCATAATTATTATTTAATAATAATCAATCATTGTTTCCGTCAAATAACGATAATTCTGCGCTCATAGACAGACGCTTTAACTTTATTTTATTCTTGACAAAATAACCTATTAATTTATTATCTAACAATAAATTATTACTCATTTAACTCTTTAAACGACACCAGTTGTTTCCACTAAATTAATTGTTTCGCAAACATTTAATATCTCTACTATTTCGTTAAATACTCACTCTCCAAAATTAACCCGCTTTTGTGATAACATTTAACACTTGAAGACTATACTTTGTTCATCATCCAAAGTGTAACTCTTTGAATCGTACCTTAATAGCAACGTTAAATAATCGATAATTCAACGCCTAAATCCAACAATCTATTTGAGTAAAAAAAATTAATGGAAAATGTTGCTTCTTTACATCAATAATCCTAAACTATTTCTGGTTCTCTGATGTGCTTTCATTGTATTTTGTATAGTTTTGTACACATTTTAGTAGTTTACCGCGTCGTTTTTATATCTATATGTTGTGCTTATTGTGTGTCGGGTTTTATTGACTAAATAGGGGCTAAACAAGTTCAAAGGAACATCCAACCAGGAAAACGTGCTCGACGGGTTAACACGGAAGCTGTAGCGCAAGTCTCAAAAATAGGTTTCCTTCACGCCACACGAAGGAGTAATAGGGAGCTGTCGCGTGGCACAACAGAGCCAAAGTCAACAAAAGTCAAAAAGGGCTTCGCGCCACACGAAGGGGTATTAGGTGCCTGTTGCGTGACGCGATAAGGAGTGACGGGGAATATTATGTTTTTAACCTAAAATCGCATTGGAACATTCCCATTCATGATACAGCCGCCCAGAACAAATCCAGAGTTCCCCATAGGCGATTTTTAGAGTCCTGGCATCCCAAAGTTCCAGTTTCTTCATGCAAACTCATACCTAATCAAAAACTGAAGTTGTAATGACGAGTATGTGAGGCTAAACTTCTTATGACTTCCCTCGGATAAAGATTGGTAGGATTTACACATGAAACTTTGTTTTTGATTCTTGTAACTGGTACTTTTAACCAGTCGTGTTGATTTCTTGGTAAACATTTATTATATTTGAATTATTTGTCATATATCAAGCGTATAGGCAATTTCTTGCATTGTTAGCAGGTCGGTCAATTGGTGGGCAATTGGTATTATTTAATGGATTGTTAAGTTGTTACAGTTACTATTAAAATATGTCCCTAATAACTTATCAAAATCATTAATTCCAATGCCATGTCTATGTGTTGTTTAAATTAGTAAACGGGTTTTTTTGTGTTAAATTAGTAATCAGGATTCCGGGTGAGGGTTACTTCTTCTCATTCTGAAAACACTTTTCGTGATAAATTGTGTTTTTTCCCAAGCAAACAAACCCCTGATTTAGATAATAGTAATTCTTTAGTTAATTTTTTATAAACACTGACCACAAATTCCCTATGGATACGACCTTACTTACCCGTACTTGTATTGGTATTTAAGTTAAAAATACTTTCTTTTGATTAGCCCACAACAGCTACATCGTTACCCAGGTTCGAATCTGAGATCTCATCTCTAAGAAACATATGCCTCTACCACGTAAGCTAGCCCCATATTGATATTTGAGTTATTAGTGAAGTTTAGGTCAAATAAAGAAGCAGCATACATGTTAATTTGAATGAGAAAGAGAAAAGCGGTATATTATCTTTTAAAGCATACCCATTTTCTTTCATGGGTTGGTAGTATAAGTAGGTTTCAAGGTTTGTAAGTTTACCTTAGAAAGTTAGAGGGAAGATGAAGACTTCATGGATGAACTTGAGAGAGTTTTAGAGAACTTTAGGTATAGTTTAAGTGTGTGAGTGTATGTTGCTCTCTTGGATTCAGTTATAAGGAAGAAAAGAGAGAGAGGGCTGAGAGTAAGACATGGGAAGGAGGTGGGGTGGGGTAGGGTGTTAATCATGAGATTCTTGGGTGTTAGTGTATTAATGTGTAAAATATCACATGAGGCCATTTTTGCACATGTTAAAGGCTCCATATTTTTGATCTTATCATCTTCTAACTAGATTTTTAAGGCTCCCAAATATGATTATAAGTATTAGTTAGTTTATTTTTACAAAACACATACATAGTTTATACATTAAATTAGTATTTTATGGTATTTTTAGCATGTATAGTTACTAGTTAATGTATTTTTTATTTTTATTACATTGTTTAGTAATTTTTCCATCCTATAACATATTATTTACTAAAATAGATATTTTTAGAGTCCATACAAGTTCTAAAATCCATAGATAAGGTAGAATTTGATAAAATTCAACGCATTCGTTAAATTAGGGTTTTGTTGCTTTGTAATTCGTAGATCATTGTTGTTTGTTATTTAGACCGTTTTAACTTGTATTAGTCCTAATTTGTTTGTTGGTCATAGTATTCCCTACCGGACATACTATAATCGTGCCTAGTCGTGCACATGCAATGCATTGTATGGTCTAGCTAACGCTAAACTAAGTCTATATGATGATCATAAATAATTGCACATAATTAAATCGTACGAATAATAACATGGCTAAATGGGGGTTTTTCAGTTTTCACAGCAGATGTAAGGATTCTCAGGTGGAGGTATGGGCACACTAGGTTGGATAAAATAAGAAATAAGATCTTTAGGGAAAGATTGGGGTTAGCTAGTATATGGATAAGATAAAAGACTGGAGGTTGGTATGGGCATGTTAAGAGGAGACAAGTGACGGCCATGGTTAGAACCATGAAAACTATTACCGTGGAAGGGAGGACGAGTAGAGATAGACCAAAACTGACTTGGGAGGAGTAAATTAGGTAGGATTTGTTACACTTGCATCTCTCTTAGGACATGGTTGCTAATAGGAGTGGGTGGAGACATAAAATTAGATTGACTTTTAGGAAGAGGGTTCAATATATATATATATATATATATGGGAGGGTTTAAATGAGAACACCCATTTTATGTGAGAACTATGAGAAAAAATCTTAGTCACTCATTTATGTCCCTTGTATTTTAATGAAAAGGGTTAATTTTGTAACTTTGCTTCCTTTTATTCACCACGCCTTCTAATCTCCCCTTCCACCTCTCCATCATGTATCGCGTGACTGATCTATCCCTCCACCTCTCCACCGCCACGTCAGATTCGCCCTCAACCACCAGCTTATCACTTTTTAGTCGCTCTTGCTCAGATTTGCCACTATAAAGACACATTACAAACTGAAAGGTATGTTAAATGTTATTTACGTGATAGTGATAATCTGATAAATTCTATATGATACATCTCGATGTTGTTAATAAATTGGGTGTTTTAACGCATTCGTTATAAGTTTTCATGTATATGTTCAAAATATCTTTGAACATAATGATTTGTTTTGATTTCTATGTTGAATTTAAGATCTGCTAGTGCTCGACCTCATAAAAGTAAACCCTAATTCTTAATTTTTAACTAAAGTTCATAATTGAATGAAGATTGCACTTCATATCAAATAGAATTTAGGTGTTACACTAATCTGGCTTGTAAACAAAAGATTCCTACTAAATAAGTAATATTAAAAAAACTAATTGGTTCTCTATATTTCTTGGGTGGTTGATAAAAATGATTTTAGTCATGTTTACTTAATTAGCTCATTTGACACTTGATTAAATGATGAGTCCATTTGATTGTTATTTACTAGTTGATAAATTTGTGATTTTTTATGCCATTTGATGATTTGAATATGCTTTTAGGTAGTTAATCTACTTTTTTCCATGTATGAATCCAACAGTCCAACATTGAAGTTTAACCTACATCAAACGTTAAGTTTTGAGCAATAAGTAATATTAACCATGGTGGAACTAGTAATTTCCACACCGAATCAATTAGCTATCATGTTCTACATATTATTTTTTATCTTCTACATTAGTTAATATGAGTTGTTATGTGCTAGCAAAATTCATTTTAGGCCCCTAAAAAGGCTGAGTTGGCATTTGACAGAAAAGGAGGTGCAGGCGCTAGCTAGGGATGTTTGATCCTACAAAGGAGGCGATGCATTCTTATGATGCTTCAACAAGACGACTCAAAAGCGAGGACTAGCTTTGAGAAACCAATTTTGTTCCCATTCTCTATATCACTAAGAATAAAAGTAAGGAAGAGGGAGTCTACGGATGTAGTATTAACACTAGCAACAAGTGTCATGTGGTGACATCAGCGGGTTAACTTTTTAGTACTACTCATTCGGTGACGATAAGGCAAAAGATGAAGCCTAGCAACACCACCAACCAAGTAGCTACTCAGAATGATGTATAAGTCACTTTGAATACCGGTGGTTCTTTAAAAACATGATAAAAATTAATTTATACGCTTTATTAATTCAATGCGAATACTTCTTTTTTTGTTTGTTATGATGTGGATTTTACAATTTTATATTATTATTATTATTACTATTACCATTCAAATGCACCTATGTAACCCAATCAATTACACATGTGTTATGTATTTGCGGCTTAATTGCATACATGTAAATAACATAATATTAAGAGTTTGTGTTAACTATTGTCACATATGCCAACTACTAACCACTGTTATATATGCTCATTAAGATTCACATTTGTCTTATCTTTAGTAATATGTCTTACACACGTGTAAATTGTTCAATATCATATAATGTGCTGCTAACTTACACATGTGTAAACTGTCCATTATCACATATGGAGATTGCCCATTACTAATAATTTATATTTTCCAAATAACAATAACAATGATCGACTATATATGATTTAAATAAACATTGTATTATGCAAAAACTCAAAACCATTAAAAAGGTTAGTGACAAAACATAATCCTTGATATATGTTAACCACGTAACGTAAAAGTAAAAACTGATATTAATAAAAACATGAAGTCCTTTTTCTTTTCATTTTATTCTTATCAAACTCCAATGCTTCCTTTATCATATGTACTCTGTGAATATTAGCTTGCGATAGAACTATCCTCGCAACATATTCTTTCTCGTCAGGTTTAGTTGCATTCATTGTCTTTTGATTTTCTCTATTTTGAAGTGACAATCCTAGTTCTTGGCATGACTTTCCATGTACATTTTCACATGTCTCATCAATAACACTCCACAATCAATAGGATTTTTCTTTGGGCTCAAGTTAGTTGTAGTTTCAATATCTCCGCAATTGAACGTCTTAGTATCTGTAATATGTTTGAAACATGTTAACATTGTCTTCAAGTTTTTAACTGTTATGATTTATACATGTGTAAACCTTCACATCTTTGCTTATTTTTCAAAAAAATAATATGATTTACATATGTGTAAACCTTTATATCTATTCTTTTTTAAGCTATTATAATTTACACATGTGTAAACCTTCAAATCTATGCTTATTTTTTTAACTATATAACTAACACATGTGTAAACCTTCATATTTATGCTTATTTTTCAAAAAGATTATGATTTACTCATGTGTAAACCTTCATATCTATGCTTATTTTTTAAACTATTATGATATACACATGTGTAAACCTTCATATTTATTCATTTTAAAAACTATTATGATTTACACATCTGTAAATCTTCATGTCTATGCTTATTTTTTTATAACCTATATGATTTACACATGTGTAAACCTTTCTATCTATTCATATATTAAACTATTATAACTTATACATGTGTAAACCTTCATGTCTATACTTACTATTTATAAACTATATGATTTACACATGTGTAAACCTTTAGCTTTATGCTTATTTTATACACCATTATAATTTACACATGTGTAACCTTCGTGTCTATGATTTACACATTTGTAAAAACATACAGAGATTTGTTATAACTTTTTTTATTACATACCTTAACGTTTGATCCTTTCATGTAGTTTGTATGACTGAATTTCTCTAAGCTATCTTCATTGTCTCTTGTTTCCTTTATATGTTTTCACTTCTTGATGCTTCTATTAAAACATTACTATTACTTATCTTCCATAAATAAATTTTCAAGAACTGATTTGATAAGCATTAACTACAAACTTACAGCTAAGAATCATATGTGCCATTGATAAACAATTAATTTACTCAATGTTAAATATCATATATACTAGCTGAACTATATAACAATAATGAAAAACACAACAAACAATTTAATCTTTCAAATTTACTCAATTGGTGAACAATTATCAACTACCAATTAATGCAAGAAATATATATCCTTAACCTATGAAGTGTAGGAAACCAGAATGCAAATATATATATATATATATATATATATATATATATATATATTTGTTTAGGGAAAATGTGTAGTCATGAATACTTCTCAAGTTTTTCAAGTAGTCTAGTCCTTCTCACACTATCCTAACCCTATAATATATATATATATATATATATATATATATATATATATATATATATATATATATATAATATTTTATTTTATTTTTGCTATTAGCTTACGAACATAGTTTCTGAGTGTTGTTTTATATGGTCTTCGCATGTTATCGCTTGTTTATGTGTCCAATTGATGTAGTACTTGTTCATGTTATATGTTTCAGCAAAGGTATAGTTTTTAGTAGCTATGTACATCTTACTTCTTTTGTGTGGCTATGACTTTGGAGGTTGGGGTCTCACTAGAAACAGTCTGTCTATCCACTGGGATTGAGGTAAGACTTGCCTACATCTCACTCTCCCTAGACCTCATCAATAGCATCGTTGTGAGTGGGATTCTACTGGCTATGTTGTTGTTGTGTCATAAAATAGATTGAACCAATGATGGGTGCGTTTATAAGCTTTAGAAAAGCCTATAGAGCTCTTAATTGATATGATTATGAAAACTTTTTGTTTTGAGGCTTGAACCTAGAAGAATCATGAATTATATATGATTATGATCGTTAAAGTTTTTGTTTTGAGGCTTGCAACTTAAAGAATCATGAATTACGTTTGTTGTTAGTTTAAAAAAGGACGCCTGATGTGTGAGCTGCGCTCAAGGTGGTTGAAAACATGCCTAGGGTCTTGAGGCGACACTTCATGCATATGCCTGCTTGGTATAAAAGCACGCGCACATCATGCAAGCTTGGTATAAAAGCATTCATAATATCTTCAATTAAGAATCTTTTAGGTTGTTTTCTATTATAAATCTCTTACAATCCCTAATTTTGACCTTAAATTACATGATCCACGCCTTTTTACCTCTGATGTGTTTTCCTCAGCGCATGGCCTTTCTTAAACCAAGGATTTAGAATAAAAGAAATCGTCAAATGTAGGGTCTGGGAGGAGGCTAATGTATAAAAATGATTAAACGAATGCAAAGTGGTTTACTTGTTTTTAAGGTTGATATAAAACAAATGATAGAGATTCAACTTTTTGGTTGTATATAAAGCTTATTTGGTTGTATACAGAGCAATGCCTCACATAAACAAGACCTAAACTGTCTTGGAGTGCCTGACGTTTTCTAAAACAAGTGTTTGTTTAACTTATATGATGTCTAGTTGTATGGTTTGAACCTATCGGACTTGCATAATATTGATGTATAGCGATGAGAACAATGAAAATGGTGGACATACAAAAGAACCAAAACCAAAACCTGAAGAAGATGCACATAATGATGAGCAATGGAAAAGTTTTGTGTTTTGTATTTGTTGGTAGTGTTGCAAGTTTTGATAGGCTTTTGATGAGAAGAGTGATTTTGTAGGATTAGTTATGTACCTAGCGTGCTACATGTTAGTCACATAACTTGTAATTTCAGTATTCTATTTAGCTATTAAGACAGCTCTTTTATACAACTAATGTATCTAAGTTACTGGATATCACGTAAAGAAAGTTTCTTTACGTAACTCACATTCGGCTTCATTGACGTTTTAATGTAATGACCGTCGTATCATGGCGGGTTCTCCATCTAGTTACTTTTCTATTACAAATTGTTATCAACCAATACAATATACTTGAAGTTATTACAATTCAATTTGCATAAATTATATGATAACTTTAACATGTTATCAATAAATTTCTATATTTAAATATAATGCGCTATGTGATGCACTTATGATCAAAGAGCATATAGTTTAATATGATATTAAGGTGTTGAAATGAAATGAAATCATTTCATGTGCTGAAGATATTAAGGTGTTGAAATGAAATCTTGTCAAGAGGTGAAGGTCAATTCGTATTATGAGAATTTATTAATAAATTTAGACTAGTATTCAGGACCCTGCTTTACGACGAGACCATTAAATCGAGCAAAAAGTAAATATAAAAACAATAAATCACGCACGCATAGTGTGGCGTGTTAACTCGCAAAAATTAGAAAGAAAAAGTAAAAGATATAAAAAAATAACTAAGTCGGCTTAGGATATGAGAGTTTTGATGAAGCGGTTAAACCATAAATAATAGACATAAAAATGTTTAACCACATACACACGTTGCAAAAGATATAAAATACAGGGAATCAAAGTAAAAGTTGAAGAATCTTTAGATTAAAAATGAAAAATGTTTGTGACAAACATGTAAAAAATGAAAACTAAAAAGTTAAAAGAGTCAAAGATTAAAAGAATAGGTGTCATGTAAAAGATAAGAAACTATTAAAGTTACAAGTGTAAAAGATAAAAAGAGTTAAATGGTTAAAAGTAAAAGAAAAATAAGTAATAAATAAAAGTAAAAAAAGTCAAAAGAAAATGAATAGTAATATCGTGTGAGGAGTAAACTATATAAATAATATATAAACACTAATATATAGATAACATGCAACTATAATGTCATAATGGATGATTAATCTTATTGGATAAAGATTAGATTAAAAGTCAAAGCGGCATATAAGTCAATGCCTAACATAGAGTTCTTACTCGAATTGATTATTGTGTTCATCCTAAATAAACTTAGGTTAGCATCAATATTCACAAATATAAAAAATATAGAAAAATGATAAGCATGTTAAGTTCTTATATTTTGTTCTAAATGAACTTAGGTTAGCATGAATATTCACAAATTTAAAAATACAGATAAATTATAAGCATGTTAAGTTCATATATTTTGTACTTTTTGAGTAAATTTTGAACATAAGGAAAATGGGTATTAAAAATAGTTTAATTAACTAAGGTAGTATTTAATATATAGGAATCAGAATTTAAATGAAATGGACTATTACGAGGTAATAAAGAAACAGAAGCTTGGTTGGTCGAAGAAATTGTAAGACCCATACCAAATATATGTTTATAATTCTATAATTTGAGGATGTAACATTATCCAAAAAGTAAGTATTTAAAACTTTGATTAACATTACATTAATATCTTAGCAAAATACTAAAGTCATCATAATCTTTATTTAAGTCAACAAAACGGAAGCAAGTATCTTGGTTTGTGTTTGGTTCTTCGTATGGTTATATCTTCATCTGATGCATTAATTTAGATTACCTATCATGCAATATCATTTTCAGTCAATTAGTAACTAGAATGATTGAGCGAAAGAACTGAAACCGCGCAACAAAATCAAACAAAATAAACAATTTTTTTTAAAACAGGCCTTGTCGCGCACGCGACAGGACACACTTTCTCCTACGCATGGCGCGAGGAGGATCATTTTCCACCAGGTTTGCTAGAGCTGGGTGATTTCCCAGTCATGACCAGTTTTCACTATTTTTAGCATAACTCGGTCACAACACCTCCGATTTGCCCCCGAACTTGCTTCTAAACGCTCATAAATTATTTACCCACATGTTTAACCCGTAATCCTTAACCCATATTCATAAATTTTATGATTTGCGCTACCAATACCCAGTTTATGCACGTATTTATTCGATTTGTCTCGACGTTTAAGCATCTAGGCTTAAGCCATTCACAGCTTTTCGCAGGAATTAATTCCCTACAACTTTACCCTTTACCCAGGCTTATTTAACTTGTATTTCACGCTCCCGTTACCCGGTTTTGCATTCACACTTATTCGACCCATTTGACATTCTAGTAATTATACTCAATTTATCCAAGTTCATTTCAAGGAATCACATCCTTCCGACTACGACCTAGTACCTGAGTTCATCACTTCGTAGTTCGGTTCCCGTTACCCGATTCACGCTTACACTTAAAACTTAACCCAATATTCAGGTTCATTATTGTCATTATTTACATTCCTGTTATCCGGTTTGAGTTTTACTCATTTTAACATGTTTGGTTTGCTCTCGTGAGTACTATCACTTATGAGCAAACCCATTTCTATGTATAAGCATATTCGCAATCATTTTAATGATTCAACAATATTAAATAGTAAATGATAGAAACGAAGCAGAATCACCACGTATCTTAGAGCATCCCCTTAAGCCGCGTATTGCTTCCGGCTTTATCACCCGCCTTATTGTATCACTCGTCTAGTAAACATTGTTTGACACATACCAATTTCGCTTTAAGTCAAAGTCGACAAAGGTTTCGTTTGAACAAAATACATAAAGTTTAAGTTTTCAAAAGGTAAATGACAAAACCACGTTAGCATAGATCTTGAGTTGTGTTCGGTTCTTTGAATGCGGCTTGATCTTCATCCGGTCTCCTTGAGCTACATTACCTAATATACAATATTCACTAAAATGATTAGTAATTAAAACATTTGAATGAGTTAGTTAAATCCGGAAATCAAAACTTTATTTTTCAAGCATTATAGAGTATTGGAAGCATGCACACAAGTTGGAAGTTCAAAACGCGAAAAACGGGAAGGTTGGTATCATTCAGCGCCATTAGACGTTGATTTCAGTGCACCACAACTAAGATATACATTTTGGCTCACTAGGCTCTGATTTTGGCGCACTTGGCACTGAACCCAGACCCGACTCACGAATTTCATGTTTTCCACTAAACAAGTGTCCAGTTCGGTCCAAATTAAGTTTTCACGTTTAAAACTCATTCCTTATCATATGTAAATCCGTAACCCATTACCCGGGTCCATGATTCATATAATTTACGCTTCACGTTACCCGGTTGCGGTTATATTTATTTGATCCCTTATGATGTTCAAGCACTAAAGCTTAAATCATCCGTATCCTTTTTCATGGGATTATTCCTCTACAACTACAACCCATTAATCGGGCTTATTAATCTTGTATTTCACGTTCTCATTACCCGGTTTCGTTCACACTTATTCGACTAGTTTGACATTCTAGTAATAAGACTCAATCTATCCATGTTCATATCAAGGAGTCACATCCTTTCGACTAGGACCCATTACCTGGGTTCATCACTTTCGCGTTCCCTAGTTATACTTTATGCCTTCCCCAACATCCCTCATTTGATCATTTCAATTTCAGTTTGTGTTAATGCTTGAAAAACTTCTAAATTTTGTATTAATCATGTTTCTGATAACTATGTCAACTGTATTCGGATAATTATGTTAAATGCTTATTTATTTTTTGGTGGATTCCTCGTAACCTTTGTGATAATCATGTTAAATTTTATTCATTTGTGTTCATACACATTGTTTGTGTTCATTTGTGTTCATGAACATTCGTTTAAGTTCATTTGCGTTTGACAAGTATTCGTGAACAGTTCTTTAACACGTTCATTTCCTTAGTAAACGAACACGAACAAGAAATCTCGTTCGGTAAGCGTACACGAACATTTTATGAACATGCTCATTTCTTAACCAACGAATACGAACAAGGCCTCGTTCGTGTTCGTTCGGTTTATTTACAACCCTAGCTGAAGACGATGGCGGGGACTACGGAGGTTGGAACTTGAACCCTAATCGTGGAAGAAGGGTAATCGTAGAATAAAAGGTGGTTGGTTGGTCGATGTGAACAGATGAATAAAGTATAGGGTTTCTAGTTTTATTTTGAGTGTAATAAAATATAAATAATAAAAGAAAAAAAATATACAAAAGTCAATATTGAACGACATAAACAAAGAGCATGAATGAAAGAACACTAAGAAGCGTAAACGAACAAACATTCACGAATAAAATTGAACAAATAAACATTTATATGTTTGGTCTATTTAATTAATTGAATAGAATTCCTTATTCATATTAAACGAATAAACATTAACAAACTTTCTCACTAAACGATTCACCAAAAATCAAGTTCATTTACAAACCTAATCTCAATCCAAGTTCCAAACTACCATTTCAGCCTATTTTTAACACTCCTATAATTTTGCTACAAAATATTATACTTCTAAAATAAAATCAGTACACAATATGGAATCAAATAAAAGAAAAATTTAAGTATAAGAGAACATAATATATTGTTTAGTGCATAAATGACATGGTGCTGACATGTAATGCGACTGTTGGCACAAACTAAAGAACACATACATTGTCGGCAAGATACATTATATAATCCTAGGTTGACAGTTTTCTCACAGTTTAACGTAATCCACTTCCAAATGTCTTTCCCCCGTTCCGTTTCGACAGTAAATACTAAAATACTTTCTAGACCCACAAATGGCATATTTGTAATAATCATCCAGTCTTTGCCTCATCACTTGACTTTTATTCCCTCTATTCTATTTTAATATTTTATATTTGTAGAGACACAATAATACAACTTATTATTCTCCCCTACTCTCTGCCTTCAATGCGTGTATCTCACGCCTGGGAACATTAACAATTTTGTTCCATGAAGTTTCAATTCTTTTTCTTTACAAAATGAGTTTTTAACACACATTTTCCCTTATGAAATGCATCAACTTTGATATTAACTACGATTTCCCCACTCGTGATTCGGGCATCCACATGCAAATCAAACGGTAAAGATCAACTAACACAAGATATAATGTAACAAAGAGAAGAAAAAATTGTGATGTGGTACCTATGATGTGGAGTTGTGACACGATACGCGAAGATTACCAACTCGCAACAACCACCACCGGCAGGGTTCACTAACTAGAAAGTTGTTTGTTAATATTATTTATTTAGCAGTGGGGCCGATTCGATTTCTAATAAACTTTAAATGAAAACGTATTTAGTTTTTGTGAAACAAAAAATAATATTTTCTTGGTGGGTACCAGCCAACCTGTATAAATAAAAATATTATATCGTGTATTTAGTTTTTTAAAAAAAACTATCGAACTAAAGTTATATAGAGAATATAAAACTACTGAATTTGGATGTATATTATTTATAGTGTAAGGGCTAATTTGAAACATTAAAGTATATTATTTACTGTAAGAGATTAATTTAAATTTTAAATAACTATTGTAGCAGCTACAAAGAATTTGTGATATGTTTTAATATAACTTAACTATTATTAATCAAATTGAATTTTAATGATACGGTGGTTAAAAAAATTCATATAGATAATACGACAAATAACACATTCTAATTTTTGCTTTCGGCATCAAGGACAATCCTTCTTTAAAAATTATTTCACATTCCCTAACTTTCATTTATATTATTTTATAACAACTTTTTACATTCTAACTTTCATAAAAATCAGTCAACTGCTCTTCAAAGAAATACAAACCTTACAATAAGTCAATTATTTTATTGGTAATATTACTAGTATGCATGATTTGAATCATTAAAATCCAATAAGCGCATGATAGGCTGTGAACGATCGTATAAGAGGCAGTAAGTACACAAGGACATAAATGTGGCATCAATCAGCGTGCGTCGAAAACTGCTCCATGATCTTCACTTAACTGTTGATACAAGACCAGACAGCAAGGACAATTGTCAGGCCACATGGATCCATTCAACGTGCGCCAACAACACCCCCGCCTGTAAACACTAACGGTTGTGACAGGGGAGGGAAAACAGATATTCCTTGTTGTCAACCTCAGGCGCAAGGCCCATCAGCCCATCTCCTTCACAACTACCTTCGGCTATAAATAAAGAACTTCAGCTACATGTTTAAGGATCGCTCTTTTGCTCTTTAACTTAATACACACACTTTTATCCTCAAGACAAGTTCTTATTCTCACACCGGATAGTAGTTTGAAGGAGAAACCCCATATTCTCCTCCTTATAATGAGCTTCACAGTATGTTGATTGTTTTACAGGATAATCGCATCTATTTGTTATCGAAGAAAGAAGATTAACCTTGTTTGGACGAGATAATCTTAAGATTAACTTGATTATATATGATAATTTTATACGTCAAACTATTTAAAATTTTACTCTTGAAACCTGTAACCTAGTGATGTGACTTAGAACTTAACATAAAATAATAATATGTGTCAAGTTTGGAGGGTCTAACACTAAATAAAAGTTAGAAAAAGCACTGGTTAAAAGATTATTTTTAATATTTTAATACACTAAAAGTGAATTCGAAATGTTATTCCATGCAATAATAATATATGTCAACTTCGATAGATTTTAAAACGGATGATATTTTAATTTTTTTAATCTTAATCAGGTTCGATTTAGGTTTGAGTTTTTATTCACACAAAAAGTTTATAGGCACGCCACTTTATTATACTATTATAGGATGAGTGGTTCAATAAAGTTTGTGTCACCAAATTTGGGTTATCCAAATTTGGGTAATTAGTTTGATTTTAGTTAGGGTATCTTTTCAAGCTTTACTATAAACCTGAACTAAATCTTCATTAAACATTAAATTATAATTTTGAGAAGGTCAAATCTTCAAATTAAATTATAATTTTAAGTAACATCTTCAAATGATGTGAATAAAAGACAAATAGTTGTTGACAAAGTTTGATAATTTGGTCAAATCTCGTTACAAAGTATGAAAATCTAACAGGAACTTAATAATATGTATAAGATCATAATCATTTCTTTCCCGTGTCCTTATAAAAACACAATACTTTGGTTAAATCAATAATTTGCTAGAATATAATCAAATCAACAAATCGCTAGAGTTTGATTTTCCTATGGTGGGAGTAGTTACATCATGTTTGCTTCAACAATTGATTGATTTCCAATATTTATATTTTAATTACCAATTTAAGATATCCAGAGGACACCAAGATGCAAGAAAATAATTTATAAGAGGTATTTAGAATTATGTCTTGTACTTGTTTTTCAAGCTTATTTAATTTTGGAAAATATAAAACGCATTTCTTTTAACAAAAATAATATTTAAATAAAACTAAAAACTAGATATAAATATGAAAATCCTTAAAAAAAATTTAACGTGTTTGTAGGCTAGAAGTATATGTAGCATAATCATGGAATGGAATAAGCAAAGCTATCACAATATCAAATATAACAAAAACCCTATACTATATGAGCTTGGGACCACTATTGGCTTTCATTTCGATTGACCCTTCCCTCTTAGTTTAATTGAAAGCAGTGGTGGATCTAGAATTTATTTCCTGAAGAGGTGATTAGAGGGTTTAACCGGACTTTTAAGGGGGACGATCAAGATTTTTGCCAACAAATTACACTAAATTTGTTTAAGGCGGTGCCCGCCCCCCGCATGTATGTGTATCTTCGCCCTTGATTGAAAGTATACATCACATGTTAATAGCAACATAGCCTTAGAACCCAAAAGAAAAACGAAAAGCATTTAGAAAACTTGTGTTCACTTAAAATATAATGTAATCATACTTAAAGTTAGTGTGATATCATGAAAACACAACGAGGTGAACTACAAACAAATTAATTATCACTACATTAGTGTGCGAAAGTTCATATTATATCAACTTGGTATAGTGCTAAAAAACTTCATACATAAACGATGTCTAATCAACCATCTCTCACTCTAGTGTGCTCAAAGTCAAAAACTATATATTATTCTATTTAAATGCACACTACACACCAAAACACCTCAACCACCTCGATTCCACAAATAAGGAGACACCACCATAGTAGTGACTCGTGAGAAAGTTAATCTCAACCACAAATAATAATCGTGTTCGATGGTTGGTTGGTTGATGGGTCACACAACCTATATGTTTCCGGTATGGAACAAGTGTTCACAAGTTAACGTCAAGTACACAGTCATAGAAACATGTTTCAACTTAACACATATGGGTATCAGTAGTAACGAACGTATTTTTAGAAACTTGATACACATCTATATTTAATTACTTATTCAATTTTAACTAACATATTAAATTTTGAAAAATTAGAATAACATGAATGGAAATTAATTTAATAAAATTATTAATGGGACTCTTTATGGTGACAAGCTATTGATTAAAGTTTTTTTATGTCAATTGATTAATTTTTATTAGAGTTTTATGTCTCTAATTAAATAACTAATTAAGTGAACCTCTTTTCCACCCATGGCTTAGGTAAAAATGATAGGCTTTGTGCCTCATTTGATAACCCTAGAAAAATACAAGTGAAAAAATACAAGAAAAATACCTAAGTACGCATCATGAATTCTTGGAGAAGAAAAAAAATGCTTGAATATTCATATGTTAGGAAACTATAGAGAGGAGTACTCACTGTTCGATTCCATTATATTAATATTTGTACCTGTTTCACAAATTCTAACACTACAATTTTACCCGATGTTATCTCGGGCGTGTGAGTCATCTCCTGCAGTATAGACTGCTTCAGCTATTGTAACTTAGGAGACAGACGCGTTGTCTAAGTAAAGGAGCGAAATCTGTTTAAGGGATCTGTGTTGAACACGAATCCTCAGCCACAACCGTTAACATCATTTTGTTCATTCTTGCAGCCAAGGATCGTACAAGAAAATGCGGTTCAAGTTCTTGTCAAAGACAACGGTTTAAATTAACTTATTTACTTATGTTGTATTTCATGTTATTTTCGTTTATATTAGTACACTTTACGTGAACTACAGTTTTCCAAATGTAGAAAGAGAGTATCTTTATTATTTTTGTTAGTATAATTTTATTAGAATCATGACCCATTTCTTACAAACTTAAAATATATTTCCTAAGATTCTTGCTATAATCTTAAAACCTTATTTATAAGGATTTTGGGTTCACGAAATGGTTTAAAAATAAAAATATTTTAGAGATTATAGTCTTATATATATTATTTGGATTTATTGAGATTGTGGTACAATTTTAATCCTATATCATGATACAAAACGAATAGTGTATGGTTCAACCGTTTGGTTTTAAAATAATTTTGTAATCGTAAATTTTCTAACATGTGCATTAGAACGGGTTTTATTGGTGTAAACCACACATTTCTTGTAAATGTTAAATTCTCTAACGAGCGCGTTAGTGTGGGTTTATTTCTATAAACTATGCATTTTTTTGCATGGTCTCATTTCCTAAGATGTGTTTTGGAAATGATTATCTTATATAAAATATTTTGGTTTAGACAGTTTGTCTAAAGTTCTCGGTTTCTACCATGCATGTTAGTTACAGTCTTTTTTATATAAACCAATAAGCCTTATAATGATTTTTGTAATCATTTATTTCTAACGTGCGCGTTAAAACCGGTTTATTTTACTTCTTATATAACCGATAAGTTTTATAATGCTTTTTGTAATCATTAATTTATTTTTAACGAGCTTCTGTTAGAACCGGTGCGTTTTTATATCAACTGATAAGTTTTATAACAATTTTTTAATTATTTGTTTCTAACAAGCGTGTTAGAACCGTTTTATTGATAAGCTTTGTAACAATTTTTGTAATTGTATATCTCAAACGAATGTGTTAGATACGGTTTATAAAACCGTCAACTTTAAAAACGACATTTTGTAATCATCTGTCTTATAACATGCGAGTTAGAAACAGTTCATAAAAATTGTCCGTTTTAAAATGATGTGTAATCATTTATTTATAAGAACAACATACGTGTTTAAAATTTTTTTTACAAATGTTTTAATATTTTGAAACATGCGCTTTGGAACTCGTTTTAATTTTTTAAAATGTGTGTTAGAAAACGAGTATCACTAATACGAGTTTAGCTACGGTTTTATTTTGTAAATCCAAAATTTGATTCCTATATTTTTTCTCTAACGTACGCGTTAGAATTGTTCAAGTTCTACCAAGTTTGTTAGCAATGGTTAATTTTATATACCATATGCACTTGGAATGTTTATTAAACAATTAATTGTCTAGTATGTGCATTAGAACGATTAGAAATGGTTTCTTTATAGGCTATATTCATTGAAAACATTTTATGTAAACGTTTAATTTTATAACTCGTTATGACAGGATATTATTTTTTAACATGCATATTGGAAATTCTTTTGTAGATGAATATTAAAACTAAACTATATAAAACTGTTTGATGTTTTGGGTTTTGATCTTTGATTTCATAAACCTTATAGATTTTATTAATACAGTATATTGCAAAACTAAGCAAATGTTTTAAATTGAATTTGAAAACAAGTTTTGCATAGTTTTGATAATTCATATGTTATCTACTTTTTCTAGAAGTAGTACATATGGAACAAATGCAACATTCTCGATGGTGGAAAACAACTTGGTGTGGTTGTGAACAAGTTTAGTTGTTCAAGTTTACTACTTAAATGTAGTCTTTGTAATAACTTGGTGTTGTTTTGAGCAGATTTATTCAAGTTTAGACTTTTACAATGAAATTGGGAACTTGTATATATGAATGCATATTATTGTCGGGGTAATTTAAGGCATGCCACGAGATGATATCATTGCGATGATTTCGGTGAAATGATAAAAGTGTTGAAGATAATAGCACTTTGAGATTTGATGTCTAGATATCGTCTATGTATCCATTTAATTTATTCAAAATGTTTTGCACTTTATGATCTAATTCCGAATGTATTTTATTGTTTTGTATTCAATATCTTCGGATAACACATGTGATTTTTTTATAAAGAAATAATCAATAATGTTTGTGACGAACAAATTGAATTTTGTGGAAAATAATCTTAACGTCAAGTATACATTGTTTAAAAATACTGTTTTAAACGACTAGTACAAGTTTATATCTGGACATAAACAACTTGAGAGTTCTTGCATTGACTAAAAGTCGAAGACGTGACATCAAATATGTGACCATATCATGAGAGAGTTTTGAATGAACGTGGTGAGTGTATTGAGATGAAATATATAAAAATACGATATACATCGACGTATTTCATTAGAAGTCATCAAGGAAATTCACAAGTGTGAATTCTACCATATGAAAGTAAAGTACTATATGTTATTGTAAACCTTTGATGAATCTTGCGAGATTTGTTCTGATTGATCCACGTGTAGATGCATCTACCAATTACATTTAGTCGTTAAAAAAAGATAAATCTACCACTTGAATGTTGTTAGAACTATGTGAAGGTTTTACCTTAGTTTGGGAGAGTATCTTAAATACACATGTCTTATAAGAAACCACAACAAATGTGCACAAATCATTTGTGGCAAATTTTATGAATGCCAAATTATTGTGTTAACTCTATCTTAGACCTAATAATGATTGTAGACGAGTAATATTCATCTTGTTAGTGATAAATGTGTTCACCAAAGTGACTTGGATTAAGACTTATGATTTAGCCATGATGAGTCAATGGTGAAGCATTAAAGATCAAAGGTATACGGGTTATGTTCTTTAATTGAACGATAAAGTTATACATATGAGACTTAACTAAATACTTATGTTCTAGGATTGTGAATAAGTTTCATGGTTTTGTCTAATCTAAGCGATGAATGTTGTCGCCAGGGTTGTGAAGAATCAGAATGATGCATCTTCTATTCACATGCTAAAGTACTATAGTCTAAAGCATGCTAGACTAGTACTTAGTTAATGATGATGCTCCGCGAAGACTAGTTAGCTCTAAACATTCAAAAGTTATGAGCACAAAATGAATTTGTGTATAGACACAGTTGAAAGGGCATTTTCATTCATTATAAGGAATAGATATATAACTCATGAAGAATGTGTTCCTAAAGGTCATGAAGGGAACTCATTGTTTAGGTTTATACTAAATGGTAACGTAGAATCCTTCTAAGTTGGTGATAGTCAAATACCAAACCTATAATAATGGCATGTGTTGCTTTAGTCAGCTCGGAAGATCATGTAAGCTAATACAATCTGAGTTGAGAAATAAACATTGTTTAGCTCAGTGATACAGTGAGATAGATCTTGTTCAAATCATAGGTAACTTGCATTTGAATCTAAATAGTTTAAAAATAAGGAGTTTTATAATCCAATCTATAATTGTGAACACAAGATTAAGTGGAAGACACAAAGGTCATAATGGATAATCGAGATGTGTATGCCTTAAATGATATATGTTTCCTTCAAAGACAAATATTAGATTCAGGTTGAGACATGAGGTTATAGTCTTAGATGTTGTCAATAAGCAACACTAACTTATAAGTTAAGAACACAACATGACAACTCATGTCAACTACAAAATTATTTGTAGTGACTAGGAAAAAGTCAAAGGTAAATTTTGGATCTGACAACCGAGGTTTGATGAGAGATCAAGTTGTGTAATGAGACTAAAGGCCATGGAAAAAAGGACATAAGGGAAACCTAACCTAGTTGACTAGAGATCCCAAGATCTTGGTTCAATAGGACAACTTAATCATGTACCTAAGGGTGGTTACTGTTGTAGAATATCTGATACTAGTTGATATACAAGCTAGTATATACAGTTATATGTATATATCCCCTAACATATAAAATGGTGTTTAAATATGTCTTAATCCATTCCTATGACATTCAGTGACAAATGTGAGGCTAAGCACAATATATGGTTAATGATTTGTGGACATCATGGTAACCATAACGCTTTTAATAATTTAAGGAAAATCACCTTTGTTATAGAGAAGCGGTGTCGATTCAAATAGAATTGGGAGCACAATTCCTAAAGCTCTCATAGAACCACGCTAGTGTTCCACAACCATTATTGGAAATGAAAGTGAGGGTATGGCCTGGTTCAGGAGGGTGTTGTGTGAAGTTTATTGTTATCTACAGAAATGGGGGTTTGTTCAAGGATATCACGCCTATAAACCGCTAGGAGACTAAGTATATTTCACTAAAGAAGCTTCAAAGATAATACCTACCTATCCGTCAATACTCAATTGTCGAGGTTGCGTCGAAAATTTTGTGTGTTTTGATCGATCTCCATTTATGTGGAGGATTTTTAGAAAATTAGAACAATGTGAGTGGAAATGAATATAGTAAAGTTTTGAGTAAAGTTTTTTATGTCACTTGATTAGCTTTTAGTTTTGTGTCTCTAATTAAATCACTAATTGAGTGAAACTTTTCTATAGTTGTATGTCTCTAATTAAATCATTAATTAAGTGAAACTCTTCACCACCCAATGGTAGGCTTTGTGTCTCATTTGATACACTAGAAAAATACAAGTTAAAAAAATACATGAAAATTACGTAAGTATACATGATGAATTCTTGGAGAAGAAGAAATACTTGAAGACCTACATGTTGGGGAATTATAGAGCGAAGTACTCTCTGCTCAATTCCACTATACGTTTCATAAATTCTAACACCACAATTTTACCTAGTGTAACCTCGGGCGTGTGAACCATATCTGGCAGAACAGACTTTTCTGCTGTTGTACTCTGGGAGACAGACATGTTGTTTAATCAAAGGCGCCAAATATGTTTTAAGCGACTTGTGTTGACCACGAATCCTCAGCCACAACCGTCTATATAATGTTATTCATTCTTGCAATCAAGGATCGTACAAGAAGGTGTAGCTCAAGTTCTCATTAAAGAGAAAGTGAAGATCGTACAAGAAGACGTCGTTCAAGTTCTTGTCGAAGACAACGGTTTTTATTAGCCTATTTACATATGTTGTATTTCATGTTATTTTCGTTTATATTTGTACACCATATGTATACTAGAATTTCTCAAATGTAGAAAGAGAGTATCTATATTATTTTATTAATATTATTAAGATTATTTTAATAGAATCGTTACCCATCTACTACGTTAAATACGCTTATTGGTACATATATAATAATATTGCATACATTTTGCAAGCAAAGCTTGATGCACTTATACTTTCTTTGTGCTCATCTTAAATTTTGTTAATTGAAAACCACACTACCTTAACACAATTAGTTATAACATATATGAACACCAAAAACAAATTCTATTTCAACATGTAGTGCTATGCACAAATGTGGGTTGATCGCCCAAACCTTACTAAATTATTTTTTATCATTTAGTTTACTCAGTTGCACTTGTAGGAATTTCCTACTATTAAATTATATACTGTAGGTATCAATTCTAACTACAAATTTTTTTATGTATATAAACCCCTTAACTTTCAGCGTTGACACTTACACTTATCATCTTTCTAAACGTTTTATAAAATATTTTGACTCCCTCAAGAATTACGTGCTTATTTTTATGTATGTGAATTAAATATAATACGTTTCTTGCTTAATGTTATGTACATTTTCGCCTGGTCTACGTTTTAATATTAGTTTTGTTTAGAAACGAGTCGGCCAAATATAATACGTATTAGCTAGACAGTATAAATCCGAGTTACTTTAAGTTTTGACAGTGCCACATATCATAGATGTAAAAGTATTATTTAATGGATATAAGTGGGTTTTCTTCCAAATTTATATGTTTTACAAAGTCAAACCCATCTGAGACATACCACTTTTGTATCGTGTTTTAACAATATTTAATAAATGTTTTTGACGGAACCTCATTCTATTCTATATCTAACAAATTCAAAAAAGTTGTACAGTATTGTATTTGATTTGATGAAGTGGATGGTGGCTCCAATTACTTTTTTGTTTGACTCAAGGAAAAAATTTTGCAACCAAAGGTTAAGTTTTCTATACCTAACAAATTCAAAAAGGTTGTACAGTATTGTATTTGATTGGATGAAGTCGATGGTGGCTCTAATTGATTTTTGTTTCACTAAATGAAAAAATTTTGCAAAGTAAAGGTTAAGTTGAATAACTACTGTATCTTTTATATGTGATATTTATTTTATATATTTAATAGTGACTTAATTTTAACTACATGACTTAATTTTTTATCTTTACTTATTATATTTTTGGAGTTTTTTTCTTAAATTAAATTAATCAAAGTAAATGTATTTGTATATAGTTTGTGGTAATTTTTCAAATTTGGGGCTATTACAACTGAACAATATCGGTATCAATAGCGATATTATCCGAACTAATATCGATATTCGTTTTTATAGCTTTCAGTTGTTATAGCGAGTGCCGATACCGCAACAAGCTAAAGTGATACTATATAAGTTCCCACCATTAAGCGCGGAAATTCTAATAGTTATATATATATATATATATATATATATACTTAAACGCTTTTGGAGCAGAGACTGGCTATTTTAATTGACTAAACCCCAACTTTTTTAAAAAAGACAAAAAAAATCCAATTTTATCAATGTATGTAACTGGACATAACTTTTACCAGAATTTCCATCCAAATCAAGAGTAATTATAACTAGTTTTTTACGTCGTGCGTTACGGCGAAACTAAGCAAATGATAATATAAACAAACGTGATTTAGAAATAAAGCATGTTGTTTAGTAAGGCAAACCATTAGAACGCTTAGTTTATCGTCATACCATGATATGATACCCAATAAATACTCTTTTTTGAGTACAACTTCGTTTTTAACAAAACTTATAACGGAATGTCAGGGAAAAAATCAAGCACAACTACGTACTTGAGTTTTAGAAAAACTTATAAACGTAAATTATTAAATAAGTCTCAAACTAATCGATAAATAAATATATGTTCTAAAAAGAGAAAAAAAGAATTATTAAAAAATGGTAAAGAAAATATATGGTTTAAAAAAAGGAAAAAAGCATAAAAATATGCTATTAAAAGTAAAAAATATAATAAACTATTATAATATATTAAATAAAAAATATTAAAAAGCTATATATTATTATAAAAATAAAAATATTATTTATCGTCATTTATCAACAATATACATATAATCCTTTGTAAATTAACAACATTCTAAGTTTAAAACACTATTTTCCAAACACCAACCTGACTAGACTCGTTTACCATTAAAACCGTCCCATTCTGCCTAATTCTTATATTAGAAATTAAAAAATAGCTAGTAGAAGTATTTTAAGCCTATCAAAACTGTGGTTGAACAATTTGGCCCACAAAATTACTAACTTGACAAGTAATTTAAAGGCATAAACCACCAAATTATACACACTGATGTTTTTATTCCTGATTTGCTTATATTTACTAGTATGGTAGTACTCGATTCCCTGTTTCCTTAATATGGTAGTACTTGGGGTCATAATATAGGCCATAGAAATTTTAAGGGTTTATGTAGTCACACCTCAAGTACAAAATCAAGGACAACCATGACCTTATCCCACTTGTTCTTGGCATAATACACTTCATTGGTCATGTAACATGTTAAAAATCTGATATAATCTTCTAGATCATTATTGTGGAAGTTAAAATGAAATCTTCGAACAAAAATTCCGATGTGTACATGCATGTTAAAGTTTAAAAATGTTGTGTGCAAAAATATATACTTACGAAAATTTTATGAAAAACGAGCCGTGCCCTTTAAACGAGAAGGTTGGATGGAAAATAGGACACAACTACGTATTGTTTTAGTACATATCCATGTAGGATTTTGAGAGATCGAGCATGAAAATTTTGCATTGAAGGATTATTAAAGATCAATTGCATGTTTGTATAAACCTTTTAATAGTTGAAAATCAAGTGTATGTAAGTTTAATCAACACAACACACAAGATACACCAATATTTAGAGATGGAGTATGATAATTTTGAATTGAAGGAAGAGACATTAGGTTATTTTAAGAAGAATAATGGTATTTTATGTTCTTTAAGTTTAAGCTAAATTACATGTGGTTTTTAATTAAGAAAATTACATTGGGTGTCCTTTATGTTAGTGTTTTTTATCAGGCAGTGTCTTTTAGACTTAACCTAGTTAAATTTTCTTGTTGACTTCACACATAAGTGACGCATAGGATGGTTTGATAATAAAACTTAACTATGTTAAGTCTAAAGTACATTACCTGAAGGAAAACATTAACACAAATTCAATGTAGTTTTGTTAGTTAAAGGACATCGCATGCAATTTGACTTAAACTTTAAGGACACAAAATGCAATTTAGTCTTATAAGAATTAATGATCACTTTTTAATATCTTTATCTGTATTTTGATTGTTAGAAATCAAGTGTATGTATTCACACACAAGATACAGCAATTTATATGGTAATGGAGGATGTTAACAAACCCTCCTTAGACTACACGGTGCGTAAGCACGCATCTAAAATGGGGCGTGGAGCAAAAAACGGGAGGTGTGGGAGCAGCGTGGTTAGTGGCGTGGTTAGTAACGTTTTTATAAAAAAATAATAAACATCAACCAATTAAAAACACCAAAAATTCATTCACCAATCAATAGCATCTACCTCACAACCCAAAAGCCCCCCACGACTGTCACACCCCGACCCGCAGCGGAAATAAAATTCGGGGCATAATTGGGTTATTATCAAAGCTCATGATATTTACTATGACGTTTCATATCTATTAATTCAATATAAAAGAGAATTTACAATCAACATACAAGCACAACATGTTTTAAACACAACATTCATGAACTCTTTATTTTTCTTCTAAGGCAAATTCCTATGTGTTCCTTGCTTCAATCTGTTCACCTGTATCATGTGTAAAAATGGGTTTTGGGGAGTGAACTTATTTAAACATTTGAACGGATTTGTTATATTGGTTATTATAAAATAATGTGCATAAACCAAATATGAGTAAACGCATATGTAAATTTAACCACAAAACACATAATATCTATTAATGCACACACACATATCACATGATGAAAAATGAGATCAAGGCTCAATCAAACGGAGCCGATCTAATGAGGTACCTGATGCACAATTCGTCTCCAACGAGGAACTGATGGGCTTAATGAATGATTTGCACGCAACTTGACAAAAATGTAAACCCGCAATACAACAAATAACATTTACATCACACGTTAGTTCATATAATGGTAATAGCACAAGTGTTTGAATAAACGAAATGTCTAAAACGACACATGATACACCCCAAAACATAAATAAAAAGGGGAAGTTGTAAGGATTCACTCACTGTGGGTGCATTTTCTTGATTGATAAAGAGTGCGCACGAATTAAGGATTTAACCGACGTAGAAGACTAACCTAAATAATAACGCAATAATTCGATAAATATATAAAAATTAATATTTTAATTTAATACTTTTTGTTAGATGATTAGGTTATTTTTGTTGTTTTTATTGAGATTTTAAAACCTTTGAAAATGTATTTTTAAGTATTTTAATTGATTTTTAACTAAAAATAATATGAATAAATAAAATAAAATAATAAAAATTAAAAAAAAACCTTGTCAGGCGGTCAGAACCTGACCGGTTCAACATATGATTTTTGGATGCGTGTGATGAGACTCGAACCCGTGACCGCTCGGTTGCGTGCACGCAACTCTTCAAACTGAGCTACGTGTCTAACCCGTTAATACCTTGATTTTTATTATACTTAAATACTTGTTAGATTAATCCAGAATTTATTTTAATTTAAAAGATTTTAAAATTAATTGAGCCGGCGTGCATACAGAGTCTCGAACCCGGTATCTCTGCGTTGTTGTGCACCCAGCCCAACGGGTCGGGCTGGGTGTCTAACCCGGTTATACTAGAATTTTAAATATACTTAACCACTTCCTAAAGTTAATCTTCTTCAATATTCTGATCAAACCCAGAACCTTCACCCGAATTGAAAATATGTTTAACAACTATCCTGTTTTACGATTTACACATGAATATATAGCTTATAAAACAAGAAATAAAAGGTGATTAGCCACGAAGACAACTTTGATTTTTCCGGTGAGTAACTCCGGTGACCAAACAACTGGATTCCCGGCAGTTTAGAATGTTTGAGCAGGGGAATTCGAGTGAAATTCAGAATGAATGGACGAGTTTGGACGTATCTAACATAGGGTATTTATCGGCTTCAAAGGTTGAGATTTGTTTTAAATTTTGAAATGGTTATTTGGATCGATGATTAGCATAACGGTTGGATTATGATTGATTTTGATTGAGGTTTGGACGTTGGTTAACGGTTATGCTCGATTAATTGAAGAATTGAAACATAAAGACAATGTTTAATCGCTGAATCATAGGACAGTTACCGTTTTGATGTTCTAAATCTCGCAGGTGACTCATACAGTACACTATATATGCTATTAGATTCCAAAACTTCACAAACAGTGTGTATGGTCTAGTGGTGTTTTGGTGTGTGCACAAGTGGGGGAACCCGGGTTCGATCCCGGTTTGTCCCTTTTCTTCATTTTTATTAATTATATATATTATTTTATTTTTTTATATATTATTTCTAGTTACTTATTATTATTATTATTATTATTATTATTATTATTATTATTATTATTATTATTATTATTATTATTATAAATTCTGATTTTTTTTAAATTTTCTAACATTAATTATGACAAAAATAAGATAACTAATACTAACAAAATACATAACGAACATTTATCCGAATACTTGATTAAAAAACAGTGCGGGTTTTTGAAACCCGTTTCATATAAATGTTACAATATCCCCCACTTTTAGAAATTCCATCCCGAAATTTAAGTAGTAGCCGTAACAAGGAAAAGATGCGGGTATTACTCGCGCATTGAGTCTTCACGTTCCCAAGAAAACTCGGTCCTCGTTTTGACTCCCAACGCACTCTAACTAAAATGTGAATATTTCTTAACTGAAAAGAGAGATGTGCTGCTCGGATTGAGGCGGTAACGTTCCTAGAAAGGGTTTGAATACCCTGCTACAGGAATCAATTTTTGATGCCTAAAGTATAAAAATGTGAAACACTGATAAACAGAGTTGATTGACTGGGTATGATCTCATACTTAAGAGTTTTGAGAGAATTGATGCGTTGAAAGGATAAGGTTATATCACAAAACGAAAACTTTGATCATGACGATATTAAAACCTACACGGAACTTCTCATAACTACCTGACAATGCTTTTAATCATTTGACAAGAATACTTATATATAGGAAGTACCAGCGGCGCATCCACCATATTCTTGTCAAATTTTCATTGGCTTTGTCAGTAAGTTATGATTATTTCTATGTGACTCTAAAATCTACAACACATAAACAAACACAACAGTCAAACCTTGAGTCTTAAATTTGAAAGGATACATGAATGACGATGGTACCTCTCTCATTTGTTATGACGAAGGGGTCAGTCTATGAAAAAGTGAGACACGACCCATCTTCTTGGAATGATGAGACGAGATGATGTATGACGACATGAAATAAATTAAAGAGTAGAGACATGTAGTAAAGTAATGATATCAATTAGCATTAAAATCCTTGGATACATAAATTCCCAAATTAAAACAAGGATACACAAAGATTTATAGAAAACATTAAAAACTAAACGATTGGAGCTGAGTCTTGACTCTTGGTGATGGAAGGCTAGTTAGGTTGCTCGTTTGGGCCATTATTATCTTCAACTGGATTAGCGTTGATGTTGTAAGCTCTTCCTCTCGCTGGTGGTGGTGTTGGGTTTGCTTGATTTGTTTGGTTAACTGGGTTTGCTTGAGCTTAGGCGTTTATGATATTGATCAACCTAGGACATGCATTTCTAAAATGGGTAGGGTCGCCATAATTAAAGCAAGCGCGAACATATGGAACTATGGGGTATTGAGGTTGTTGATAAAGTTGGATCATGTTTTGGGTAGGGGTGAAGCTTGGTTTTGGGGAACACGACAAGTTTTACTTATATGACCATAACGCCCACAATTTGCACACAAACGACAGGGTGTGGAAGATTGATGGTGATAAAAACAGATATTGCATTGAGGATGAGGGCCAGTGTAAGGTTTCTTATTTGAGTAAGTAGGGTTGGGTGCTAATTGGGTGATTGGGATAGCTTGGAGGGGTACGGCTTGTGGAGCTGGTTGACTGGTTTGAGTGACAACGAAATTTTGTCTGTCTCGTTTTCTCTTAGTAGGGGGTTGAGAAGAGGATTCAGTTTGGGTTGAGTTTGAGGTTTCGGTTGGTGCTTTATCCTTCTTCTTCTCCTCCTTGAAGTCTCCATTCCTAATGTGGTTTTTGGTGAGCTCTGTAGCTAACTCCATTGCTGCTTCCAGAGTTGCAGGGGTGGTACTTATTATAGGGTCCTGAATATTTGAAGGAAGAGCCCGAATGTAGTGTTCAATCAAACGGTAGAGAGGAGTGAACAAGTTGGGGACCATTTGATTCAACTCAAAGAATCTCTTGTTGTATGTGGTGTGGTCGCCCTCCTTTTGTTTCAAAGAGTAGAACTCATCTTCTAATTTCTTGATTTCGCTTCTTGGACAGAAGCGTCTTGTCATGATCTCCCTCAACTGTAACATTCGTCGTAAAACGGGTTTCAAAACCCGCTTCGTTTAATAATCAAACATTCGGTTAAAAGTCCGTTGCGTATTTATCGTGTCGGTTATTTAAAACAATACATAATTAATAAACAATTTAGGATTTAAAAACCATAATTAATAAATAATAAAAATAAGTGAATAAAAAAATAAAATGGGACAGCCGGGTTTCGAACCCGGGTCACCCACAAGGACAAACACGCAACACACCGCTCCACCGCGCACAGCTTTTGTGATAAACATTAAAACAAATAACATTTATAATAAAACTGAAAGTCAAACCGGTAATCAGCGCGCCCAAATTCGCAGTCGCCGGAAAAGCCGAGATTATCGCGAATTATGACCGTTTCCTTTGACTGAAACACGTGAACTAATTTCGACATCAGTTATAACCGATGTCTAACCCTCAATTTCAGTCATAACCGCCGGAAAACTTTGACCACGAATCAAGACCCAAATTCGAACCAAATACACCCTGTTCTTCCTTATAAATACCCACCCAAACCTCTGGTAACCTTTTCGCTCAGAATCGCACTCTCTTTCGAAGCTTTAATCCTTCCAGAGCACGTCGCCGGAAATTTCAATTTCGCCGGAATCGCTGAACGGAAAACCGCGATTGTCTTCAGACGGTACAATCATCTAAACTTTTCTTGCTATCTCTCGATTAGTAACCTAATTGCTCAACACAGTAATCAAAACTGTCAAACAGTTTCCCTCAGCCGGAATCCGCAGATCGGAGCCGACGAGACCTTGCCGGAAAACCTGAAGCAAACTCGCCGTTCTGGTATACCATGTCATTTAATTTCTCTTTTCATTTCAATCAAGTATAAGTTAAGATCAATTAAACAGAACAGTCGGATTTCACTGTTCTGTATTGTTAAGCGAAGAAGACGAAGTTGAGAAATGTGTATTAGTTTAATTAAAACCGGATATTTAACCGGGTTAGACACACAGTCCAGCGGTGGACTGTGTGCAACATAACACGCACGTCCTGAGTTCGAATCGCACATGTTACCGACCTTCAGAAATAAAACCAATCCTTTTTAAAACCTATTCAGATCATCCTTCAACATGTATATAAATATAGTATAATTCCGGATATTGATGGGTTAGACACCCAGCCCAGTTGGTCGGGCTGGGTGCAAATTACAGCCAAGGTCTCGGGTTCGAGACATGGGTACGCGTCCGGTTCAAGCCAGTATAAACCTTTTTAATTAATTAAATTCCAGATTTAAACCAGTAAGTATATAAATATAATTAAAATCAGAAATATTCCGGGTTAGACACGTAGCTCAGTTGGTAGAGCTGCGTGCAAGTATACGAAAGGTCCCGAGTTCGAACCTCACTCAGCGCATATAAAAACACAGTCCGACCGGTCAACTGTCAACGGTCAACGGTAAAAAAAAGTCAACTTTTTATTTATTTATTTAAATTGAAAAATCAATTAAAAATACTTAAAAATAGGATTTTTAAAGTTAGAAAATTTCCTTAAACTCACAAAAATAAATCTAACAATCCCATTAAGAGCACTAATTAAAAATATTAATCTCAAATAAAATTTATTTATTTATCGAGTTATTATGTTATTATTTAGGTTAGTTTTCCCTCGTCGGTTGAATCATAATTTCTTGCGCATTCATCATTATCAAGGAACGCACCCACTGTGAGTGAATCCTTACAAATTCCCCTTTTAATTCATGTTTTGGGGTGTATCATGTGTCGCTTTAATTATTTCGTTTATTCAAACTTGTGCTATTACCATTATATGATCTAAACTTGTGATGTAAATATTGTTTGTTGTGATGTGTGTTTACATTTTGTCAAGTTGCGTGCAAATCATTCATTAGGCCTATCAGTTCCTCGTGGGAGACGAGTTGAACATCGCGTGCCTCATTGTTCATCATTTGGTGTGTGTGTGTGCATTAATTGATATTATGTGTATTGTGATTATGTTATTTGTTGTGATGTGTGTTTACATTTTGTCAAGTTGCGTGCAAATCATTCAATAGGCCCATCAGTTCCTCGTGGGAGACGAGTTGAACATCGCGTGCCTCATTAGATCGGCTCCGTTTGATTGAGCCTTGATCTCATTGTTCATCATTTGGTGTGTGTGCTTGTGCATTAATTGATATTTTGTATTTTGTGATTAAATTTACATTTACGTTTACTCATATGTGGTTATACACCTTTTTATAACCAATATAATAAAGTCGTTCAAATGTTTTCATAAGATTCACTCGCCAACTTATGTTGACCCAAAAAAACCCTATTTTTACACATGATACAGGTGATCCAGTTGAGAAAAGAATCACGTAGGATGGCCTAGAAGAATAAACAAGTTAATGCTTTGGAATGGACATTTAGTTTTGTTTTCCTTTGTAATTGTATGATGGATACTTTAGTTTGTAATTTGAATGAAAATGTATTTGAACATGTTGTGTTTATTGTGACTTCTTCTTTAAAGGGAAATAATAAATATGAAACTTTATAGTAAATGTCATTGAGCTTTGATGAAAACCCAATCATGCCCCGACTACCATTTCCGCTGCGGGTTAGGGTGTGACAGATTGGTATCAGAGCTTTTGACTATAGATATATAGGATAGGTTATTAGACCCTTAGAGCCTATACTATAGTTGATTAGATTTTAATTGTTTATGTGGTTACATGCAAACTCATGATGTTTATTTATTTCGTATTTATTACACACACAAATGCATGCAAACACTTCCACTATCATATTGTGTGATATTTAATGAGTTATACTTATCGTTAAACATAACATGCTTACACATACATTCATCACGCATATTACAATGTTCACATATTCAAATCATCCTCATATTTCCTTTATTCAAGATTTTGTCGCAATTTTCGTTTTTCTATCTCATCAAAGTGAGTTCTACGACGTGCATGTAGTAACTGTAAGGGTACAAGTATCGGTAGTCGGAACGTCCTGTCTAGGTTGGCATTCGTATAAATCCAATACAACGGACCAGTTTGCCTACCTGGGGACTAACGATGAGAGTACGAAGGACCTATTAGGCCAAAGCATGCCACCCCAAACGTCGTTCGAACTAAACCTACTTTGAGTTGTCATTGTGTCTATACCAGGACACCCTCCAACCTTATACTTTGCTGTCATGTTTTACGATTTTCGGGTGGCGCAATTGTTAAACAGGCCAACACCAATATGAACCCTACCAAAGCCCAGTAGTCATGGGGGCCCAATGACTACCAAGGCCAAACTAAGGGGACATATGGGAGCCCAAACATGAGCAAAACCTAAGACATCCTATGGATGTAGCAAATTTATTTTATTCATTTGTTTTTGTGAATGTTCATTTCTAAATACGATACATGACACCTAAAACGTCAAACTCATACTCTCGATACGTATTCCTTGTAGATGTCTTCTAGTCTCTCTCGTAGAAAAATGAGATCAGGAAAATCCCGCGAGCGCATGGCTGCCCAAATCGCTCAACAAATGGCTGCCGTAATACCCAACATCGTAGTTCAAGTACAACAGGCCCTTACCGCTAATCCCGTCAACCCAATCAACCAAGAAGATCAAAACATTGTCAATCCTTCCCCAAATGCCACTAAATGCACCTTCAAGCATTTCAAATCCTGCGATCCTCCAAAATACGAAGGGACTGAAGGTGTCACCGCCCTTCTCCATTGGTTTGAGGAAATGGAAAACACTTTTCTCAATTGCGACTGCCCCGATGATCGCAAGGTGCGATATGCTACCGGTCGTTTGTTTGGAGTAGCACTTACATGGTGGAATACAGAGAAGGCCAAGCGAGGTGCTGAAAATGCTATGACTTTGACTTGGGAAGAGTTGAAGGAAATCATGACAAGACGTTTCTGTCCAAGAAGCGAAATCAAGAAAGGAAGATGAGTTCTATTCTTTGAAACAAAAGGAGGCCGACCACACCACATACAACAAGAGATTCCTTGAGTTAAATCAGATGGTCCCCAACTTGTTCACTCCCCTCTACCGTTTGATCGAGCACTACATTCGAGGTCTTCCTTCAAAAATTCAAGACCCTGTAATAAGTACCACACCTGCAACTTTGGAAGCAGCAATGGAGTTAGCTACAGAGCTCACCGAAAACCGTATATGGAATAAAGACTTCAAGGAGGAGAAGAAGGATAAAGCATCATCCGAAACCTCCAACTCAACCCAGACCGAATCCCCTTCTCAAACCACTCCTAAGAGAAAACGAGATGGGCAAAATTTCGCTATCACCCAAGGCAATCAACCAGCTTCACAAGCCGTACCCCTCTAAGCTATCCCAATCACTCAAGTAGCACCCAACTCTACTTACCCAAATAAGAAACCTTACATTGGACCTCACCCTCAATACAACACCTGTTTTTATCACCATCCATCTACCGTACCTTGTCGACTGTGTGCAAATTGTGGGCGTTATGGTCATTGGAGCAAAACTTGTCGTGCCCCTCAAAACCAAGCTTCACCCCCTACCCAAACCATGATCCAATAATATCAACAACCTCAATACACCATAGTCCCATATGTTCGAGCTTTTTTTAATTGTGGCGACCTACCCATTTTAGAAACACGTGCCCTCGATTGGTTAACATCATAAATGCCCAAGCTCAAGCAAACCCAGTTAACCAAACAAATCAAGCAAACCCAGCTCCACCACCAGCAAGAGGAAGAGCTTACAACATCAACGCCAATCCTGTTGAAGATAATAACGGCCCAAACGAACCACCCAACTAGCCTTCCCTCACCAAGAGTCAAGACTCAACTCCAACCGTTTAGTTTTAATGTTTTCTTTATGTTATCTCAATCTTTACGTCTCCCAGTTATAAATTGGGAATTTATGTATCCAAGAATTTTAATGAGAATTGATATTACGGTTTTGTTTTATACCTTTACTCATTGATTTAACTCTCATATCATCAAACATCTCGACGTACCTCGATCTTATCATCTAAAGAAGTTGGGTGGTGTCTCACTTTTACATAGACTAACCCCTTCATCATAACAAACGAGAGAGGTACTGTCATCATTCAGTCATGTATTCATTCAGATTTGAGACTCAAGCTTTGGCTGTTGTGTTTGTTTATGGTTTGTAGATTTTAGAGTCACATAGAACTAATCATAACTTACTGACAAAGCCAAGGAAAATTTGACAAGAATATGGTGGATACGCCGCTGGTACTTCCTATATATAAGTATTCTTGTCAAAGGATCAGAGGCATTGTCAGGCGGATATGAGAGGTTCCGTGTAGGTTTAAATATCGTCATGGTTGAAGTTTTTGTTTATAATATAACCTTATCTTTTCAAACGTATCAATTCCCTCAAAACTCTTATGCATGAAATCATACCTAGTCAATCAACTCTGTTTATCCATGTTCCGCATTTTTATACTTTAGGCATCAAAAAGCGATTCCTGTAGCAGGGTATTCAACCCTTACTAGGAACGTTACCGCCTCAAATAAAAATTTAAACTCTCACTCCCTTCTGAATATGTAATTTTCAAATTAACACATCCTCCCTTCGAGTTAAATATACCACTACTTCAATTTCGGGACGAAATTTCTAAAAGTAGGGGATACTGTAACATTCGTCATAAAATGGGTTTCAAAACCCACTTCGTTTAATAATCAAAATTCGGTTAAAAGTTCGTTGCGTATTTATCGTGTCGGTTATTTAAAACAATACATAATTAATAAACATTTTAGGATTTAAAAACCATAATTAATAAATAATAAAAATAAGTGAATAAAAAAATAAAATGGGACAGCTGGGTTTCGAACCCGGGTCAGCCACAAGGACAAACACGCAACACATCGCTCCACCGCGCACAGCTTTTGTGATAAACATTAAAACAAATAACATTTATAATAAAACTGAAAGTCAAACCGGTAATCAGAGCGCCCAAATTCGCAGTCGCCGGAAAAGCCGAGATTATCGCGAATTATGACCGTTTCCTTTGACTGAAACGCGTGAACTAATTTCGACATCGGTTATAACCGATGTCTAACCCTCAATTTCAGTCACAACCGCCGGAAAACTTTGACCACGAATCAAGACCCAAATTCGAACCAAATACACCCTGTTCTTCCTTATAAATACCCACCCAAACCTCTGGTAACCTTTTCGCTCAGAATCGCACTCTCTTTCGAAGCTTTAATCCTTCCAGAGCACGTCGCCGGAAATTTCAATTTCGCCGGAATCGCTGAACGGAAAACCACGATTGTCTTCAGAGGGTACAATCATCTAAACTTTTCTTGCTATCTCTCGATTAGTAACCTAATTGCTCAACACAGTAATCAAAACTGTCAAACAGTTTCCCTCAGCCGGAATCCGCGGATCGGAGCCGACGAGACCTTGCCGGAAAACCTGAAGCAAACTCGCCGTTCTGGTATACCATGTCATTTAATTTCTCTTTTCATTTCGATCAAGTATAAGTTAAGATCAATTAAACAGAACAGTCGGATTTCACTGTTCTGTATTGTTAAGCGAAGAAGACGAAGTTGAGAAATGTGTATTAGTTTAATTAAAACCGGATATTTAACCGGGTTAGACACATAGTCCAGCGGTGGACTGTGTGCAACATAACACGCACGGCCTGAGTTCGAATCGCACATGTTACCGACTTTCAGAAATAAAACCAATTATTTTAAAACCTATTCAGATCATCCTTCAAAATGTATATAAATATAGTATAATTCCGGATATTGATGGGTTAGACACCCAGCCCAGTTGGTCGGGCTGGGTGCAAATTACAGCCAAGGTCTCGGGTTCGAGACATGTGGTATGCGTCCGGTTCAAGCCAGTATAAACCTTTTCAATTAATTAAATTCCAGATTTAAACCAGTAAGTATATAAATATAATTAAAATCAGAAATATTTCGGGTTAGACACGTAGCTCAGTTGGTAGAGCTGCGTGCACGTATACGAAAGGTCCCGAGTTCGAACCTCACTCAGCGCATATAAAAACACAGTCCGACCGGTCAACGGTCAATGGTCAAAAAAAGTCAACTTTTTATTTCTTTTTATTTATTTATTTAAATTGAAAAATCAATTAAAAATACTTAAAAATAGGATTTTTAAAGTTAGAATATTTCCTTAAACTCACAAAAATAAATCTAACAATCCCACAGCACTAATTAAAAATATTAATCTCAAATAAAATTTATTTTTTTATCGAGTTATTATGTTATTATTTAGGTTAGTTTTCCCTCGTCGGTTGAATCATAATTTCTTGCGCATTCATCATTATCAAGGAACGCACCCACTGTGAGTGAATCCTTACAAATTCCCCTTTTTATTCATGTTTTGGGGTGTATCATGTGTCGCTTTAATTATTTCATTTATTCAAACTTGTGCTATTACCATTATATGATCTAAACTTGTGATGTAAATATTGTTTGTTGTGATGTGTGTTTACATTTTGTCAAGTTGCGTGCAAATCATTCATTAGGCCCATCCGTTCCTCATGGGAGACGAGTTGAACATCGCGAGCCTCATTGTTCATCATTTGGTGTGTGCGTGTGCATTAATTGATATTATGTGTATTGTGATTATGTTGTTTGTTGTGATGTGTGTTTACATTTTGTCAAGTTGCGTGCAAATCATTCATTAGGCCCATCAGTTCCTCGTGGGAGACGAGTTGAACATCGCGTGCCTCATTAGATCGGCTCCGTTTGATTGAGCCTTGATCTCATTGTTCATCATTTGGTGTGTGTGCTTGTGCATTAATTCATATTATGTGTTTTGTGATTAAATTTACATTTACGTTTACTCATATGTGGTTATGCACCTTTTTATAACCAATATAATAAATTCGTTCAAGTGTTTTCATAAGATTCACTCGCCAACTTATGTTGACCCAAAAAAACCATATTTTTTCACATGATACAGGTGATCCAGTTGAGAAAAGAATCACGTAGGATGGCCTAGAAGAATAAACAAGTTAATGCTTTGGAATGGACATTTAGTTTTGTTTTCCTTTGTAATTGTATGATGGATACTTTAGTTTGTAATTTGAATGAAAATGTATTTGAACATGTTGTGTTTATTGTGACTTCTTCTTTAAAGGGAAATAATAAATATGAAACTTCATAGTAAATGTTATTGAGCTTTGATGAAAACCCAATCATGCCCCGACTACCATTTCCGCTGCGGGTCAGGGTGTGACATCAACCATTCCCAAGTCAAAGTTATAGCATCCTCAGCCCCTCGCTTGCCCTTCTCTGTGTTCCACCATGTAAGTGCTACTCCGAACAAACTACCAGTAGCATACCCCTACCTTGCGATCATCGGGGCAGTCGCAATTGAGAAAAGTGTTTTCCATCTCCTCAAACCAATGAAGAAGTGCGGTGATACCTTCAGTCCCTTCGTATTTTTGGGGATCGCAGGATTTGAAATGCTTGTAGGTGCATTTAGTGGTGTTGAGAGGAGGGTTGACGACATTTTGGCCTTCATGATTGGTTGGGGTATAGGATTAGCGGCAAGAGCTTGTTGGACTTGAACTACTATATCGGGAATAACAACGACCAATTGTTGAGTGATTTGGACAGCCATGCGCTCGCTGGATCTTCCTGCTCTCCTACCTCTATGAGAGTGTCTAGAAGACATCTACAGAAAATGCATACGAGATTAAGAATTGAACGTTTTTAGGTGTCATGTGTCGTAAAAGGTGAAAACATCATTCAAAATAAATGAAAACAAGAAATTAACTACATCCATAGGATGTCTTGGGCTTTGCTCATGTTTGGGCCCCCATACTTGGTCTTGGTAGTGATGTGGGCCCCCGTGACTACTAGGCTCTTGTAGGGTTCACATTGGTGTTGGCCTGTTATCACTTGCGCCACCCGAATAAAAATCGTAAAGCATGATTACAAAGTATAAGGTCGGAGGGTGTCCTGGTATAGGCACAATGACAACTCAAAGTGGGGTTAGTTTGAACGACGTTTGATGTGGCATGCTTTGGCCTAATATGTCCTTCGTACTCTCATCGTTAGTCCCCAGGTAGGTAAACTAGTCCATTATATTGAATTTATACCAATGCCAACCATGACAGGAAGTTTCGACTACCGGTACTTGTACCCTTCCAGTTACTACATGCCCGTCGTAGAACTTACTTTGATGAGATTGAAAAACGAACACACCACAAAATCTTGAATAAAGAAAATATGAGAATGATTTGAATATGTGAGAATTGAAACGTGCGTGATGAATGTATATGTAAGCATGTTATGTTTGATAATATGTTTAACTCATTAGGTATCACATAAAGTGATAGGGGAAGTGCTTTTATGCATTTGTGTGTGTAGCAAATATGAAACAAGTAAACATCATAAGTTTTGCATGTAACCACATAAGCAATTA
Organism: Scalesia atractyloides; assembly: GCA_947069175.1. Classification (NCBI taxonomy): domain Eukaryota; kingdom Viridiplantae; phylum Streptophyta; class Magnoliopsida; order Asterales; family Asteraceae; genus Scalesia; species Scalesia atractyloides. The sequence goes on from CAMTDV010000001.1 coordinate 8,730,238, forward strand.
AAATCTAAGCGACTATAGTATAGGCTCTAAGGGTCTAATAACCTATCCTATATCCCTATAGTTACAAGCCCTAATACCAATCTGTCACACCCCGACCCATAGCGGAAATAAAAGGCAGGGCATAATTGGGTTATTATTAAAGCTCATGACATTTACTATAACTTTTCATATCTATTAATTCAATTTAAAAGAGAATTTACAATAAACATACAAGCACAACATGTTCTAGACACAAATTCATGAACTCTTTATTTTTCTTCTAAGACAAATTCCTATGTGTTCCTTGCTTCAACCTGTTCACCTGTATCATGTGTAAAAATGGGTTTTGGGTCAACAAAAGTTGGCGAGTGTGTCTTATTTAAACATTTGAACGGATTTGTTATATTGGTTATTTATAAAATAATGTGCATAAACCAAATATGAGTAAACACATATGTAAATTTAACCACAAAACACATAATATCTATTAATGCATACACACACATATCATGTCACACCCCAGATTTCCAACCCAAATCCATACACCGGTGGTCCCGAGTGGGAAGTATTGTGACGTCAGTTGATAACATCATAGTCAATTAAACACAACACAACGGAAGTCTTGGAGTAAAATTACTATTACAAACTGAATGTTCAAAAATACAAAATAATATACAGGCTCGTAATAGAAGATCCACAGGCAGATCATGAAATGTACAAGAAAGAATACAAAACAGACTTTGACAGATTTAGGATTTGCAAGATCCTCTATCAATATCGAGCGCTTACAGCATATTTTCATATTGTACCTGCAGTTTAGTCTTTTGAAAATACGTCAGCTTTCGCTGTTAAATACACCCAACCGACTCATTTTGAAAACATTTCAAAAATGTTTTAAGTGCGTATCAGCACAAAATCTTTTTATAACTTGGGTTAATTGACCGTACAACCTTGTTAACAGATATACATATTTGTCCATATATACGGGGCCCGGTACGGAGACCGAGATGCAATTAACGTACACACCACTTTGGACTCACAAAGGAGTCAGTTCCTCCCAACCTTGTGGGAGTGCATAATTGAGCGTCTATCGGGAGTATGCTTACAACCGCGCTAAAGTCGTGGCCAATTTCTATTGTAATGAGCCGAGGATATCCAGGACACGGTAGTTAACCCCTGATGTTTAAATTATCAAACAAAACTGATTAAAATAGAATATGCGGATTTACTATCTCCGAACTGGCGTTCGATTGATCCCATTTCCGACCAAGCGGTAATAATTTACCGTAACCCAAGCCCGTATAGGGGAAATAGGTCGAGAGTATTTACCTGAGCTAGTCTTCTTTAATTTTTAATAACTCAGTCGTACACAAAAGTACTAAGTGCAGATAGCATTTACCGGCAAGTCTCTAGTCTGGATTATGGCATAAACTAACCAATTAAATACTAACGGTCTTATTTAAGTCATTGACTTAGACCGACTAGCGTACTTGATCAAAACGTATGACGCTAGAGTAAATGATGATTGGATAGAATGTAGTTTAATCCCAACAAGTACCTTGACTTGTATAATATGGATAAACTATAAACATTCTGGATATCAGTAGGATATCAACTTATATGCCCGTTAAGGTTTTAAAACGAAATTATGCCATATAAGGGCATTTCGGTAATTATATACCGTATAAAAGGAACTTGAATATATTTTAAGTTTATAATCATAAGTATTCTGGAAAAATAATCTATATATGATATAATATCAGTAGGATAACATTTATATGTGTAATTTATCTTTTATGACCAAACTATGCACCGAAGGGGCTTATTGGTCATTTTACGCATAGTTTATAAATTATTTGGGATTATGAGTTATAACATGTACCTACTGTAAATATGTTTAAAATAAGTTTTAAAATCAGTAGGTAACAAGTCTTGGTCAATTAATATGGTTTAAAACCATACTATGCGCCGAAGTGGCGCTTATGTCGTAAAATGACGTCTTTGTGCGATGTTTATAAAAACTGATGTTAAGATCAGATTAAAATGTTTAAAATATGTTATTTAATATAACATATCAGTAGGTAAATGATTTACCATGAAACGATTTGATTAAAACCATTTTATAAGCCACAAGGGCTAAAATCGTCATTTATCGACATAGTTTAAGGACTTGTTTGAAAACTCAGTTTATAACTTGATTTAACATCCCATCCTACTTATAATATTACATCAGTAGGAAACTCATTTTCAAGTTCATTACTATTTAAAACCTCGTTATATATAAAAAGGGCATTTTGGGCAAAGATGACATAATTTTGGAACTCGCGCATAATCTTGGATTCTGATTATGATCATGTAATATAACCTCATAGGGTTAAGCTACATTATATTATGATCATAATGCAACTTTAGATCAGTAGGTAACTAATCTAAATCGGGTCAGAATCGAAAGTCAAAGCAGAAGTCAAACTTCGCGACTTTCGGTTGCGAACCGACCCTAGAACTGAAATTGATGAGCCGAACATGTTCTTACATGTTCTAATAATTATTACCAACTTGCTTAAGTGTCAAAACAGGTTTCATAACATATATCAGATCAATTTATGATTTTTCCGAAAAATGGCCTGTTTTGACTTTTTAATATCATGACTTTGACCCGTCAATTGATCTAGCAAACGTGATCTTCAGGAGGTGCCCTTTATAGGGACTAGCACCTATCTTATTACGATCACTTAGCCATGTTCATTTCGAACAATGGCTGAACCATAATGGTCTTAACCGAAAGTCAAAGCGTTTTTTCGCAAAACGCTTGACATTTGGCTATAAAAGCCTATTAACGAAAATGCACGAGGAAGGAACACTTACAAGTGATTCCTTAGGTGCAAAAGAACTATGTTGGATGCTCCTTTTAGCTAGGAACTTCCAGAGGAGGGAGAAGAGTGAATGAATGAGAAAGGTGCAAGTTGGAATGTGAACTTAAGCACCTATTTATAGTTGGAGAACTCAAAGGAGGTGAAGCCAGGTGGTTAGGGGTGTAAGAGGAAGCTTAGAAGTGTCCCAAAATGTGGCATGGCTGATTACAAGTCCATAGTTTCGAATTTAATGGTTTTGGAGCTTTGTTTGGAGGCCAAGCCAAACTTTCTGCTGCAGACCCCTTCTCGCGCCCCGCGAGAGACCTAGGCCAGGTCTCTCACGCCCCGCGACCGCCCCTGGCCAGTTTCAAAGTTTAACACTTTAGCCCCTTAACTTTGAAAAGCTTCTAAAAACCTTTATAAACACCTTTTTGGCACTTTTAGCCCTCCGTAGCCAATACTTGGCATACCCTGGATTATGTCCGGACATTGTCGAGCTCTCGGTTCGTTAAAAGTTCACACAGAGGTATAAATTAACATGTTGACACTTTTAATCCCTCCATTATCCAAATTTCTCATATTTACAAAATTGAACTCTCTCGTCGAATATTTGGCACGTATGAGAGGAATTCACATAGGATCACTTAGAGGCTTATTATAAGCATGCTGATTCAAATGTCACTTAGAGGCTGGGCATGTTGACATATCGGTCACTCAGAGGCCAAATTTAAGCATGTTGACATATCAGTCACTCAGAGGCTTGTTATTAATGCATGTTGACATCGGACCGTCACTCAGAGGCTCAGTTTGAGCATGTTGATGCCTTTAGTCCTTATTGGTCTTTAATAGACTATATTTTAAAAATACAACACGTGTCACTATACTATTGGACACGATTTTACAGGGTGTTACATATCACATGATGAACAATGCGATCAAGGCTCAATCAAACGGAGTCGATCTAATGAGGCACCTGATGCTCAACTCGTCTCCAACGAGGAACTGATGGGCCTAATGAATGATTTGCACGCAACTTGACAAAAATGTAAACCCGCAATGCAACAAATAACATTTACATCACACGTTAGTTCATATAATGGTAATAGCACAAGTGTTTGAATAAACGAAATGTATAAAACGACACATGATACACCCCAAAACATAAATAAAAAGGGGAATTGTAAGGATACACTCACTGTGGGTGCATTTTCTTGATTGATGAAGAGTGCGCATGAATTGATGATTTAACCGATGTAGAAGACTAACCTAAATAATAATGCAATAATTCGATAAATATATAAAATTAATATTTTAATTTAATCCTTTTTTTTAGATGATTAGGTTATTTTTGTGGTTTTTATTGAGATTTTAAAACCTTTAAAAATGTATTTTTAAGTATTTTAATTGATTTTTAACTAAAAATAATATGAATAAATAAAATAAAATAATAAAAATTAAAAAAACCTTGTCAGGCAGTCAGAACCTGACTGGTTCAACATATGATTTTTGGATGTGTGTGATGAGACTCGAACTCGTGACCGCTCGGTTGCGTGCACGCAGCTCTTCAAACTGAGCTACGTGTCTAATCCGTTATTACCTTGATTTTTATTATACTTAAATACTTGTTAGATTAATCCAGAATTTTTTAATTAAAAAGATTTTAAAATTAATTGAGCCGTCGTGCATACAGAGTCTCGAACCCGGTATCTCTGTGTTGTTATGCACCCAGCCCAACGGGTCGGGCTGGGTGTCTAACCCGGTTATACTAGAATTTTAAATATACTTAACCACTTCCTAAAGTTAATCTTCTTCAATATTCTGATCAAACCCAGAACCTTCACCCGAATTGAAAATATGTTTAACAATTATCTTGTTTTACGATTTACACATGAATATATAGCTTATAATACAAGAAATAAAAGGTGATTAGCCACGAAGACAACTTTGATTTTTCCGGTGAGTAACTCCGGCGACCAAACAACTGGATTCCCGGCAGTTTAGAATGTTTGAGCAGGGGAATTCGAGTGAAATTCAGAATGAATGGACGAGTTTGGATGTATCTAACATAGGGTATTTATCGGCTTCAAAGGTTGAGATTTGTTTTAAATTTTGAAACGGTTATTTGGATCGATGATTAGCATAACGGTTGGATTATGATTGAGGTTTGGACGTTGGTTAACGGTTATGCTCGATTAATTGAAGAATTGAAACGGAAAGACAATGTTTAATCGCTGAATCATAGGACAGTTACCGTTATGATGTTCTAAACCTCGCAGGTGACTAATACAGTACACTATATATGCTATTAGATTCCAAAACTTCACAAACAGTGTGTATGGTCTGGTGGTGTTTCGGTGTGTGCACAAGTGGGGGAACCCGGGTTTGATCCCGGTTTGTCCCTTTTCTTCATTTTTATTAATTATATATATTATTTTATTTTGTTTTATATATTATTTGTAGTTACTTATTATTATTATTTATAACTTCTGATTTTTTTTAAAAATTTCTAATATAAAACTCCCCGTCCTCATCACCACGCCATCACAAGGGGTAGTGTTCCCAATGTGGAAAGGCCACCACGTTATTTTTTCACGTCCACACCGTGTGATGGTCTCACATTCATTCTTTAATATCCACCATGATTTTATCATCACAAATAACTTCTCATTAAACAAGGTAATAATCACATTTACAAGCTTCTCTCTAATATGGTATAGATCACCACAACTTCAACTTTCTAAAAATGCGGAAGGAATAACCACATTTGACCTCTTCATTCTTCAACATCTCACTAAGGGTGTAGTGGTCACCTTTCTCTTTACATTAATTTAAGTACTGTTCACCCTTACAAATATACCATAATCAACATTGGCAATGGATATGAATATTACATTGAACCTCACAAACACCTCATTAAAATACACATGGGTGTTGATTGAGAATATTATTCTCTCAAACACCTCATCTCTTGAAACTAACTGATATCTCTTTTGATAAAGAACCTAGTTCTTTGAGGCTGAGATCATTTAGGATATGTTGATACTATGGAGGGTCGCTTTTGGCAAGAGACACAAGTTTAAAGTTTGAGAAGAACTTAATTTTGTAACCAAGAAGAAAGAGAGAAGAAAAACTTTACCAGCATACATCGATCATAGTCCTTTAGTAAACTTTTGTCTTGATAATAGATTTGTTGCAAATCTTATTTTGATCACATGTGCAAAGCTAAAGCGTGATAAATCAGGGGAGTTTGATATATAGGAGATGGATCAACGTCTTACATAATTAGCTTGTCTCTTGCCCCTTTTAAAGATTTCAGCCTCTTTCACATAAAATCTATTCCTTTGACTTGCTTCTGATTTGAAAATAAGCTTGTTTAGGAAATTTCTTCATTATTAATTTTAATCAAGATTTTTTTATTAAAAGATCTTTCATAAAATTGAATAGATTTTTGTTAATATTTGAACTCTCGAGTTAGAATACATTCTTCATCGCCTGCTTCTAGTTGCTAATGTAGATGATCTGTTTTTGCCTGAATTTTATCCAAATGTAATTAGTTCTCTCTCACACCTCGAGCAGTAACGAATATAGTACGGGGCATGATGATTGTCCATAGTTTATGACACTAATATAAGTTTAAATATTTAAAGGAACTAATTTTAATTTGTCACACATGATTATAGATTATATCCCACACAAATTCATACAATATTCAAAAGGTAAATAAATCATGAACAAATCTCTCATTTGTTACTAAGACTGATTCTACGTGGCTTCAACTTTAAACCCTCTCAAAGTCATGTTGTCACACCCGACAACAACGGAACCACGGGACGTGACGTTTACGGTTTTCATAGCCCTTCTTTATATCAAACGACCTTTAAATGAAATTTATTTAAAATCTCAAAAGTCATTAGATTCATGTTCCATAAAATACTAATTATATTCCCTTGCGCTTCGTGGTGGAAAATCGGTTGGTATTTGTTCGGTTCGTTATTACCCACACTCGTTATTGTAATCCAAATATAACACCTTACATCGATCGAAAACAATAAAAACATATATCGATACCGATACTAATGTTGTTCAGTATATATTGCTTTGATTCGTTTGTGTTCTTGCTTTTTTTTCAACATTGATATAGATTTTATTGAAAAAGAACACTATGTTGTTATCGTACCAAACCGAACCGAAACCGATTGAACAACATTTGCATCGATACCCGGCATTTATTTTTATTGTTTTTGCTTTAGTTAAGCTGACACCATCTCACTACCATACCGTACCAAACTGAACTTGACAACATCAATACTGGTCTGTATTCATTGTTATGGTTTTCTGTTTGATAACGGATATCGTGTCGCTGCTATAGTGAACCGGACGTACAACAACGGTTTTGATACGGATATTTATTTTCTTGTTTTCTCTTTCAATAAGTTGACGTTGTATCGCTACCATATAGAACATCGGTACCGGTATACAAATTCATTTTTATGGTTTCCGATTTTGAAAAATTTCATTTATATAACTATATCTGCAACTTAAATTATAAAAATAAATAAATAAAATTAGGTGTAGATTTAAAATTACTAAAATCTCTAATTGTAAATTACTATGAATTAATAATTAAATACATAAATATGTTTTGTTACTGTTCATGAAAACTTTGTTTTCATATGTATAAAATTTTACAACCGAACGTTCATATTGATTCCAAATCGTTTCAAAAGACAAGTTTCTAACAAAGAAAAGTTTCACAAATACGAAGTTCTAAAAGTATAGCCTACTAATGTAGACAATACGATGAAAACTTTCAAAATGCCCTTACCTACGACTCATCTAGTGTGCAAGCAAAAGCTAATACAGATAGCAAAGTCCATGTGTATGTGAACCCAACCAAAGCGTGCCCTAGAACATTAAGGACATTAAAAAGGGTCTTTGTGTCTAGTCTAATAAGACCGATGTTTTATTTACTTTATGACATCCAATGTCACAATCCGGATTTCCAACCCAAATCCATACATCGTTGGTCTGGGTGGAGAGTATCATGACGTCAGTTGATAACATCATAGTCAATTAAACACGGCACAACGGAAGTCTTGGAGTGAAATTACTATTACAAACCAAATGTTCGAAATAAAACAATATACAGGCTCTTAATAGAAGATCTACAGGCGGATCATTAAAATATATAAGAAAGAATATAAAACAAACTTTAGGGCAGATCTAAGGATTTGCAAGATCCACTTATTCACTACCGAGCAACTTCCGGCCTATTTCGTATTGTACCTGCAGTTTAGTCTTTGGACGATACGTCCGCTTTCGCTGGTAAATACACCCAATAGACTCATTTTGAAAACATTTTGATTTTAAGTGCACAGGGCACAAAATCTTTTATAACTTGGGAAAGTTACTTTGTAAGCTTGTTAATAGATTCACATGTTTGTCTATACATACAGGGCCCAATACAGAGACCGAGACATGATTAAATACACACCACTTAGAACTCACAGAGGAGTTATCCCCAACGTCTTGGGTAATTTGCATTTGAGCGTCTGTCAGGTGTATGCCTACACCCCGCGCTAAGGTCGTGGCCATTAACTAATCTAATGAGCCGAGGATATCCAGGACACGGTAATTTAACCCTCGATGTTTAAGTTATCAAACAAAACTGATTAAAACAGAATATGCGGATTTACTAGCCACAATCCGGCATTCGATTGATCCCATTTCTGACCAAGCGGTAATAGTTTATCGTATCCCAAGCCCGTATAGGGAAAATAAGTCGAGAGTATTTACCTGAGCTAGTCTTCTTTTAAATTTCAATAACTCACCCGTATACAAAAGTACTAACGTGCAGATAGCATTTACCGGCAAGGATCTAGTCTGGATTATGGCATAAGCTAACCAATTAATACTAACCGTCTTTAATTAAGCCATAGACTTAGACCGAGTAGTGTACATGATCAAAACGTATAACGCTTGATTAAACGATGATTAGATAGAATGTAGTTTGAACCCGGAAAGTACTTTGACTTGCATAATAAGGATAAACTATAAACATTCTGGATTTTGAAACTTAAATGACAAGGTTAAACCCCTTTCGTTTGAATTTCGTAAACTAGTTACGTATAACCAACCGTATGCTTATAAGCGATAATGGGTAACCGGATAAGTCATGGACAAGTTCTATATACTATTATATTTTAAATAAGTTAGAATATCAGTAGGATATCAACTTATATGCTTGTAAGGTTTTAAAACGAAACTATGCCTCATAAGGGCATTTTGGTAATTTCATACCATATAAAAGGAACTTGAATATAATTTAAATTTATAATCATGAGTATTCTGGAAAAATAGTTTATTTATGATATATTATCAGTTGGATATCAATTATATATGTATTTTATCTTTTATGACCAAACTATGCACCGAAGGGGCATTTTGGTTATTTTACACATAGTTTATAAATTATTTGGGATTCTGAGTTTATAATATGTACCTACTGTAAATATGTTTAAAATAAGTTTTAAAATCTGTAGGTAACAAGTGTTGGTCGATTAATATGGTTTAAAACCATACTATGCGCCGAAACGGCGCTTATGTCGTAAAATGACGTCTTTATGCGATGTTTATGAAAACTGATGTTAAGGTCAGATTAAAATGTTTCAAATATGTTATTTAATATAACATATTAGTAGGTAAATGATTTACCTTAAAAAGATTTGATTAAAACTATTTTATAAGCCACAAGGGCTAAAATCATCATTTATCGACATATTTTAAGGACCTGTTTGGAAACCCAGTTTATAACTTGGTTTAAAATCTCAAATAATCCTACTTATAATATTACATCAGTAGAAAACTCATTTTTAAGTTCATTACCATTTAAAACCTTGTTTTATGAAAAAAAGACATTTTGGGCAAAGATGGCATAATTATGGAACTTGCGCATAAACTTGGATTCTGATTATGATCATGTAATATAACCTCAGAGGGTTATGCTAAATTATATTACGATCATAATGCAACTTTAGATCAATAGGTAACTAATTTAAATCGGGTCAGAATCGAAAGTCAAAGTAGAAGTCAAACTTCGTGACTTTCGGGTGTGAACCGACCCTAGAACTGAAATTGACGAGCCGAACATGTTCTTACATGTTCTAATAATTATCACATACTTTTTTAAGTATCAAAACAGATTTCATAACATATATAAGATCAATTTATGATGTTTCCGGAAAATGGCATGTTTAACTTTTTAATATCATAACTTTGACGCGTCAATTGGTCTAGCAAACGTGATCTTCAGGAGGTGCCCTTTATAGGGATTAACACCTACCTTATTATGATCATTTAGCCATGTTCATTTCGAACAATCGCTGGACCATAATGATCTTAACTGAAAGTCAAAGCGTTTTCCGTAAAACACTTGACGTTTGGCTAAAAAAGACTATAAACGAAAATGCATAAGGAAGGAACACTTAGTAGTGATTCCTAGGGTGCAAACGAACTATGTTAGATGCTCCTTTCAGCTAGGAACTTCCAGAGGAGAGAGAAGAGTGTATGAATGAGAAAGGTGCAAATTGAAATGGTGAACTTAAGCACCTATTTATAGTTGGAGAACTCAAAGGAGGTGATGCCAGGTGTTTAGGGGTGTAAGAGAAAGCTTACAAGTGTCACAAAACGTGGCATGGCTGATTGCAAGTCCATAATTTCGATCAAATGGTTTTTGGAGCTTTGTTTGGAGGCCAATAAAAACTTTCTGCAGCAGAGGGCTTCTCGCGCCCCATGAGAGACCTAGGACAGGTCTCTCGCGGCCCGCGACCGCCCCTTGGCCAGTTTCAAAAATGGACACTTTAACCCCTTAACTTTATAAAGCTTCTAAAAGCCTTTTAAAACACCCTTTTGGCACTTTTAGCCCAACGTAGCCAATACTTGGCATACCCGGGATTGTGCCCGGACATTATCGAGCTCTCGGTTTGTTAAAAGGTCAATCAGAGGTATAAATTAACATATTGACACTTTTAATCACTCCATTATCCAACTTTCACATATTTACAAAATTGAACCCTCTCGTCCAACAATTGGCACGTATGAGAGTTAGGACTTCGTAAAGGATCACTCAGAGGCTTATTATAAGCATGTTGATTCCGATGTCACTCAGAGGCTGGGCATGTTGACATATCAGTAACTCAGAGGCTAATGATTTAAGCATGTTGACATATCAGTCACTCAGAGGCTGTTATTTATGCATGTTGACATCGGACCGTCACTCAGAGGCTCAATTTGAGCATGTTGACGCCTTTAGTCCTTATTGGTCTTTAATAGACTATATTTAAAATACAACACGTGTCATTATACTATTGGACACGATTTCATAGGGTGTTACATCCTCAGCCCCTTCAAAGAAATCTCGACCTCGAGATTTTATCCAAAAAGATGGGGGTACTTTTGTCGCATAGTGGACTCAACCTCCCATGTATACTCGGGACCTCTAAGGGCGTCCCACTTAACCTTTACTATAGGTATCATTTTTCTTTGGAGCTTCTTAACCTTTCGATCCTCGATCTAAATTGGCTTCTCAACGAACCTCAGGTTTTCATCAATTTGCACATCTGTGCGACATTGCTAGCGACTCATCAACTAGACATTTCTTAAGGTTAGATATGTGGAATACATCATGGATTCCACTTAGCTCCTCAGACAATCTAAGCTTATAAGCTACAGTGCCGACACATTCGACTATCTCGAATGGCCCGATATATCTTGGGCTTAATTTGCCCTTCTTTCCAAAATGCATCACACCTTTCCAGGGTGATACCTTTAGCATGACCTTGTCTCCTACTTGGAACTTAAGAGGTTTACGCCTCTTGTCAGCACAACTCTTCTGCCTATCCCTGGCAGCTTTGAGACGATCACGGATTTGCACAATCTTTTTCGTGGTCTCCAAGACAATCTCTGGTCCTGATAGTTGGGCGTCCCCAACTTCTGCCCAGCACATGGGCGTTTGACACTTTCTCCCATATAAGGCCTCAAAAGGAGCAGCCTGATGCTCGTATGATAGTTGTTTTTATAGGAGAATTCTATTAGGGGTAAGTGGTCATCCCAACTTCTACCTAAATCAATCACACATGCCCTAAGCATGTCTTCATTGTCTGGATAGTACGCTCACTATGACCATCAGTCTGCGGATGGTAAGCCGTACTAAAGTTTAATCATGTGCCTGTTGGAAACTTTTCCAAAAGTGAGAGATATATCTAGTATCTCTAACAGATAAAATAGATATCGGCACACCGTGTAGGGACACAATCCTATCCACATACATCTTAGCCAATCTGTATGAATTGTACGTTTCCTTAATTGGCAAGAATTGTGCTGACTTAGTCAGCCTATCCACAATGACCCAAATAGTGTTATTTCCACTTTTGGTCTTAGGTAACTTGGTAATCAAGTCCATGGTTACCATTTCCCATTTCAAGGTGGGAATTTCCAATTGCTGTAGAAGTCCTGACAGTTTTTGATGTTCGGCCTTAACTTGCGAACACGTCAGACACTTAATTACATAAGTGGCTATGGATTTCTTCAAACCCATCCACCAATAATTCTTCTTCAAGCCTTGATACATCTTGTCACCACCTGGGTGAACTGAGTATCTTGTGTTATGCGCTTCTTGGAGAATTAGATTTCTAAGTCCTCCAAGAATTGGAACCCAAATTCTATCATTAAATCTTAGGATTCCATCATTTCTAGGCGCTATTCTGCCTGATCCCTCATTAGGGATATTAGCCTCTGATAAGGCTTGCTTTTGCGCATCTAATAGCTTCTCACTTAAGCTATTTCTAAGCTCAATGCTCTTGGCATTAATCCTAATAGGTTTAACCCGCTCCTTGCGAATTAAGGCATCAGCAACTACATTTGCCTTGCCCGGATGGTAGCGAATCTCGCAATCATAGTCGTTAAGCGTTTCCATCCATCGACGTTGTCACATGTTCAATTCCTTCTGATTGAACAGATGCTGAGACTTTTATGATCTGTGTATATAATACACTTTGTACCATACAAGTAATGTCCCTAGAGTTTTAGTGCAAATACAACGGCACCCAATTCCAAATCGTGGGTGGTGTAATTTCTTTCATGCACCTTTAACTATCGTGATGCATAGGCAATCACTTTGCCTTTTTGCATTAGCACACAACCCATGCAAGTGTGCGATGCATCACAGTAGACTACAAAATCTTCAACACCCTCTGGTAGGGATAACACAAGAGCATTGCTCAGTTTGTGTTTAAGAACCTCGAAAGATTCCTGTTACTTTGGACCCCATTATACTTAATATTCTTTCGGGTTAGGGTAGTTAAAGGAGTGGCTATTCTTGAAAGTTCTCAATGAACCTCCTATAGTACCCAGCCAATCCTAGGAAACTACGAATCTCTGATGGGGTCTTGGGTACTTCCCAATTCATTATGGCCTCAGTTTTGGCGGGATCCACTTGGATACCACGCTCACTTACCATGTGTCCAAGAAATTGGACTTCTCTAAGCCAAAACTCACACTTAGAGAATTTAGCATAAAGCTTCTCTTGCCTTAGCAGTTCTAAGATGCATCGAAGATGTTTCTCGTGATCAGCTTGATTACGAGAGTAGATAAGTATGTCATCTATAAAGACAATGACAAACTTATCCAAATACGGTTTGCAGACTCTATTCATGAGGTCCATGAATGCTGCAGGTGCATTTGTGAGCCCAAGAGGCATTACTAAGAATTCAAAGTGACCGTAACGGGTTTTGAAGGCTGTCTTTGGAACATCTTCACTCCTAACCTTCAGTTGATGATATCCTGATCTCAAATTGATCTTGGAGAAGTAACTAGCCCCTTGGAGTTGGTCAAAAAGATCATTGATCCTGGGCAGAGGATATGTTTCTTGATTGTTAACTTGTTTAGCTCTCGGTAATCGATGCACATTCGCATCGAACCGTCTTTCTTCTTTACAAAAAGGATAGGAGCTCCCCAAGGCGAGGAACTAGGCTGAATAAAGCCTTTCTCTAAGAGTTTGTCTAGCTGCGTCCTTAATTCCTTCATTTCCGTTGGTGCTAGCCTATATGGAGCTCTAGCAACAGGTGCTGATCCTGACATGATATCTATTCTAAACTCCACTTGCCTGTCTAGAGGTAAGCCAGGTAATTCTTCGGGAAAAACATCTGAATATTCAGATATAACTGGTAGGTCTTCCATGTTTGGCTTAGGCTCAATAATAGTAACTTGTGCCATGTAGATGACACAACCTTTCCTCAAACACTTGGATGCCTTAAATAATGACACATTGTCTGGCGGTCCATAATGTGAGTCTCCGGGGATGGTGATCATTTCACCAGATGGGGTCTTAATCTCGATGAACTTCTTATCGCAGGCAATGCAGGCTTGGTTATGAGATAACCAATCCATGCCTAAGACAACATCGAGCCCCGCCAATTTCATTAGCAGAAGAGAGATATTGATGGAATGATTCTTAATGGATATAGAGCATACATCAAGAATGGAAGATGCAGTTTCTAAACTTCCATCAGCAAGTTCTATCTCATAAGTTTTATCTAGAGTTCTTATGGGCAGGTTTAATAGTTTACTAAACCTGTGGTCAAGAAAATATCTTTTTGCACCTGAATCATATAGAACTCTAGCATAAATATTGTTAATGAGGAATGTACCTGTTATGACATTATCGTCATTAACAGCCTCTCTTGCAGTTATTTGGAAGGCATGAGCATTCCCCTTCTTGGCCTCTCTAGGCTTTGCATTATTATTCTTAAGGATCTTAGGGCAGTTAGTCTTAATATGCCCCTTTTCATTGCAGACGTAGCAGACGACATCCTTAAGATCCTTACATTCTAGGTTCTTGTGCACCTTTCTCTTACAGATGCCACAGGGTTTGGCTTGTGAACCAAAATTACACTGTCCCCAGTGTCTGCGGTTGCAAGTTTTGCATGTTGGCATCAAAGCAGTTTTGCCTTGGTTCCCTTTGAACCCAAATCTTCCTTTATTTTTCTTATTAAACTCATGGGAGTTATCATCTTCCCTCTTTCTTTTCCCGTCAGCTTCAGACTTAACTGACTTTTGCCTCACCAAATCCAAGTTAAGGGAGAGAGATAGGTCAACAGCAGACCTATAGGTAGTAGGCTGAGCAGCCTTTACCATGCCATTTATCTTGGGCGCTAACCCATTAATAAAACGCGCAATGCGTTTGGGCTCTGGGGTAATCAAATAGGAAACTAACCTAGATAGGGAGTTGAAATCGGAAACATATTTCCGACAATCTAGGTTTTTCATGGAAAGAGACAAGAAGTCGGTCTCTAATTTCTCCACCTCATGGGGTGGGCAGTATGTTTCCTTAACAAGGTCTACAAATTTGGACCACCCCAAATTATACAGGTGTACTTTACCTGTAGATTGAATCATGGCTTTCCACCAGATTAGGTCATCGCCCTTAAAGGACTGTGATACATATTTGACCACATCCTTATCAGCACTGTTGCTTATATCTACAATTGTTTCCATCTCATCTAGCAGCTTTAGGGCTTCTACAACTCCTTTCTCCCTGTTAAGGTCTCGGGGCTTACAGGATACAAAGTACTTATAGGTACATCCGTCTTTAACAGAACGGGACTTTTCAGCAAAATCTATTTTCTTTGATTCACTATTCGCATTCGAAGAGTGAATGGAGCTCTCCTTATGAGTTGAAGATGGTGGAATAGATAAGGGTCTAGAGCGAGTAGCACTCGACTCTCTAAGCCTTTCTATGGCCTTTCCCATGGCCTTTTCAACTGTCGCGTCAATGCGAGCTTGAAAATTATCATTAACGATATCTCTGTTTTCAGCTTTGTTAGATTCCACATTTCGGTGACTACTTTGTGCTTCATTTGAGTTAGCCATCCTTAAGCTTTGGTTCTACACACCAATAAAACTTCACTTAGTATGTCAATCATATTGGGCTTAAAAAATTGGATATAACAATCCATTGCCTATTCTAGTGTGAATAACATCACAACTCTTAGCCTTATCATATCTATATTTTGGCCTAGGTCTTAATAGGACCATCAAAGGCAAATTACAATTTGGACATAGTCCACATATGATATTAGACAGTGGATCGCATTGTCACAACTGTCATTGTCATAATTGACAATATATTTAGCTCTTAAGCTTGTCTCGAAGGACATAAAATATGGCACATAGGCCTGTCACTAGTGGACATAAAATTTGACACATAGGCCTGTCACTAATGGACATAAAATATGGCACATAGGCACTACATCACTAATGGTTGTTTGATTCATAGCCCCGAGGGCAATACATCACTAATGGATGTTTTAATCATAGCCCAAGGGTAATACATAACTAATGGATGTTTTAATTATAGCCCCAAGGGCAATACAACACTAATGGATGTTTAATCATAGCCCCAAGGGCAATACATCACTAGTGGATGTTTGAATCATAACCCCAAGGGCAATACATCACTAGTGGATGTTTAATCATAGCCTCAAGGGCAATACATCACTAATGGATGTTTAATCATAGCCCCAAAGGCAATACATCACTAATGGATGTTTAATCATAGCCCCAAGGGCAATACATCACCAATGGATGTTTTAATCATAGCTCCAAGGACAATACATCACTAATGGATGTTTAATCATAGCCCCAAGGGCAATACATCACTAATGGATGTTTAATCATAGCCCCAAGGGCAATACATCACTAATGGATGTTTTAATCATAGCCCCAAGGGCAATACATCACTAATGGATGTTTTAATCATATCCCCAAGGGCAATACATCACTAATGGATGTTTTAATCATAGCCCCAAGGACAATACATCACTAATGGATGTTTAATCATAGCCCCAAGGGCAATACATCACTAATGGATGTTTTAATCATAGCTCCAAGGACAATACATCACTAATGGATGTTTTAATCATAGCCCCAAGGGTAATACATCACTAATGGATGTTTAATCATAGCCCCAAGAGAAATACATCACTAATGGATGTTTTAATCATAGCCCCAAGGGCAATACATCACTAATGGATGTTTTAATCATAGCCCAAGGGCAATACATCACTAATGGATGTTTAATCATAGCCCCAAGGGCAATACATCACTAATGGATGTTTAATAATAGCCCCAAGGGCAATACATCACTAATGGATGTTTAATCATAGCCCCAAGGACAATACGTCACTAATGGATGTTTAATCATAGCCCCAGGGTAATACATCACTAATGGATGTTTAATCATAGCCCCAAGGGTAATACATCACTAATGGATGTTTTAATCATAGCCCAAGGGCAATACATCACTAATGGATGTTTAATCATAGCCCCAAGGGCAATACATCACTAATGGATGTTTAATAATAGCCCCAAGGACAATACGTCACTAATGGATGTTTAATCATAGCCCCAGGGTAATACATCACTAATGGATGTTTAATCATAGCCCCAAGGGTAATACATCACTAATGGATGTTTTAATCATAGCCCCAAGGGCAATACATCACTAATGGATGTTTAATCATAGCCCCAAGGGCAATACATCACTAATGGATGTTTATCATCGCACTGATGATACTAGCCGGGATCAATTTGATCACATGGGCTATATAAAGTCAGGACATAGTCCCTTACCTTGAAGGATAGTGTGATTCCTCAAGTCACACTACCAAGAGTATGAACATTTTAAATGTTAATATAAGAGTACCTTAATGGTTGATTAATAGTCCTAGTCACACTGACCTTAACGACTTGGAGGCTTGAACATAAGTCCACCACCTCTGGATAGAAGGATAACTTCCCTTAACTATCCTGATAGAAGACCCCTTCGTACTTAACTATCATTTATAATTTGGCCAAATGTGTGGTCTGTGCCACTTGGCTAATCAAAACCATTAAGATCTTTTTGGAATTATATTGCAAAGCATAAATTTCGAGTAAAATCGAGACGCTCGTTTGAAGAGAATGAATACATATATATAATTCCAAAAGTACTTCATTAAATTCCAAATTAGAAATTATAATACTAGAAAATGAAATAAACTGTCCATGCAAGGACTTTAAAAAAATAAAAATGTCCACGCAGGGATTAAAGAAATAACAATGTCCTCGTAGGGACTACATATAATTAGAAGAGATTTCACTCGTCCTCCTTTCCCTTGACCAACTTGGAGAGTTTCTTGAAAAACTTGTTTGTCTTCTTCCCCATTTTCTCCGCTTGTTGCTGCATTTCTTTCATTCTTTCTAAGGATTAGTTAATGGCCTCAAATGGTGGCGGAGGTTGTGGTTGAGGTTGTGGCATAACCGGATACTGGTACCCATAACCTGTTGGTGGATAAGTAGGTGGGAAAGGAGACGGGTAAAGTGCAGTGTGCATAACACCTGCATATAGGGGTCTTGCGACCATGCTTGATAGTCTACCGGTGTAGACGGGTTAAAAGGATCATATCCAGACGTATCTAGATATGTGGGGATTGGGTTAGTATAACCCGATAGTGGTGGTTGAACTATAGGTGTGGGGGTTGGTGTTGGTTCCACCACAGGTGAGGTGTTAGAGGGTCCACCCATTTGTGGGTCCTCTTGAATTGTGGGGTAGGATTTGGGCAAAGGTGGCAGCGATCCCGACCTTTGTCTTGCACGGTAAGAGTGTGAATGGGAATGATGAGAATGGTGTGAATGATAGGGGTGGTGAGAGTGTAAGAATTTTGGGAATGTGGGGGCGAGTGTCTATGAGAGACAAAGTGTCTCGCTGGTTGCCAAGGAAATGAATCTTCTGATTCTTGGTAAGAGTCTGAGTTGTGAGGTTGAGGGGGAATGCGTCCCGATGGTCCTCCCCTTATTGGACCTTTTCCTCTCCCACTTTGTCCTCGTACACGTGGCGGCATTTTCCTGTTAAAAATCAATTCAAAAACAATACTAATAACTTAATAATGAAATGAGTAATCCTAGGTCAATGCCTAGACTCGGAAGTCTAAGGAATGTGCACGTGTAAGTTTGAGATTAAACACAAAAGGCTAGTGTTTAATCTCTCAAACGTTGGCTCTGATACCAACCTGTCACACCCCGGATTTCCAACCCAAATCCATACACCGGTGGGCCCGGGTGGGGAGTATCGTGACGTCAGCTGATAACATCATAGTCAATTAAACACGACACAACGGAAGTCTTGGAGTGAAATTACTATTACAAACCAAATGTTCGAAATAATATAATATACAGGTACGTAATAGAAGATCAACAGGCGGATCATTAAAAGGTACAAGAAAGAATATAAAACAGACTTTAGGGCAAATCTAAGGATTTGCAAGATCCTCTTATTCACTACCGAGCAGCTTCCGGTCTATTTCGTATTGTACCTGCAGTTTAGTCTTTGGACGATACGTCAGCTTTCGCTGGTAAATACACCAACTGACTCATTTTGAAAACATTTTTATTTTAAGTGCACAGGGCACAAAATCTTTTATAACTTGGGGAAGTTACTTTGTAAGCTTGTTAACAGATTCACATGTTTGTCTATACATACAGGGCCCAATACAGAGACCGAGACATGATTAAATACACACCACTTAGAACTCACAGAGGAGTTATCCCCAATATCTTGGGTAATTTGCATTTGAGCGTCTGTTAGGTGTATGCCTACACCCCGCGCTAAGGTCGTGGCCATTAACTAATCTAATGAGCCGAGGATATCCAGGACACGGTAATTTAACCCTCGATGTTTAAGTTATCAAACAAAACTGATTAAAACAGAATATGCGGATTTACTAGCCACAATCCGGCATTCGATTGATCCCATTTCTGACCAAGCGGTAATAGTTTACCGTATCCCAAGCCCGTATAGGGAAAATAAGTCGAGAGTATTTACCTGAGCTAGTCTTCTTTTAAATTTCAATAACTCGGCCGTATACAAAAGTACTAACGTGCCGATAGCATTTACCTGCAAGGCTCTAGTCTGGGTCATGGCATAAGCTAACCAATTAATACTAACGGTCTTTAATTAAGTCATAGACTTAGACCGAGAAGTGTACATGATCAAAACGTGTAACGCTTGATTAAACGATGATTGGATAGAATGTAGTTTAACCCGGAAAGTACTTTGACTTGCATAATATGGGTAAACTATAAACATTCTGGATTTTGAAACTTAAATGACAAGGTTAAACCCGTTTCAGTTGAATTCCGTAAACTAGTTACGTAAATCAACCGTATGCTTATACGATAATGGGTAACCGGATAAGTAATGGACAAGTTCTATATGCCATTATATTTTAAATAAGTTAAAATATCAGTAGGATATCAACTTATATGCTCGTTAAGGTTTTAAAACGAAACTATGCCTTATAAGGGCATTTTGGTAATTTCATACCATATAAAAGGAACTTGAATATAATTAAATTTATAATCATGAGTATTCTGGAAAAATAGTTTATTTATGATATATTATCTGTTGGATATCAATTATGTATGTATTTTATCTTTTATGACCAAACTATGCACCGAAGGGGCATTTTGGTTATTTTACACATAGTTTATAAATTATTTGGGATTCTGAGTTTATAATATGTACCTAGTGTAAATATGTTTAAAATAAGTTTTAAAATCTGTAGGTAACAAGTGTTGGTCGATTAATATGGTTTAAAACCATACTTACTAGTGATTCTCAGGGTGCAAAAGAACTATGTTGGATGCTCCTTTCAGCTAGGAACTTCAAGAGGAGGGCGAAGAATGTATGAATGAGAAAGGTGCAAGTTGAAATGGTGAACTTAAGCACCTATTTATAGTTGGAGAACTCAAAGGAGGTGATGCCAGGTGTTTAGGGGTGTAAGAGGAAGCTTACAAGTGTCCCAAAACGTGGTATGGCTGATTGCAAGTCCATAGTTTCGATCAAATGGTTTTTTGAGCTTTGTTTGGTGGCCAATAAAAACTTTCTGCAGCAGAGGGCTTCTCGCACCCCGCGAGAGACCCAGGCCAGTTTCAAAAATTGACACTTTAACCCCTTAACTTTATAAAGCTTCTAAAAGCATTTTAAAACACCATTTTGGCACTTTTAGCCCTCCGTAGCCAATACTTGTCATACCAGGGATTATGCCCGGACATTGTCGAGCTCTCGGTTTGTTAAAAGGTCACTCAGAGGTATAAATTAACATGTTTACACTTTTAATCCCTCCATTATCCAACTTTCACATATTTACAAAATTGAACCCTCTCGTCCAACAATTGGCACGTATGAGAGTTAGGACTTCGTAAAGGATCACTCAGAGGCTTATTATAAGCATGTTGATTTCGATATCACTCAGAGGCTGGGCATGTTGACAGATCAATCACTCAGAGGCTAATGATTTAAGCATGTTGACATATCAGTCACTCAGAAGCTGTTATTTATGCATGTTGACATCGGACCGTCACTCAAAGGTTCAATTTGAGCATGTTGACGCCTTTGGTCCTTATCGGTCTTTAATAGACTATATTTAAATTACAACACGTGTCATTATACTATTGGACACGATTTCATAGGGTGTTACATCCTCAGCCCCTTCAAAGAAATCTCGACCTCGAGATTTTATCCAAAAAGATGGGGGTATTTTTGTCGCATAGTGGACTCAACCTGCCATGTATACTCAGGACCTCTAAGGGCGTCCCACTTAACCTTTACTATAGGTATCATTTTTCTTTGGAACTTCTTAACCTGTCGATCCTCGATCGAAATTGGTTTCTCAACGAACCTCAGGTTTTCATCAATTTGCACATCCTTGTGCGACATTGCTAACGACTAATCAGCTAGACATTTCTTAAGGTTAGATATGTGGAATACATCATGGATTCCACTTAGCTCCTCTGGCAATCTGAGTTTATAAGCTACAGTGCAGACACATTCGACTATCTCGAATGGCCCGATATATCTTGGGCTTAATTTGCCTTTCTTTCCAAAACGTATCACAACTTTCCTGGGTGATACCTTTAACATGACCTTGTCCCCTACTTGGAACTTAAGAGGTTTATGCCTCTTGTCAGCATATCTCTTCTGCCTATCCATGGCAGCTTTGAGACGATCATGGATTTGCACAATCTTTTCTGTGGTCTCCAGGATAATCTCTGGTCCTGATAGTTGGGCTTCCCAACTTCTTCCCAGCAAACGGGCGTTCGACACTTTCTCCCATATAAGGCCTCAAAAGGAGTAGCCTTGATGCTCGTATGATAACTGTTATTATAGGAGAATTCTATTAGGGGTAAGTGGTCATCCAAACTTCCACCTAAATCAATCACATATGCCCTAAGCATGTCTTCCAGTGTCTAGATAGCACGCTCACTTTGGCCATTAGTATGCGGATGGTAAGCCGTACTAAAGTTTAATCGTGTGCCTAAAGATTGTTGGAAACTTTTCTAAAAAATTTTTTTAGCCAAACTCACGCGGGAAGAAAAAGTTCTCGCGATTCTCACAACTCGTGGTGGTTCTCATTCGAACCGAGCCCTATATTATATATGTATAATTATAATTACTAAATTAACTATATTTTATAACTCTATAACATTAGATTTCTAAACACATATATTACTAAAAATAATATATCTTCTCCAATATAATTTATAGTAGTCCCAAAGTAAATACATTTTGATATTGTTAGTAACACCACACACAATATATATATATATATATATATATATATATATATATATATATATATATATATATATATATAGGTAGAGGTTCCTGTAAAAAATATAAAAGTGTAAGAAATATAAGAAAAATTTTCGTGGTGACATATGTACCTTTTTATTTGGTAGTTTAAGGGTATAATTATAATTTAACCAATGAAATATAATTATGGAATGAATATTTGCAACCGATTTTTGACAGTTATTTTAGGAAATTCGAATTTTAATTTGTTTTTGAATTTAATGATCATCTTCTACACGATATCATAACGAAAATTTATTTATATCATCTTGAGCATTTTTTCATTTACGGTTATGAGATTTACTGATCATCTTTGACACCATATACATTAATATCTCGATTGATGGACAACGATGAACTAGGTATGAAATTTAGGGTGGCTTTTGTTTCTTTGTTCGATCGATGTCTAATTTTTTTGTTGATCGGTAACGAATACATTTTTTCTTAATTATCTATAGTGTTCAAATTTTTTGTTTCAAACATTCGTGTTGGGTATGTCGGAATTGAGGGTTAAAGAAAGTATGGTGTTGTTATGTTATGTTTGATATTTATAGTAGCATATGTATATGGTGTTTTATTTTTACATTTGGTTTCTGTGAGATGTTAATTGCACCAGGTGTTTATTTTCTAAATGGTGGTTTTATTGTACAGACCATTTTTTTGCGTGTTTTGGTGTTTTAAAAAATATGTTGTTATTTTCTGTTATCGTTGATAATGATAGTAGCAGTCTTATATGGTGTTTAATTCATACATTGGTTGTTGGGAGTGGGTTTGTTACACATGTTGTGTTCATATTATCCTTATGGTGTTTTAGTCTTCTATATGGGAGTGCATGGTGTTTTATATATATATATATATATATATATATATATATATATGGTGTTTTTATCGTATGGTGTTATGAGTTAGGGGAGTTTTAAGGGTGTCTTTCACATGATTGTTACGGTGTCTTTTTTAAGAGGGTTCTGGTGAATGGTGAATTCAATAGGGTGTTTTATGGTGTCTTTTTAATGGTTTAAGAGTATAATTGTAACTTACATATTGTGTTCATATTATTGTTTCATATATAGTGTTGGGTTCTGTTCATATTATCATTGTGGTGTTTTATTTATATATGGTGTTTTATTTAAAGGATTATGGTGTTTTATACATATATGGTGTTTATTTTGTGCATTGGTAGTAGGGAGTGGTTTTTTTGCACAAGGTGTTTATTTGTAAAGGGTGTTTATTTAAAGGAGTATTATTGTTTCATATATAGTGTTGGGTTCTGTTCATATTATCTTTGTGATGTTTTATTTTAAAGGATTATGGTGTTTTTTTATACATATAGTGTTTTTCATAGTATATGATTTGTATAGTGTTTTTTTGTAGTTCTCTATTGCCCTAAATTTCGAACATCTGTAAACTGAGTTTAATCAAGTTTGTTTTACTGTAAAATGCAACGCCTTGAATCACAATACAATTAAAACACCGTTGTATAAACATAGAAAAAACACTATGGAACAAAACATCCAAGCTAGACGTAATTTTTTTCTCTACATATGTATATCAATATGGTACTCATATTAAAGATAAAAAACACTCGTTATTATGGTGTAATTTTTTTTTTTAAAAAAAGTTACGTATAAAAAGTTATTGGCGTTTAAAAAAGAGTGGGAGAACTTGCATGTTCATTAATGTTAGTTTCTTAGTTTAAAAGTATTAAATTTACCTTTATACCCTTAATCTGCAAAATTAATTATTTTAATAGTCAACACTATTTAAAAGATTGTCATCAATATCTCAACCATTAGATTAAAAATCTAACAGTCTAGATTCTTTCTTATCTTCTCACAAAAGAAACATTTTTTTACATTAACCTCAACCTATCTATATATATATATATATACATACTGTGTAAGAATTAAGTTTTGTAAGTCATCTGTTTCCACAATCATGCGTACATGTGTGTGTTTTAATATGATCCATATAGGAAAAAGTTGGTATGCCATTAGAGTTTGTCCGTGACACTTATGTAAATTTCATAGTATATTTAAGTAAAATAGCAAGCACGGTTCAGTATGATCATGGTTGTCTAGATTTTTAGAATAAGTAAATAATGCACATCATTTGGATGTACAAATATGTATCAAATGAAATCATACAAAATAGGGTAGTGTAGTTCATTACGAACAGAATAAATGTATGTTCTTTAAAATGCGTTTTATCTTTTACTTTAGATATATTTATATAACTTACTAAAATGTATGTTCTAACAAAACTTGGTTAACTACAAAACTAGTTGTATATACGATATATATGTCGTAGGTCATGAGTATTTGTCCCTACCGCAAATATTGTTTTTAGAAGGAAAATACTAAAATGTTTTTATGTCAGGATTTCAAATAAAGTCTAGTATGTTTTAAATACATTCAAGTCTTGTGTAAACTGAGTAAATACATACTAGTTGGATGTACGGATATAAACTCAAAATAAAGCTAAAAATAATTAGATAAGGTGAGATAAGCATACCCAAAGTGTGTTAGGATAAAAGATCAAGTGTGATTGGATGATCCTAAGCTTGAACTCGTGACTCTTGGATTGTTTTTGCAAATAAAATGTGAAGTGTGGGTGGGTGTGAAGTGAGCCGAAAAAGAAAAGGAAAGAGAGGTGAGGGTGCGTGAGTTTTGGGTTTGTAACGAGAAAAAAGATCCAAGTTTTCTTTTATATACACAACCCACCCATATATCACATGTTCAATTAAAGAAATGAAAAAAAAAAAAAGGAAGTCGGTAAAGCTCAGATTACAGGGCCTGAAATTATTCAAGAAAAAACTCATAAATTCCTTCATATCCAATTTCTTACACATATATATGATCAAGCATGCCTACATATATCCGATTTTCACATAAAAGATCATGTGTTCATATTAATCAATAACTACTTCATATAGACAATACACATAAATTATAAAAACTAGGGTTTACCAAAAGTTTTGCAAATGTGTAGGTAATCTGAGGGAGGGAGGGAGAGGGAGAGAGAGAGAGAGCGCACGCTCTGTGTGTCGCACAAGAGGAGAGGGAAGGGGCTTATGTATGATTGTAGCTTATGGGTGGGTTAGGGTTTAGGTTGTTTTTATTATTGTTGTTTGTTAAGTACACTTCTAGTCCCTAATGTTTCAAAACCTCAAACTTGTGTAGAAAGTTAACCTAATTAACTTTGTGTGTAATACAAGACTAGTCCCTCGTGCTTCAAACACTCAAAACTTGA
This sequence comes from Scalesia atractyloides, assembly GCA_947069175.1. Taxonomy (NCBI): domain Eukaryota; kingdom Viridiplantae; phylum Streptophyta; class Magnoliopsida; order Asterales; family Asteraceae; genus Scalesia; species Scalesia atractyloides. Next base: position 8,756,047 of record CAMTDV010000001.1, read on the forward strand.
GTAGGAAGTTAACCAAGTTAACTTTAAGTGTTATGACAAGATTACTCCCTCATGTCTCAAACTTTGAAACTTGTACTTAAAGTTAAACATTTAACTTTAAGTGAATGTACGGGATTAGTCCTACTAGTTTAGATGAGTGTCGTGTGTTATAACTTGCGCGTATAATATAATGCATGTACGAATGTTCTATAAATCGTAAGGATTTAACTAAGAAAAGTTAACAGTGTTAACCTAAAAGTGTAGGTAATGGACAGACACGTGTGTGGTCTAGGAATTCCCCGTATACTGCCACGTAACTCCAGAAATTACTGCCACGTGAATGTTTGTGTTTTGTACTTGTTTAATGTTTAATCTACTTAATTAATCTCAATTAAGTGTAATATGTGAATGAATGATCATGATAAAAGAGTTTACAAGAGTAGTTTGTAATCTGAAATTGTCGAATGTCACATCATCCCCTTGTTGAATGAATTTTCTTCCAGAAATTGATAGATGTCGCTAATATATGAACAAATTTTTTCAGATTATCACATCATCCCCTTGTTGATGGAAAATTTGCCTCGAAATTCACTAGGAGGTTCGGTATTTGGCGTAACAGTTTTGCACAGTTGAGGATATTTGCACATTATTTGATCTTCTCACTCCCATGTGAATTCCAGTCCACGTTTTAAATTCCAACGAACTCCCACAAAAGGAACCTTGCTGTGTTTAAGAGTCTTGACTTCCCTACACATAATTTTAACTGGTTCCTCGATAAAACGTAATTTGCCATTGATTTTCTGCTCTTTGAACGGAACCACAAATGTCTCATCAGATAGGCACTTCTTTAGATTCGAGACATGAAAGAAATTGTGCCCTCCACCGAGTTCTTCAGGTAGGTCTAGTCTATAGGCCACCTTTCCAATTCTTTCTACAATTTTGAACGGTCTAACATAATGTAGATTTAACTTGCCTCGTTTCCCAAAACGGACCACACCTTTTCAAGGTGAGACTTTCAACAAAACCTTATCACCCACTTCAAATTCCAAAGGTTTTCTACGTTTATGAGCATAGCCTTTCTGACGATCACCTGCTGCCACCATATAATTCCCGATCTGAATGATTTACTTGGAGGTTTCAAGTATGAGTTCGGGACTGGTGATCTGGCTGTCTCCGATTATAGCCCAACAGAGAGGGGATCGTCATTTCCGTCCGTACAACGCTTCGAAAGGTGCCGCCTGAATACTAGAGTACTAACTATTATTGTAGGAAAATTCCACAAGGGGTAGGTTATCTCCCAACTATTAACGAAGTCGCTAACACATGCCCGAAGCATGTCTTCGAGAGTTTGGATAGTACGCTCACTCTGACCCTTAATTTGAGGATGGTATGTCGTGCTCATATCTAAGCGTGAGCATAAAGATTTCCGCATAGATTGCCAAAGGTGGGATTTAAATGGGTATCATGGTCGGAAATGATGGAAATTAGCACTCCATGCCGAGTGATTACTTCCTTCATGTAAATGCTAGCAAGTTTGTAGTACTTGTCTGTTTCTATGATTGCAAGGAAATGAGCAGATTTGGTTAGATGATCCACAATCACTCAGATGATGTCATTCGCACTCTGAGTCTTGATAGGCCAGTAATAAAATAGATGGAAATTTACTCCTTTCACATTGATAGTACTGGTTGCTCAAGCAAACTAGATGGCTTTTTGTAACATCCAAGATATTTCAACTATATTTGTCGCCCAATCTAATTCCATTGTACTTGTACCTCTGGTACTAAGCAATAAAAACACCTTGGGTTATTCTTATTATCATTGTTGTTTCATCAATAAATTCATTTGACCAACTCACTTGTAAATCTATTTAACAATATATCTACATAGCAACACAATTTGTACAAATGCATAGAGAATTAATAAATTAGTATTGTAATTATTTATTTTTGTAATACAAGCTATTTATTTACGAATTTACTCACTTCAATTTCACAACATGTTGTTTCAAAGTCAAACTTTAAATACAATTTAATTTATTTTAAGGAATAATAGATTTTAATAATTTTAACTATTGTTCGTTCATCATTAACGGTCCTAATTTCAAAATTTTTTATTGGCGGTCCCATTTTTTTACATATTGACATTTAATGGACCATGACTAACAGAACCCTAACGCTGTTAGTTTCCGGTCGCCGGAAAAATATTTTTGGCCAGAAACTCCGTTTTGGCAGGAAAACTCAACCTTTTCGTCTCAAACCTCTTTGTAACCTTACTACGCACCTTTAGGAACCTTTTCTAGTAAAAAGCCCCGATTATTAAGGTCGTCGGAAAAGAAATCTTTTTTCATCGGTGAACTTCTTTTTGGCCGGAAAACTCAACTTTTAGCCAGAAAACTTAAAGTTTTCCTCCCAAACCTGTTTGTAATCAAAGATCGGACATTTAAGAACCTTTTTCTGACCAAAAACGTTTTTCGAACGACCGAACACTAACGGCGTTAGAGTTCTGTTAGTCAGAGTTCATTGAAGATCAATATGTGAAAAGAGGAGATCGCCAGTAGAAATTTTAAAGTTGGAACCGGTGCCGACCAACAGACAATAGTTGAGATTATTAAAATCCATTATTTCTTATTTTAATTATTGACATGTGAATGATTTTATAATAAGTTTAAAGAATGAATCGTTATTGTTGCCAAAATTAATTGGAATAGAATTAAAGAAAGCTATTCAATTGGCCATGAAAGAAAAGCCTTTTTTTAAGTAAAATAGATTTTGAGTTGTCTGAATCCTTATTGCTCTCATATCTTATTGTGCTCTCATTTCTAAACAAACCATTTCTCATTCAATAATTTTGTCTACAACAACATAAAGGTTTTCTAGCTCCATTTGACATCCACTTTCCACATAATGATCTCGTGATCGTCTCTATAATAAATAGTTTTCTTTTATATATCGTGCATTTCAATTAAGGTACGAATCACTTATATATCATTTGATCGTACGAACAGCGAATAAAGTTATTATTTAGCCTAGTCTCGTTTATTTCTTGTTATTTATAAAAGCCCTTTATCAATGTGTGTTGATGAGAAGCGTTTGATTCTCAATCTGAGGATCACTTCTATATACAAAACAAATTATATTCATGATATATGTCTTAGGTCTATTTAAATTATTATGACCATAGAATATTTTTTCATGATTTTTAGAAGCCTAAAATATATATTTTGTTTAACTAAAATTATATATTTAAGAGAATAATTCTATTAGATGATTATGGACTAATAGACATCCATTTTAGTATAAAAACCATTATACATTTCTATGCTCAATCAAATATTCATTTTTATCATACTTAAATAGAATAACAGAAAAATTTATTATAAAATATATATTTTGTCACATCACAGTTATGTTACTTATTTAATTTGAATAACTTCTTTTTATTATATTTAGGCATCTTTTACATATTTATAAACATTGCATTTTATGTTTTTTAGGCTTGTTATATATTTTCTAGCACAACACTATTAGACGACTCGATTTAATTAAACTAATAAAATAAACATTTTTCATACAAATTTTAGTCAAACTATAATATACAATATATTTACTTCAATATAAATTTATTATATCCTAATTAATAGAAATTATACAAATTATATCTACTTTCACTATGAATAAATACTTAGTAATTTTAATTAATTGTATTTATATACTTTTTAGTTATTATTTCGTTTGACACTTTTAGAATCCAAGATTAAATCGCTAACCACATATGAACATAGAAATCTCTATTCCATCATATTCGTAGTATTCGCTTTATTCATACTTGCATATTATATGTTGCTAGGATAATCTTTGCGATTTATTCCTAGACGCTACCACTTGTGCTAAGTCGTAATTGTTAATCTTTGCAAACCGTGAGGAAGTTCATCCATTTTCCCCTTTAAAATTTATAAACTTTAGGGTGCATTATGTTATCCAAATTTCCGAATTATTTTACCATTTAGCATGCTATGTTCAAAATGTTAATATGTGAATGTCTTTATGTGTTTCCTTCATTCTATATGCTATGTCTTGTCAGTCTATTACATGCTATTGCATCATATGGATCAACGGCTAACTAATTTCCCCATGACCATGGATTGTAGCTTAGTATCGCCACCAGTATTATACTCGCTCTTCGGAGCTTGAGATTAATGCACGCTATTGTCATGGGTCTTATATTTAGTTTGTTTCGTATTGTTAATTGATTGTGTATTCTTGTTTAGTGTATATGGATATGTTAACTATGTAAATATTATGAGACAATCATCATACTAACCTTGAAAGGCATGTCAAAACTATTTTTTTTAAATTAAATATAAAATTGTTTTCTATAAACTGAGGAAATTACTCACCAAAATGTTTGTTGACCCAAAAATATATTTTTCTAACGTGGTACGGGTAATCAAGGTTGATGATCAAGTGATGAGAACACGTAGCATGGGCCTAGGAAAATAATTGGAAAACTTATGTTATGTTTTGTTTTTTAACATTGTATAAATAATTTTTTTATTATTATTTAAAGTTACGTGACAATTTAAATGGATGTGCTTTAAATATTGTAACAATGATTAGCTGTTATGAGCTATGATAATCATGATGCCCCGTACCAATCTGCTATGGTTCGTGGTGTGACTGATTGGTATCAGAGCCTTGACTATAGGTAACTAGGTTTAGGTTATTAGACCCTTAGACTTAGACTATAATTAAGTAGGTACCTTATGTGCTTGGATAATTGTCTTAGCTTGTGAATTTTTTAAAGCACACATATGCACATGTTCACTTTTAAATATCTTATGTTATGCGAATATCTTATGCTATGTGCTAGTAGTTGATATATGACATACTATTTATTTAAAGTTCAATACCATCCTATGACAATCATGATGCCCCATACCAATCTGCTACAGTTTGTGGTGTGACTGATTGGTATGAGAGCCTTGCTACAGGTAACTAGATTTAGGTTATTAGGCCCTTAGACTTAGACTATAATTAAGTAGGTACCTTTGGATAATTGTCTTAGCTTGTGAATTTTTTAAAGAATATATATATAATATCCTTCCATACTTTATTACTAGTTTATTTTTCTAAAGTTTTAATATGTAATTATATTTTCAATAATTCTTGAATTGTATTTATTTGATTTTTGCATTTCAAATTTCATTTAAATCACTTTATCTAGTTAAAGTGAGTTTATGTAATGAACATGTAGTAACTGGAAGGGTTATTCTTTGAATTGTATTTGTTTGATTTTCGCATTTCAAATTTCATTTAAATCACTTTATCCTGTTAAAGTGAGTTTATGTGACGGATATGTATTAACTAGAAGGGTTAAGTACCGGTAGTCAGGACGTCCTGTCAAGGCTGGCAATCATGTAAATCCAATAAGGACCAGCTTTCCTACCTAGGGACGCCAACGATGAGAGTACCGATACCTATTAGGCCAAAGCATGTCACACCAAACGTCACTTAAACTAACGGGACTTTGATAAGTCAACGTGCCCGTGCTAAGTCATTGATGCCCTCCAAACATCATTCTATATCCCCCAAAACTTGAATCAAATATCATTTCCATGGATTTTGTTTTGAGTTTAGTATATGTTCATCGGTGAACATATGTAGATCATGCAAAGGCTTAGTAATTGCGGGAGAGGGGGGAACATGATTACGTAAGTGAAACATGGTAAACATATTAAACTCTATGACGAAACAAACCCATCAATTTCCAATATTCCGTTTTGAGATATCAATTTATCCTAAGTCTACATTCTATGGTTCATATGATTTTTAAGTGGATTTGTTGGTTTTAATTTTATCTCACGTTCTTAGTTATTCATATATCCTAAGTTTCAAACTTTTCATATCATTAGTTTCACATTTGGATTGACACTTTATACATTTTTACTCAAAACTCATGAAGTGTTGCATTTGATTCTTATTGTGTCGACTAGACGTCACCATATTGGACAGCGTGCTAGAAGCTCCAGCAGATGTATGGCGGCCCACATTGTGGAGGATATGGCCGCTGTTATTCCAAACATTGTGGTGCAAGTTCAACAGGCGCTTAAGGGGGCTGACGATCAAGGAAGTCATGAAGGCGCAAACTCTTCCAAACATTCTTATAAGCACTTTAAGTCTTGTGATTCTCCAACATACGAAGGCATCGCCGATGCTACCATCCTCTTCCGTTGGTTTAAGGATATGAAAAGTACCTTTTTGAACTGTGAGTGCCCTGACAATCACAAGGTATGATATGTAACAGGCCGTTTGTTAAGGATTCGTTGACATGGTGGAATGCGGAGAAAAACACTCGCGGTGTTGAAGCCGTAGTGGCTTTGTCATGGGAGCAACTAAAGGATTTGATGACTGAGTAATTCTATCCTCGACATGAGATTAAGAAACTGGAGGATGAGTTCTGGGTGTTCGAACAAGATAGTGATAATAATGTGACGTAAAATAAGCGTTTTCATGAGTTGATAAAGATGTTCCCTTACTTATTCACACCTCTCACTCGACTCATAGAGCAATATATCAAGGGCCTACCTCCTATTATCAAGGACACTGTGTAATGTAGTAGGCCCGAAAACTTTTATCTGCCCGTGAGTCGAAAAGTGGATACCTGATCTAATGACACAAAACTTTTATCGACTCAACTCATAGAGAAATATTCTAATGGGATTCTCCATTATTTAAATGGAATGTGGATACCTGATCCAAGGACACAAAACTTTTATATGCCCCTGAGTCGAAAAGTATAGATGCATAAATACCATAATCAAGAACTTACCTTTAACCACGCTATTGTTAGCCTGCGCCTGGTTGGCGTTGATGTTGAAGGCTCTGCCTCAAGTAGGTTGGTTAGCCTGAGTCGCCCGATTAATCAGATTTGCTTACACTTGAGCATTAACAATGTTGACCAATCTTGGACAAGTTTTGTATAAATGACTAGGATTACCATAGTTGAAACAGGCTCTGGTTGGTGGCACCATGGGTGGGGCTGGATCATATTTTGAGGGTAGGGTGGAGCCATGATTTGATATGGTTGGTACATCGGTTGGGTCATCAGTTGGTTTTCAGGATGGGTTCGGTTCTGGTTGAGTACTAGTTGCAGAGCACGACACGTACTGACTAGATGGCCAAGATGCCCGCAATTGATACATTGGCGATAGGGAGTGGTGTTTGGGTGATGATATGGACAACGGTTACATAACGGGTATGTGTTGGTGTATGGTTTCTTGTTGGGTGTGGAGTTGGGTGCAACTTGGTTTATAGGTGTAGCCGGTATGGGAGGGTTAGTGGTGATAACATAATTCTTCCCATTCCCCTTTCGCTTCCTTTTTCGAACCAAATTAAGAGAAGGATTCAGCGTTAGTTTCTTTGACCTCTTTTGACTCTGACGTGTGTGTATATATACATAATTTTACAATGAACTTTACACACGAACTCGGTTTTAATATTTATAAAATGATTTATACCATAACATTAAAACACACCTAAAAGGACAAGTGTACCCTATCATATTATGTAGTAAAGTATAGTTAAGAACCAGATGTCGATCCATGGACGCTGGTGGATGCATGAGTACTAAAACGTTGTCACTGGTTTATCGGTATAAAGATAGGTCAATGAAGTTTTTATCTAAACTAATCTAAAACTACATTTAAAACATAAAAGACTCCAAATAGAAAAATATATATTATCTTGTTTTACAAACAAACTAAGAATGTTAACTAGTCAGAAATGTCACAAAGGCACTTGATCAATCTTCCAATTATATAGACAATTAGTATCCCTTTCGAGAATCCTAACATTACAATCCTTCGGAAAGCTAACACGATAGACACACTTTAGCCACCTAAAATCGTTCCTTAGCGTGCTATTGATATATTTTCATGTAAATCTTCTAAAGATAAGTTAGTCATCCACTAAGAGTTTGCTAACCTCACTTAATCAAGGAAAGTAATACCGATAACACAATACAACCACCGAGACAAGCATAAAGTAGATCATATCACAAACTATTCCATTTTACAAACCTTGTACACAAATCTAATAAGATTCTAATTTCAACCAAAACCACTAAACAAAGATCATAAGCCGTGTCAAGAACTTGTAACAACACCATCCAACCCGTTAGGGTCCTTACGTTCAAGAAAGTACTCCTGATTAACATTTGATTTACCTTTTATTAAACCAATAACTATTTCTAGTTTCATGGTGTAAACATATTAACAAGTTAATAGCTTACTAACAAGTGCTTAATCAAGGGTTTTTCAACATATCTCAACTAAACATTCATTAATCATCCAAGATAACCAAATATAATCAAGAATCCAACATCAATGAAACATGTTTGCCATATGATCATCAAGACTTAAACATGAAAAGTACAAAAGTTTCATACAAAGAAGATTAACATACTAATGTTGTTCATAAAACAAGTAAACTAGTATTTTTGCCTTAAGGCTACAATAATATAGAATACATCAAATCAATGCTTGAAATACAACCAAAATCATGGAAAGAACAAGGATTCAAACCATAAACAAGTAAGGATTAGATGGATTGGATGATAAATAGGCTTCTTTGCAACTAGGAGGCTTGAATCCGACCCAAGCAGGCTGTTTCTAGAGCCCCAAAATCGCCTAAAAGCTTGCAAAAATATCCAATACTTGATTAGAATATGCCTGCTCTGTTTTATACAACTTTCAAAAGTGCACGGCCGTGCACTTTAAGCGCACGGCCGTGCACTCTTCAAGTCTAATCATGACGTCAGTTGCAAGGTATGGGTTAAGCAAGTGGCTGATTTGGCGAGAAAGTGCGCGCAAGGTTGTGCACATGAGGTGCACGGTAGTGCATGTCCGAGAAAATGGGTGCACGGTTGGTCGCACGGGGTGTGCTTTCGAGGATCAGATGGCGTATGGGGGGTACAACCGAGACGCACGACCGTGCATGTCCGAAAAATCCGTTGGACTACCCTGGTCGCGAGTGTACACGGTCGTGCACATGGAACGCACGGCCGTGCATGACCTGTGTCTTCAGCAGATTGTGCATTTTTCATCCAAAATGCCCGGAAACTCCTCGTTTTCTCCAAATTTGCCCGTGAAACGTCGTTTTAGACCTGGAAACCCAAAAGTACACGATTAAGAACCTAAACATCGAATCTTAGTAAAAACGCGTAAAACAGGAGTAAAATGAGGGAATAAAACATCTATCATTTAGTGTATATCAGACTCTTCAATAGGAGCCTTGCCAACTGACCCCTTGCACCATTCGCGTTTCAGATCCTTTGACTTAATGCGGTTCTAAGTAACTTGGCCAGCTAGCCGAATAGCTGCCTTAAGGGTTTCTGGCCTAATACCTTCACAATATCCTTGATAATAGGAGGCATGCCCTTAATATTGCTCTATGATTCAAGTGAGAGGTGTGAATAGGTATGGGCACATCTTATTCAACTCATGAAAACGCTTATTGTACGCCACGTTGTTAACACTGTCTTCTTCCAACACCCATAACTCATCCTCTAATTTCATAATCTAATGTCGAGGGCATAATTTTTTGGTCATTAGTTCCTTCAATTCTTCCCATGATAAGGCCACGGCGGTTTCAGCACCGCAAGTGTTTTTCTCCGCGATCCACCATGTCAACGCATTCCCTAGCAAACGGCCTGTCGCATATCGAAACTTGTAGTTATCAGGGCACTCACAGTTCAAGAAAGTACTATCTATATTCACAACCCAACGAAAGAGGATGGTAGCACCGGTGGTGGCTCCGTATGTAGGAGGGTCGCAAGACGTAAAGTGCTTGTAGAAAAAATTGGAAGAGTTCGCGCCTTCCTCACCTCTTGATTGTTAGCCCCATTAAGGGCCTGTTGTACTTGTACTACAATGTTTGGAATCACTACAATAGAAAGATTGTTTTCATTGGAAGATGAAATAAATGGAAGAAGATAAAAAAAGTATGAATTATGCAATGGAAATAGTAAACTTTGAAATCACAACAATAGAAAGATGTTTTCATTAAGATGCTTTTGTAATTATTATCACATATGCATGTAAACTACAAACTCCCCCTCAGCCTAAGATCACTTTAATTTGTTCGTACAGAATAAATAGAAGAAAGTGATAGATAGAACAGTACAGACACTGTTCTATTTGTAGTACATTGCAAACCACTGAGTATCTTTGGCTGACGTCACTATAAAAGTGACATTTAACAAACTAACAAACTCTAACCTCTGCTAGACCTAAACATTGTTTCATTAAAATACAATATAAACTCTGATGATAACAACTGTTGAGATATCCTCTGTTGGGCTTCATCCTTTGTTAGTGTTCAGCAGACTTTACTTCAACAGACTTTATCTTCATCAGAGGTTCTCAACAGCAGACCTTGGTTTCCAGCAGATCTTAGTCGTTAATTAGATCTTGTGAACAGTCTTTAAGTCCCAATAGAGTTTGGAGTAGCAGATCTTTATTATAAAGGATCAGATGTTAGAGATTGTTTTGGCTTTTCAATCATTTGTTCTTTTATAGGGGTTCAATAGATCCAACAGTCTCCCTTAGAATAGATGATGCCAATGTAGGGTTCAATAGATCCAACAATCTCCCCCTAGAACAGATGATGCCAAAACCGTTCTTTATTGCTGATCTTTATTTCTCAACAGTAATTACCTAACTTGCCCTTTCAACTGTAGTTCAACGTTCATAGAGAACATGTCTTCAAAATCCTTTTGCAATTGGAGGTCATCTGTATCCAGACCATATGCATCTTCCATTTTCAGCTTTTAAATCTTGCCATTTGATCTGAGCAGAGTCAATTCATGGGTGTCTAGGGATGACTTCCATTTTAGAATTTTTGAATCAACTGGCATTTGTGGGGGAAGACTTATTGTTGAGCTTGGTGGAAGTGATTTGCTTACAAGTTTGGAGATTGTTCTTTTAGTTTATCACTTGCAGCATCAGTATGATCGAGTAATTGATTTTTTATTCCCTCTTTTTTGTGTTCTTCAAACCTCTGTTCATCATCCTCATCCATCTACTTTTTTCCTTTTTACTTGATTTAGGGCAATTGTGGGTAAGGCAGAGGATAAAGGCTGCTTTTTAAAGGTTTGGGTCTGATGAGGGACAACATTTATTGAGTAGTCTGGCTTTCTTGGAACTGTAGGATCTTTCTATTTAAGCTCTTCCAGTTTTTTGTAGGTATCTACAACCCTAGAATCAGACCATCCAGCAACTAACCTTGCACTACCATAATTTGCTGCAACCAGCTCTTGTTGCATTCTTTTAAGCTTTATAGCTCTGTTCTTATCCAACTGTCTGTTTTTTCTTCCATTCAGGTGGTGTTGGCTTGTGTAGAGGATCTTTGAGCATCACTTGTATTCTATCAATTTATGCTTTGAGATCATTTGTTGACCAATCTTTGAACTGTGCCCTGGTAGCTTTATAAGGTTTGTGTTGCATAATGTGGTCAAGGTAATCCTGTTTCAGTTGTTCATCAAGCTCACAATTTACAGGCCTTTCTGACATAGACTTACTCATATCTTTGGCAAAGTCTTCAATCTTTCTCACTTTGATCAGTTCATAGACAAAATACCTTGAGGAGTCCTATCATCTTTCCCTTTGCTCTTCTCTTTGGCTATGTTCTCAGCCTATTGGCCATCAACTTTAGATATTTATCTAAATTTCTTGGCTTCCTGTAACCAAAGAGAGATGGAAAGTCTAGATTTAAAATATCCTCTGCTGTGAAGAATGATTCAATTTCGTTTCACACAACCATCAGTTCTAGAGGATATTTGGTAGCAAAAGGTATTATGGATGGTGGTTGATAAATGGTTAGAAGTGAAGTGGTTTTGTATGAAGGTGATGAGGATGGTGATGAAGTGATAGGCTTTGATGATAAAGGGATTGGTGATGGAATCTCTTCATCATCATCTAAACAACAGAAGTTTTCCTTTTGGGTTGGAATTTGATTTGTGGTGAAGGTGGTCGTGTTGGAATTCTTGGTGGTGTGGATGATGGCTGGGTTAAAGTAGGAAATGTAATCATGGCAGAGGTTAGGCTAACAGATGTTGAAACATCTGTTGTACCGGCATCTGCTGGGACCTCAGTTGCACCAACAACTGTTGGGAGTGTTGGTGATGGTTTCTTTGGTGTTGGTTATTTTGGTGGTGATATGGGTTTGGTTTGAGCAAAGAATACACTTTGAGTTGCTTCGATAGTTGTTTTAGAAGTGCTGAAAGTTGGTTGTCTAACTTTTCTAGCAGACTTTCTCTTTCTTGAAGTACCAACATCTTCTTTTTCCATCTGCTTAGCCTTTTCTTCTTTAATTAGTTTGGAAGATTTAACTTCCAGTGTGTCTTGTCTCTTCTGCTTTTCTGTGGCAATTTCTTCTGCTATTTTGTTCAAGGTCTTATCAATCCCTTTTTGAACACCAGCATCTGATGACACAACAGAAGTTTGATTTGCAACAGTGGTTGTAGCAGACCTTGGCTTCTGTTGCACCTTTGAATCTTGCTGCAACTTTCTCAGTTTATCTTTCTCCCACATTTTGGCATCATCATCAACTTCTTCTTGAAGAATTGCTGTAGGGGCAGAGCCAGTGGTCTTTATCAAATGTTCCTTGATGGCCTTGATGTCTTCTTGAGTATCTTTATATCTGGTCTCGACCATGGTTTTGATAAGCTTCATGTGAGTTTCATGGTGGAAGTCAGCCAAATTCCTTTGAGCTAGAATGATTGGTTGCACAAATTTACATAGCTCATTGGTAATTTGTTGTGTTGATGGTTGGCTTTGAGAATTTTGTAACATTTGCTTCATCATATCTTTCATTTCAGTGATTGAAGACTCCATTGATGTCATTCTCTCCGTTAATGATTTGTATCTCAATTCATCGCCTAATTTAATAGGAACATTTGAATCCCTACCAGAGGAAGTTGTATTTGGATTATCAACAGGAGGAATCTCCATGTTATCAAAACCAAATGCCCCTTTTTCTTGGTACTGGGGACTTCCAACTGGAGCAGAGGTTATAGTTGTAGCCTCAACAGTTGTTGCCTTTAAGGAAGTATACGGATGTAACCACTGTCGAATAGAAACACTGTTGTGTCATCAGTTGTAGTGGCTGCTTTACTTAAATTACCACCAAGAGTTACTTGTAACTCATGGGGTGTAGCATACTCAGTTGTTTCCGGGTTAGCAATGAGATTTATCTCAGACTCAGTCACATGTAGAGGTGAACTCTCATGAACAGGTGATTGGGAGAAACTGATTTGTGTCTGAGTAATCTCAAGTGCACGAAACAAAGGTATGATGGTAGGTGAAATTGATGGTGATGGTTGTGGAGTAGAAAGAGAATTTTCCCTGGGGAGGGGCTTTTAAACAAAGATTCAAGTGAATCATCTACTTCATAGTGTGGGATCCATGTGCTTACAACCTATTCCTTTTGTGAGGAAACATGAGGAGTTTGGCGTTGAGGTGGAGATCTTTCCAACTGTTGTAAGTAACAAAAGTGGTTTCAAGTGGCTTTTGTACTACCACAAGGTTATCCTCTAGGATCTCATCTTCTAGAGGTGCCTTTTTATGAATTTTGGTTTTGGTGGGCGTTTTGGATTTGGATGGTTTTTTTTTGGATTTTTCTGGTGTGGGTTTCACAACACCGATTTTGGTGTTATGATCACTAGGAGCAGTAGGCTCAGCAACAGAGGTTTGAGCTTGTAATGTGGACTCATCCAAAATTTTCTCATCCCCCTTTACTATTGTTTTGGAAACCTTTGACTCCATATTTTTTATTCTTGTAAAGGTTTCAGTAGTAAGACTCTTCATCTAAAAAACAAATCCTTGTTTAAAATCTTTTTCTAGAAGTTGTTTTTGTAGATAATAGCACAAAAGCCTAGAATATAAAAGAAAAGCTTTATTTTTTGATATTTTATTAAAATTTGCCACAAAGTCCATAAACAACACCTTGGATAGATTAAAATCAGATTTTGTTAAAATAGCATATCCAAAAAATTGAATATTTTGTGGAATCTCATTAAATGAGGTGGTCTTTGCTGAAAGACATGTAAGTAAGGTATGGAAAAAGTATATCATTTCAGTAGGAAAGTTTGGTTTGTAAATGTTAGCACTAGTTAACTGACCCTCATACCCATGTTCTATAAACTCAGCATGTAATTCTTGCTTGCTAAAGGAAGTGTTACCTTCTAGGTCATTTAGACCAAAAGTTGTGGAAATTGATGATGGGGAAATTCTGACAAGGGTTTCTCCGACCTTGGAAGTGATAGCATATGAGATTCAACTTTAGCATTTGCCCAGAACTGTCGGAGAGTATCCACATAAATTGGTGCGTTTGCAAGTATGATATCTTTGTACTTTGAGGATGTGAGAACATCGATTATTGGATGAAATGAAGTATTATTGTCGGTTTTCTCGAAAGTAGGGAAGTAGTTATGTGGGATTTTGATGTTCAGAGCCATGGTTGGAGATGGAAGTGAGGAGTTATGAAGAAGATGAGAGTAATGGAAACCGCTTTTGAGAATTTTAAATTCGAGACGACAAGTAAAAACTCTGTTTGGATGGAACAGTGATATATAAAGGGAAAAAGTGAATGCTGACATGGTAGCGGTTTCAAAGATCTGATGGCTAATCCTCTGTCCACGTGTAACCTCTTATGGATAATGGATGACAGTTGTTAGGAAAACCGCTGCTGGGAACCAGCAGTGGTTGAGAACAGTGGTCATGAACAGTGGAGATTTTACTCTATCAGATGATAGATATCAGTGGATAAGGCAAAGAGTGGTTTAGCCCAACCAGTGGATGGAAACAGTGGACATGATAGCAGAGGTTACATTTATAAGTGGATAGACACTTAAACCAAACAGAGGTTTTAGAGAAACAGTGGTTTAAAACAGACTTTTAGGATTATTGAAATTTTCAATTTTAACTATTTTTAAGGATGAATTTTTGATTTTTTTGAAAACATTTTAATGCTTTTTACTCATGGAAAACAAAATTTTGCTTTTAATCCATGTTAAGCATGCCAATTCTAGAGATCAAGCTTTCAAAAGTAGATGTATCTAAAGCCTTTATTAGAGCATCTGCTAGGTGATCTTTAGTTGGAACATCATGTAGAGAAATCAGACCTTTTTCATAGCAATCCCTTACAAAGTGATGTCTGATGTCAATGTGCTTGGTTGTTGAATGTGAGTGGATTTTTAATGATGTTTTCAGTTGCTTGACTATCTAACATGAGAGGAGTCTTTAGAGCAGTTACACCAAAATCTAACAATTGATTTTGAAGCCATAGGAGTTGAGCAGTGCAACAGAAATAAACTGAGCCTCAGTTGTTGATGTTGAAACTACAGCTTGCTTTTTTCTTTGCCAAGAGACTAAGCTATTGCCTAGAAATTGACAACCTCCTAAAGTTGACTTTCTTATGGCATGGCATCCAACAAAATCACTATCAGAGTAACCTGAGAGCTAAATATTCCCATTAGCAGGATACCAGATACTAAGTGTGGGAGCACCTTTTATGTATCTGAATATCCTTTTTACAACAACAAGATTTAACTTCCTAGGTGATGACTGGGATCTGGCACAGACACATGTAGCAAACATGATGTCTGGCCTAGATGCAGTTAGGTACAATAAAGACCCAATCATGCTTCTATAGACGATTTTATCAACAAGTCATCTTTGTCATCAATAGTGTCACACCCCAACCGATGGCGGAAACATCGGGATGAGACGAAAACGAGATTGCTCATTGCTCACAACACTAATAAGTGACAGTAATTAACTAAACCATATTTCATTTCATAAGAATTATCAAATACATCAATGTAACAAAACAAAGAAACAACATAACATTTGCAAAGTCATAACAAAATTGATACATCGACATTAAACCTAACGTCTAAGTTGTGTGTGTCTAGCCCTTGCTATATTGTATTCATAGCATCATCTCCTTCAACCTGTAACATGTTTTAAAATAATGTCAATGCGAAAGCAAAGGAGAGTAAACAAGTTTAGGCATAGCATACGTATACGAATAAGTTTAAACAATCCTCATGGCAACCAAATCTATACAAGGGCAATATCAAGGCATGCAATACTAATAATCAAACCCTTAACGCAATCACGATGTTTTAACATGACCTCACGAATAACACGATGGAGGTGGATGCGTGAATTCCTATAGCACTAAGCATGTCAAACAAAGGCTAAATATAGTTAATGACTAAAGCATAGCATAACGAATATCAAAGACAAGCATCAAGTATAAGGTTCAAGTTTTCATGTATATTGGATCGTTTGTGTGTTTCATAAAGTTTAAGTGTTCGTGATTTTGTATATGGAAACATGTAACACCCGAAAAGTGTTACAAAGAAAAGTGGGTCGAGTGTACTCACGGTTTTGCTAAGTCTTTTCTACACTTGACAATCCGTGAAGACGTTGGTTCGAGGATGATGCCAAATTATCCTACAAGAGGAAACGAGGCGTATGAGTATAGAGTTTCAACGGGAGATTAGGAGTATTCGAGCATGATTAAAAATAAGTTTGATAAAGTATTATGATAGAAAGTATTAACTAAGATGTAACACTCTTGACACTATAGTAACTCTTACGAGTTGGATGTGATTTCATAGGTTCGGGACCTATTAGAATCGTGACAAGGAATTACATACTTTAGTGTTAAACTTAATAACTTGATAGGTGATTATAAGTTCATTATCAAGGTTTCGATTTTAGAATTATAATATAGTTATATATATATCATTATAATCATGTAAGAGGTGGGAGGATGAACCATCCACTTTGTAACCTCTAGTGTCATGTATGTCAAGTATGAGGTGGGAGGTTAAACCATCCACTTTGAACGTCGGATTATGTTCACCACTACACAAGTTACCATTGGTAACAAGGAGGGTACAAGAACTATATACTATACAAGAATGTAAAGACAAGAATGATAAGGTGTCATCTAGATACCAAGTAGCCAAGTATTCAACAACCCAACGAGCACACGAGGACAATCGTCAACGACTTTGTGGGGTTGAGACACTTTAGGTCTAGCAAACTAGTTTGGGATCTTGATGAAAATAATCAAGTGATGTGTGGTCTCAAGTTAGGATAGCCCAAGCTTCCTTGTGGACACCCATGAATAAGCATAATAGCTTGCATTACTTGTGAGCTTAATGCTCTTCAAAAACAGAATGTTTAGGGTGTTAAAACAGCCCTTAGTTCATGTTAACAAGCTTGGTTAGGCTTTACTAATCATAAGCTTGATTGTAAGCACAAGAACACACGTTTATTGAACTTAAAACACAAGTTTGATAAAAGTTTAGACAAAATAGAAAGTTTGTGGACATTTTGGGGCATTTCCAGGTCTGGATTCTCCATGGAGAACCCTAGGAATTCAACCCAAA
This sequence comes from Scalesia atractyloides, assembly GCA_947069175.1. Lineage (NCBI taxonomy): Eukaryota > Viridiplantae > Streptophyta > Magnoliopsida > Asterales > Asteraceae > Scalesia > Scalesia atractyloides. The sequence continues at coordinate 8,773,495 of CAMTDV010000001.1, forward strand.
GTTTATCCAAGCAAGTAGGAAAAAGAATGGAGTGATTTCGTTAAGAAATGAGTGAGTTACACTCACTTTAGTGAAGATTAGTAATTCTGCTCAAACTTGTAATTTTGCAGCTGATTTGGAAGGTTTTGAGAGAGATTTGAGGGAGATTAAAGTGTAAAAGTGCTTGGATTAGAGGTGGGTTTTATAGAGGAAGGATTAGGGTTAGGTAGTTGAAGTTTAGGTGGGTAATTAATGGTTTAAAAATGATTTAAACTCACAAATATGTCAAAAACCCATCCAAAAATGGGCTGTTTGCCCGCTGGTTGCGCTCAGCTTTGACCGGAAACAGTGGTTAAATGATTTGTTATCCGGGTTCTTTCACATGTTGGGCGTTCGGCGGGTTGGTTGAGGTGTTATTTGTTGAACCGGGGATCCCGAGTTCGAGTCCCGCGGATCCCGGTTTGTTTTTATTTTATTTTTTTAATTAAAAACTCAATAATTTAGTTTCATAATTGGCAGGAAAGGCCCCTGTAGTTCAAGAATTCAGTATTATATATTAGACCTTGGACTTTTTTTAAGGAAAAAAAGATATATAAGTATTTATTAACATTTAATCCTAAATGTTAATATATTTATAAAATAGTATTTTAATTTTTGTAAAAAGTAAATGAATTAATTTTATTAACTAATTTAATTAATTAATTTAATTAATTAATTAATTAATTTGAATTAATTTACTTAATAAATGAATAGGTAATTGTATTTTTTTGCAACGAATTAAGTTTAATGATCAAAAGTTTCACGTTTGAGTCTCGTTTACGCAATACAAACCAAGTTTGCGAGTTATCACACGTTTACGAATAAGAGTATCACGAGTATGTTTATATGTTTAAGGTATGAACAAGTATAAGTGTAACAAGATTATGATTAACACAACATGAATAAAATACGAGTTTCTCATTACGATCCAAGTCTCGGTTTACAACGTTTACAACAAATGACGAATACAAGATACAACGATTACAGAAAATAGAAGTACGGTACAAGGTTTCCAAATATAGAAAGTATAGAAATGAGGGGCGTTACAGTCTCCCCTTCTTTAGGAAATTTCGTCCCGAAATTTAGGAAGATGTAACGAATAGATATGGTACTTAGTCTTCATATCACTTTCAAGTTCCCAAGTGAATTCGGTGCCACGTTTACCTTCCCATCGAACCTTGACAATAGGAATATGACTGCGCCTCAGTTTCTTGTTTCCTCGGTCCATGATTTCGACCGGTTTCTCCACGAAGTGCAAAGTATCATTGATTTGAAGATCTTCGAGTGGAACTTGGAGTCCTTCTTCAGCTAGACACTTTTTCAAATTTGAAACATGAAACACAAGATGCATGTTGCTGAGCGCTTGAGGTAGATCCAGTCGATACGCTACCTTGCCAATACTTCGAGAATCTTGAAAGGACCCACATAGCGAGGAGCGAGTTTGCCTTTCTTACCAAAACGAACAACACCTTTCCAAGGTGCAACCTTGAGAAGTACGTGGTCACCTATGCCGAATTCCAAAGGTTTGCGTCTTCTATCAGAATAGCTCTTTTGTCGGTTACGAGCTTTGAGCAAGTTGTCACGAATCTGTAGGATCTTGTCCGTCGTCTCTTGTATAAGTTCGGGACCGGTGAGTTGTACGTCTCCGATCTCGTGCCAACAAATAGGCGAACGACACTTGCGACCATACAGTGCAAATGGAGCCATTTGAATACTTGTGTGATAGCTGTTGTTTTACGAGAATTCTACCAAGGGTAAGTGCAAATCCCAGTTGCCGCCAAATTCGATTACGCATGATCGAATCATATCCTCTAGAGTTGAATAGTACGCTCGGTCTGACCGTCAGGTTGAGGATGAAAAGCGGTGCTAAGATTCAAACGAGTGCCAAGGGCGGATTGGAAAGTTTGCCAAAGGCGAGAAGTGAAACGAGCATCACGATCAGAAATAATATCAAGAGGAGTACCGTGACAACTAATGATTTCACTCGTGTAGATACGAGCCAATTTCTCGACTTTGTAATCTTCACGAATGGCGAGGAAGTGTGCGGATTTGGTCAAACGATCGATGATAACCCAAATGTTGTCGTGACCAGACGAGGTACGAGGCAATTTCGTGATGAAATCCATGGCTATGCTCTCCCATTTCCAGACATGAATTTCTGGTTGTTCGAGCAAACCAGAGGGACGTTGATGTTCTGCCTTGATTTTGGAACACGTAAGGCATTTGGAGACGTAGAGAGCGATATCACGTTTCATTCCAGGCCACCAATAGGATGCGCGCAAGTCATGGTACATCTTATCAGCTCCAGGATGAACGGAGTATCGGGATTTGTGAGCTTCGTCCATCAAAGTAGTCCGAAGATTGAGACGATCGGGGATCCAAATGCGACTATGGTAGTAAAGAATACCATCAGGCTTAGCTTCGAGTGGGTTTTCGATTCCACGATTCAACTCGTTATCGAGGTTACCCTCGTTAATGACGGCAAATTGTGCTTGTCGAATCAACTCGTTGAGTTTTCCCATGATTTGGTAGCAACGAGCACTCTTGACATGAGTCTTACGACTAAGTGCATCGGCCACGACATTCGCCTTACCAGGGTGGTAGCGGATATCACAGTCGTAGTCGTTTAACAATTCTACCCCAATGACGTTGACGCATGTTTAGTTCCTTTTGATCAAAGATGTGTTGGAGGCTCTTATGGTCGGTAAAGACCGTACACTTTGTACCATAAAGGTAGTGTCGCCAAATCTTTAATGCAAAAACAACTGCACCAAGTTCAAGGTCGTGAGTAGTATAGTTTTTCTCATGAATTTTGAGTTGTCTCGACGCGTAAGCAATTACTTTGTCCCGTTGCATGAGAACGCAACCAAGACCGGTTAGAGGCATCGCAATACACGACGAAATCGTCGTTCCCATTGGGGAGAGTGAGGATAGGAGCATTACAAAGCATGTCCTTGAGCATTTGGAAAGATTCCTCTTGTTCGGGACCCCAAACAAAAGGTTTATCTTTTTGAGTCAACGAAGTCAAAGGAACGTCAATCTTCGAGAAGTTCGAGATGAAACGGCGATAATACCCAGCTAGGCCAAGAGACGAACGAATTTCAGAGGGCGACTTAGGTGCAATCCATTTCTTCACAGCTTCTATCTTTGCAGAGTCAACATGAATACCAAGTTCATTGACAGTGTGACCTAAGAATTGAACCTCTTTTAGCCAAAATTCACACTTGGAGAATTTGGCATAAAGACGTTCGGTTTGCAAAAGCTGAAGAATAAGATGCAAATGTTATCCATGTTCTTCTTTCGTCTCGGAGTAGATTAGGATATCTTCGATGAATACAATGACAAATGATCGAGAAAAGGCTTACACACACAGTTCATGAGATCCATAAACACTGCAGGAGCGTTGGTCAAACCAAAAGGCATGACCAGGAACTCGTAGTGTCCATAACGTGTGCGAAATGCGGTTTTGGGTACATCTTCCTCGGAAGCCCGAAGTTGATGATAGCCAGAACGGAGGTCAACCTTTGAAAAGCACTTCGCTCCTTGCAATTGATCGAATAGATCGTCAATACGAGGAAGTGGGTATCGGTTTTTTACTGTAAGTTTATTGAGCTCACAATAATCAATGCACATCCAAAAAGACCCATCTTTCTTCTTGACGAACAACACGGGAGCGCCCCAAGGGGAAGTACTAGGGCGTATAAAGCCTTTATCAAGAAGCTCTTGAAGTTGGCTTGATAGCTCTTGCATCTTTGAGGGTGCTAAACGATAGGGAGCTTTCGCAATAGGAGTTGCGCCAGGGATCAGATCAATACGAAAATCGACAGCTCGAGGAGGTGGAGGACCAGGGAGATCCTCGGGGAAAACAGAAGGGAACTCACAAACGACAGGAACATCACTTATGCTAGGACCTTTGTCTTTCTTTTCCACAACGTGGGCGAGAAAAGCAAAGTACTCCTTACGCAAGTACTTGTTCGCTTTGATGCACGACATAAGCTTGAGACCCTTAGAAGGTTTCTCACCATAGACGTGGAAAGAGTCACCTTGAGGTAGGGGAAGACGAATGAATTTCTCAGAACACACGACTTCAGCACGAACTCGCTTAAGCCAGTCCATGCCTACCATGACGTCAAAGCTACCCATTTGCATAGGTATGAGGTCGATGGAAAACTTATGATCATTTAAGATTAGGGAGCAACCAGAAAGAACAGAGTCAACGGAGATGGTCTTACCATTAGCGACTTCGACAGCAAAAGGATTAGGCATTTTAGTTCGTTCGCACTTAAGCAAGGGTTCGAATTCAACAGATACAAAACTTCTATCTGCGCCAGTATCAAACAGACAAGTAGCATAGATATGGTTTACAAGAAACGTACCAGTGATGACATCATTCGAACTTTGGGCTTGAGCTGAGGTGAGAACAAAAGCTCGTCCTTTCGCAGGTTTGGTTTGTTGTTGCTGCTGGTTGTTGGTGCGTTTCGGGAAAACGTTGGCGAAATGGTTAGGATCGCCACAATTGTAAGAAGTTCGAGCAGGAGTCGCTTGAGCTTGGCGGTTTGGGTTTGGGTTAGGGTTAGGAGTGGGTAATAGGGTTGGGGTTTGCTGGCTCTGGGTAGGCGACAAAAGTTGGAGAGGTGTCCCAACATATTACAGTTGGCACATTTTCAACATGGGGTACCGACGGGATGGTGGTAGTTGCAAGTAGTACATTGAGGGTGAGATCCAGTGTAACCACGTGCGGGTTGCTTGCTGTTTTGGGTAGTGGCAATGGCATTTAGGGGTGCAGGGTTAGGCGGAGTGACGACCACGTTGTTTTGAGAAGAAGCCTTCCGCTTCTTGTTCTTGCTATGGGGCTTTTTGGCTGGAGGGGTAGGTGATTCGGTGGTGTTGGCAACGGCTTGGTGTGCATGCTTCGTAGGGACCTGGTCGTAGGCCCCTTGAAGGATGCAGTTATGGTTGAGTTGGAGGGTTATGGCATAGGCTTCCTCGAGGGTTTTCGGGTTGGCTACGGCTACATGGTTCATGATCACCGGTGAGAGGTAACGGATGAGCTTGGCGATTGACTTGGGAACAGTATCGACTTGCCCAGGGCAAATGATACTTAACTGTTTGAAGCGCGCGATCAATCCTTCAGCGTCGCTCCCTGTTGTGTGAGATTCCAGAACTTGTTTTCAAGTTTCTGGGTCTCGTGGGGAGGATAGAATTGCTCCTTCATAAGCTCCTTAAGCTCTTCCCAAGGCATCGCGTGGGCCGCTTCATTGCCACACGTGTTTCGTTCGGTGGTCCACCACTCGAGGGTTCTCTTGCGAAAGACCCCAGTGGCATTAAGGGTTCGGAGTTCCTCAGGGCAGCCACCCTGAAGGAAGATAAGCTCCATTGAATCAAACCAATTGATCATGGCGGTAACACCGTCCATGCCAGTGAATTCCACTGGTTTACAAGCCATGAAATGCTTGAATTGGTAAGATGGTTTGGGGGTATCGGCCTTGGAATCAGCGGATGATTTAGGTGTGGCTTCGGCGTGTATGGTGTGGATTTGGCTAACAATGTCGGGTATGATCTTAGCCATTTGCCCGGCCATTTGCTCCGAAACGATCCCAATCAGTTCTTTCTTTGATATCGAGTCCTCTTTGTTGGATTCCTTCTTGGAACCCGACTTCTTGGACTTTTTGTGGCGGTTCAACGAGTTACAAAAAGGAGGAATCTAGAGGTTGTAAACAAGGCAAAAGCATGAGACTTGATCGTAATAAAATAAATTAGATTTTGCATGCATCAGTATGAATAAAGTTCACATAAGTTTCACGTACAATTCATGGATTCAACAAGTATAGTTCACATAGTTTGCATGAATTCAACAAGTATAGCATGCATAATCACGTATGAATACGAATAAAGAGTATAAATTTAGTTTGTTCACGAGGATTAGCTTTGTTTTTTATTGCGATAAACGTGCGAGTTGTGTAACGGTTTGAAATGAACGAGGTACAAGTATTAAAACACATAGAAATTGAGTCACATAAAAGAATAGGCTCATAAAACATTGGAATGATTCGGGTAGAGAATCGTCAACAATTCCAAAGTGAATCGAAGATCCTTTCAAATTAGAGAAAACGTGCTTTGGCCTATAGGTAAAATACTCTCATCGAGAAGCGACTAACGGTATTTTACCCTTCCATATACTACACGTCTTTAATCGATTAGAAAATCAAAACTTTGGCGAGAGCGAAAATCAAGGAATGGGACTTAATCGACAAGGTGCGGGTTTCACCCCTAACTTGACGATTTTGTACCCTAAGTGTGGTTGGTACTTACCAAATGAAGAGCACATTCCGATTCATTGGTAAGGGTCCACTAGATTTTTGAATTGGAAATTTTCCATCAAGGTTTGGATTTCACTCCTAACTTGATAGCATAATTTCGTGCAAAAAGAATAAGTATAGCGGATTGAGAGTCGTTCACCAAATTGCGGTTTTCACACCTATTTTAGTGAAGTCATCTCGTTTATATTATGAGTGTCTTCAAGCGTCCAAACGTGTATTGTGTAAAAGTGTCTTAGGAAGACACCGTGTATATATATTAAGACCAAAAGGAACGAGAGAAGTAAAGTAGGAAGCATAAAGTTTTAAGCATAATCAAGAATGGTCACAACGGGTATTTAGAACTATAGACTAGGTCGAACATGGCAATTCTACCTAATTCCCTATAGTTATGGCTCTGATACCAATCTGTCACACCCCAACCGATGGCGGAAACATCGGGATGAGACGAAAACGAGATTGTTCATTGCTCACAACATTAATAAGTGACAATAATTAATTAAACCATATTTCATTTCATAAGAATTGTCAAATACATCAATGTAACAAAACAAAGAAACAACATAACATTTGCAAAGTCATAACAAAATTGATACATCGACATTAAACCTAACGTCTAAGTTGTGTGTGTCTAGCCCTTGCTATATTGTATTCATAGCATCATCTCCTTCAACCTGTAACATGTTTTAAAATACTGTCAATGCGAAAGCAAAGGAGAGTACACAAGTTTAGGCATAGCATACGTATACGAATAAGTTTAAACAATCCTCATGGCAACCAAATCTATACAAGAGCAATATCAAGGCATGCAATACTAATAATCAAACCCTTAACGCAATCACGATGTTTTAACATGACCTCACGAATAACACGATGGAGGTGGATGCGTGAATTCCTATAGCGCTAAGCATGTCAAACAAAGGCTAAAAATAGTTAATGACTAAAGCATAGCATAACGAATATCCAAGACAAGCATCAAGTATAAGATTCAAGTTTTCATGTATATGGGATCGTTTGTGTGTTTCATAAAGTTTAAGTGTTCGTGATTTTGTATATGGAAACATGTTACACCCGAAAAGTGTTATAAACAAAAGTGGGTCGAGTGTACTCACGGTTTTGCTAAGTCTTTTCTACATTTGACAATCCGTGAAGAAGTTGGTTCGAGGATGACGCCGAATTATCCTACAAGAGGCAACGAGGCTTATGAGTATAGAGTTTCAATGGGAGATTAGGAGTATTCGAGCATGATTAAAAATAAGTTTGATAAAGTTTTATGATACGAAAGTACACTAAGATGTAACACTCATTCTTGACACTATAGTAACTCTTACGAGTTGGATGTGATTTCATAGGTTCGGGACCTATTAGAATCGTGACAAGGAATTGCATACTTTAGTGTTAAACTTAATAACTTGATAGGTGATTATAAGTTCAATATCAAGGTTTCGGTTTTAGAATTATAATATAGTTATATATATATATCATTATAATCATGTAGGAGGTGGGAGGATGAACCATCCACTTTGTAACCTCTAGTGTCATGTATGTCAAGTATGAGGTGGGAGGTTAAACCATCCACTTTGAACCTCGGATTATGTTCACCACTACACAAGTTACCATTGGTTACAAGGAGGGTACAAGAACTATATACTATACAAGAATGTAAAGACAAGAATGATAAGGTGTCATCTAGATACCAAGTAGCCAAGTATTCAACAACCAGACGAGCACACTAGGACAATCGTCAACGACTTTGTGGGGTTGAGATGTCACACCCCGACCCGCAGCGGAAAAGGTGATCGGGGCATGATTGGGTTATCATCAAAGCTCATGACATTTATTATGCGTTTCATATTCATTAAATACAATTTAATGGAACTTTACAATAAAGATTACAACATGTTCTAACTATCAATCTAAGCTTCTTTGTTCTCTTCTAAGACATTTCCTATGTTTTCCTCGCTTCAACCTGTTCACCTGTATCATGTGTAAAAGGGTTTTTGGGTCAACATAATGTTGGCGAGTGAATCCTATGGAAAACATTTGAACAAGTTTATTTAAATTGATTATGAAATATGTGCACAACCAAACATGAGTAAAAATAGATGTAAACTTATTCAACAATCATAAGATATTAAATAAAGCACACATGAACAATAATGGAACATTTAGAGGCACGCGTTGCTCAACTCGTCTCTCACGAGGAACTGAGGGGCCTAATGAATGAATTGCATAAACATGATAATATGAATGACACAACTACAAACAATGTAAACTCAATGATACACACATGAACAATAATGAATTTGATTTGAGGCACGCGTTGTTCAACTCGTCTCCCACGAGGAACTGATGGGCTTAATGAATGAGTTTCATATAATTTGGCAAAATGAAATAAGTAATCACAACAATATGAACAATCTATGTTTAGGTCATGACATGGTATGGCACAAGTTTAAATAAATGAGTTAATTATTTGTGACACATGACACACCCCAAAACATGTAATTAAAAGGGGGAGTTGTAAGATTCACTCACAGTGGGTGCGTTCGGTTGATGAGGTTGAATGCACGCGAAGTGGTTTTAACCACGAGTGAGATTAACCTAGATAAATCGCATTATGGTTTGGTAAGTAAACGGATTTTATTAATCTATTTTAGTAGAATTGTTGGGTGTATTTTTGTGAGTTTAAGGCTATTTTCTAACCTTAAAAATGTTATTTTTAAGTATTTTTAATTGATTTTTAATTAAAATAAATAAATAAAAATTATAAAAAAAATTGACTTTTTTTTTACCATTGACCGATGACTTTGACCGTTGACTTTGACTGACTGTTGACCGGTTCAAATGCGTATTGTTGTGCGCTGAGTGAGGCTCGAACCCGAGACCTCCCGTACGCGTGCACGCAGCTCTACCAACTGAGCTACGTGTCTAACCCGTTATATATCTGTTTTTAATTATATATATATATTAATTAAGTTAAACATAAAATCCTTTATTTTAAAAACACTTTAATTTGAATCAGACGGTGCGCTCCACAGGTCTCGAACCCGGGACCTGTGGCTTAAACTAACACACAGTCCACCGCTGGACTGTGTGTCCAACTTGTTAACTTTACTGATTTTTATTATACTTAAACACAAATTAGTTATTTCCTTTTCTGTCTTATTTTAAAAAATAGATAATTGTCCGAGTCGGTGCAGTAGCCCGGACTCGAACTCGTGACCTGTGATATAAACATACACACAGTCCACCGCTGGACTGTGTGTCTAACTTGGTTATTATTCCGGTTATTAATATACTTAACATATACCAGTATGACTCCGGTTCGGTTAATAAAAAAAAATCATTTTTATTAAGGCCGCGTGTGTGGAACAGGATTCGAACTCGAGACGTTAGGGTTTATTATGCACACAGTCCACCGCTGGACTGTGTGTCTAACCCGAGTAATATCTTATTTTTAATTATACTTAAACATTACAGCGGTCATCGTCTTCTTCACTGGTTTTAACCAGAATCGGAAATCGACTGGTTCGATGATTAAAACATGTTCTTTAGCGTTTTATGATTAATTACAGATGAGGTATAAGTAAAAAGAAAGGAAAATAAGCGTGAGGTATACCGACTAGCTTTCCTCTGTATTCCGGCAGAACTCCGGCGACAGCAATCCCTTCCGGCGACGAGTGTCTTGCAGTAGAGAATCTTCAGAAAACTTACAAAGGGTGTGGGTGACTTCGGTATAAGCTTAGGAGGTTCAATAAGGCTCGGAAATGGAGAAACCGGTTTTCCGGCGACAAACAGAAGGATTCCGGCGAGTGGATTTTCGCCGAGAAAAGGTGTGGTTTTGAGCGAAAAGGTTTGCAGAGGTTCGAAGGGGTATTTATAGGGCAAACTATCGATGAACTTGGTCTGCTTTCCGACTGGATTCGTCGGTTATGAAAACTCCGGCGGTTATAACTTTGGTCGCGGACCCAGACGTCGGTTATAACCGATGTCTTAGTAATGGTTTACGTTATAACGGAAGTTGTCGTGAAAACTCGCGAGATTGACGGGATTTCCGACGACTGAACTTTTGGGCGCCGGTTTTGAATTCGTAACGTCATGATATCAATTAAATGATTCTAATATTTAACAAATAACATCCGTGGCGCAGTGGTTCAAGTGTTATGTGTTAAGTCTGAACTGACTCGGCGACTGACCCGGGTTCGAAACCTGGCAGGGACTTATTATTTTTATTTTGCGATTTTCAACAGTTTTTCAAAAACTAAATATATATTCCCGTATAATAATTGATTATGTATTGTTTAAAATTATTTTGGGCATTTAATTCGCAACGAAAATTTTAACTGACTGTTCGGTTGATAAACGGAGCGGGTTTGGTAAATCCGTTTTTGACGGATGTTACATGAGACACTTTAGGTCTAGCAAACTAGTTTAGGATCTTGAGGAAAATAATCAAGTGATGTGTGGTCTCAAGTTAGGATAGCCCAAGCTTCCTTGTGGACACACATGAACAAGTATAATAGCTTGCATCACTTGTGAGCTTAATGCTCTTCAAAAACAGAATGTTTAGGGTGTTAAAACAACCCTTAGTTCATGTTAACAAGCTTGGTTAGGCTTTACTAATCATAAGCTTGATTGTAAGCACAAGAACACAAGTTTGTTGAACTTAAAACACAAGTTTGATAAAAGTTTAGACAAAACAGAAAGTTTGTGGACATTTTGGGGCATTTCCAGGTCTGGATTCTCCACGGAGAACCCTAGGAATTCAACCCAAAGTTTATCCAAGCAAGTAGGAAAAAGAATGGAGTGATTTCGTTAAGAAATGAGTGTGTTACACTCACTTTAGTGAAGATTAGTAATTCTGCTCGAACTTGTAATTTTGTAGCTGATTTGGAAGGTTTTGAGAGAGATTTGAGGGAGATTAAAGTGTAAAAGTGCTTGGATTAGTGGTGGGTTTTATAGGAGAATGATTATGGTTAGTTAGTTGAAGTTTAGGTGGGTAATTAATGGTTTAAAATGATTTAAACTCACAAATATGTCAAAAACCCGCCCAAAAAAGGGCTGTTTGCCCGCTGGTTGCGCCCAGCTTTGACCGGAAACAGTGGTTAAATGATTTGTTATCCGGGTTCTTTCACATGTTGGGCGTTTGGCGGAGTGGTTGAGGTGTTGCTTGTTGAACCGGGGATCCCGAGTTCGAGACTCGCGGATCCCGGTTTGTTTTTTTTATTTTTTTAATTAAAAACTCAATAATTTAGTTTCATAATTGGCAGGAAAGGCCATGTAGTTCAAGAATTCAGTAATTACATATTAGACTTTGGACTTTTTTTAAGGAAAAAAGATATATAAGTATTTATTAACATTTAATCCTAAATGTTAATATATTTATAAAATAGCATTTTAATTTTTGTAAAAAGTAAATTAATTAATTTATTAACTAATTTAATTAATTAATTAATTAATTTGAATTAATTAACTTAATAAATGAATAGGTAATTGTATTTTTTTTGCAACGAATTAAGTTAACGATTAAAAGTTTCACGTTTGAGTCTCGTTTACGCAATACAAACCAAGTTTGCGAGTTATCACACGTTTACGAATAAGAGTATCACTAGTATGTTTATATGTTTAAGGTATGAACAAGTATAAGTGTAACAAGATTATGATTAACACAACATGAATACATTTACAATAAAAGACGAATACAAGATACAACGATTATAGAAAATAGAAGTAGGGTACAAGGTTTCCAAATATAGAAAGTATAGAAACGCGGGGCGTTACAAATAGTGATCAGCTTTGAGGTAGCCATGGGTGTATTACATGGTTTACAATCATTCATATCAAATTTCGTAAGTAGTTCTATGTCATACTTACTTTAATGAATGAAAGTACCATTTTGCAATTGATTACTTGGAGACCAAGAAAGCATTGGAGTTTACCCATAGCACTCATTTCAAACTCTGCTGCCATGGGTTTTCTAAACTCTTCAAACAAAGCATTGCATGTGGATCCAAAAATGATGTCATCCACACAAATTTGGACAAGCATCAAATCCTTTCCTCTCCATTTTAAAAATAAAGTTTTATCATTTTTTTCCTCTTGTAAAGCCTATGGATAAGAGAAAGGTGGAAAGAGTTTCATACCAGGATCTAGGTGCTTGTTTCAAGCCATATAAAGCTTTGGTTAGCTTGTAAACATGATCTGGATAAAAAGCATCTTCAAAACCAGGGGGTTGGCATACATATACATCTTCCTTGATATTGCCATATAGGAATGCACACTTGATATCCATTTGATACACCTTGATATTGTGGTTGGCTACAAATTATAAAAACAATCTGATGGCCTCCATTCTTGCAACAGGAGCAAAAGTTTCATCATGATCAGTGCATTCTTCTTGTATGTAGTCTTGAACCACAAGCCTAGCTTTGTTTTTTTATAACAATACCCCTTTCATTTGTTTTATTATTGAAGACCCATTTTGTCCCTATGGGACATACATCCTGAGGCAATGGTACAAGTTCCCAAACTTGTTTTCTTTTGAACTATACGAGCTCTTCTTGCATGACCTCTACCCAACTGTTGTCTTTCAGTGCCTCTTGGTACTTGATGGGTTGTGGGAGTGATAGAAAACCAGCAAAAAGACAAATGTTTTGGGATTGACTTCTTGTGAGAACCCCTTCATTGATGTTGCCAATAATTTGGCCAGATGGATGGTTTTAAGGTAGATTATATCTCCCTTGTATGGAACAATGGCATTTTGAGGTGAAGGCTGCAGATGGGAATCATCTGAGATAACATCTGTTGGAAATTTTGAAGAACCAACATCTGTTTGGAATGGAATTGGAGGTATAGGTGGGATTGGTGTAAAGATAGGTTGACTTTTGCTCAAGGAAATTGGACTTTTGTCAACAATGATTTGATTTGATGAGCTAGTAGAGGTTTGAGGATCAACAATTGTTGATCCAGTAGTGGCAGAGTTTTCACAGTTGTTAGTAACATTTGTTGCTCTGGTGGATGAAATGACTTTGTATTATGGAATCACAATGTCATATCGCATTGTTAGTCTTGATAGACATATCTTCAAATGTAAATTTATCTAAATCAAACAGTTCAGCAGGATTCGTTGGGATTTTTAATGAAGAAAGTTCATTGAATTAAAGTGTCTGTAGGCTTTAGCAGTGGTTGAGTATACTAGAAAATAACCACAATCTACTTTGGCTGCAAATTTTGAAATTAGATCTTTTAAGTTTAGAATGAAACATGGGCAGATTTTGAAATATGAGATAAGAGGTTTTATCTTGTACAGAATTTCATAAGCAGTCTTTTGATGTCAAGTGTTAATTAAACTTTGTTCTGTATATAACAAGCAGTGTTTACAGCCTATGCCCAAAAAGACAAGGCTAAAACTAAGTCTACAAGCATTGTTCTAGCAGTTTCAATCAAAGTTCTATTTTTCCTTTCAACCACCCCATTTTGTTCTTGTGTCCTTGGGATGCTGTATTGCCTGATAATCCCTTTTGACACATAGAAATCATCCAACTCCTTATTTTTAAACTATGTCCCATTGTCACTCCTAAATACTTTACTAGCAGGTCAAATTGCTTTTCAACTTGTTTTACAATATTTTACAAAATACCTTGGAATGCATGAAGTAGGTCCATGTAAACTTGGAAAAATCATCAACAATGACAAGACAAACATCTTCCTTTTAAGACTCATGATTTTTACAGGACCAAACAAGTCCATGTGTATCATTTGATGACACTGGCTTGTTTTGGACTTTTCAATTGATTTATATGAACTTTTATGTTGTTTACCTTTTAAACAGTAAACACAATGTTCATCACATGTGAATTGTTTTGATGAAAGACCTCTTATAAGATCTTGTTTGGAGAGTGTAGTGATTGTTTTAAGATTTGTGTGACCAAGTCTTCTATGTTATAGTTATGTCTCTTTGTTAGAAGCAACTGAGAACAGACATGCATTGGACATTGGATTATCTTTCAACATATCAACTACATACACATTGCCACTCCTGTGAGCAACAAGTTATGCTTTGCTCTCAGCTATGATTTGATTAATTTTTTTAACCACTTCTGGCCCAACAATCTGACAAGTTTTCTTAGGTGTTAAGTTAATGATTCTTCTTTTGCACTTCTAACCCAATTCCTGTGAGCAACAACTGTGCTTTGCTCTCAGCAATGATTTGAGATCTACCAGTTTATCTCACTAATTAGACAATTAAACCTTTCAAATTGTTAAGTTAATGATTCTCCTTTTAGATGACAAAATGTTTCATACTATTGGTTCAAAACTTCTTAGTTATTTTCAATAACTTCTTCAGTGCCACCAAATTGTTCTTTGAGAGCATCCCATAACTCCTTTGCACTTCTTCAGTGCAACAGGCCAGCATAGATATCATTAGGTAAAGCAATTTCCACGATACTAAATGTCTTTGCATCTAGCTCAATTTTCTAAAAATCTTGCTCGGAGTAATATTCAGGACTCTTTGGAACTTGAACTTTTGGGTCTTAGGCACTCGGTATCATCAGAATATGTGGTCCGAAGATAACCGATTTCCAGCAACCCATGTTCTGTTGTGCAAGTATGTGACCCATCCGATGTTGCTAGATATTGTACTTCGATCTAACAAGTATCGGAGGTTTGTACATGGTGCCAGTGTTGTGTGGATCTTGTGGAGTTTGAGACAATCTGATTGTTTACAAGCAGGTTTTTGTTTAAAAACTTTGAACGTAAATAAACTTTTACGTTTTTCAATACAAACGAACAAACGAATTAGCAATGAGAGCTGACCAGTTTATATCAAATTGATTGTTAAACCAAATTTGAACGACCAAGCTCTGATACCAATTGTTAGATCTGAGTTTGATATTGTTATGAATGTTTAAGATGAAATCAATGGAAGAAGATAAATAAGTATGAATTATGCAGCGGAAATAGTTAACTTTGAAATCACAACAATAGAAAGATTGTTTTCATTGACATGCTTTTGTAATTATAATAACATATGCATGAAAACTACAAAGTCCCCCTCAGCCTAAGATCGAGCTAATTTGTTCGTACAAAATGTGTAGAAGAAAGTGATAGATAGAATAGTACAGGCACTGATCTATTTATAGTATATTACAAACCACTGAGCATCTTTGACTGACATCACTATGAAAGTGACATTTAACAAACTAACAAACTCAAATCTCTGCTAGACCTAAACACTGTTTCATTAAAATACAATATAAACTGTAATGATAACAACTATTGAGATATCCTCTGTTGGGCTTCATCCTTTATTAGTCTTCAGCAGACTTTAATTCAACAGACTTTATCTTCATCAGAGGTTCTCATCAGCAGACCTTGGCTTCCAGTAGATCTTAGCCATTAATCAGATCTTGTGAACAGTCTTTAAGTCCCAACAGAGTTTGGAGTAGCATATTTTTATTATAAAGGAATAGATGTTAGAGATTGTTTTGGCTTTTCAATCATCTGTTCTTTTGTAGGGTTCAACGGATCCAACAGATTAGAAGATGAAGAGCCCTTATTTTCATGATAATGAAATGCTAGTGGTCCAAACGAAATGTTATGGTTGTATTCGCGAGACCCCATTCGAATCCGGGTTTGTTTGGTTTTGGTTTACATCTGCAACTGATGAGGGTGAGTTGCTGGTTTGGGTTTCGGTCATGATAAAGGATATAATGAGTGAATCCTATTTTGGTGAAAGCTGCAACGTAGCTGGTTGATTTGTTGTTGTGAAAGCTGGTTCACCCGAGGTCGATCCCTAGGTGAGACACTTTATATGTTTTTTTCAGTTTTCATTCCCAACTTCTCCACATAATGAATCTAGTCTACATCCTAACACAAAGAAGCTAAAACTCAGTTGGTTAATTAATTGGCTGCGGTCCAGGTTTCCCGGGGTCGAAACCCGACAATACACAATTTTTACTACAATTCATTTAACAGTTTCAAGAATAGCAGTTAGGCCCCTGCATTATAAGTTTAAATTTCTTACAAAACAACCCCTTGTGTTAAAACTTGATAGATAACCTAGTTAATTGATTTAATATGTTTATTTAACTTGTTTTAGTTTCATAATTAACCCACTAAAGTGATTCCCCTACGGTTTTTAATGAGAGTAACAAAAATTTTAACTTATTTAAATACAAACTAATATTCCTAAGTCTCGATATCTAATTGTTTTAATAATATTTATAGCAAACTATTAAAATAAACAGGCATTATAAAGATTCGAATTTTTATTCGAATACTCTAGATCCGGTATACAATACAAGTCCAGTTTTGGGGGATCCGTTTTTGATGGATGTTAGACCCGGTTCATGAGATCCATGACAGCCGCGGCGCATTGGTAACCTCAAATGGCATGACCAAAAACTCGTAATGATCATACCGAGTTCGGAAGGCAGTCTTAGAGACGTCTTCGTATCGGACTCTCAACCGATGATAATTAGATCTCAGGTCGATTTTTGAATAAAAACTGGACCCTTGAAGTTGGTCGAATAGATCATCAATGTGCGGGAGGGGATACCGGTTCTTGATAGTTACCTTGTTTGATTCCTGGTAGTCAATACACTTACAGAAAGTCCTGTCTTTCTTCTTGACAAAAAGAACCGAGACCACAACATGTTTCACTTGATAATGACATCCTAGTGGGTGGGAGTTATCAGGGTTGTTGAAGAGTTACAACAATGATGACAGTAAGTGATAATAATGGTTAACTAATGACAGCAGGGACGATGCTAATAAGAACGAGGTAGGCGGTGATGGGACGAGGTAATGTCATAATGAGACCTTGGACATATTGGTGCTATAGTGGTTATGGAAGGTTACTTGTTACAGACAGACGAGTAGAATTATGGACCTGCTACGTATGAGTGTCTTGTGAATAAGATGTTAAACGACAAGTTGTACTAGGAATGTGTATGTGGTGTCTACAAGCCTCAGAGTTGAAAGTGGATTATTGAGAAGAATACTTTAACTACGGCGTATGGTATTTTGATTGCCAATGATGTATAATAGTGACTGGGTGTCACACCGTAATACGGACATTTAGAGGTGAGAATGCGGATACGTATGTTCTTGACAAACAGGATTCGGGGACGAATCCACTTTTGGGGGGGGGTAAACTTATGATAGCTAGCCCACATTATTTAGAAAGTGATGAATGATGTGTGCAAGCCATGAGACGGAATAAAGTTGTTGACGTGCCAATTTCAGTTTAATGACCTTTGAAAGGAGCCTATTCTAGATAATGAGACTTGGTTTTTAATTATTTGGAACGGGATAAAATATGTATGAAAGTGGAGGGGATTTAGTGTAAGTACGCAAATTAAAAACACAAACCCAGACCTTAGATCAAAATTCTTGTGTCCACGGGATTCCATCACAACCTAAGGTTCCATTATATCGATTCGTTACACCATGTGATTGATGGGGATTGTGATCTGATGTTAGAGTTTTGCTATTTCGGTTGTAGATCAAAGGAATGAGAGGTTTGTGATGCTCAGGCGAAGAATTAAGCGAAAAACAAAGAATCTGACAAATAACCCAAGAATATTCTGGTCATTGGTGGTGGCTCCGGCAACGGCCAATGGCGGTGATGGCATGGGATGAAAGTTTGGTGCGTCACGGTCACATGGAAATATTGTTTGTCCGATACCAAGTTCACTATAACCAATGGCTCTGATACCAACCTGTCACACCATCAAATTCCACCTACGGGGTTTTACCTTAGGGCGCATGACAAACCAGGATCAAGCCACTAATCATGTTGAACCATTCCAAAATAGTCATAAAATGTTTAACTACCACATTCAACATGAATAGTGATAATAATTTCAAATGTTTGAAAAGTAAGTTTAAGTTTGACAGCGAAGCTAAAAGTATAAAAATCCAGACTTGCAAAAACTCACAAGTGTTTTGCATAATGAAGAAAACAGTTTAACAACAAGCAATGACACTCTAAGCTGCAAGTCCCCATGTATGTTTTACCTAGCATCCTGCAAAGCATGCTAAAGTGTATCAACAAAAAGTTGGTGAGTTCATAGATTTAGTTCAACGAAAAGTTAGTTTAAATATAAAAGTTATAAAGGCATGTCATGGGTAGCTAACCCATTGTTAAGCAACTAAACTGATGGTACCGAATACTTATAGTGTATTTTATGCCCCACATTGATGTCTATCGGCATTGATGCAAAGCAAAGGTCAAAAGTTCACGCCCGGCTCCCCGCACTGTGTGAGGTTTGTCAAACCTAATAGCGGTATCAACTAATACCCCATTTGTCATCTGGGAACTGATCGGTATAAAGGTAGGGACTTTCAAGATAGATGTTCGTTTAGTCCACTATAGACATGAAATTAAACTAGAGTATTTAAGTAGTAGTATTCCTTCCAGGAATATATGTATATACACACATAGTCCCAAACTAGGGATAAGGTAGTCCCAAACCGATGATGCATGCTTTCAGTAAAGTAGTGAACTCACCATAGATTTGCTCAGTAAGTTTTAATAGCTAGGTGAGATTACGGGTCAAACACATCCTATATGCTTACCATGTTGTTAGTTAAGTTGTTATGATATCACAATGTGGTTTCACATAGATCATTTATAATTATAACACATGCATATACACACTTAATCAGTTTTCACATTACGCATGTTTACTACTCATGCATCTCATCATGCAACATAATCAAGAACAACTTTATTTATCTAAATTTCATGTATTCATGCATACGCATGTTCAATTATTCATACGTGCATATAGTTTTGTGCAAGTGTACGTGTCTTGTTAACATCTTATTGTCAAGTTCATGTTCATGCACACGTGTTTAGAATTCCCCATGCATACGTACACGTGTATAAAAAATACTTACCGATCACATTACACGTTCACGGAAATTCACTTACGTTTCACATATCCAAGAATACCTCGTATAACCAATTAGATGCACTCTCACATATTAATGCAGAGTTTCAGCACTTTCAGCACACATCAGTTTTAAGCCGGTTTGTGGATTTTATAAATAATATCAAACAGGTCAGAAAAAAATGAAAATTTTGTGAAACATGTTAATTAGTTCGAAAAGGTTTGTGTAAATTTCTTGGGTCCTAAATACTTGGAGAAAGTTCTTGAAAAATACTTTTCCACACAAAGGTAATAACTGTCATTTTCAGATGACAATTTACGATTTAATCTATAGAAAAATCTTCGTCGACCCGATTGACGAAATTCTAGGCGGAGAATCTCATAATCTCCTAGCTACCTATTGTAAAAATCTCAAGTCTTAACTCTAAATATTAACGAAGTTATGACCCTCGTCATGAACATCAATCTCTACACAAAAACTCAACTTTGACCTTTGATTTCATTTTAATCTCTTTGACTAACCAAAACTCATCGGAAAAATATGAAACAAGTTGGGTTTGAAAGAAAATTCCTTGAACTTGATCGTAGACTCAAAAACCACCTAATTTCGTTATGTTTTGGCCTAGATATGGCCTTGGCAAGTCAACACAGTTTTCTGATCAGAAGCTGTTAACTTACAACAATTACTAAAAACGTGCATAAGATCATCCTTAACATATTTTTAGTCATTCAAGCATGCATATATCATCGTAGAACATATTGAACATGTAACCATAACATAATCATGTCTTTTATACAAACCCTAATCATGATAAACTTCATAACAGCATACAATCTTTCATATAGCCGATCATACATCCCTATCAATGCACGTATCCGATTTTTTACACATACATATGATCAAGCATACCTACATATATCTGATTTTCACGTACAAGATCATGTGTTCATATTAATCAATAACTACTTCATATAAACAATACACATAAATAATAAAAACTAGGGTTTACCAAGAGTTTTGCAAAGTTGTAGATGATCCAAGAGAGAGAGATCAAGAGATAGAGCAGCCAAGGGAGATGAGAGAGCTCTATGTGTGTCTTGCAAGAAAGGAAAGGGAAGGAGCTGATGTACCATCGCAGGTTATGGGTGGGTTAGGGTTTGGGTTTGGGTTGTTAATATTATTTTTTTGTTAAATACACTTCTAGTCCGTAATGTTTCAAAACCTCAAACTTGGGTAGAAAGTTAACCTAATTAACTTTGTGTGTAATGTAAGACTAGTCCCTCGTGTTTCAAACTCTCAAAACTTGAGTAGGAAGTTAACCAAGTTAACTTTAAGTGTTATGGCAAGATTAGTCCCTCATGTTTCAAACTTTGAAACTTGTATAAAAAGTAAAACATTTAACTTTAAGTGTGTGTACGGGATTAGTCCTACTAGTTTAGATTAGTTCCATGTGTTATAACTTGCACGTATAATATAATTGCATGTACGAATGTTCTATAAATCCTAAGAATTTAACTAGAAAAGTTAATTGTGTTAACCTGAAAGTGCGGGTTGTCACACCTTTGAAAGCTGAAATGAGTCGTCTCCCAACTCTCATGACTTTAAGATCTAAAAATGTGCAACCAGGTCGGTCGATCGTTTGTAAGTTATGTGGGAACGATGACGGTTCAAGCGAACATCTTTCCTCCTTATGCCTTTTCGCTACCCTCGTTTGGCAAGCAGTGGCTTCTTGGTGTAGGGTGCCTCTTGTATTTGCTTTTTCTATAAAAGATCTTCGGAAGGTTCATAAGGAACAAAAAATGGAACGACGTCTCAAAAAGGTCTTTTATGGCGTTATAATTACAGCGTGTTGGAGTATTTGGAGAGCAAGGAATGAAATCGTCTTCTCCGATACAACAGAAAATGTTGCAAAAACAATGGAAGAGATCAAGTCGTTAAGATTCCTTTGGATAAAGAATAGATCTCCGTTTAGTTCCTTGTCTTGGAAAGATTGGTGTAGCTTTATTTTGTAATCATTGTTGTTGTTCTTGGCTAGCTTCTTGCTAGTCGTTGGTTAATGAAATAGCGCCATTCCAAAAAAAAATAGAATTTGATATTACGTTCGGATCATTTAATCTTAAAATGATATTCCCAAGACGTGTCAATGGGTTTAAAGTAATTTGACATTTAACTCGGATGCATACCCATAGAAGTAATTTAATATAAACTAGTAATTTGACCCGCCGCGCCTTGCAGTGGCGTCGAAATCTATAATAACTCGAATTTATAACGTCTACTGAACACGTATTTTACCCGACCCATTTCCGAACAAAATTTACGTCAAAACATAAACCATCTAAAACCATACAAAAAAATTAGCACGAAACAAATTATATTTAACCCGACTCATTTTCGAAAAAAACTACGTCGATACGTAAACCAACTTTGTTTTAAACCAACATGTACATAAAATTAAGCATTTAAAAATAGTGTTTTTTAAGTTAAAAAATGAGAAACATGAAACTTTAGAAACTCGAAAGGGGTCTAAATGACATTTTATAAAGCTTTTAGAAAGTTGAGAGATGTGTAAGTGTCAATGATGAAAGTTGAGGGGTGGGATAAACAATTGTCTTTATCACATAGTCCCACGAACCCTATGTATTCGAGGGGTTTCGTATTTTTACGAAACCAATACTCACTATAGAAATCGAAAGAAACAAAAGTCCAAAACTATATTATTTTTGGATCAAAAGAAAAGAAAACTAAAAAAGAAAATTTAGATACCATTTAATGCGATCTAAGAATTTGATAACCAACAATAAAACCTTAAAATATATATTTAGAATCTTGGTAACAATGGAAAGATTCGGATTATTTGAGAATATAATCTACCCTTCATGTCGGTGCTTTTGAATTAATTTATGTGAGTTGAGACTTGAGACCAGTGAAGAGTGAAGAAGAAAGATGTAGAGAGAGGGAACTGATTTATGTGAGTTGAGATCAGTGAAGAAGAAAGATGTAGATAGAAACGGAGTGCTAGACCCATCGAAAGAAAATGACAAAATGTTAGAAAGGTGGACAAATATGAAGCAAAGAAATTGAACAGTAAATCTATCTTATTTTGATAACTAATATATAGGAATGTGGTGAATTGAGATATGGTAACTAATATATAGGAAATGCGGTTCATTAAGATACACAACTGTGAGTAATATTGTAAATTATATGATGTAGATAGAGATAGAATACTAGACCCATCAAAAGAAAAGACAGAGTGTTAGACTAGTTGACAAAGAGGATGCAAAAAAACTTAAACAGTGAATCTATCTTATTTTGACAACTAATATATAGAAAATGTGGTTAACTAACTGTGAGAGTAACATTGTAAATAATATGTTAGATCCTAGTTTGGTACTTTAAGTGATTTTTAATGGTAAAATACGATGACCTAGATTCCGTGATTCCGTGAAGATGACCTTATATGACTTTATATCTGAAATGAAATATAGAATATGTGTGCATTAGTTTTACGTTTTTGGGATAGCATATCTTGGTTACATGGTCAAACATGTCAAAATATAGATTTTACTGAGCAAATGCCTCTTTAAATCATTCATATATTCGTATCTAGAACGACTTTGTATAAAAAGGATTCGTTAAAATTGGACCGAGTGTGAGCATACGTAGAAATCTCAAGACACGCCAATGTCTTTTTGCGCACATAGTCATGTCACTTTTAAATAAAAGTAGAATAGAATACAAGAAAAATAATGCACCCCTATGTTCTTTTACACACATAATTGTTTCATATAAGAAAATGCAATGAATGACTACGTGGTATTTTTGCATATAATACTGTGTCATTATAGTTGTAAGGAATTATTATTGATAATATTTTAGAACCCACGGTTATGCATGCATTTCTGATAATATAGCCGTGTGATGTAAGAAATCAAGATTTCTAGAAGTTTTGATCATACGATAATTATTAAATATAAAATAGTCATGCCATATGTTGGTGTTTTTGATGGAAAAAAAGACACAACTATGTGCATCATAATCATGTCGTGTGATTCAATAACTTTTTGAGTGGTTTTATGGGCTAAATTAAAAAAAAAAAAAAATTTGTTTGCCAAGCACAATAACAGTAACTGTTCATGTATTTATTTAAACTTTCGTTAAGCTTATGTAATCAATGATCATATATGTGTTTTAAAGTAGCAAACCTATACTACATTTTGATAAAAGGCCTTATGAAGATTAGAAGACCATGAAATCGCTTGTTAACAAATTTGCTTCGTATTCTGACAAGCATCTTATATCACCCCTATTTAAAAAAAAGGGTAATAAAAGAAGTTTTATGACCAACTGAAGAACATACAAAGTAAATTATTTAACGAGATCAACAAAACTTTGTGTAGTTAGGATATTTATATAAAACTCTTTCTGATTGTGAAAGTTCTCAAAATCAGCTGGTAACAAAAAAAGATATACAAAAATGTTGAATTAGTTCATAGTCAAATAGTCGAATACTTCACCGAGGTTATCGATTTGGGGCTAGAGAAACCATATTTACCATATATAAATATACTAGTTTAAGACCCCGTGAATTTCACGGGTTGGTAAGAGAAAATATCTTCATTATCACCGTTGACATATATATTATGATTTTATACACGTTAAAACACAAACGAATATATTAGAGTACAATGACAAATTGAAATACATGAATATGCAACGATCACAATTCGTTGAAAATCTCTTTATAAACCACATTAGTTGTTTTATCTGTAGGTTTGCCGTTTTTTTCAAATATGAGTAGTTTGACTCTATCTTGTGTTTTTACTCTTGATAAAGCAACATACAATTGAGCATGAGAGAAGACGGGTTGTTTCAAGTACAAACCAACTTTAGAAAGGACTGCCCTTAACTTTTGTTGATTGCCATTTCGATGATACATTTTGTTACCTGCATAGCTTTACTACTTGTCGTACAACGGTGCCCTATGTCTTGGTATCCTGCCGCGCGTCGCGAGAGAATAAGGGGTATCCCCAGCGACTCACCTGAGTGTCCTGGTTTCGAATTCTTCGTTTAACTTGCTGGTCTCGCCGTGCATGTCTGGAGTTTTGATTATGGTTCTTCATAGGATTTTTGGGAGTTGTTACATAATATTTCTGTATCAGATTTTACTAACTACCATGTCACTTAAAAAATAATAATATTTTTAAATCTACTTTCAGAAGAAAAACAATGCAAAATCCAAGTATAATAGTCAAATAAAAGAAGATAGGTGTGGAAGCAATGACTGAAATGGGTCTTGTAAACTTACATCGTTTTTCATTGATGATTTATGTTATAACGCTGTACATTATATCAAATTGTCACCAAAACGGTCATAAATATCATGCCATGAACTCTTTGAAAAGGCTTAGTTGGAACTGGAGCTGAGGCGACCTGGTGATTGAGTTGCACCAATATCTCTTGTGCGTGTGAGAAGTTCACAGAGAGTGTTAGCTCAGCCCGACGAATAGCTGGTCACAGATAAGCTGCTACTGCTGGTGGTGGTTTTGGGGTGTAGTTGGGCCGGTTTGCTGTAATCCTTGCTTTGTTCCAGCCACCATCAATGATTTCTTGTCTACTTAGTCATGCCCTTGATTCAAAACAACCTTTTGCAAACCCATATTACAACCCAGATCTTTTTCATAACCCAGATTGGAAACCGGATCTTTTTGATGACCCATATCAAAAACATCAATTTTTAAACATTCTGTTGAAAAAACAGATCTTTTTCATAACCCGACCTTTTTGAACACCATTGTGGTGAACTGAATCTGAGGTGGTGGAAGAGGGTTGTTAAACACCACTGGAGGGTGATCTGAGTTACAAAAAAGAAATAAATTTGGATTTTGTTTGTTAAAACTCAAAGGCAACTGTGTTGTTTCAGACACATTGCTCACAGAGGCATTTTGGTCATTTAGGTTACTCTAGAAAATATCCTCTGCTTAAGCGCACGCCTAAACTAAGCAAGACTTGCGTCTATTCAGGCTCTTGCATTGTATTCCTATGTGCAAAAGATATCGCATTGTAAAATCGGAACTATAAAATTTCATCTTAAAGTCAAAAGAATTGCACCGTTTAGTACGAAGACATAATACATCTGCCGGTAGAAGGGTAAGCGGGCATTTGGGGTGATTGACTTCTTATACGTAGGGATTAACTTTACCGACTCTAATAAGCATAACATTGATATCCATTGGCCTCTGTTTAGCAATGATTGACTTCGTATATGTAGAGATTACCGACTCTAATAAGCATAACATTGATATCCATTGGCCTCTGTTGAGCAACTCAACAATAGTGTTTTTTAACATACCAGACAACATTTGCACTCTAAATTCCACTTTTCCAGTTAATGTATAAATCGACGATGGATTTATTTTCATTTGTTAAATAGTAGGCGTCGGTCGGTAAGACAAACAACTTCACAAGCGCTATGCTCCTCTGCGTGTTCATCACATCTTTTGAACTATGGTAATGGTTTTCCAATCGTGCTTTGTACAATTACTATAAAAAAAGTTTGAAAACATTATATTTGGTCATCCATTTATCTAGAAACCCAACCATCTGCCTTAAACTGAGCCATTTGTGGGACAATACTCAATAATGTTTGGTTATTGGTGACATATATACGTGTTTTTAATTTGTTACCTAGTACATTTTTTTCATTACGTAAAAAGTATTGATAAGAAAAATAATAAAAATAGACACTTCATCAGTGAGATTACCAAAATAAAGAATGACCATTGCCCGTCGATACATACATACTGTTAGTCTATGTGGGTCTGGTCATTGCACCGTTGAGGGACCTAAACAACACTATGCATAGGTCACATCAACATAGAACCAAATAATAGAATAAATAAGGCAACTAAACAAATGAAAAGTTACCTCTATGCTGAACGACAGAGAGTCGTCGAAGCGGGCCGGTGTGTGGGAAGAATAGCAGATTAGGTATCACAGATTCACAGGAGTAAACGGAAACCAGCCACTGTGAACGCAAAAACATTAGGCATTAAAGATAATGGTTTTAAATAGTAAATCCACAATAGTTTTGCGGAACATATACAAAATGAATTGACAAAGCTACCACACAACAAACCCGCATGTATCGTTCAGCCTTCGTATCAACTATTCTTGCACACTAGTTGTAACACCCTAAAAATATTAAATTATATAAACCATCTAGACATTTAACCCGGTTAATTGAAAAACTCCTTTAAAGAGGAAATGGACTTGTAACGTCCCAAAATTTTATAAATTATTTAATATTGTTAAGTATTATGAATACCTTGCACATAACTAATTTAGTGAAATTGAAATTTAATTAGTTGCTTGGGAGTATCTAATAAAACATTTGGGTGGTGTCCTTGTATGATAAACAAAATATAGAGGACCGAATTGAACATTAGGTAAACTTGTGGATATAAATGGGAATTAAAAATCCAAAACACACACTAGTGTGTGTTCTGGTCGAGCAAACAAGAAGAAGCAGAAGGGGAAAGAATTGCAACCCTAGTATTCATCAAATCCCTCAAATCAAAAGTGAAATTGGGCCTAAAACCCTTGCATGTATATAAATTACCATTCATCTAGACAAGGAAACCATCAGGTATGTCAAATTTTGATGATTGTCATGTCATGAATCTATGTGAGCATCATAAATTCGGTGTTGATTATAGTCAACGATATCATGACAGAAATCGTTGTGAATATGAGTCTAGGAATAAGCCCTTGATGAAGAATTAGTGATTAAATGCGATGATTCTAGTGTTTAGATGACTAATAGAGTTAGTATCAAATGGGTTTTTATGAATATGATTAACATCTAAATTGCTATAGTAAGAATTGTAGAAATTTATGTTAATGGTAGGATTCTGAATGCCAACCTCATGCCCTAGACATAGAAACTTGAAAAGATCTTAGATTGTTAAAAAAGCATGAAAGAATTATGTAAATGAGAAATTTTACATAATTACATGATATATATATATATATATATATATATATATATATATATATAATATTATGAAGTGTAAACAATTGATCGAATTGAATTTATAGGCAAATCGGGTGACACTCCAAGTGACCAAGTCGGATCGGATACGCGGTTGAAAGGAAAACTTTAAGTTATGTATCTTCACGTTTATAGTGTTTAACGAATGAATAATCATCTTATAATAAATAAAGCGATGGTTTTCGATAATGCAACCAAATGGGTCAAATAAGTTGATAAATGATGATTTGGTCAAAATAAAGCGATGGTTTTCGCTAATGCGACCAAATGGGTCCAATAAGTTGATAAATGATGAATTGGTCGAAATAAAGTGATGGTTTTCGCTAATGCGACCAAATGGGTCAGATAAGTTGATAAATGACGATTTGGTCAAAATAAAGCGATGGTTTTCGCTAATGCGACCAAATGGGTCAAATAAGTTGATAAATGATGATTTGGTCAAAATAAAGCGACGGTTTTCGCTAATGCGGCCAAATGGGTCAAATAAGTTGATAAATAATGAATTGGTCGAAATAAAGCGATGGTTTTCGCTAAAATGATCAAATGGGTCGAACTATAAAGGAATAGAAGTTCGATCAATTTAAATGAAGAAATTCGTGGTGTTAGTCAAAGAGGTTAAGAACGTATATATGACATATATGACAAAAAATAAGAATGATTATTCTGTTAAAATCCGGCAAAAAGGGTAAATTTTGAAATTTAAGTATAAATGGGGTGTTGAAGATGAATAATACCCCAAGCTATTCCGAAGAATGTGAATATGATCATAAAATCATATAGATAAAGAACATAGTTATATGAGTTAAATTGTCAAAAAAATTATAAACGGGTCAAATAATTCGAGTTAGAAAATTAAAGTTTAATGATATAAACATTTGAAATAAAGAAACTACAAAAATGAAAATATGAAATATCATATTACGATCATTTCCGGTAAGTGCCAAGTCATAATTTAATGTGCGGAATTCGAAAATGGGTCAAATGGATGACTTGTAAACTCTGCAGCAAAATAGCTGTAGGAAGTGTCGTCGCCGACGGCACATCATGCCGTCGCCGACGCACCTTAAAAGTTCCGACGCAGTAAACCACTGTCTACGGTAGTATTGACCCGACGCTAAATTTCACATAGCGTCGCCGACGGCGTAAACCACCGTCGCCAACTCTAGTAACAATCTTTAGAACTTTTAAATTTTCAAAATGATTAAGTTGCTATGTTGGTTTAGTCATTGTACTAATATCGTTGTCAACTTTTCAGATAAAACACAAACACGCTATGTTACGGTTGGAGATCAATCCTTGTCACAGAATCGAACATATCTCAACTACAAGCTTCCCCTTATTTTGCTAGTTAATGATTAAACTTTTTGTTTGATTATAAAATACTTCCGAATATTTGAAAGTTTCTATAATTTCATATTATTATGTAAGAAGATTACTTTATTTCCTATTTTTAAAGTAATCTTTGCTATTAAAAGCTCGTTTAAAAATGTTAGTCATTAAGATAAGATATTGGGTCTTACAAGTTGGTAATCAGAGCTCAAGGTTAAAAACGAAAAGTGTTCGATTCAAGGCTTGATCAAGACATTCGATAAAAATCAGTTATAAATTGAATTTCCCTACGAAATAGTAGAAAGAATAGTAATTTAAAGTGTATGGGAAGGGGTGTATTAATACACTCGAACCCGGGAAGTACACTAAGTATAAACAGCAAAGGCAAGTTATACACTTGACTGAACTGAAAGAAAGATACATTACAGGTGCTATCAAATGAATAGAGTATATATCCATATAAAATATGGAAACTAGTAAATGAGTTGCTTACCAAAAATTACTATGAACATTTCAGCAAAAGAAATGTCGGAAGCAACATGAGAAGATACAGTGTCTCTTATGACAGAAGAGATACAAGAAAAGATTTCCGAGGAGGTCAGAAAAGCATTAGAAGCAAGCCTATCTCAATTTATGGATAGGTTACAAATTACAATCTTAACGGTTGTGGAAGAAAGGATGAAAGAACTAAAAGAAAGTCTTGTACAAGAAAGGACAAGACAAAAATGAAGAAAACGTGTCCTTATGACAAGTTCATGGCATGTAAACCACCAACCTACAACGGAGAGGTAGACCCCATAGTCTGCCAACGATGGATAAGCGATATGGAAGGAGTCTTCGAACGGACTCGTTGTGATGAAGCCGACTTTGTAGCTTATGGCACTGGGCAATAGAGAGGCCAAGCAAAAGATTGGTGGGATAATCTTAAAAAGGAACAAGGGGTTGAGGCCACAAAGGTTATGACATGGGAGGAATTTAAGATACCATTTCTTAAACATCATAGCCCTAAAGCCGTAATAAACAAAATCAAGGAAGAATTTATTCAACTAAGGCATAAGGGCGAAACAACAGATAAGATCACGGGGGTGTTCCTTGACAAATTGAGTTTTTGTGACGAGTTGGTGCAAACATAAGAACAAAAGATTTACTACTATTACAATATGTTGAGCGCCGAGTATAGAGAATTCATGACACCCTCAAAATATGAAAACCTCACGGAAATCATAAACGTTGCGCGAGAACGTGAGATTGAGTTAAAGAAGCAGATTGAGAGAGGTGAACGAAGAGCAATGGATGTAAATCCAAGTTCTATCAAAAAGCAAAAGTTAAATGAAATTCCAAAGAAAGGGAGTACGAAAGGAGGATCGCCAAATTGCAAGACCTGTGGTTGTGCCCATAAGGGAGAGTGCTATTTCAAAAACAAACCGTGTGTTATATGTGGGAAAACGGGACACGTAGCATCAAATTGCCCTAGTAAAGTGTCGGTGTGTTATAAATGCTACCAACCGGGTCACAAGAAGTCTGAGTGCCCAGAATTGAAGGGGAAGATGGAAGTATCTGACACAAAGATTGAAGTTCCAAAGTCAAAGGCAAGATCCTTCCACATAACTGCAGTCGAGGCCAAGATTGAACCCGATGTGGTTTCAGGTATATATACTATAAATTGTATTCCCGCACGCATTTTATTTGATACAGGTGCAAATAAATCTTTTGTTTCAAAAAGATTTATTCAACACCCCTCGTTTACATTGATAAAACTACATGTGCCTATGAAAGTAGAAATAGGTAATAACGAAAGTTTTATTGTCCATGAAATACGTCGGGATTGCAAATTGAACATTGATGATGAGGATTACTCGATAGATCTGATACCCATGTTTATGGGGGAATTTCAAGTGGTGGTCGGAATGGATTGGTTGACTTACTACCACGCCAAAGTGATATGTTTCCGCAAGGAGATACAATTAACATCTCCGAGTGGAAGATGTGTCACAATTTATGGGGAAAAGAGTGGCAACCCCGTCATGTGCTCAATAGCGAAAGCCTGTAGGCTTATTCAACATGGGTGCAAGGCTTATCCAACATATATTTTTGATTCGGAAAAGAAGTCACCAAGAATTAGAGATGTGCCAGTCGTACAAGAATTTGAAGAAGTTTTCCGGAGGATTTGCCGGGAATACCACCCGAATGCGAGGTGGAATTTTAAAATAGAACTAATCCAGGTGCGAAACCAGTGGCCAAAGCACCATACAGATTAGCGCCGTCAGAACTTCAAGAATTACTATCACAGATACAAGATCTGCTAAAGGATTTATTCTACCTAGTGTCTCCCCTTGGGGAGCGCCGGTGTTATTTGTGAAGAAGAAAGATGGAAGTATGCGTATGTGTATCGATTACCGCGAGTTAAACAAACTTACGGTAAAGAATCGATACCCGCTTCCAAGGATCGATGATTTATTTGATCAATTGCAATGAGCGAGTTGGTTTTCGAAAATCGATTTGAGGTCGGGATACTATCAATTAAGGGTGAAAGAAGAAGACGTACCCAAGACAGCCTTCCGTACACGATATGGACATTATGAATTCCTCGTAATGTCCTTCGGGTTAACAAATGCACCCGCAGCCTTCA
Source organism: Scalesia atractyloides (assembly GCA_947069175.1). Lineage (NCBI taxonomy): Eukaryota > Viridiplantae > Streptophyta > Magnoliopsida > Asterales > Asteraceae > Scalesia > Scalesia atractyloides. Next base: position 8,804,747 of record CAMTDV010000001.1, read on the forward strand.
TGGATCTTATGAATCGAAGTCAATGCTAGACAAATCAGTGATAGTGTTCATCGAAAATATTCTTGTTTATTCAAAAGCAAGGCAGATCATGCACATCATTTGCGCGAAGTATTGGAAACACTTAAAAGAGAAAAGCTCTACGCAAAGTTTTCAAAATGTGCCTTTTGGCTCAAGAGGTGCAATTACTTGGGCATGTCATCAGCGCAGAAGGAATATTAGTCGATCCGTCCAAGATTGAAGAATGTCTAAATGGAGCTCTCCGAAAAATCCCTTAGAAATAAGAAGCTTTTTAGGACTGGCGGGTTATTATAGAAGATTCATTCAAGATTTCTCAAAGATTGCCTCACCTTTGACTAAGTTAACCCGTAAAGACGAAAAGTTTGTCTGGAGCGACGAACAAGAAAAAGCGTTCCAAACGCTTAAAGAAAAGTTGACCAGTGCTCTGGTAATGACCTTACCGGATGGTACTGACGACTTAGTAGTGTATTCGGAAGCACGCACCTAGGCCTTGGGTGCGTACTTATGCAACGAGGCAAGGTGATTGCCTATGCCTCGAGACAATTAAAAATCCACGAAAAGAAATATCCGACGCATGACCTGGAACTGGCGGCAGTAGTATTCGCCTTGAAAATTTGGAGGCACTATCTATACGGAGTTAAGTGCACTATTTTTACTTACCATAAGAGTTTGAACTATTTCTTCGATCAAAAAGAATTGAATATGAGACAAAGACGATGGTTAGAAACGGTAAAAGATTATAACTGTGAAATACATTACCATCCAGGAAAGGCCAATGTGTTAGCGGATGCGCTAAGTCGAAAAGATGAATACACACCAATACATGTGCAGTCGATGCAACTCGTAGTAACTTCGAGTTTATTCGAACAAATCCGAGCGGCACAAGCCGAAGCGAAAACTGTTGAAGATAACGGGTTAAAATATCGATTCGGTAGAATTTGGTGAGAGATATTGAAGATAGAGAAAACGGGTTAAAATATCGATTCGGTATTTGGGTTCCAAACACTTGTGGCGTAAAGAATCTACTACTCAAAGAGGCTCATAAGTCGCGTTATTCAATGCACCCGGGAGCAACCAAAAAATATCAAGACCTAAAACAAAATTACTGGTGGCCCGGGATGAAAAGTGATGTAGCTAAATACGTAGAAAAATGTCTGACTTGTTTACAAGTAAAAGCGGAACATCAAAAGCCTTATGGCAAGCTCCAACAGTTAGAAATACCAATATGGAAATAGGAACACATAACCATGGATCTATTGACCAAACTACCAAGAACGGCACGAGGATTTGACGCTATTTGGGTGGTAGTTGATAGACTAACAAAAAGCGTTCATTTCATTCCAATTCGAGAAACCTATTCCTCTGAAAAGATGTCGGAAGTATATTGAATGAAATTATAGCGCGTCATGGAGTACCGGTATCAATTGTATCCGATAGAGATACCCGATTTACTTCAAACTTCTGGCATGATTTCCAAAAACAGATGGGCACAAAACTTTTAATCAGTACTGCATACCACCCCCAAACAAACGGGCAAAGCTAACGAACGATTCAAACTTTAGAAGATATGCTTCGGGCGTGTATTATTGATTTGGTGGTAGTTGGGATGTTTATCTACCGTTAGTTGAATTTTCTTACAACAACAGTTACCATTCGAGCATTAAAATGGCACTATACGAGATGCTTTACGGTCGGAAATGTCGAACTCCAATATGTTAGGGTGAAGTGGGACCAAGAGAACTTGCCCATAAAGATGTGATTAAGGCCACAAATGAAAAGATTGATACGGTTCGAACCCATTTAAAAGCGGCTCAAGATCGACAAAAGTCCTATGCGGAAAAAAAGACGAAGTCCCATCGAGTTTCAAGTAAGTGATAAGGTAATGCTCAAAGTATCTCCATGGAAAGGAATCATACGATTCAGAAAAAGAGGAAAGTTGAGTCTACGGTACATTGGTCCATTTAAGGCCATCGATCGAGTGGGCAATGTGGCTTACCGATTAGAACTTCCGGACAAATTAAGTGGAACACATAATGTATTTCACGTATCACATCTTCGCAAATGTTTAGCGGACGAAGCAACTTATGTACCTTAGAGTGATATTGAAATCGATGACAAGCATAACTATATAGTTAAGCCAATTCAAATCATCAAATTAGTCAGAACATTAAGGAATAAAGAAATTATTCAAGTAAAGGTCAAGTGGGAACATAGAAAAGGGTCAGACACATCTTGGGAATCGGAAGAGGAAATGAGACGACTCTACCCTTTGCTTTTCAGTAAGTATATGTGTTTCGGGGACGAAACCCTTTTAAGAAGGGTGGATTTGTAACACCTTAAAATATTAAATTATATAAACCATCTAGACATTTAACCCAGTTAATTGAAAACCCCCCTTAAAGAGGAAATGGACTTGTAACGTCCCAAAATTTGATAAAATATTTAATAATGTTAAGTATTATGGTAAAATACCTTGCACATAACTAATTTAATGAAATTGAAATTTAATTAGTTGCTTGGAAGTATCTAATAAAACATTTGGGTGGTGTCCTTGTATGATAATGAAAATATAGAGGACCGAATTGAACATTAGGTAAACTTGTGGATATAAATGGGAATTAAAAATTCAAAACACACACTAGTGTGTGTTCTGGTCGAGCAAACAAGAAGAAGCAGAAGGGGAAATAATTGCAACCCTAGTATTCATCAAATCCCTCAAATCAAAAGTGAAATTGGGCCTAAAACCCTTGCATGTATATAAATTCCCATTCATCTAGACAAGGAAACCATCAGGTATGTCAAATTTTGATGATTGTCATGTCATGAATCTATGTGAGCATCATAAATTCGGTGTTGATTATAGTCAAGGATATCATGACAAAATCGTTGTGAATATGAGTCTAGGAATAAGCCCTTGATGAAGAATTAGTGATTAAATGTGATGATTTTAGTGTTTAGATGACTAATAGAGTTAGTATCAAATGGGTTTTTATGAATATGATTAACATCTAAATTGCTATAGTAAGAATTGTAGAAATTTATGTTAATGGTAGGATTCTGAATGCTAACCTCATGCCCTAGACATAGAAACTTGAAAAGATCTTGGATTGTTAAAAAGCATGAAAGAATTATGTAAATGAGAAATTTTACATAATTACATGATATATATATAACATTATGAAGTGTAAACAATTGATTGAATTGAATTTATAGGCAAATCGGGTGACACTCCAAGTGACCAAGTCTTATCGGATACGCGGTTGAAAGGAAAACTTTAACGTATGTATCTTTACGTTTATAGTGTTTAATGAATGAATAATCATCTTGAAATAAAAATAAAGCGATGGTTTTCGCTAATGCGACCAAATGGGTCAAATAAGTTGATAAATGATGATTTTGTCAAAATAAAGCGATGGTTTTCGCTAATGCGACCAAATGGGTCCAATAAGTTAATAAATGATGAATTGGTCGAAATAAAGCGATGGTTTTAGCTATTGCGACCAAATGGGTCAAATAAGTTGATAAATGATGATTTGGTCAAAATAAAGCGATGGTTTTCGCTAATGCGACCAAATGGGTAAATAAGATGATAATGATGAATTGGTCGAAATAAAGCGATGGTTTTCGCTAAAATGATCAAATGGGTCGAACTATAAAGGAATAGAAGTTCGATCAATTTAAATGAAGAAATTCGTGGTGTTAGTCAAAGAGGTTAAGAACGTATATATGACATATATGACAAAAAATAAGAATGATTATTCTGTTAAAATCCGTCAAAAAGGGTAAATTTTGAAATTTAAGTATAAATGGGGTGATGAAGATGAATAATACCCCAAGCTATTCCGAAGAATGTGAATATGATCATAAAAATGATCATATAGATAAAGAACATAGTTATATGAGTTAAATTGTCAAAAAAATTATAAACGGGTCAAATAATTCGAGTTAGAAAATTAAAGTTTAATGATATAAACATTAAGAAACTACAAAAATGAAAATATGAAATATCATATTGCGATCATTTCCGGTAAGTGCCAAGTCATAACTTAATGTGCGGAATTCGAAAACGGGTCAAATGGCTGACTTGTAAAGTCAGCAACAAAATAGCTGCAGGAAGTGCCGCCGACGGCACATCATGCCGTCGCCGACGCACCTTAAAAGTTCCGACGCAGTAAACCACTGTCTACGGTAGTATTGACCCGACGCTAGATTTCACGTAGTGTCGCCGACGGCGTAAGCCACCGTCGCCGACGCTAGTAACAGTCTTTAGAACTTTTAAATTTTCAAAATGATTAAGTTGCTATGTTGGTTTAGTCATTGTACTAATATCATTGTCAACTTTTCAGATAAAACACAAAACACGCTATGTTACGGTCGGAGATCAAGCCTTGTCATAGAACATATCTCAACTTCAAGCTTCCGCTTATTTGCTAGTTAATGATTAAAATTTTTGTTAGATTATAAAATACTTCCGAATATTTGAAAGTTTTTATAATTTCATAATTATTATGTAAGAAGATTAATTTATTTTCCTATTTTTAAAGTAATCGCTCGTTTAAAAATGTTAGTCATTAAGATAAGATATTGGGTCTTACACTAGTATATTACACAAATGTACGGAACTTAAATCAAGTTATGAAACCTTGAAATTCGGTAGTAAACTATTTGAAATTGGTCAAACAGGTTGAAAGTTGCCAAGAGTCGATGTCAAAGATATGCACTGCTATAATAGTATTGTACATGGTAACTATAACTAACGCATTAACTAATTATTAACATAATTCCCACAAATAAGAAACAAAAAGTGTTTTAAAGGTCAACTCGACCTGACCAGGCCCATTATAGAAATGACCCGATTCAACCTGAACCCATTTTGACATATCGCCCAGCCAACCCATCTTGACATTAACTTTTACATATTTCTTTCCGCTACCTTCAATCGGTCCTCGTTCATGTATCTCATCAACGATAACATGAGTTACACCTTGCAAGATCCTATCTAGAAGTAATCTTCTAAGCCAAAAGCCAGTAGTGCAATGTAGAAGATGGGTATCCCCTCCTTTCATTCCTTCAAGCCGAACTTAATATCTGCCTTTGGAAACTAATAGATGCATGAAAATAAAAGCATGTTACCATCTATTACAATATTATTTAAAGCTGCAGATTAGAGAAAATCGAAACACAAGTTAGAGAATCTCCATGCTTCTCCCCTCGCTTTTCAAATCAAAATGCCAGCAGTGCAAAATAGAAGAAGGTTAATATACTGAACAAACTTAAAGATCTTTTATCTCACTAAGACAAAACTATAATAATAATAATAATAATAATAACAACAACAACAACAACAACAACATCAACAACAACAATTCTCCTTGCCAATGTATATCCTCCTCTTGAAACCTCTAAAGCATGAGATACTTATGTTCAAGATCAGTAGCACACGAGTCAAGTTGACCTTGACCCTTTATCGGAGACGACAAAGTGCTTGAACCTATTGTTCAATGATTTGCATTGCTAGCTTCTTTTGTAGATCCAATATATGTGCCTGAGGACAAATTATTCAATAGATTGTAATATTAGCAATTATAAGACGCATTGAAACATGAAAAAAATTCTAGAAAATAACCGGTGGTGGCAAACATGAATGGGTTGTGTGACATCAAAATTGGATTGGCTTAGACATGTATATTGCACAGGTCCCCAAATTTACTGTACATTAATAAAGCTCAAGTTATAATACATTCAGTCAAATTATCAAAACCCCATGTCAAAGAAAATAATAAGAGAGAACAAAAGTATATCCGATCAAATGTAAAATCCGTTATCAACGAACACATCCATGGTAAATATAAAAAACCTACCCATATCAGTATAGCACAATGGTACGCTCCGTTGAAATTCAAGCGTTTATTCAATAGTCCGTTACGTATTTATTAGTATTAATTAAATTATTTTAATACTCATGATTAACAATTAAATCCCCTAATTAAGATAACAATCAATAAAGGAAAATAAATAAACCCTATCGACAACCTCAGTACCCCATAGTTCCATATGTGCGAGCTTGCTTTAATTATGGTGACCCTACCCATTTTAGAAACACGTGCCCTAGATTGGTTAACATCATTAACGCTCAAGCTCAAGCAAACCCAGTTAACCAAGCAAATCAAGCAAACCCAGCACCTCCACCAGCAAGAGGAAGAGCTTATAACATCAACGCTAATCTAGTTGAAGTCAATAACGGTGCAATCGAGCAACCTAACTAGCCTTCCATCACCAAGAGTCAAAATTCAGCTCCAACCGTCTAGTTATTAATGTTTTCTATAAATCTCAACCTTTGTATATCCCTGTTTCAATTTGGGAATTTATGTGTCTAAGAATTTTAATGCTAATTGATATCATTGTTTTATTTCATGTCTTTACTCATCGATTTAATTTTTATATCATCATACATCACGACGCATCTCGTCTCATCATTTAAAGAAGTTGGGTCGTGTCTCACTTTTTCATAGACTGGCCCCTTCATCATAACAAATGAGAGAGGCACCGTCGTCATTCAGTCATGTATTCTTTCAGATTTGAGACTCAAGTTTTGGCTGTTGTGTTTGTTTAAGTTTTTGTAGATTTTAGAGTCACATAGAACTAATCATAACATACTAACAAAGACAATGAAAATTTGACAAGAATGTGGTGGATACGCCGCTGGTACTTCCTAGATATAAGTATTCTTGTCAAAGGATCAAAAAGCATTGTCAGACGGTTATGAGAAGTTCCGTGTAGGCTTTAATCCTCATGGTTGAAGTTTTTGTCTTGTAATATAACTTTATCTTTCAACTCATCAATCCTCTCAAAACTCTTATGCATGAGATCATATCCAGTCAATCAACTCTGTGTATCAACGCTTCTCATCTTAGGCATCAAAAAGCGATTCCTGTAGTAGGGTATTCAACCCATACTAGAAAAGTTACCGCCTCAATCAAAATCCAAACATCACACCTCCTTTTTTCTGTTAAAAGATATTCAGATTTTAGTCAGAGTACGTTCGAAGTCAAAACGAAAACCTGAGTTTACTTGGGAACGCGAAGACTCAATGCACGAAAAATACCTGCATCTTTTCCCTATTACAACTTCTACTTAAATTTTGGGACGAAATTTCTAAAAGTAGGGGATACTGTAACATTTGTGTAAAACGGGTTCCAAAACCCGCTCCGTTGAAATTCGAGCGTTTATTCAATAGTTCGTTACGTATCTATTAGTATTAATTAAATTATTTTAATACTCATGATTAATAATTAAATCCCCTAATTAAGATAACAATCAATAAAGGAAAATAAATAAACCTTTTTTATAAAAAAGAAATAACATAATAAAAATAAAGAAGTAGCCGGGGTTCGAACCCGGATACCCCACAAACCGCACACACCAAAACACCGCTGTGATACACACACTATATGTTTATAAACCCGAAACAAATATCTCTTATTACACAACAATCCCTTAAATCTGTTTATGTTTCAACCGCCCAAAAAAAAGTTCCACGTTGTAACCTCCAAAATTTGCATATAATCGCTGCTTAATTTAAAGAAAACCGGTTACCAATCATGCTTTAACTCAAAATCGGTTACCAATCAATGAGGTAATCAAATCTTAACCGAAACTTTAAAACTCGATTTCGAAACCGACAACCACTTGTGCATCTATAAATAGTGAGCCAAAAACTTTGTAAACCTTGCTCATTCGTTTGTCTAATTACTCAATCATCACTCTCTGCGAATCTTACTATTTTAAAATCCTTATCGGAGTTAGCCGTACTCGCCGGAACAGTCGCCGGAAAACCGGAATTTGCATTTTTTCGGTAAAATTCTTCACTCTATTTCTGAAATTTAATATCATTATTTTCATCTTTAGTCGCATATCAACAACATCAATTTATCTGGGCATGATCGAAAGTCAGTACTGGTTTCTTTTAAAATGAAGAAGATGAAATTACTTCGAGTGTATAAATGTAATAAAAACCGGGATTATAACCGGGTTAGATACACAGTCCAGTGGTGGACTGTGTGCAAACATAGCGTATATGTCCCGAGTTCGAATCCTGATCATGTCTGTTTCGTTGCATTAAACCAGTTTTTTTATAAGCACTTATATTATCCCTCAGTAAGATGTTAAGTATAAAATAAATCCAAGCATAGGCGGGTTAGACACCCAGACCAGTTGGTTGGGCTGGGTGCAAAGCGGATCGGTGGTCACGGGTTCGATGCGTAATACACGCACTAGTTCAATGGGTTTTTCAAAACCTTTTTAATAAATAATTTCTGGAATAATGCAGTTTGTATATAAGAATAATAAAAATCAAGATTATTCTGGGTTAGACACGTAGCTCAATTGGTAGAGCTGCGTGCACGTATACGGGAGGTTACGAGTTCGAACCTCACACGATGCCAAAATTAATCAAGTTGAACCGGCCGTTGACCAGTCAACTCTGAGAAAAAGGGTATTTTTTTAAATTAAAATCCTTTTCTTTTCTTTAAAAATTTGTTAAAAGTATTTAAAAATAAGTTTCTAAAGCTTACAAATTAGCATTAAATACCACAAAAATAACCTAAAATAATCAAATAAAAAGCATTAATTAAAATATTAACTTTTACTTATTTATTCAATTATTACGTTATTATTTAGGCTAGTTTTCTCTCGTGGTTAAATTCCAAACTTGTGCGCGTTCGTCGTCAAATCAAGGAAACGCACCCACTGTGAGTGAATCCTTACAAATTCCCCTTTTTATTCATGTTTTGGGGTGTATCATGTGTCGTTTTATTTATTTCATTTATTCAAACACTTGTGCTATTACCATAATATGATCTACGTGTGATGTAAATATTACTTGTTGTATTGTGTGCTTACATTTTTGTCAGTTGCGTGCAATTCATTCATTAGGCCCATCAATTCCTCGTTGGAGACGAGTTGAGCATTAGGTACCTCATTAGCTCGGCTCCGTTTGATTGAGCCTTGATCTCGTTGTTTATTATTTGTCATGCTTGTGTGTGCATTGATTGATAATATGTGGTTTGTGGTTAGTTTTACATATGCGTTTACTCATATTTGGTTTATGCACATTTTATTTATTTAAATAACCAATATAACTAATTCATTCAAATGTTTAAAAAAGATTCACTTGCCAACTATTGTTGACCCAAAACCATGTTTTTACACATGATACAGGTGGACAGGTTGAAGCAAGGATCACATAGGAAATTGTCTTAGAAGAAATATAAAGAGTTCATGAATATTATTGTGCTTGTATGATTGTTGTAATTTTTCCTTTAAATTGGAAATAATAAATATGAAACTTTATTATAGTAAATGTCATGTGTTTTGTTGTAAACCCAATCATGCCCTGACTACCATTTCTGTTGCGGGTCAGGATGTGACAGATTGGTATCAGAGCTTTTGATTATAGGGATATAGGATAGGTTATTAGACCCTTAGAGCCTATACTATAGTCGATTAGATTTTAATTGCTTATATGGTTACATGCAAACTCATGATGTTTATTTTTTTCATATTTGTTACACACACAAATGCATGCAAACACTTCCACTATCGTTTTGTATGATACTTAATGAGTTATACATATTGTTAAAACTAACATGCTTACATATACATTTATCACGCACGTTTCAATTCTCACATATTCAAATCATTCTCATATTTTCTTTATTCAAGATTTTGTGGTGTTTTCATTTTTCAATCTCATCAAAGTAAGTTCTACGACGGGCATGTAGTAACTAGAAGCGTACGATTACCGGTAGTCGAAACGTCCTGTCTAGGTTGGCATTCGTAAAATCCCATATAACGGACTAGTTTGCCTACATGGGGACTAACATTGAGAGTACGAAGGACCTATTAGGCCAAAATCCCTACAATAACTGCCAAAAATCGGTTGCATATAGTCATTCCATAATTAGATTTTATTAGTTAAATTACACTTATACCCTTAAACTACCAAAATAAAAAGGGACACATGTCACCTCCATAATCTTTCTTATCCTTCTCACACTTTTAAATTTTCTCACATGAACCTCTACCTATGTATATATATATATTTTGAGAATTCATCGAGTTTTTGTGAAATAGTGAAAGTATTTGGTTGCTGAAGTTATTCACTATCCGGAGTTTGTTGGGTTGTTTGCAGCTATAGTTCAGAATGCTTGAAGTTTTGCGCCAACTCTTGGAAGGTTTTCATTATTCGGAGTTTGTTGGGTGGCGACGATGGTGGGTTGTGAGAGTTCAGAGAGTATGATTGTTGATGTTTATCTGGAGTTTGTTGGGTTGTTTGCAGCTAGGGTTCAGAATGCTTGAAGTTTTTTGTTGGGTGGCGACGAGGTGGGTTGTGAGAGTTCAGAGAGTATGATTGCTGATGTTTTTTAGTATCCGGAGTTTGTTTGGTTGTTTACAGCTAGGGTTCAGAAGGCTTGAAGTTTTGCACTTGGGTGGCGAAAACGGTGGGTTGTGAGAGTTCAGAGAGTATGATTGCTGATGTTTTTCAGTATCCAGAGTTTGTTGGGTTGTTTGTAGCTAGGGTCAGAATGCTTGAATTTTTATTATAAACCGTGTTAAAAGCGGAATCGAATAAGAGTTCTTACAAAGGAACTGGTTCGGTTAGGGAGAATGTTCTGGAAATTGATGGAAAAGGAAGGTTGTAGCAATTTAAGATTAACTTTGCAATCGGTATGTGTTCAGAGCTAATAGGTCCTTACATGCATCTAATTCACTCACATCGTTACAAATTATCAGAACATGAAACAAGATCAACCTTAATGTAATGAAATAATCCAATGCTTCTCCTCACATGCATTTAATTCCCACAAATCGTTTGTATGGTCCCAAAAACCTTGCGCCAATCAAGGAAACCATACCCATTAATAACTTTTAAGAAAACTGCGCGCAGACTTCTTTGCCAAAATAAGATTTATTAAAACTATGCGCCAAATATCAAAGAGAGGAAAGCGTCATTTAACTACCTTGAACACTCTCTTTGGATAAATGCTTCATTTAACTACCTTGCGCGGGATCAAGGTTCAAAGTTAACCTTGAACACTCTCTTTGGGTAAATGCTTCATTTAACTACCTTGCGCGGGCTCGCGCAAGGTTTAAAGTTAACCTTGAAACATTCTTGTTTGATAATGCTTCATTTAACTACCTTGCGCGGGCTCGCGCAAGGTTCAAAGTTAACCTTGAACATTCTTGTTTGATAATGCTTCATTTAACTACCTTGTGCGGACTCGCGCAAGGCTCAAAGTTAACCTTGAACATTCTTGTTTATGCTCCATACATAAACCTTGCGCAGATATTTATATCAAAGCAAGCATCCACCAAACGTTGCGCTAAGCAGCAAGGAGAAGAAGGAAGATCAGTTAACTAACTTGCGCTTCTCACGCAAGGAAACAGTAAATCCTGAGAAACTTTCCCTTAGCAAAATCCTTGACTTGGTGCAAAAGCAAAGGGAGTCTTTTCTGTTGTAACAGAATGTACACGTGGCGAATAATAGATGGGTAACAGCTATGAAACCTTATAGAAGCCATTAACACCCAATCGTGCAAGCATCTTTTCGGTTATAACCAATTGCCACATGGCAGCATCTGGACGGCTGAGGAAGATCACGGTGATGGCATGCTCACATTTATAAGATGTAGTGATCTCATGTTGACATGTGGCACCTCCCTAACCGCTGATGAGCTCACGATCCGTGTGCACTAACGGATTGCCAAAAAACGTTAACGGAATAAAAGATTCCGTTAAAGTTAATAATCTCTCTTTTTGGCGCCAAACACTGGCTATAAATAAGTAACTTGGAGTTCAAGGAAAGGTATCCACTCTCAACTACTCTCTCACTTATAATACTTACTTCCGACTACCTGTACTTATTCTCACGCCGGAGGGTGGTCACGGAGAGAACCCCCCTTCTCTCCGTGGCGAGCTAACGGTATTTTGTTTTGCAGGATCAGCCGGAATATTGTTCTATTCATCATCCATCGTGAAACCAAACGGAGGGTTAACCCTTTTATGCAGAGCCCATTCCGTAGATCTACTTTGATTCCGGTCTAGTTGATCTAGGGTTTCTTCATTGGCGCCCACCGATTTCGATTCTCTCACCTTTCGTTTCGTTTCACTTAGATCTGCAACGTCATGGCTGACGGATCATCTTTTCAAGGTCCTCGATTAGGGATTCAACGCGTTGTTGTCGGGCCTCAGGTCGACGGACAAATAGTTGAGGATTCTTCCGGCGAAGCTAATGCTCAGTATGATCCTAATGCGAGTATTCCTGTAACGCCGGCGGCTCCTCAGGTTGATGTTACGTCGATTTTACCACCTGGAGAGACTCCATTATCGTGGTTAATCAAATCTCAAGCGACTCTAAATGCTATGTATGCTCAGTTATGTGCCCAAACCGGAACTCCAGCTTTTCAAGCTCCGGTTAACGCTCCTCAGGTTCGTGCTTCGCTGGCACCTCGAGTTTTGAGTTATAATACCCAAAGTCATGCTCGTTCCCTTTCGCGCATGCCTGAAGATGGAACAGAAATGTATTCTAAAACCAGGAATGATCCTGTTCATTCTGGTAATAGAAGGCAAGAAGACAACGTTCAGCGTCGCGCATCTGTCCACTCTCGTTAGGGCCCGTGGTCTTCGCAGAAACGGGACACCCAACACGATGAGCTCGACATAACCTATGAGGAAGGGGATAGTGCAAGTATTTTTAATTGAATATCTGCAGATCATGCTAATTACAGGCCAAAAGTACGCGCAGTATACAATCTAGAAGCTGAGCATGATAACAATTTGGTGTATCGCCCAACCGAAGCAGCTGAACAATCAAAGTTTGCCAGAGAGATAGCACTGGCTCCGTTGGAGCGAGCGAAATTACCATCCAACGTTGGAAAGTTTAACGGTTTGACCGATCCCGATGATCACATGCGCCTCTTTACCGGTGAAGGGTTACTTGGGTGCTGGACACTGCCAATGTGGTGTCACTTATTTGTACAAACCCTTACTGGCGTTGCCCGCCTGTGGTTTGATAATTTGCCGGCAGCTAAACTTTCCTCTTGGAATGACTTAAAAGAAAATTTTCTTACACACTTTAGTCAACAACAGCGATATGTGCGCGACTCCTCAGATGTAATATGAACATCTGGCGGAGAGACGATGAAAGCCTCGAAGATTTTATAACACGTTACAATAAAGAGGTGTTGGAGATTGGAGATGTCCATGAAGACCTTATACACGCGCAGTTCAAGTATGCGGTAAGGTGCGACGAAATGATTAAAGTGTTGTCCGGTACAACTGGCCTTCCAAAAAACTGGGATAAACTCATGCGGTAGCCAAGGTTTACGCCCAGACTGAGCGCAACTTAAGTTTTAACCGGCCACCTCGGCCTCAAAATCGTCCGCAAGACTTGAGCAGAGGTAGTCGCAAGTATAAGAGAAATTGGAAAGAGTCAAGTCAGAATTCGTATTCTCCTTACTCACCAATTGATGCGTGAGCAACAATCAACAAGACAACAACTCAAAAAGCGATTAAGCAGGAGAATAGGGAACGTCAGTGGACTCCCTTAACGAAATCTCCGGCTGAGGTTCTCAGCATTGAGAATTATCAGTTTAAACAGCCGCAACCAATGAAAAACAAAAAAGGACAAAACCCAAATTTATTCTGTGACTATCATAGAGACACAGGCCACACAACAGATAACTGCATCAGTCTGTGCATGGAGATTGAAAAAGCATTAAAAAGTGGGAAGCTTACACATCTAGTCCAGAATGTGCGCAAAGAGATTAAGCAGATTACGCGTGAGAATGAAGGGCCTAGCAACAAGAAAATGAAACAGCACGTTTCCATGATTCAAGGTGGATCATCGCGCAAGTGTAGCCTTCAACATTTTCAAAACAACACTTGGCGCGAACAGCAAGTCATTTTTCCTATCGTCTTAGGAGGTCCTCAAGAAGACCGGCCAGTAGTTATCACCGGTATCTTTGGGCACTACCAAACAGACTATATGTTTATAGATTCGGGTAGTTCCATGGATATCATGTATGAGCAGTGCTTCAAGCAACTAGATCCTGAGGATAAGGCACGCTTGGAACCAGTTGATTTTCCATTAACTGGGTTCTGCAATGAGGCTGTCTTTCCTCTAGGACAAATCCTCTTTCTTGTTACTTTATCTGATGGGAGGTGTTCTCGAACGAGTAACGTCAACTTCATGGTGATGCCGGCAAATTCCCGTCACGATGTACTATTGGGACGCCGCGCGCAACTTGATTTTAGTATGTGGTTTTCCGATACCAAATGGTGTAGCTATACTTTATGCACGGAAGGAAATCATGTCAATTGAGGAACCAGTTATGAAGGCTGGCAAGACATTGCCAAGCAATGAACCAGAAAAGTGAGTACTCAACAATAAGTACCCTGAGCAGACAATCTTATTAAGGCCTGCAGTCAGTATTGAAATTCGCGCAAAGCTTAAACTACTGTTGTTTCGCACAAAGACATTTTCGCCTGGACACCTGCCGACATGGTTGGTGTCCCGCGCGCCGTTGCGGAACATTGCATGAATGTATTTCCATCAGCAGAACCAGTTGTGCAGAAAAAGCGCAGCCTCGGGTCAGAAAAGACAAAGCAAATTTTCGTACAAGTCACCGAGTTATTAAATGTTGGTATTCTGCGCGAAGTCAAATACTAGACCTGGGTGGCAAACCCAGTCATGGTAAAGAAACATAATGGCGGATGGCGGATGTGCGTAGATTTTAAAGATCTAAACAAGGCGTGTCCAAAAGATTGTTATTCTCTTCCTGAGATTGACAAAAAGGTTGACTCATTAGCTTCCTTTCGCTGGAAATGTTTTCTAGATTGTTATAAAGGTTATCATCAAGTCTTGATGAAAAAAGAAGACGAAGATAAAACCGCTTTTCGCACGGAGAAGGGCATTTTTTGTTATACTAAGATGCCTTTCGGTCTCCGCAATGCGGGAGCTACTTATCAAAGATTGATGGATACAGTGTTTGGAGATGACATTGGGAAAACTGTGGAAGTCTACATTGATGATTTGGTCATTATGAGTAATTCAGAAGACACTATGCTAGACAACATCCAAAGAACTTTTGATTCTCTGGCGAGGTTAATCTAAAGCTAAATCCCAGCAAATGCTCCTTTGGCATGGAGGAAGGCAAATTTTTGGGTTTCATCGTCACCAAAGACGGTTTCAAAGTTAATCCCGAAAAGGTCGATGCAATACAAAAAATGTCTTCTCCTACTACCATCAAAGAGATGCAACGTTTGGCTGGAAGGTTAGCTGCGCTAAACCGCTTCCTCGCTAATCATGCTGCAAAACCTTATCCATTTATTCGAACCTTGCGCAATTGTACGAAGAGCAAAGAGTTCGCATGGACTCCTGAAGCTGATCAAGCTTTCCAGCAGATGAAGGATTGTTTAGTACAACTTCCCACACTTACTGCTCCTCGAGAAAAAGAACCCCTGGTCTTATATCTTGCTGCATCTGAGGTAGAAGTAGGTGTTGTCTTGTTGGTAGAGCGCGAAGGGGTCCAGTCTCCAATTTATTATATCAGCAAGATGTTGAACGATCCAGAGACAAGGTATTCAATCATGGAGAAATTAGTTTTAGCATTGGTCCATGCTTCGCGCAGGTTGCGAAGATACTTTTCAGGACATGTTATTACAGTTTTAACAGACTTTCACATTGGCCAAGTCCTAGCCAAACCAGATGTTTCCGGACGACTTGCGAAATGGGCAATAGAATTGGGAGGTTATAACATCTGTTATAAACCTAGACCAGCTATCAAAGGCCAAGTTTTGGCAGATTTCCCCCGCTGAAATTCCTGCTGATAAGCTTGAAGAATGCCAAGCAATCCAAGACCCAGTCCCAGTCATCGACAACAGAGCATGGACATTGTTTACCGATGGCGCATCAAATAGTGATGGGGCTGGAACAAGTCTTCGATTAATGAGTCCAGAGGGAGCAGAATTCACATATGCATTTCGGTTGGATTTTAAAAGCACCAACAACGAGGCCGAATATGAAGCTTTCATAGCAGGCTTACGCCTCGCTATCAAAATGGGCGCAACAAATTTAGAAGCCCATGTTGATTCATTACTAGTTGCTGAGCAAGTAGTTGGAACGTACGATGCAAAGGGAGATATCATGGCTTTATACTTGGCGCAAGCCAAGGCTCTTATAGCACAGTTCCAACAATTTAAAATCACACACGTCAAGCGAAGCGAAAAAAACATGCTGACGCTCTAAGTAAACTTGCTGCAACTAGTTTCAAGCATTTGGCAAAAGAGGTTCGCATCGAGGTTTTAAGTAATCCATCAGTCCCTCTCAGGCAAGTAACAATGGTTGAAGTAGGAGATCCATCATGGATGTCTCCAATAATGATGTATCTGTTGCATGGTTCTTTACCAGAAGATAGAGCGCAAGCACGAAAATTACGGTGCAAAGCCCTCAATTATGAAATGATTGACGGTATTCTGTACCAACGCTCTTACACGGGTCCTTCGCTCCGCTGTGTTGACAAACATGACGCGCAATACCAGATCAGGGAGATTCATGAAGGGCTATGTGGCATACATTCTGGGCCGCGCATGGTCGTAGCCAAAGTAAAAAAGCGCAGGGTATTATTGGCCTGGAATGTACGTTGACGCAGCAGAGATCTTGCGCAAGTGCATGTCCTACCAAAGGCATGCCCCTAAAACGTTGCGCTCAAAGAATCCTTTGGTACCCGTCAAAATAACTTGGCCATTTCAACAATGGGCCATTGATTTAGTGGGACCTATCACACCCCAACCCGCAGCGGAAAAGGTGATCGGGGCATGATTGGGTTATCATCAAAGCTCATGACATTTATTATAACGTTTCATATTTATTATTACAATTTAAAGGGAAACATACAATCATAATTACATCATGTCCTACACATCATTCTAGACTTCATTATTTTCTTCTAAGGCATTTCCTATGTTTTCCTTGCTTCATCCTGTTCACCTGTATCATGTGTAAAAATGGTTTTTGGATCAACAAAAAGTTGGCGAGTGAATCCTATGAAAACATTTGAACAAGTTTATTGGATTGATTATAAAATAAGGTGCAGAACCACATATGAGTAAATATAGATGTAAACATATTCCCAAAACACTTAATATCAGATAATGCACACACATACAATAATAAATTGTTTTGAGGCACGCGTTGCTCAACCCGTCTCTCACGAGGAACTGATGGGCCTAATGAATGAGTTTTAAGGCACGCGTTGTTCTACGAACTGATGGGCCTAATGAATGATTTGCATACAACTTGACAATATGTAATACATAACTACAAACAATATTTACATTCTAAGTTTAAATCATAATATGGTATGGCACGAGTTTAAATAAACGAATTAATTTTAGTGACACATGACACACCCCAAAACGTGTAATTAAAAAAGGGAGTTGTAAGATTCACTCACATTGGGTGCGTTCGGTTGATGATGTTGAATGCGCACGAAGTTTGATTTAACCACGAGTGAAACTAACCTAGATAATAACATAATGGTTCGGTAAATAAGCGGATTTTATTAATCAATTTTAGTAGGATTATTGGATATATTTTTGTGAGTTTAAGGCTATTTTCTAACTTTAAAAATGTTATTTTTAAGTATTTTTAATTTATATAAATAAATAAAAGTAATAAAAAAAATGTTTATTTTTGACTGTTGACCATTGACTTGTTTGACCGTTGACTTGTTGACTTGTTGACCGGTTCGGTCGTGTATGTGACATGCGCTAGATGAGACTCGAACCGGTGACCTCCCGTACGCGTGCACGCAGCTCTACCAACTGAGCTACGTGTCTAACCCGAAATATTTCTGTTTTTAATTATATTTATATACTAATTAGATTAATCCGAAAATCATTTATTTAAAAACGATTTAATTGCATGACTCGGTGCTCGCCACAGGTCTCGAACCCGGGACCTGTGGTTTAGTTTGACACAAAGTCCACCGCTGGACTGTGTGTCTAACTTGGTAAATAATCTGGTTTTTATTATACTTATAAACAAACTGGATAAATTCATTCTGTCCTTATATAAAAAGTTTGATAATTGCCAGAGCCAATGCGGTAGTCTGGACTCGAACCCGCGACGTATGATTTAAACGCGCACACAGTCCACCACTGGACTGTGTGTCTATCTTGGTTATTATTCCGGTTTTCATTAAACTTAAAATCTATTTGCGAATGAATCCGGTTCAGTTTTTAAAAAGGAACATTTTTATTAAGGTGAGTGTGCGTGTGACAAGAATCGAACTCGGGACGTATGCGTGTTTATTTGCACACAGTCCAACGCTGGACTGTGTGTCTAACCCGAGATATAACTTGATTTAAATTATATATATATATATTACTGAAAACTTCATCTTCTTCGTTAAGCTTAATCCAGAACCAATGTCCGACTGGTTCGACGATTTAATCAAGTTCTTTAGTGTGTTGTGATTAATTACATATGAGATTAATAAAAGGAATGAGAGAGATTAGGTATAAGATAAACCGACAGAGATCCCCTGTTTCGCCGGCGAGTTTTCGATTACAGCAGGTTATTCCGGCGACGTGTGTCTTGCGGCAGAGGGTCTTCAGGAAGCTTGAGGTGAGTGTGGGTGGCTTCGGATGAGCTCTAGGTGTTCTGTTTTTAGAGTAAGGCACAGAGGTGAAGGGGTTCGGTTTTCCGGCGAGTTGCAGAAAGTTTCCGGGGAGTGAAATTACGTCGAGAATGGGTGTGATTGTGAGCGAAAAGGCTATCAGAGGTTAGAGGGTGCATTTATAGGAAAGAATCGAGATGCATGTGGTCTGATTTCAGTCTTGATTCGTCGGTCAATAAGTTTTCCGGCGGTTATGACCAAAGTCGCGGACTGGACATTGATTATAACCGATGTTAAGGTTAATGCTTCGGTTAAATCAGAAGAAACCGTCCAATCTCGGCGAAATCGTCGGGATTTCCGACGACTGCGATTGGGCGCGTCAGTTTGAATTCGAGATTTATGTTATGTGTTAATTGTTTCAATATGAACACAAACAACACAAGTGGCGGAGTGGTTGAGCGTGTGGGAGTTAAGACTTGGCTTATAACTGGTTGACCCGGGTTTGAAACCCGGCTTCAGCCTTTTATTTTTATTTCATTATTTTTAATACTTTCAAATGTAACTTTTATATTCTAATATATTTATTAATTATGTATCGTTTAAAATTAATTTGAGCATTAAATACGCAACGAAATTTTTAACTGATTGTTCGGTTAATAAACGGAGCGGGTTTGGTAAATCCGGTTTTTTACGGATGTTACAGTATCCCCTACTTTTTAGAAATTTCGTCCCGAAATTTAAGTAGTGACATATTTGTCTAAAAATGATGGTGTTTAGTTTGACAGTTACATACTTAGAAAGGGGTAAGAGTTTAAATTTTTTGTTTGAGGCGATAACGTTCCTTGTAAGGGTTGAGTACCCTGCTACAGGAATCGCTTTTTGTTGCCTACGGTAAAAATATTGATAAGCAGAGTTGATTCACTAAGTATGATATCATGCGTAAGAGTTTTGATATGCTTGGGAAGATATGGTTATATCCTAAAGCAAAACTCCTAATACTAAAACCTACATGGAACTTCTCATAACCGCCTGATAATGCCTCTGATCCTTTGGCAAGAATACTTATATATAGGAAGTACCAGCGGCGTATCCACCATATTCTTGTCAAATTTTCATTGGTTTTATCAGTAAGTTATGATTGGTTCTATGAATGTGACTCTAGAACATAAATAAACACCACAACCAATGTCTGAGTCCTAATTCTGATAGTATACGTGTTTGATTGGTGACATAATCCCATTTCTTTAAATGATGAGATGATATAAATGCTAGATCAGTGAGTATAAAACGAACTTCAACCAAGAAATTACTAATCCTACATGAAACTTCTCATAACCGCCTGACAATGCCTCTGATCCTTTAGCAAGAATACTTATATATAGGAAGTACCAGCGGCGTATCCACCATATTCTTGTCAAATTTTCATTGGTTTTATCAGTAAGTTATGATTGGTTCTATGATGTGACTCTAAAACATAAATAAACACAACAACCAATATCTGAGTCCCAAATTCTGATAGCATACATGTTTGAATGGTGACAGTTCCTCTCTCGTTTGTTGTGATGGAGAGGTTAGTCTATGTAGAAATGGAACACAATCCAATTTCTTTAGATGATGATATGATATGAATCTTAAATCAGTGAATGTAACACAAATTTCAACCAAGACAATACTAAATCCGACATGGAACTTCTCATAACCGCCTGATAATGCCTCTGATCCTTTTACAAGAATACTTATATATAGGAAGTACCAGCGGCGTATCCACCATATTCTCGTCAAATTTTCATTGGTTTTATCAGTAAGTTATGATTAGTTCTATGTGACTCTAATACATAAATAAACACAACAACCAAAACTTGAGTCTTAATTCTGATAGTATACATGTTTGAATGATGACAGTTCCTCTCTCGTTTGTTGTGATGGAGAGGTTAGTCTATGTAGAAATGGAACACAATCCAATTTCTTTAGATAATGAGATGATATGAATGCTAAATCAGTGAGTATAACACAAACTTCAACCAGAACAATACTAAATCCTACATGGAACTTCTCATAACCGCCTGATAATGCCTCTGATCCTTTGGCAAGAATACTTATATATAGGAAGTACCAGTGGCGTATCCACCATATTCTTGTCAAATTTTCATTGGCTTTATCCGCAAGTTATGATTAGTTCTATGTGACTCTAATACATAAATAAACACAATCAACCAAAGCTTGAGTCTTAATTCTGATTGTATACATGTTTGAATGGTGACAGTACCTCTCTCGTTTGTTATGATGGAGAGGTTAGTCCTTGTGGAAGTGAGACATAGCTCAACTTCTTTAAATGATGAAATTGAAATACGTTGAAATGTATGATGAACAAACTTCGACCAAGACATTACTAAATCCTACATGGAACTTCTCATAACCGCCTGATAATGCCTCTGATCCTTTGACAATAATACTTATATATAGGAAGTACCAGTGGCGTATCCACAATATTCTTGTCAAATTTTCATTGGCTTTATCCGCAAGTTATGATTAGTTCTATGTGACTCTAAAACAAAAACAACAATCGAAACTTGAGATAACATAAAGAAAAACATAAAAAAAAAACTAAACGGTTGGAGTTGAATCTTGATTTTTGGTGATGGGGACTAGTTGGGTGGTTTCGTTTGGGCCGTCATTATCTTCAACAGGATTGGCGTTGATTTTGAAAACTCTTCCTCTTGCTGGTGGCCTAGTGATTAGGTTTCCTTGATTTGCTTGGTTAACTGGGTTTGCTTGAGCTTGGGCGTTTATGTTGTTAACCAATCGGGGGCACGTGTTTCTAAAGTGGGTAGGGTCACCACAATTGAAACAAGTTCGAACATATGGGAACATGGTGTATTGGGGTTGTTGATAGGTTTGGATCATGTTTTGAGTAGGGGGAGAGATTTGGTTTTGAGAGGTGCGGCAAACCATGCTCAAATGACCATAGCGTCCACAATTCGCACATAGTCGACAAGGTAAGGTAGATGGATGGTGATAAAAACAGGTGATACATCGAAGGTGAGGTCCAAGGAATGGTTTCTTATTTGGGTAAGTTGAGTTGGGTGCTATTTGCGTGATTGGGATAGCTTGGATGGGTATGGCTTGTGAAATTGGTTGATTACGTTGGGTGACAGCGAAAAGTTGCCCATCTCGTTTTCTCTTAAAAATGGGTTGAGGAGGGGATTCGGTTTGGGTGGAGTTTGAAGTTTCAGTTGATGCTTTATCCTTCTTCTTCTCCTCCTTGAAGTCTTTATTCCCATCAGTTCCTCGTGAGAGACGAGTTGAGCAAAGCGTGCCTCAAAACAAATCCATTATTGTTCGTGTGTGTATTATTTAGTTTATATTGTTTGTAGTTACGTATTTCATATTGTCAAGTATATGCAAATCATTCATTAGGCCCATCAGTTCCTTGTGAGAGACGAGTTGAGCAACGCGTGCCTCAAAACGGTCCATTATTGTTCATGTGTGCATTATTTAATATTAATTGATTGGTGAATAAGTTTACATCTATTTTTACTCATGTGTGGTTGTGCACTTTATTTTATAATCAATTAAATAAACTTGTTCAAATGTTTTTCATAGGATTCACTCGCCAACTTTGTTGATCCAAAAACCCTTTTTACACATGATACAGGTGAACAGGATGAAGCAAGGAAAACATAGGAAATGCTTTAGAAGAAAACAATGAAGCCTAGATTGATGTTAGGACATGATGTAATAATGATTGTATAATTCCCTTTAAAATTGTATTAATGAATATGAAACGTTATAATAAATGTCATGAGCTTTGATGATAACCCAATCATGCCCCGATCACCTTTTCCGCTGCGGGTCGGGGTGTGACAGATTGGTATCAGAGCCATGACTATAGGGATATAGGATAGGTTATTAGACCCTTAGAGCCTATACTATAGTTTTCCTAAATTTTTAATTGTTTAGGTGGTTACATACAAACTTATGATATTTATTTGTTTCATATTTGTTTATACTTACAGTCAAACATACATACTTACATACACACTCATCATACATATTTCAATGTTCATATATTCAATTCATCTTCATACTTTTGTTATTCAAAGATTTTGTTGCAATTTTCAAATCTCATCAAAGTAAGTTCTGCGACGGGCATGTAGTAACTGGAAGGGTACAAGTACCGGTAGTCGGAACGTCCTGTCTAGGTTGGCATTCGTATAAATCCAATATAACGGACCAGTTTGCCTACCTGGGGACTAACGATGAGAGTACGAAGGACCTATTAGGCCAAAGCATGCCACACCAAACGTCGTTCGAACTAACCCCACTTTGAGGTGTCACCGTGTCTACACCTGGACACATTCCGAATATCATACGTTATATACATATTTCTCGATTTTCTCCGGGTTTTAGTGTACGTAACCAGGCTAACACATGCGAACCATATGAAAAACCCGGTATTCATGGGGGCCCACATGATTACGAAGGTGAAGTATGGCGGCATGTAGGGCCTAATGACGAGCAAAGCCCAAGACATCCTATGGATGTAGTAGATTTATTTTTCTATAATTATTTTATGAATGTTCATTCCTAAATACGACCCATGATCCCAAAAACATCCAACTCATACTCATGATGCGTATTCCTTGTAGATGTCTTCTAGCCTCGCCCGTAGGAAGATGAGAGCAGGAAAAGCCCGCGAGCGCATGGCTGCCCAAATCGCTCAACAAATGGCTGCCGTAATACCCAACATTGTAATCCAAGTCCAACAAGCACTTACCGCTAATCCTGTCAATCAAGAAGATCAACACGTTATCAACCCTCCCCCAAATACCACTAAATGCACCTACAAGCATTTCAAATCATGCGACCCTCCAAAATACGAAGGGACTGAAGGTGTCACCGCTCTCCTCCATTGGTTTGAAGAAATGGAGAACACTTTTCTAAATTGCGATTGCCCCGATGATCGCAAAGTGCGATATGCTACCGGTCGTTTATATGGAATAGCACTTACTTGGTGGAATACAGAGAAGGCTAAACGTGGTGTTGAAGATGCTATGACTTTAACTTGGGAGGAATTGAAGGAAATCATGACCAGACGATTTTGCCCAAGGAGCGAAATCAAGAAATTAGAAGATGAGTTTTATTCGTTGAAGCAAAAGGAAGGAGACCACACCACATACAACAAAAGATTCCTCGAGTTACATCAAATGGTTCCCAACTTGTTCACTCCCCTCTACCGTTTGATCGAGCACTACATTCGAGGTCTTCCGTCAAAGATTCAAGACTCTGTAATAAGTACCACGCCTGCAACTTTGGAAGCAGCAATGGAGCTAGCAACAGAGCTCACCGAGAACCGAATCCGGAACAAAGACTTCAAGGAGGAGAAGAAGGATAAAGCATCGACTGAAACTTCAAACTCCACCCAAACCGAATCCCCTTCTCAACCCACTTTTAAGAGAAAAAGAGACGGGCAACTTTTCGCTACTATTCAACGTAATCAACCAATTTCACACGCCATACCCATCCAAGCTATCCCAATCACTCAAATAGCACCCAACTCAACTTACCCAAATAAGAAACCATACCTTGGACCTCACCCTCGATGCAACAACTGTTTTTATCACCATCCATCTACCTTACCTTGTCAACTATGTGCGAATTGTGGACGCTATGGTCATTTGAGCAAGGCTTGCCGCACCCCTCAAAACCAAATCTCTCCCCCTACTCAAAACATGATCCAAACCTATCAACAACCTCAATACCCCATGTTACCTTATGTTCGAGCTTGTTTCAATTGTGGCGACCCTACCCACTTTAGAAACACGTGCCCTCGATTGGTTAACATCATAAACACTCAAGCTCAATCAAACCCAGTTAACCAAGTAAATCAAGAAAACCCAATCACTAGGCCACCAGCAAGAGGAAGAGTTTTCAACATCAACGCCAATCATGTCGAAGATAATGACGGCCCAAACGAAACCACCCAACTAGTCCTCTTCACCGAAAATCAAGATTCAACCCCAATCGTTTAGTTTTATGTTTTTCTTTATCACATAGAACCAATCATAACTTAAGGATAAAGCCAATGAGAATTTGAATAGAATATGGTGGATACGCCGCTGGTACTTCCTATATATAAGTATTTCTTGCCAAAGGATCGGAGGCATTATCAGGCGGTTATGAGAGGTTCCATGTATAAACTGTTTGAGTGATTATTGTTTATTATTTTCAGTACATGCAATACGATCGGCTCCGTTTGATTGAGCCTTGATCGCACAGACATTTTTCATTTTCAGTACATGCAATACGATCGGCTCCGTTTGATTGAGCCTTGATCGCACAGACATTTAATTTTCAGTACATGCAATACGATCTTGTGGTTGTTGTGTTTGTTGTAGAGTCACGTAGAACTAATCATAACTTGCGGATAAAGTCAATGAAAATTTGACGAGAATATGGTGGATACGCCGCTGGTACTTCCTATATATAAGTATTCTTCTCAAAGGATCGGAGGCATTATCAGGCGGTTATGAGAGGTTCCATGTATAAACTGTTTGTGTGATTATTGTTTAGATTAAATTTATTATTTTCAGTACATGCAATACGATCGGCTCCGTTTGATTGAGCCTTGATCGCACAGACATTTTTCATTTTCAGTATATGCAATATGATCGGCTCCGTTTGATTGAGCCTTGATCGCACAGACATTTTTCATTTTCAGTACATGCAATACGATCTTTTGGTTGTTGTGTTTGTTGTAGAGTCACATAGAACTAATCATAACTTGCGGATAAAGTCAATGAAAATTTGACAAGAATATGGTGGATACGCCGCTGGTACTTCCTATATATAAGTATTCTTGTCAAAGGATCGGAGGCATTATCAGGCGGTTATGAAAGGTTCCATGTAGGATTTAGTATGTTTTGGTTGAAGTTTGTTCATCATACATTTCAGTGTATTCAATTTCATCATTTATAGAAGTTGAGCTATGTCTCACTTCCACAATGACTAACCTCTCCATCATAACAAACGAGAGAGGAACTGTCACAAATCAAACATGTATGCTATCAGAATTTAGACTCAAGCTGTGGTTGTTGTGTTGTTTATGTTTTAGAGTTACATCATAGAACCAACCATAACTCACTGATAAAACCAATGAAAATTTGACAAGAATATGGTGGATACACCGCTGGTACTTCCTATATATAAGTATTCTTGTCAAAGGATCAAAGGCATTGTCAGGCGGTTATGAGAAGTTCTATGTAGGATTTAGTAGTTTCTTGGTAACTAATCATAACCTGCGGATAAAACCAACGAAAATTTGACAAGAATATGGTGGATACGCCGCTGGTACTTCCTATATATAAGTATTCTTGCCAAAGGATCAGAGGCATTATCAGGCGGTTATGAGAAGTTCCATGTAGGATTTAGTATTGTCTTGGTTGAAATTTGTGTTACATTTATATCATCTCGCCATTTAAAGAAATTGGATTGTGTTCTATTTCTACATAAACTAACCTCTCCATCATAACAAACGAGAGAGGAACTGTCACCATTCAAACATATATGCTATCAGAATGTGGATTCAAATATTGGTTGTTGTGTTATTTATGTTCTAGAGTTACATCATAGGACCAATCATAACTTACTGATAAAACCAATGAAAATTTGACAAGAATATGGTGGATACGCCGCTGGTACTTCCTATATATAAGTATTCTTGTCAAAGGATCAGAGGCATTGTCAGACGGTTATGAGAAGTTCTATGTAGGATTTAGTAATTTATTGGTACATTAGTTGTTGTGTTTATTTATGTTTAGAGTCACATCATAGAACCAATCATAACTTACTAATAAAACCAATGAAAATTTGACAAGAATATGGTGGATACGCCGCTGGTACTTCCTATATATAAGTATTCTTGTCAAAGGATCAGAGGCATTATTAGACGGTTATGAGAAGTTCCATGTAGGTTGTAGCATTAGAAATTTTGTTTTAGGATATAACCCTATCCTCCCAAACATATCAAAACTCTTACGCATGATATCATATTTAGCGAATCAACTCTGCTTATCAATATTTTACCGTAGGCAACAAAAAGCGATTCCTGTAACAGGGTACCTAACCCTTACAAGGGACGTTACCGCCTCAAACAAAAACTTAAACTCTTACTATTTTTCTAAACATGTGACTGTCAAACTAAACACCATTCTTTTTAGACAAATATGTCACTACTTAAATTTCGGGACGAAATTTCTAAAAAGCAGGGGATCTGTAACATCCGTCAAAAACCGGATTTACCAAACCCGCTCCGTTTATTAACCGAACAATCAGTTAAAATTTTCGTTGCGTATTTAATGTCCAAAATTATTTTAAACGATACATAATTAATAAGTATATTGAATTATAAAAGTTTTATTTGAAAAAGTATTAAAATATGTGGTTTAAAAATAAATGAAGGCTGCCGAGTTTCAAACCCGGGTCAGCCGAGTCAATCTGGTCAACAAGGCATTAACACACACGCGCTCAACCACTCCGCCACTTTGGGTTTTTGTTAAGATATCGAAACAATTAATTGAAATAATGAATCTCAGAAATCAAATCCAGTCAACTAACGCGCCCAAATTCGTTGACGCCGGAAAATCCGACGTTTTCGTCAAACAGCGTCGGTTATCTATGACTTAACGTAAACATTAAACCTCAACATCGGTTATAACTGATGTCCAGTCCGCGACACAAGCTATAACCGCCGGAAAATCTTTAACCGACGAATCAAGACGGAAATCGGGCCAAATACGTCGATGTTCTGCCCTATAAATACCCCCTCAAACCTCTGCTAGCCTTTTCGCTCACAATCATACCTTTACCCGACGTAATTCCACTCGCCGGAAAAGTTCTGCACCTCGCCGGAAAACCGAGCCTTTCACCTTTGAGCCTTACTGAACCCCCGGAGCTCATACCGAAGCCACCTACACTCACCTCAAGCTCGCTGAAGACCCTCTGCCGCAAGACACACGTCGCCGGAATAGTTTGCTGTCACCGGAGTTTCGCCGGTGAAACAGAGGAGCCACTGTTCGGTATACCTTACAGTTAATCTTTCATTCTTTTTATTTATCTCACCTGTAATTAACCACCAGACACTAACGAACTTGATTTAATTTTCGAACCAGTCGGACCTCCGTTTCTGGTTGAGTCCAACGAAGAAGATGAAGTTTTTGTATCATATAAGTATAATTAAAATCAAGATATATCTCGGGTTAGACACACAGTCCAGCGGTGGACTGTGTGCACATAAACACGCAGACGTCTCGAGTTCGATACTTGTCCCACGCATGCTTGCCTTAATAAAAATGTCCTTTTTTTTAACCGAACCGGAGTCACCGCTTATACATGTTAAGTTTAATAAAAACCAGAATAATAACCAAGATAGACACACAGTCCAGTGGTAGACCGTGTGAACGTTTAATCGCACGTCACGAGTTCGAGTCCGGACTACCGCACCGGTCCGAACAATTATCAAACTTTTTATATAAGACAGAAAGGAAATTATTTAGTTTGTATATAAGTATAATAAAAATCAGATTATTTAACAAGTTAGACACACAGTCCAGCGGTGGACTGTGTGTTAACTCAACCCACAGGTTCCGGGTTCGAGACCTGTGGAGCGCACCGGTTCGATGCATTAAAATCGTTTTTAAAAATAAATGATTTTCTGTTTAATTCAATTAATATATAAATATAATTAAAAACAGAAATATTTCAGGTTAGACACGTAGCTCAGTTGGTAGAGCTGCGTGCACGCGTACGGGAGGTCTCGGGTTCGAGCCTCACCCGGCGCACACAATCACACATACGAACCGGTCAACGGTCAACGGTCAAAAAGTCAACATTTTTTTTATTATTTTTATTTATTTATTTTATTTAAAAATCAATTAAAAATACTTAAAAATAATATTTTTAAGGTTAGAAAATAGCCTTAAACTCACAAAAATACACCCAACAATCCTACTAAATGGATTAATAAAATCCGTTTACTTACCGAACCATTATGCCATTATCTAGGTTAGTTTCACTCGTGGTTAAATCCAACTTCGCGTGCATTCAACATTATCAACCGAACGCACCCAATGTGAGTGAATCTTACAACTCCCCTTTTTAATTACACGTTTTGGGGTGTGTCATGTGTCACCAAAAATTAACTCGTTTATTTAAACTTGTGCCATACCATATTGTGATCTAAACTTAGATTGTATACATTGTTTATAGTTATGTATTTCATATTGTCAATTTATATGCAATTCATTCATTAGGCCCATCAGTTCCTCGTGAGAGACGAGTTGAGCAACGCGTGCCTCAAAACAAATCCATTATTGTTCGTGTGTGTATTATTTAGTTTATATTGTTTGTAGTTACGTATTTCATATTGTCAAGTATATGCAAATCATTCATTAGGCCCATCAGTTCCTTGTGAGAGACGAGTTGAGCAACGCGTGCCTCAAAACGGTCCATTATTGTTCATGTGTGCATTATTTAATATTAATTGATTGGTGAATAAGTTTACATCTATTTTTACTCATGTGTGGTTGTGCACTTTATTTTATAATCAATTAAATAAACTTGTTCAAATGTTTTTCGTAGGATTCACTCGCCAACTTTGTTGATCCAAAAACCCTTTTTACACATGATACAGGTGAACAGGATGAAGCAAGGAAAACATAGGAAATGCTTTAGAAGAAAACAATGAAGCCTAGATTGATGTTAGGACATGATGTAATAATGATTGTATAATTCCCTTTAAAATTGTATTAATGAATATGAAACGTTATAATAAATGTCATGAGCTTTGATGATAACCCAATCATGCCCCGATCACCTTTTCCGCTGCGGGTCGGGGTGTGACAGATTGGTATCAGAGCCATGACTATAGGGATATAGGATAGGTTATTAGACCCTTAGAGCCTATACTATAGTTTTCCTAAATTTTTAATTGTTTAGGTGGTTACATACAAACTTATGATATTTATTTGTTTCATATTTGTTTATACTTACAGTCAAACATACATACTTACATACACACTCATCATACATATTTCAATGTTCATATATTCAATTCATCTTCATACTTTTGTTATTCAAAGATTTTGTTGCAATTTTCAAATCTCATCAAAGTAAGTTCTGCGACGGGCATGTAGTAACTGGAAGGGTACAAGTACCGGTAGTCGGAACGTCCTGTCTAGGTTGGCATTCGTATAAATCCAATATAACGGACCAGTTTGCCTACCTGGGGACTAACGATGAGAGTACGAAGGACCTATTAGGCCAAAGCATGCCACACCAAACGTCGTTCGAACTAACCCCACTTTGAGGTGTCACCGTGTCTACACCTGGACACATTCCGAATATCATACGTTATATACATATTTCTCGATTTTCTCCGGGTTTTAGTGTACGTAACCAGGCTAACACATGCGAACCATATGAAAAACCCGGTATTCATGGGGGCCCACATGATTACGAAGGTGAAGTATGGCGGCATGTAGGGCCTAATGACGAGCAAAGCCCAAGACATCCTATGGATGTAGTAGATTTATTTTTCTATAATTATTTTATGAATGTTCATTCCTAAATACGACCCATGATCCCAAAAACATCCAACTCATACTCATGATGCGTATTCCTTGTAGATGTCTTCTAGCCTCGCCCGTAGGAAGATGAGAGCAGGAAAAGCCCGCGAGCGCATGGCTGCCCAAATCGCTCAACAAATGGCTGCCGTAATACCCAACATTGTAATCCAAGTCCAACAAGCACTTACCGCTAATCCTGTCAATCAAGAAGATCAACACGTTATCAACCCTCCCCCAAATACCACTAAATGCACCTACAAGCATTTCAAATCATGCGACCCTCCAAAATACGAAGGGACTGAAGGTGTCACCGCTCTCCTCCATTGGTTTGAAGAAATGGAGAACACTTTTCTAAATTGCGATTGCCCCGATGATCGCAAAGTGCGATATGCTACCGGTCGTTTATATGGAATAGCACTTACTTGGTGGAATACAGAGAAGGCTAAACGTGGTGTTGAAGATGCTATGACTTTAACTTGGGAGGAATTGAAGGAAATCATGACCAGACGATTTTGCCCAAGGAGCGAAATCAAGAAATTAGAAGATGAGTTTTATTCGTTGAAGCAAAAGGAAGGAGACCACACCACATACAACAAAAGATTCCTCGAGTTACATCAAATGGTTCCCAACTTGTTCACTCCCCTCTACCGTTTGATCGAGCACTACATTCGAGGTCTTCCGTCAAAGATTCAAGACTCTGTAATAAGTACCACGCCTGCAACTTTGGAAGCAGCAATGGAGCTAGCAACAGAGCTCACCGAGAACCGAATCCGGAACAAAGACTTCAAGGAGGAGAAGAAGGATAAAGCATCGACTGAAACTTCAAACTCCACCCAAACCGAATCCCCTTCTCAACCCACTTTTAAGAGAAAAAGAGACGGGCAACTTTTCGCTACTATTCAACGTAATCAACCAATTTCACACGCCATACCCATCCAAGCTATCCCAATCACTCAAATAGCACCCAACTCAACTTACCCAAATAAGAAACCATACCTTGGACCTCACCCTCGATGCAACAACTGTTTTTATCACCATCCATCTACCTTACCTTGTCAACTATGTGCGAATTGTGGACGCTATGGTCATTTGAGCAAGGCTTGCCGCACCCCTCAAAA
The DNA here is from genome assembly GCA_947069175.1 of Scalesia atractyloides. Taxonomy (NCBI): domain Eukaryota; kingdom Viridiplantae; phylum Streptophyta; class Magnoliopsida; order Asterales; family Asteraceae; genus Scalesia; species Scalesia atractyloides. The sequence continues at coordinate 8,836,190 of CAMTDV010000001.1, forward strand.
CCAAATCTCTCCCCCTACTCAAAACATGATCCAAACCTATCAACAACCTCAATACCCCATGTTACCTTATGTTCGAGCTTGTTTCAATTGTGGCGACCCTACCCACTTTAGAAACACGTGCCCTCGATTGGTTAACATCATAAACACTCAAGCTCAATCAAACCCAGTTAACCAAGTAAATCAAGAAAACCCAATCACTAGGCCACCAGCAAGAGGAAGAGTTTTCAACATCAACGCCAATCATGTCGAAGATAATGACGGCCCAAACGAAACCACCCAACTAGTCCTCTTCACCGAAAATCAAGATTCAACCCCAATCGTTTAGTTTTATGTTTTTCTTTATCACATAGAACCAATCATAACTTAAGGATAAAGCCAATGAGAATTTGAATAGAATATGGTGGATACGCCGCTGGTACTTCCTATATATAAGTATTCTTGCCAAAGGATCGGAGGCATTATCAGGCGGTTATGAGAGGTTCCATGTATAAACTGTTTGAGTGATTATTGTTTATTATTTTCAGTACATGCAATACGATCGGCTCCGTTTGATTGAGCCTTGATCGCACAGACATTTTTCATTTTCAGTACATGCAATACGATCGGCTCCGTTTGATTGAGCCTTGATCGCACAGACATTTAATTTTCAGTACATGCAATACGATCTTGTGGTTGTTGTGTTTGTTGTAGAGTCACGTAGAACTAATCATAACTTGCGGATAAAGTCAATGAAAATTTGACGAGAATATGGTGGATACGCCGCTGGTACTTCCTATATATAAGTATTCTTCTCAAAGGATCGGAGGCATTATCAGGCGGTTATGAGAGGTTCCATGTATAAACTGTTTGTGTGATTATTGTTTAGATTAAATTTATTATTTTCAGTACATGCAATACGATCGGCTCCGTTTGATTGAGCCTTGATCGCACAGACATTTTTCATTTTCAGTATATGCAATATGATCGGCTCCGTTTGATTGAGCCTTGATCGCACAGACATTTTTCATTTTCAGTACATGCAATACGATCTTTTGGTTGTTGTGTTTGTTGTAGAGTCACATAGAACTAATCATAACTTGCGGATAAAGTCAATGAAAATTTGACAAGAATATGGTGGATACGCCGCTGGTACTTCCTATATATAAGTATTCTTGTCAAAGGATCGGAGGCATTATCAGGCGGTTATGAAAGGTTCCATGTAGGATTTAGTATGTTTTGGTTGAAGTTTGTTCATCATACATTTCAGTGTATTCAATTTCATCATTTATAGAAGTTGAGCTATGTCTCACTTCCACAATGACTAACCTCTCCATCATAACAAACGAGAGAGGAACTGTCACAAATCAAACATGTATGCTATCAGAATTTAGACTCAAGCTGTGGTTGTTGTGTTGTTTATGTTTTAGAGTTACATCATAGAACCAACCATAACTCACTGATAAAACCAATGAAAATTTGACAAGAATATGGTGGATACACCGCTGGTACTTCCTATATATAAGTATTCTTGTCAAAGGATCAAAGGCATTGTCAGGCGGTTATGAGAAGTTCTATGTAGGATTTAGTAGTTTCTTGGTAACTAATCATAACCTGCGGATAAAACCAGCGAAAATTTGACAAGAATATGGTGGATACGCCGCTGGTACTTCCTATATATAAGTATTCTTGCCAAAGGATCAGAGGCATTATCAGGCGGTTATGAGAAGTTCCATGTAGGATTTAGTATTGTCTTGGTTGAAATTTGTGTTACATTTATATCATCTCGCCATTTAAAGAAATTGGATTGTGTTCTATTTCTACATAAACTAACCTCTCCATCATAACAAACGAGAGAGGAACTGTCACCATTCAAACATATATGCTATCAGAATGTGGATTCAAATATTGGTTGTTGTGTTATTTATGTTCTAGAGTTACATCATAGGACCAATCATAACTTACTGATAAAACCAATGAAAATTTGACAAGAATATGGTGGATACGCCGCTGGTACTTCCTATATATAAGTATTCTTGTCAAAGGATCAGAGGCATTGTCAGACGGTTATGAGAAGTTCTATGTAGGATTTAGTAATTTATTGGTACATTAGTTGTTGTGTTTATTTATGTTTAGAGTCACATCATAGAACCAATCATAACTTACTAATAAAACCAATGAAAATTTGACAAGAATATGGTGGATACGCCGCTGGTACTTCCTATATATAAGTATTCTTGTCAAAGGATCAGAGGCATTATTAGACGGTTATGAGAAGTTCCATGTAGGTTGTAGCATTAGAAATTTTGTTTTAGGATATAACCCTATCCTCCCAAACATATCAAAACTCTTACGCATGATATCATATTTAGCGAATCAACTCTGCTTATCAATATTTTACCGTAGGCAACAAAAAGCGATTCCTGTAACAGGGTACCTAACCCTTACAAGGGACGTTACCGCCTCAAACAAAAACTTAAACTCTTACTATTTTTCTAAACATGTGACTGTCAAACTAAACACCATTCTTTTAGACAAATATGTCACTACTTAAATTTCGGGACGAAATTTCTAAAAAGCAGGGGATCTGTAACATCCGTCAAAAACCGGATTTACCAAACCCGCTCCGTTTATTAACCGAACAATCAGTTAAAATTTTCGTTGCGTATTTAATGTCCAAAATTATTTTAAACGATACATAATTAATAAGTATATTGAATTATAAAAGTTTTATTTGAAAAAGTATTAAAATATGTGGTTTAAAAATAAATGAAGGCTGCCGAGTTTCAAACCCGGGTCAGCCGAGTCAATCTGGTCAACAAGGCATTAACACACACGCGCTCAACCACTCCGCCACTTTGGGTTTTTGTTAAGATATCGAAACAATTAATTGAAATAATGAATCTCAGAAATCAAATCCAGTCAACTAACGCGCCCAAATTCGTTGACGCCGGAAAATCCGACGTTTTCGTCAAACAGCGTCGGTTATCTATGACTTAACGTAAACATTAAACCTCAACATCGGTTATAACTGATGTCCAGTCCGCGACACAAGCTATAACCGCCGGAAAATCTTTAACCGACGAATCAAGACGGAAATCGGGCCAAATACGTCGATGTTCTGCCCTATAAATACCCCCTCAAACCTCTGCTAGCCTTTTCGCTCACAATCATACCTTTACCCGACGTAATTCCACTCGCCGGAAAAGTTCTGCACCTCGCCGGAAAACCGAGCCTTTCACCTTTGAGCCTTACTGAACCCCCGGAGCTCATACCGAAGCCACCTACACTCACCTCAAGCTCGCTGAAGACCCTCTGCCGCAAGACACACGTCGCCGGAATAGTTTGCTGTCACCGGAGTTTCGCCGGTGAAACAGAGGAGCCACTGTTCGGTATACCTTACAGTTAATCTTTCATTCTTTTTATTTATCTCACCTGTAATTAACCACCAGACACTAACGAACTTGATTTAATTTTCGAACCAGTCGGACCTCCGTTTCTGGTTGAGTCCAACGAAGAAGATGAAGTTTTAGTATCGTATAAGTATAATTAAAATCAAGATATATCTCGGGTTAGACACACAGTCCAGCGGTGGACTGTGTGCACATAAACACGCAGACGTCTCGAGTTCGATACTTGTCCCACGCTTGCTTGCCTTAATAAAAATGTCCTTTTTTTAACCGAACCGGAGTCACCGCTTATACATGTTAAGTTTAATAAAAACCAGAATAATAACCAAGATAGACACACAGTCCAGTGGTAGACCGTGTGAACGTTTAATCGCACGTCACGAGTTCGAGTCCGGACTACCGCACCGGTCCGAACAATTATCAAACTTTTTATATAAGACAGAAAGGAAATTATTTAGTTTGTACATAAGTATAATAAAAATCAGATTATTTAACAAGTTAGACACACAGTCCAGCGGTGGACTGTGTGTTAACTCAACCCACAGGACCCGGGTTCGAGACCTGTGGAGCGCACCGGTTCGATGCATTAAAATCGTTTTTAAAAATAAATGATTTTCTGTTTAATTCAATTAATATATAAATATAATTAAAAACAGAAATATTTCAGGTTAGACACGTAGCTCAGTTGGTAGAGCTGCGTGCACGCGTACGGGAGGTCTCGGGTTCGAGCCTCACCCGGCGCACACAATCACACATACGAACATGTCAACAGTCAAAGTCAACGGTCAACGGTCAAAAAGTCAACATTTTTTTATTATTTTTATTTATTTATTTTATTTAAAAATCAATTAAAAATACTTAAAAATAACATTTTTAAGGTTAGAAAATAGCCTTAAACTCACAAAAATACACCCAACAATCCTACTAAAATGGATTAATAAAATCCGTTTACTTACCGAACCATTATGCCATTATCTAGGTTAGTTTCACTCGTGGTTAAATCCAACTTCGCGTGCATTCAACATTATCAACCGAACGCACCCAATGTGAGTGAATCTTACAACTCCCCTTTTTAATTACACGTTTTGGGGTGTGTCATGTGTCACCAAAAATTAACTCGTTTATTTAAACTTGTGCCATACCATATTGTGATCTAAACTTAGATTGTATACATTGTTTATAGTTATGTATTTCATATTGTCAATTTATATGCAATTCATTCATTAGGCCCATCAGTTCCTCGCGAGAGACGAGTTGAGCAACGCGTGCCTCAAAACAAATCCATTATTGTTCGTGTGTGTATTATTTAGTTTATATTGTTTGTAGTTACGTATTTCATATTGTCAAGTATATGCAAATCATTCATTAGGCCCATCAGTTCCTCGTGAGAGACGAGTTGAGCAACGCGTGCCTCAAAACGGTCCATTATTGTTCATGTGTGCATTATTTAATATTAATTGATTGGTGAATAAGTTTACATCTATTTTTACTCATGTGTGGTTGTGCACTTTATTTTATAATCAATTAAATAAACTTTTACAAATGTTTTTCATAGGATTCACTCGCCAACTTTTTGTTGATCTAAAAACCCTTTTTACACATGATATAGGTGAACAGGATGAAGCAAGGAAAACATAGAAAATGCTTTAGAACAAAACAATGAAGCCTAGATTGATGTTAGGACATGATGTAATAATGATTGTATAATTCCCTTTAAAATTGTATTAATGAATATGAAACGTTATAATAAATGTCATGAGCTTTGATGATAAGCCAATCATGCCCCGATCACCTTTTCCGCTGCGGGTCGGGGTGTGACATGTAATACATAACTACAAACAATATTTACATTCTAAGTTTAAATCATAATATGGTATGGCTCGAGTTTAAATAAACGAATTAATTTTAGTGACACATGACACACCCCAAAACGTGTAATTAAAAAGGGGAGTTGTAAGATTCACTCACATTGGGTGCGTTCGGTTGATAATGTTGAATGCGCACGAAGTTTGATTTAACCACGAGTGAAACTAACCTAGATAATAACATAATGGTTCGGTAAATAAGCGGATTTTATTAATCAATTTTAGTAGGATTATTGGATATATTTTTGTGAGTTTAAGGCTATTTTCTAACTTTAAAAATGTTATTTTTAAGTATTTTTAATTTAAATAAATAAATAAAAGTAATAAAAAATATTTATTTTTGACTGTTGACCATTGACTTGTTTGACCGTTGACTTGTTTACTTGTTGACCGGTTCGGTCGTGTATGTGACATGCGCTAGGTGAGACTCGAACCGGTGACCTCCCGTACGCGTGCACGCAGCTCTACCAACTGAGCTACGTGTCTAACCCGAAATATTTCTGTTTTAAATTATATTTATATACTAATTAGATTAATCCGAAAATCATTTATTTAAAAACGATTTAATTGCATGACTCGCTGCTCGCCACAGGTCTCGAACCCGGGACCTGTGGTTTAGTTTGACACACAGTCCACCGCTGGACTGTGTGTCTAACTTGGTAAATAATCTGGTTTTTATTATACTTATAAACAAACTGGATAAATTCATTCTGTCCTTATATAAAAAGTTTGATAATTGCCAGAGCCAATGCGGTAGTCTGGACTCGAACCCGCGACGTATGATTTAAACGCGCACACAGTCCACCACTGGACTGTGTGTCTATCTTGGTTATTATTCCGGTTTTCATTAAACTTAAAATCTATTTGCGAATGAATCCGGTTCAGTTTTTAAAAAGGAACTCGGGACGTATGCGTGTTTATTTGCACACAGTCCAACGCTGGACTGTGTGTCTAACCCGAGATATAACTTGATTTAAATTATATATATATATATTACTGAAAACTTCATCTTCTTCGTTAAGCTTAATCCAGAACCAATGTCCGACTGGTTCGACGATTTAATCAAGTTCTTTAGTGTGTTGTGATTAATTACATATGAGATTAATAAAAGGAATGAGAGAGATTAGGTATAAGATAAACCGACAGAGATCCCCTGTTTCGCCGGCGAGTTTTCGATTACAGCAGGTTATTCCGGCGACGTGTGTCTTGCGGCAGAGGGTCTTCAGGAAGCTTGAGGTGAGTGTGGGTGGCTTCGGTATGAGCTCTAGGTGTTCTGTTTTTAGAGTAAGGCACAGAGGTGAAGGGGTTCGGTTTTCCGGCGAGTTGCAGAAAGTTTCCGGCGAGTGAAATTACGTCGAGAATGGGTGTGATTGTGAGCGAAAAGGCTATCAGAGGTTAGAGGGTGCATTTATAGGAAAGAATCGAGATGCATGTGGTCTGATTTCAGTCTTGATTCGTCGGTAAATAAGTTTTCTGGCGGTTATGACCAAAGTCGCGGACTGGACATCGGTTATAACCGATGTTAAGGTTAATGCTTCGGTTAAATCAGAAGAAACCGTCCAATCTCGGCGAAATCGTCGGGATTTCCGACGACTGCGATTGGGCGCGTCAGTTTGAATTCGAGATTTATGTTATGTGTTAATTGTTTCAATATGAACACAAACAACACAAGTGGCGGAGTGGTTGAGCGTGTGGGAGTTAAGACTTGGCTTATAACTGGTTGACCCGGGTTCGAAACCCGGCTTCAGCCTTTTATTTTTATTTCATTATTTTTAATACTTTTTCAAATGTAACTTTTATATTCTAATATATTTATTAATTATATATCGTTTAAAATTAATTTGAGCATTAAATACGCAACGAAATTTTTAACTGATTGTTCGGTTAATAAACGGAGCGGGTTTGGTAAATCCGGTTTTTGACGGATGTTACAGGACCTTTCCAGATGCGCTCGGCGCAGTAAAGTTTATCATCGTTGCGGTCGATTACTTCACCAAATGGGTTGAAGCCAAACCTTTAGCTTCTACTACAGCGATGGTAATTCGCAAATTCATCTGGGAATACATTATTTTCCATTTTGGTCTGCCCATGCGCATTATTACAGACAACAGTACAAATTTAATGGCTGAAGAGTTGCAAACATGGATGACCGAAATGGGAATCCAACATGTTTTCACTTCCGTTGTACACCCACAAGCAAATGGTCAAGTTGAAAGCATAAACAAACAGTTGGTCGACGGTATCAAGGCCCGCCTTGGCACAGCACGGCGGGGGTGGGTTGACGAATTGCCTAGCATCTTGTGGGCACACCGAACTATGCCCAAGACTAGCACTGGAGAAACTCCTTTTAGCCTTGTGTACGGCACGGAAGCTGTGATTCCTATTGAAATTGGGTTACCATCTCCAAGAATGCTAGCTTTGGAAAAACAAGATAACGAAGAACAACGGCGCATCGACCTAGACTTATTGGAAGAACGACGAGAAAATGCAGCGACTCGCGAAGCTAAATACAAGTCCCAGCTTGAAAAATATTACAACAAAAGGGTGCGCATCTGTTCCTTTTTGCCTGGTGACTTTGTTTTTCGCGATAATGAAGCGTCGAATGCCGAAAAACCGGGGAAGTTAGCCCCGCGATGGGAAGTTCCATACGTGATAAATGAAGTATTGGGAAAAGGCGCTTACACTCTGAAGCGTATGGACGGATCCAGCGTTCCTCGAACCTAGAACGCCCAACAACTACGCCGATGTTATATGTAATCTCAGTCCTCTAAGCAACTTCTGAACGTTGCGTAACGAGAATGCTTACTTTATTTTTTTATGTAATCTTAGTGGCAGCCATAGCCTTGCGCTTTGTCAGTATGAATAAAATACTTCGCCACTACTTATAGTCTTATATATGTTCATTTACAAATGCATGCAATTCCTTTGGATAAACAAAAACACAAACTCATGAGCCACAAGCTAATTTAATACTTACGCTCACACATGAGAAGAAATTGTTCATTTGTCTATCCTACACAAGTAATTGTTTCCATGCAAACATTGTAAAACTGAAATATATTATATTCACAATACTTGCGCAGAAGCGCAATGTTACAAGTTATCATACAGAAAAATTACAAATTTCCTATTCTATGGACTTGGTTCCCGCCTGCTTCTCTGCTAAAGAAAATATCTCCTTTAGCTTATCAACAAAGTCGTCTTGTTGCAGCGCACCGTCCACAAGGTCCATAATCGGAATTTGCAATTGATCATATTTTTCTTTGGCAGCAGAATAAATGGCGGCAGTATTTAGCCCATGCGTGGCTGTAACATCCGTAAAAAAAACCGGATTTACCAAACCCGCTCCGTTTAATAACCGAACAATCAGTTTAAAATTTCGTGGCGTATTTAATGCCCAAATTAATTTTAAACGATACATAATTAATTATTATATTGGAATATATAACTTGTTTTTGAAAATTGTTAAAAATAATGAAATAAAAATATAATGTTGCTGCCGGGTTTCGAACCCGGGTCAGTCAACCGGTTCAGCAGAGACTTAACACACACACACACTCAACCACTGCGCCGCTTAGGTTTCTTGTTCAATATTGAAGACAATTAATTCATATTATAATTCTCGAATTCAAAATCGGCGCGCCCAATTGCAGTCGTCGGAAATCCCGACTAACTCGCCAAGAATTGACGGTTACTTCAGTTATAACGTAAACCTTAAACACTACATCGGTTATAACCGATGCCTGAGTCCGCGACACAAGTTATAACCGCCGGAGAGTTTCTAACCGACGAATCAAGTCGGAAATCAGACCAAATTCATCGATGACCTGCCCTATAAATACCTCCTCGAACCTATGCAAGCTTTTTCGCTCAAAACCGCACCCTTTCTCGGCGAAAATTTACTCGTCGGAAAATACCTGCAAATCGCCGGAAAACCGGGTTTTTCACTTCTGTGCCTTACTCTAAACAGTGAACACTCAGAACTCATACCGAAGCCACCCACATTCATCTCAAGCTCGTTGAAGACCCTCTGCCGCAAGACACACGTCGCCGGAATCTTTTGCTGTCACCGGAGTTCTGCCGGAGAAACAGAGGAGTCCAGTTTCAGTATATCTAATGCTTAGTCTCTCATTCTTTTCATTTATCTCACCTATAATTAATCATAACACACTAAAGAAACTTGATAAAATCGATGAATCAGTCGGACGTTAGTTCTGGTTAAATTCAACGAAGAAGACGAAGTTTCTGGAGTGTTTAAGTTTAATATAAATCAAGATATAACTCGGGTTAGACACACAGTCCAGCGGTGGACTGTGTGCACACTAAACACGCTTACGCCTCGAGTTCGAATCTTGTCCCACGCTCCCTCGCTTTAATAAAAATGTTCCTTTTTATTACTGAACCGGATTCATTTCATATAGTTGTTAAGTATAATAAAAACCGGAATAATAACCAAGATAGACACACAGTCCAGTGGTGGACTGTGTGCGCGTTTAAAACACAGGTCACGAGTTCGAGTCCGGACTACTACACCGGTCCGGACAATTATCAAACTTTTTATTTAAGGCAGAAACGAAATAAGGTAGTAAGTATATAAGTATAATAAAAATCAGTTTATTTAACAAGTTAGACACACTGTCCAGCGGTGGACTGTGTGTTAACTCAACCCACAGGTCCCGGGTTCGAGACCTGTGGAGCGCACCGGTCCGACACATTAAATCGTTTTTAAAAATAAATGATTTTCAGTTTAATCTAATTAGTATATAAATATAATTAAAAACAGAAATATTTCGGGTTAGACACGTAGCTCAGTTGGTAGAGCTGCGTGCACGCGTACGAGAGGTCTCGGGTTCGAGACTCACCCAGCGCACACAATTACACATGCGAACCGGTCAACAGTCAAAGTCAATGGTCAACGGTCAACGGTCAAAAAGTCAACATTTTTTTATTATTTTTATTTATTTATTTTATTTAAAAATCAATTAAAAATACTTAAAATAACATTTTTAAGGTTAGAATATAGCCTTAAACTCACAAAAATACACCCAACAATCCTACTAAAATTGATTAATAAAATCCCATTACTTACCGAACCATTATGCCATTATCTAGGTTAATTTCACTCGTGGTTAAAACCACTTCGTGTGCATTCAACATCATCAACCTAACGCACCCACTGTGAGTGAATCTTACAACTCCCCTATTTAATTACACGTTTTGGGGTGTGTCATGTGTCATAAAATTAACTCGTTTATTTAAACTTGTGCCATACCATATTGTGATCTAAACTTAGATTGTATACATTGCTTGTAGTTATGTATTTCATTTTGTCTATTTATATGTAATTCATTCATTAGGCCCATCAGTTCCTCGTGTGAGACGAGTTGAGCAACACGTGCCTCAAAACAAATCCATTATTATTCGTGTGTGTATTATTGAGTTTATATTGTTTGTAGTTATGTATTTCATATTGTCAAGTTTATGCAATTCATTCATTAGGCCCATCAGTTCCTCGTGAGAGACGAGTTAAGCAACGCGTGCCTCTAAACGATCCATTATTGTTCATGTGTGTATTGTTTAATATTAAATTGATTGGTGAATAAGTTTACATCTATTTTTACTCATGTGTGGTTGTGCACTTTATTTTATAATCAATTAAATTAACTTGTTCAAATGTTTTCCATAGGATTCACTCGCCAACTTTTTGTTGATCCAAAAACCCTTTTTACACATGATACATGTGAACAGGATGAAGCAAGGAAAACATAGGAAATGCCTTAGAAGAAAACAATGAAGCCTAGATTGATATTTAGGACATGATGTAATATTGATTGTAATTTTCCATTAAAGTGTATTAATGAATATGAAACGTTAAAATAAATGTCATGAGCTTTGATGATAACCCAATCATGCCCCGATCACCTTTTCCGTTGCGGGTCGGGGTGTGACAGATTGGTATCAGAGCCATGACTATAGGGATATAGGATAGGTTATTAGACCCTTAGAGCCTATACTATAGTTTGCCTAAAATTTTAATTGATTAGGTGGTTACATACAAACTTATGATATTTATTTGTTTCATATTTGTTTATACTTACAGTCAAACATACATACTTATATACACATTTATCATACATATATCAATATTCATGTATTCAATTCATCTTCATACTTTTGTTATTCAAAGATTTTGTTGCAATTTTCAAATCTCATCAAAGTAAGTTCTGCGACGGGCATGTAGTAACTGGAAGGGTACAAGTACCGGTAGTCGGAACGTCCTGTCTAGGTTGGCATTCGTATAAATCCAATATAACTGACCAGTTTGCCTACCTGGGGACTAACGATGAGAGTACGAAGGACCTATTAGGCCAAAGCATGTCACACCAAACGTCGTTCGAACTAACCCCACTTTGAGGTGTCACCGTGTCTACACCTGGACACATTCCGAATATCACACGTTATATACATATTTCTCGATTTTCTCCGGGTTTTAGTGTACGTAACCAGGCTAACACATGCGAACCATATGAAAAACCCGGTATTCATGGGGCCCACATGATTACGAAGGTGAAGTATGGCGGCATGTAGGGCCTAATGACGAGCAAAGCCCAAGACATCCTATGGATGTAGTAGATTTATTTTTCTATAATTATTTTATGAATGTTCATTCCTAAGTGCGACCCATGATCCCAAAAGCATCCAACTCATACTCTTGACATGTATTCCTTGTAGATGTCTTCTAATCTCGCCCGTAGGAAGATGAGAGCAGGAAAAGCCCGTGAGCGCATGGCTGCCCTAATCGCCCAACAAATAGCTGCTGTAATACCCAACATTGTAATCCAAGTCCAACAAGCACTTACCGCGAATCCTGTTAATCAAGAAGATCAACACGTTATCAACTCTCCCCAAATACCACTAAATTCACCTATAAGCATTTCAAATCATGCGACCCTCCGAAATACAAAGGGACTGAAGGCGTCACCGCTCTCCTCCATTGGTTTGAAGAGATGGAGAACACTTTTCTAAATTGTGATTCCCCCGATGATCGCAAAGTGCGATATGCTACTGGTCGTTTATATGGAATAGCACTTACTTGGTGGAATACAGAGAAGGCCAAACGAGGTGTTGAAGATGCTATGACTTTAACTTGGAATGAATTGAAGGAAATCATGACCAGACGATTTTGCCTAAGGAGCGAAATCAAGAAATTAGAAGATGAGTTCTATTCGTTGAAGCAAAAGGAAGGCGACCACACCACGTACAACAAAAGATTCCTCGAGTTAAATCAAATGGTTCCCAACTTGTTTACTCCCCTCTACCGTTTGATCGAGCACTACATTCTAGGTCTTCCATCAAAAATTCAAGACTCTGTAATAAGTACCACGCCTGCAACTTTGGAAGCAGCAATGGAGCTAGCTACAGAGCTCACCGAGAACCGAATCCGGAACAAAGACTTCAAGGAGGAGAAGAAGAAGGATAAAGTATCGACTGAAACTTCAAACTCCACCCAAACCGAATCCCCTTCTCAACCCACTTTTAAGAGAAAAAGAAACGGGCAACTTTTCGCTACTATCCAACGTAATCAACCAATTTCACACGCCATACCCATCCAAACTATCCCAATCACCCAAGTGGCACCCAACTCAACTTACCCAAATAAGAAACCGTATCTTGGACCTCACCCTCGATGTAACACCTGTTTTTATCACCATCCCCTTACCTTACCTTGTCGATTATGTGCAACTTGTGGACGCTATGGTCATTTGAGCAAGGTTTGCCGCACCTTTCAAAACCAAATCTCTCCCCCTACTCAAGATATGATCCAAACCTACCAACAACCCCAATACCCCATGTTCCCATATGTTCGAGCTTGTTTCAATTGTGGTGACCCTACCCACTATAGAAACACGTGCCCTCGATTGGTTAACATCATAAACGCTCAAGCTCAATCAAACCCAGTTAACCAAGTAAATCAAGAAAACCCAACCACTAGGCCACCAGCAAGAGGAAGAGTTTTCAACATCAACGCCAATCCTGTCGAAGATAATGACGGCCCAAACGAAGATACCCAACTAGTCCTCTTCACCGAAAATCCAGATTCAACTCCAATCGTTTAGTTTTATGTTTTTCTTTATGTTTTAGAATCACATAGAACCAATCATAACTTAAGGATAAAGCCAATGAAACTTTGACAAGAATATGGTGGATACGTCGCTGGTACTTACTATATATAAGTATTCTTGTCAAAGGATCAGAAGAATTATCTGGCGGTTATGAGAGGTTCCATGTGTAAACTGTTTGAGTAATTATTGTTTATTATTTTCAGTACATGCAATTTCAAAGGCCGCCGCTCCCCATAACATTATGAGCGTTGAGCATGTTCCCCATTTCATTATGAGCGTGAACCCGGCGTGCCCACATATGATCGGCTCCGTTTGATTGAGCCTTGATCGCACAGACATTTTTCATTTTCAGTACATACAATACGATCGGCTCCGTTTGATTGAGCCTTGATCGCACAGACATTTTCATTATCAGTATCTTCTGGTTGTTGTGTTTGTTGTAGAGTCACATAGAACAAATCATAACTTACGGATAAATTCAATGAGAATTTGACGAGAATATGGTGGATACGCCGCTGGTACTTCCTATATATAAGTATTCTTGTCAAAGGATCGGAGGCATTATCAGGCGGTTATGAAGGTTCCATGTATAAGCTGTTTGTGTGATTATTGTTTAGATTAAATTTATTATTTTCAGTACATGCAATACGATCGGCTCCATTTGATTGAGCCTTGATCGCACAGACATTTTCATTTTCAGTACATGCAATACGATCGGCTCCGTTTGATTGAGCCTTGATCGCACAGACATTTTTTCATTGTCAGTATTTTGTGTTTGTTGTATTGGTTGTAGAGTCACATAGGACTAATCATAATTCACTGATAAAACCAATGAAAATTTGACGAGAATATGGTGGATACGCCGCTGGTACTTCCTATATATAAGCATTCTTGTCAAAGGATCAGAGGCATTGTCAGACGGTTATGAGAAGTTCTATGTAGGATTTAGTAGTTTCTTGGTAACAAATCATAACTTTTGGATAAAACCAACGAAAATTTGACAAGAATATGGTGGATACGCCGCTGGTACTTCCTATATATAAGTATTCTTGCCAAAGGATCAGAGGCATTATCAGGCGGTTATGAGAAGTTCCATGTAGGATTTAGTATTGTCTTGGTTGAAATTTGTGTTACATTTATATCATCTCGCCATTTAAAGAAATTGGATTGTGTTCTATTTCTACATAAACTAACCTCTCCATCATAACTAACGAGAGAGGAACTGTCACCATTCAAACATATATGCTATCAGAATGTGGATTCAAATATTGGTTGTTGTGTTATTTATGTTCTAGAGTTACATCATAGGACCAATCATAACTTACTGATAAAACCAATGAAAATTTGACAAGAATATGGTGGATACGCCGCTGGTACTTCCTATATATAAGTATTCTTGTCAAAGGATCAGAGGCATTGTCAGACGGTTATGAGAAAGTTCTATGTAGGATTTAGTAATTTCTTGGTACATTAGTTGTTGTGATTATTTATGTTCTATAGTCATATCATAGAACCAATCATAACTTACTGATAAAACCAATAAAAATTTGACAAGAATATGGTGGATACGCCGCTGGTACTTCCTATATATAAGTATTCTTGTCAAAGGATCAGAGGTATTGTTAGACGGTTATGAGAAGTTCCGTGTAGGTTGTAGTATTACAAGTTTTGCTTTAGGATATAACCATATCCATCCAAACATATCAAAACTCTTACGCGTGATATCATATTTAGCGAATCAACTCTGCTTATCAATATTTTACCGTAGGCAACAAAAAGTGATTCCTGTAACAGGGTACTTAACCCTTACAAGGAACGTTACCGCCTCAACCAAAAACTTAAACCCTTACTTTTCTAAGTATGTAACTGTCAAACTAAACACCATCATTTTTAGTTAAATATATCACTACTTAAATTTCGGGACGAAATTTCTAAAAAGCAGGGGATACTGTAACATCCGTAAAAAAAACCGGATTTACCAACCCCGCTCCATTTAATAACCGAACAATCAGTTTAAATTTCGTAGCGTATTTAATGCCCAAATTAATTTTAAACGATACATAATTAATTATTATATTGGAATATATAATTTGTTTTTGAAAAATTGTTAAAAATAATGAAATAAAAATATAATGTTGCTGCCGGGTTTCGAACCCGGGTCAGTCAACCGGTTCAGCAGAGACTTAACACACACACACTCAACCACTGCGCCGCTTAGGTTTCTTGTTCAATATTGAAGACAATTAATTCATATTATAATTCTCGAATTCAAAATCGGCGCGCCCAATTGCAGTCGTCGGAAATCCCGACTAACTCGCCAAGAATTGACGGTTACTTCAGTTATAACGTAAATCTTAATCACTACATCGGTTATAACCGATGCCTAAGTCCGCGACACAAGTTATAACCGCCGGAGAGTTTCTAACCGACGAATCAAGTTGGAAATCGGACCAAATTCATCGATGACCTGCCCTATAAATACCTCCTCGAACCTCTGCAAGCTTTTTCGCTCAAAACCGCACCCTTTCTCGGCGAAAATTTACTCGCCCGAAAATACCTGCAAATCGCCGGAAAACCGGGTTTTTCACTTCTGTGCCTTACTCTAAATACTGAACACTCAGAACTCATACCGAAGCCACCCACATTCATCTCAAGCTCGTTGAAGACCCTCTGCCGC
The DNA here is from genome assembly GCA_947069175.1 of Scalesia atractyloides. NCBI lineage: Eukaryota > Viridiplantae > Streptophyta > Magnoliopsida > Asterales > Asteraceae > Scalesia > Scalesia atractyloides. The sequence goes on from CAMTDV010000001.1 coordinate 8,852,241, forward strand.
AAGACACACATCGCCGGAATCTTTTGTTGTCACCGGAGTTCTGCCGGAGAAACAGAGGAGTCCAGTTTCGGTATATCTAACGCTTAGTCTCTCATTCTTTTCATTTATCTCACCTATAATTAATCATAACACACTAAAGAAACTTGATAAAATCGATGAATCAGTCGGACGTTAGTTCTGGTTAAATTCAACGAAGAAGACGAAGTTTCTGTAGTGTTTAAGTTTAATATAAATCAAGATATAACTCGGGTTAGACACACAGTCTAGCGGTGGACTGTGTGCACACCAAACACGCTTACGCCTCGAGTTCGAATCTTGTCCCACGCTCCCTCGCTTTAATAAAAATGTTCCTTTTTATTACTGAACCGGATTCATTTCATATAGTTGTTAAGTATAATAAAAACCTGAATAATAACCAAGATAGACACACAATCCAGTGGGGACAGTGTGCGCGTTTAAAACACAGGTCACGAGTTCGAGTCCGGACTACTACACCGGTCCGGAAAATTATCAAACTTTTTATTTAAGGCAGAAACGAAATAAGGTAGTTAGTATATAAGTATAATAAAAATCAGTTTATTTAACAAGTTAGACACACAGTCCAGCGGTGGACTGTGTGTTAACTCAACCCACAGGTCCCGGGTTCGAGACCTGTGGAGCGCACCGGTCCGACGCATTAAATCGTTTTTAAAAATAAATGATTTTCAGTTTAATCTAATTAGTATATAAATATAATTAAAAACAGAAATATTTCGGGTTAGACACGTAGCTCAGTTGGTAGAGCTGCGTGCACGCGTACGAGAGGTCTCGGGTTCGAGCCTCACCCAGCGCACACAATTACACATGCGAACCGGTCAACAGTCAAAGTCAATGGTCAACGGTCAACGGTCAAAAAGTCAACATTTTTATTATTTTTATTTATTTATTTTATTTAAAAATCAATTAAAAATACTTAAAAATAACATTTTTAAGGTTAGAAAATAGCCTTAAACTCACAAAAATACACCCAACAATCCTACTAAAATTGATTAATAAAATCCTATTACTTACCGAACCATTATGCCATTATCTAGGTTAATTTCACTCGTGGTTAAAACCACTTCGTGCGCATTCAACATCATCAACCGAACGCACCCACTGTGAGTGAATCTTACAACTCCCCTTTTTAATTACACGTTTTGGGGTGTGTCATGTGTCATAAAATTAACTCGTTTATTTAAACTTGTGCCATACCATATTGTGATCTAAACTTAGATTGTATACATTGCTTGTAGTTATGTATTTCATTTTGTCTATTTATATGCAATTCATTCATTAGGCCCATCAGTTCCTCGTGTGAGACGAGTTGAGCAACACGTGCCTCAAAACAAATCCATTATTGTTCGTGTGTGTATTATTGAGTTTATATTGTTTGTAGTTATGTATTTCATATTGTCAAGTTTATGCAATTCATTCATTAGGCCCATCAGTTCCTCGTGAGAGACGAGTTGAGCAACGCGTGCCTCTAAACGATCCATTATTGTTCATGTGTGTATTGTTTAATATTAAATTGATTGGTGAATAAGTTTACATCTATTTTTACTCATGTGTGGTTGTGCACTTTATTTTATAATCAATTAAATAAACTTGTTCAAATGTTTTCCATAGGATTCACTCGCCAACTTTTTGTTGATCCAAAAACCCTTTTTACACATGATACAGGTGAACAGGATGAAGCAAGGAAAACATAGGAAATGCCTTAGAAGAAAACAATGAAGCCTAGATTGATATTTAGGACATGATGTAATATTGATTGTAATTTTCCATTAAAGTGTATTAATGAATATGAAACGTTAAAATAAATGTCATGAGCTTTGATGATAACCCAATCATGCCCCGATCACCTTTTCTGCTGCGGGTTGGGGTGTGACAGTGGCAGTACGGCTTGTATCCCATTCGGTCTTTAGCGCATGGGCCACGTGCAAAGTGCACTCTCTATGGCCCTCGGCATGCCCGTCATTGCGCGCCGCGATCATCAATTCTGCCACTCTCTCATCCAACTCCGTAGAGTTCAGGATGGTATTTGCGATCTGTACACAAATACAATCAGTATATGATACGACAATCAAACCAGACATGTATAAAGAAAAGTGAATATTACCTCCACAATCCCGTACTCCCGCAACTAGGTAAGCTGATTCATGAGGGATTCGGTTAAGCTTTCTGCAGTAGCGCGAGCGACCTCCGTGTCGTTAAGTTTTTGTTCGCCTTCAGTCAAACGGCGGATCAACTCGACTTTCTCTGTTCGGTGAAGGTTGACATCTTTTTTCAAACTGTCAACCTCAGCTTGCAGCCGCTCCTGGTCAAAGAGCATAGCAGTTAGATCATCAATTTCTTTATTCTTAAGAGGAATAGTCATTTTGGTTGATACCTCATTCTGCTCGCTCCTTTCTCTATTGGAGCGCGCCTCTTCTGGTGCCGTAACTGCATCAGCTTTCTCTTTTTTGAGTTTCTCAATTTCATTGCGCAGAGAAGCTTTTTCTTTGTTGTCACGCTCGCAAGCCTCCACAAAGCGCTTGCGTTCGTCCGCATATTGCGCAGTAGAAGCCTCACACTTGCGCTTCTAAGCTAGCGCAGCTCATTCTTCAGTCTTCTTCTCCTTCTCAAATTGGGCCTTTTCCGCCTCAAAATCAACAAGCATCTTCAACATCTTCTCTTTCTCAAGCTTGCCTTCGCCTTCTCAAGCTCAACCTCGTCCCACTCCTTGTTCATACTGCACCATTCGTGCACAATTCTATTTATGGTGGACGAGGCAAGGGCAGACTCTCGCAGATATGACTCGTAAGTAGCTTCATGGTCTTTTTCCTCCTGGCGCTTCACCTCCGCCGGCAGGAAGATGCCCTTATACCTGTCACACCCCGACCCGCAGCGGAATAAAAGTCGGGGCATAATTGGGTTATCACCAAACCTCATGATGTTTACTAAGATGTTTCATATTTATTAAATTCAAATTACAAACTTAAATATCCAAAACAAAATTCGTACAATTACAAGAAAATGAAACTACATAATTATTCCAAAGCCTAAACTTATTTATTCTTCTAGGCCTTCCTAAGTGTTTCCTGTCTCAGCTGGATCACCTGTATCATGTGTAAAACGGAGGAGATTTTGGGTCAACAAAAGTTGGCAAGTGAACCTTGATAAAACATTTTTCTTACTAATTTCTTGTTTTATTTAATAAAGAAAATTCGTGCAATAATCACATGTGAGCAAACATATATAGATAAACAATCACAAACCACTTTGGATGAGTATATGACATGAATGATGATGTATGTGAGATCAAGGCACAATCAAACGGAGCCGATCTAATGAGGCTCCTGATGCTCAACCCTTATCCCACGGGGAACTGATGGGCCTAATGAAATGCGTGCACTGAAAATGATAAATCCAATCTACATATAATTCACACAACAATTGATACACATTTGATACACATTTGATCACGGATATGATGTATGCACAAGTGTTTAAATAAAATAAAAGAATTATACGACACATGATACACCCCAAAACATGATTAAAACGGGGAATTGGTAGAGATTCACTCACAGTGGGTGCGTTCTTTGATGACGATGAATGCGCACGAATTTATTATTCAACCGACGAGGGAAAAACTAACCTAAATAATAACGAAATGATTCGATAAATAAGTAAATTTTATTTGAGATTAATATTATTAATTAGTGCTCTTTAGTGGGATTTTTAGATTTATTTTTGTGAGTTTAATGAAATTTTCTAACTTTAAAATCTTATTTTTAAGTATTTTTAAATAATTTTTCAATTAAATAAATAAATAAAATAATAAAAAATGGGTTGACTTTCTGACAGTTGACCGGGTCTGACCGGTCAGACTGTGTTTATTCCATGCGGTGCGTGGGATCGAACTCGGGACCTTTCGTTTGTGTGCACGCAGCTCTACCAACTGAGCTACGTGTCTAACCCGAAATATTCTCTGTTTTAATTATATATATATACTAATTAACTTTAACCTTATTTAGTTTTTATTAAAAATGATTTAATATGCCGAACCGGTTGCAGAGAACCGGAGTCGAACACGGAACCTTCGGTTCGAGTGCGCACAGCCCAACCAGTTGGGCTGTGTGTCTAATCTGCTTAACTACTGGATTATATTCCTCTTATATACATTATGTGGATTGATCTGAATAGGTTTTAAAATGTTGGTTTTATTTCAGAAAGTCGGTAGCATGCGTGATTCGAACTCGGGACGTGTGTATTGTATTTGCACGCAGTCCACCGCTGGACTGTGTGTCTAACCCGGTTAAATATCCGATTTTAATTATACTAATACACTTGTTCAACTTCATCTTCTTCACTGTGAAGAACACAGAACAGTGAAACCCAATTGTTTTGTTTAATCAACTAACAACTTATAATTGATTGAAAATAGAATAGAAAGGTGAAGATTAAGTAATATGGTATACCAGACAGAGAGTTTTCTTCAGATTTCCGGCAAGATTTAGTCGGCTCTGATTTGCGATTTCCGGCTGAGTGAACTGTTTTAACAGTTTCGATTATTGGTTTGAACAATTAAATTATAAATCAAGAGATAGCAGGGAGGTTTAGACAATTATACCGTCTGAAGACAACTGCGGTTTTCTGTTCAGTGATTCCGGCGATATTCCGGCGAGTGCAAAGAAACTCCGGCGACGTGCTTTGGAAGGGATAAAGCTTCGGAAAAAGAGTTCGGTTCTGAACGAGAGGTTTACAGGAGGTTGGAGTGGGTATTTATAAGAGGGCAGCTGATTTGGGTTTGAATTGAGGTCAACAATCGCGATTAAAGATTTCCGACGGTTTTTGACTAAAATTGATTGCCGGCGACGGTTATAACTGATGTCGAAATCAGTTTATCCGTTTCAGTCAAAGGAAAAATAGCCAAAATCGCGGAGTTTAGGTTTCTCCGGTGATTGCGAGTTCTGGCGCGCTGTTTTACAGATTTGACTTTCGGTTTTTATTATAAATGCTATTTGTTTCGGTATTAAACACAAAAGAAGTGTGTGGCGGAGCGGTGTGGTGTGTGTTTGTCTTTGTGGGCGACCCGGGTTCAAAACCCGGCTACCCTATTATTAATTTTTTATACTTATTATTATTAGTTATAAATTATGGTTTTTAAATTCTAATATATTTATTAATTATGTGTTGTTTAAAATTAATCTGAAGAATAAATACGCAACGAATCTTATAACTGAATATTTGATTAATAAACGAAGCGGGTTTTGAAACCCGTTTTTGGACGAATGTTACAGTATCCCCTACTTTTAGGAATTTCGTTCCGAAATTTAAGCAGCAGTGGTAACTGGAAAGAGATGCGGGTATTTTTCGCGCCTTGAGTCTTCACGTTCCCAAGTAAACTCGGGTCCTCGTTTCGACTCCCAACGTACCCTGACAATTGGAATACGACTTCGCCTTAAACGCTTCTCTCCGAAGTCCATGATTTCTACTGGTCTTTCAACGAAGTGCATTGATTCATCGACTTGTATGTCTTTTAGAGGAATGTGGAGATTTTCATCGGCAAGGCACTTTTTCAAGTTTGATACGTGAAATGTGGGATGAATTCTGTTGAGTTCTTCTAGTAGGTCAAGCTTGTATGCTACAGGACCTACTCTTTCGAGTATCTTGAAAGGTCCTACGTAGCGTGGTGCTAGCTTTCCCTTTTGGCCAAAACGAACCACTCCCTTCCACGGTGATACTTTTAAAAGTACTTGATCACCAATGTCAAACTCCAACGGCTTTTGTCGTTTGTCTGCATAACTCTTTTGACGACTTTGAGCCGCTAGAAGATTGTTTCGAATTTGAATGAGGTTGTCGGTTGTTTCTTGAATTAATTCTGGACCGGTGATTTGCGCTTCCCCAATTCCGTGCCAACATATGGGAGATCGGCACTTACGACCATACAAAGCTTCGAAAGGAGCCATGCCGATACTTGAATGATAGCTATTATTGTACGAAAATTCCACTAATGGTAGGTGAGCGTCCCAGTTCCCTTTGAAGTCTATGACACATGCTCGCAGCATGTCTTCAAGGGTTTGGATGGTGCGTTCAGATTGACCATCAGTTTGGGGATGAAAAGCGGTACTGAGGTCTAATCGTGTACCCAAGGCGGTTTGTACGGCTCGCCATGTTCGTGAAGTGAAACGACCATCACGGTCTGAAATGATGCTTAAGGTACACCATGACGGCTTACGATCTCGCTGATGTAGATACGAGCTAACTTCTCGTTCTTGAAGTCCTCGCGAATCGGAATGAAATGAGATGACTTAGTAAGACGATCGATTATTACCCATATGGTGTCATACCCACTGGAGGTGCGAGGTAACCCGGTAATGAAATCCATGGTTATGTTTTCCCACTTCCATACAGGTATTTCGGGTTGGACTAGAAGTCCTGAAGGTCTTTGATGTTCAGCTTTTACTTTGGAACAGGTAAGGCACTTGGAAACAAAAACAGCGATATCCTTTTTCATGACAGGCCACCAGTAGGTGTATCGTAGGTCTTGATACATCTTGTCGGCTCCTGGGCGTACAGAGTATCGTGTTTTGTGCGCCTCATTCATGAGGAAATCACGAAGGTTATCGCGATCAGGAATCCATATGCGATTTAAATAGTATAGAATACCGTCGGATTTGGTTTCGATTTTGAGTTCAGCTCCGCATGACAGCTCATTGCGTACATCATTTTCTGTTACAGAAACATGTTGAGCTGCCCGGATTCGATCTTTGATGCCGGTTATGATTTGCGAATATAGAAGACGAATGGAGTTTGCATAACCTTTTCGACTGAGCGCATCGGCCACCACGTTTGCCTTGCCAGGATGATACCGAATTTCACAGTCGTAGTCGTTGAGAAGTTCGACCCATCTTTGTTGCCTCATATTCAACTCCTTTTGGTTGAAGATATGTTGGAGACTTTTGTGGTCAGTGTATATTTCACACTTGGTACCACAGAGGTAATGTCTCCATATCTTGAGAGCGAACACAATGGCTCCAATTTCCAGGTCGTGGGTGGTGTAATTCTTCTCATGAACTTTGAGTTGCCTAGAAGCATAGGCTATCACTTTTCGTCTTTGCATTAATACACAGCCTAGCCCTTGCCCTGATGCGTTGCAATATACACAAAGTCATCGCAACCTTTAGGGAGTGTGAGGATAGATGCGTCACAGAGTTTTTGCTTTAAAGTTTGGAAAGCCTCCTCTTGTTTAGGTCCCCATATGAAGGGTTTTCCTTTATGAGTCAAGGCCGTGAGTGGTACAGCAATACGGGAAAAATTGGCAATGAAGCGGCGATAGTAACCAGCCAAACCAAGATGACCTTACTTCAGTAAGGGTACGTGGTGCTTGCCATTCCCGCACTGCCTTGATTTTTGAAGGATCGACATGAATTCCCTTGTCATTGACGACATGTCCAAGGAATTGTACTTCTCCTAACCAGAATTCGCATTTTGAGAACTTAGCGTAGAGCTTTTCAGTCCTTAAGAGTGTAAGGATGAGTCGAAGGTGTCGTTCATGATTGGATTTAGACTTGGAGTAGATAAGAATATCATCGATGAAGACTATGACGAAACGGTCGAGGTAGGGTTTGCATACCCTATTCATTAGATCCATGAAGACAGCGGGGGCGTTGGTTAAACCGAATGGCATGACCATGAATTCGTAATGACCATAACGAGTCCGAAAGGCGGTCTTTGGGATGTCTTCTTCATGCACTCTGAGCTGATGATAACCAGAACGAAGGTCGATTTTTGAAAAGCAGGTGGCGCCTTGAAGTTGGTCTAGGAGGTCATCAATGCGAGGTAGTGGATAGCGATTCTTAACCGTTAACTTGTTGAGTTCTCTATAATCGATACACATGCGAAACGTTCCATCTTTCTTCTTCACCAAAAGAACAGGTGCACCCCAAGGCGATGAGCTAGGACGTATGAATCCTTTGTCAGTCAGCTCTTGCAGTTGACTGGCCAGCTCTTGCATTTCGGATGGGGCTAACCTATAAGGAGATTTTGCGACTGGTGTAGCGCCAGGTACAAGATCGATGCGGAATTCGACTTTTCTCACAGGAGGAAGTCCTGAAATGTCGTCAGGAAAGACTTGTGGGAATTCTTTCACAACTGGGATGTCTTCGAGTTTCCTCTCCTTGGTTCCCTTTTTGACGACGTGAGTTAGGAATGCGACATAGTTCTTGCGGAGATATCTTCGGGCTTGAAGGCAGGTCATTAATTTGAGTCCTTTCGAAGGGGTTTCCCCAAAAATACGTAGGGTCTGATCGTCTGCGAGAGGAATGCGAATGAACTTTTCGTGGCACACCACTTCAGCGTGATGCTGGCTGAGCCAGTCCATACCGATTATAACATCGAAACTTCCCAACTTCATAGGAATAAGGTCAATTGGAAAATCGTGATCGTTTAGGGTGAGAGTACAATTGCGCATAATAGAATTTAATGAAACAGGTTTTCCGTCAGGAACTTCCACCGTTAGAGATTCGATGAGATTAACACGAGGTTGGTCGAGGATAGGTTCAAATTCTAAGGACACAAAGCTCTTATCCACACCGGTATCGAATAATATGGATCCATAACTACCGTTGATGAGAAACGTACCGTTGACCACGTTGTTGTCAGCCCTGGCTTGGTTGGCGTTGATATTGAAAGCTCTCCCTCTGGCAGGTGGGGGAGCTTGGTTAGCTTGGTTTACTGGATTTGCGTGAGCTTGGGCATGAATAATGTTCACTAGGCGCGGACATGTGTTCCTGAAGTGGTTTGGGTCCCCACAGTTGTAACAGGCTCGCATGGGTTGCATCATTGGGTAGTTGGGTTGGTAGTAAGTTTGGGCTGCATGTGGTGCAGGTGGTAGAAGTAAGGGTTGTTGGGCTTGACCCATTATCTGATTTTGGGTTTGGGTTTGAAGTTGATTGCGGTTCATTCGCTGAAGGGTACGGCAGGTTTGGATGGTGTGACCCGCACGGCCACAGCTTGTGCAATGTTGGCAGGGGTTTTCGGGAGGGTGATGGTATTGACAACGGTTGCATTTTGGGTGTGGGCCAGTGTATGGCTTTTTGAATGGTGCAGCTGAAGGAGCAATTTGGGTGATTGGTGCAGCAGTGATAGGAAGGTTGGTTTGAGTGACAGCAAAATTCTTGTTGTTTCGTTTCCTCTTACCAGCAAACTACGAGGAGGAGACGGGGTGGTTTGGAGTTGGGGCCTTAATGGGTGCTTTCTTTTTCTCATCTTTGAATTTGCCGTTTCGAATGCGATTCTCAGTGAGTTCTGTAGCTAATTCCATTGCGGCTTCAAGTGTTGCAGGCGAAATGCTTAAAACCGAGTCTTGGATTTTCGAGGGGAGACCTCGAATGTAATGTTCAACTAAGCGATACAAAGGGGTGAACAAATTTGGGATCATCTGGTTCAGTTCGAGAAATCTCTTATTATATGAAGTGTGGTCTCCTTCCTTTTGTTTCAGCGCGTGGAATTCATCTTCCAACTTTTTAATTTCGCTTCTTGGACAGAAGCGTCTTGTCATGAGTTCCCTTAACTCTTCCCATGTTAAGGCCATGGCATCTTCAACTCCTCGCTTACCCTTTTCCGTGTTCCACCAGGTAAGGGCTACCCCAAACAGTCTTCCAGTTGCATAACGTACCTTGCGATCCTCGGGACAATCGCAATTGAGGAAAGTGTTTTCCATTTCTTCAAACCAATGAAGGAGGGCGGTAACACCTTCGGTCCCTTCATATTTTGGGGGATCGCAAGATTTGAAGTGTTTGTAGGAGCACTTTTTGGAAGGAGGGTTGGCGACGCTCTGGTCTTCTTGATTGGGAGGGTTGATGGGATTTGCGGTGAGAGCTTGTTGAACTTGAATCACGATGTCAAGAAGCACTGCGGCCATTTGTTTAGCAATTTGCGTGGCCAAGCGTTCATTTGATCTTCCTGACTTTCTACCTCCACGTAGTTGCCTAGCCGACATCTACAGGAACATACATAGGAAGATTGTGAGTTTAAGAATTTTCTAGGTGTCATGTGTCGTAAAAAAGAATGAAAAATAACATAACTGACAATAATTTAACTACATCCATAGGATGTCTTGGGTTTGCTCATGTTTGGGCCTCCAATGTCCCCCATACCATCGCCTGTGTAGTCATGTGGGCCCCATACTATTGGGCTTGGTAGGATTCACATTGGTGTCGGCGGATTAACACTCGCATCACACGAATGAAAATCGTAAAATATGATTGCGAGATGTATGGTAGGAGGGTGTCCAGGTGTAGACACAATGACAACTCAAAGTGGGGTTAGCTCACACGACATTTGGTATAGCATGCTTTGGCCTAATAGGTCCTTCGTACTCTCATCGTTAGTCCCCAGGTAGGCAAACTGGTCCTTTATTTAATGCCAAGCCTAGACAGGACGTTCCGACTACCGGTACTCGTACCCATCCAGTTACTACATGCCCGTCATGAGAACTCACTTTGATGTGATTTGAAAAATACAAAAATCATTGCAAAAATCATGGGAATCGTGAGGTGTGTGCTCTCATGGATATGATATGTTATGAGGATATGATTCATGATGAGCATTGTATAATAACATGTATTTGTGAGCGTGCTTGCATAACATTGGGTGTGAAAATAAACATGAAACATATAAACATCATGAATTTTGCATGTAACGCATAAACAATTAAAATTTAATCAACTATAGTATAGGCTCTAAGGGTCTAATAACCTATCCTATATCCCTATAGTCACAAGCTCTGATACCAATCTGTCACACCCCGACCCGCAGCGGAATAAAAGTCGGGGCACAATTGGGTTATCACCAAAGCTCATGATGTTTACTAAGATGTTTCATATTTATTAAATTCAAATTACAAACTTAAATATCCAAAACAAAATTCGTACAATTACAAGAAATGAAACTACATAATTATTCCAAAGCCTAAACTTGTTTATTCTTCTAGGCCTTCCTAAATGTTTCCTGTCTCAGCTGGATCACATGTATCATGTGTAAAACGGGGGAGATTTAGGGTCAACAAAAGTTGGCGAGTGAACCTTGATAAAACATTTTTCTTACTAATTTCTTGTTTTATTTAATAAAGAAAATTCGTGCAATAATCACATGTGAGCAAACATATATAGATAAACAATCACAATCCACTTTGGATGAGTATATGACATGAATGATGATGTATGTGAGATCAAGGCTCAATCAAACGGAGCCGATCTAATGAGGCTCCTGATGCTCACCCCGTATCCCACGGGGAAGTGATGGGCCTAATGAAATGCGTGCACTGAAAATGATAAATCCAATCTACATATAATTCACACAACAATTGATACACATTTGATACACATTTGATCACGGATATGATGTGTGCACAAGTGTTTAAATAAAATAAAAGAATTATACGACACATGATACACCCCAAAACATGATTAAAACGGGGAATTGGTAGAGATTCACTCACAGTGGGTGCGTTCTTTGATGACGATGAATGCGCACGAATTTATGATTCAACCGACGAGGGAAAAACTAACCTAAATAATAACAAAGTGATTCGATAAATAAGTAAATTTTATTTGAGATTAATATTTTTAATTAGTGCCCTTTAGTGGGATTTTTAGATTTATTTTTGTGAGTTTAATGAAATTTTCTAACTCTAAAATCTTATTTTTAAGTATTTTTAAATAATTTTTCAATTAAATAAATAAATAAAATAATAAAAAATGGGTTGACTTTCTGACAGTTGACCGGGTCTGACCGGTCAGACTGTGTTTATCCCATGCGGTGCGTGGGATCGAACTCGGGACCTTTCGTTTGTGTGCACGCAGCTCTACCAACTGAGCTACGTGTCTAACCCGAAATATTCTCTGTTTTAATTATATATATATACTAATTAACTTTAACCTTATTTAGTTTTTATTAAAAATGATTTAATATGGCCGAACAGGTTGCAGAGACCCGGAGTCGAACTCGGAACCTTCGGTTCGAGTGCGCACAGCCCAACCAGTTGGGCTGTGTGTTTAATCTGCTTAACTACTGGATTATATTCCTCTTATATACATTATGTGGATTGATCTGAATAGGTTTTAAAATGTTGGTTTTATTTCAGAAAGTCGGTAGCATGCGTGATTCGAACTCGGGACGTGTGTATTGTATTTGCACGCAGTCCACCGCTGGACTGTGTGTCTAACCCGGTTAAATATCCGATTTTAATTATACTAATACACTTGTTCAACTTCATCTTCTTCACTGTGAAGAACACAGAACAGTGAAACCCGATTGTTTTGTTTAATCAACTAACAACTTATAATTGATTGAAAATAGAATAGAAAGGTGAAGATTAAGTAATATGGTATACCAAATAGAGAGTTTTCTTCAGATTTCCGGCAAGATTTCGTCGGCTCTGATTTGCGATTTCCGGCTGAGTGAACTGTTTTAACAGTTTCGATTATTGGTTTGAACAATTAAATTATAAATCAAGAGATGGCAGGGAGGTTTAGACAATTATACCGTCTGAAGACAACTGCGGTTTTCTTCCGGCGATATTCCGGCGAGTGCAAAGAAACTCCGGCGACGTGCTTTGGAAGAGATAAAGCTTCGGAAAAAGAGTTCGGTTCTGAACGAAAGGTTTACAGGAGGTTGGAGTGGGTATTTATAAGAGGGCAGCTGATTTAGGTTTGAATTGAGGTCAACAATCGCGATTAAAGATTTCCGACGGTTTTTGACTAAAATTGATTGCCGGCGACGGTTATAACTGATGTCGAAATCAGTTTATCCGTTTCAGTCAAAGGAAAAATAGCCAAAATCGCGGAGTTTAGGTTTCTCCGGTGATTGCGAGTTCTGGCGCGCTGTTTTACAGATTTGACTTTCGGTTTTTATTATAAATGCTATTTGTTTCGGTATTAAACACAAAAGAAGTGTGTGGCGGAGCGGTGTGGTGTGTGTTTGTCTTTGTGGGCGACCCGGGTTCGAAACCCGGCTACCCTATTATTATTTTTTTTATACTTATTATTATTAGTTATAAATTATGGTTTTTAAATTCTAATATATTTATTAATTATGTTTTGTTTAAAATTAATCTGAACAATAAATACGCAACGAATCTTATAACTGAATATTTGATTAATAAACAAAGCGGGTTTTGAAACCCGTTTTTCGACGAATGTTACAATACCACTCCCTACAGGAGTGCCAATCAGTAAAAACATCGCCCTGCTTAACTTCCACACGGGATGATGAATCGCAGAGGGCCGCCTCTCAGAATAAGAGTGATAATAATAATCCCCAGGCGTCTCTTCTGGGCGAATAGGCGATTCCCCCTCCGAATCCTCAACAAACACAAAGCCTTCGCTTTGTGTTGAAGGTCCAGCTCCCTTGGATATCAACTTTGACGGTTCCCCAGCATCTATAGCCGTATCTTTAACCTGTTCGCCAGCAGGATTCTCAGTATCAAAATTTTTGGGCTCTTCTTCTAGAGCCACTTTCTCAATATGTTCCGGGACGATGGGGTCGGCTTCAAGAACAGGAGTTTCTTGCCCCGCATCTCCCTCAACATTCTCAGGCCTACACGGCGATGGCATAGCAGATAAGGTGGCCGGCGCAGCCTTCAACATTTTCTCTGCAAAGCATATCAACAAATACCAAGTATCAGATTCAGCGCAACTTTTATGACAGAAGTGCCCAACAAATTAAACGTACCAGGTGAGAACTTCTTTGCAAAGGCATCCAGATTGCCCTTCTTACCAATGCACGGGCGCGCAACCTTGGTTGGCGCAGGAATTTTAGTCTCCGCCTCCTTCCTCTTCTTAGAAGTACGCTTCCGGGCTAGAAGGTATTTCCAAAGGATCATCTGGGTTCGCAGCAGGAAGAGATGAGGTGTCAACAGGTTCTGGCTTCGGTTTCTTCAAAGCTACAGGCGCAAGACCCTCCAATGAGTCCGACACCACCACATAATTGCACCAAGAGTCAGATACGGGAAGTGTACCTTTCTTGCCCTCAGCTTTCGCAGCAGCTGATGGCTTGGTTTTTTGCTCTGGGTTGGAAGGGGGAGGCGCAGCAGCTGCAACAACAGTTGGTTTCTTCTTCTTCCTCGAATCAGGGCCTACGCACAAGTTTAGCAAATCACCTACATAGTCAATCATATTGAGTAAAGGTTGCACCATTAAGTTATATTGCAATATCAACTTAGGCTTTGTATGGACTTATTTACCAGTCTTCGAACATGGTCGCCTCCAGATCCTCCTGCTTGGGCAACTCAAAGTTCCCCAAGATTTGTGAGAACCAAATGTCCTCACCATCAGCAATAGGCACGACGACCATTTTTCCCTTCTCTCTCTTGAAAGAGACCAAGTAGAGAGGCGCAGCTACATAACAAACATTTTTGCATCAGTACATATCTATTGAAAGATATTGCTAGGAAGCTAAAGGGTTACATACCAGTTCCATCTTCGGTATACACCGGTTTTTCCCGGCGTTCCTTCTTCCAGAAGATACTCATCCCGGCAGCAATGAGGGCCCTCTCCGGCAAAACAATATTGGGCACATCTTTATTATCTTGATACTATACCTCATCGGCAGGTATGGGAAGGGTCTCCAGATCGATCTCATCACCGGCCCGGAGTGTCATCTTCATCGGGATCATCGCCGCCTTGATAAAGAAGAACTTCTGCTTCCAATCGTGGTAGGACTTCGGCGGCACCAGCAGCAATAATTTGGCTTGCACACGCTGTTGGAACGAATAAAAACCCAACAAGCAGTGCAGCTGGTAGAAAACTCTAAACTTCTCGACCGACAGCACGATCTGCATCGATCAGCAAACGAACTCAAAATGCCGGATCCTCACCATCCTCATCGGGCTCAACTGAGAAATGTGAATCTTGTAAAAACCAAGAATTTCCAGCAAGAAATGGGTCACCGACAGCTGGAAGTTCCCTTCGGCAAAATATATCGTAAAATAATGTAATATAGCCGGCCGGCGCATCAGCCGCCGTGGCATTCGCCTCCGGAAAGAACGCTTTCCAGGACGGAGCGAAAAGGAAGTTGGTGGCAAGATTATAGAAATCTTTCTTCGACCACTTTAGCAGTGGCAAACTTGACGACGACATCACAGCGGAACTTGCACCGGTGGCCATAACTCGAACTTTGAAGAAAACGTAGAAAACTTTGAAGGTCGCCGGAATTTTTGAACACAAATTTCTCTCAAGTTATAATTGGGTGAGGAAGTAAATGGATCGTTGATCCTTTTATATACTAACCGCAATTAATGCACGATTTGACTGCAGCGACTTTTGCGACCGTCACGTATCCCCAGGTAACCGCAAGGGCGAGTGGGGAACAGTAACCACCCTACGCGCGCGAATGTCGCCGAAAAGCATTAATTACGGTAAGACATGTACTGTTGACAGCCTGTCAAGAGTACCACCACGTCTCAAGAACGTGCGTCATCACCAACTACACCATCCAGATAACTGACACGTGTCTAAGCATATTTGAAATTCAAATACTTTTTTTCAAAATTCACTTACGACACGTCATCAAGATGCATAAAGCAACAAAAAGCTAGTCCTTACCTAGCAGAGCACATTATCTTAAGTCCAGTGCTCCACCTACTTTTTATTCTTACATAGGAGCAACACTGGACTGGTGGGACTTGAAAGGGTATGGTCCCAAAAACCTTGCGCCAATCAAGGAAACCATACCCATTAATAACTTTTAAGAAACTGCGCGCAGACTTCTTTGCCAAAATAAGATTTATTAAAACTATGCGCCAAATATCAAAGAGAGGAAAGCGTCATTTAACTACCTTGCGTGGGCTCGCGCAAGGTTCAAAGTTAACCTTGAACACTCTCTTTGGATAAATGCTTCATTTAACTACCTTGCGCGGGATCGCGCAAGGTTCAAAGTTAACCTTGAACACTCTCTTTGGGTAAATGCTTCATTTAACTACCTTGTGCGTGCTCGCGCAAGGTTCAAAGTTAACCTTGAAACATTCTTGTTTGATAATACTTCATTTAACTAACTTGCGCGGGCTCGCGCAAGGTTCAAAGTTAACCTTGAACATTCTTGTTTGATAATGCTTCATTTAACTACCTTGCGCGGGCTCGCGCAAGGTTCAAAGTTAACCTTGAACATTCTTGTTTATGCTCCATACATAAACCTTGCGCAGATATTTATATCAAAGCAAGCATCCACCAAACGTTGAGCTAAGCAGCAAGGAGAAGAAGAAAGATCAGTTAACTAACTTGCGCTTCTCACGCAAGCAAACAGTAAATCCTGAGAAACTTTCCCTTAGCAAAATCCTTGACTTGGTGCAAAAGCAAAGGGAATCTTTTCTGTTGTAACAGAATGTACACGTGGCGAATAATAGATGGGTAACAGTGTGAAACCTTCTAGAAGCCATTAACACCCAATCGTGCAAGCATCTTTTCGGTTATAACCAATTGCCACATGGCAGCATCTGGACGGCTGCGGAAGATCACGGTGATGGCATGCTCACATTTATAAGATGTAGTGATCTCATGTTGACATGTGGCACCTCCCTAACCGCTGATGAGCTCACGATCCGTGTGCACTAACGGATTGCCAACAAACGTTAACGGAATAACAAAAGATTCCGTTAAAGTTAACAATCTCTCTTTTTGGCGCCAAACACCGGCTATAAATAAGTAACTTGGAGTTCAAGGAAATGTATTCACTATCAACTACTCTCTCACTTACAGTACGTACTTCCGACTACCTGTACTTATTCTCACACCGGAGGGTGGTCATGGAGAGAACCCCCTTCTCCCCATGGCGAGCTAACGGTGTTCTGTTTTGCAGGATCAGCCGGAATATTGTTCTATTCATCATCCATCGTGAAACCAAACGGAGGGTTAACCCTTTTATGCAGAGCCCATTCCATAGATCTACTTTGATTCCGGTCTAGTTGATCTAGGGTTTCTTCAATTACAAATCTTCAAACTTTTCACGTAGGTGGCACCAGTAGTAGTTACCAAAATCTTACAAATCACATCTATTGTCACGTTAAATTAATAACATCGTCATTAACTGTTCGTCTGTTTCATGTTTTGATAATTTGTAAGGATGTTGGGATTTCCGGCGGTATGAACTGTTTTAACAGTTTTGATTATTGATTTGAACGATTAAAGTATAAATTAAGAGATAGCAGAGAAGTTTAGACAGTTATACCGACTGATGAATGAATACGGTTTTCTGACGATCGATTCCGGCGAAGTTCCGGCGAAATTGAAATTTCTCCGGCGACGAGCTAAAGCTTCGAAAAAGTGCACGGTTCTGAGCGAAAGGATTTCCAGAAGATTGAGTGGGTATTTATAGTGAAGAACTGGATGAATTGTGTCCGCTTTTGAGTCTTGATTCGCGATTGAAGATTTTCTGGCGGTTATGACCGAATCTGACGGTTAAACATCGGTTATAATTGATGTCGTAGTCGGTTATCGCGTTTTAGTCAAAAGGAAAGGCCACATTTGCGGAGTTTTGGTCTTACTCCGGCAATTCCGCGTTCTGAGGGCGCTGATGTCCGGTTTTGATTTTCTGGTTTTACCTTAAGTGTTATTTGTTTCCTTGTTCATCACAAGTGAAGTGTGTGGCGGAGCGGTGTGTTGTGTGTTTGGGTTTGTGGGTGACCCGGGTTCGAAACCCGGCGTCTCCAATTTATTTTTTATTCACTTTTTATTATTAATTATAAATTATGGTTTTTAAATTCTAATATATTTATTAATTATGTATTGTTTAAAATTTATTTAAGCAATAAATACGCAACGAAAAATTATAACTGAATATTTGATTAATAAGCGAAGCGGGTTTTGAAAACCCGTTTTTCGACGAATGTTACAGTATCCCCTACTTTTAGAAATTTCGTCCCGAAATTTAAGTAGTAGTGGTAACAGGAAAACGATGCGGGTATTTCTCGCGCATTGAGTCTTCCCGTTCCCAAGTAAACTCAGGTCCTCGTTTTGACTCCCAACGCACCCTGACAATTGGAATACGACTTCGTCTTAAACGCTTCTCTCCGAAGTCCATGATTTCTACTGGTCTTTCAATGAAGTGCATAGATTCATCGATCTGAATGTCTTCTAGAGGAATATGGAGGTTTTCATCGGCGAGGCACTTCTTCAAGTTTGATACGTGGAATGTAGGATGAATTCTGTTGAGTTCTTCTGGTAGGTCAAGCTTGTATGCTACAGGACCTACTCTTTCGAGTATCTTGAAAGGTCCTACGTAGCGTGGTGCTAGCTTGCCCTTCTGGCCAAAACGAACCACACCCTTCCACGGTGATACTTTTAAAAGTACTTGATCCCAATGTCAAACTCCAAGGGCTTTCGTCGTTTGTCTGCATAACTCTTTTGACGACTTTGAGCCGCTAGAAGATTGTTTCGAATTTGGATGACCTTGTCGGTTGTTTCTTGAATTAACTCTGGACCGGTGACTTGTGATTCCCCAATTTCGTGCCAATATACTGGAGATAGGCACTTACGACCATATAAAGCTTCGAAAGGAGCCATGCCGATACTTGAATGATAGCTATTGTTGTACGAAAATTCAACTAATGGTAGATGAGCGTCCCAATTCCCTTTGAAGTCTATGACACATGCTCGAAGCATGTCTTCAAGAGTTTGGATGGTGCGTTCAGATTGTCCATCAGTTTGAGGATGAAAAGCGGTACTGAGGTCTAATCGTGTACGGCTCGCCATGTTCGTGAAGTGAAACGACCATCACGGTCTGAAATGATGCTTAAAGGTACACCATGACGGCTTACGATCTCGCTGATGTAGATACGATCTAACTTCTCGTTTTTTAAGTCCTCGCGAATCGGTATGAAGTGAGCTGATTTTGTAAGATGATCAATGATTACCCATATGGTGTCATACCCACTGGAGGTGCGAGGTAACCCGGTAATGAAGTCCATGGTTATGTTTTCCCACTTCCATATAGGTATTTCAGGTTGGACTAGAAGTCCTGAAGGTCTTTGATGTTCAGCTTTTACTTTGGAACAGGTAATGCACTTGGAAACAAAAACAACGATATCCTTTTTCATGCCCGGCCACCAGTAGGTGTATCGTAGGTCTTGATACATCTTGTCGGCTCCTGGGTGTACAGAGTATCGTGTTTTGTGCGCCTCATTCATGAGGAAATCACGAAGGTTATCGCGATCGGGAATCTATATGCGATTTAAATAGTATAGAATACCGTCGGATTTGGTTTCGATTTTGAGTTCAGCTCCACATGACAGCTCATCGCGTACGTCATTTTCTGTTACAGAAACATGTTGAGCTGATCGGATTCGATCTTTGATGTCGGTTATGATTTGCGAACAGAGAAGACGAATGGAGTTCGCATAACCTTTTCGACTGAGCGCATCGGCCACTACGTTTGCCTTGCCAGGATGATACCGAATTTCACAGTCGTAGTCGTTGAGAAGTTCAACCCATCTTCGTTGCCTCATATTCAACTCCTTTTGGTTGAAGATATGTTGGAGACTTTTATGGTCAGTGTATATTTTACACTTGGTACCATAGAGGTAATGTCTCCATATCTTGAGAGCGAACACAACGGCTCTAAGTTCCAGGTCGTGGGTGGTGTAATTCTTCTCATGAACTTTGAGTTGCCTAGAAGCATAGGCTATCACTTTTCCTCTTTGCATTAATACACAGCCTAGCCCTTGCCCTGATGCGTCGCAATATACTACAAAGTCATCGCAACCTTCAGGGAGTGTGAGGATAGGTGCGTCACAAAGTTTTTGCTTTAGAGTTTGGAAGGCTTCTTCTTGTTTACGTCCACATATGGAGGGTTTTCCTTTATGAGTCAAAGCCGTGAGTGGTACAGCAATACGGGAAAAATTGGCAATGACGCGTCGATAGTAACCAGCCAAACAGAGAAATGACCTTACTTCGGTAGGGGTATGTGGCGCTTGCCATTCTTGCACTGCCTTGATTTTTGAAGGATCGACATGTATTCCCTTGTCATTGACGACATGTCCAAGGAATTGTACTTCTCCTAACCAGAATTTGCATTTTGAGAACTTAGCGTAGAGCTTTTCAGTCCTTAAGAGTGTAAGGATGAGTCGAAGGTGTCGTTCATCATCGGATTTAGACTTGGAGTAGATAAGGATATCGTCGATGAAGACTATGACGAAACGGTCGAGGTAGGGTTTGCATACCCTATTCATTAGATCCATGAATACAGCGGGGGCGTTGGTTAAACCGAATGGCATGACCATGAATTCGTAATGACCATAACAAGTCCGGAAGGCGGTCTTTGGGATGTCTTCTTCATGTACTCTGAGCTGATGATAACCAGAACGAAGATCGATTTTTGAGAAACAGGTGGCACCTTGAAGTTGGTCTAAGAGGTCATCAATGCGAGGTAGTGGGTAGCGATTCTTAACCGTTAACTTGTTGAGTTCTCTGTAGTCGATACACATGCGAAACGTTCCATCTTTCTTCTTCACAAAAAGAACAGGTGCACCCCAAGGCGAGGAGCTAGGACGTATGAATCCTTTGTTAGTCAGTTCCTGCAGTTGACTGGCCAGCTCTTGCATTTCGGATGGGGCTAACCTATAAGGAGATTTTGCGACTGGTGTAGCGCCAGGTACAAGATCGATGCGGAATTCAACTTCTCTCACAGGAGGAAGTCCTGAAATGTCGTCGGGAAAGACTTGTGGGAATTCTTTCACAACTGGGATATCTTCGAGTTTCTTCTCCTTGTTTCCCTTTTTGACGACGTGAGTTAGAAATGCGACATAGTTCTTGCGGAGATATCTTCGGGCTTGAAGGCAGGACATTAATTTGAGTCCTTTTGAAGGGGTTTCTCCAAAAATACGTAAGGTCTGACCGTCTGTAAGAGGAATGCGAATGAACTTTTCGCGGCACACCACTTCAGCGTGATACTGGCTAAGCCAGTCCATACCGATTATAACATCGAAACTTCCCAACTTCATCGGAATGAGGTCAACTGGAAAATCGTGATCGTTTAGAGTGAGGGTACAATTTCGTATAATAGAATTTAATGAAACGGGCTTTCCGTCAGCAACTTCCACCGTTAGAGATTCCATGAGATTATCACGAGTTTGGTTGAGGATAGGTTCGAATTCTAAGGACACAAAACTCTTATCCGCGCCAGTATCTAATAACATGGATGCATAACTACCATTGATGAGAAACGTACCGTTAACCACGTTGTTGTCAGCCCTAGCTTGGTTGGCATTGATGTTGAAAGCTCTTCCTCTGGCAGGTGGAGGAGCTTGGTTAGCTTGGTTTACTGGGTTCGCTTGAGCTTGGGCATGGATGATGTTCACCAAGCGTGGACAAGTGTTCCTGAAGTGGTTTGGGTCCCCACAGTTGTAACAAGCTCGCATGGGTTGCATCATGGGGTAGTTGGGTTGGTAGTAGGATTGGGCTATGTGTTGTGCAGATGGTAGAAGTAAGGGTTGTTGGGCTTGACCCACTATCTGATGGTGGGTTTGGGTTGGGGGTTGATTGCGGTTCATTCGTTGAAGTGTGCGACAAGTTTGAATGGTGTGACCCGCACGGCCACAGCTGGTGCAATGTTGGCAAGGAGTTTCGGGAGGTTGATGGTACTGACAACGGTTGCATTTTGGGTGTGGGCCGGTGTATGGCTCTTTGAATGGTGCATCGGAAGGAGCAATTTGGGTGATCGGTGCAGTAGTGATAGGAGGGTTGGTTTGAGTGACAGCAAAATTCTTGCTGTTTCGTTTCCTCTTACCAGCAAACTTTGAAGATGAGACTGAGTGGGTTGTAGTTGAGGTCTCTATGGGTGCTTTCTTCTTTTCATCTTTGAACTTGCCGTTTCGAATGCGATTTTCAGTGAGTTCTGTAGCTAACTCCATCGCGGCTTCAAGTGTTGCAGAGTCTTGAATTTTCGAGGGAAGACCTCGAATGCAATGTTCAACCAAGCGGTACACGGGGGTGAACAAATTTGGGATCATCTGATTTAGCTCAAGAAATCTTTTATTATAGGAAGTGTGATCTCCTTCCTTTTGTTTTAGCGCGTGGAATTCATCTTCTAACTTTTTGATTTCGCTTCTTGGACAGAAGCGTCTTGTCATCAGTTCCCTTAACTCTTCCCATGTTAAGGCCATGGCATCTTCAACTCCTCGTTTACCCTTTTCCGTGTTCCACCAAGTAAGGGCTACCCCAAACAGTCTTCCACTTGCATAACGTACCTTGCGATCCTCGGGACAGTCGCAATTGAGGAAAGTGTTCTCCTTTCTTCAAACCAGTGAAGGAGAGCAGTAACACCTTCGGTCCCTTCATACATTGGGGGATCGCAAGATTTGAAGTGTTTGTAAGAGCACTTTTTGGAGGGAGGGTTGGCGGCGCTCTGGTCTTCTTGATTGGGAGGGTTGATGGGATTTGCGGTGAGAGCTTGTTGAACTTGAATTACGATGTCAGGAAGCATTGCGGCCATTTGTTTAGCAATTTGTGTGGCTAAGCGTTATTTGATCTTCCTGACTTTCTACCTCCACGTAGTTGCCTAGCCGACATCTACATGAACATACATAGGAAGATTGTGAGTTTAAGAAGTTTTTAGGTGTTATGTGTCGTTAAAAGAATGAAAAATAACATAACTAACAATAATGCAACTACATCCATAGGATGTCTTGGGTTTGCTCATGTTTGGGCCTCCAATATCCCCCATACCATCGCCTGTATAGTCATGTGGGCCCCCATGATTATTGGGCTTGGTAGGATTCACATTGGTGTTGGCGGATTAACACTCGCACCACCCGAATGAAAATCGGAAAATATAATTGCGAGATGTATGGTAGGAGGGTGTCCAGGTGTAGACACAATGACAACTCAAAGTGGGGTTAGCTCACACGACGTTTGGTATAGCATGCTTTGGCCTAATAGGTCCATCGTACTCTCATCGTTAGTCCCTAGGTAGGCAAACTGGTCCTTTATTTTGGATTTATACGAATGCCATGCCTAGACAGGACGTTCCGACTACCGGTACTCGTACCCTTCCAGTTACTACATGCCCGTCATGAGAACTCACTTTGATGTGATTTGAAAATACAAAAATCATTGCAAAAATCATGGTAATCGTGAGGTGTGTGCTCTCATGGATATGATATGTTATAAGGATATGATTCATGATGTGCATTGTATAATAACATGTATTTGTGAGCATGCTTGCATAACATTGAGTGTAAAAATAAACATAAAGTATATAAACATCATGAATTTTGTATGTAACGCATAAACAATTTAAAATTTTAATCAACTATAGTATAGGCTCTAAGGGTCTAATAACCTATCCTATATCCCTATAGTCATGGCTCTAATACCAATCTGTCACACCCCGACCCGCAGCGGAATAAAAGTCGGGGCGTAATTAGGTTATCACCAAAGCTCATGATGTTTACTAAAATGTTTCATATTTATTATATTCAAATTACAACTTAAATATTCAAAACAAAATTCATATAATTACAAGGAAATGAAACTACATAATAATTCCAAGAATTAAACTTGTTTATTCTTCTAGGCCTCCTATGTGTTTCTTGTCTCATCTGGATCACCTGTATCATGTGTAAAACGTTGGATATTTTGGGTCAACAAAAGTTGGCGAGTGAACCTTGATAAAACATTATTACTAATTTCTTGTTTTATTTAATAAGGAAAATTTGTGCAAATATCACATGTGAGCAAACATATATAAATAAACAAACACAAACCACTTTGAATGAGTATATGATATGAATGATGATGAATGTAAGATCAAGGCTCAATCAAACGGAGCCGATCTTATGAGGCACCTGATGCTCAACCCGTCTCCCACGGGGAACTGATGGGCCTAATGAAATGCGTGCACTGAAAATGATAAATCCAATCTACATATAATCCACACAACAATTGATACACATTTGATACACATTTGATCACGGATATGATGAATGCACAACTGTTTATATATATAATAAAAGAATTATACGACACATGATACACCCCAAAACATGATTAAAACGGGGAATTGATAGAGATTCACTCACATTTGGTGCGTTCTTTGATGACGTTGGATGCGCACGAATTTTAGGATTTGATCGACGAGGGAAAAACTAACCTAAAATAATAACGAAATGATTCGGTAAATAAATAAATTTTATTTGCGATTAATATTTTTAATTAGTGCTCTTAATGGGATTTTTAGATTTATTTTTTGTGAGTTTAAGGAAATTCTCTAACTTTAATAATCTTACTTTTACGTATTTTTAAATGATTTTTCTATTAAATAAATAACTAAAAAGAAATAAACAAAATAATAAAAAAGTTGACTTTTGACCGTTGACCGGTCAGACTGTGTTTTTATATGCGCTGAGTGAGGTTCGAACTCGGGACCTCTCGTATACGTGCACGCAGCTCTGCCAACTGAGCTACGTGACTAACCCGAAATAAACTCAGATTTAATTATATTTATATACTAACTAGAATATTTCAGAAATTAGTTATTTTTAAAAAGGTTTTAAAATCTGCAGAACCGGTGCGTATAACCCGCATCGAACCCGTGACCATTTCTTTGATTTGCACCCAGCCCAACCAACTGGGCTGGGTGTCTAACCCATTTAAATTAAGATTTATATTAAACTTAAATACTATCTGAGGGGTGTTATGTTAAACTTAAAAGAAAAAATGTTTTGTTATTGCGGGAACCGGATACGTACACGAATCGAACTCGGGACTTGAATGTTATAGTTGCACACAGTCCACCGCTGGACTGTGTGTCTAACCCGTTTAGTTTTCTGGTTTTAATTATATTAATACACAAGTCAACTTCGTCTTCTTCATTTATAAGAACACAAAAACTGTGAAGCCGATTGTTTGTTTAATTGACCAACAACACTTATAATTTGATTGAATTGGAATTGAAAAAGAAGGATAAGGATTATGATGTACCAACACAGAGTGGTTTCTTCAATTTCCGGCAAGAGTCGGCTCTGATTTTGCGATTTCCGGCGGTATGAACTGCTTTAACAGTTTTGATTATTGATTTGAACGATTAAAGTATAAATTAAGAGATAGCAGAGAAGTTTAGACAGTTATACCGACTGGTGAATGAACACGGTTTTCTGACGATCGATTCCGGCGAAGTTCCGGCGAAATTGAAATTCTCCGGCGACGAGCTAAAGCTTCGAAAAAGTGCACGGTTCTGAGTGAAAGGATTTTCAGAAGATTGAGTCGGTATTTATAGTGAAGAACTGGATGAATTGTGTCCGCTTTTGAGTCTTGATTCGCGATTGAAGATTTTCTGGCGGTTATGACCGAATCTGACGGTTAAACATCGGTTATAATTGATGCCGTAGTCGGTTATCGCGTTTTAGTCAAAAGGAAATGCCACATTTGCGGAGTTTTGGTCTTACTCCGGCGATTCCGCGTTCTGAGCGCGCTGATGTCCGGTTTTGATTTTCTGGTTTTACCTTAAGTGTTATTTGTTTCCTTGTTCATCACAAGTGAAGTGTGTGGCGGAGCGGTGTGTTGTGTGTGTTTGGGTTTGTGGGTGACCGGGTTCGAAACCCGGCGTCTCCAATTTATTTTTTATTCACTTTTTATTATTAATTATAAATTATGGTTTTTAAATTCTAATATATTTATTAATTATGTATTGTTTAAATTTTATTTAAGCAATAAATACGCAACGAAAAATTATAACTGAATATTTGATTAATAAACGAAGCGGGTTTTGAAAACCCGTTTTTCGACGAATGTTACAAAGACCACTTCACAAAAGTAGGTTTCATAATCATGGGGAACGAAGAAATTTAAACTTGGAAGAGATCGAAGATTTGGGTACACCTTCTAGTCATAAAATCACTCTGTATGAGTTGATCATGATGACTATAAAAAAACGGAACATAATCCCAGATTGTCGAAAGAAGCTATCAACGCGGTGATGGGTACATAAATTCCGACAAACAGTCTTGCAATTAGTCAGCAGTCGTTACTTCTTAAACGAACATTAGTTGAATTGATCGACATCTATCATTACCTTTTCACATAGGCGGCACCACAGTAGTCTACTAGTCACAATACGCGTGTGTCATTTCATGGCGTCACTCTGCTACTTTGTGAAGATAGGCGAATGGTTTAAATGAGATAAACAGAAACCTATAGTATCTATTTAGTTTTTGAATTTAGATGCCACGTCAATCTGAATCTGAAAGTTAACTTTGACATACGAGTTGAAATTAATTAAGTAGTTCCTTATATAGCAAAGTATATTAAGGTTCAAGAGTTAGACGTATTATTACTAGTATTTGGTATTTTGGTTGTTGGTACAGTAACTAGGCAATTAAACTTTACAAACATCATCTAAAAACTTATATAATATGAATTTAGACGCCACATCAATTTGAACCTGAAAGTTAACTTTGACATACTGACGTCAATAATCTTTTTACTTTGAAACAAATCCCAATTTTTCCTCTTACAGACACATGAAACCTCTAAGTTGCTTCAAAAGTAGTAAAACCACGGTTAATTGACAATTAGTATTCACTTACACCGGTACCTATGGGTCCGAGTAACAGGTTATATGGGTTCACTCGTCGGAGAAGTAATGAATTCTGACTAATTGCAAGACTATTTGTCGGGCTTCCAACATTCAATGATTTATGCTCCTTAATTGTCTCGTTTCTTTTTAAATTAAGTTATAGTAGTATATTTATAGAAGAAAATGTAAATACGGAGAGATATGGAAATGGTGGATTTGGGAATGGTGGTTACGGAAGCTATAGAAACGGTGGCTACGGGAACGGTGGTTATGGAACTCTATTCTCATAAATTCTAATGTCGTACAACTACAATCCTACATTATTGAAAATTACCGTATCATCACCGTTTATCTTCTACAATACGTCTTCCTTCTTTCAAAATCCAAATCAAACTCACCGATCACATTATCCTACTACCGGAACCCTATTCTCATAAACTGCTTCACCATTGTTAAACCCAATTGACTTCACTTTCCAAACAATTTATAGGCAGCAGGAGTGAAACCGAAATCCCCCTATTCTCATAAACTGCTTCCCATTTTTTTCTTTCTACAGACACATGAAACCTCCAAGCTGCTTCCGAAGTAGTGAAACCGAAATCCACCAAAACGACATCGTGTTAAACCGAAATCAAATAAGAGTTTTCACAAAGGAGCTGGTTCGTATAAAGGGTCTAATAAGAATTTGGGAGAAGCGTTGGGATTCAAGGGTTTAGACACCATGGTTTGAGTAGCTATGGAAACTGGCATTGTAGATGTGGGTTCTGTTGAAGATGCCATTGAGTTCATTACGAACAATTTCCTAAATTTGAGTTCATTAAGAAGTAATGACTGCTGACTAATTGCAAGACTGTTTGTCGTGCTTCCAATGCTTATAAGGGTAATAATAACGCTGATCTAGAATTGGGTGGTAGTTACCAGGTCCCCTACCACCTTTGTAGTTGTTACCATATCTATTATCCCCTTGCTCGTATAAAATTATACACTATATATAGGAATTTGTAAATGATGTGAGTGAATTAAATGCATGTATGGACATATTTGCTCGGAACACATACCAACTGCTTTATCTTGAGTCCATATATGCATTTGATTCAATCATATCAATACATCATTACAAATTATCAAAACATGAAACAAACGAACAGTAAATCTTAAAAAGTACAAAATTTCATTTCTTACTTTTGTAATGATGTGAGGGAATAAATGCATGTACGTGTATCTTAAAATACGAAATCGAAACCCTAATTTGTGAATATTAAATCCAAAAAAATCTGAAATATATGGATCGTATAAGGTTATACGGCCCGTATAAAAGTATCGTATACATTGTATACGACCAAGTGACTTATTTTCACATGTGTATACGAGTTGTATACGGCCCGTATACACAATAACAAAATAAATTTTTACCATAATAATGTATTATTATTAGATCCCTTGTTCTAAACTAGATAATTCGCTATTTATAATGTCTTAAAGGTTATTAGAGAGTTTTTTTTGTTATTATTATTATTCTATGTCATCTAGTACTTGAAAAGGATACAAGCATGCCAAAATGATATGTTGACGTGC
The DNA here is from genome assembly GCA_947069175.1 of Scalesia atractyloides. NCBI lineage: Eukaryota > Viridiplantae > Streptophyta > Magnoliopsida > Asterales > Asteraceae > Scalesia > Scalesia atractyloides. The sequence continues at coordinate 8,880,390 of CAMTDV010000001.1, forward strand.
CGATGCTTAATATTTCTATTTTTTTATCATCATTTGACATTTTTAAATGACAAATTCTTGTGTAATATTTTTATTTTTTATTATTATTTGACTTGTTATTATTAAATTACAAAAATATTAAATACTTAAGAAAACTAATGGCTCACCCATGCTTTTCAACGGGACAAGCCAATTTTTAATTAAAACATAGACGCAATAGTAAAAATAACGTTAATGGCAGGAATTCGTTTGATATTGGTTCGGTTCATTAGGATACCGACACTTACCGAAAGAGAAACAAAAAAAAGTCATGATATGACCAAAAAAATACCGATATGTGTTTACATCGATCGAAACAATAAAAACTAATATCAATTTCGGTACTGACATTGTTTGGTCAATAATAGACCGTTCGTTTTGTTACATGTACCACACCAGGTTTGATTGAAACTTAAAAAAGAAAAAGGAAAGATAAAAAAATCACAAAAAATCACTGTAGCTAAAAAAATCATAAATTATATATATAATAATTACAAGTCATGTCAACTTAATATTTACATATTTTACTCGTTTTTAGATTACCTAGTAAATTATTTCATTTTAAAGAAAAAGAAAATATATTGATTATTATACATATAAGTATTTTTAAGCAATACTAATTGTAACACCCCGAAAACGAGTTTGGTAATTAAACTAAATTAACTAAGGATGAGCGGGGAAAAAACCGTGATGGTTAAAGTAACCCGTGAATAAAATAACTAGAAATAATTAACCTAGATGATTATTAGTATTGTTAGTGAAAATGTTGGATGATATTCATCTATAATTAAAGTCTCAAACATGAGTGATCAAAAGGGGAAAAGCTGAAACTTAATAATAAAAATTAAAACAAAACACAACATACACTAAGTGTGTGTGTGCGTGAAACGATTAGGAAGAGAACAAGGGGAGCAAAACCCTTGTTCATCTGATTCATCAAATTGAAAAGGAAATTGGACGCTAAATCCGTGCATAAACGCATATTGATGACCACCTAAACTAAGGGATTATAAGGTACGTCAAAAATCTTAATTTTGTGATATTATGAATGAAGGTAGATTTCATGTATTTCAATCCACGTATGAATTTCAGAAATTGAAGTAAGAAGAGATTATACTTGCTTAGGAACGAACCCTAAGTAAAAGTTTTAAATATATTGCTATGTGAAGTGGGTTTTTGAATATATGAAGAAGTTGATGATATACTTGTGTTTAGAACCATCTTACATGATAATAGTAGCGAGATATTTGAAAAATCGATGAGTTCGAGTACATGATCATACTTGCCATGGAATGGGTTTTGTATGATATGATGAAATAAATGTTATATTCATGTTAAATGATGTTTGAAATCATCATGTGTTATGAATGTTTAAAGTATTTGGCTAAGTTGGATATTTGGGTAAATTCCATAATTATGATGCAATGGGTTGTTTTATAGTGATGAAACAATCACAATTCTTATATGAGATTGATAGATTAGCATACAATGATTGAAATTTATGTTAAATTGTTGTTAACAATTGTATGAACTTAGTTAAGAAATTTAGTTAAAACGTTGGCCTTGAAATAACGCCTACCGAATAATTTATGGAATGCTAAATGAGTTGTTGAACTTAATTGTGCATTTACATATGTTAACAGACAGTTAACTCTTAAAAGTTAAACTGGTCTATAATATGATAAAATAGCAATTTTTGCATATAAAGTATGTAAGGTGAGATAGTCAAGATATATAATGACTAATCTAACAATCTTAACGAATAATAAAGCAAAACCACCGATTTAAAACTTATATGGCATCATTTGACACTTGTTATTGTTTGGTTATCTTTAAAGAATATTGTAAAATTTTGTAGGATTTAACATAGATCTAGTAGTATCATGTTTGACCAAGAAAGTATATTACAATCGCTAGGGTTACAAGGTGGTAGAGATGATGGTGGGGTGTCACTTGTGTTGTATATAATTGATATCCGTATCATGATAGGCCCTTTCCTCTTTTCCACCTTTGCTTTTCAATTCTTTCTTCTTCCTTCTCTCAACTTTCTTTATTTTCCCTCCTAGTTTAATAGCTGGATTTCTGACCCTATTGTCTGCTTGATCATCAAACCCATCACTTTCTTTCCTTTTGTTTTCTTTTCTAATTAAACCCTAGTTAGCTTCCTACCCTTGATCACTTCTTCATAACTCTTCAATTTCACTCAAAAAAGATCCAAGAAAACAAGAGAAATAAGATGACTCCGGCGGCTACACCCACAACTAACTACACCGTTGGCCAGTTTGGTGATACAACTTACACTAAAGTTTTTGTTGGTGGGTTGGCTTGGGAAACCCAAAAAGATACCATGAAAGCTTACTTTGAACAGTTTGGTGAGATCTTGGAAGCTGTTGTCATCACTGATAAGACCACAGGCAGATCTAAAGGATATGGTTTTGTAAGTTTGTATAGTCCCTTTTGTTTTACTTTTGTTTCTTTTTGTTTTCATCAAGATCTTGAAGAACATGAATTACATGAAGAGTTTGGGTTTTTTTATTTAGTAAGATCTTGGGAAAAAAAGTGTGATTCAGAACCAAGACATGAAGTCAGTTATGATGTATTGTGTTTGATACCAAATTTTTACAAAAAAAATGTAGGTGACTTTCCGGGAAGCCGACGCAGCGATGAGGGCGTGTGTCAATGCGGCTCCGGTGATCGATGGTCGGAGAGCCAACTGCAATCTTGCTTCTCTGGGTGTTCAAAGATCCAAACCCTCAACACCTAACAAACTTGGTATGACTATTCTTTCATTAGAATTATAGTATCATTCGTAATAAAGAGAATATTACCCGGTACGTTTATTCACAAAATAGTATATATATATATATATATATATGTGTGTGTGTGTGTTAATTATCAATATTTGTTGATTAGAGTTAACATTTGGTATCTCTCATTTGATAAATTGTTTGTATACACGATCGTATAAACCACAATTTATGAGTATAAACAATCTAAATTTAAGATACATTAATGTTGGTCCCTAAAGATAATATCTTAAGAGGTTATAAGTTAACATGAATATCCTAAATTAGCAAACAAGAGTAGTTAAGAAAGAATTTGAGGTTTTGATTAAAGAAAATAAATGAATATTACTTAGTGAGGTAGGGTTTCCCACTTTTGTAACGATTTTTATGAATTTTAGGCTTTAATTGCAACCAGAAAAAGATGCGTACATAATAAGTACCTGTGTGTGTAGTTTTTTTTCTAAATAACAAAAAAAAGTAATAAAATAAAAGCGTGACAGGTCATATATGTTCAACTTGATGAGTTGGTCGCACTTTATTTACATCATTTTCTATTATATATTCATTTGTCATAAAAACATCGTCACATTGATAACTCAAATGGATTATTGTAATTTCTTACACTAGCTTCGAATTAGAAAGAACATTTAAAAAAGATTAAATTATTAAATTACATGTACGTGTGGGAAAAAGTCTTTTGCTTGCAAAGCCAATTTAGCTTTGGATAAACTAAAGCTTAGCATTTTGCATACCTATTTAAGATTAAACTACTAAAGTACATGTATGTGCGTATGTGTATATATATATGATGTGTGTATATACATATATATAGTAGTAGTTATATATAAATATGCATAAATTAATGTAGGTGGAGGAAGGACCATTAGATTAATGGGTGGTTATGGAGGAGTGTATGATCATCATTATAATCATAACCATCATCAAGCTGGTGTTGCAGGTGGAATGGGAACAACGGCCTTCCCTGCTGCTACAGCCTTCCCTCATTATGCCATCCACCAAGGCATCCCTTTTCCTGCTACCAATCTATATGGGTTACTCTCTCTCTCTCTCTATACATATACATACACCACATCTATGAAAAAAGCTTCATTGTACAGCATATATAATCAGACCATAACTTAAAGTTAAATTACCAATAAAATACTTTACTTATATACGTATATATGTCATTTAATTACCATCTACGTACTACGAATTCATTGGGAACTTTGTATCTTTAAAACATGTTTTTTTCTGATCAAATAAATCTCACTTGTCGGGTTACTCATATATGGATCCACTCCGCATATACATACATAACATGCATGCATGATCATATACATACATACATGCATGCATGATGCATACATGTGTACATATACATGCATTATGGCAATCCACTAAGCATCCATTTCCCCTATTGCGAATCTCTTTTTATTTTTTTTATCTTATAGTACGAATCTCTCATTATTATCTCTCAAACCTTTCTCCGTCAGCTCTCTCGCTCTCTCTCTCTCTGTATAATTATATATATACATGCCTATATATAAAAATAATAAAATAAAATCATTTAATTTTGATATTAGTGGTTCATCATTTTTAAATCTTTTATTTCTCACATACAAATATACATGTTATGTACATAAAAGATTATTAAACTAATTTGTTCATATGTTTTATTTAGTTTTTAAACCTATATCTACAAATAACACATATATATTCAGAAGAGATGAATAAAAATAGGTATTTCTGTTATCTTCTTTTATTTATAAAAAACAATGTTTAGTTTAAAACCCTGGACATATACATGCAAACATATACATATATAAAAAGGAAACAACGATATTTATAAAATGTTTTCCAGAAGCTAACCAATGAAAGACTGGTTAAAGCATGTGGGTGTGGGCGGTGCCAACTCATGGAAAAAGATGATCATTAAACAAATTAAAAGCATTATTTATTTTGTAAATTCAATTTCTGTATTCCGGCGTGCTCTACAATCCACATGCATCATTATCATCATAATTTATACGATAATCCTCTTTCTATCTCTGACCATAGTCAAACTAACCTGAAAACTGCACATGAATAGTACTTTACATCAACATCGCAGTACTTCCAGTCAGACTTTCCTGTTATGCAAGCATTTTTTATAGGTGAAATTCACAACAGACGGTTAATTCACACCTGTTAGTTGCAGGCCCGTCACCCCACTCATTACCAAGGACTATGTTGTCTAATTCGGGTCCACACCTTGGTCGAATGTGGCTTGGCTATCCCCGAGAAAATTTCCAGCCCCTGCCACTTGACAGGAGTTACACCCTCCACAAAAGTCGACCCTATTGTGAAAGCCAACTCTAGTATGCAAGCATATGCCTTGTACTACGCGTATTTAATATATAGTATTTACTATTTATTATTGGATTTATACGCTCATGCAACCCATGCATGCATTAAAAGTGTAATGTTGCTTGTTATGTAATTTAGATTTTCTATTATCTAATGAGTTTTTTTCTCCGATTTGGCAGATACTCAACCTATTCTCCAGATTACGCCTACCCAACAGTGAGTTTCTTTTCTTCTAATTGTTTAATTTTAGGTTTTGCTAAAAGTACATTTCCTCTTAAATTTCTCATCATACCCCCTGAAAAACAATGGCGAAGCTTGAGATTTCAGACCAGGGGGTCAAAAACGTATATACCGAAAATTTCTATAAAACCGGGGGTTAAAAAACGCATATACCTAAAAATTTATATATGAAAACCTTCACTACTGATCGAAAAGTTAGGGGAGACAGCTGCCCCCTCTCACAGGAATCTTTTTTTTTTGTCTTTGTACTGTTAAAAATGGAAGAAGTACTAATAATTTGACAACTTAAATCATTCATAATGGATCACTTATATTTATGTGAGTTACTTAGTTATATTATAAGGAATTATTGTGAGTAGTTCTGAGTAGTTTTGAGTGAAGTAGCGAGAAATTGTTAATATTAATCTATAAATGTAAATATACGGGAAACACTATTCACTCCTATAATTTTTTAATATTTTTGAAAGTTATTGTGAGTGAAGCAGAGAGAAAAGTTAAGATCAAGATATTAAAAATACTATTTAATTAAAAAGAAGAGAGAAAAAAGTATTTTTAGTGTAATTATATAAAATAAGGATAAGTGATTGAATGTAAATGCTTTAAAGGTAGTATGACAAGTAAAAATAGAATGGATGGGGTACGTTTAGACTTAATCACAGGCCATTGTTTTTAAACATTGTGTTAATTGAGATGTTTAATCTGACTGATAATTGTTTTCAGAGTTACTATAATGTATATGGAGGTACAAATGGGCAGTATCCAATTTATGGAGCGAGTGTTGGTGCAGCTGCAGCAGCTGCCTTCTACCCGTACTTGAACGTGTCGGAAGGCGGCCATGGAAGTTATGCTACTGGTCAGAGTTATGGCGTGTACCCACACCATCTTTACCAATATGCGGCCATGAATTCTTCAGTGGGGTACCCACAACAGTTTGGTACCCCGCTCTCTCTAGCCGCTACTTCTCCATTGCAACCTGCAGGTTTGATTTAAATTATGATCTCGTTTACTAAATTTCTTAACTGGTTTTCTCACCATTCCATGTCACATTGCAACGATTCAACTGATTATACTCGATCAGTTTTTGACATATTTACAAGTTTAAAAGTGTGAAAAATTGCCAAGTGATTATTTTATTCTTACATGCAAAGAAAAATGCTACAACGAAATGATGATAATCATTCATAACACTTTCCAAAATGACTGAATCTTAATATGTTTTAAGTGCTACACATTTAATGTGTTTACAATCATATCACACTCTTCTTTGAAAAAAGTTGGGGGTTAAGCGCACATCACCTTTCTTTCTTTTACTTGCTGAAACTCCTCTTCAACTCGTTACATCAATAATATTCTTTTCTTACACAAAAGACAAAGAAATCCCTTGATATTGATGTTTTCGGGGGAGGGGCAACATTGATAATATAAGAGGAGGGTGTACATGTACCTGACTAAATATAACACTTTTTACGGTGTTTGGAACAAGTATGAATAATCTATTGATTTGTGGTAGTGTGATTTGGTTCAAAAGACGAGAAAGAAGACATTATCGCTAATCACGAGTTTCTAACATTTTTGACAGTTTGTTTCGCTGTGCCACAGGCGTAAACGTGGTTCTACAATCGCCCGCTACTCATCATTAAGAGAATCAAGAATTGCATTGATCAAGCATTCCCTTTCTGTTCAAAGAATCTTTTCGTTCCGAAAAAAAAACCCGACCTTTGGTCCAACCATGGTTATCTCTTTTATGTCACTTTCATGGAGCCCTTGATACGGTTAATCAAGGACATCCAAGGCATGGAAACAAACCCCCCATAGGGGTTACCATCATCATTTGGAGGATGTTTGTTTATCTTTTCTTGAAAGGGAAGGTCCCCTACAGGAGAAGGACACCCACAAAGCATATGCATGTGGACTCACGAACTTATGGATTAAGTTAGGTGAGGTTTTATACAAGTTCTTGGCTTGTGGAAAAGGTCAAAAGAAAAAAAAAAAACTAAGACATCATAATTTCAACTCATTTTCTCTTGAACTAAGAGAAATTGTAAATGCTTAAAGTTTCAAATTTCTATGAAAGATGTCTTTTTATATAGATACATATAGTTTAATCATGGGCATTGGAATATGCCCTGAGTTTTTGTTTTTCAAACATTAACCCTAGTCTTAATTTTTTTGAAAACTTGGCTAGCATGTCGTTGTTAAAACATATTTCATTTCCATCAAGTTTTGTTTTTACAAAATCATCATGTGTTTTGAGGCTAAGAACATATGATGTTTCTTTTTCCAATTCCACTGTAAATTTACATTGGCTAAACAAAGGAGTTATAGCCATGTGACTAAATAACATTTAGGTAGTATCAACTTTTTAGCTAGGTATCATGAGCTTCGTTAATGGAAACGAAGCTTAAATGCATCAGAAAGTAAATCGAGAGTGATTTTTCAATCTTTCAGTTTATGATCTCTTAACACATTAACCATGGTTAGGACACAGGTCAACTTTCTCCCCTCGCTCATCTCTATTTCGATCTCAAATTACTACTTTGTGAGAAAACTTGGCACTTTTTATAATATGTAATCATGATCTAAGATTTGAACTTTGTATTGTAACTAGGAATTCATGTTGCTCAAATACAAGACTCATTCTCAATCAAGGGTGATTGAGATGAGCCTCTGCTTACTTCTTTAATTTTCATTTAAAGACTAGATCAATCATCTTTACCTTGCTAATCCTCTATTAACACCATCTCTTAAGTGTTAGCTCACACATTATGTGAATTTGTGTATGCATATATACTAGATTAGTTACCCGTGTGATACACGGACTAAACTAATATGTTTTGTAAATAGATGTTAAGTAATAAAATTATAAATACAAAGTTAAAATTTATGAAAGTTTGTATAGTATGAGTGTGTTTAGGATTATAAGTAGTTGGGCTACATATTTTACTTAACAAGAGATTATATGGCTTAAAATGATGCGCCCAGATGTTGAGCAACTTTTTAAAAGAATGATGTTCCAATAATAGGAAAATTACAGTTAAGGGTGAATATATATATATATATATATATATATATAGCGATAGTAATGAAAAGAACTGGACATTAAAATTTTTACATAATATTCATGATAGTAATCACGGCGATCCAAATATTTTGAGTAGAATCCAAAACACAAAATTCAAATACAAAACTTTCAATAAATGATTGGTCTTAAAGAAAAAAACATAAAACCTAAACTTAAAAAAAATAAAACATAAAATTAGGTAAACTAAACTAAATAGTGGTGTAGGTCAGAATAACTTATGATTAATAACACTCATATAAGGATTGAATTCATGAATAAAATTTTTATACAGAAATTACATGCAAAACTTTAGATAACGAACACTCATATAAAGAACGCCCGACAACTTAAGATAACTAACACTCATATAAAGACTGCCCGCTGCATGACGCGACGAGTTAAAAGTCAAAGACGGTCAAATAGCATGACCGCGCCGCACGGGCTCGAGAAGGATCCCCACTGCGTGACGCGACGGGGTCAAATGTCGCGAAATCTAGTTTAGGGTTTGGTAAGGGTAAGCAGAAACCGAAATAACCAAACCGTAACATAAATAATCGACAGACGGTTCGGTTTTCGGATTTTTAATAACCAAAAGTTCTGGTTTGGTATTTGGATAACCTTTTTCTATAACCCAAAGAAACCGAACCGAACCGAAACGAAAAAAAACATATATTTTTATGTTTCATTTAAGTGTTTAAATTTTATTCTTGAATATTAAGTACGTATAATAACAAACATTAAGACGCTTATTTATAATTGAGATAATTTATTTATTTACTATAAAAATAACAAAATTTAATAAAAAAAGATTAGAAGGTTAGGTTTATGTTAACATTATTAGTTAAAAAGATTAAATATAATAACTTAATTGTAACCATATAAATAAGATTCTTAAATTTTGAATTATACTTTTTTTTATTTTTTAATCTAACATATTTTTGTTTCAAAAACTAAAATAACCGAAAAACCAAACCGAAACAGTGTAAAAACCGAAAATCCAAAACAAAAAAAAATATCGAAGCCGAACGGTTTTGAAAAACCGAAAACCGACATTTCAGTTTCGGATTTGATTTTGCCCAAAACCAAACTAAAACGAGTCGTGCACACCTCTAGGGTTTCGGAATTGCATGTTATGATATAAAAACGAATTAAAATTCAATTTTCCATAACTTTAGATGAATTAAGAACCCTAAAGGCAATTCAGGAGCCAAAAGGGTGATTTTGAAGTGAAAAAGAATAAAGGTGAAAGCTTTAAGCACTGGGATGGAAGATTGCTTGGTTTCATCATCGGGTTCTTTTGTTTCTTTGCTTATTATCTTTCGACCATGTTTGCACTTCTTGTTTTAGACCTTGTTCTTGTTTCTAGAACCATGATTGGTTAAATTTTCATACACTACCTAGGTTAGAGATGAATACCATGTCTTGACATTGTTCTTTAGGTTTGTATGTTGGTTTAATATTGAAAGTTAAGAATTTGGTTTGAGTAATTAGTCGTATATGCATACTTGTTCATGTTTACATCTTTCTCGTATATTTTACTTACGTTCCTGTGGATGTCTTTCATGTATGAACACTTGTTAGGTCGTGGACTGTGTGTTAGCGGCTAGTTTATGGTTAATTATGTATGATTTCCCATAGAAACTATGATTATGGTTTAAATAAAGATTAAGTGTTCTTCCAACCGTAATATCTGTAAGGTTAGTGGTTGTCGACTAGTTTCGAGTGATTAGGATTCTAGAGTTAAATACTTCTTGAGTAGATCCCCTAGTCCATAGTCTTTGTTTGCTAGTTGAGTCTAATTAGGAATCCTTAGTTACCCTTGATTGTCGTGTCGTGAGGTAGATATTAATTAGGGTACTTCATTATGACAATAAGATAACCATGAGGAAACCTTATAAAACCGGTATTAGAACAGCTTAATAGGTTTTCATAGGTGTCTTCTCGAGAAGGACTGAGGGTCCTGTTCGATTATCCTTTAAGTTTAGCATCTCAAGATCCCGGTTCCCACATTAGTTCCATAATCCATAGAAAGTGTCAAACATGTGTAGGAGTTTAACCTAGGTAGTGTGTTTTCGATCATCTCAGTCTTAGTTCGTGTATTTAGTCAGTTTTAGTTTATTTAGTTTAATACATTAGTTTGTTAGAAAACCACTCAATCAACAAAACAATTAAGTCGTGTCAGTCTAGTAGTTAATAGTCGAGTCTAGTAAACGTAATTAGAGAGTCTCTTGGGGTCGATACTCAGACTTACTTAGGGCTATACTACATTGATCGCTACATTTGCCGGTTGTGTGTCTAGGTTTTAGAGGGTCTGTTTTTATATATTTAAAGTTTAGCTTGTCTAGTTTAGGTAATAATAGTTTTCAATCGACCACTTTGAACACATCAACTAATGAGATTTATTTTTATAGTTGAGTCGTATCATATGACTTACATGTGAGGGTAAACAAGTTATTTTAAATATCATCCCCTTTATTAAAACCCTTTATTTAACATCTAACCCCATTTAATTGTTTTTTCAACTCACCGTGTTTCACTCTTCCCCTCAAAATCTCTATGATCATCTATTCAACCCTAAATCAAAGTTCAATAATAGACGGATTTCAACATTCGAATTGACAAAGATGACTATGACATCCTAGAACTCTTTAGTATTACATTTTTTGCGTAAAATTTTAATTTTTGGGGGGTTTGGTTTAAGGTCGATCATTAGTTTTTTCTTTGATTTTGAAAATGAAGGTTTGTGTCCAACCATATTCACGATCAATATGCATCATGGAGGCTATTTTAGTTCTTTTCTAGGTCGAAGGTATGTAAGTGGGTTACTAAGCTTCCTAGATTTGTTGTTGGATATTAATAGGTTTGGGTTGTATGAGTTGGAGTCGATTAGGAAGAAATTAGTTGGATAATAGTACGACTTGGGTTGTATTCTATACTAGTGTGTTTTTACAAAACAAAGTAACACCAAAACCATAAAAACTTTGATTTCAAGTCATTTCATATTCCATAATATTGTTTTCCACTTATGAAAACCTTCTATTGCTTTGTCTATGATTAAAGCCTAACTTCAAACACCAAAATTATCTCCCAAATTATGACTTGCATTATATTGAACTTGCAATACGTTTCATTAGCTTGTTTACTGGTTTAGTTTTGTAAGTTGCAACATTTAACGCATTTAGAGCCGCAATAGCGCTTGCCCGTAAAAAAGATAAAAATTCATCAGTCGCTGGTTCAGGTCTAACAACATTGCTTAAACCTCTATAAATTTGTTTTGTCATTATTTTTTGAACTTTTTACTTACTTTCATTATATGATTGTTAGGGCCCAAAGAAATTATAATCCTTTTAACCCCCTTTTGTTTTCTACAACTATGATAAACCAAAATTACCTTATACTTATATAATGTTTAAATTTTTATAAATATGTAATGCTAATGTATTATATTGTTAAATGTTCAAAAGTTTCGATGAGTTGCAATCGTATTATTGTTGGCTATAGCGATGCAGGGTGGATTTAGATGTAGATTCCATTATGGTTTTTTTATATATTTTGTAAAGCATGGATTCGCAAAAAGAACCGCAATCTCAGCCCAATCCAAGTCTAGCACCAAATCAAATATTCATTAAAGAAGGATATCACATGGAAACGTGTTACCGAATGTCGAGATCAATCAACAAAAAAGTTGCATGCTTGTACATTTTGTAACAAGACATTTCGTGAAGGGCAGTAACAGAACGAAACAACACCTTTAGGTTTCTCATGAAAATTACTTATCAAATGTTAGGATAGATTAAGGATTCACCTTTATTTGACGAGACCATTCCCGCAAGGATAAATCTCTAGGATTTAGGCTTGGTGTTTCTTCAATTACTGAAAAGGAAACATACGTACATAAGAACTGGTTCACATGATGTTATTGAAGGACTTTGGATCTGTGAAATAATCATAACATAAGGAATTTACGTAACTTGTTTGGTTTGTAGTTTTATCAACGGAATAGAAATTTTTATAAACATTTGAATGACAAAACTACCTATGATAACACTCACCCCTTTCTTTGATTGTTAAATCCATCCCAAGCATGATGAATGGTTGTTGATGAACAATTGTGATCAAAATCAAGTTGATGTTGAAACCTTGATGAAGAACAATTGTTGGGGAAGTCTAAGTGCACGTTCTTCTTTGATGACGAACAACGGACGATGTTGAAAAAGAAATAAAAATGGGCTTTTTGGTTATCTTGTGATCGAAGAACAATGAGGGATTTTTATATAATCACTGGGCATATACAACTTTCTTGGATAAGTATAAAATTTTTTAAGTTCCTTCTAATTAAGGAATTCGGTGGAGTTCTTTCCTGTTCAATTTCATTCGATGAGCAACTAAGCAAGATCTTGGATAGAATTAGTTCGAACTTCATATCACTAAATTCTGTAAATGAGCTAAGGTTGTCTTACATTAAGGTTGCTTAAGTCCTAATTACTCAATACTAAACATGTTTAGGCATAAATGTGTTGTAACTTATGCTTTGGGGTTTTCCAAAAAAATTGATTTGCTTACTTTTAACCCAAAACTATTTGATTTTTTATTTTTAACCCAAAACTATTTAATTATTTACTTTTAACCCAAAACTATTTGATTTTTTTACTTTTAACTCCAAAACTTTTCATCTTTTGCAGTTTAACCTCACAACATTTTTACTTTCAACTTTGGTCCTTTGTACTTTTCATTTTTCACAAAATTCTCGTTCTAAGTTCCGTTCTAAATTTTGCGAGTTAACACGATGCAGCGTACGTATGTGGTTAAACGTTTTTACGTCGTCTATTTTTTCCCGTTTGACAGGTTCATCATAACGCGCGTCCTAGATCGACTTAGTTATTCTTTTATATGTTTTACGTTTCAATTTAGTTTCTTCGTATTAACACTCCGCAAGTTCAATGTTGGTGATCATTAACAGTAGTGTGGTACTGGTGTTCGTCCCTGCCGTAACAAGAAGGTGCTTAATACTACTTAAATATATTAAACATTATTGTTGTTGTTGTTTACAAAGAAAATATAGAAAGAAAAAGCAAGGAAAAGCATAGTTAGAGCCAAATTCTCAAAAAAAAACTAAATAAAACAAAAACCTCAAAAGCATAGTCAGAACAAAATTCTCACAAAAGAACACCAAAATAAAATAAAAAGAACTTTGGTTTCAAGTCTTTTCATATACCATAACATCGCGGTGTGTGTGCTTGGGTTGGAGCATGGCTAGTCAAGTAATACAGCTTTAGCTATATCAGGTCAACGTAGATAGCGGTGTTGCCTTGCTGGTGTGGCTACGAAGCCTGGGGGAGAGCAGTGACGTGGTTTGATGGGGTTGGCTATCAAAATCAAACCGTTTGGGCTAGCCATTAGCCATGGCGTTTTCGGCTATGGAACTTAAATTTTTAAAAATTTTTCCTATAAATACTCACCTCAAACCAAATATTTTTTAGATACACTTTCTTCAAACACAAATCTTCAACCCAACCTAAACCAACCCAAAAACTGAAAATGGTGCATTGGACCGAGGAGGAGGGGATAGCGTTAGTGATGTCAATTGTTGACGCACCACGAATGCTACGTCATGGCCAAACTGCCTACTGGACTCAAGCGTTTCAACAATACCAACAACATACGGGAAACGCGCGTCACAACTTGAACACGTGTCATCATAAGTGGCGGGAGCTAAAACCGAAGCTGGAACGGTTTAAAGCATGCTTCGACCATGTAACTTCCGGCCTCTCGCACCACCAATATTGTCCCCTTTGCTCCCGATGGGTTGCCCATCCAGGACTCACGGCTTTGTTTTTTGTTGCCCTTAGTGGAGACTTCCAAGGAGGTCACCCATCCTATTAATACTCCCACCTGAGCACGTTTAAATGTGGAGTTCTCCTCTCATCCACTAGCATTAAGCCCAAGACGCATTGGTGATTTAAGAGGCATTGGATTACTTATGAAGCAGGGATTTCTCATGGTCACGGTTGATGTGGGATTTGCCTAAGGTGTCGCAATGGTCCATATTAAACTTCTCGGTAGTTGGTATCAGTATCGTTACAATCATCCCCCCCCCCTTAGGGACTCATCGTCCTCCTCGATGAGGTGTGCCCCACCATCCTAAACGGCTAAGGGGTGGCTCTTATACCATTTGTAACAGCCCAAGTAACTCGTGCCAAGATATTGTCCGCTCTGCCCCCGAGGTTTTGTTTTCACTCGACGAGTTGCTCAACCAGGCAACACGCGTCTTGGTAGAGAAGGTGTCCACCTCTTTATAAGGAAGGCTCCGTTCTCCTTCTCAACCGAAATGGGATTTACATTTCCACCCCCTTAGGGAGCCCAGCGTCCTCGCTGGCACACCGGCCCGGAACCTGGGTATGGGTTATGGGCCCACCACGCTTCCGTTGCGCCACTTTGATGATTGTGACATCCCAAACCGGTTGTGAAGGGGAACGAAGACTTCCTTATAAGTGGCTTGATACCTTTACCATTATGACGCGTTTTAAATCCATGAGTCGATGGCGGTTCGTCCCGACCAAAGTGAACAATATCATGGTGAGGTTATGCTGGGCTATTACAGATGGTATCAGAGCCAGGGCCGGACCGGTGGTGCCAGGTCTCGTGAGGACGCTGGACCCCTTAAGGGAGGTGGATTGTGATATCCCACATCGGTTGTGAAGGGGAACGAAGGCTTCCTTATAAGGGGCTTAATACCTTCACCATTATGACGTGTTTTAAATCCGTGAAATGATGACGGTTCGTCCCGGCCAAAGCGGACAATATCATGGTACGGTTATACTGGGATGTTACAGACCGTGTCCCTACGGGAGACCTAAGCCACGACGGAGATCGCCAAAATCGAGTATAGGCACGATGAGAACCCGGAATTTTGTTGGGTTCCCCACTTTAATATCTACCGTACTTTGTAAAAAAAATTTAGAATTTATTATGTAGTTTTTTTTTAAATTTTTTTAGGATTTATTAAGTTGTTTTTTTAATTTATTAGGATTTTATGTAACTTTTTTTAAAATTAATTTAGTGGTTTGTTTTATTTTTATAAATGTCAAAATATTAAAAAATAATAAGTTAAAATAAGTTCCATTTTTCATTTAGGGGTGGCTCTTATACCAAAATTATCACCCCAAATTATGGCTTGCATCATTTCATTTAGGCGTTTGGGTTCATATACAACTTAAAATAAGTTCCATTTTTCCAGTTTACTTGTGTTGTTTTGTAACATCTGAACACTTTTAAAGCGACAATAACAATCGTCACACACAAAAAAAGAGAGAAAAAAAAAACCATCCCGTAACAATAATCTAGGCAACACTTCAAACGACGACATCCAAACACCACCCTGCATCGCTATAGCCAACGACAATACGATCCCAACCCATTGAAACTTTTGAACATTCAACAATATATTTCATTTGCATTACATATTTACAAAGTTTAAACAGTTTATAACTATTATATAGTTTTGACTATGAAAGAACAAAACTAATAATTCAAGGGTCTTAAAAACTCTCCAGGCTTTGGTTACATAACATATCTTCTTCCCCGTTATGTTCAACAACCTGCTAATAAGCAATATCCCATTTTCTTTATAACAATTTAAAGAAACTTGCATTGCCAAATCACGATGTCAATCGATTTCTGTAGCAGCCTCTAAAGAGATTTCGATATTGGATTGTAGCTGTGTGATGTTTTGTGCTTGTAGGCATATCAAATATCTCTTACCTTAAGCCTTAATTCTGTGCTTGATGATGTGGCTAGCTTTGGGCTCGAACCTGTGCTGACCTTGAACTTATGCACGAGGATCACAAAACCGGGTAAAAGTACGATGTAGAGTGCCCCCATGATTAAGGGTGCCAAAACTAACCACCCCAACAACTGCAAGATGTTGACTAAATTGTTAGATGTGGCAAGTTTAACCCATTTTGTTGGGATTATGTTTTATCTGAAACGGGTCGTTTAAAGAAAGAAAAACTGGGCAAGATGGAAACGGGTCATTCTACAAAAAGAAAAATAAGTAAGTGGGAAACGTGTCATTCTAAAAAAGGAAAAATGGATAAGGGGGAAAAGGGTCGTTCTTAAAAAAAGAAAAATAGGTGAGAGGGAAACGGGTCGTTCTTAAAAAAAGAAAAAATAGGTAAGAGGGAAACGGTCGTTCTTAAAAAAAGAAAAATAGGTAAGAGGGAAACGGGTCATACTAAAAAAAAAAAAGAAACATAGGTAAGACAGAAACGGGTCATTCTACAAAAAGAAAAATAGAAAAGATGGAAACGGGTCATTCTAGAAAAAGAAAAATAAGTAAGATGGAAACGGGTTATTCTACAAAAAGAAAAATATATGAGAGGGAAATGGTAATCATTCAATTTATTATTGTCATCGGTAATCATATATTCACAAAAAGCGGAACATACCGCGTTGAGGATGCTTCGGAAGATTTCTGTTGAAGCTTCACCAGTCAATACCTTCTTTAAAGCATCAGTTGTCAAAGGAAAATGAGCGCCACCAGTAACAAACTCACCAAACCGTAAAAACACGACCATCAGACTACAATAAAACGAATTTAGGAAATCAAGATTTATTAATGGAATAGAAAGATGATATTAATGTACAATTGCTTCAGTAAACTAATAATATGTAACAAACTAACGTTGCATATTATTAGTTTGAAAAGAAGTACTACACATCACCTCAGCTCTAATGGAGTGGCAACAAAATTTGCCAGCATAACAGTTGGAGCATTTACAGAGGACCCGAGCACTGCTATTGCCATCCCACAGAGGAATACCGTCACCCCTGTTACAATGTATAACAAGAATACACAAAACGGAAAATATTATTGACAAGAGTTCTACAAAATGCACAATAATCATACGTATACAGTTAACTTGATGGTTACAACTTACAACCCTTTTGAGTTGTCCCAGCTTTATTTCATCTTTTAGATTTTACGAAGAAAAATTATACTACACTATCTTTCCCTTTTGAAAGGAAAACAGTTAACCATTGTACCCAGATATGTTGCCAAAGGTGCAAGGAGTACTCAAAGCAAGAAGGCGTTTAAAAAGCGATGCACATAGTATAAAAAATAACCATTTTTCGGGGCTTTAGACATGTTTTACGCTTGTTAGGCTGTTTTAGGTTGAATATAGGTTTGTTTAGGGCTAGTGTTATTGTTTCAGACCTGTTTAAACATGTTCATACGATTTTAGGTCGCAACTTGGCCTGAAATAGCACCTAAGTACCTGAGAATGTGCATATTCAGGAGTGGTGCATATGCTGCGATGCATTGCACCTCTGCATGCTACCCAGCATTTAACAATCAATGTGGTTCTACTCATGAAATCTTGTAATAATACAGTTATTTTCCTTGATTGAGTGGAGCAAGTATAGATTTACAGATTACAATTCAAAAGTTTAAAATGTCATATTAGTAATAGTTTGCCATCTTTCTTCTATAACTTTTCACATCTTCATTCTTATGTTCTCATAAACAAATCAAAAACTCCCTTATAATATGTTTTCTTTAGAACTGTGGACAACACTTATTATCATCCTATATAATTTTCTTATGCACCAAAGTTATAAATTATCTTACTTCTCTTGATTACACAAAGTTTATCACATGAACCCTGATACTGGTGCTTTTATTGTAATTCAGTTATAGCTTAAAGGTGCAAGAATAATTATGTTTAATCCCAATTTTCCCTATCTATTACTGTTTCACACACCATAAAGATTACAAACACTGTGACCACATAAATCAAATAATAGCATTATTTCTCATGCATATATAAGAATTTGAATAAGAGCATACCAACAATTGGGAACACTCCTAAAGAAATCCCGAGTGCGGTGGAGAATGCAAGTTGCTTAGGCTCTGCTCCCCTGAAATCAAAGTACCATATCATCATTAAAAACAAATAGTATCAGCCAAAACAAGTATGTGTTAACTAAATCTCAACTTCCACCGGTTTCCGTCTGATAACCACTAGAACCCCAACTATCTAGCGCAAACTATGGTTTACCTGTTCTCATTGGTCCAGGGGCGGAGGTAGTGTACAAGCATGGGTAGCACGGGCTACCCCTCAACTTCGTCTCCGTAGTGTAAAAATACCCCTCAACTCCGTTTACGTAACGTAAAATATTTTTTCCGGTTTTATAAAAAGTACACCCCTGATACCAAAAAATTAAAATTTGGGACACCCCTAAAACTTTTTTGTTAGATCCGCCACTGCTTTGGTCAACATGATATTGATGTTTATTTGAAAATCTCAGTTATAGTGTTATACAATGAACACATGTACATACAAACACTCATAATATAGACTAGTAGACTACCAACTTTTAGTTCATGCACAGAGCCCCAAAACAGAAACTAAAATCAAAAAAAGCTTGAGAAAAGCTTTGCGTCTTTTACGAGCCGAGCTCGTGCTCAGGAGCTCGATTTGTAAACAAGTCCGAGCCCATGTAGCTCGCAAGATGACAAGCAATAACATAATACTTTTGACGAGCCTAGCTCGAATTCAACATTTTAGCTCGATAAAATAAATGAGTCCGCACAGCTCGATTTGCAATAAATAAACACATGTAAAATAAAATAAGCATAAACAGGAGCCCCAGAATAGACATTAAAATAAAATAAGCCCTAGAAAACTCGCTCTAAAAGAATTATGAGCATTTTACGAGCCGAGATCAAGCTTCATTATTTTATCTCATTTAAAACGGCTCAGTTTGTAAACGAGCCGAGCCCGAGACAATTAGTAGTTGTTTACCTGCTAAGAATTTGTATGAAAGGATCAACAACCTTCTTGTGAAGCCAGGAACCAATTGCTCCTACTCCCCTTTTCGGTGAATTCGACATTTATATGATCACCCACGTATTTGATTTCGATTCTGATTCCAATTCCAATTCCAATTCCGATTCCAAAGTCGAATTCGGCTAAACTCTTGTAATCAATGAGAACAAGTTATGTGGTTTACAAAATCAAAGAACTAAAAAGCCCACAGTTTATCAATCTATGAATTTGGTTCCAACAAAAGTGCCAGAATTGGATTCAAATTGATGGGAACTCAATTCTGTTTGTATCATTCAAAAGATCTTGTTGGGTGGTTGTTTCGATAATCTACGTGTTTTGTGTTTGTTTATATGTCACGTTATGATTCTTATCCCCTTTTGAGATTTTTATTTCCTTCCGTTTAAGCCACAAAACTATGCACAATTTTCATTTCTACCACCTAACTAATGAAACTTTCGTTTAGATAAAAGATGACCTGGTAGACGCATAATCCTAATCCTAATAAACAATTTCATATAATGGTATGTCTCAACGTCATATCCTCCCTAAATTTAGATTACAATTGATTTATTATTATTTTTTAATTATGTTAATATCATGTATTTTAAAATCTTTAATTTGATAATTTATAATAATAATGAGGGGGAGTTAGTGTACAAGAGGTTGAAAGTGTGTGCTGTGTGTAAGACCACAAAAATCTTGTTACGTATCCTTTAAGTCAGGGGTATAATCATCCAGGTAAATAATTTGTTTGGTAACTACGTAATGATGTAATGTTATGTGATTACGTAATGATACATAGTTAAGTAGTGTTACATAATTATATATTGGTACATAATTACATAACGTTACAAAATCACGTAACATTATACTTGTTTCAGAGTAAATGTGTAACACCCCAAATCGGTTAAGGCTGACGTGTCACTCTTACATATGTCAAAACCAAAATCAGTCCATAAAAAGATCCTCATTACATTTTATTACATTACAGAAATAAACGAATAAATCCTGATCTTCAACTTCTTCTTCTAACGCTCCACATTAATTCCCCGAATTCCCCAGATTACCTGAATAATAAATAAGACAATCACAAAAAGAAAACTACGGCTGAGCCAAAAATTGCTCAGTTCGGAGAATCAACAGTACTAGTAAAGTCAAAGTAGCGGAAAACAAAACATTACTTAACAGAACTGAACCGAAACGGTTACGAACACGGGTATTGAAAACAGATGCAGACACAAGACTGATACAAAAACTAATACACGAAACAATCTGAAACTGTAACAGATACTGATACAGAAACAAAAGTTAGTCATATACATAACTGATACTGAACCCAACACAAAACCGATGTAGAGACTGACAGATTGTTAACCATCATGACTAAAACCATTTTTCTTGTATAAATGGACTTATTTTAAAACATCATTTTACAGTGCTAATTTTTTTAATATGAGGTACTTGGCATAACTATTTTCTTATATTGAACATTCAAATTTTATCAAGATATAATAATTTATCATTTTTAATAGCAAATCATTATTATACAAAGATAGCTAATTTTCTAACTTCGAAAATCTTATATTTAAAAAGTAGAGTAAGTTGAATAACCTAGATTTCTAAACAAAATACTTATTATAAATTTCAAAACCGATATGCGAAACGGATATAGAAACAAAGACAATACGTAAGTCGAAACATTTTAAATATCAAATTAAAATCTCGCGATCTTATAGATTTAGATTTGTTCAAATTATATCATCTTTAAATAATTGTTTAGATTTTGTATATTAGTTATTTAAATTTCATAAGTTATTATTCAACCGAAATAACTATTTTCATAACTTTGAGAATTTATATTAATAAATGTAAGACCCTATCTTAAAATACTTAAATTTCTATTAAAAATTTTGCATTTAAACGAATAAATGGGATATAAGTCACTACAAATTTTTGAATTTATTAAAACTTCGTAAACAATAAAAACTAAGAGCGGAAGCTTGTACATTGATCGTGTTCGGTTCTTCGACTTGAGCACCGATGCTTCAAATCATTACCTATATTTCATAAATTATGAAATAAGTTAGTTATAATAAGTTTATAACGTAACCGAATAAACTCGAAGGTCCAAAAATAACAAAATCACATTTTTTTTGTAAATCTACCCGCCGAAAGCTACAGTTCTGTACCGTAGCTTACGGTACATGACTCCTGTTTCGATCAGCAACTGCCTACCGTAAGCTACGGTAGGCTACCGTAGCTTATGGGCTGTTGCAGCCTTTTCAAGTTTGCCGTTTTTGTTACGAAAACTTCCGTAACTTATTCAATTTTCAACCGTTTCACTCGAAACTTGTTTCTAAATGTCCGTAAAACATTTACCTACATATTTAACTAGAAATCCTTAACCCGGATTCATAACTTTTATGAATTACGCAACCATTACCTGGTTTATACGCATAATCATTTTGACCCGTTAAGGGATTTAAGCACTTAAGCTTAAATCTCGCTCTTTTTTTCCTTATCTCCTATTTCCACCCTAAAACTTCTATATATCTTCCACCACAGCTATATTTGTGGTGGATTTGTTATCGTAAAATCATTTAATCCGAATTCTACCATTCGGTTTGACAATTTACGAAAAAGACCCCTTGAGAGGCGTTAACCAAAATGGCTTATGCCTTTTGCTTTTACACTACCGAAATGGTATACTTACTTATAAAACTCATTTTTAAACTACCCTCAAGGGTTGTTTGCTCGATTTACCATTCGATGGCGTTTTGGTCAACTTTAGTCCTTTTTACGATGAAGGACTTTTAAAAGCATACTTTGACCAAGTGAGCCCCTTTAATCCATATTCTATTTAAAATTTATAATGCTCCTAAGAACATCATATCTACAATTCAAATTATTAGTTATACCGTACTTTAAGTGATCCAATGTCCACCCGTGACTTGTTTAACTCTCTTAAGACCTTAAGTCCTCATTAAAGTTTGACCCATTACACATACCTGGCTCGGGTCATAGCATTGACCCGTTTTACTACCTTGCACTATCATTACCACCAATACGTTATTTTCCCTGTGAGCACAAAACTCGACAAGCAGATAACATCACCTTTTTAACTCGTTTGGTCTAAATGACCATTTTATCATTATGAGATGGTATTTATTTGTCATCTCATCCATGTAGCACACTTCAGTTTACACCATACTATCATATTACTTAAAAAAACCATTACTTAATTCTTTTGACCCATCATGGCTTACGTCATAGAGTTGTAATATTTGTGTAAAACGGGTTTCGAAAACCCGCACCGTTCATTAATCAAATTCTTGTTTGTTATGATTCGTTGCGTATTCCTAGCATCAGTTATTTTCTTAATCAATAAATATTGTATAATTTATGAACGTAAATAATAAGCAATAAATAATAATAATAATAATAATAATAAGTAAATTAACTTCAAAAAAATAAAATAAAAACTTGAAAGGAGGAGCCGGGTTTCGAACCCGGGTCTCCCGTATAATTACACACACCAAACACCATTGTACTGCACGCACACTTGTGCTATGAAATGAAAACAAATAATTCTTATTTTCCAACCCGCTTAAACCTGCAAACCCTCTTCCAAAAAAATGGGTAACCGCTCAGAATTTAAGCAAGCATAATTTTTTTGTGATTTCCGAAACTGTTAAACCAGTTTCAAATTTCTGCAATCAATCATCAATCAAATCCATTTCGGTTATAGGTTGAAGAATCATTAACCCATAATTTTAGCTGTAACCGAAACCCTCATGAATGCAAGAGCAACTATATAAATCGATCCTTTCACTCATAAGAACTCGCTCATACCTCTTTATTCTCTCTAAAATCCTCTGTGTACAACATCCTGCTCAAATCGTTGTGGCGGGAAAATTTTCGCCGGAGTTGGTCACCGGAATAAAGTGAACTTCGATTTTTCTGTCGGTATGAGTTCTTAACCTCTCATGTTTATTATATTTAATTCACTCTGATCAGAACAGTTGAAATCTTTTGATCAATCAAGTTCTGGTTCAGTGATGAAATTATTGTAGAAGATGGGTTCTCGGTCAGTAATTAAATGAAATAATAATCGGATTTTAACTGGGTTAGACACACAGTCCAGTGGTGGACTGTGTGCATAAATAACATGCACTACCCGAGTTCGAATCCCTACTCATCGCCGGTTTTCTGAATAAGTTATTTACTTTTTAAAATCAAACTAAAACAGTTTTCAGTAAGTATATAAATACAAAGTAATTTCAGTCTATAATGGGTTAGACACCCAGCCCGGTTGGTTGGGCTGGGTGCAGAGTAGCATAGTGATTCAGGTTCGAGCCTCAGTATATGCGGCGGTTTGTTTGGTTTAAAACCTTTTTTAAATTTATTAATTTTCGAATAAAGCTAACAAGAGTATAAGTATAATAAAAATCTTGATTCTAACGGGTTAGACACGTAGCTCAGTTGGAAGAGCTACGTGCACGTGAACGGAAGGTCTCAGGTTCGAATCCCATCACACGCGTCTAATTCCACCATAAAACCGGTCAGGTTCTCCCCCCCCCCCCCTGTCAGACCTGACAGTATATTTTTTTAATACTATTTTATTTTTTATTTATATTACTTATATATACTTTTTAGTTAAAAATTAATTACAAATACTTAATAATACAATTTCGAAGGATATAAAATCTCCATAAAAACCACCAAAAATAACCTAAAAATCTAACAAAAATGATTAAATAAAAATATTAATTTGTTTATATTTATCGAATTATCGTATTATTACTTTAGGTTAGTATTCGTTTGGCGATCAAATCCTCAACTCGTGCGCACTCATCATCAACCAAGAATACGCACTCACTGTGAGTGAATCCTTACAAACTCCCTTTTTAATCATGTTTTGGGGTGTATCATGTGTCGTACATGTTTTATTTATTTAAACACTTGTGCTAATATCATTTCGTGATCAAATGTGTATATTTGTTCGTGTGATTATGTGTGGTTACATTTTATCATTTCTGTGCAATCATTCATTAGGCCCATCAGTTCCTCGTGGGATACGAGTTGAGCATCAGGTGCCTCGTTAGATCGGCTCCTTTTGATTGAGCCTTGATCTCAAGTTCATCATTCATCATGTCAAGTGTTCATTGTGGATATTATGTGGTTTGAGATGGTTTATGTATATACATATGCTCACTTATGATTTATGCACAAATTTTTATTCAAACAACTAATATAACTAATGTTTAAATGTTTTACTTAGATTCACTCGCCAACTTTTGTTGACCCAAACCTTTATTTTACGCATGATACAGGAAGACAGGCTGAGGAGAGGAACACATAGGAATGGCCTTAGAAGATTAATAACATATATACCGTTTAGAAAAATGGTAATTTGTGCTTGTATGTTTCTTTGTTTTGGATAACTGAAGTTTAAATTCCAATTTAATAAATATGAAACCTTTTAGTAAATGTCATGAGCTTTGGTGATAACCTAATTATGCCCCAACTTTTATTTCCATTGCGGGTCGGGGTGTGACAAGAGTATCTTTTTCAAAACTATTATTTACCCGCCAACTCGTAACCAAAATTACCATTTTACCCTTGTTATCCATTATGGATTACACCATAAGGTAATTTCTCAAAATTCCTTGTTTACTCGTCATCACATGATCGAATTACCGCTTCACCCCATTTTTACCATCAAATATCGTTTCTTACCATTTTCACTTGTTCCGACCCGTATCATTTCACGTCGGAACATCTTATTTCCATTACTAATTTACCTTGTTCATAACCATTACAACAAGTAGGTGTTCTACTAGAAGGGTGTAAGCTTTACTTACCTTGAAATTCGATTATGCTTTTCCCGCGTACTTGATCCGTTTGACCCGCTTCTCTCCAAGCTTCCACCTAGCTTGTCAAGCGTCAAACTACCTTTTATCATTTCGCAGGGTGGTCAAATTAGTCATTATTTATCAAGACTATCGCACCTTACGAACTTTATATCAAAATTACCATTTGATTTTATTATAGGTCAGTTTGACTTTTAAAAGTCAACTACCTATTTACACATACAAACCCACAATAAGTTTAACAACTCATTTAGGCATTTCGTTAATTACCCGGTAAGCGCTATTCTTAGACCACCATTATAGCTATGTTTCCCAAACCAAGTTCACGCAATTGCTAATATCAAATTAACATAGTTTCTACGATCATATGCTAATCTATCGATAATTACACAAGAACTTGGAATTGTTTCATTATCACAAAACAACTCATCTCATCATATTACTAGATATTCATCCGAATACCTAATATAATCAAATCCTACGCACTAACTAGTAGACAACATGATCTCAAACACCTATTAACATTGACATAGCATTAGTTTCATTATATCATACAAAACCCATTTCAAGTCATGTATGATTACTTAGTCGAATCACTAATTTGTTCGAGTATCTTACACATACATACAAGTATGATGATCGTAAACACTCCTACATTATCAATTTCATCATATAATCAAAAACTCACTTTATGTCATACATGAACACTTATTCAAATCACAAAATTGTTCAAATATTTCACATTAACTTGTGAGTATGATGATTATACACATAATTTCATTATCAATTCCTCCATACTAACAAGGTATTGAACTCAAAGTTATCACATTCAAGTTCATTCACATAATTATCATTATTAAAACATAATTTATAACATACCTCATGATCTCCAAGCCTAGATGATCATTGTATGTTCATGCATAAGATTTAGCCACAATTCACCCTTCAATTTTGATGATTCTTGATCAACAAGGGTTTCCCCTTGTTGCACTCTCTGAAGATCGACATATGCACACACTAAGTGTGTGCATTATGTGTAAATTTTATGTTTTAATAAAACAAGTTTTCCTTTGTGGCAGCTTTGGTCCCTCAAGTTGTAAGGTTAACTTTTACCGCTAATAGTTCTTTACCCGCTTTTTTATAATAACGTGGTTTGATTACCAAACCCGTTTTTGGGTTGTTACAATAAACAACTTACTTTAGTCAACCTGAGTTTAAAAGTAAAATAATTAAATCTTTATGAAAATTTTGTAGCTCGTTATGAAAGCAAAAATAGTTCTAAAAACAAATCCTAAGACAGACACTAGAAGACGAATAATGAAATCAGATTCTGATGGATACAAATACGACATTTGAATCTAGGGTTGATACTAAAACTAACACTAAGACGGATACTGAGACAAAACCGATACAAATGTTGAGTCAAAACAGATATAGCAAATACAGAACGGAATTAGATACTGAACATAATTAGACCAAAATCCATAATCAGAAACAAAGACATAATAAGAAACTAAACATATCAGAAACATAATCTAGTATACGTTCGAAACCAAAATTTGAGCATAATCAAATGCTTACATAACTTATTGTAACATAATCAGAAACAAAATATTCACATACAGATACATATACTAACTTGGTGAACTTGTCAAATTCGATACCCTAAATGCACAAGATTGGTATCACTCGATCTCTGGAAACAATACATACCTTTACCCACACACAACCTATTTAAAACGACACTCAATTTCGCGAATTAAGCCAGACAAAGAAACTAGGGCTCATAACTTAAGCTTCAATATCTTCTTCATACGTGCATCAATTCAGGTACTTCCAAAGCCAAACTTCGTTATTTTTACGAGCTCTACAAAACCCTTCTATCAATTTTCTGTGATAGAAGGCATCATCTATACGAATTGTAATTGTAGGAAACTAGGGTTCTTAGTATTCAATATTTGGGGCTTTTTGGTTTAGGATGCTATTTGGTAAAATTGAACATAGGGTATTGTTTATAATCATGTTAGGATAGCTTGTATACAATTTTAGAATTTTTTGGATGTGGTTTATATTTATTAATGAACTTTTAGGAAATATATATTAGAGAAATACAAAGAATATAAATTGCCTAACCTTATGTTTATGAACATGTCTTCTTTAAAAGTTTAGATGCAAAATTTGGAATATAGAAATGCTCGTGATTGCCTATTGGTCATAAAATCTCTATATATATATATATGTCTAGTTAATCTATTAAATTGTAAACATGGTGTAAAATGTTAAACGAAATTGTTTATGGAACATTACAAATCACCAACTTGTAATTTTATATAATTTCGTGAAACTAATATACTTGATCATAAAAGCTATATATTTAACTCTCATATTTTATAAACTTTAGGATTAGGTGGTAGAAAATATGAAGGAGGGTTGAATATGAACATTACTTTATAAATTGTTCAAAATAATAATTTAGGAATAGGATGGTAATATTTAATTCCTCAACGCCTAAACCCTATATTTATTTAGTATATTACTTTTGATATTTATTGATTACTAGTTTCAAATATACAATATATTTTAGGACAGTATTATTTCATGGAGTTTTCCTCAAGTTCGTACAGTTAAACTAAGGGAATAAATGGAACGCAACCCGTGAGTAATCTCTTTCATTTCCCCTTTTTAATTTTACAAACTTTAGGGTGCACCATGTTATACTCATTTTTTATTTATCTAGCATGCTATGTTTAAAGGATTATTATGTGAATGTCTTTATGTGTTTTCCTTCGTTCTATATGCGATCTTTTGTCAAGTCTATTGCATGCTATTATGTCATGTGAATCCACAGCTGACTAGGTTCCATATGATCATAGGTTGTATCCTAGTATCGCCAACAGTATTGGACTGGCTCTTCGGGCTTGAGACTAATGCACGCTATTGTTATGAGTCTATTATTTGGTTTGTTTGGTATTAGTAATTGATTGCAGATTCTTGTTTAGTGTTTATAGATATGTTGACTATGTTAATATTACGAGACAATCATCATACTAACCTTGAAAGGCATGTTGAAACTATTTTTTTAAATTAAATATAAAACAGTTTTTCTAAAAAATGAGGAAATTACTCACCAACATGTTTGTTGACCCCAAAATATTTTTTTTTCCTAATGTGATGCAGGTAGTCAAGGTTGATGATCAAGTGACGAGGACACGTAACATGGGCCTTAGAAAAATAAATTTGAAACTTATGTTATGTTTTGTGTTTTGAACATTGTATGAACAATTTCTTATTATTATATGTTATATGACAATTTAATTGGATGTGCTTTAAATATTGTAACACTGATTAGTGGCATGAGCTATGAGCAATCATTATGCCTTGTACCAATCCGTTGCGGGTCGGGGTGTAACACATATGTTCTTCAAAGCACTAAAAATTCAGCAATTGAAGTGGAATTGAGGCTAATTTCTTTCATGTGCTAAGATTCTTAAACATATAAGGTTCCTAATCGTGTGGTAAGTTACGGTTTTGCATTTGATGAAGTTTGTAGAAATGATGAACATGTAAGTGCCAAATCTTGTATGGGTTATGTTGCTATGATGTAAATTGATGTAGGAAGTTGTTTAAAAGGCTATATATGAGTGAACACATGCATAAATTGTGTGTGTATAAGATATAGACAAAAACCCTCATGTAGGGTGGAATGGGTTTTTGACATAAACATGAATTCTTAGCTTCTAGGTTAAATTGTAGTTATAAATCAAACAATATGAGGACATGATGATGGAATGTTGTTATGATGTATGACATCTTATTTTGGTTGTTGGTTAAATTGTAGTTATAAATCAAACAAAATGTATTATATATAGAGGTTTACACGAGGTACATGTATTGTATATATTTACTTTCTTGTTTCTAGACAATGTACTTACATAATTGTAAGTTTAGCAAGAGAAACATGCCAGAAATGACAATGCTATGTTATAGCAACTTAGCAGAACGTTATCTTCATGGCTGGTCTTGTTTCGCATGTAACTTAGAACTATCTTCTGATTATTTTCATTTAATATCAAAACGTTTAAGTAAAATTAATATATATTTTATTTGTTTCTTTAATACACCTAATGTTTTGGTTCTATTCACTACAATAAATTTGTTGGTTCTGATCTCTCACTTCCTTCATCACATGGCTCGTACATTATTTTGCAAACTGTTGATGTATACATCCTCTGACGATGATAGCGATGTGGATTTCAGGAGGATGTCGACGGACAGTCATCGAGACAAGCGCCAACGCCCTAAGTTTATTCAACGTGATCATATTCTAGGACACGAGCGTCTATATCGCGATTATTTTGCAAAAAATCGGTATATCCCTCAAATCTTTTTCGAAGGAGATTTCGGATGAGTCGTCCTCTATTTCTCCGTAGATTATTTAACAATATTTATGTCTCCATATGTATGCGTTAACCTTTTGAACAATTTAGAAGACAACGGTTTTGCCTCGTTATTCAGCTAGCTATTTATCTAGATATATTTTAAATTTGAATGATAGTATCTATCCTACCTAATAAAGTCCATACCTAGGGGACACATTGTCACACCTGTTCAGAGGCGGAAGCGCGCGGTGTGAACTTGATTAGTTTTCATCGCATACGACATAAGTAATTTAAAGTTTACAATAGACTTGTTCAAAATAATTTTTAAACATTAAGGCTTTGCATCCTATATTCCATTCGAAGACGGAATATATAGACCAAGCCCTTCAAAATACGGATGACATCGATTACTTGTTAACCTTGAAAGTTTCGAAACGACTGCACCAAGTTCCACTTCAATTTCCTGAAATACATGTAAGTTTGAAAACATAAACAAAAGTTGGCGAGTTCATGCATTTTGTGTGCGCGCCAAATGATTCTTAAAAACATTTGAGAGTTCATATGTAAAAATATGTGGTATGTAAAGTGTCAATGAACTTGATGATCATTAATTTTTTGCAAGGACATTAATATGTGTGCCGACATAAGAAGTACTCAACCCTAGACGATTCCTTCCGGTCCACCCGGCTGGGACAACAAAAGCACTACATGCGGCCACACAAGGACCCATGAGTGGGGCTCGCTACACCCGATAGATCTACCACTCTTGTTCCTCGATCTTATAAAAAATTAATGGCACTTAAGAGAAAGCCTTGTCGCACATGATCTAATATTCCATTCCATAGCTAAACCATACCATCGAAAACATGTATTTCCCCCCGAGAGTTACAAACCGAAAACATTTAAAAGAAAATGGGGACATGAACTCACTGATTTGCGTCCGTGAATATATGCTAGCAACTCGGGTATCCAAAAAGCGTATCAACCTACAAGTGCTCTAACTCATTAGACACTTGAGTTACCGTTAAATACGTACACGTTGTTCATCTTGAACGTTATTGTATAAGTTAAGTATTTGGGTCCCTTACGTATTTTAAATATGTTGGCATTTGTTTCGTATTTTTGTTTTAATATATATACACTTCTTTATGTATATATTTCGTATCCATCCATTGTACGAACGGGCCTTGCCCTTCGTGAGCCTTCGTGCCACGCACGAGTATAAATGGGCCTAGCCCATAAGAGTCTTTGTGCCTCGCACAAGTGAGATTGGGCCTAACCCATTTGAGTCTCCGTGATCCACACGGTATGAGTGGGCCTAGCCCATGAGAGTCTCCGTGCCTCGCACGGCTTACGTTCGTTATGTGTGTTATATATATGTTTTCTGAATATATGTATACATATACACTTTGAGTTGAATAAACCTCGTTCATTCGTAATGACATGTTCAGCTTAAGTATGAGCATATGTTCTTCATGTTGTGAGCCTTTTATAATTATAAGTGTTAACAATATTTATTTTTAATATCGTAATTATGTTGATGTATTTGTACGCTATTCTTTGCGTGAGTATATTTTAACAAGTGTATGTGAGTACATCGCTATGTACCTACGTATTTTTATACCGTATTTATACATATTTTATATTGTATTTATACGTATTATTATACTGTATTATTTGGTATTTATACTGTATTTATACGTATTTTATACTGTATTTATACGTATTATTATACCGTATTATTTGGTATTTATACGTATTTTATACTGTATTTATACGTATTAATATACCGTATTATTTGGTATTTATACTGTATTTATACGTATATGGGCCTAGCCCAAATGAGTTTATATGAATGGGCCTAGCCCAATTAAAGTTATGTAAGTGGGCCTAGCCCAATGTAGTATATTATGTTGGGTTTAGCCCATTTGACATGTTAATGGGTCTAGCCCAATGTTATATTTTAAAATGGTCCTTAGCCCATTTATATATTAGTAGGCCTAGCCAAAACTTATATATATATTAGTGGGCTTTACTAGCCCATTACATAATCCAAGTATATTTGTATTTAGCATATACGTATTTCGAGCATATTTTATCCGTATATACCTTTATATGGTATAATTTGTGAGTCTCCATTTTATACTTTCCGAAATTTGAAGTGTTAGGATATATGTAGAGTTTGAACCAAAAGTATATTATTTTTAGAGTTTGACGTGGAACTTATTGTTGTATATTTTCTTGTCGAAACGTCCGCGCATCGCCTTTGAGAGGTATCCTTTCCGTGTTGTAATGATGCGGCGACCGTTGTGGTTAGCTACGCATTTACTTCGTTGGATCTTTTATCTAATAATTCATGTCGGCTTTTGGTTTCATGTATTATATATATATATATATATATATATATATATATATTATCCTTAATATGAGGTTATGTTACGATTTGCCCGATGTCCGGTCGTTCGTCGTCCGCATCTCGTGCCCAAGTGTAGTATTTACTTCCTTAAGTGTTTTTATACTCGTTCGTCGACGCATATTTGGAGATTGTTTGTGTAGTGTATTTGTATTTTAGTTAGTATTCTCCCTAACTTTAATACATACACATAATTGTACACAAGTATTTATACACATAAGTTGGTGTATTTTAAACATATATATTTTTATAAAATATCCATTTCTCTTTTTTTACAACTCTTTTTAACTTATAAATATATAAGTGTTTATAAATGTTCTTGGAAGATTAGGGCTTAACCCTTTTTATTAAACCTTCTTAATTACCGATTAAGGTCACTAATCGCGTTTAGTCCCATTAATCACACCGTTAATCGTTCTTTAATCGCGATTAGATTTTAGAAAAATTTCGCCATAGTTTCCCTAAACTATGGCGTTTTCCACGTTTTTAAAACGTATTTTAAGTATGTTTAAATTCCTTAAGCATAATCAACTCAAATCAAGTTTCAACTATCAACTTTGCATATAACACTTTCCCACATAATTATTCTCATAATCCTTGAATTTATCTATATTTTTAATCACACGTTCTAGTAAAAATAATGGCACTTTTAATCCTTTTAACAAGATCATTTAAACCATCATATATAGCATACTAATCGTGTTCTTATATTTAAACAACTTTAAATAACATACTTTTCTTTTTGTAGTAAAGTTCATGGATCATGGAATGGATGATCTTGTCTTGATTCAAACATTAATATGTTTGAATCATCATTTTTGTTCTTAATCATACAATATCATATATTTAAACAACCTACTTTAACATAATCACCAAAAATATATAAGCTAACTAGCACTAATCAACATGACCAACATAAAATATAACACATTAGTAGGTCTTTTTATGTTATGATTAGGGTTTAAGCTTTTATTTTCTTTAAGATTCAAGATGATCAACATGTACTTTACTAATCTACATATTATAACAAGCTTAAAATTAGTGAAATAAAGTCTTACAATTTTGCAAGATTATGATGAAGATTAAGAAGAGATTAAGCTCCAAATGAAGCTCTAAAAGTCCTCCATGCTTGCACCTTTCTTGAGGGATCTTGAGATGGGTTTTGTAAGCTTATTTTTGGTGAGTTTAATGGGTAAAAATGAAGGGTTTTGGGGTGCTATGGCTGCCGAAACTAGGAGGGAGAAAGGAGAGTGTTTAGATTATTTTTGGTAACTTGGTGAATGATAGGAAATGGTGGTGATATATAATTATATGATGGAATGCCTCATGATCTTCCATAATCTTACTACCATGCCTTTTTCAACCAAGAAACAAGTGGGTGGGACCAACTTGTCGACCGTTTTCTTGGGGGAGGGGGGGGGGGCTAAGTGTAATTTTTTTTAACATAAAAATCATGTGCATATATTGTTAATCTTATAGATATTTAGTCATCAGGTTAATTAGGGGTTAACTAGAGTATCAATGGTAGTTAGGGTTTTAAATAAAGTTTAACTAGTCACTAGTTTAGTGGGAGTTGTTTTTGGATGGTAAAAATGCTACTATTTCGCTCGTCGGTTCGATATTGGGTGTTATATAAAAGTTGTAATATAATACCGGGAGCTATGGTTTTATTTTACCATTGATGTCATGAAGTTTATTTAAGATGTTTACGACTCCAAAATATGACTAACTAGTTCGCTAGCTTTATAGTTCGGCAACTAGATGGTAGGAATATAATTTATTCGCCTATCGGTTTGAATTTGAGTAATGTGTACAAGTTGCAGTGTAACATCGGGAGTTTATGTTTAGAATATTCCGTTGATATCTCCAAGCTTATTTAGGGTGCATAACATTATTTACGAGTCCTACTAAAATTTAAAATGTTGCACTTTAGCATTTCGGACAATTTACTTTGTTATATTTTAGTGCGATTCGGACGAATTCTATCGATATGTATTTTCCGGAAAGTTAATGTGTCTTTGCATTTAGTGTCCCTAATTAGGGGTTTTATTTGTATTTCAACCATAAAATGCTTTCGTGCCATTCGTTGCTCGTTCCAACAGTTTTCGGAAACTTGCTGGCATGAATAGTGTGTTCCGGTGAATAGTGTTTTCAGCATTTTGCCAACATATTTGGACATAGTTTGTTGTTTTCTTGCAACGTGAAGAATGTAACCACGTTGTTTGGCATAATTAACCAGACCTATGATTGCTAGACTTTACGTTACCTAATCATGTATTAATTAAATCGTAACGAACGCAATAAATTATATAATCAAGTCGTTAAGTTGTACGGAATTTACCATTGTTTTGCCGGTTGTCACACACATGGCATCCACCTAGGGTCTCTATTCTTTATTTTCCCGCCAAAACTCACAACAATTTCCTTTGGTGTATCCGCTCGCTATGGACTATCCATCTTCTAAAACGAAGCAGAATTGGTATCATATATAATGTTATAACCCGACTCTTTTCTTTCATATACCTCACATTCTCACAAATGGCCATTAAGGTTTTCATTCTTCTTTTCCAATCAAACAATCCAAGATCCAAGGTATATGTTTATCAAATAATATTCTGATTTCCTGTTAACTTCTTCGATTTATCTATAATAAACATCTTCATCTCTTTGTGTTTATATATCACTGATATGCTATTTTGATGTAATATGTGTTTGTAGGTTTTTAATATGCTACAAATTTCATCAAGGTATGTTATCTTTATCATCTTCCTTATTTTTTTCCTGTTAACTTCTTCGATTTATCTATAATGAACATTTTTCATCTCATCATTCTTTTCGTCGATATGTGTTTATATATCATCTGATATGCTATTCGATGTAATCTGTGTTTGTAAAAACGCTACAAATTCTATCAAGGTATGTTATCTTTATCATCTTCCTAATTTTTTCGTTATTCCGTAGAATTCGTGTTGTTATGGTCAATATTTTGTATCCATTTATTCGTTTATAGGGTTTTTAAGTTTTCTATCCATTGATTCTTTCTTATTGTTTTACATGTCTTTCTCCTTCCCAAATTAGTTACTGACTTTAGGTGGTTTAGATGAGTTTTCTGAAATAAAGATTAAAGTTGTTGAAGGAAATACTTGGGTTACGAATCTTCGTACAAAGAATATTGATGGTCAAACAAGGTTTGTGAATCGATTATTCGTGCTATTGATTACTTTTATTTTACTTTATTTTTCAACATAGTTCAATATATTACTAAAAAATTGTTCATATATTTTGTTTATGATAGGTACGGTGTTGTTGGATGGCATGATATAATTGAAGCCGAATATATTTCGTTAGGTGATTATTTTTTCAATTGGTCAAAAACAAATTCGAGGTTATTGGTTACGAAAGCAAGTAGAAGTATTACAGTAATAGGCTTTCAATTTATATTTCAAACCAAAAACATAATTCCTTCGTTTACTTATCTTTTTTGGTTATTTTAGATCTAAAGTACGATGCTTCGTTGTATTTTAATGTTCAACCTCAGATTTTAATGATAAGTCCATGCATACATTTTCTTTATGATCAGTTTAAATATATTTTTTTTTCAAAAAATAAAAAACATATTATTTCTTAACACCACGAAATTCACAAATATTAAAACTAGTTATTTAGTAAAAGAAATACCCAACCCAAAACCTAAAAATAACAATTAGTAGTGAAACTTCTATAATAATTAATTAGGGATCAATGTTAATATAAAAGCATAAGAAAAAATAGTTATTAGTCAAGATAGTAAATAGAAGAAAGAGAAAGAAATAATAAAAAAAAGAATATAAGAATAGGTATAAGGAATTGGATGTGAAAGGTTATAAAAAGATGGATAGATAAATTTATGGAATAATGAATCTGGGTTAAATTATATGGATGATGAAAAAGAATCCATTATGAATTCTCTAAAACAACTGAAAAAATAACTATTTTTTATCTGTCTTTAAATACCATTTAAACCCATTTTATTATATATATATATACAAGATTCATGTAGGGGAATAGTGCCAGACAGCTGCTTGGTTCTTCTCCACTGGTCCGAACAAATTATGATTTTACCCCAGCTAATAATTACGCCTTTACACCCAGTTCAAAATCACAGCCTTCCGTCGTAAATTTTGACAAACTACAATTTTACGACCAGTTCAAAATTACGATTGTGCTCCCAGTTCAAAATTACAGTATTGCAATCGTTGTAGATTTTGACATCTTATGATTTTACCCAGACAAATTTACGATATTACCCGAGTTCAAAGTTACAATGTTGCCATCATTGTACTTTTGACAAATTACAATTTTACCACAGTCAAGCTTACGATTTCTTAGAGTTCAAACCTGTGGTAGTGTTTTGTTTTAATTGGTTGACTTGATGTAATTTTTATTCCCTAGCACTAGCTCATCCTGTTTAAAATTATTGTCTTTTTGTTACTTTTCATTTTTTCTTCTAACAAAACTATAATAATATTTTATTTTAATTGGTTGGAGAAATATTTTGGCTCGAGCCCCGTGCTACTTAATAACAACTATAGGAGGGTGTCATCATGTAAAGTAAAAGAACCACTGGGCTCGTCTTAACAACGTTAGGGTTCGTCATCATTCATCAGCTTCGCCTTTTTCAATTTCCATACCCTTCTTTCAGCCTTCGTCCTCTGCTGACACACACACTCTTAAATAATACTACAGTAAACCATAATACCTTCACCCTTCAATTCAATTCAATAAAAATGTTCAAGAAATCAGTAGAAGCAAAATCACAACAACGATTATCGGGTGCAGACCGTAAGAAATTGAAGCGAACAATCAAAGACCGCTTCCCCAATGCTTCCGATTCCGACCTAGACATCTTAATCCCCCCTAAGGTGAGTTTCATTTTCGTCTGATCACGTAATCAATTAGGTTTTCCATTCGTTTCGTTAATCTTGTTTGTTTAATTGCAAGTTCGTTATTGTGACGTTATGTTGGTGAATCATGATGTTGTTGTTTTGGTTCTTTATTATTGATTTAAGCATGTTTTGATTCAATTGTTATTTTAATTGAAGTTGAATGGAGTAGTGGCTGAGTTGAATTGGTTTGTTTGTTAAATGAAATTGTTGTCAATAAAGGGTTTTGCCCTAATAATTTGTGATGTTGGTTTTGATTATCCTGCTTTTAAGAATATAGAGGTGCTTGGATGTGTATTATTGTCATTTGGTTATAATTTTGGCTTTTGGAATTTCTACAGACAGTTTGATTATACTTAAAGATGGTAAGAATTTTGTTTTGAGGAAACTGATTATTGTATTATCTGACTTGTTTATTGAAGTTGAATTTGCTCAAATGAAATAATTTTGATTATATGAATGTGATTGTGATTACGTAAGAATTTGCCGTTAAAAACGATGCCTTTTTGTTTACATTTTTTTTTTCGAACAATAAATTTTGCACCTAAATACCACCTAACCTTGCACTTGCAAGGATTTGAACCCACACCACTTTTGTGAGGGCATAGTTGTCAACATAGTGTATGGGTTGCTACAGGGTACGTAGCCATAAATAGCGGGATTTCAGTTATTTTTTTTATTTCTTTAAATATAAAATATAAATAGCGATTAAATATAGATATAAATTACCTGGATTTTAGGTTTTTGTTAAACATACATGTAAAATAAATACCGTATCTACCAGAGTATTTTGATATAATATACATATAAAATTTTTTTTTTTTTTCTAGTGTATCGCTATTTGTAAAATAGCGCCTGCTATTTATCGCTATTCGCTATGTAACATATAGGTACGTTATTGCTATTTGTCGCTATTTGCCATTAACAACTATATGTGATGGGCAAGCATCATACCACTAGACCACTTTTGCTTACATATGATGTTTATTTATGGTTGCTTGGAATATAGTTTCCATTTATTTCATATAGTTTGTAGAATGTAGTTCTTAAGGAAGTAGCATATACAACTAGTTTGTAGAATGTAGTTCTTAAGGAAGTAGCATGTATAACTATTTTTTTTGTTTTTATTGTAGGTTGAGATAACTGTCTCAAAGCAGCCAAACCGTGTTCTTATCTACAGTTTGGAAAGTGGATTGCCAATGTTCTTTGATGTTGATAGCAGAGGCACAACTATATTTCCAACAGGTATACAATCAGCTAGTTGTAACATTGGCAATTTTTAAAAGTTTTTCATGTTAAAGCATCTACAATTATTATGATACTACTAGCTACTTAAATTCATGATTTAAATTTTTAAATTTTATGATCTTGAAATTAATGCTTGGTTACGATGCCATATAGGGTCTCCATTTAATTCATATATATTTTTTTAGAACAATAAAGGAAAAAAATGTTTTTATGCATTGGACTGACGGTAATTTAATATGACAATTTGTGAACTTGTATGTGTTAGTTTTGATTACGCATCCACTAGGTTTATAATACTTAGTTTTTTTTTTCTTTTTCCTGTGTCAATTTTATGTGTTAATTACATGGTAATATATAAGCATACATTCGTACTCTAAATGTATATATGGTATTGAGTCTACATTTTGGGCGTTTTTACTTTCTATACTAGCTTATGACCCGTGTATTACACGGGTTTGTTTTCGAACAGGAGATCAATTTTCCATCAAATCAATCATAAGTACATAATGCTTTAACCATAATTGATTAATCGATACAAATATGAAAAGCCATATGTTGAACATTATAAAGTTGCTAACAAAATTACAACAATAAACATTAATGGATAAAAAATACAAAATAATTAGGGAGCATCTGCTCACAAGTTATTCATATGCACACTACATTAAAAAGTTATTATCTATACAAAATGTGAAACAAAATGATTATTTTTTATAATAGATTCCAAAATAAAACTATGACACATTAACACCTAAAAAGAATACTTTGTTGGCAAACGTTGTCGAGATGCCCAAATGGTCCAAGATGTCACTTTTCAAATGATTTGTTTCTTTGTTAATCTCATGACAATGCTTTTTTATAATTTTTCTTTTCTTTGTAGGGGGAAGATGGGTGCTTCTCTCCATATGGCATACAAGACACTGGCTATTGGCGCCATATTTAACATATAAACTTTATATGTTAAATATGGCGAGTTGTCGCCAATAGCTTGTGTTTTGTATGACCTATGGAGAGAATCACCCATCTTACCCCTACAAAGCAAAGAAAACATATAAAAAAGCATAATCGTAAGAGTAAGAAACAAAGAAACTACTTTTTACAATCTTTGTCTTGGATGGATATAAGTATTTTTGGTTTTTCTACAACGAGTGTTGAAAGTTTCTCAGTAGGACTTCAACAATCAGAATTTTTTGAGGTTTTAAATCATAGCGAATTCGGATTGTTAAAGTCCTACTGAGAAGCCTTCAAAACCGTAGAAAGACCAAAAATAGTTATATCAATCTAAGACAAAAATGGTAAAATCAACATCTATGATATGACAAAATAAGAATGCATCTTTAGCCCGGAAATCTATGGTGATAAGTCCTTGTAATAGACTATTTTCTTTACCGTTCACACGCCACACCTGCACAATGAATATTAAACAATAAGATCGAAGTATGGAACAATAATAAAACTATTATTTTAACTCACGTTAGCTTGTTAATTGGTTGGATAGCTGTTTTTTGGCGACGACCCACTCTTAACACCTTTAAGTGCTCTTTTCACCTGAAATTTAGTTACCATACAATCAACTATGAATCCTTTCTAGCTGTTTAAAATTTATTAAAAAACAGTAGATGAAAATTTAATATAATACAAAACCAGGTTTCAAATATAATAACTGGAATTGCTGAAAAAAGTAATGTTATATCAAGATTATACATATAATAAACACGAATCATGAAAGAAAACATACATTGAATCTATTAGAGATAGAAGAAAAGTAACCTTGATGCTTGCTTGTGATGGCAGACGAAGATCTCTAGGGTTTGCTTGAAGTGATGCGGGAAAACAAATAGAAAAGGGATTGGAAAAGATATAGGTTCTAGTGAATACAGATCTAGATTAAATTTGAACATGCTTATCGATGAAGGAGAAGGGATAGAAGAGCGTGCAAAAGAAAAGGGTTTAATTGGGGGAGAAGTTTGGCCCAATGAAAATGTTGCAGGGATTTTAATTACTCTTGGTTATTGTTTAAAAAAGTTTAATTAAGTTAGTTATTTTTTCATTTTTTTTTATTTTTTAAAAATCTGAAAAGGGATGACATCTAAACTTTTGTTTTGACATGTTCATTCAAAAGAATCATCCCGTAGTGACAATACATGTTCATCCCTATTTGTAACTCAGAATATGCATGTTCATTATAGAATCTCAGAATATGCATAAGTCTCCTAAATCATGCAAATCCCTAATCAAATTAAGGCCTTGATTATTACAGCCCTTAGTATACAACCTGTTGTGCAAAACAATACATGTTCAATTCTAAATCCACAATTCCCTGTTCAATCCTATTTATAAGTAATAAAGAAAACAACTATACCAAGGTCAATATGGCATTTTCCATCTACCTACCATAATATATAAACATATACTAATAAAGAAGACAACTTCAACAATTAGTATGAGATGAATAACCCTAACTGATATAAACTGACTACCATACCTGTAAATTGTAGTTCTCGGTAAATCTTCACTTATTTCACAATTGTTACACAACGATTTAAGCTGTACATCAAATAGAAGCATCTATCAAACAGTAGGGGTACTGATTTATAGAAAACCCCAAAAATCAACACTTAGGGTTTAAGATTTATTTAAAATTCTCAAATTCTACTCAATGATTTAAACAATATCATGCAATTAATGTATGTTTCTTCATGATGAAAACATCAGATGGAATATTTCAAATAGCAAACATCTATCAAACTTCAGGTTAAAGGATTTGAAGAAAACCCCTAAAACCTACAAATCGATTCATGAAATAAAAAACATAATATAACCTAAATTTAACATAACAATGGATTGTTAGAAAGAAAAATACCGAAAAATAATACCTGAAGAAATCGTTTGCAACAAACGTGGAAGATCAAACTGTAACAAGGTTATTCAAGCGGTTGTTAATCAACAACATCAAATCTGGTATTAAACATACCTACACACATGATTTGATAAACGAAACTAATATGGTAGGAGAAGAAGATACATCAGTGAATCGAATAGGGATCTAGCATCACAGAGAAGGAACATAAATTTAGAGCTGATTACTAACCGTTGAATATCTCAATCGGAGCAGTTGATGAAGTTGTGAATCTAGGGTTTGGGAGCTTAGAGAGGTACATGAAAATATGTGAATTTATGTAAAACATACACAAATCAAATAATAACACATACCGATTGATGAAGAAAGATCGAAAGGAAAGGGTTTGGTAATTTTGCAACTGATTCTTCTTCAGATTATGCAATAGTAGAGAAAGAAGCGTGATTTGAATTTCAAACTCTGGGGTTTGAAGTTTCATCTGATTTGAAAGGTTAAATGGCGTGAAGGAGAGGTTGGATGGCGTGCAAAGAAGGTGAGATAGATGGCGTACAAAAAAAGTTGCAGGTTTTAATTGGGGGAGAAGGTTTGGCCCAGTTAATAAGCTAGTGAATAAGCTGTAGGGATATTAATTAAGCATGGTTAAAGTTAAAAAGTAGTAATTACAATTTTTATTTTATATCTGTTTTATTCAATGTTTAAAATTCAAATAAAAGATGACACCATGGATTTAAGAATTGACATTATCTTTTCAAAATAACAGCCTATGATTGGGTGAAAGTGGCCATATGACATCAGCCATATTAGATAAAAAGATGTGGCCTGATTTTCTTCTTTTGTTCTTTTTGTTTTTAAATGATCAACATATTCATGTCAGAAGCAATCAGTCTTTACTAGTTTTTTTATATGTTTTCTATCAATTGTTTACTTCGCTAGAACATGTAAACGGATGAGATATTTTTGACTTTTT
This sequence comes from Scalesia atractyloides, assembly GCA_947069175.1. Taxonomy (NCBI): domain Eukaryota; kingdom Viridiplantae; phylum Streptophyta; class Magnoliopsida; order Asterales; family Asteraceae; genus Scalesia; species Scalesia atractyloides. Next base: position 8,922,338 of record CAMTDV010000001.1, read on the forward strand.
CTGACATTTATAATCTTAAAAACACAGTTTACGCACTATGGAAGGTTCCCCATCTTCTACCCGCTTTCATTCTAAAAGGGGGTGAAGTATCACGTTACGTAATCGGAGGGGCAGATTTGATGTTTCCCGGCATCCATATCAATGCTGAGGGTCTCCCTGAATTTTCAGCTGGTGAGCCATGGGCTGTTATCGTTCCCGGTAATCCAGCTCCAATCGCTGTAAGTTTCTACCCTTTTCTTCTTTCATATTTTATAATACTTATAGATAATTGATATATATAATAAAGTATTTTTACTTTTTGTTTTGATAGGTGGGATCTACCTACATGAGTAGCTCCGAGGCTCTAAAAGCCGGTCTTCGTGGAAAGGCTTTAAAGATTAGCCATCATTACCGGGATGCACTTTGGTAATTATATCACAAACTTATTGTTTAAGAATAAAATGCCATTTTTGTCCCTTATATCAAATCGTATCTTAATCCAAAATGTTTGAAATCTTGCCGTTTTCATCCAGCTTGTTAACTCCATCTATTTTTCTCCATTAAGTTAGAGGTATTTTTGTTTTTTTGTTAACTTAAAGGGCAATACGGTCTTTTGAATACTTTACATTATGCTAAATGCTTGTACTTGTACATAAAGTGAAAAAGACCGAATTGCCCTTTAAGTTAACAAAAAAGACAAAAATACCCCTGATTTAACTGAGAAAATGGATGGAGTTAATGAGCCGAATGAAAATGGCAAGATTTCAAACCTTTTGGATCCATATGCGAAAAAACAAACCATTGGACAAAAGTGCGAAAAAACAAACCTTTGGACAAAACTGACCAAACCTCAGGGACGAAAATGACATTTTACTCTTATTTTAAAATATAAATCTAATTTATTTGGTAAGAGCTTTAGGAAGTTGTAAGCATTTTAATCCTGCTTGATCCACCTAATTTTCGAAAATATAACTAATCAAAATTGACCCGTTTTTTAGGTTAACGGGCCAGGGTGGCTTTCTATACACATAACTCATTGAGATGTAATTCTTAGGGGATTTATGTGACTATATGTTTACTTTTTTGTGAAAATCTTGTCAGGGAATCAGCCGATGCCCGATATGTTCCGAACGCTGGCTTTCTAGAAGATGTTGTATTCGAAGATCCTTCTTTAACGACTACTTCTCAGCAAATTGATATCGAACTTGCTAGTGGTCATGACAATGATGCGGATAACATAGAACCAGAGGTGGCTATGAATGACGCAGATGCTAGCCATGCAGATTCATCTTCAAAAACGGAGTCAAACCCGAATGTTGACCAACAAGTGGCTACTGATCTTGGCGATCTAAAGTTGACGGAAAGTGATAAGGGCGTTACGGAGGAGCAAGTTAGTCTTTCGGTTGAGGATGTGGATGCGCTTTTGGATAAATGTCTTTTGCAAGCTTTTTATACGACAGTTAAGGATAAAGATCTTCCTATTGCTGGAAGCACATTATGGTAAGAATTAAAGGGTAGCACTTATTGCGAACTTATGTTATATATGTGTGTGTGTGTGTGCTTGTGCTTGTGATCAAAATGTCATACAAATTTGTTTAAGTACTTTAGTTTTGAGTAAATTGCACAAAACATCCTTTATGTTTCCTCAAATTTGCAGGTTCCAGCCTTAATGTTTAAAAGTTGCTAAAAACAGCCTTTAAGTTTATTTTTGTTGCGGGTTCAATCCTTTACAGCTAACCACGTTATTTTCTTCAGTTAAGTTCCCTCACATGATCAACCAAAATGACGAATATACCCTCACATGTTATGCATTTGAGGGAACTTAACTGAAGAAAATAACGTGGTTAGCTGTAAAGGATTGAACCCGCAACAAAAATAAACTTAAAGGCTGTTTTTAGCAACTTTTAAACATTAAGGCTGAAACCTGCAAGTTTGAGGAAACATAAAGGATGTTTTGTGCAATTTACTCTTTAGTTTTTTATAGAGTAAAATGCCATTATCGTCCCTGAGGTTTGACCAGTTTTGCGACTTTCGTCCAAAGGTTTGTTTTTCCTCATTTGGATCCAAAAGGTTTAAAATCTTACTGTTTGCATCCGACTCGTTAACTCCATTCATTTTCCTTCCTTAAGTCAGGGGTATCACCGTCTTTTTAGACTTTTTTTATAAACTTAAAACACTATAAGAAATAAAGATCCACCTCTGTTGACTTTATTTCTTACAGTCCGACTCGTTAACTCCATTCATTTTCCTTCATTAAGTCAGGGGTATCACCGTCTTTTTAGACTTTTTTTATAAACTAAAAACACTATAAGAAATAAAGATCCACCTCTGTTGACTTTATTTCTTACAGTGTTTTTCGTTTAATAAAAAATGTATAAAAAGATGGTAATACCCTTGACTTAACGGAGAAAAATGGATGGAGTTAACGAGTCAGATGAAAACAGTAAGATTTCAAACCTTTTGGATCCAGATGCGAAAAAACAAACATTTAGATGAAAGTCGCAAAACTGGTCAAACCTTAGGGGCGAGAATGACATTTTACTCTGTTTTAATATAACAAGTTTTGTACTTAACTGATTTTATTGGTATTTTTTGCGTTTGTAGGTCAAATCATGTCTTACCTTGTAGGCCACCTGGCACCGTGCTGGATATTAAGAAGTCGTCACACAAAAAGCTATCTAAGTGGCTACAATCAAAAACTTCTCAAGGACTGGTAATATACTTCGGACGCCTATCTTTCATTTTTATTGCATTTTAACTGCTATTCTGTAGAGTGAAGTACACGAGTGGTCCCTGTTGTTGACCAAAATTTTGGATTTGGTATCTAGCTTTCCAAATGTACACACATGGTCCTTGTGGTTTGCATTTTGTTACGTATTTAGTCCCCAACCTTTGCAAAAGTACATGGATGGTCCCTATGGTTTGCACTCTGTAACGTATTTAGTCCTTAACTTTCATCTGTGTACCCTGCTAAAACCTTTAGATTTGTTAGCTGTGGAATAAATGTGTTACAAAGTGCAAACCACAAGGACCATCTGTGTACTTTTGAATTGTTACAAAGTGCAAACCATAGGGACCATTCGTGTACTTTAACTCTTTATGTAACTTAAGACAGATGTACTTCTGTATATAATTCATGAAATATTGTGTTTTTATAAAATTTGGAAAAAAGGAACATACAAGCGAGTAATTCTGCTATATGTTTAGGTTAAAGTAACAATTGCAAGTTTTTTTATATACAGACATGCTTTTGTATATACAATAAATTCTGTTATCCTCATCTCATGTTGTATTCATATCACTTTCAGATTTCATCAAAAGAAGATAAGCATAAAAAAGAAGTTATGGTTTTGACAATAAACCGCAAGCATCCCGATTACACATCTTTCAAACCTGAAAAGCAACAAGCTGAGCAAAAAGAACAAACCGTCGACCACCCCATTAATGAAACTAATACCAACAGCCTTATGGAAGTTATCGAGATTTACAAACCAAGCGTGCACGTAAATCCAATTTTCACATCAGTGGGAGCCGATACCCGCCAACTATACACTCAATCCGAAGCAACCGAAGTCGTATTCGCTTACATTGAAAAAGAAAACTTGGTCAAACCGACAAATAAGTCAATTGTGGTGTTGGACGCGATTTTATGTGATGCGTTATTCAAGGGAGCTATTAAGAAAGGTTCAACGTACCCTTCAGAAATACATAAAAAGGATTTGGCACCGACATTTATAAACAGAATGCAAGCACATCATCAAGTTACTAGAGGAAAAGAAACCGTTGTAAGGAAAGGTGGGTTGAAACCGATGCAGATCATGACCGAACGGAGGCAAGGGAATAAGAAAGTTACGAAACTTACAGGAATGGAGTCGTTTTTGATTGATGCTGAACCTTTGGCGTCGGAACTGCAAAAGAAGTTTGCTTGTAGTACCTCTGTAACGGAATTGCCAGGTATGTTTTAACTGAAGTTATGATAGATCGTTAAATGTAGGGTGTTAAATGGGTTGTGTTCGCGGGTTGAACTCGGAAATTTGACATGAATCTGAACACTAACACGACATGTTTAACCCCATTTTATTCTGTTAAGCATATTAATAGTCCAAAATTACAAATTTACAACAAAAAATACATATGTAAATTGAGTTGCGTTTAAGTTTATGTCATATCTATCTGGCATAAATAAAATAAACGATAGTTTTAAGTTATGACCTGAAAAGTATTTAAAAAAGGTTATAAAAACGGTGAAATGGGTCAACCCGCAAATCCGCTCTATGGACTCTGACTTGCTTAGCTAAACATGTTTGCAGCACGAGCTTCGCATGTTGACATGAACACAATCCGTCTAACCGGAATTTTGGATACCCTATAATTACAATACAACCAAAAAAACAAATGTGTATAAATTAATTACGTTGAAACTATAAGACTTTATGCTCTTTTCCCTTTTATCTTCAAGTTTTAGCATACAATGTACACTTAGTTTAAGTTATGACATTTTTTTTACATTATAAAAATAAACGGGTTAAATGGGTCAACCCGTGAACCCACAATGTCAATTGAAGATGATGTTTAGCTAAATGTGTTTGCGGGTTCGAACCGAAACTGACCTATACTCGTTTAGACTAAACCCAAACCCATGAATTTTGTTGGAAATTTATACCTCAATAATGGAGTATGAAAGCACTTTTTTTAACAAATGGAATTCGACTATTTGCCCATGCCAACAATTTACTAGTTTCTGTAGAAACAGTTATAACTTTTGCAAATGCTTTTGTAAACAGGAAAGAAGGGACATGAGGTTTTGGTTCAAGGTGGGGTGATTGATGTTCTTGCAAGATATCTTGTTGAACAATATGGGATCCCGAAGAAATATATCGAGATTCTTGACAAAACAGCCAGGAAATGAATACCAGCAGTGGCTGGTATGCGGTATGCCCTTTGGCGGTCTTTTGAGTCATGTCATGTTTCTTTGTTGAAAGTTGGCTGACATGGTATGCCCGTTGGCGGTTTTTGATTCATGTCGTGTTTGTTAATCGAATGAAATTTGTGATCGTTCTTTCTATGAGTTTCTTATAAGCTAAATACTTGTGAGTTATTACATAACGAGGTTTTTTAACAAGCAGGTTTATTAGTTATATTGCAACCAGAGTATTTAAATAAAGAGTTAATTACATTTTTCGTTTTTGTGGTTTGTCAAAAGTCACTGTTTCAGTCAATTAGTTTAAAAATTGCCAAAACAGTCCCTGTGGTTTCAATTTCGTAACTATTATAGTTCACCCTCACTAATGTCATCCACATATTTTGTTAGTTTATTTGAAATGATCATAATGTCTCTGTTATTAAATTTAAAATGAATAGAATTAGTTACATTTTTCGTCCTTATGGTTTGTTAAAATAACAATTACAGTCTATTGTTTCGGCAATTTACCACTTTGGTATCGCTTAGACTTTTATTTTGTTTGTCTATACATGTGATTGAAGCCTCCAATTGAAACTTATATACTACGATTTCATGTTCCTTATTTATTATACCACATAGAGATGGGCATAAAAACCGGTTCCGAACCCGAACCGGTAGAACCGAACTGGAACCGGTTCCAGTTCCTACCTGACATTAAGTAGAACCGGTTCCGGGTTCAAAATACCCGTTGGTTCCAACCCGGTTCCACAATTTTACCATTTGAATCGGGTAGTAACCGGTTCCTACCCGTACCCGGTTTCACTAGTACCCGGTTCCATCAGTACCCGGAAATGCAGTTCTAGAAGGAACCGGTTATACCGTTAAAATGTTACCTTTGGAACCGGTTATAGCCGAAAAAATGGAGACTAACGATAGAAAGAAACACAAAAATAACAAATACAATAGAAAGAAACATTACACAAACTTTATTAAAACACCAAACCAAACGGGTTACATCAAACATTTGAAGAACCGGTGCCGGAACCTTCTCCCGTCTCATTTTTCTTTGCCTTCGTCACTGGGTAATGCCGCTCAGTGTGTTTCTTAAGGGTTGAGTTGGCTGCGGCCTTCATAAATTTTCCGCAAGCTTTGCATCTAGCCATCTCGTGGCTGTCGGACATTAAACAGAGATCAAAATTCTTCCATATAGCTGGGTTTCTTTTCGTCTCTAAGACAGTAACAACTTCTTCGTTGCATGCCATAGGTATTTTGCAAGATTTTTGAGAAGATGATTGAGTTTGTAACTTGATGATGGTGAGTTTGTAAGTTGATGATGGTGAGTGTTAAGTTTTGAAATGGTAAGTAGGGAGGGGTTTATATAAAAAAAACCGATTTCGACTGCCAGGAACCGGTTCCCAACGGTAACATTTTTTATCAGGAACCGGTTCTACGGTAACATTTTTATCAGGAACCGGTTCTAACGGTAACATTTTTATCAGGAACCGGTTCTGAACAGTAAAAGTCAGATTTTTCGACTGTCAGGAACCGGTTCTGAACAGTAAAAGTCAGCTTTTACTGTCAGGAACCGGTTCTGAACAGTAAAAGTCAGGTTTTTTACTGTTCAGAACCGGTTCTGAACAGTAAAAGTCAGATTTTTACTGTCAGGAACCGGTTCTGAACACTATCAGGAACCGGTTCCGCACCATACCCGGTTCCACACCATACCCGGTTCCATAATACCCGTACCCGGTTCTACACGGTTCCATATTCTTGGCTGTGAACCCGGGTAGGAACCGGACCCGGTTCCACACCATACCCGGTTCCAATGACATCCAAGCAGAACCGGTTCCGGGTTGGAACCGGTTCCGGGTAATAATAATACCCGATTTTGCCCATCTCTAATACCACATAGTAAACAAATGTAACATAACTAGAAGTAGCATCCGCCTGTTGCGGCGGGTTCACCTTCATATCACGCGTTTGAAAAACCCAATTTTAAAAAGTAAAATACGTCAACTGCTTGATAGAAGTTTTGGTTGATCAACAAAAAAACCTAATGGAATGCAAGGATCAATACCCAAAATAACTTAACCCACTCGTTTCTACAAAAGAACATTTTTCAATCCTAAATTGTTTTTATACGACCGACCAACCAACTCTTGATAAAAGGAAAGGTTGTAATTTATAAAAAAAAAAGTAGATTAAATATTGGCATCAATAAAAGAAACATATTTATGTTCCACGAGAAATTGAAACATATATATAATCTTCAAAGTCAAAATCAAATGCAAGCTCATACACACTTGTAGAATATGATTCTATAAACTATAAATATTAAAATAACTAAATCCGCATAAAAACCTTTTATAACATATTACAAAATATATGATCCACAAACTAATATATAAACGTGTCTGTTCGCAAAGTACTGTAGCACAATCCCATTCCAACCTTTTAATATGGTTTACAAACCTTTTGATATGTTTTACCTAATGACTATGAGTTTATGACTTTGGTCTCTTCCTAAGTGTCTTCAAGTCATCCTATATGGTTTTCAAACCTTTTGATATGGCTCAGTGTAAATTCGATACCAATACAGCTTTTTAACGAAATTTACCGGTACCGATTCTGCTATTTACCGATATCGAAATCAGAAAATCCAACACCAATACCGGTACCGCTTTTGATCAATCGGTACAGTTTCAGTATGATACCGGTATTTCGGTAATAATATATTTCCATATAATAAACCCCCTATTCTATTTTGCAATTACATTTAAGGTCCCTATGCAACTGAAATAATATATTTCCATATAATATTAACTTGAAACAGAAAAACTGTAATTAGCAGAGCTTTTACAATATTCTCCACCTTCTCCGTCATCGATTCCGTTTATCTCATCGGCGACATCCGCTGTTGATCATGTCCTCCGATCCTAATTGCACTGTTTACATCGGTAACCATTAACCTACTGCAATACCTTTTTATTATCAGTTCTTCAACGATCACAGTTATTCATTCTTCATGTTTTTCTTTCTGTTTCAATTAACTTGTGGTTGATTCATGAATGACGATTAAGATATCGGATTAGGTACACGATGATCTCGAAATATTTCTGTATAATGTTAATATGAAACAGAAAAACTGTAATTAGGTCAAGTTATTGATACATGATGAATGGATGAGGATTATAGAAATTATTTTTTGTTGATTTGATGTATAACACCATATTCATTTATGAAATGTTCATCTGGAGTTCAGATCTTGTGTTTTTAGGAGTATGAAAAATGTTGAAATGTATGATCGAAAGTTAGAATTATGTGTTTTGATTCAAGTATTCTAAGTGAGGATTAATGTTTTTGTTTATTAATTATAATCACTTGTCTTTGTTGAAACTTGTTTAGGAAATTATTTCAGTTATAATGTAAAACATTGTGATCAGGTACCGATAAAGTCATAGTGATGGTCATAGTTGTTAATGGCAAATAGCGATAAGGTACCTATATGCTACGTAGCGAATAGCGACAAATAGGGGGCGGCTATTTTATAAATAGCGACACACTAGAATTTTTTTTTAACTTTTTATATGTATATTATATTAAAAGACCCTGGTATATATATGCTATTTACATGTATATTTAACAAAAACCTATATCCAGCTATTTTATAGCTATATTTAAATGCTATTTATATTAAAAAAAATTAACTGTCGCTATCAGTCGCTATAACAATAATACCGACACTACATCGCTTCGCTACGTAGCGTGCTATAGCGATCGCTATAGCCACTATTGACAACTATGGTGATGGTTATCTCCTAGGCACAATGTGTTCGATACCGTGTTCAACTTTGCATACACGAGGAGTATGGGGATTTTTTAATTATATGATTGAAAATTTGAATTATGTGTTTTAGTTCAAGTATTCTAAGTGAGTTCAACTGTTTTGTCTATAATCGATAATCACTTGTCTTTATGAAACTTGTTTAGGAAATCATTTTTAGTTTTTGAAAATTAGGAAATCATTATAATTAGAAGGTAAAACATTGTGATCAAGTGCTGATAATCATGGTTATATTCTTGACACAGTGTGTAGTGGTGTACAATAGCGCGTTCAACTTTGCATACATGCAGTCTTATCTTTTTAGGAGCATTGAAATGTTTGAGTTGTATGATTGAAAATTTGAATTATGCATTTTGGACCTTTGGTTCAAGTATTTAAGCGAGGATCGTTTTTTATTAACTTATAATCATTTGTCTGGAATTTTTTTTATTGAAATGTTATATTTATGAAATGTTCATCTGGAGTTCAGATCTTGTGTTTTTAGGAGTATGAAAAATGTTGAAATGTATGATCGAAAGTTAGAATTATGTGTTCTGATTCAAGTATTCTAAGTGAGGATTAATTGTTTTGTTTATTAATTATAATCACTTGTCTTTGTTGAAACTTGTTTAGGAAATTATTTCAGTTATAATGTAAAACATTGCGGTCAGGTACCGATAAAGTCATAGTGATGGTCATAGTTGTTAGTGGCAAATAGCAACAAATAGCGATAAGGTACCTATATGCTACGTAGCGAATAGCGACAAATAGGCGCGGCTATTTTATAAATAGCGACACACTAGAATTTTTTTAAACTTTTTATATGTATAATATATTAAAAGACCCTGGTATATATATGCTATTTACATGTATATTTAACAAAAACCTATATCCAGCTATTTTATAGCTATATTTAAATGCTATTATATTAAAAAAAATTTAACTGTCGCTATCAGTCGCTATAACAATAATACCGACACTACATCGCTTCGCTACGTAGCGTGCTATAGCGATCGCTATAGCCGCTATTGACAACTATGGTGATGGTTATCTCCTAGGCACAATGTGTTCGATACCGTGTTCAACTTTGCATACATGAGGAGTATGGGGATTTTTTAATTATATGATTGAAAATTTGAATTATGTGTTTTAGTTCAAGTATTCTAAGTGAGGTTCAACTGTTTTGTCTATAATCGATAATCACTTGTCTTTATGAAACTTGTTTAGGAATTTATTTTTAGTTTTTGAAAATTAGGAAATCATTATAATTAGAAGGTAAAACATTGTGATCAAGTGCTGATAATCATGGTTATATTCTCGACACATTGTGTAGTTGTGTACAATAGCGCGTTCAACTTTGCATACATGCAGTCTTATCTTTTTAGGAGCATTGAAATGTTTGAGTTGTATGATTGAAAATTTGAATTATGCATTTTGGACCTTTGGTTCAAGTATTTAAGCGAGGATCGTTTTTTATTAACTTATAATCATTTGTCGTTGTTGAAACTTGTTTAGGAAATCATTATAATTAGAATGTAAAACATTGTGGTCAGGTACCGATAAACATGGTTATCTTCTAGACAGTGGCGGATCCAGAAACTTTTTTCAGTGGGTTCGTTTTGGTAGATTCTCACTAACTTTTTTCAAATCATACAAGGTTGTCACTATTTTTTTCCAATCCGAGTGGGTTCATGTGAACTCACAAAACAGGGCTGGATCCGCCACTGTTTCTAGACACAGTACTGCATGCTGCATACAATAGTGCGTTCAACTTTGCATACACACGGTCTTAAATTAAGGCAAAACAAACCTCTTAACCTGATTTTTATTAATATTTCTTTGTAAAGGTAATTTGGATGAGAGAGTAACCGATAGGGTTTTATACGATATCCTTATTCAAGCTGGACGGGTAGTTGACTTGCACATTCCACGAGATAAAGAAACTGATAAACCGAAAGGTTTCGCATTTGCAGAATACGAAACTGAGGAAATTGCAGATTATGCTGTGCGGCTTTTTACCGGCCTTGTGACCCTTTACAACCGAACCTTGAGATTTGGAGGTATTTATTACATTCTTTATAAATTGATTTCCATTATTATTGTTTTATTTGAAAATGAATAAATTCTTTTTAATAAAATGGACAGATCTCTGGACAAGACAAGGCCAACCCAAACCTGCAAGAAACGTCTAATTCTCCTTTTAGATCAAGGCACCATGAAGATGCGGCAACAATCCCTTTGTCACGGTATGCAAACGGTAATACATTTTATCGCTTGATTTTCTTCCCACTTTTATGTTTCCACTCATCTATATGAATTTGATTACTTTTTTCTTCTAAGTGGCATAAAATACGGTTCATGACAAAGTTGTTATTCAAATCACAGTTTCGTGCGGTGTAAATAAATCACATGTGGACCACAAAAATCATGACCATCGAAGAGGTTTTGGGACAAAATGGGATGGTATTACCCATTCTAGGTCAAGGTGTTATGATACAAAAAGCCCCAACTGTTATGCTCATTAACAAACAAACAAACTAGTGACCATTGTATGTTGTGGTCAACTCAAATATTAGGGATTTGTTAATGACCAAATCCTGTCTCTCTAGTATGTGTATCACTAGCTAGTGGCCTTCACTTGGTTTAGTATCGATATTTGGTTGATTGTTAACTTGAAGCTAGTGCTTAGCCAATCTATCATTTGTAGAAAGCTTTAAATTATTATTATTATTGCTTTTTGTGATAATTTATCTCTTTGTGCATAGATTGGAAGGAGAGGAAGCTTGAGGTGCATTTATAACTAAGTTTTTATCGATAAACACCGTCGGTCCAGGATCTGTGTAATGCCAATTGGAGGCAACAATTTTGAAATATTTACAACTTATAAATGGGTCAATATTGGTCGAGGTTTATTGTTAAAATGCCAAATAAAACATTAGGTAGAAGGGAAATTGGTCAAACATGTTGCAAATCACCCAAAGTTGTTTCTAATGCATGCATCATGCTAAACCGTTTTTAGTTCAGTAATATATAAATTACATTGCAACTATATTTGTTGTATGGTGGTAGTTTTGTAGATTTGAATGAAATATAAGGAGTTCCTTCAATTACTTCCATATAATTTGAAATGAAAGAAGAGCGATTTAATTCACATAATGTTTTTTAAGTAAGCGGAATTCGTCATACGAATTCGAATATCGAATATTGAGAAATTTAATTCGTGAGATGGGGTTTCTGAATTTGTCGGAAATTGTAATTGAAATAAACTGAGAACAAATAATAAACTGAATTCTGATGTAAACACTCAAAGAACAGCTCCAAAATCAAAGGAGAGTGCTTGTATTTCTGGTATTATAGGACAAGAAACTAATATTCTAATATGCAAGTTGTAGAGTTATTCAGTGCTCCAGAAACATTATCTGCTGAAACTAACAAGTGGCTAGCAAGTGGATATTTTATCTATTTTATTTAACAGGAATGAACAAATCCTTCGGGTTTCCATCCGCCACTCCTTTAACAAGCTACCCAGATCCACGTCCACCCATTGATCTTCTACTATCTTGGTTGATGATTGACAAGAGGATTTGTCAGATACCATGAAGAAGATAATAGAGAAGAAACGAATTAGGACTTCTAATTGAACCTTGTGTGCAAACAGGCGAAGAGAGGTATCGCCATACGGTAAATATAGGCAAGGGCACAAGAACGTGAGGTGTGAAGTATATCTCTCTCTCTCTCTCTCTCTATATATATATATATAGAGAGAGAGAGATACTTCACACCTCACGTTCTTGTTATATATATATATATCGTGTTTGTGTTTATCCCCCTCACTCTATACCAAACATTGACCCCATTTGCTCCGTTTATTTCAAACTAGGATTTCCCCACCGCACGTTGCAGTAGGGAATCCGTGTATGAACCAAATGGTAAGGATCAATTTTTTAAGCTACTATATTATATTACAATATATATTTAATAATGAGCGATTTTAAAACATCAATTTTAGATAACGTGAAAATAAATTAATAAATTTTTTTTCGGTAGGTACCGAATTGCATTTCAAATTCCTAAAAACATTAGTTCCTTCTTAACATCGGATTATATCGATAAAGCTCTCACCTCTTTCACAAGACACACACCAAGGTGCTCTAGTGAGGCATATGCTCTTCATACATACGCAAGGTGGCTTAATTAGGTGTAACTGAGGCACACACCTTGGCCCAAACAAACGCATCGACGATAACCTAGTAACAAAATTTGCAAACCGAGAGAATGAGGTGAGGGCCGTGCAACAACTGTTTGAGCTTAGGAAGCGAGTAGCAAACTATTTAGCTACAATGACTTCCAACAAGTACTATCACGGTTAACAACTAGGTATTTGTCTCTTTAATACCCCTAGTATGCAAATCAACTGTTTGGTTTAATATTCATTAGGTAGCCCAATTAGTTACCTTGACATTATCCTCCACTTTTATAAAATTAGTTTGCTATAAATACGTAATCAAGAGATTTTATTTACTATTACTATTACAAAAAATACAGTGTTTGATGTAAGGGGTAACATTTTAATACTTATTAACTAAGCATTGTGTTAATTGTACTATGATATCTTTAGTGTCACAAGGTGATGTGATAAAAGTAGTTTAATAAAAACAAAATAAATTAATCTAATCTAGACACTAATTAATACTTTAGACTCTTTAAAACTTGACTAAACTACTAATCGGCAAGTGAACCGATCGATTCTAGTAAAGCTAAGTAAGTCCGGAAATCGAACCCACAAGACTCTATTTAATTATGTTATTGACTCTATCTAGACTTATACCGACACGAACATGACACTAATTGATTTTATGTTTGGGGGGGGGGGTCTAAATATCCCAAAAATTGCAAATTAATTAAAACTAATTAACTAGATTAACTAGAACACGACTCAGATTGAGGTTGAATTCAGTGATGATAAAAGAACTACCTAGGCTAGAATCCCACTTAACATCGAATGGCTTTCTCGTACTAATGTGATATGGAACCAAGATTTTTAAGTGCTAAACCCTAAAAGAAACCGAATAGGACGCTCAACCATTCTCGAGAGGAAACCTATGGGACTCTAAAGGATTATTACACCTACCGGTTAACTAGACTCCCTTTCAGTTATCCACTTTCTAGAAAAGTGCCCTAAAGTGACTAACTACCTCTCAGCGGGAAGTCTAAGGCAACTAAGGAACTTGATTTGGTTTAATATACTAGAATGTGGCAAGGAACTAAAACTGGCTTTTCTTAAAACCTAATACTAGCAATTTACCAATCGAGACCTATTAATAACCTAGTACTTATCAGCAACTAAAGTTAGTAGAATATCAAAACCGAATTAAAGCTTGAATATTGTTTCTAAGGTTTATTGGTCACTTCACCAAACGATTACCCAAACCCGTAAGGACCCGATAATCAATACAAATCTATTATATGAAGACATTTAACAAGATTTTTGTGAAACAAATAAACAATTGATAATCAAGTTAAAATACGCAAACACACCAAATCAAAGAACCAAAAGTTTATTACTTTTCAAAGAATATCCACAATCACAATAGAAACCGATAAAAATCCAAACTTTATTAAGCGTTCATCTTAACCTAGATAGTTTAAGGAATTTAGCTTCACATCATTAAGAAATTAAGAACAAGTGTCATTATAAAGTAACAAAACATAATCAAAGCAATAAACAAGAGAACAAGTAAACCTGGATGCTGAACACGTGAGCCAACATGATCCCAAGTCTTCACAACTTCAACCGGTGCTTTTGTCTTGCTTGATTATGCTAAAAAAGATACTTAAAATTCGTCCAAAGAGCTCCCAATTCGTCTAGGGTTGTCTAGGATTGATTAGGGTTAAGTATGGGCTTAAATAGGGCTTTAATATGAAGTTTCACGCACTGATCAGGAGAGGCGCCGCGTCGCGCAACCTGTATAGGGGTCATCCGTCGCGTAGCGCCAAGGCCCTGCGAACTAAGAAAACCGTTTCAGCCATAACTTATTCGTTTCGACTCTGTTTTCTTCACCGTTTCCGCCTACAGGTTCTTAATTCAATTCTTTATCTTATAATCTTATCAAATATCCATTTTCATTCCATGAGAATTCCTCACTAAGCCCAAACCTCCTCCCGGGTGCTCGTTTCTTCAACGTTTCAGCTCGTTTTCACTCCCGAAATCCTACAAAGCACATAAGACACCATAATATACAAAACCAATGATAATATAACATAAAACGACTCAAATTTTTATAATTGTTGGGCTGTCTCAAATTGAATAGTATATACCGGACGGTAGAACCCGACTTGAACTCTCAAACCAAAAAAATATAAGAACAAAGACCAGTTGGGCCAAACCGAAAATTATTGGGCGTTTCAAAACAGCATATTCTGGAAAAAAATGATCTAACACTTTGATCGCCAACTAAATCCATTCCAATTTGAATTTCACATGATTAACAATTCCAAATCCAAAAAATTGGTCCAAAATCTAAGTGTATCAATACATTTAAAAAATAGTGAACAGTTAGAACAATTCAATAGCATGTGATAGGACAAAAATACCCTAAAACTAACTAGAAAAAATTAACCCGTTAGCCATTTGGACTAACATTGGAATTGGAAGAGAATAAAAAGCATGGAAACTAAATCAGCAAAAAAAAAAAACCTCAAGTATTGCAATTTAAATAAAATAAACATAACCACACATATTTAAAACGCAAAATGTATTACATCTCATATTGATAACCCAAAATCAATTAATAAGTTTCAAAACATGAGTGTCTAAACATCTCATATTGTTGACTGAAGCAGAATGAGTTGACCTAAGTGGTAAACTGCGGTTTGATATGGGCAAATCGAATTTCAAAGTGTATGTTTTTTCCTTCAAAAAGGCATTAGTCCTTGACTCTTGACTTTATTTTTTTTCTTGAATGGAAAATTTGTATCTTTGACGGATAATGTCACGAACAAAATCACTCGATCATATCTATCTTCATTACCCAATTAATATGGGAAAACTCCCTTTGTGGGAACAAAATCACCCGATCATATCTATCTTCACTACCCAATTAATATGGGAAAACTCCCTTTGTGGGAATTGAACACAAAACCTATTAGTTCCAAAACGTTATCCCACCTCTAAGATGCCACTAGGCTATAAAGCCATGGCCGACTCTTGACTTCATTGATTTGAATTTTTTAGGATCAAATGGTTGTTCGAATATGCTACAAATTCGATTGATTTAATTTATTTGATGATAAATTATAAAAGCTTGCAAGAATTAGCTAGGGTTAAACTTATAAAAACAATTTTAAGTAGAGAAGAACAAGAGATGTAAACTTGTAATATAAAAATAACTAGTTATTAAGACCCGCACGTTGCGGCGGATTTGAAAGTCGAGCCTTGGAAAAACTGATGTCGGAATGTTGATAAAAATAATTGAATCCTCATATGATATGGCGGAAGGCGTTAATAATATTCAAAACTATATATAAAAAACGAAATCTGACATAAACCTATGTGTTGCGCCTTTATATAACAAAAACAAAACGTTAAAAAAAATCACTTTGAAACGTTGACAAATTTGCTAATTTAGTATTATTAGTTTGTTAAACTTAAAATAAATTACATGAATACTAAAATGTAATGTTTTACATCTACCAATCATCTCTCCAATCTGTATTAGGCGTTGCGTGGAAACCGTAGTTATTGTTAAGATGTTGAAAATAAATTGAGGGATTAAGAAATGGTGTTAATATTCACACACATCTCTCCTCTATCTATGTATATATATACAGATATATAGAGAAAGATAGAGTGAAAAAAGTGTGGAAGTAAGATTTTGAAAGTGTAGAAATAAGAAGAATGTCAAAAAATTGAAAAAAAAATAGTTCATAACATTGAAAAGCAGAGAAATCTTGGCACAAAGAAAATATTTTGATTTACTAAATTGTATAAAGAGAAAAATTAAACAATAAAAGGTACACACAAACAAAGTAATGGGTGATGTGTTCAGATGAAATCTCAAAAGCAGAGTGAACTAATGGGCAATGGCTAGATGGACAAAGAAAAAATAATAATAAGAAAACAAAATACTCACATTACCTTTTTGCAAAATAATATATGGAAAACTTTTAGTAGAGAAGAACAAAAGTTGCATAAACACTATACACAGTGTTGATCAAAAGAGAGAACATAGACTGTTGTGTAATTACATAGGTGTTTTAATGTTTACCATTACCAATAGTATAAGCTACTTAAGAACTTTTAAGTACATTGTTAGAGCTTTCAAACTATTTGTTAAAACGTTTAAGCGGAAATCACTTATCAAACACACGAAGAAACCTTAAATTGAAGAAAGCAATGATGAAGAACAATGAATTGGAATTAAGAACCAAACAATTATCGATCCATTATTGAAAAGAAGAATAACTAGTGGGATTACTGAGCTTCGCACTAGGCTTGGTTGGTATCACTTCGATTCGATATAGTATGGACACTTAGAATAGCAACTGAAAGAGGTACGCACAAAAGGATATCGACACATGTTTTACATCGATAGACAACCATAAAAACGAATACCGGTATCGATATCGATGTTCGGTTCATATCGGTTCGGTTCAGTTCGTTACGCTAAAGTTATCATACCGCACTCGCTATAGCTACGATATAAGAAAAATACATTGTTGCGAATATAACTCTATTTTCGACTAACTTTATACTATTACATCGAGAACACTATATAAATAAATACGCTGCTGGTGCTGATATTGTTCAAATGGTATCCGTCCAATTTCTCACGTCAAAGAAATTTTTTTTGGCTATATTTGACATGTTTAAATAAAGTTATAAACTAAAAACAAAATATACTGATTATAATATTAAAAGTAACAAATAGTACTAATTCTTTAATAACATATATAAAAAAATAAAGTTAAAACAAGAAAAATAAATAAGAAATATTAGTAAAACTAAAAGTTAAAAAACAAATGACAATAATATATTAATCTACTCTTGGTTAAGCTAATAAAACTTAAATAAACATTATTATTAGTTTTACTGATCATCCACTTGATAATAATTGTTATATAATTGATTGATAATTGTTATATAACTAGTAAATTTCCTTGATACGCTAAAGTTATCATACCGCACTCGCTATAGCTACGATATAAGAAAAATACATTGTTGCGAATATAACTCTATTTTCGACTAACTTTATACTATTACATCGAGAACACTATATAAATAAATACGCTGCTGGTGCTGATATTGTTCAAATGGTATCCGTCCAATTTCTCACGTCAAAGAAATTTTTTTTGGCTATATTTGACATGTTTAAATAAAGTTATAAACTAAAAACAAAATATACTGATTATAATATTAAAAGTAACAAATAGTACTAATTCTTTAATAACATATATAAAAAAATAAAGTTAAAACAAGAAAAATAAATAAGAAATATTAGTAAAACTAAAAGTTAAAAAACAAATGACAATAATATATTAATCTACTCTTGGTTAAGCTAATAAAACTTAAATAAACATTATTATTAGTTTTACTGATCATCCACTTGATAATAATTGTTATATAATTGATTGATAATTGTTATATAACTAGTAAATTTCCTTGATTCGTCGGGTCCAAATGTAAAGTAACTCGGATTTGTACAGTAAAGACCCGAATTGTTTCTGAATAAAAGTTATGATAATACGTAGATAAACTAAAGATATACATAAAAATAAACACGGTAACGTATTATATATGGCTAAACTTGTTTGCCGAAAGAAATTTAAGTCGAACACCAACCTGAACCTATTCCGACACGTACATAAAAATAAGTTAAAATTTTATGTTTTTTAAGTAAAAAATTGTACCGCGCGTTGCGGTGGCGCCGAAACGTAAAGTAAGTCAAATTCATAAAGTCTAATGAAAACATATTATATTTGACCCAACTTGTTGTAAAACAAAATTTATTTCAAAAAACAGATCAACTCAAAACGAAAAAAACAAAAAAATATATTATATCTGAGTGGACACATTTTCAAATAAACGTAATCAACTTAAATTTATACTAACACGTTCATAAATATAAGCATGTAAAATATGATTATAATTTTTTTTGAAAGTTGAACGGTTGTTAGTACCAATAATAAATGATGAAAGGTAAAAACTACATAAACAAAACTTACTAAAAGACAAAAAAAATGTATAAAGCTTTTAGAAAGTTGAAGAGTTCTAAGTGAAAATATAAAATGTTAAAGAGTAAATAATAAAATAAATAAAAACTTACTTATATAAAAAAACCTTAAAGGATTGACCAATGGCAAGCCGCCATGTAGCAGCATGCACTGGTCATCCCTCTTGAAATTGTTAGTATATACAATAGCTGATTTCCCGTACTTCGCGGCGGGATTTCGGTCGATATCGGCACGATTCCTTAAAGTATCAACTTGGTTCTTATAGCAGCCAAAAGAAATACGTCCAAAAGAACATCGACGCGTGTTTTACATCGATCGAGAACTATCGAAACCATTGGCGCATGTTATAAGGGGCCGGGGGGCGCCCGACCCCCCGAACTTTTCATTCAGTAGTATTATATATGTAGTTTTCGTATAGAAATTTTTGGGTATATATGTTTTTGACCCCCCAGTTCTATAGAAATTTTTGGGTATAAACGTTTTCGACCCTCTTGTCGGAAATCTCAAGCTTCACCACTGATCGAAACAAATATCAATGCTGATGTTCTTCGGGCAAAGCATCAATTTGGTCACTGACATTTGCTATAGCATACGGTACTAAAAACTCTATTATCAATATAACTTAATTTTCAATCACTTTTATAATACCACGTCGAGAAAATATAAAAACAAATACGGTACCAGTACTGCTATAGTTCGAACAATATTGTTTCGGTTCGTCACGTCAAAGAACAAAAAGAATCAACTATATTTATCCATATGATTAAAAGATATATCAAATCGTAGATAAAATTAAACATGTAGCAAAAGTGTATTCAAAATTTCATATTATATTATTCAAATAACAAAAATAGTAAACAATATAATTGTATATAAAAATAAACTCTATGATTTTTATATCCATATCTCGTAAAAACCATAAAACCAAAATTTTATAACAATTATATTAAAAATAACTATAAAAATTAAAACAATTAAGTAAACATCATACAATTCACTTTAAAGTGTAATAAAAAAATAATAAAATGAAAAGATGTGACGTGGACCCATCAAAGAAAGTACTGCTCAACTACTTTGAAAGTGTAAGGGATAAGAACTAGTAAATTTTTCTGCGCGTTGTGGTGGGTTCGAAATGTAAAGTAACTCGAATTGTACCTCTAATGAAAACGTATTATATTTGACCCTACTTGTTTCTGAACAAAAGTTACGTCAGAACGTAGATAAACTAAAAACGTACATAAAAATAAGCACGAAAACGCATTATATTTGATCCTACCCACTTCCAAAAAAAATACAATGTAACGTAAATCGATATGAATTTATACCAATACGTACATAAAAATAAGCACGTAAGAATTAATTACAAAGTCTTTAGAAAGTTGAAAAGTTGTAAGTGCCAATACTAAATGTTGAAATGTGAAAGTAAAAAAAACAACTAAAAAGGTATAAAAAAGCACAAAACGTATTATATTTGAGTTTACTCAAAAATTACAATGTAACGTAAATCAACCTGAATTTATACGGAAATGTACATAAAAACAAGCACGAAAAAATTGATTACAAAGTTTTTAAAAAGTTAAAGGGTTGTAAGTGATAATACTAAATGTTGAAATGTGAGAGTAAAAAAAATATTAAAAGACAAAAATAAAATAAAATAAACTCACTTGATGTTACTGTAGATGCAACTTCTATTTGTAAGCATATACAACTAACAAAATTTCTCGCGCTACGCGGCGGGTGATTCAATTGATGTCTGTTCATTTCGTTACGATATCGGTACAGTAGCGACACTCGATAAAACAACAAAAACAGAAAATCCAAATTATTTCTCTAAAATATATCATAGATGAAAATATCTAAACGACTGACACCGTCGCGTATTTAGTCTTTATAAAAAAGAACAAACAAAAGTTATAAAAAAACATAACTATAGGGCTAAAAACGTATATTATTTATATTATAAGGTGTGTAATAAAAACTTATAAAAAATCAAAGTTACGGTTCACGCAAGTTGGTAACTATTATAAACTATAGGGTTAAAAACGAATATTATTTATAGTATAAGGTGTGATTGAAACTAAAAATAGAAGAAAAATAAAAAAAAGTCAAAGACACTATTCATAAAAGTTTGATAATTGGTATATATATAAACTAGTTTATGCCCCACCCATGTTGCGGGGTGGTAAGCATAATATTTCTCAGTTTAATATGCACGCATGTGTTTTAGTTACTTGTATATACTACTCATAACACGATCTCAATAAAAATCACACATAAATAAAAATACGCGTGTCAACGAATTTTTGTGCTAATAAAGTTTAGGAATTATAAAGTAACTTTATTAAAGTCCAAGAGTAGTAGCAGTTGTCCACCAATAGCTAATGATCACTATTCCCCCTTGATTAATTCAGTATGGTAGTAAAGGAGAAGGCTAAAAGATGAAATACTAAAATGAATAAAAGTAGAGCGACTAAACATGTACACTATCAAAAGTTAAAGCAGGGGAACTAAACACACATACAAACAAAGTTAACCAATAAAAAGAAAGTTTTTTTCCTCTATAAACAGAGGGGCTAATAACTTATATTAGGGAAGTTAAAGGTTTAAAAATAAATTACAAAAGTTACAATCAATTACTTAAAAGTATAAAAGTAAGGAGACTAAACATGTACACTATCAAATTTGAAGCAAATGGACTAAACACACATATAAACAAAGCAACCAATAACTTTTTTTTAAACAGATGGGCTTAATCCGTGTATTAGTGAATCTGAAAATCTAAAAGTTAAATATAAAAAGAAATGACCAATAAAGGGGTTGTCTAACACTATTCCCCTTATGATTTTTGTAGTAATAGATAAAGGTAATATAAAATGAAAGAAAAAAATGAATTAGAGGTTCAATCATACAAATGAAAAGAATTACCTTACACTACTGTTATTAACAAACCCCTATATTAACAAATATTATAGCATTTATAATGAAAATCTTAAAAATATGTGAGATTTAGTTAGATTATAAGAAATTGTTGTTAATGTTTTTGAGTGGAGGAGAGAGAAAATAAATGAGAAATTTACTGTTCATCTATAAATATATGAGGAAAAAATCTGATGAGAGAAAACCTTATAAATTTTTAAATAATTTTAGAAATGGTTGTGAGTGAAAGAGTGAGAAAATGCAATGATAAATGTATAAAAAATATTATTTAATTGAAAATAAGAGAGAAAAATTAGTTGTCTTCGGTGGAATATATGGATATTGATAAGGAATTAATTGCGAATGCTCTTAACTACACATATTAACTAACCCATATATTAACAAACCTTAACTACACATAACCAAAGTCTGGTAATAAGAGCATTCACAATAATCCATTTTTCTTATTTTTGGAGATGAAATGGTGTTTTTTCTTCTCATTTTTAACTACTGAGAGCTTTGTTTTTTTGAGTTGATTTTTAGGATTAGTTCTTGCGAAAAAACATGTAAAAATTGTGGGACCATGTTAAGGTGGGTGGGAGAGGCAGGTGGGTAATATAATAAATTAATAATATGTTTTTTTGTGTTTTGAGATCTTTTATTCAGTGAGTTGTTTTTGATGTTTTGAAAAAATGGGGTTTTTATGATGTGGAAGGTGATTGAACACGTTTTTGTATGTTTTTAGCTCCTCTTATTGTAGATGGTCTAATAACTTTATGTGGATGGTCTAATTTTTGTAGAATGACTTTATTACAATTCACACTCTAAAACCTATTTAAACGAATTATTAATAGAGTAAATTACACAAAACATCCTTTACATTTTCTTAAACTTGCAGGTTCCAGCCTTTATGTTTAAAACTTGCTAGAAACATCCTTTAAGTTTATTTTTGTTGCTGGTTCAATCCTTTACGACTAACCAAGTTAATTACATCAGTTATATTCCCTCACATGCGTAACATGTGAGGGTATATTCATAATTTTGGTTGATATTCTTATAAAACCCACTAAAAACACAATGTCATTCAATCCAAAACCCTCTCTGTATGAAACCCTTCCCCGAACGATCTTCACTTACTAACCGTGTCTGACCACCCACAAAATTCTGATCATCACTCTCTAACCAAGTCCGATCAATCCCCAATCATTTGATCGAACTTGATAGATCCCCAATCATTTGATCAAGTTGGCTAAAGTTAATCGGGTTTTACTAAGTTAACCCATAAACAACCTTGAACTGGTCAACTGAATTAATAGGTTGACTGTATTGAGTCACCTCCAAATGATCTTGAACTCGATCCCATGTTTCGTCATCACACCACTACCATACCCGTAACAACATCAACAACCACCATTCAACTCCACTGATCTGATCAGTGACCCGCAGTCCCGCACCCAAAGTTTCCACAAAAATAATCGACGAGATTTTATGTAACCAACGAAAGGAAACAAAAGGCGTCGAGAGAGTAACCTGTTATGCCAGAATAATATTGCCGTCGACTTCGCCGGAAATCGTTCAGCTCCATGACCATTGGAAACCACCATCCAAAACCCACCTCCAAAAGACCACCAACCTCCACCATGTACTTCTGTTGTAAACCACTTATCACCACCGTAGCTCCGGCGGTCTTCACCATAAAAAACGACTATCTCAGTCATCACACCATCGACGCCGATCATCTTTGTCATCCGTCTTCGTTGCCGAAAAGACCGGCCAGTTTCTCTCTCTATCCTCCTCTCACTGCATCCGGTTTCTCTCTCTCTCTCTAAGATGCCTCTCCCTCTATCTCTACTACTGAACTTTCTCTCTCTTCTAATCTTGAATGGCTGTGATTATAAACATGTGAAAGAAAAGAAAGGGGAACATGTATGGGATTTACAGGGATTGGTGAAGCTTACACAAGAAGATAGAATACATAAAGAGGGTTTTATAAGAATATCAACCAAAATTACGAATATACCCTCACATGTTATGCATGTGAGGGAATATAACTGATGAAATTAACTTTGTTAGTCGTAAAGGATTGAACCAACAACAGAAATAAACTTAAAGGATGTTTTTAGCAAGTTTTAAACATAAAGGCTGGAACTTGTAAGTTTGAGGAAACTTAAAGGATGTTTTGTGCAATTTACTCTTATTAATATGGTTGACCAGCGTTGAATGCTATAATATGTTGGGGAATTTGAGTATGCAATAGACACTTTTAGGTCGAAGTACTTATGTGGTTCTCCCTGCTACCAAGGGCGCTGCCCCCAACCCCCGCGAAGAGGGCATTGCCCCTTGGAACACCCGTTGATTAGGGGCTCCGACTAAACACTTTGAATTATAACAACTCAAAGAAGCATGCACTCCTGCACATTCTAACTTGCTTATTATGTATCATAATTCACTTCACCAAGTTAATACCAATTACACGAAAATATACAACACAATACTCTTCAGACTCACGCACGTCCAGTCAACCAACGTCCAACATAAGCAATGTAAAACCTAAGAACCGAGAAGGATTTATTGCTTTCGAATTAATGATATCTACGACAAAGTGTGGCCTAACGTTAATATGCTTAGTTTTTTCATGAAACACTTGGTTCTTTGACAAATGTACAACTCCCTAATTGTCACACAAAACTCTTGCATCACCAACAATAGCCCCTAGCTCAGACACATTTCCTTTTAACCAGATAGCCTCTTCTACAACTTAAGTAAGATTTATATACTCTGCTTTAGTAGTAGATTAAGCCTGAGAGGAACTTTTCAACTTACAACACTTCTTAGCACTTTGAAAACATACCCAATTATTGGTTTGCCCTTATCAAGAAGTAAATTCTGCATCAATAAAACCAACTATAATCCAGTCTTCATTGTTGTCTTTTCCAAATAGAACACCAACATTCTTGATACCATTGAGATACCTCTTAATCCAGTTTTTAGCTTCCTAATGTAACTGACGTGATGCGAGCGTGGGTGATTTTTAGATATATTTTAATTACTTTTCACTCGTTTATTCAAGCTTTAAATTTATAAAAACACGATATACAACTATCACTCTCTACAACACGCTAGGGCAAGTGCACCCATCGTTAGCGTAGTATAGTGATGGTAAGATACCGAGGTTGTCCAAGGACACACGAGCTTTTAATACCGGAATATTGTCGACGTCTAATCTAATCAATTTTTTAAAAAAGATTTTTAATAAGTAAACATAAAGAAATAGATTAAGTAATAAAATAGACAAATAGACAAGATATAATTACTTGGTTCTGACTCGTTATTTACGTATCATTCGATGATTTCCGCACTTTGTGTTTTTTAATAGATTATCTTAGTTAAAGTGGCATGTCCCTCTTTTGGAGGCAACACTACCCTCAGCCATATTGGCCTGAGTCAGCAGGGATACAGTTCCGCAAGGCCGGAATATTGAAAGATAATTAAGTAAATTATTAATGCAAAATGTGGCATGTCCCTCTTTGGAGGCAACGCTACCCTCGGCCATATTGGTCTGAGTCAGCATAGTTGTAGTCCCGCAAGGCCGGTTTAAAGTTTTAATAGTAGTTTATTTATAAGAGATTCAAGCCGTTCTTACTTCCCCCGATTTGTCGCTATCTGCCTCAAGGGAAGTCCTAATAAGCTTGAACCAAGTCCTCGCATGATCTATACACTGAACGAGGCAAGAACTTTACCCATACCACCCTTCTAACCCCCTTAGAGGCGGTTAGCGCACTTTATATAGACCGTAAAGACACGAATGAGTGAATCAACGAAACATGAAGAGATGATAGAATAAAGTTCACTTTCAATAAAAAAAACTAGTTATTAAAGTCATTAATACATACCCAATTAAAAAGTTAACCAAAGCTAGGAAATCAAAAGTAGTACATGAACAACGTGTCTTCACCATGTGTTGTAAGAGATTAGCCAAGCATGGCCTTTGTTTGATACAAACTTTTACGATCAATCTTGGTGGATGAATGTGGTGGATGATGGTGGTATTTTGGTGGTGGAGTGGTGGTAGGTGTGAGAGAAGTGGTTTGCCAAGGGATGAGTTGGAATGAAACCAATAGTTGTAAACAGTGGCTTCACATGGCCCCGTGCCCTGCGGGCACGACCTCGTGTCTTCCTTCTTCTCGGTCTTCATTTAATGAGCATGTCAGATCAGCTGCTACACGACCCTGTGTGTCAACAGCACGGCCCCGTGGCCATTGTACTTGCTGTACTATCCAAGATATGCAAATCTAGAAGTTGACCACGGCCCGTGTCTAAGGGACACGGCCCCATGTCTTTTGTCTGGTTATGTTTGTCTTCTTCTGAACGACCTCATGCCGAGCAGGCACGACCCCGTGCTTGACTTCTGATTCGTTGTTTTAGTCTTGGGGTGAAGCTCGGAGGGTTTGTATAGTGTGTCGTCTTCCCGTCTTCTATACTTATGCTGGTTTTTGTCGTTAATTTGTTCCACTTGTACATTTAAGCTCTTTTAATCCTGAAAATCAAAAGTATACAAAGAAACACAATTTTTCCAACATCAGTATTAAAAAAAGGTTGATTTTATATCATATTTAATAAAATTTATATGTTGCATTTGAAGCATATGAGTAACCCTGAATTAGCTAAGAATATGCTAACGACACTATTTGCATACCCAATGCCTTGCATTGTATAAACCTTTAAATACATGAGGCTTCCTACTACATTAACATAAGAAATATCTTCCATTCTTTTTACATTTTCATTATTTGTAGGATAATCTTTACTTGATATTTGAAATGTTAGTCATATGTGTAACAACAACCTTTTCTATTATCCATAAAGAAGTTAGGTACTATCTTTTTTTATATATAAGCATTAAGTCAACTTTAACAGTCTTTGACTTCTATCCCCATGGCTTTCCATCCCCGAAGTATGTATGTCTTCACTCAACTCTTTCATATCAAATTCCCTCGTTGCTAACTTCTTTGTAGTTATAATCTACGCATTGTCTCTGTAAGCTATTAACATATCATCTACATATAATAATAGATACAAAAATCGTCAATACCAAGTCCTCTAAAGTAAATACAATTGTCATAGCTACTTCTAGAGAACCCATTAGTAACCATATACTCATCAAACCACTTATGCCACTTCTTAGGAAACTTTTTTAATCCATATAAGGATTTTTTTCAACAAGAAACCTTATCTTTATGTCCTCCACCTCAAAACCAAGTGGTTCCCTCATATAGATCGATGTTTTCGTTCAAATTTCCATGAGAAAGACAATTTTTACATCCAGTTGCTCAAGTTTATAATCATTCAGGACAGTTAAAACTAACATAACCCTTATAAAAATTTTTTTTACCATAAGTGAGAAAATTTCATTATAATCTACACATGCCCTTTAAAGGAAATCATTTACCATCTTTCTTGCTTTAAACCTGAGTGCTTCAATTCTTTGAATCCTCTCCTTTAGCTTATAAATCAATGTGCAATTTACTAGCGTTTGATTCTCATGCTTATCAACTGACACTCAAGTCCTATTCTTGTTAAGCATTCTTGTGAAGAGAATCCATTTCTTCTTGCATAACTTTAATCCACAACTCTTTATTGTTAAAATTTACTACTTCTCTCAAAGTTAATGGTTCAAAGACGCCTTCATGCTTGGCAGTTATAAAAACAAATGCATACATGTCTTCATTATCTCTAAACGTGGCAGGTGGTTTGATCACACATCTAGGTCTATCTCTTGCCACACTTATACCAGTTCACTCCCTTCTAAACTCACTAAATGATATGAACTATCATTCATTTCTTTTTTATCGTTGCCTGTAAGTGTAACGTTCCGTAGTTTTCATTCTTTTCCATTTTAATGTAATTTGTATTTTTCCTCCATTCAATCCTATTCAAGACTTGATCATAATGAAAATCATATTTTATATCATTTTTTGCATAATTAATCTTGAATGATATGTAAACATTCATGAATACGCATTTTTAATTCAAAACCCAGCAATACATCAAGATTATATTTCCTTTGAAATGTTATTCATACGTGTTATTATCTTTCAAATGCTTGCATACACCTTAAAATCCTAAAAATATGCTTAACTATGTGTTTTGGGCACCAAATAACAAACCAAACAACTCAAGGACCAAAAATGGAAATTCTGGATTTTTCTGGAGTCTTTGCGGACTAAATACTCATCTCCTTGCGGTCCACATGGGACCTGTTTGGCAGAATGTTTTGCCAACTCATGAAGTTTGATCTCTTTCCTCCTTTTAACCCCCAACCACCTCATTTAACACTGAAATTCTAATACCACTTAAATACTATCCCTTACCACCTCCTAAACATTTTCCACATTCCAAACACTCTCAAATCATCAAATTCTTCCACTTTGGACAGAAAGTTCAAGGATCAAAATAGTGAGTTTTGGGCTTTGTTCTTGCTGTTTCTTCTCCCTCTTCATTGGAACGCCTCTAGGAGTACTACCACTTGATTACCAAGGTAAACAAGTATAGTAAACCACCAATTTGAGGTCCAAGTTAGGATTTTTTAGTAATCTTTTTATACTTGCTTTATCTTTGCTTTGTTTTTGGAACATCTTTAAGTCACTAAAAAACTTCTATGTTGAATGACTTGGGTTAATGTTAATTTCTAGAAACTTGGGGTTCATATGCCTCCCTTTTATGTTTTTATAAGTCTCTAAGTAACCTGTCAACAATAAAGTGAGTGTAACCACACCAAGTCTCTGATCACACAATGTTGGAAGCACTCATCTTGGTTATACCTCACTTTGTTACTTAGCAAAATAAATAGTACTTATGTAATTCTTACTTATATTCATGACCATCCGAATCATCAACTGTGTTGGTGATTTTGTGCAATGGTGAATCCATAAGGTTAATGGATTTATCCCACCTCTAATGCTTGCAAATGCTTGACTACATACATAATATACATATAATACTAACTACAAAGCTAAACCATAATATCAACCAACTCATGGTTGAATATTATGTGATAAAGTGGAGAATATCTTAGTCTTAGGTGCTGTTTGTTTTTTCAGAGTAAAATGTTTGCAGTCTGCGGACCACATCTGCAGACATCTGCAGCATAAGAGGTGGACCAAACCTTTGCAGTCGGTAGAAGAAGACTGTTTGTTTTTTAACTTCTGCAAGAACAATCGATTCACTCAAAACAACATAACAATGAACAAAATCGAATTGGGGGTAATTCTATGAAAAGAAAAACATAACAAAAACATAAGAAGAAGGTGTTGAAGGGGGACGACGGTGGAGGACTGCGGTGGAAGGTGGCTATGGTGGAAGAGGAGGCGGTGGAAGGTGGTTGCGGTGGATGGATGAGGACTACGGTGGAAGGTGGTTGCGGTGAAGGAGGAGGACTACGATGGAAGGAGGAGGCGGCGGTGGAAGGAGGAGGCGATAGCAGGTGTAGGCGACGGTGGAAGGTGGCTACGGTGGAAGGTGGAGGCGGCAGTGACGCTAAGGTGAATGACGACGACAACTAGAGTGGTGGAGGAGAGATGGTGGAGGAGAAGAAGGAGGTGTGCTAGGGTTTGTGATGTATAAGAATTTATAAATCTTTTAAACATCAAATATTCCCCATTAATGCGGGAATTCATTGTGTTTTCATTGATCTAGATACTCATTTGAGTTATTTGTGAAAATACAGGTCCGGGATTTGGCCCGGTAAAGAAACAAAGGCTTTTGGAGCAAATTGGAGCAAAAATGGAACGTTTTCTGCCAAACTGCCAGATATGGCACGACCGTGCCAACCATTGGCACGACCGTTCCAAACATCCAGAAGTCGGCACTATCACAAGCACTATCATCAGACTGCACAATCCAAGTCAAATCAACACTTGGCACGATCGTGCCAACCCCAAGCACGACCGTGCGCGTGCAATCAAAGGCCCTGATAAGCTAGTTTCCGAGTTCAACTTAGTCATTTCCGAGTACTATACGATAAGCACGACCGTGCCAAATGTGGCACGGTCGTGCCACCTCGGGGAAATTTTAGCGGGATCTTTCCGGATTTGGCATCAAACTTGGTCAACAACTCAAAAAGGCACCTGACACTTACCAAGCACGACCGTGCCAGAATTTGGCACGGTCGTGCCAGAATTTGGCACGGTCGTGCCAAATGCCTAGTAGCTTAAATATGTGAATTCAGCTCATTTGAAGGGGAGTTGGAGCATTTGGGTGGATTTCTCTCTCAAGAAGCTGATCCATGAAGCTTGGAGATTGAAGAAAGGAGCCTTTAGGAGGTTGTATCACTTGATAATCCAACTCATTTAGCTAATTATCTTGTCTTAAACATTAGTATTTTTACTTGTTATTCATGCACAATCCATATTACTTTATGTTTGTCTTAGTTATCATGAGCCTTCTAGGCTAAACAATTGTGTTTTTCGAATTTTGTTGAAGCTAATGAACACTTGACAATATGGAAATAGATGTGGTGATTATTGTATGTTAATCTCAATGATGGTATTTATTCAAGTTTCTTGGAATGCATGTTCATGTTTAAAGTTATTATTCTTGAATGTTTGATCATAAAAATTTACATGTAGTGTTGGAAAGCCCATGTAGAGATTATGATTATTGAATCTTGTTAGTTGTTGATTTTATTCATAGCATGAAACTAGGAATGGTAATTGCTAACATGATTAGGATGATGATTTGAATATGAGTATGATTTCTTGCATTTGGATTTGTATAGATCTTATGAATGTTTATATGAATTCTATGGTTTGTGTTCATGTTGGATTGATGATTTAGGCCAAAATTGTTGTTTAGCATGACCATGCTTGTGATTTATGTCAAGAGCTTGTTGAAGATATCATTTACTTGAAACCAAGTTTGGGTGATTAATGTGTTGTTCATGTTAGTTTTTCTTAATTTGTAGAGTTAGGAGTTTTGATTAACAATTAACTCATTATTAAAGATTAACATCAATTTAGCAAGAGAGCTTAAAGACTGAATCTTAGGTGATTAAAATGTTGTTCATTATAATTTTCCCAAGATTTATAAAACCAGGGGACCTTGATTGGAAACTTAGTTGATTCTAAGACTTGCATCACCATTAGTTTTCCTTAAAAAATTGTCATATGTTTATTAGTGGATACTTAATTCAAGCAACCATTCTTAGATATTGTTCTTGTTAATTCAATTAGTTAATTTTTATCCTTACATGATAGTTTAAAAACAATCAAGAAATCAACTCATTGATCAAAACAGGTTTAAAAGTAACGAAAATTTAGTATTGAGACACCGAGTCCACGGATTAATATCCGGTTCTTATCAGTGAACTATACTACCACCTGACGGGTGCACTTGCCCTATGTGTGTGTAGTTCGTTTTAAGTAAAAACTATTTTAAAACCTAATCTGTGTGACGAAAATTATAATATTAAAAATATATTTAATTCACGCGCATCAAGTTTTTGGCGCCGTTGCCGGGGACTCGGTCTTCTTAAGAATGGTTGGAGCTACTTGTTAAATCAGTGTACAAAGTTTTGTCTAGTTGTTTTTATTTGTCTCACATGATTAATTGAAAAAAAAACAACAAAAATATGTTAAGTAATTAATTATTTATTTTTATCTTTGTGTATATATAGGGCATTGTGTTCCTTCTTTTTCCTTACAGGTCGTGCATGTCCTGAACCCCAGTTGCTGAAGTTGTTGAGCCTTCATCGGAACCGGAGCGCAATTTTCATCGAAGACTACGGGAGCGGGCCCCCACAGGGTGGCCGCCACAATTGAGGCAGACGCATTGGGAAACGACACACTTCACGAAGTTCACGTAGAAATGGCAGACGAAGAGGAAACGAGGGTCTTAAACGACATAGGAAAACCTTCAATTGAGGATATACCTGCGAGCATCAATGCACCCACAATAAATAATAATAATTTCGAGATCAAATCTGGTACCATTTCGATGCTGCAGAATGCGGTTCAGTTTTATGGCAAGGATCACGAGGATCCTAGTGTCCATATCGCGGGGTTTCTGGAGGTTTATGCCACATTCACCATTCGTGATGCATCATCGGATGCAATACGTCTTCGGCTCTTTCCGTTCTCTTTAGGTGATGGAGCTAAAGAGTGGCTTCTTTCACTTCCAGCTGGATCTATCACTACGTGGAATCAATTAGCTGAGAAGTTCCTTCAGA
Source organism: Scalesia atractyloides (assembly GCA_947069175.1). Taxonomy (NCBI): domain Eukaryota; kingdom Viridiplantae; phylum Streptophyta; class Magnoliopsida; order Asterales; family Asteraceae; genus Scalesia; species Scalesia atractyloides. The sequence continues at coordinate 8,954,417 of CAMTDV010000001.1, forward strand.
AATATTTCCCCCCAGAGAAAACTGTTCGGTCAAGAACCAAGATTCTTAACTTCCGTCAGGACGATGATGAGCCCCTCTATGAGGCGTGGGAGCGGTTTAAAGAGCTCATGAGAAAGGTTCCACACCACGGGTTTCCCAAGTGGCAACAATGTCAGATCTTCTACCATGGTTTGGATGGTCAAGGGCAGATGATGGTCGATACATATTCAGGCGGAGACATAGGCACGAAAAATGCCAACGAGGCATTTGAGATCTTAGAGAAATGCGCCTTAAAGAATCGGACACAACAGCCATCGCGAGGGAAGAGTTCTAGACAGGGAGTTCATCACGTGAATGACTTCACCGCCATCACAACGAATGGATGCCTTATCTTCAAAGTTGGATCGAGTGATGGAGATCCACTCAAGTGGTTCCTCGAGTGGGGGAGCATATCATGAAGGCGATTTTCCGTCTGGAGAGGTGTCGCACGAGCATGTAGATTTTATGGGAAACCAGTACCGTCCTCAGCATAATCCCTTCAGCAATACTTACAATCCGGAGTGGAAGAATCACCCAAATTTCAGTTGGAAGTCTGAAGCGTCAAATTAGCATCCACCCGGATTCGCTCTACCCCCCCAGCTGTTGGAGGATACGGTGCACCTCGGCCTCAGCAGATGCCTTCCAGTAATGAACCTAGTGTTCAGGACATGTTTAGTCAACTCTTTGCTGGTCAAAATTCTCAAAGAATCGAAAATGAAAAGCATTTCAAGGAGTATGACGGTCGTTTCACAAGGCACGAGAGTGAGTTGAGAAGCCAAAAGGCTTCCATGCAGACCATTGGAAACCAAGTTGGCCAGATAGCGAAGATGTTGTCCGAGAGACAGCAGGGGGCCTTCCAAGTAACACAGAGCCAAATCCGAAAGCTACTACAAAGGCCATCACGTTAAGAAGCGGCAAGATCGCTGAGCTCGTCACTTCGGCTGTTCCGAGTAAGCCGGTTGGCGACGAGATTGTTGAGGAGATTGAGACTGAGTCTCCGGGAGAGGTGCAACCGAGGCGAGACCCAGCAAGTACAGCACGTCCCAAGGAGCCAGTGAGAGAGTATGTCCCTCCCGTTCCATATCCGGGGAGGTTGAAGAAGCAGAGAATTGAAGAACACTACAGTAAATTCCTTGAGCTTTTCAAGCAACTTCATATAAATCTACCGTTTGTCGAGGCACTTGCTCAAATGCCTAAGTACGCCAAGTTTCTGAAAGATGTTCTATCTAACAAAAAGAAACTTGAGAAGCTTTCGCATGTGACCTTAAACGAGGAGTGTTCAGCAGTTCTTCAGAACAAGATACCACAGAAAATGAGTGATCCAGGGAGTTTTACTATCCCATGCTTGATTGGTAGTTTGTCAGTCAGCAATGCACTAGCCGATCTTGGAGCCAGCATAAACCTCATGCCTTATGCGGTTTTTGCTAAGCTAGACTTGGGAGAGCCAAAACCCACTCGTATGAGCATTCAGTTAGCCGATCGTTCAATGAAGTACCCTCGAGGTATAGTTGAGAATATGCTAGTGAAGATCGACAAGTTTGTCTTTCCTGTTGATTTTGTGATCTTGGACATGGATGAGGACAAAACTGTTCCTCTCATTTTAAGTAGGCCATTCCTTGCCACTGCTCGAGCATTGATCGATGTCTGCACAGGCAGACTTACTCTTAGGGTAGAAGATGAAGAGGTGACCTTTGATATAGGGAAATCCATGCAGCATCCACAGAGTCATGATGATACATTCTACTTTATCGAGACTATTGACACATATGTGAGTGATCATCTTCATAGCACGTTTGAGGAGGAAGTTGTGGACACACAGCTTATTGGAGGAGAGACTTTTGGTTTGCCTGCTATGGTCCAGTCTGCTGAAGAGATGACCTGTCTGATAGGTCATATGGCTCCCCCACGTACTGAGGTTTTTGAAGTGGTGGATCGCGTTGCTGAGCCTAAAGCACACCCTTCGGTTGAGGATCCACCCTCACTTGAGCTTAAGGAACTTCCAGATCACTTGGAGTATGCTTTCTTAGAGGGTGCGACTCAACTGCCCGTCATCATCTCTGCTAGGTTGTCAGAAGAAGAGAAGGGTCGATTGCTTGAGGTTTTGAAGCAGCATAAAAAGGCGATAGCTTGGAAGATCATGGATATAAAAGGGATCAATCCATCTTTTTGTACCCACAAGATCTTGATGGAGGAGGACTTCAAACCCGTAGTGCAGCATCAGAGGCGTTTAAATCCGAACATGCGGGATGTTGTGAAGAAAGAGGTTATCAAATTGCTTGATGCAGGTCTGATATACCCGGTTTCTGATTCGCCTTGGGTTAGTCCTGTGCAGGTGGCCCCAAAGAAAGGAGGGATGACAGTGGTGACCAATGAGAAGAACGAGTTGATTCCCACTTGTACTATCACCGGGTGGAGAGTTCGTATTGATTATCGCAAACTCAATGATGCCACGAGGAAAGATCATTTTCCTCTTCCTTTCATTAATCAGATGTTAGAGAGGCTTTCAGGGAGGATGTTTTACTGTTTCCTTGACGATTTCTCTGGCTATTTTCAGATTCCCATCTCTCCTGAGGATCAGGAGAAGACGACATTCACATGTCCCTATGGCACATTTGCCTACCGGCGAATGCCCTTTGGACTGTGCAATGCCCCGGCCACGTTTCAAAGATGCATGGTGGCTATTTTTCACGACATGATCGAGGATTCCATGGAGGTCTTCATGGATGATTTTCTGTTTTCGGGAGTTCTTTCGACCATTGTCTCGGGAATCTGAAAAGGATGTTGGCCCGATGTGAGGAGGCCAATCTGGTGTTAAACTGGGAAAAATGCCACTTCATGGTGAAGGAGGGCATTGTGCTCAGGCACAAGATTTAGCAGGCGGGACTCGAGGTTGATCGGTCCAAAGTTGAGACTATCTCTAAGCTCCCGCCGCCCACATCCGTGAAATCTATTAGGAGCTTTCTTGGTCATGCAGGTTTCTACCGGCGATTCATAAAGGATTTTTCCAAAATCGCCCGTCCAATGACCCAGCTTCTAGAGAAGGATGCCCAGTTTGTTTTCTGCAATGAATGCCTGAAGGCATTCGAGCTGTTAAAGGAGAAATTGGTGAATGCCCCAATCATGGTAGCTCTCGACTGGGAATTACCATTTGAATTGATGTGCGATGCGAGTGACTTCACAGTTGGGGCCGTCTTGGGTCAGAGGAGAGATAAGCATTTTCACCCGATTTACTATACGAGCAAGACCTTAAACGACGCTCAGGAGCATTACACCACGACTGAGAAAGAGCTCCTAGCCGTGGTCTTTGCCTTCGACAAGTTTCGGTCTTACCTCATTCTCTCCAAGACCATCGTGTACACGGATCATGCAGCACTTCAATATCTCTTTGGCAAGCAAGATGCCAAACCTAGATTGATACGATGGATTCTTTTGCTGCAGGAGTTTGACATTGAGATCCGTGATAAGAAAGGGGCCGAAAATTTGGCGGCTGATCATTTGTCCCGTCTTGAGCATTACGAGGGAAAAGAAGTTCGTGGGGCCAATATCAATGACAATTTTCCCCACGAATTTCTTATGAGGATCGAGACAAGTGACGACTCCCCATGGTTTGCTGACATCGCAAACTACCTAGCCAGCGGCATCCTGATCAAAGGGATGACCTTTCAGCAGAAGAGAAAATTTTTTGCGGATGTCAAGTACTACCTATGGGATGACCCCAATCTATTCAGGGTGGGCGCGGATCAGATGATCCGGCGCTGCGTGCACGACAATGAGGCGAGGGACATCCTTCGCCACTACCACGAGGGACCTACGGGAGGTCACCATGGGGAAAATAATACCGCCAAAAAGGTGTTTGATGCTGGATTCTTCTGGCCTTCCATCTTTAAGGACGCCCATGAGTTCGTGAAATCTTATGACGCCTGTCAAAGGGCAGGCCATATTTCTGAACGCCACGAGATCCCACAAAACGGCATTCAAGTCTTTGAGGTTTTTGACGTTTGGGGTCTAGACTTTATGGGACCTTTTCCGACTTCCTTCGGAAACTGATACATCCTAGTCGCGGTCGACTATGTTTCAAAGTGGGCGGAAGCGCAAGCTCTGCCCACCAACGATGCTAGGGTGGTGGTCAAAATTTCTGAAGAAGCTGTTCGTGCGCTTCGGTGCTCTTACAGCGCTAATCAGTGACCGGGGGACACACTATTGTAATGCTCAATTAGAAAAAGCATTGTCCCGATATGGTGTGCAACATCGGTTTTCCACACCATGCCACCCATAGACTAGTGGGCAAGTCGAGGTCACAAACCGGGGAATTAAGCGCATTTTAGAGAAGACAGTGAACGCCAACCGTAAGGACTGGTCTGACAGATTGGATGATGCACTGTGGGCCTTCCGCACGGCCTACAAGACTACTATAGGCACTACTCAATTTAAGTTAGTCTATGGGAAGTCTTGTCATCTCCCTGTTGAGCTCGAGCACAAGGCATACTGGGCCTTGAAACTGTTAACCTTGACATGGCAGCTACGAGCGAAAACAGGTTTATGCAGATCCATGAGATTGAAGAGCTCCAAAATGATGCATATGAGAGCTCCAAGCTGTACAAGGAACGTACTAAGACGCTCCATGACTCCCGCCTGAAGGACAAGAAAAAATTCCGGGTGGGTGATCAGGTTTTGTTATACAACTCGCGTCTCAAGCTGTTCCCTGGCAAGCTTAAATCTCGTTGGTCAGGTCCTTACACGGTGCGGTCTGTGTTTCCCTACGGAACACTGGAAATAGGCCATGAGGATGGCCGCCTGTTCAAGGTCAATGGGCACAGACTGAAGTCGTATGTTGGCGGCCCTGTGGATAGATGTGAGGAGGTTGTCACCCTCCACCCCAAGAACAAATGAATTCAGGGTGGTGAGTCTAGCTGAAGACTCGTAAGTAAACTTAGCATGTTCTTGGGGTTTCAGTTGTTTTTCTGTTGGTTGCTTAGTTTCTTTTCAGGTTGCGGTTCGTCTTGGATGCGGGGGATGTTGGAACACATTGTCGATCTTCAGGTATGTTAGTTCAGCTCTTTTCTTGGCAGGAAGTGTTTCTTGAGTGATCCAGGTTCAAGTGACGTTTGTAATTGGGTTTTATAAAAAAAACAACATTATCAACAGTGTTTTCTGGCACTGTCAGATTTGATAGTGCAGGTCCATTTGCAGAAGAAGCCCATAACCCAATTTTCTTTAAAAATCTTCAAAACCCCACTTGAATCTCACAAACTCACTCAAGAATCCTCCACACTTCCTTCCTTCTCTCAAGAAATCTGTATTCTTTTCATCCCAAGCTTCGTTCCAGGTACGAATCTTTCCACTTTCTCTTTGTAGTTGTTAAATATTTAAGGTTTGGTTTTCTTGAAAGTTTTTAGGGCTTGGTCTAAAGCGTCCGATTCAAGCCCGTTTTTCGTGTTTTTTTATGTTGTTGTGCTTCACTCTGGACCGATCTACAAAACCCCCAAGCAAAAGTGTTGAAAAATCAGGGTTTTGGGTGCGTTTTAAGGGATTTTGCAGGCTGCGGTTCCGTCACGCACGGTCGTGCCAACACTTGGCACGACCGTACTCTTCATAAAAAAGGTGATAAACTGCATCAGGAAACCCAGAAAATCATCAAGCACGATCGTGCCATCATATGGCACGGTCGTGCCCTTCATAAATTCTTGATGAATCTGGAAATCCTGCACAGAAATTCAACAAGCACGATCATGCCATATATGGCATGGTCGTGCCCTTCATAAAAATTTCTAGTTTTCTCACAAAATTCACCCAGATTCGGTCCTGCACGGTAGTGCTTGAGTGTGGCACGATCGTGCTTCACGAAGAACAAAACCAGAAAACTTCATAAAATTGACATCTTCATAAAGGCTTGCTGAGATAAGCACGCACGGTCGTGCCAATATATGGCACGGTCATGCGAGCCCGTCTGTAAACTAGTTTTTGCTGATTTTCCGCATTATAATTGCTGATTTTGTTCTATTCTTGCAGATGAATCACCCATTCTTCATTTCAGTGACAATGCTAGGGAAGGGCATTGTATTGTGAAGGTTGGAAGACTGTGGGCTCGTAGGCACTTAATCGAGCCTATGAGGACGCTGCAAGCGGTCGATCTCGACCTACTCGGTCAGACTGAAAGATTTGAGGAGCTTATGACCCCTCCTTGGGCCCGCCTATTCGCAATGGCGGAGCCCCAATATGTCGAGTTAGTTATCAAGTTTTTTTCCTCGTTCAGGTTTATCTTCCCCTGCCCTGATGTTTATGAGAAAAGAGTTGGTGTTAGTACCGTCTGGGACGGAAGTGGCATCATCAATCGATTAGCAGGTTTGGACAGATACTTGGATTATATGAGGAGGATGAGATCGAATCCGAGTTATATCACGACAGTCTGCAAGAATGGGAGGCTGATACGGATAAAGCAGCACTCTGGGATCAGATCACTGTACCGGGCCGGGCCTGGGATCCACGCCGAGCCAAGGCCACATTGATTCTTGACCCGTTGCACAGCATCATAGAGCGCGCCATCTTCCACGTAATCGGCGGTCGGGGTGATAGCACTGGAAACATCACCACCCGCGACCTTTTCCACCTCTATTGCATCATATCGGGGTCCAACTGCAATGTCGCAGTTGGTGTTGCAGAGTCCATCCAAAGGGGTATTGGGTCGACCCCCACATCGAGGATCTGTGGTGGTGCATTCGCCACCAGGTTAGCTAGGCACTACAGGGTGCGGTTGGATGATCTTACCGTAGCTTGTGATTATGGATTACTTGATGTGGCACAGCTGACTGCCATGCATATGATTCGCAAGGTTAATGGCATCCCGAAGTTGGTGGATCGATTGGGTAGGATTTGGGACCCACGTCCTGAGGGAGAAAGTGATCCAGAAGAGGGCGATGTTGGTAGAGCCGAGGACGTCCACATGCAGGATGCTCCAGGATTCGGGCCAGGTGAGTGTAACGCCTCGCTTTTTAGCTTTTCTTTAATAATAATAATAATAATAATAATAATAATAATAATAATAATAATAATAATAATAATCTTATGCATTTCGCGATGATGAGTTCAAAGACGGGTTTAAGAAACGTAAACCTGGCTGCTCAAAACTCTAAATGCTAGTTAACAGGCCTCGGGCCCAATTCGCAAGCCCACTTGAAACCCTAAATCCTATAATTACACCCAACCCTCATCTATTTCATTTAGTCCAAACCCTAACTCACACAAACTCCTGGCCGCCTCCCTCCTCCCCTGCGTTTTCCGGCGACCGGAGCCGGGTTTCCCACCAGCCTCCAGCGCTGACCTTTCTCTCCGGCGGACACTCCTTCTCTAGCTACGCACCACCTACCTCCCTCATTCTCCTTCCTCCCGTAGACCCCACACACCCGAAACCCCCAACAACACCCCCTCTCCCTCTCCTGCCCAACGAAGACGACGGCGCCGCCGTTCCGGCCGGCCGCCGTGCTGTGTCTCTCGCCTCTCCGTTTTCGCTCTCCTCTCCCTCTCTCTACGGGGTGTCGCCGGCCACCATTCGGGTGGCGCTCGACAGGATTGGCGACAGCAGCAACAGCAGGGACGGCAATAACAGCGGTGACATTGGTTTAATGGCGGTTCAGCCGCGTTCTCAGTCTCGGTTCAGGTTAGTTTCGGTTCGGTTCGCATGATTCACCTCTTTGTTTCAGTTTCGGTTTCGAGTGTTATCTTGATAAGTTTCAATTCAAGATTGGATTGTCTTGTTGTTTCAGATCCGTTTTCGGGTCAGGGTTCAGTCAGAACAGCCGATCGACTCAGTTTTGGTCACCTGGTCAACTCAGTCAACTGTCGGGTCAACTGCTCCGTCGCGAGATTTGGTATATTATTGACGCGTATATTGACATCATTGTTTCATATTTAAACATTGTATTAATCCCGCAACCGAATCCTATGTAACTTGTAACAAATATATATATATATATAGTATTGTTTATTGTTGCGTTTTGAAAACATTTAATCGAAACTTTGGTGTTGTCGGGATCGTCCTAAAACAGGGGAAACTCTGCCCGTTTTTCGTCAAAACAAATATATATATAATTATCTTTTTCGCTTACGTCTAAATATATAAATTACTTATCATGCTTTTCGTCCAAAAACATATACCTATATATTCATCCACTACGCCCTTTGTCAATATATATATATATATATATATATATATATATATATATATATATCTAGCTATTACTTTTTGATGAAATATATATATATTTAGCTAGTACCCTCTCGACAAAATGTAAATTTCTATTATTCTTTTCGTCAAAATATATATTTATGCTTATTAGTCAAAAACCAAAGGTAACGTATCAAATTCAAATAATTTTTATAACAATAATTATAACGGTAAATATGCTTATTTATCCTTTTTCACAAAACTCCTATAACACTTTCTACGAATTTAAATTTAGAATTGTTGCGTAAACCATGTTATATAAATAAGTACGAACATCCAAACTCCAATTCAATTCCTCCGTTGTATTTTCGATTATTCATACACCTTCGTTTGCCATATAATGTGACCTCGACATCTCATTCTCCAACTCATCAACTCATCGCGAGATTTCAAGAAGACTTAGCAATTTTGTGAGTACACTCGACCCACTTTTGTTTATAACACTTTTGGGTGTAACATGTTTTACCTATACAAAAATCACAAACACTTAAACTTTATGAAATGCACAAACAATCCTATACCCATGAATACTTGAATCGTATACTTGTTGCTTGTCTTGGATATTCGTTTTGCTATGCTTTAGTCATTAACTATTTTTAGCCTTCGTTTGACATGCTTAGCGCTATAGGAATTCACGCATCCACCTCCATCGTGTTATTCGTGAGGTCATGTTAAAACATCGTGATTGCGTTAAGGGTTTGATTATTAGTATTGCATGCCTTGATATTGCTCTTGTATAGATTTGGTTGCCATGAGGATTGTTAAAACTTTATTCGTATACGTATGCTATGCTTAAACTTGTGTACTCGTCTTTGCTTTTGCATTGACTTTATTTTAAAACATGTTACAGGTTGAAGGAAATGATGCTATGAAATCAAAATAGCAAGAACTTAGATACACACATTTTAGACGTTAGATTTATAAATGTTATACCAAATTTTGTTATGTTTTATGAACTTATTGTATTGCTTCATGTTGTATTTGACAATGTTGTGAAATGAAATTTGGATTTAATTAAATATTGTCATTTATTAGCGTTGTGAGCAATGAGCAATCTCGTTTTCGTCTCATCCCAATGTTTCTGCCATCGGTTGGGGTGTTACAGATTGGTATCAGAGCCATAACTATAGGGAATTAGGTAGAATTGCCATGCTTTCGACCTAGTCTATAGTTTAGCACCACATTCGACCATACGTGATTCGCATGCTAATTTCTTGAAACGTCTCTTATGTGTTAAATTCATGAAATGCTTTACGTGTTCATACTCGTTACATTATTTCAATCATACGCCTTCCCTAATGCATTTTACTCGATTATACTAAACTCGAAAACACTCGTATTACACAAGTGAGACGACTTCACCAAAATAGACGTGATATCCACAATTTGGTGAACGATTCTAATTACGCTTATTCTTTATTTTTCACGAAGATACACCATCAAGTTAGGAGTGACATCCATACCTTGATGGAAAACTTCCCATTCAAACTCTAGTGGACTCTCGTCAAAGTGTCGAAATTAATTTTGACCCGAAGAGTGCCAACCACACTTAGGGTACGAAATCGTCAAGTTAGGGGTGAAACCCGCACCTTGACGATTAAGTTCCATTCCCCGATTTTCAATCTCGCCAAAGTTTCGATTTTTCAATCGATGTGTAGTAACTGGAAGGGTAAAATGTCGTTAATCGCTTCTCGACGAGAGCGTTTTACCTATAGGCCAAAGCACGTTTCTCTAATTCGAATGGATCTTCGATTCACTTTGGAATAGTCGATGTTTCTCTACCCGAAACAGTCAGATGTTTTCTGAGACTCTCTTTTATACCATTTCAATTTATACATGACTTTTTATATACTTGTTACCATTCCTTTCAAATTTCCAATTTATTTTAAGGTTTTTACGCAATTTATATTAAACCTTTTCACCCACTTATACATTATTTGCATACATGATTTCAAAACGTCATCAACTAGACTTATATTTCTTGAAAAGTCCGAAATGGAGACTGTCGTTGAGATAGGAGTGAATTCCTTACCTAGACGACCAAACTCCGTTTCCTTCCTTCCTTAAAACGACCTCACCAACGGATTAGGGGTGATTCCCATACCTCGGTGATCGTTACCAACCCTCCTTCTTGGAGAGTTTATTACACAAACCACATGTTTAAATTGTATTCCTAAGTCTTTTATCATATTGTCAAAATTCTTATTTAGATGAATTTCAAAACGTACTATTTTATCAAACGTATTTCCCATCCTATAATCTATTTCATATAAATCACATACGCATATACTTGGTCACCACATGAAACGTTTTGTTTCACGATTTTCAAAGCTCGATAGAATGCTACCTACCAACTTAATCGGTCCAAGGCATACCTTGCCCACAAATCTTATCTTTAACATAATCACTAAAACACGCTCACGCGATAACTTCACTTAAGAGCTTTCATTTGTAAACAAAAGCCATACCAATATCTTATAGACATTATGGGATCGTTTTACTAAGGGTATGTTGGGATTGTTATTTATTTTATTTATTTATTATTTATTTTTTAACCAGATTCCTTTGATTATTGTGTTTTTTTAAGCGCAAAAAAAAAATTCTTTTAGTGTTTGGTAAGTATATAATAATAAAAAAAACTGATTTCTTTCGTTTTGTAGAGATCGAATCTTATTTATTATATATATATATATATATATATATATATATATATATATTTATCAAACACTCAAATAGTTGATTATCTGGTTATTGGGATATCAAACAACATAATCAAATCCAAACGCTATCTTTCTGCAACACGTTTTGTTACAGCTAATTATCTGATTCTGATTATTCAAAATGCATAAACTATTTTCAAAACTCAACCCCAAACACCCTCTAAACCTCTTATCGCGATTAAGAAAACATTTTGCTAAACACCTTTCAACGATAACTAAATCCATTATCCCAGATTTCTCTCAAGGGTCAACGTTCCACAAGAACCACTGAATTTCAAATTTCTTATCTTGATGTAATATCCTTTGAAAAAATGCGAACCTTCTAATTTAAGACCTTGTCATACACCACCCAAAATGTCACCTCAATTTCAAAACACGTGGGTAAGAAAACATTACAAGGACCAATCACTTTCGACTTACTTAAATTCCCCTAAAACAGTGGTAGCACTCCCGTCCATTACAAAATACGTAACGCATAATCAATAAGTACCTTATATTCTTTTATATTCACAAACTAGATCCTACATTCTAAGTCAAACTAAACCTATTTTAGAAGCGATAACCTCAACGTTTTGCTAAAAAAAAAATACATGCATATCCTCATACATGGTTTGGTCAACTGTTGCATGACATTTTAATCGTATCATTCGTTTTACATACCCTGATTTCTCGACTATTTTATGTAAATAAATTCGTTGCATACAATTCATATCTTAAGCACAATCATCGTCTTTTACACTTGTTGACGTTCATATTATACACATATTCATGTTCATGAAAATACGTGTCATCATTCATGCTTATACTTATCATCACATTCATGCATATACGTCTTATATCCATGCTTATACTTATTTCCATACTTATGCTTATACTCATACACATACCTATACTTGTACTCGTATCATATTCGTGCCTATGCGCGAGCGAAACCCGAGGGATTCGCTTACGTGGGCCACAAGCTATTTGCACACAAACATGCCTAAGCACTACATTCTTACACACACGCAAACTTATTTTCGGAATTTATGTACACCTTTATTCATGCGCTGCTAGTACAAGCTATGCGGATCATGTGATGATCGGTATAATCGCGGGTGCACACGGGATTATAGCGATAAGCGCATGAGAACCATAGAGTGTACTACCGCGTATGGTAACACACGGAACGTAACATTGCATCGAGTAACGAAACAGTTGCAAGGTGGTCAAAACATGGTGGATACGCCGCTGGTACTTCCTATACATAAGTGTTTTCACCATGCTGCCAAACTTTCGTAATACATGCCATGAGAAATTCGGTGTTTTACAGACCATAATATGACCTAACACGCCAGCTTTACACAACTCACAACTGCATTGCTAAGTGCGCGCTACCCGATTATCCACGACGAGTCTTAATCCCTAACGTAACGTTTTCGTTTGTTCATATACATATGCCATCCTTACACGAGTATTCGTTGATCGAATCAATCGTCCGCTCTTATGCCTCCGTAACCCCCGTTAACCTTGTCTTTTTATACAACCTCGTTTACAATCAATCGTGTAAGCATTCAAACCCTAAATGCCTTCTTACTCTAAAGTTATCTCCCATTCTCGTTGAGGGCAACACACTTGATTGGCCGCTACCTCGATAACTAGCTTATTTTAAATACCTAACCTTCTCGTTTTCCATCACTAAGCAACTCTCTACAAAACCGAGATTTATTAACGCTCTTCAAAGTCGATAGAAGTTTCTAACAACCTACGGTTCGACCACACTCACCATTAAATTGCATACCACTTCTTACGGGAGCTTTTCTGCTTAGATGACATATCATTTGAGTTATTCAAGCTCATTTAAACCACTCTCCTATACGCATACTTACATGTTTTACTTATGCCTGATGCCTCAATTCATTCTAGTCAAGCAACTTCTTGTTGCAACCCTAACTCCTCGTTGCTCTAAACTTCATACTTTCTCTCACGTATCCAGAACTCCAAGTCTTGATCGTTAACCCTCATTCTTTAGCCATTTCCTTTCAAGTTTTCCTCTGAAATAAATTTCGGGACAAAATTTCCTAAAGGAGGGGAGACTGTAACGCCTCGCTTTTTAGCTTTTCTTTAATAATAATAATAATAATAATAATAATAATAATAATAATAATAAATAATAATAATAATAATAATAATAATAATAATAATAATAATAATAATAATAATATTCTTATGCATTTCGCGATGATGAGTTCAAAGACGGTTTTAAGAAACGTAAACCTGGCCGCTCAAAACTCTAAATGCTAGTTAACAGGCCTCGGGCCCAATACGCAAGCCCACTTGAAACCCTAAATCCTATAATTACACCCAAACCCTCATCTCTTTCATTTAGTCCAAACCCTAACTCACACAAACTCCTGGCCGCCTCCCTCCTCCCCTGCGTTTTCCGGCGACCGGAGCCGGGCTTCCCACCGGCCTCCGGCGCTAACCTTTCTCTCCGGCGGACACTCCTTCTCTAGCTACGCACCACCTACCTCCCTCCTTCTCCTTCCTCCCGTAGACCCCACACACCTGAAACCCCCAACAACACCCCTCTCCCTCTCCTGCCCAACGAAGACGACGGCGCCGCCGCTCCGGTCGGCCGCCGTGCTGTGTCTTTCGCCTCTCCGTTTTCGCTCTCCTCTCCCCCTCTCTACGGGGTGTCGCCGGCCACCATTCGGGTGGCGCTCGACAGGATTGGCGACAGCAGCAAAAGCAGGGACGGCAATAACATCGGTGACATTGGTTTAATAGCGGTTCAGTCGCGTTCTCAGTCTCAGTTCAGGTTAGTTTCGGTTCGGTTCGCATGATTCACCTCTTTGTTTCAGTTTCGGTTTCGGGTGTTATCTTGATAAGTTTCAATTCAAGATTGGATTGTCTTGTTGTTTCAGATCCGTTTCCGGGTCAGGGCAGTCAGAACAGCCGATCGACTCAGTTTTGGTCACCTGGTCAACTCAGTCAACTACTAGTCAACTGTCGGGTCAACTACTCCGTCGCGAGATTTGCTATATTATTGACTCGTATATTGACATCATTGTTTCATATTTAAACATTGTATTAATCCTGCAACCGAATCCTATGTAACTTGTAACAAATATATATATATATATATATAGTATTGTTTATTGTTGCATTTTGAAAACATTTAATCGACACTTTGGTGTTGTCGGGATCGTCCTAAAACAGGGGAAACTCTGCCCGTTTTTCGTCAAAATAAATATATATATAATTATCTTTTTCGCTTCCGTCTAAATATATAAATTACTTATCATGCTTTTCATCCAAAAACGTATACCTATATATTCATCCACTACGCCCTTTGTCAATATATATATATATCTAGCTATTACCTTTTGACGGAATATATATATTTAGCTAGTACCCTCTCGACAAAATGTAAATTTCTATTATTCTTTTCGTCAAAATATATATTTATGCTTATTAGTCAAAAACCAAAGGTAACGTATCAAATTCAAATAATTTTTATAACAATAATTATAACGGTAAATATGCTTATTTATCCTTTTTCACAAAACTCCTATAACACTTTCTACGAATTTAAATTTAGAATTGTTGCGTAAACCATGTTATATAAATAAGTACGAACATCCAAACTCCAATTCAATTCCTCCGTTGTATTTTCGATTATTCATACACCTTCGTTTGCCATATAATGAGACCTCGACATCTCATTCTCCAACTCATCAACTCATCGCGAGATTTCAAGAAGACTTAGCAATTTTGTGAGTACACTCGACCCACTTTTGTTTATAACACTTTTGGGTGTAACATGTTTTACATATACAAAAATCACAAACACTTAAACTTTATGAAATGCACAAACAATCCTATACCCATGAATACTTGAATCGTATACTTGTTGCTTGTCTTGGATATTCGTTTTGCTATGATTTAGTCATTAACTATTTTTAGCCTTCGTTTGACATGCTTAGCGCTATAGGAATTCACGCATCCACCTCCATCGTGTTATTCGTGAGGTCATGTTAAAACATCGTGATTGCGATAAGGGTTTGATTATTAGTATTGCATGCCTTGATATTGCTCTTGTATAGATTTGGTTGCCATGAGGATTGTTAAAACTTTATTCGTATACGTATGCTATGCTTAAACTTGTGTACTCGCCTTTGCTTTTTTGCATTGACTTTATTTTAAAACATGTTACAGGTTGAAGGAGATGATGCTATGAAATCAAAATAGCAAGGACTTAGATATACACATTTTAGACGTCAGATTATAAATGTTGTACCAAATTTTGTTATGTTTTATGAACTTATTGTTTTGCTTCATGTTGTATTTGACAATGTTGTGAAATGAAATTTGGATTTAATTAAATATTGTCATTTATTAGCGTTGTGAGCAATGAGCAATCTCGTTTTCGTCTCATCCTGATGTTTCCGCCATCGGTTGGGTGTTACAGTGAGGCTGCTGGGGGAGCAGACCTTCATATTCACATGGGTGAAATAGGCTAGTGCTTTGGAAGCCCAAGTTGGGAGAACTTGTTTGGTGGTTTTGGTAGTGGTTACGAGCAGGGTGCATATGGTCCGCATGAGCCGTCTACAGTGGATCTTTGGAGAAGAATGGATTGGCTAGCGTTGGATCAGCAAGTTGTACGACACGACGTGGACTTGATCCGCGCTGAGCAGCATCGTCAGGGTAATTTTATGGAAGATATGTACGAGCAAAGTAGGCGTAGCTTCGACTGGTTATTCGGGTCTCAGCAACATCTAGCAAGCTCGCTCGGTCATCCGTACACACAGCCGCCGCCGCACTTCACTAGGAGATCCCGGTTTGACCGCCGGGACGATGTCGGTCCTTCAGGATCTGGCGGCCGACCCTGATCTTGCAGCTCCTGTCGTACTTTCATTTGCATTTCTATGTTTGAGGGGTGTACCATTTTGGACTGTCCGTACACTCCTCCGTTGTTGCTTTAAATTTCGTACATTTTTGTTTTTATTTAGTGGTTTAATTTTTGAACTATGATAAGGGATTGTTGGGTTGGGTTGTTTATGGTAATCTTGATCAGGTTTGCAAGTGTGCAGTTTTGAAATTGATGATATGCTAGTCGCTGGATGGTGCAGTGGTGCGTTGGAATGTTTCATATTACCTTCTTTCGCTCCATTCTAGCCTTTGCAAACCAGGGGAGTTTTCGTATTCCCGCTTCCTCCACTGCTATACTATTGCATTGCATGATGCTCATTTTTTTTGTTGTACATCGTGGGCGATGTCCAATTCAAGTGTGGGGAGGTGGTTAAGCTTGTTTATGGTTGTCTAAAAAAATAAATAATATAATAATAATAATAATAATAATAATAATAATAATAATAATAATAATAATAATAATAATAACAAAACTCTTTTGAATAATCAACTCAATACAAGTTTTATATAAGTCTAAAATTTTTTGATAAATTCACAAAGGTGAATGAAAAGGATTTGCTCGAATAAAAGTTACCATTTAGTAATCTTTTTTTGTATAAAATCGAGCGTGAGAAATCGAGCAAAATTCCTACCTGTTTGCCTTGCTAATTACCTAATACGCCCATTTCCGTGAGTTATTTTTGACCCTAATAGCTTTAGAATTATTTTTGCTCATGTTTTTGCGGGCAAAGATTAAGTGCGCCGGATGACTTTCGCGATTTAGAACTTGTGTTAGGCATGTATTTCGAGAACACAAAGCAAGCACATAACATAAAAATGATTGATGCAGTAGGAAACCTTTTATTTTTAACCAATTTCAATTATCCTTACACCCAAATCACACCCTTATTTAAACCAATTTGAGCCTCTTCCTTTCATTTCATATAAACCACTAAATACCACCAATCAGCCAATTTAGCCTTTTCTTTTTGAACCCACATTTTTTTGTGGTTTAAAGTCCGATCCGGTTAAGACTAACTTGTAAGCTTTCTTGTATAGTTTATCAATTTATTAGTCATAACATCATAGCTTGGAGTTTAATCTAAGTAGACGTACTTAGTTCCCTCTAAAGTGGTGAATAAAAAAAAAGCCGTGTCAATTGGCTTTGCTAGAGCAATTTTGTGGATACATCCACGCGGTTTGCTAGCTATCGGTTAGTTATTTGGATAGTTTTATCTTTCTTCACTTCAAGTTAGTCGAGCCTTCGGTCTTTAGCCATTTTAGCCACTTTTATAAATCCATTTCCACACCCTTAACCCTAGCCAAATTACAACCCACACAAGACCTCTTGATTTTTGATATGTGTTGGTTAAGTGTTTAGATTTGATCCTTATACAATCTTATGATATTGCATAGTCATTGTCTTGGCATCGAGTGTTCTAAACATACTCATTGAATTGTATGTTCCCTATATTTTAGCCGAGTGTGAGTGAACATTGCGAGGATGTAAGGTGAACTTGTAGGGATCCCGAGATGGATCATTGCTCATAACCATATTTCATATACTTTTAGGTTTTTCCTTTTATGTCGAGTAATCCGTTTTGTTTTACCCAAGTTATTTATTTGCGCTTATATAACGCTAGTTGAGATGATTGCAAGATAGAATTTTGTTTACTTTAGTTTGTTTGAGGACAACCAAAGTTCAAGTGTGGGGATGTTTGATGTATAAGAATTTATACATCTTTTAGACGTTAAATTTTCCCCATTAATGCGGAAATTCGTTGTGTTTTCATTGATCTAGATACTCATTTGAGTTATTTGTGAAAATGCAGGTCCTGGATTCGGCCAGGTAAAGAAACAAAGGCTTTTGGAGCAAATTGGAGCAAAAATGGAACATTTCTGCCAAACTGCCAGATATGGCACGACCGTGCCAACCATTGGCACGACCGTGCCAAACATCCAGAAGTCGGCACTATCACAAGCACTATCATCAGACTGCACAATCCGAGTCAAATCAACACTTGGAACGATCGTGCCAACCCCAAGCACGACAGTGCGCGTGCAATCACAGGCCCTGATCAGCTAGTTTCCGAGTTCAACTTAGTCATTTCCGAGTACGATATCGATAAGCACGACCGTGCCAAATGGTGGCACGGTCGTGCCACCTCGGGGAAATTTTAGCGGGATCTTTCTGGATTTGGCATTAAACTTGGTCAACAACTCAAAAAGGCACCTGACACTTACCAAGCACGACCGTGCCAGAATTTGGCACGGTCGTGCCAAATGCCTAGTAGCTTAAATATGTGAATTCAGCTCATTTGAAGGGGAGTTGGAGCATTTGGGTGGATTTCTCTCTCAAGAAGCTGATCTTGGAAGCTTGGAGATTGAAGAAAGGAGCCTTTAGGAGGTTGTATCACTTGATAATCCAACTCATTTAGCTAATTATCTTGTCTTAAACATTAGTATTTTTACTTGTTATTCATGCACAATCCATATTACTTTATGTTTGTCTTAGTTATCATGAATTTTGTTGAAGCTAATGAACACTTGACAATATGTAAATAGATGTGGTGATTATTGTATGTTAATCTCAATGATGGTATTTATTCAAGTTTCTTGGAATGCATGTTCATGTTTAAAGTTGTTATTCTTGAATGTTTGATCATAAAAATTTACATGTAGTGTTGGAAAGCCCATGTTGATATTATGATTTTTGAATCTTGTTAGTTGTTGATTTGATTCATAGCATGAAACTAGGAATGGTAATTGCTAACATGATTAGGATGATGATTTGAATATGAGTATGAATTCTTGCATTTGGATTTGTATAGATCTTATGAATGTTTATTTGAATTCTATGGTTTGTGTTCATGTTGGATTGATGATTTAGGCCAAAGTTGTTGTTTAGAATGACCATGCTTGTGATTTATGTCAAGAGCTTGTTGAAGATATCATTTACTTGAAACCAAGTTAGGGTGATTAATGTGTTGTTCATGTTAGTTTTCCTTAATTTGTAGAGTTAGGAGTTTTGGTTAACAATTAACTCATTATTAAAGATTAACATCAATTTAGCAAGAGAGCTTAAAGAATGAATCTTAGGTGATTAAAATGTTGTTCATTATAATTTTCCCAAGATTTATAAAACTAGGGGACCTTGATTGGAAACTTAGTTGATTCTAAGACTTGCATCACCATTAGTTTTCCTTAAAAAGTTGTCATATGTTTATTAGTGGATACTTAATTCAAGCAACCTTTCTTAGATATTGTTCTTGTTAATTCAATTAGTTAATTTTTATCCTTACATGATAGTTTAAAAACAATCAAGAAATCAACTCATTGATCGAAACAGGTTCAAAAGTAACGAAAACTTAGTATTGAGACACCGAGTCCATGGATTGATATCCGGTTCTTATAAGCGAACTATACTACCACCTGACGGGTACACTTGCCCTTTGTGTGTGTAGTTGGTTTTAAGTAAAAACTATTCTAAAACCTAATCTGTGTGAACGAAAATTATAATAATAAAATATATTTAATTCACGCACATCAGTTTGCGTCTGTGATGTTAGGCAAAGAGAAAGGAAGAAGAGGTGAGAAGACCCTTTCCCACATCTGCACTAAAAAGAGGCCAGGCAGACCTTTTTAAATGAAATGTCTTCTAGAAAGCAAAGAATCTGCAGACTCAAACATCTGCGCGTGGTCTACGAGGCCATACATAAGATTTGAGAAAAATAGTTTTTTAAGAAAAACAAACACCCGCTTAGATTCCTTATTTTGGGCTTCTAATGCGTGTTTAAAACTCATGAAAAACACATTAACAATAGTGTACAAATAAGTGTCTTTGCAACATACGTTTTATGTAATTTCATACTCGTAAATTTCATTACTTCCCAATCTCCAAGCCCTCATACCCATACACCTTTGTTTACCTTTTTAGGGTAACTTTCGTGATTTAATACTTCAAAACCGCTCACTCGCATTTTGTAGAAATTCTTCGCAAACAATGAATTCATACTTAACCCTTTTACACTTTAAGCACTATTTGAGTTGCAACATGTATCCATACTAAATAGATACACACACATACAAACAAAACTTATTTAAACACTCAATCTGTATCGAATCAATAACGCACCCACTGTGAGTGAATTCCTACAAACTTCCCTTTTTATTCATGTTTTGGGGTGTATCATGTGTCGTTTATTTATATCATTTATTCAACACTCTTGCTAATACCATTATATGAACTAACGTGCTATGTGATATTTGGTTTATTATTATTTGTGGTTATACTTTATCATTTCAGTCAAGCTTTCACATTAGGCCCATCAGTTCCCCGTTTCATACGGGTAGTGCATCACGTTGCCTAATTAGATCGGTTCCGTTTGATTGAGCCTTGATCTCACAGCACATCGCTTATCATGTTCACATATACATTGCTAGATGATTGTGTAGTTTGTGGATTGATTACATATACGTATGCTCTTGTTTGGTTTATGCACATTTTATTTAATTAATAAACCTAACATTTCTTTCTATTGTATAAACGAGATTCACTCGCCAACTTTTTTTGACCCAAATTTCTATTTTTACACATGATACAGGTGATAAGGTTGAAGTAAGGAACACATAGAATTGGGCCTTAGAAGAAGAATAAAACGTCACTTGAATGTCTTGTTTAGAACATTTGGTGTTTGTATGGTTTGTGTGTTGATTGGAATATTTCTTTTAATTTGAAATAATAAATATGAAACTTTATTATAGTAAATGTCATGAGCTTTGATGAAAACCCAATCATGCCCCGACTACCATATCCGCTGCGGGTCAGGGTGTGACAGATTGGTATCAGAGCTCTTAACTATATGGACATAGGATAGGTTATTAGACCCTTAGAGCCTATACTATAGTTGATTAGATTTTAATTGCTTACGTGTTAATTGGTTACATGCAAACTCATGATATTTACTTGTTTCATATTTATCTCACACACAAATGCATGCAAGCACTCCTACTATTGTATGATTTTGTGTGATATTCAATGTGATATACATATTGTTAACATAACATGGTTACATATATACGTATCACGCACGTCTTAATTTTCACATATTTGAACATTTTTCATGCTTTCTTTTTCAAAATTTTGTGATGTTTTCATTTTTCAATCTCATCAAAGTGAGTTTTACGACGGGCATGTAGTAACTGGAAGGGTACAAGTACCGGTAGTCGAAACATCCTGTCTAGGATTGGCATTCGTATAAATCCAATATAACGGACCAGTTTGCCTACCTGGGGACTAACAATGAGAGTACGAAGGACCTATTAGGCCAAAGCATGCCACACCAAACATCGTGTGAACTAACCCCACTTTGATTCGTCACTGTGTCTACACCAGGACACCTTCCAACTTTATACCTCGCAATCATGTTTTACGATTTTCATTTGGGTGGTGCGAGTGTTAACAGGCCAAAACCAATGTGAACCCTACAAAGGCCAGTAGTCATGGGGCCCACATGACTACCTAAGCCAAGTATGGGGGACATATGGGGGCCCAAACACGAGCAAGGCCCAAGACATCCAATGGATGTAGTGAATTTATTTTTCTCAATTATTTTGTGGATGTTAATTTCTAAATGCGACACATGACACCAAAACGCCAAACTCATAATCTCGTTACATATTTCCTGTAGATGTCTTCTAGGCACTCTCGAGGAGGTAGGTGATCAGGAAGATCCGGCGAGCGCATGGCTGCTCAAATAGCCCAACAAATGGCCGCCGTAATTCCCGACATTGTAATTCAAGTCCAACAAGCCCTCGCCGCTAATCCTGTCGACCCAATCAACCAAGAGGGTCAAAATGCTGCCAACCCTCCCACAAACACCACCAAGTGCACCTACAAGCACTTCAACTCATGTGACCTTCCAAAGTACGAAGGGACTGAAGGGGTCACTGCTATCCTTCGGTGGTTTGAAGAAATGGAGAGTACCTTCCTCAACTGTGATTGTCCCAACGACCGCAAGGTGCGTTATGCTACTGGTCGTCTGTATGGGGTAGCACACACGTGGTGGAATGCGGAGAAAGGCTGACGAGGCGTCGAAGCCGCGGTAGCCCTAACTTGGGAAGAATTGAGAGAACTCATGACCAGACGCTTCTTTCCAAGAAGTGAAATTAAGAAGTTAGAAGATGATTTTTATTTATTGAAACAAAAAGAGGGAGACCATATAACCTACAACAAGAGGTTTCTCGAGTTAAATTTGTTCACTCCTCTCTACCGTTTGATTGAGCACTACATCCGGGGTCTTCCCTCGAAAATTCAAGACTCTGTGATGAGTACGACGCCTGCAACTTTGGAAGCAGCAATGGAGCTAGCTACTGAGCTCACTGAAAATCACATCAGGAACGAGGATTTCAAAGACGAAAAGAAGAAAGATAAAACACCTGCTGAAACCCCTACCTCAACCCAAACTGGATCCTCTTCTCGATTCGCTGGCAAGAGAAAGCGAAATGGGAAGAATTTTTCCGTGACTCAAACAAATCAGCCAACCCAAACCAACCAACCCATTGCCGCCGCTCTAATCACTCAAGTTGCTCCTCCTATTGCTCCATTCAAGAAACCATATACAAGACCTCACCCAAAATGCAATCGATGTCAATATCACCACCCTCTCAAGAACCAATGTCTTCACTGCACAGGTTATGGTCGTGCAGGTCATACAATCCAAACCTGTCGCGCTCTTCAATGACCAGCCCGCAACCAACCTCAAGCCCAACCAAACAACCAAGTGGTTGGCCAAGCTCCCTACCAACAACCTCTATTATTACCACCTACTCAACCATTGGCTCAACCCTTTTACCAACCCAACTACCCTATGATGCCGCCTCTCAGAGCCTGTTTCAAGTGCGGTGATCCAACCCATTTTCACAACACCTGTCCGCGTTTAGTAAACATCGTCAATGCTCAAGCCCAAGTTAACCCTGTGAACCAAGTCAACCAAGCCAATCCGCCAACTAAAGGAAGAGCTTTTAACATCAACGCCAACCAGGCTTGAGCGGATAACAACGTAGTTAACGATACGTTTCTCATTAACGGTAGTTATGCATCTATTCTTTTTAACACTGGCGCGGATAAAAGTTTTATGTCCTTAGAGTTTGCATCTATTCTCGGTTTACCTCGCGTTAGTCTAGCCGAATCATTTACAGTGGAAGTAGCAAACGATGAACCTATTATGTTAGACTCTATCATTCGTGATTGCAACCTTACTCTCAATGATCATGATTTTCCCATCGATCATATTCCTATGAAATTGGGTAGTTTCGACGTCATCATTGGTATGGACTGGCTTAGTCAGCATCACGCCAAGGTCGTTTGTTATGAAAAATTTATTCGAATTCCTCTCGCCGACGGTCAAACTCTTCGTATTTTTGGTGAAACCCCATCCAAAGGACTCAAGTTGATGTCGTGTCTTCAAGCACGAAGATATCTTCGAAAGGATTATATAGCATTCCTATCTCATATCGTCAAGAAAGAAGGCAAGGATAAGAGAATTGAAGATATTCCGGTGGTTAGAGATTTTCCTCAAGTTTTTCCCGACGACGTTTCAGGACTTCCTCCCGATGACGAGAATTGAAGATTGTACCTGGTGCCACTCTAGCTACCAAATCTCCATATCGGTTAGCCCCATCTGAAATGCAAGAGTTAGCTAGCCAGCTGCAAGAGCTGACTGATAAGGGATTCATACGCCCTAGCTCATCACCTTGGGGTGCGCCGGTTCATTTCGTCAAGAAGAAGGATGGAACTTTTCGAATGTGTATCGACTATCGAGAGCTCAACAAGTTGACCATTAAGAATCGTCATCCTTTACCTCACATTGATGACCTTCTAGATCAACTTCAGGGTGCTACCTGTTTCTCAAAAATCGATCTTCATTCTGGTTATCATCAGCTTAGAGTACGTGAAGAAGACATTCCAAAGACTGCCTTTCGAACTCGCTACGGTCACTATGAATTCATGGTCATGCCTTTTGGTTTGACCAATGCTCCCGCCGTTTTCATGGATCTAATAAATAGGGTGTGCAAACCTACCTCGATCGTTTCGTTATTGTCTTTATCGATGATATTCTTATCTATTCCAAGGCCAAATCAGATCATGAGCGACATCTTCGACTCATTCTAACACTTTTGAAAACCGAAAAGCTCTATGCTAAGTTTTTGAAATGTGAATTTTGGTTAAAAGAAGTTCAATTTCTTGGTCACGTCGTCAACGAAAAAGGAATTCATGTCGACCCTGCAAAGATCAAAGCAGTGCAAGAATGGCAAGCTCCGCACACTCCTACCGAAGTTAGATCATTCCTCGATCTAGCTAGTTATTATGAACGTTTCATCACCAATTTCTCTCGAATTGCCTTACCACTCACAGCCTTGACTCATAAGGGCAAGCCCTTCATTTGGGGGCCCAAGCAGGAAGGGGCTTTTCAAACCTTGAAACAAAAGCTTTGTGATGCACCTATTCTCAATCTCCCTGATGGTTGTGAAGACTTTGTGGTCTATTGTGACGCATCAGGGCAGGGACTAGGGTATGTCTTAATGCAAAGAGGAAAGGTGATAGCCTACACCTCAAGGCAACTCAAAGTACATGAAAAGAATTACACCACTCACGACCTGAAACTCGGAGCAGTCATGTTCGCTCTAAAGATATGGAGACATTATCTCTATGGTACAAAGTGTGAGATTTACACTAACCACAAGAGCCTTCAACATATATTCAATCAAAAAGAGTTAAACATGAGGCAACGACGATGGGTCGAACTCTTGAATGATTATGATTGTGAAATCCATTATCATCCTGGTAAAGCTAATGTTGTGGCTGATGCTCTTAGTCGAAAAGAGTATGCTAACTCCATTCATCTTTTGTGTTCTCAAATTGTAATTGATCTTCAAAACCGCATTCGTGCAGCTCAACATACTTCTGGCACGGAAAATGATGTACGAGATGAACTATCTTGTGGAGCTGAAACCAAGTTAGAATCCAAGTTCGAGGGTATCCTTTACTATTTAAATCGTATTTGGGTACCTGATTGCGATAATCTTCATACTTTTCTCATGAATGAGGCTCACAAAACACGATACTCTATACATCCAGGTGCTGATAAGATGTATCAAGACCTACGATACTCTTATGGTGGCCTGGCATGAAGAAGGATATCACCATTTTTGTCTCCAAATGCCTCACATGTTCGAAGGTTAAAGCCGAACATCAACGACCCTCAGGATTACTTGTTCAACCAGAAATACCCGTCCGGAAGTGGGAAAACATAACCATGAATTTCATTACCGGGTTACCTCGCACCTCCAATGGGCTGGATATGATTTGGGTTATCGTCGATCGTCTTACCAAATCCGCTCATTTCATTCCAATCCGCGAAAATTATAAAAACGAGAAGTTAGCTCGTATCTATATTGATGAAATTGTAAGTCGACACGGTGTGCCTTTAAGTATCATTTCGGATCGAGATGGACGTTTTACTTGAAGACATGGCAAGCCGTACCTCAAACTGATGGTCAATCCGAGTGCACCATACAGAATCTTGAAGATATGTTGCGAGCATGTGTCATCGACTTCAAAGGCAATTGGGATACTCATCTACCATTAGTTGAATTTTCATACAATAATAGCTATCACTCGAGCATTGGTATGGCTCCTTTCAAAGCACTATACGGTCGTAAGTGTCGATCCCTTGTATGTTGGCATGAAATCGGTGAAGCACAAATCACTGGATCTGAATTAATCCAAGAAACAACCGATAAGATTCTCCAAATATATAATCTTCTAGCAGCTCAAAGTCGTCAAAAGAGTTACGCTGATAAACGACGAAAGCCACTCGAGTTTTGTGTTGGCGATCAAGTACTTTTGAAAGTATCACCATGGAAGTGAGTTGTTCGTTTTGGGCAAAAAGGTAAGCTAGCACCTCGCTATGTGGGACCATTTAAAATACTTGAGAGAGTTGGTCCTGTAGCCTACAAGCTTGACCTACCAGATGAACTCAGCAAGATTCATCCCACGTTCCATGTATCCAACTTGAAAAATTGCCTAGCCGACAAAAATCTCCATATACTGTTGGAAGATATTCAGATTGATGAATCGATGCATTTCGTAGAACAACCTGTAGAAATCATGGACTTCGGTGAGAAACGTTTAAGACGAAGTCGAATTCCGATAGTCAGGGTGCGTTGGGAGTCAAAACGAGGACCTGAGTTTACTTGGGAACGCGAAGACTCAATGCGCGAAAAATACCCTCACCTCTTTCAAATTAGACCTACCACTACTTAAATTTCGGAAAGAAATTTCTAGAAGTAGGGGATACTGTAACATTTGTCGTAAAACGGGTTCTAAAACCCGCTCCGTTTTGTAATTCAAATATACGTATGATGTTCGTTACGCATTTATGTTGAAAGTTTAAAATTTATTATATTGTTATTAGTATTTAATAATAAATAAGATAATAAAGTTAAATAATAATGTTAATAAGTAAAATATAAATAATAAAAAATAAAATATCAAAAAGTGTAGACCGCGGGTATCGAACTCGGGTCTCCACCCAAACAACACACTCAACACACCACTACACCACACACACATACTTGTTATAATCTTAACTCAAATAAATTATATATCAAAACAGCGCATGAATTCAAAATTCAAAATAGAGCTGTAACAGACGGAGATTTACTCTAGCAATCAAAGATCCGTTTTCGGTTTCAATTAACGAATGAAACCGCTTTAAATCATGAGTATTAACTAAAATCTTGAATCAATTCATCAGGAACAGTTACGCAATCATCAATCCTGATTGAAACCGAAAACATTGAAATCATATCTGCCTCTCTCTCTATAAATAGCGATCCTAAACCCTTTCTGAAACTCGCTCACACTCACAAAACCTCTCTAAATTCTCAGAAGATCCTCTGTGTTCAAAACACACTTCACCGGAGATTTGTTCGTCGCCGGAACTTCACCGGAGATCACCCTGATTCGGTATATTCGCCCTTGAATCCTTCTCGTTTTATTTATTTTATTGTCAGTTGAAGTAAAACCAATCCAATAAGCATTATTAGATTAACAATTGGGTTTTTGTCAAAACTAGTTTTATGAATTGAAGAAGATGAAGTTGGAAATGAGTATAAGAAGAATTAAAACTCGTGTTTATGCCGGGTTAGACACACAATCCAGTGGTGGACTGTGTGCATCTTTAACAAAGTGTCCCGGGTTCGAGTCTTAACACGTTGCCAAATTTCCTAAATATTGCAAACCTTTTTTATAACATATATAAAACAGTTCAGTTAGTATATAAAAGTAATTAAAATGGTATATCCTTCGGGTTAGTCACACAACCCAATTGGCCGGGCTGTGTGCAACACGAAGCAAGGGGCACGGGTTCGAGTCTGGTTATACGCACGGTTCTTATATAATCCAAAACCTTTTTAATTAATCAAAAATAAGATTTGTTTCAGTGAGTGTGTATGTATATATAATTAAATTCAGATATATTTCGGGTTAGACACGTAGCTCAGTTGGTAGAGCTGCGTGCACGTAAGCGGAAGGTCACACATTTGAATCTCACACGCTGCCTACCTATGACCGGTTCGACCCCTAAAAGGGGTATATTTTTTAATTAACCTTTATTTTTCTTCAAAATCTATAAAAATATATAATAAAATAAGTCCTTTTTAAGTATAAAAATTAGTAATAAATACTATAAAATCATCTAAAAAAAGTCTAATAAAATCCAATAAATAAAGATACTAAATAAAAGAAATATATTTATCGACTTATTACGTGAATATTTAGGTTAGTTTTCTCGTCGGTTGGAATCTTTAAATCGTGCGCGCTCGTTATCATATCAAGAACGCACCCACTGCGAGTGAATTCCTACAAACTTCCCTTTTATTCATGTTTTGGGGTGTATCATGTGTCGTTTTATTTATATCATTTATTCAACACTCGTGCTAATACCATTATATGAACTAACGTGCTATGTGATATTCGGTTTATTGTTATTTATGGTTATACTTTATCATTTCAGTCAAGCTTTCACATTAGGCCCATCAGTTCCCCGTTTCATACGGGTAGAGCATCACGTTGCCTAATTAGATCTGCTCCATTTGATTGAGCCTTGATCTCACAGCACATCGCTTATCATGTTCACATATACATTGCTAGATGATTGTGTAGTTTGTGGATAGATTACATATACGTCTGCTACTATTTGGTTTATGCACATGTTATTTAATTAATAAACATAACATTTCTTTCTAATGTATAAACGGGATTCACTCGCCAACTTTTGTTGACCCAAATTTCTATTTTTCCACATGATACAGGTGATCAGGTTGAAGTAAGGAACACATACGATTGGGCCTTAGAAGAAGAATAAAACGTTACTTGAATGTTTTGTTTAGAACATTTGGTGTTTGTATGGTTTGTGTGTTGATTGGAATATTTCTTTTAATTTGAAATAATGTATATGAAACTTTATTATAGTAAATGTCATGAGCTTTGATGAAAACCCAATCATGCCCCGACTACCATATCCGCTGCAGGTCAGGGTGTGACAATAGCGCTATAGGATTAGCACACTGCCTCGTTTTGTGGGTCATTGTTGAGTTATTCTTTACAGTCTTATTCACTTTGGTGATAAGATAACGCTAGTGCCAAATTTTGGATTGATATTTAGGATATTACATGCTAGTATGTTACATGATTTAGTATACTTTAAACATGTGGATTTGAGACTCATTCTTATGTATGCTATATAGACAAACTAGTATGCTCACCAAAATAATTTGTGTTGATGGATATTTTACACATGTTGTAGAAAATGTTTGATGATGCTTTCATAAGAAATCTACTTAGGGTGGATTTAGAAACTAACTAAATTTTACTTATGCCTTTTGATGTTTTAGTTTCATAACTTGCAATTGTTGTACTTCTTTCTTGAAACAATGTAATGTTTGATTTGATGATATGAAAACGAAATTTGAATTTTATATATTATCACAATTTAGTGTTATGTTGTCTTTGAGCAATCTATTACGTCTGGCCTCGATGTTTCCGCCATCGGTTGGGGTGACTTATAGACATACTTCATCAAGCCTGCACAACCTATAACCTTTAACACACTCAACATAGCCAAAAAATATACACTTTTGAGCTCTTGGTTCAAGTTTTCCCTGATTCAGACGTGCATAAGAACCAAATACTTTCAAGTTATCATGATCTATTTTGTCTCCAGTCCACACCTCCAAAGGTATCTTCACATCTGTTTCATTTTATGGAGACTTATTAATCAATAAATTGGTTGTTGTTACAACCTCGGCCTAAAAATTTTTAGGTAGGCCAGAATTAGATAACATGCAATTTACCTTCTTTAACAAGGTCCTGTTCATCCTATCTACCAACCCATTTTGTTGTGGAGTTCCCACCATAGTGAAATGCCTTGCAATATCCTATTTTTTGCAATATTGATTAAACAACCCATTACAAAATCCAAAGCCATTATTTGTTCCTAACCATCCTTTGAGTGTAGTTTTATATCAAGACTTTCCATTCTTTAAATTTGTCAATATTTCATCTTTGTGTCTTATCATATACACCCAAACCTCCTGGAATAGTCGTCAATAACGGATAAGAAATACCTTGCTCCACATAGTGAACTAGTTTTGGCAGCCCCCCATAAATCTACATCTGCATGAACATAGTCAAGCATAAGGTTTTTTTATGAGCTCCAGTGCTAAACTTCCCCATTTTATTGTGTTCACAATGCCATATGTCATAATTCTTTAGTTCTTATAAACATGATGCTTGTTCACCTCTATCAACCCTTAACCGCTAATATGCCCCAACCTCTAGTGCCATAATACAATTGGTTTACTATTTTACCCTCAACAATTAAGACAGACTGAACCATCACTTCACTATCAAGGAGATAATAGTTATTGCCTCTTCTGATACCAGACAACACAACCATTAAACCCTTTACAACCCTGACCCTTACATGGTAGCCTTAACTTTCAAAAACTCTAAGTGATATTAAATTTCTCTTTAAATTGGGAACACACCTCACTTGTTCAAGATTGTACTCTGCACCACTTCCAAGCTTGAATATTCATATCCCTTAGCTTTACATAGTCTATTATCACCCAACTGAACTACACCAGTATCTTCCATCTTCAAATACTTGAATAAATCTTTGTTAAGAGTCATATGAAATGAACACCATTAGTTCATGATCCATTCTTGACTGATCTTACTTTTTGACACCATGAGAACATCAACACTATCATAGCCATCCATAGACCCTTTGAGTGACTAATTAGGTTGATTTCTTGATCATATGCTTGGATCTTCCTTTCTTTTCTTTCTCTCTAGGAAATCCGTTCAAAATGTTTTTCAAAATTACACACAAAGCACATCCTTTTGAACATTGACTTTAATCTTGCTGGAGATTTTGATTATGAATTTCGTTGTTCAGATCTTCCTCCCACATACAATATTACATCACCGACGTCATCTTTAACAAATGCCATCTACTTCATTCTTTTGAATTCACGGCACCCAAGACTTCTTCCATTGACAGACTTTCTCTATCGTACCTGAGAGTATCTATAAAATGCTCATATGATTGAGGTAGAGATGTTAAAAAGATGATTGCTCTATCTTCTTCATCCAACTCCACTTCAATGTTCTCATGATCTTGATTAGCTTATTGAGATCATTTGTATTATGTTAATCAGACTTAGTGGGAGGCATATGAAACATATATAATCTTTTATTTTGATACTATCGATTAGCCAACGATTTAGTCATATACAAACTCTCCAATTTTGACCAAACAATGGCTGTTGTAGCCTCTTTTGAAACCTCCCTTTGAACTAGGTCATCCAAACTTAAGATGATTGCACCGTGTGCCTTTTCCATGATCTCCTTTTTATTTCTTATGTGACAGAGCATCCGACAAATTCGCATCCCCTAAAAGAGCATCAACAACACCCCTATCTTCACTTGCCCCAAACTAAAATCATTTTTACGATCACACTTTTTCAATTCGAGCTTTGTTATTCTTCAATACGATTGACACGAGATCTCCTTCTATGTAAATGAGAAAAATAACAAGGGTCTAACACCAATCGTTGAAAGTTTAAGCGAAATCACTTATCAAGGACATGAAGAAAATCAACTTAAAGAAAGCAATGATGAAGAATATTATATTTGAATTGAGAGCCAAACGATTATCGATCTATTATCGAAAACAAGAATTACCGAAAGAAATTGAATGAGAGCTTCAATCATACAAATGAAAACAACGAACATTGTTATTAGCTAACCCCTATGTTAACAAATGATTAACTAACCTCAACTAAACATAACCGAAGTATGGTCACAATAACCCTTGTAGAATGAGTTTATTACAAGTCACACCCTTATTGAAACGAATTATTTATATGGTTGACTAGTGTTGACTGCTACAATACTCTTCACACTTGGGTCTGTTTGGTTTGGGGTAATGGAATAGGCGAGGGAATGGAATGGATGAGATAATGGAATGGACGAGAGAATGGAATGGATCATTACCATTCCATGTCTTGTTTTTTTACCATGTGGGAATTGAATGAATTATTGTTATGTATTGTTTGGTAAGCAAGAAAAGTCGAAGGAATAGAACTGGCAGTGGTCGGGGCCGGTGGTGGGTGGTGGTCGCGGCGGCGGTGACGAGTGGCGATGGTGGCGGAAACTATGGGTGGCGGCGATGGTGGTGACCATCGATGATGGTTGGTGGTGGCGGAGGCGGTGGTGGGTGGGTGGGTGGCAACGGTGGGCATATGGGTAGAGGGGTGGATCGACGGCAGTGGTGGCTGTCGGGGTGGTGGCGCTGACAGAGGCGTTGGCGGTGGCGGCGACTAGTGGGTGGTGTCATCGGTGGTGGGTGGTGGTGACGATGGTGTGTTATGTTGTTGTTAACGAAAGGTGCAAGAGGAGATGGAATGGAAAAAACATAAACGACAGATAAAATGATTTTAAGGGAATGAAATGTCTTATGTATTAGGTAATTTTATTCCATTGACCAACCAAACATTTTTTCTTCATTACTTAATAATAGTTTATTACATTCCGTGTCTATTTTTACATACCAAATGATACCTTTATATTTATTAATTATTTATATTTCATCAAAGCTTTTTAGGGAAATTATATTATGGAATAACATATATATACAGGCACAACTAATAACCAGCTGTACAACTACAAACAGACATGAAACGCCTCTTTTACATATCATTCTTTTAAAATATTTATTTTCTATGGGAATTGGTCAGTTTTGAACTACGATCTTTAGATTTTACATATAAACCGAAAAACTAACCACTTTCATTTGCGCCACCATCGCCGGGCCCCAAAAAGAAAAAGGAAAAAACCCACAACAATGTTTTTAATTATTTTACAAAAATCATATTGTTAGTAGTTATTATTATTTTTTCATATAGAAGCTTCTTCAAAGCACCTTAATATCCTATTCTACCCTTTTGTCTATTCCAGAAGAGTTCCATCAAACCATTCTTATCAACCTTTCTCTTGACTATACTTTTTCCTTTTGTCTTCTCAAAAGTCTCATACACACAATTAAAACTTATCCCTAAAATTGAAGTACAACATATACCCATAAGCAACCAAAAGTTCTGAAAACAAGAAAACCTCAGAAAAGAAAGATAGAAAACAAGAAACCCTACAAAAGAAAAAAAGATTCATGGCTTTCATGTGTGGCTCTTTTAAGAACCAAGAAGAAGATGATTTTGAAGTTCTTTGGCCATCCCCTACACCTTCAAAAAAAGCAAGAAGTCCCATGTTTTGTTGCAGCTGTAACAAAGAATACAACAAGAACCCGTATTCGAGCCGAGGGCTCGATAAGTTTGAGGCTCTCTTGGCTGATATTGAGGACAAGAAGCGAAAGATCTACACCCAAAAGGGGTCACAATACATCTCTTTCATTCGATTCGTGTACTCGAATTCCAACGATGTGAAGCCCATCATTGTGAGGTTAAAAGATCCCAAGAGACATGACAAAGATCATCGTAAGCAAAACAACCTTGAAGACATCAAAAGTTCTCCACTTCCTAAGTTGAAAGGGCAAATGTTGGATCATCATCGGAGTAATTCAGAACCTCCTGGAGATGTGATCACTAATGATACTAGGATTGAAACCAATGAAGCACAACATGCGAATTCATTGATCGATAAGGTAACGAAGAAGATTATAAGGGTTGATCAATGGAAACAAAATTTGAAAAGGAAATTAGAGGAGTGGTGGATGCCCTCATATAAATTGCCTTTGTTAGTGATTTTTGTTATGGTTTTCTTAACACTTTTTGGACGATCTTTGGCGATTATATGCACTTCGATCGCTTGGTATTCCATTCCTACGATCGACAGCAAGCTCAAGAACACAACCCCAAGACCGAAGAAGATGATCAAGAGCCAGCACCCAAGAAAACCTAGTGAAAATAAGGTGCTTTCTTCTCCAAAAGCCTTTCATAGTGGACCTCTAAATGTTAAACAAACCAAGTGTATGAAGAAGCTTATGAGTTTCTAAAGTAGTTAATTTAGTTATAATCACAGGCATGGGTTCAAAACTTCAAATCCCAAAAGTAATAAGTGTGTATTGCAGGAAATGTAATAATTTCCACATCATTTTAATTTAGGTTTGGATGAAGAATGTTCATCATGTAAATATTAATTTCGTTTTCCATTGATCATAGTAATTTAATAGGCATTTTCTGGTTTCAAACTTTCAAGCTATTGTTTCTATCCTTGATAAATGATAGCATTAATTAGTTTATTTTTAATATGTGTGCGCTTATTACCTTCCAAAATTTAATTAATTATAGTCATTATAATAGTTAAAATAATTATGGCAGTTTGGAAAATAAAGACGAATGACGTGGGGTTAGTTCAATTCATGGAAAATATAAATAAGATTATTATTTTCTATTATTTTCATTTCGATATCTATTTTTGACTTGCTGACGGATGATTGTTTGGTTGGTTCTTACCGAATACATTTTGAGCATGAAAATAAAGAGATATATATCATATAATTACAAGCATGCTTATTTGGACTTTTAATTTGTGAAAATATACACACGCACGTACATACTTATAACAATAATACAGATTGAAGTTTATCAATATCTTACGTAATAATGTATTAGTACATCTTCGGATAAGGGCTTGTATTAATTTAATCAATACACAACTAAAGAAGTCTCTTTAAGTCGTAACTTATTATGACCTATAATTAAATGGTCACTTCGAGATCATTATTTAAAAAATACTGATCATCAATTGCTCAAGTGGGAACATCTTGCTAACCCACTTCATTTCCTGTGTGAAATTTTTAGTAAATTTTAAAATCTTTATCGGGGTACTGTTTTCCTTTATCCAAAATATAAAGTATAATTATTGAACATAATGAACACATGGTAAACAAGTAATTTTTTTAATTTAAATCTACTTGTCCAGTAAGATTTATGGGATTTAATTTCAGAATCAAAGAAATTAGCCTTTATTGTTCATGCACCAAATATTTATGAAACCCTAATTACTTCTTTCCTTGGAGATAAAAAAAATTAATCCTTATCAAGAAACCTGAAAAATTCAATCTAGGGTTCTACAAATCTTATAGATGTGATTTCTAGGGTTTTGCAAAGAGTAGAGTCGGCTCATCTTTGCATAAAAGTAAGCAATCTCTTATAGATGTGATTTCTATATAGACGTATATTATGTATCCTTTGCTTCTTTTGATGTAGTTTCATGATAAAAACGTTACATTGTACCTTGGGAGACTTGGTTCAAGTCCTTGCGTCGACATATTTTCCGTTTATGAATGGTTTTTACATGAAGTTTAGTAGAGCCTCTCTCTAAGGAGGGGGAATAGGCTAAAAAAATCTAATTTTCTTTAGTAGTGCAATAAACCTAATTTTCTTTAAAAATCGAAAGCATGAACCTAATTTTTGTTAAAAAAAGTGACTTGGATTTTTTTCCGCTTTGAACCCCGAGTTCTTTGTGTAGGGTTATGGTATCAACTAGCAACACATCCAAAGATATATGGATCGTTTGTAGATACGTTAAATTTTTTTTACGGTTCTTCTCGGCCTTGCATATATAGATTCCCTAGAGCTCAAGAAAGAGAGCGTGATTAGCTTTTGCTATACTAGTGTCCTTAACCAATCCTGTTGGTTTTTGTTTGTTGGTAAGAAATTGAATAATTAATTCTTTGGTGATTTTGCTGTGTGTCTATGGTTATATCCAAACTCTTCAGTGGTATTTAAGCCAAACCTTATGCATATTCTTGATCAAAATGTATCAAACTTTGGTTTAAATATAAGCTTTTGAAGATCTAAAATAAGTTCATAGTTTTGTAGTTCAACAAGATTAATTGGAATAATTAGTAACATATAAATTGCTCTAGAATTAACAAGAAGATTATGAAAAGGTCGAGACTTGGATGTGCGGTTTTGCAATCGTTTTAGGGTTTGTAACTTGCAAAATAAGGTTTTATTTAATTTTGTTGCAAATAGGGTTCGTAAAGAACCCTATACCCGGATTTAGGGTTATGTGTTTATTTAGTTTTGTTAAAAATTACTTCTTAACTACTCCCAAGTTTGTTATAAAATTCATTAATAAGCTCCATATGGACTTGATCCATGCATTAGCTAATTTGAGACTTTGATTAAAATTGAAAAGGAGTATTTCCATTTTATGAAGATTCTTATGCTTAAGATTTGTCACATAGTTACAAAAAATTGTAGTTTCATTAACTATCACAAACAAACAATTTCTGTTAAAATTATCCGGGCCCATGCTGCTCAGTGCTCATCGTGATATTTTTGCTTCATTATTTTGTCGATGACACTATTTGGAATTTCAACTAATAAATACAATTATTTTTCATTAATATTTCAACTAATAAATACATTTTTTTTATTTAAACTAGTTTATTCTACGATCTTTAGGCCAAAGAAGTTACGAAGATAATAATACTCATGAAGTCACCTTTAGTGTAAGTTAAGTTTTGATTGGAGTTGACGTACGGAGTCTCCTAAATATATAATTTTAAACTAAGTTTAGTTTAAAACTAGTCTTAAGTACCCCGTTGTGGGGTAGGGGGGTGTAAACTATGCTACCAGCCTTGCGGGGTCAGGAGATGTAAAACCATGCTAAGTAGCAACCGAATCACGAACAAAACCGAAAACACAAATTTTTAATACCAAGTGATTCACATGACGTAAAAAGTAGACGAAGTCGAATACCAAACCGGACAAAAAAACACTAAGGGGTCAGATGTGACCACCAAACACGTCCTAAGTAGCAACTGAACTACGATCATATCCAGCAAAAAACTTAAAACAAAAACTAAACTCGCTTAACTTTTTATGGCAAAATTATATAAAAAAACCCAAAAGACAAATAAAAATGATAATTCCTTAAGATGTTAGAAATATATATAGAGAGAGAGAGAAAGAAAGATAGAGAGTGTGTTTCTTTTTATTTGAGAATTATCTATCATTGAGGAGGACAAATAAGAAGATATGATTTCTCTACAGCTTACACTCCGATAATGCGTATTCTTCATGGTCCACACGTCAATAATCCAGCTCCTTCATAGGCAACACATGTAAAATTTAATGCCAATTTAAACAAATGTAAAAGTCAAAATCTTATTTTGATAATTTTTAGGGTATACTTGCTTTCATTTGTGATGTTCACTTAGAAAATGGAAGGTTCTTTTATTCATCCTCTTATACATACATAACAAGGAATCGGAGCTTTAGGGGCGCCCTGCCTAGAACAATAAAAACGTCAAAGTCTTGAGATCAAAGGAAAGTATTTGTAATGTTCTGTGAGGTACCTTCTTGTGATGAGTGGTGTTCTGCCTAGAAGAGAACACATTCATTTTCGCACACATATATCGACTTATACCCCAAACCAATCTTCTTTAATGTCTTTTTGGCTACATAATGCAAAAGGGGAATCTTGTCGTCTTTTGGATATGAAGATTGCAGCAACTCAAGGAGTTCATCAATTGAACCATTAGTTCATTTGTTCATCATCTTGATATGATGCATAAGCTTTGTTAAAAAGTCACGGGAAGAAAACTTAGTACAACCAGGATATAATTCTGATTCGACTTCCTTTAACATGTATTCAAGTTCATCATGGACACTGCCACTCTCTGTACGTGAATTCCCTTCGTCGAGGTTTGTATCCTCTTCCATACGCTCATACATTGCATCTTCAATAACGCCAGCTATATGCATATTGTTTGTTGGTGCAACGCCATCTACAACTACAACGGCAGGAATTAAACTTTCACAGTGATAGGTCCACTCCTTATAATCTCGATAGATGCCCCATACATTCATATGATGTTTCATTTTTGTGAAGAGTATTCTCACATCGTGCACATCTTACACAACCTCTATCATGTGTATGTTCTTTACACGTATTAAGAAAAGAGTTTGAGTCATGTACTCAGTTGATCTATAGTTTCGATTTTCAAGCCAACTTTTATCGGCTAACATGATCATACAACTAAAACATATATTGGGGTCTAAGGTATCCAATTTTAAATAGAGTATTGACAAGTGAAGTTTGTGATTGAAGAACTATCCACGAAACAGGATGGAAATGTCGGGCCATAGATAGAGTATTCACCAGGATTGGATGCTAATTCCACCTTTTGAATAATTTATCCCATATATGAATGTGTATTACATAACTGTTTGTTTAAAAAAGCTTCGACAACATTTCCCCTTAGCTCCCACGTATGTATATAGAAATATATACCCGATGTGCAAAGAGAAAATAACTTAAAGAATCATATAATACACAATTACATCCTAAATAATAAGATAAAGTATCAAAAAGTAATTCCCAATTAACAGGGACAATTCAAAATTAATTTTAAATCAATTTCATATAGATCTAACCTCATGATTAAAATGATGATTTCAATTCGGATAAATATTTCTTAGCTCATGATGTTTCAAATATGGTCCACTAAAAAATCTTTATATGGTCGTTTCAGTTATTGTTTTATGGGATTTGAGTTGGTTTTTTTGTTTTTATTTTTTTTCTATTGATTACGATTATTTTTTCTTTATGTATACTTTATTTATTTAATAAAATATCTATTATGATTATCTTTTCTTAATACATTTAATTTATTTTAGTGAAAAGTAACACGGGTCCGCATTCAAATAAGAAGTTTTTTATTTAATTGTCAGCATTCAAAGGGAGATTTGTAAGGTTGAAGGTTTTAATTGTGTCAGGTTGATGGGTTGGTAGATTGACGGCTTGTAAGTTGGTGGGTTAAAATGTGCAACATGAATCCGACCTATACTATTATTCATGTCAAATATTTTCAACCATAACCTACACATACATAAATTTAGGTTAACCCGAACACGACCTGTTTACTCTGTATATTTAATTGAGTCATACATGTAGACGATTTATAAGCGAGTTGTTAAGTTTTAAGCAGGTTATAAAAGATATATATAACCAAACTATTGATTTTTCAACTGACTCGCTTTTTTAGTTATTTCAGTTATCCATCCGATTATTTAGTTCTTTTACTTGCCCCTAGTTAAAATTGTGAGTTGTGACATCTACTTTCACCACCACACTAAGCTAACACATCACAAGTCACACCACTATGACCAACTCCTCTTCTCTCCTACAGTCGTACCTTTCTCCAGCCCTTGTCATCCTCCTTTCCTCACCACATTCTTGCACCTATCATCGCTCACGAATTCAATCCTTATCTAAAAACCTTCTAAAGACATCTAAACTCAAGCAAGATCACATAACAAAGACACCCTTACCTTAAAAATTATAAACTAAATAAGAAGTCTATGTACGTTTAAATTGAGAAAGACACCAATCATGCTTTTGTGTGTGTTTGGCCATCCCTACACTGAAACAATCAATCACGATCCATTTTGCATTTTTTTCAAAGATGTGAAGACGTTTTGGATTAGAGCTAGAGCGAAGAAACAATCGAAGACTTGGATCGCGTGACTTTCAAACCCTATAATGTAAATGCCTTTTGCGTTATTTTGTCTAGCTTCTTGCTAGGCTTTGCTTTTAGTTAATAAACTTGCAGCCGTTCCAAAAAAAATAATAATATTTATTTTGCATTAATGACATTGAGAAAAGGAGATATAGAAGTTGAGAGAGGGGAAGAAAAAAGAAGGGTATTAATTACTAAAAGTATTAGATATAATTTTAGTTTAATAACTCTTAATCGTCACGATTTACATCATTTACATTTAAGTGTAAACAAGTAAAAAGTTCTTTAAGACTTTATCAACAAAATATATCCCGTAAGGACCTTTTCAACAATGATTATAAACCACATTGGACTTTTATGGCATGTGGCTATATTCAAAAAACTTTAACCGTTTTAAGACTATGGTAGCATTATATTAATATATGAAATTAGCAATCTAATCCATGCGGTTGTTTGTATCAATATATAGTTTCTTTCTTTTTTTGTCTTTTAAAGAAAATGACCTACATATTATACAAAAGATTTCAAATACTTACCCAAACTAAGAAATAATCACAGGATGACATAAATCATATGAAGACATCGGATATGTATATTGGTATATATTGTTAGCTGTAAGGCAAAAGAGTATCTGTATTCATTTATGTACTCAGATAAACAATATATGTAAGGTGGACGTGTTAGAAGCACCATTGTAGCATGCGAGAGGTACCTGTGTAGTTAAAACCTACAATGAACATGCCCTAGAAGTTAGATGCATAATTGTAACAGGTTTGGACGAAAATCGTGATAATCAACAACGCAACAAAATTTTAAAAATATTGTTGTTCTTTTAAAAAAAAATATAGGAATATCATAATCAAACTAAAGTAATAAAATTCTAAATTTTATGGTGTGTTTTAAGAAATATAATGAAATATATTAAAGTTATTTGTGAGTAAAAAGTTAATAAAAGTTAATTGAAAATTCAACTTTACAACTTCTAATAATGTTCATGTCATCTCGTCAATATTAACCATATAAATAAAACGAGTTTGACATCTCTTACCATTTACGACCAAAACTCATTAAAATGCAATCTACCAAACGCCAAATTTCACATAACAATTAGACAATTAGTTTAGCTTCTGAAATCCAAATACGAATGTGTCAAGTTGACATTAGAAATTTGGGGTTTAGCAAAATGAAATTGTCTAAACATAGTCTAGAAGCATCTAGAAACCACATTTACTCTTTTGGAGATTGGGTGTTGCCGTGTTTCTGAAATGCCAAGTTGTTAAAATAGGTTGTAAATATTACGGAGTAATAAACAGAACGTTTAATGAGTCATTCGTTTCAGGGGCATCCCAATTTATTTTTTTAAGGATCAGGAATATCTTTTTTATAAAAACGGAACTTTTTTTACACTACAAAAACGGTACAGAGACGGGGTTGAGGGTTAGCCTGTGTTACCCTTTCTAATACACTAGCTCCACCCTTGTTCGTGAATCTTATGGAAAAAAAGTTTGTTTACGTGTGTTTC
Organism: Scalesia atractyloides; assembly: GCA_947069175.1. Lineage (NCBI taxonomy): Eukaryota > Viridiplantae > Streptophyta > Magnoliopsida > Asterales > Asteraceae > Scalesia > Scalesia atractyloides. Next base: position 8,994,917 of record CAMTDV010000001.1, read on the forward strand.
TTTAAAAACTGAACGAACATGAACAAAGGATTACGTTCAATTAGTTAAATGAACAAACATAAACAAACTCCTCGTTTGTTTAATTGTGTTCATGAGTGTTCGATAATATGTTAATCCAACATATAACACAGGATCTCGGTTGCATCAATTGGGCAAGATTATAGAAAGAGGAAAACATTGTATATGTTGAGCTCACTTGTAGAATGAGAATTATTTCTACTAAATTTAGGGAACATCTTTAACCAGACATAACTCCATTTCATTTTACACTTGGTCCCCCTCGACTTGGATGCCTTTGGTAAGATTAGCCCTTTATTATTGGAAGGCATAACTTCACTTTTTTACATGTTTTAAACTAATTTGTTGCTTTGTTTATTGATAATGTCAGGATGAATATAAATGGTGAATTAGAGATCATGGTTGGTGAATTGGTGAATCATGTGAAGAGTTTAAGTTATATCTTGTTAAATATGTACTCATTAGGAACTTGGATCTTTAAGACATTATTTTGGAATAATCACGTTTAGATTATTATGTCAAAGTAATTTTGGATAAGTCGTAAGTATCTCAAGTACTTAACTCTGTATTTATTTTCGGCGATTATCTCTAATGTTGAGCTTTGTTATTCAAGTTAATATATGTTCTCATTCGTGTTTGTTTACAAAAAGAGAGTATTAGCAAACATGGCCAATACATATTTCATCCAATTATGTACTCAAGAACCATCCTTTTCGACGATGCATGCTAAACCAACGAACATTAAAACTGATCCATATGTTAGGAATTGATCAGTATAGACGGGTTGGATCTATATGTTAGGAATTGAAATCGAATTGGATGGACGTCTTGGTTTCGAGTAGATCCATCCAATTGGAACATATGCTGTACAAATGTATCAAGAACATAAAAGTGAAACATATAATGATCCTAAAGCTTCGGTTGAAATTAAAAGGGAATGATATGAACATATAATCAATCTTTTGATCAAACATAAGATAAAGAATCATCACATAAACAAAAGATATATCGTAACTGAGTGGAATGAATCCATATAAATTCCTTACTTTTTATACATATATAATGATTGTCAAGTTAGAAAATGAAATTAATAGGCTCCATCCAACTTTATCTTCTCTTTCTCTCCTTCATATTTTGACTTCAAAACGTATTAAAAATTATCACTAAGAATATGCTTTTAGAATTTGCTATAGATTTTAGTATAAAAGTTTAATCAATAAATTGGAATAAATTCTTTAAATAGATGTAAGAGAAAACATGGATTAAAAAAACTCGCTAGTGACCAAAGAAGGGATCACACACTATAGTTGTAGACCTTTTGGAGTTGACTAGAATTATAGAATTCTTTCATGAAGCCTGACATACACGATCGAATTATAGTTCCTCTACCACATGCAATTGATGTTTTTTTCGAAAGAGTTTAAGACGTTGCTCGAAAACATAAAAGTAGGTACAGTGTCGCAGAACCTGAGAACATGCACAAGAGGAAACCTTTAAACATATTGTCCCGACTTCTAGATGGTCAAAAGTGCAAAAGCCGCAAGTTCTTCATTCCCGTAAGCAGTGGCGGGCCTATTAATTATTTGTTGTGGTGCGGATATGTGCTCAACCATGTTTTCAAGGGGTGCGGTCGGATTTTTTGCCCAAAATATATACTAGTTTTTTTTCAAGGTATGTGGCCGCCTACCTTTGCCCCGCCCCTACGCGCAAGTCAAAACAACACAATATTAAAAAAAAAACACATATTAGGCAAAGGTAAATTAATATTTTTATATTATTTTTCAAATATAATAATATTACATAAATTTTACAACAACAATAGCAATCAATCATTTTTATATATGGATTTTTTTTCTATAAGCAACTGAAATAATAATTCCAAAATAAATAATTGGGTGCCAACCCTTATGTTTACACAGTTTTCACTTTTTTAAAAAAGAAAAATATATTGGCCAGACGAAAGCAACATTTATCTCTAGATCTAATTTAATACTATTTTACATGGATCGTTTTCTTTTAAGAAACTGAAATAACAAGAGTGAAATAATAATTCCAAAATATATAATAGGTGCCATCCATTATGTTTAGAGTTAAATGCTTGGTTGGTCCTTGTGGTTTGCAAATATTGCAGACTTGGTCCCAGTGGTTCACTAATTACACACTTGGTCCCAGTAGTTTCAAATTTTGCACTCGGGTGGTCCTTACCACTAACCTTTGTTAGATTTCTCAGTTAAGTATATGCAAAATTACTATATTACCCTTGAAATAATAAAAATATAAAAAAGAGGGACCCACTATTCATCTTCTTCCTCACTCCATCTCTCTCTTTTAAAAACTCAGCCACCACCTCTCCTTCACAAACCTGCAACCTCCACCTCCACCTTAAACCCACCACCACGACCACCACCACCTTCAACCCATCACCACCACCTCCACCGTCAACTGACCACCACCACCGTCAGAGTCACTTCAATCTCCACCACCACCAAACCACAAGGTGACCTAGATCTGAAAATTGTCCCCTATCAAAAGCTCGGGATTCGTGTCATCGAATAATCCTGCTCGTATAATGGAAGCTGCATCGAAGATACCGCTTGTCGGGTCATCATCACCATCACCGTCATTGTCCTCGTCATCTACGGTTCCGTTCAGGGTGAAAGTGTCTAGGGATCGAGTAGAGAATTCAGCAAGAAAACCAAAGATCCCCGAGTCTGCTCGAAGACCGTTAGATTCAAATGTCAAGACTCTCAAAAGTCAACAAAGTTCAGAACCGAAAAAGTCAATTTCGTTAGCACTTCAAGCTAAGGCTAACGTTCAAAAGCGTGAAGGGTTGAATCATCGAGCACAGCTCGTTAAAACTCAGTCTAACACTGTAAGAAATCCACAGAAGAATCCTGTTTCTTCGAATGTATTAAAGCAGAACAATCAGAAACAGAATAGCTTAGTTGACCGAGGAAAGTCAACCCCGAAAGCTTCAAGTTCTAACGTCGGTCCACAAGCAAGAAAGCCGGTTTCGCAGAAACTGAACCCTAAAAAGGAACCTTATTCCACCCGGAAAAAACGTTCCATCGAAGACACTAATCATAATACTAATACTAATGTTGTTCGCGATAGAAGTTATAGAAGTAACAGTAGTGATGTTGTTTCTTTCACTTTCACAGCTCCACTTGCGCGCCCGGTGATCTCTAACAACGGTTTTCTGTCCGATAATCAAGGTGGTGGGTTGACGGTGGAGGAGGTGGTAGTGGTGGTGGTGGTGGGTTTTACAGAGGGAGAGAGGGGTGGGGAAGAAGATGAGAAGGTGGGCCCATCTGTTTTTGTTTTTTTATGTGTTTAATTGCTTAGGGATAATTTAGTCATTTTGCACTCACTTAACTCAGAAATTTAACATTGGTTAGTGGTAAAGACCACACGAGTGCAAAAATTACAAACACCAGGACCAAGCATGTAATTAGTGAACCACTGGGATCAAGTCTGCAATATTTGCAAACCACAAGGACAACCAAGTATTTAAGTCTTATGTTTACAAACTCTCTTTTTATCTCTAAAAAGAAAAATATATTGGCCCCACCCAAGCCACAATTATCTCTAGATCCAAAACAATCTCCTACCAAAATAAAGGCAAATATTAATATTAGAAAACAATAAGAAAAACACATAATACTAACAGGAAACGAAAATTTATAATTTAATACTATTTTACAAATAAAAAACACATAATCCTAACAGGAAACGAAAATTTATAATTTAATACTATTTTACAAATATAATAATATATTTTTTAAATATACAACAGTAATAATCAAAATCGTTTTAATACATAGATTATTTTTGTATTAAACTAAAATAATAAATGACAAAATAATTCCAAAATAAATAATTGGGTGCCATCAATATGTTTACACAGTTTTGTTTTATTAGAAAAAAAAAAGTTATTGGCCCGGCCCAACCCACCACAACTGAAAAAACCATCTCCTATACGATTCTCTTATTATCAGATTATCTATCTACAATATTTTTTTCTAGCTTTAATAAACTCAGTTCGTTTTGGTATCTACAATCTTTTTTTCTAGATTTAATAAACTCAGTTCGTTTTGTCGACTCGACGGACAAGCCACAATGCGCTTTCTGAAGATTGTCACCTTGCGTTTCGTTGAGGTGCCCGGCCTCAGCTAAGCGCCTCAGCTAAGCGCCTCTTAAGCCATTGACTAAATAGCCTGACTTCTTTAAATATTTTCGACGTTTTTTTCGAGTGAAATTATACTATACTGAATCAGTTGAAGATTTACTAGGTCAATTTTTTTAGAAAATGGTCAGTTGGTTCAAGGCGATAGGAAATTAGGTATCGGTTTGTAGAGAAGGTGATATAAGACAGTCGGTGAAACAGGGTTTGGTTGACCGAAGCGAAAGAGTTGTAATGGCTAAACAAACAAACAAGTTGTGGCACCAATTGTCTAGGTGTATGGTTAATGGCAATCTGTTTGCACTTCAACAATGTATAATAAGAATTCTTTTAAAATTTTTTAACACTGCTCTCATCTTATCAGTAGTAGTAGTACATGATCGAAACATCTCCAACGGCGCATTTTATTAGTTAGAGATGATTAAATAACTTTCATTATCACATTACACGTAAAACATATAGAAAATTAAAACCAAGAAAAATCAACTCTATATTGGTTTTTTTTAGTTAAATAAATTAATTAAAAAAATTCTGAAGCCTAACTTTAAAACCTCTATTTGTTGCAAAAAAAAACAAAACAAAAAAAAAAAGAACCCAACTTAGTTGGATGAAGATTTCCAGGCTTTCATCATCTTTTTACCAAGATATTTGACTCCATGAACAGCTCCGACAGCGATAAAACCAGCCACTGCCTGTCTTGCGCTTGAAATCATAACTCTATGCCTCAAAACCTTTTGCATGAGCGCCGCAGCCTCTTCCCGTGATCCAATTGTCAATCTACTATTTTGACCTTCAAGGACATTAATGACTAGAAGTTATAAGTTTCATATTGCAGGTTTCCTCATTAGATTATACTTTTTTTTATTTACAAACTTAATCGACTCTGCTTAAAAGGTGCACATAAAAGCGTACCGGCAACCCGACCCAAACCGGTTCCGGTTCCAAACTGCTTCAGTTTTTATTCCAAACCATAGGTTCCGGACCAGTCTCGCCTCCTCCCTATTCAACCCGAACCGAACCGGTTTTTAAGCGAAACCTGTTTGAAATCGATTCAAAACACCGGTTCAAACCTTTTGAAAAACTATCCGTTTCTAACGACTATATAGCTGTTATTGACGCTTTTGTTTTGCTAAATAATAACCATTTTGCCCCTAAAAAGTTTCTGATGTATTGAGGTAATCACAACACTCGAAAACGCAAAACGCATATAAAAAAGAAAAAACAAACCGCTCTCGTATACATAATAGTTTGTGCGAAGAATAAAAATAAGATTACAAATGCAGTATTAATATTTGTAATTTTTAGAATTATGTTTTTTTGTATTTAATTTGTTTTTCTTCTTTCGAAAACTATAAAAAGTAATTTTTTTTGCGTGCGCGAACTGGTTTACGAACTGAAACTGGACAGAACTGAAACCGGTCTTTCAAACCGTCGAACCGGTGGACAGAGAAACTGGTTTGAAACCAGTTTGGGTTTGTGAAAAAAAACAATTTGTGCACCTCTGCGTTTACCTGCTTTCGTTTCAACTGTCCCGACTCCCATTTGGCTTCTGACAGACTCAGGCAGAGAAGATACAACGGAAGAAGTTGCAGATAAGCTACAATCCTGGCATTAAATGAAAAATTATAAGTTTCCAATAATTGCTAGTCAAACACTTGGTTTTGAAATTATAAGGCACTCCGAGGCATGAGGTGCGAGGCATCACTTTATGTACAACCAAATAAGCTTCATGTACAACCAGAAGCTGCACCTCTCTCATCTTTTACATATATCATCCTTTTTATCAAGTAACATAACTTCTTCATCCCTTTGGCCGTTTTTACATATCGACCTCCTACCAACCCTAACTTTGAACAAATTTGACCCAAATCGACTCGCTAAACAAACCTGGGATATGTTCATTTGATGATCACCACATGACGAGAGTCTCAAGAGTTGCTTTGTTGCATACTCTTCAACGAGAGGCTTGTACATATTTCTGAATAATTCAAACTGGCCCTCTACTATCTTTTTAACCTGGAGCAGAAAAAAAAATAAAAAAAAAATAGAAAACCATAACTTAATGTTTTCAGAGAGAGAGAGAGAGAACGACTGACGGGCCTTCATGAACTTTACCTTATTTTTATCCTCTGCAAAAAGCATACGCAAATCGCCCATGTATGAGAGACTACATATTTTCGCATAGAGCTCTCTCTGCATAAAGAATAATATTATATAATTTAAATGTAATTACATATACTATAAATATGTTATTTTGTCACATTAACTAACTTTGGCCCCTCAACTTTGGCATTAACCAACTTTAGCCCCTCAACTTTAATAATGATATGTTTAGTCCCTCAACTTTGGTAATGACATGTTTAGCCCCTTAACTAAAACAACTTTAGCCCCTCAACTTTAATAATAAACAACTTTTGCTCCTCAACTTTAATAATGACATGTTTAGCCCCTTAACTATAACAACCTTAGCCCCTCAACTTTGCTAATAAACAACTTTTAACTCTCGTGATTTGCATATTTTTATCTACGTTTCGCGTGGGTGGTAACCCATTAGTTTAACTATATTAGCCAATTTTAATAATGAGAGAGGAAGTAAACCTCAGTGAACTTTGATGGTAAAAGCAGAAGTGCAGCAGAAGAAGCAGCCCTCAAATTTATTAAATTGGTATTTGTTATTTCCTTATTATCTACAATTATACGCACCTGAAATACAAAAACGTAAAAAAGATAAAAACAAAAATAATAATAACAGACAATTGGCTGTTAACAATTATATGAGAAAACAATCAAACATACAGGTTTTTGCAAGCGACCGCTAAGATAAAACCTTTTCCAGCTCAACATATCTTCTACTAAGTCATCCATACTACCAACCCCGTACTTGTACATCTGTCACGTGTTCTAAAGTTGAAGTACTTTAAGATAATACAAAACCAATTTGGTTATTAATGGAAATTGTAATAAGAATTGAAAAATAACTAAAACTTAACCCGTTACAGAAAACTACCTTGTTGTTCCAAGATACAAATGGATTAAAGTGTACACCAACACCAATTCGATCTGCAGCTTTAGTTATCTAAAATATCAACCAAATGATTTATATATGTAGTAAATAAAATCAAAATTGAAAATGAGCATAGTTGTTAATTGCAAATAGCGGTAAATAGTGACAAGCTACCTATACGCTACGTAGCGATAGTGATGAAACAGCAAGCGCTATTTTATATATAGCGATACACTAAATTTTTTTAAAATACTTTATATGTATATATATTATAAAAAAAATCCGGTAAATGTGGAAGAATATACGCTTATTATTTCAATCCTGTAACAAAAAAACCCCTAAAACACGCTTATGTTTTCAGTATATACTTGTACTTATTAAAAGAAAAAGGAATAACCAATTTTATTGCTATTTCATCTCTTTTTAGGCGCTAAACACCTTATAGCAGGACGCTCCCGCTTCACTACGCTATTCGCTATAGCGAGCGTAGCGACCGCTATTAACAACTGTGAAAATGAGTAAGAGAAAGAACCAGCTTTGCTCCACCAACAGATGCCATCCATGAGGCGTAGTGATCCCGGTTCATTTTCAGATTCTTGATTGTTAAAAAAATAGAAAAAAGTTTTAAAAATATAGAAAAAAAAAGACTTGTCAAAACTGAGAGCTATGGTCTTGTAAGATAACGTTTGCAGGATTGGTAGTAACTTGCCTCGGAATGCCAACGCTGAGGATTTGATACGCCGAGAATATAATCTTCCATGGATGACTATAATGTCAAAAAGACCATATATAAAAATATAAATATATAATTTAGCAACTTCATTCTAACAAAATAATTCACTCAAACAAAGTAAAATAACCTTGTCATTATTGTTAGGATGGATACTTGAACCGTATACGCAGCAAAAATCTACTGGTGGTAGAATTTTACAACAAACTCCCAAGGTTGGTTCTAGCTTCCATGGCTGCTTGTAGTCAATGCTTCTGATGTAAATGAAGCGTCTACTTTACAAAATGAAGAGACATGTGACTGTGAGGATGAACTGCACAATAAAAGTAAACATTTATAGTATTAATAATTGAAGATCAAAGGTGTAAAGAAAACGTGAAACTCTTAAGAAATTAGTCAACACATTCAAAGTTCGAATATTTTTTCCACTTCAACTTCTTGGATTTGTTTTGCCCTACCAAATTAGATTCTTGGGGAATCGTCGATTTTTAGCCTCTACTCTTTCTAACTTAGGGTTGGAAATTGCGTTACCGCAATAAAACTAACTTAGCGTTTAGAAACCGTTGTTGATGGCCGGTGTTTAACTGAGTCTGTTTTTGCTTCAATCATTTGATAAAGTTCTTTAGTTACCAGCAGTAGAAGAGCGAACACACGACTAAGGGTTTACCACGTGGAGATCTGGGGTAAAAGCTGAAGAGGGGTTAATATTAAAATAGTTATAATTATATTTTATTGTAAACTACTATTCATTGCAGTTAGTTTTTAATATAGGGTATAATATCCATCTATTTGCATATAAATAACTTTCACAGTTCCTTCTAATTTTCTATGTTAGCTAAGCTCCTCTAGACAAGTATCATTTGACCCGACAAGACATAAAACACAACCTAAATCGACCCATTTGCATACAAATGGATTGAATTTGGCACTTATATTTCCTGGTATGTGTGCTTGTTGATTAGACAATAGCCATATACACTACTCGGGTAACTCGCCCAACATTAGACCTGGCGAAACGGACGAGTCGGGTGGTATGTGAATCAGAATGGGTCCAGGTCAGAACGAGCCAATTCAAAAAATGGTTATGTTGAAAAAGAAGCTAGAGGCTTTCCATCTAGGACTATATATTTCTCATCTTATAAGCACAGTGTGCAACAATTGGAAACTGGAAACACTTATACAATGTTCTAAAATCAATTAGCAGCCCTTACATTTCCATATTCCATGATTCTTCCAACTTACATCTTTTTACAGCTCTGTTGTCAAGGTTCACCCAGGCCCACTTTTCAAGCCCAACAGCCTTCTCACTTTGTTTAAAAAGCCCCACTTTCAGGCCCTCAGCTGCATTTTTCAGGCCAAGCTCCGACCAAATTCCCGTATGGGCTGGTTTAACTAGGTCAAAAAAAGTTATACCAACCCTAAACAGACCAGGAATCAACCTAAAAACAAACCTAAACTAGCCCTAAAGAAGTCTAAAACATGTCGAAAACCCCCAAAAACTGTATTTTAATACTATACGCCTCGCCTAAAAACCCCTCGCTTTTTAAGCACCTTGCACTGAGGCCCAAGGCTCACCCTTTGCGCCTTCGACAACCATGTTATACATAACTTTTAATATAAATTGTAAATTCTTTTACGTCTTGCTTTTGAATGTTGTAGTAATATTCAACCCACCCTTTATTTCAGTTCCTGCTAACTAAGAAGAACCCACAAAAAACAGTCATACAATGAAAAGACAAGTTAAAAATAGAACCTTTTTAGTTTTAAATGGTCATAGAAACATACAATTTCATGGGTTTCTTTCAGCACAAGTATCAAATTCGAATTCAACTAAAAGCGCTCTCTCACACTACAAATGTTTTCACTCTGGCATTTTGTCGAACACTTGGTGATCAGAATATAAACCAAAACAATTGCTTGCAAACACATTCACAGAAAACATATACATGCTAACAATTTGCAAATAAACCGAAGATGGAACGTACCAGCAGATGATAGCGCCTCTCGAAGTCACCGAAATCGCCGCTGGCCTGGATGTTTACCTGAGTAATTTGAGATTTCGATCACCTGCCGAAGATGTGACGTCATTGACCCACTGATGGATTTCTATAAGCCCAAAAGTAAAGTAACCCAACATGCCATAAAACTAGAATTTAGACATGGGCATAACTAGAGATGGGCATAAAAACCGGTTCCGAACCCGAACCGGTAGAACCGAACTGGAACCAGTTCCAGTTCCTACCCGACATTAAGTAGAACCGGTTCCGGGTTCAAAATACCCGTTGGTTCCAACCCGGTTCCACAATTTTACCATTTGAATCGGGTAGTAACCGGTTCCTAATCGTACCCGGTTCCTACCCGTACCCGGTTTCACTAGTACCTGGTTCCATCAGTACCCGGAAATGCAGTTCTAGAAGGAACCGGTTATACCGTTAAAATGTTACCGTTGGAACCGGTTATAGCCGAAAAAGTGGAGACTAACGATAAAAAAAACACAAAAATAACAAACACAATAGAAAGAAACATTACACAAACTTTATTAAAACACCAAACCAAACGGGTTACATCAAACATTTGAAGAACCGGTGCCGGAACCTTCTCCCGTCTCATTTTTCTTTGCCTTCGTCACTGGGCAATGCCGCTCAGTGTGTTTCTTAAGGGTTGAGTTGGCTGCGGCCTTCATAAATTTTCCGCAAGCTTTGCATCTAGCCATATCGTGGTTGTCGGACATTAAACAGAGATCAAAATTCTTCCATATAGCTGGGTTTCTTTTCGTCTCTAAGACCGTAACAACTTCTTCGTTGCATGCCATAGGTATTTTGCAAGATTTAGAAGATGATTGAGTTTGTAAGTTGATGATGGTGAGTGTTAAGTTTTGAAATGGTAAGTAGGGAGGGGTTTATATAAAAAAAACCGATTTCGACTGCCAGGAACCGGTTCCCAACGGTAACATTTATCAGGAACCGGTTCTGAACAGTAAAAAGTCAGGTTTTTACTGTCAGGAACCGGTTCTAAACAGTAAAAAAGTCAGGTTTTACTGTCAGGAACCGGTTCTGAACAGTAAAAAGTCAGGGTTTCGACTGTCAGGAACCGGTTCTGAACAGTAAAAAGTCGGGTTTTACTGTCAGGAACCGGTTCCACACCATACCCGGTTCCACACCATACCCGGTTCCATAATACCCGTACCCGGTTCTACACGTTCCATATTCTTGGGTGTGAACCCGGGTAGGAACTGGACCCGGTTCCACACCATACCCGGTTCCAATGACATCCAAGCAGAACCGGGTCCGGGTTGGAACCGGTTCCGGGTAATAATAAAACCCGATTATGCCCATCTCTAGGCATAATCGGTTCCTTTTTATACCTGGAACCGGTTTCTAACCGGACCCGGTTCCTGAATGTGTGTCAATGAAACTGATTCTGTTGTAACCGGGTCCGGTTCCTACCCGGGTTTTAACCATTAAAACTAGAACCGAGTGTACCCGGTTCGGGTCGGGTTGGAATCGGTTCCAGTTCTTTAGAAGAACCGGTTCCTAATATTACAATTAAACGGAAAAGACTGCAAAGACTATTAGAAACCTATTCATTCGGTCAATTCAATGAAAAAAGCTGCAAAACTATTAGAAACCGATTGTAAATTCCTTGCCTTCTTGCCTCCTTGCATCCCAATATCAATAACTTACGCTTTCAAACTTCCACAATTAAAATGGCGTGCAACGACGAGGTTGTGATGGTTTATATCTTGTAGGTGTAAGTTAACGGTAGAGATGGGCATATCGGGTTTTTTGTCCTACCGGGTAGGAACCGGGTTCCGGGTACGCACCGGGTCCGGGTAGGAACCGGGTACGAACCGATTTTATATATAAAATGTGGAACCTGGTTGGAACCACCGGGTTTTTTGAACCCGGAACCGGTTCTACTATTAGCCAGGTAGGAACCGGAACCGGTTCCAGGTCGGTTCCACCGGGTCGGGTTTGGAACCGGTTATTATGCCCATCTCTACTAGAATTAGCTTGGGGCGTCTAGGGTCCAATTGTTCAGTTTTGACGAAATTTTTGGGCCGAACTGATAAGTACGGTTTTAAAAAACTAGAACTGGACTGGCCGGATCGGTTGGTTGGCCGGACCGGCCAAACCTATCGAAACAGTTCGGTTTAAGTAGATTACTGGTTTGGGCCACTTTTTTCCGGTTAGGACATATTTAAATTATTAGATTTTAAAACTTTAGTAAAGTGGCATTTTAAAAATAAAAGATAAAACCTAAGGCTGGTATAACTGGTCAACCCGATTTGTTAAGACATGAACACGATAAGGCACGATTCCGGCTAGTATTTACCTTTCGAGTATTAAAGTGTTTACAAATAAAATCTTTACCTTTCGAGTATTAAAGTGTTTACACAAAAATTTATAGAATAAAATTAGCTAAATCAGTAAATTAATAATACATAAATACGTATTATAGTTAAAAATATTTATAATTACTTGATTCTTGTAAAAAATTTTTGCTCCGTTTAGTTTTGGCGCTCCATTCTAGAACGTAAACCAGTCTGTGGAAAACAGTTTTTAAAATCATAAAGCGTAAACCGAACCACGCACTCCTAAAGCGGACTGAGCTGGATAATTTAGCTCGGTTTGGACCACTGGAACGGTTTCAACGATTTTTGAACCCTCTAGAATTGCCCAAAACTAAGTAGCTCGACTTCTTTTGCGGATTGTACCTAACATACAAAACACAAATGAAAATCCTATATGCCCACACCAACCATAATTTGTTTTTAATTGACTTGCTATAACTAAAAGAATATTTGATGTCAAACAATATCTTACAAAATTCATACAACCAAACAAAGCCCACAAATTGTAAGTACAGACTGAAACCCTTAAGAAAATCTTAAAAGCCTAGGAGGTAATGCCAGCAAAACAAATTTGGGCTTTAATTTTTAAACTTTGGGTCCAAATTAACATTTAAGGCCCACTAAGAAGCACACATACGTAAATCATCAACTCCCTAACATTCGAATTGAATCTTTATTTTCCAATGAGAACCTAGTGTTGAAACATTTACGAGCCGCCAATGCCTACTAACTAACATGTACACGTAAATTGTTGTAAGGCCGCCTACGAACCTCGAATACACAAACCCAGATTACTCGACACCCACACGCGATGTGCGGAAACCTCCGCGTGCCTCGTACCGCTCCGTAGATCTCGTACAAAAGGAGTAGAATATGAGAAAACCAAGCAATCTGTGTATACACTCAGTATTCACAGATAAAACACAAGGATTATCACACACAGTAATTAGGGTTTGTTTCTCTCTCTAGAAAGTTGCTTGCACAGAAAGATAATTATCACCCAGTTTAAATACAATGACCAAATCTGGAACACATCAGTTCCGAATTTTCTACATACAAACTCCGACACACATGTTCTAACAAAACTAGTCCGAATTTACACATTACAGAACAATACTTAAACCATAAACCCTAACAACAAACTCTGACAAGACCAGTCCGAATTTACTCATGCATATTTGGACTCCATACATCCATTACAAACTCGAACAAGACCTATAATAAGACTTAGACTTTTCATCAAATACAAAACAGACCTTGGAGACTCTTCACTTTGTAGAAACAAGCATGTATCATCAAAGGTGCACTTACAATTGTAGCTTATGTTGCCTTTCAAGAGGTTATGATAGGTAATTAGTGAAAGCAAGATTCATACATAAAATCACTGTTAGAAGGAAATCACGTGCTTCCTTAGTTAGACACTTATAAGTTATAACATGTTGTATAGCAGCTTTAAGTTATTAGATGTCACAATTAGACTTTACATCTAAAAGAATGTATCAGGGTTCCAAAATTCACGAAAACTTGAGAATTTAAAGTTAGAATTTACGTATAGTTAGCCACTTAGCCTTCAAAAACTTGCGATAAACTTAAAATATGTTGTATTCAAGCTTGTGACTTCAATCTTTAGAAAAAAAAACCAAGAATTTTACTCTCTAAAGTTCGTGACCCTCTCTAGAACTTTTTGTGTGACTTGCAACTACACACATTCTTGACTGTAGTTAACATTTCATTTGTCTATAATTTATATATGCCAAATGATTACAAAATTTCACCCAAGTTCTATTTTCCATTTCCTTAAATATCAAACTTAGGTGTAGCCTATTTCACCCCATAGTTTGACTTCATTTGAGTTTTTCGCTACTTAATCACAGAAATTTTTATAGTTTATTTAACCATAATTAAGTAAAGGGACTTTTGCTTTATTAAGTTTGATAATAGCATTCCTAACCAAATTATTATAATGAAATTAGATATATCCCATAGTAGTGTTTATAGATGATTCTACAAAACGATTTAACACCAAACAACTTGAAATAGAACCACTTGAATGGATTAAAGGTCAATTTTGACCAAAATCCATATTTCTTTGAATGGATTAAAGGTCAATTTTGACCAAAATCCATATTTCTTAATTCAAACATTCTAAATCCGAAATGGGTGTTTTCAACACTTGAAAATGCATCAACTTACTATCTTTGATCATTACTAACTTGCATGGGCGCAACTTAAGTAGGGTGGGAAGGGGCAGCCAACCCCCCGAACTTTTTGCTTAGTAGTGGATAGTATGTAGTTTTCGTATATAAATTTTTGGGTATATACGTTTTCGACCCCGCGATTTTATAGAAATTTTTAGGTCCGATGACTTCTGCCACCTGGTCGAAAATCTCAAGCTTCGCCACTACTAACTTATCATATGAATTAACTTATACCCAAATTAAATGCATGTTTAAGGATACACAAAAAAATGGTTTCAAATGGAGTTTAGCATTAACCACAAATTTCTTGGATTTTTCTTAAACGATTGCTTACATATTCAACATATTGATGCTTTAAACCTTGCTAGATGATAAGATGAAGAAATACCAACTCCAATCACCTCCAAAATCAACCCATATAATTTTATCTCTAGATTTATGTTTTGGCCTTTTGGAAAACACACACACAACACCTTTAGGCTTTAGGCACAAATGAGCTCTCCATACTCCATTTTTCTCCCTTATTTGATGAAAAGACAAAAAGTTCACTAAGCTCTTGTTTGACTAACTTTGACTTTTGTTAACTTACATCACTTTTTAACAAATATTTCCTCTAAATTGATATAATTTGTAAAGCATCTTTTCTTTTATTTATCATTGTTTTAATTATTAAGTTCAAATTTAGTTAAACTAGGGCTGTTCACGAGCCGAGTCAAATCGAGTGGACTTTTGTTTGTGCTTGGCTCGTTCACAAACCATACCGAGCGGGGCGGCTCATTTAAAACCGAGCCTCAAATCAAGCGAGCATTTTCCGAGCGAGCGTCGAGCGAAGTTTAAGCGATTTGGACAACCGTATCACTCGATTTAAATTTGCTAAGAGAAATAGTGACAATGTTGGGTCTCAAGTTTTTATGCTTTAAAAACAAGCACATTTCATGGAATAATTTATACCTTATGAATAACAACGTTGTGGCCGATGAGACGATGATCATATTACACGAACAATGACGTTGAGAACAGGAGACGATCAACTTAGGGTAACGACATGAAACATTGAGGCGATAAGCAGATTGTCGTTTATCGGTTTAGAGTTTAACTTTTAGATTTAATATTAATTTTTTTATTGGCGTGATTGGGCTATAGTACGTATAGATATAGTTTTAAATTTGTATGTAATGGATCAAAATCTAATAGTGTTATATATAAAACTATAAATTTATATTGAAGAATATATACATATATATATATATATATGTGTGTGTGTGTGTGTGTGTGTATATATGTATAATTTATAAATGTGTACATACATGTATATATATATGTATATGTATATGTATATGTATATGTATATGTATATAAAAATAATAATTCAAACCGAGTCGAGCGAACCTTTGTTCAAGTTTGGCTCATTTACAAACCGAACTGAGCAGAGCGGCTCGTTTACAACCGAGCATCAAAATTGAACAAGCAATTTCCGAATAAGCGGCGAGCGAGCAACGAAGGGTTTGAACTGCCCTAAGTTGAACTGGCTTCTCTTATAAATTTGTCAAAACCGTGTTTTTACATTTAACACTTGTAACCAACATATGCTGATTACTATTAAAATAATCATATTCAAAAAAAGTCATTACACCGGACTAAGTGAAGGACCACAAAAACAATCCATTGTCTTTGTCATCCGCGTTGCATCACATTAGCCACATACATCATTCATGCATTGTATTTTGCAAGTGGGCTAGTGAAATAAAGCAAGAGTTTCGTACCTCTACTTCTTTAGGACCTTCAAATTTGAAAGAAAAAAACTATATGTAAGTAATTTAAGCTTTGGGATTGTTGATGATGAGGTTTATGAGACAAATATAGATCATACAGGATTCATAGGATTAAAAACAATTTTCTTTAACCAAGAGGGCCTCAAATCTATTATACTTTTTGGCCCCCTAAAAAGCTTGCGACAACCCTGACATTTTGATGCTTACAGGTTTGAATTGAGAGAATTACTTAACAATTAAGTGCGCTTGAATTGGAGAAATTTTATGATGTGTGACTCATGAAGAGTCTTCATCCAAAGTATTTTGGCTAAAACTACGGTGTTCAATGTCTAGTGCAGTTAATTTTGACAAAATACACGGGATGAATAGTTAAATACAATTAACGATTATGTGGGTTGGATCGGCTAGATCGAAGAAACCAACCAAAACGATTCGGTTTAAGCGGTTTGAATCTCTTTTCTTTGTCAAATCGTTTGTTTGTTTGTATTAGCTTTTTTTGTAAATAATATAAATTGTTAGTGAATGTTGTACAAATGCATAACTACACGTATTCTAAATACGAAAAAAAATATAATTAAGTAAAGGTTTAACGGTTTTCAAAGCGTCAAACGACCCATATAAATCACAAACATTTTGATTTGCTTCAATTTGGGTAGTTGCTCACCCCTACTAAACACAGAGCCTTAGACATCCGTTTTAGCTCACTTGACAACCAGGATTTATCCTCTAATATTGCGACACATGGCGTTTACTAGACGCCTACTCATCACTTTCGCCACTCACGCCTTCGCTCACTTGAGCCTATTGTGGTTAACCTCGCTCGCCCAAGCTACCACACCCCAAAAACACTCCCTCACCGAAACCACAACTCACAGCCTTAAACTTACGGTTGTAAAGTTGTGAGAAATAGAACGAAAAATATTTATTACATTGAGAGTTGGAAATACAAGTCATAAAGCAAATGAATACTTTGGATGACTCAACAAACATTCTCTAGAAACAATATATCGCCGAACTTAAAGGTCATGCGAGAAAAAAAAACCTAATATAGTACTTGTATATATTTGTAGATTTAAAGCTAAAAGAAATCTTATGATAAGTGCATATTCTATGTTGAAACCCTACATCCACCGCTACCTTTCATTGTCGGATAAAGGGTCATGGAACCAATAATGTATGAGAGTATATGCTTGTAGTTAGGTAATGCCAGAACTTTCGATTTGGATGATAGATGATTCATCATAAATCCTCTAAATAGTTTTTATTTACACATTTATTTATACTATATTCATATTAAACTAGTAACTTTAACTCATTTACTTTTAATATCTAGATTTATTTTTTTAAACATATCAAGTATGTAAATATTAGAAATTGAATCAACTAAATACGTCAAAAGTTTAAACGGCTCAACATATCAAAATTTATATTATGATATGCAAGTGCTTAAAACCAAAAGTCTATTATTTTAACACATAGTTTTTATAGTTATGTCTAAAAACTTCATTATTTATGAAAACTAGGGTTTTGAACCGCTATAAAGTAACTCGAGTTTATGTTGTATATTTAACCCGGTTCGTTTTCAAAAAAATTATGTCATTATCGAATAAAAACGTTTTATATTTGACCGATTTGCTTTCGAACACAGCTTACAAATGTACACAAAATAAGATAACAACGTTTTATATTTGACCAGATTCGTTTTAGAAAAAAGTTTATCTCAAATGTGATCCGTTTACGCTGGAAGATGAATTTAAACCGACAAACACGTCAAACTGTCATACGCCACGTATTACGACGACGACACCTTAGTTGTTTATTGCTGGCGGCACGTTATGTGATACGTTAACCATATGAAAACACGTGTTTCGACTTATCTGATCTAACACAATTTAACATATATAAGCATTGGGGTTCAATGTACGATGATGACATTAATGTGTGATGCAGGCACCTAACATTACGCGTTTTTGACTTTGTTACACACGGTACGTTCATGACATTAACGTCATTAAACATTAGACACAAATAAAAAAGAGTATGTATTGGTCGTTGCGGTGTAAAGTTGTAACAGTAATTTAGACAACCGAGTAAAGTCGTAAAGGTAATTTAGACATTAACATGACTAAAAATAGATTAAAAAAAGTATATTAATGTGTGATACGCTATGGTCTAAATTCGTAAAAGCAATTCAAATAAAATAAGCCGTCACGTAATTAAGTAGAAAAGATTGACGGGTCAAAGTTGTCAACCACCAAAAGTTCGAAGTACATGCGTAACTTACTAGGTTTGAGGATACGGAGTAAAAGAATTAGAAGTCTAGGGGTTAGAAAGTAAAAGCCTAGGATTCAAAATTTCAGTTTGTGAAAGTTGAGAAGTTAGAAGTGCAAAGGCTAGATTTATAAGTTTCTAAAAGTTAAGGGCTTAAAGACAAAGGTTCACCGACCTTTGTTTTTAAGATATAAGGTAATAATAAAGGAGCACAAATAAAAATTTAATCCGATTAAAATTTATATATTTTAACTCCTTATCTAACACGAAATCCTATTACCACCTTTAGTTGAGGTGAAAACTCTGACACGACACAAATATAGTCAGGTTTCGAACATGTTTAACTAAATGATCTTCTTCGGTTGTACTAAATTTAAAGGGGGTGACCCCCGCTCATTTAAATCTTCCTATACTAATAAATGAAAATCTTTTTGACACGTGTCAATCTCTGGTTTTTTCTCACCTTATTTTTCAGTTTCTCTCTTATATTAATTAAATAATAATAATATTAAAAAAACAATGAAACAAAATCCAATTAGATAAAAATAAAGATCGGGTGGTTCTGGTGGTGGAAAGTTAATACTCTAGTGATTCTCAGTGATTCAAATTTACCGTTAAAAAAATAATATTAATAATAATATACATTCTTTGTATTTACTTCTTCTGCTTAGAAGATCAAAGTTTTTTTAATTTGTTCATAGAGCACAATTAGGATAAGTGTATAAATTTTTATTTTTTATTCAATCAAATTTAGTTAAATTATTGTTTTTCACCTTATTTCCTAATTTCTTTTTTCTATTAAATAATAATAATAATATTATTAAAAAATAATTTGATTAAATCTGATTTAGATAAAAATAAAGATTTTTTTCAACTTTAAATTAATATTATATATTCTTTGTATTTACTTCTTCTCTGCAGAAGTTACAAGTTTTTTTTATAAATTTATTCGTAGAACCATAAGGGTAAGTATGTAAAATATTGTTTTTATTATTAAATTTAGTTAAATTATTATTCAATATTATTATGTATTTAAATTTATTTTCTGAACTGTTTCTTTTTTTTTCGCTTATTAATAAGCATCTAATATTTTATTGGTTTAAACATGTGTAATACATATGTTTCTAACATAATAATAAATAAAAAAAATTATAATAAGTAAATAGTATATCAAAGTTTATACTTAAATACATATCTTGATGACCGTATGTGTTAACTGATGACATTATATTTATTCAACTCGTGTAATACATGTTTTTTTTAAGATATATTTTTTTACTTAGTATATAAAATTATATTTATACAACACGTGTAATACATGAGGTTATAATCAAATTTAAATTAATAAAAAAACCGTTTATTTTTAAGTACAACTCACCAACCTATTGCTACAGTTTGATTGCAACTCTTTTTGCTAAATCATTTGATCCGTATAGATAGATTTTAAGATATCTCACTCAAACAAAAATATAAATTTCATTTAGGGATGTTAAGTTTAACTCTTCACGTGACATGATTTTTATTGCCTCTATTAAAGAACTCACATTGTGTACTAACATTGTATACACCTTGTGAATGAAAAGTTAGATTCTACTTTGTCGTTTAGCATTGGCCCTTCACGATATCGAAAAAATAATAAAACTTCTGAAGATTTTTGGACAATGGAAATGGGGGTTGGTTGGGTGGTTGGTTGCTTCTTTTTGACTTTTTGGGCATGTGGAACTTCTGCACTTGTAGGGGAATACCGACAACTTCTCTCGCAACAAATCTTACACGTCCTTCCTTTTAAACCAATCATATCAACTATCTATCTTTGTTAATTTCATATACATAAACTTAGTGGAAAATTGTATAATCTATGACACAAACTTAGTGAAAAGTGTAATTCAAATATATTGTTAATCTATGTACACTAATTAATTATATAATGTGAAACAATAACATTTTATAAAAATAGCTAAATAGAGAACATGATCATGGGCGAAGCTTTTAAGGGTCGACCGACCGTCCTATAGACTGTCGTTAGTGTCAATAAAAAACCGAAATAAACTACGTAGATAGGATAAGTCGGGTATCGAACCAAAGCAGTTTTGTGGAAAGCGTTATCCTACGAAATCTAAATACTGAACTTGAACTTTGAAGTTATGATACGAAAATAAACACAATAAATTTGATTTTAATTCAATAGAGAGAACGATGATTCCCTCGAACTTTGGAATGATAACTAGATTCTAACAATAAGTCTTATCTAACCATATAAACTAAGCGCGGATTGAATTATCCATTGTGATGTTAAGTGACTAAGTACTTCGATTAACAAGTAATGAAAGGTTATCACATAAACATCATTCACATTTAACCAACCCTGATCCTTAGCCAAATAGATCCCAATTTCAAGAACTCTCGGGAATTGAATGGTTTCAAATCAAACTGAATAAAATGTAAATGTTTACAATAGAAATAATTAACACATAGTGAAAAACATCGAATACTTAGATCACTGAATCCAAAATGGTTATCAAACATATTAAATATCCGACTTACATCATTCCTCCGTTCGGAGGAACCATAACAAAGAACTAGCCACTCATTGTTCAATTGGATACTGCAAAGATTGGGTAATATGTTGAAATCTTGATGATGTTGATGCTTCGGTGTTGAATTATGATGTTTGGAGGTGAAAAAGTCGCCAACTTTGAAGCCCTAGGTCTTGGTTTTCGTCCGTACTCTTGATAGATCCCTAGAATTGACCTAATCCACCTTCTTATGCTGCAGCAACAACTCATGCGGATTTTTTTCCATCTGACCGTAAGCTATGGTCAGCAAGTTCTGACTTTGTTCACTCAACCGTAAGCTACGGTCTATTGACCGTAAGCTACGGTTGCAATGTTCTGCCCAAAATTGACTAAGTGACCGTAAGCTACGGTCAAGACTTGCTGGTTTTTTTCTTCTTGATATAATCTGACCGTAACCCACGGTCAACTAACCGTAGGCTACGACAGAGTTTCATCTTTTGGCCCTCTTTGTTAGATCTTCCATTTAATTACCGGTATACCCCTCGACTTCACGTTGTACTCATTCCCGCGTAGTTCCACATTAGTTCTTGGACCGGACGATTCCCAATCGGTACTTTCTCCTGCGTAACTGTATCTCGGATCTTCTGCGTTATCTCTATCTTCTTTAAAACGTCCGAATTAACCAGTTAACCTGCAAAGCAACCAATTCTCGTAGTTATCTCATTCAACGCACATAGCAGCCAAAAACTAACTAAAACACGCAATTTATAATCATTATCATTCGGATTTCACCCCATTCATCACCTCCAAACTTTTTTGCTCAGTAGTGTAGTATTCGTATAGAAAATTTTGGATATATACGTTTTCGATCCCGGTTTTATAGAATTTTTTAGGTCTGGTAATTTCAACCCCACCTAGACCAGAAATCTTAAGTTTTGCACTGAACATAAAACTACAAAATTCAATTGCATATAGTGTTTGATAGATACAGTGAGTTTGATAATGTTTGATACATATAATGAGTTAGAAAGAAAAAAAATCAATAAATAACTGATTTATATATAACATAAAATAAAAATAAAAATATATACTTGGTTGCACAGTTTAACTTGGTTTTATGTTAAAAAAATAAAAAAGGTGAAAATTTATGAAAGTATTTATTTATATAAATTACTCTTTATAAGCCTCATATTCTTTATACAAATTATCCTTATTGTTACTCTAAACTAATAATGATATTAAGGTTTAGAGTTTAAGGGTTTTATTGGACCGTAACCTATTATAATCTTTGGGATAATGGTATACTTTGTTTATATTTTATTCACGACCTTATTAATAGCTTTCTATGGGTAAAATTTACTAGGTGTGGTTGTTGTTAGAGATGTACAAATCGTTTTTTAAGCCGACCCGGTTTTTAACGGAACCCGGTTTATTTGATGGGGAAAACACCGGTTTAAAAAAAAAACAGGTTTGTTTTTTAACGGGTTTACATGGTGGAAATCCAAACTGGTACTAATCGATTCGGTTTGGTTAAAAACCGATTTGGGGAAAAAACGGTTTTTAACCGGTTTAAATTGGATTTTAAAAAACGGTTCAAAGTTCGAGAATACTAACTAGTATACAAACCACCGGTTCGGTTCAGTTCGGGTTGAAACCAATTCAAAAAAAGCGGTTAATTTTTCTTTTTCTGGTTTCGATCTTAAAACTGTTTTTTTTTTTTGTACATCTCTAGTAGTTGTTGTTGCATGTTTGAATTCCTTTTATTTAAATTCAACCGTTAGTAATAAGAAATTTTTATATTCCATAACGTATGATGCGTGATTGAGCTTAGGTCGTTTAATTTTATAATGCATAATCTCGATATCGAAAGCTTAAGTTTGGATAGTGAGAAATTTGAATTTGGCTTGCCCTTGTTTCGTATATAATTTCTTCAAGAGAAGTTAGATGTTAATAATCTTAACTCTCACTCGTTGGCCGACAATAATCCCAACTTAAGAAAATTCTCCTGGCAGTCCCAACTTACACACATGACTTTTCTAACTGGGAGGTCTAACCAAGTTAGTATTTTTGCTGGCGCGGCAGAGTATGTGGTAAAAACGTTGGTTATTTTGCTGACTTTGTTGTTATGTGACACCATCACCACCTCCGCTACCACCCACCACCACTATTGGCCACCACCACTACCACTACCCCCATTAGCCACTACCACCACACATCACTATCAGCCACCACCAACCACCGGTTCCACTACCATCAACCACCCCACCTGCTACCCACACCCACCACTACCATAAACCACCACCGCCATCAACCATCACCACAACCCACCACCATCAGCCACCCCACCTGCTACCACCACTAACATCTACCATTCTGCCACCCCTGTTCACGCCTGTAACATTTGCCTGACCGTGAATGTACTTCCGGCTGGTAATATTTTCCTTTTGGGGTCGGGTTTTGAAAATTGATATGATGTCAAACCAGAGCTCCAAATCCAAGGTTTAAGTTCGGGATGCGATAATTATGGTCATGGTAGCTTAAAGTGTGGCGGGTTGGAATTAGGTTTGGTTCGGAATAGTGGTGGTAGAAGGTGGATGTTGGCGGTGGTAGCAAGTGGGGTGGCTGATGGTGCTGGGCGGGTGGTGGAGGTGGTGATGGTGCCACATAATAGGCACATTAGCAAAATAACCAAGTTTCTTGCCACATAAGTTGCCTATCAACAAAAAACCTAATTAAGACCTCGGTTAAAAAAAGACTTGTTGAAGGAAAAATGTTTGAAAATAAGACTGTAAAACAAAATTTTTTAAGTTAGAATTATTGCTGGCCAACAGATGAAAATTAAGTTATTAAAATCAAATTCCTCAAAAAATATATGTTATGTGTATAGCATATATTATATATTTATTGCTTTATATAAAAACCATCATATATATTATATAAACAAGTAAACAACAAATGATGTTAAATCGAAAAGTGAAGGCCACACATTGATTTTTAAGATATAGTATAATAATAGGCTAGCTTAGATTTGAAGACCTAGTAAAATTTGATATATGAAGTTTGACTTCAAGCTTCTTTATCAAGTGATCTTTAATTTATGTTTAAGGTTGAGCTCAATCTTATTTAAATTTAGTTCATTTCGATATTGAGTAGTTAACAAGTAGGTCGGTTTGTTTATATCCATACCTTTTAATTTAAATTTTTTTATTTTTATTTTTGGAAGCAATAGGTTCCAACTTAGAAAAAAATATGATTACGTTACCATAGACGATCCTTGATGGATATAATGTAATAGTAAGATGTCTTCTTCCTTTTATCTATAAGATAGGCTCATACAAGAGTACGTAAAACTATATTATTATACTGTTCAAACAAACATTACCATAAACCGTAACTTATTTTCTCTATATTAATTTACAAATTTCTCTCCCTCACTAAAATACTATTTAGTTTTCTTTCATTTTATTGGCCCACTTCTTTTTACCCTTTTTCACTCGCTACTCTTCAGTCTTACTTTTCCGTAGCATACTGTACAATACACGCTTAAAAACTCATATATATTTACAAACTTAATTTAACAAACTAATCTTATTTGTATATTTTTTTCATTTCGATTTATTTTTATCGATATAACGACATGAATTTTCTAAGATTTGGTTTTTTTATAATGTTTTAGATATTATAAACGGCCTAGCCACGGCGTACGAGTTTGTGACGGTTTCGTTTTTTATATAGATTTTCGAATAAAGTTATTTATGTTATTAACGACCTTTCATCATACAAGTTCGCTGAAATGTTTGACCTTGTTCTTGTCACTGTTTTAGGCTCCCTTCGCATCGCAAGGGTCTCAAAAAACTAGTTATTTAAAAAACATAAACTAGTTTTGTATAGATTTTCGAATAAAGTTATTTATGTTACATATTATGCACTACAATTACTACATATGCTAAAACCTAAAACCATGTTATTATGAATAGTAATTTACAGGTCAAGAGAATACTTACCGTCTAACTTTTATACCATTTCTTGTGCTTCTTTTTTATATATCTTTTTGCCTAAGTAAACTTTCTTTGTCGTTTTCGCTTATAACTCTAAAAAATATGTTTTATAATACTCCGAATATACTGTTGATGTGTGCTTATATTTATCTACGTTTCGATGTAAGTTTTGTTTAAAACAAAATTGTGCGTGATAATGTACAATTCATCGAACATAGACGAACAAGTCATCAATTTTTTTGTGTTTTTTAATTGTCTTTTATAGGTGTTGTTTTCTTCTTTTTTTTAATTTTTTTAATAAACAGATGGTTTGTTTCATTTTAATAAGATATTAAAGTTTTGAAAATCTTTTTAATTTTATCATTAATTTATATCATTTTTATTTACTTTTTAATATAAACATTTTTTTCTTCTAAATTGACATGTCACGGCGTGCTTATTTTTATTCAAGTTTCAACTTGAACTTTTTTTGCGGAGTTAATATACTGATTAAGATTTGTTTAAAATTTTATTAGCGTTTCAATGTGAATTATTTTTCTCAAGGTTAATATTGATGTAAAAGTCATCAATATCGAACGTTACAAATTTAAACACTCCGTCATATGTACTTTTCATACCTATATAAAGCGCGACAGTTCCCCACTAGTTGGTTTATATAATATTGTAAATTTGAATTGTTGTATGCTATCTGAGTGATGTATGCATGTCAATGCTTCATTGTATTGTGAAGATCTATATGCTCAGTATGTATTAGTTTACTAGGTTATATATCCGTGTGTTACACGGGTTATATAAAAGAAATATTTCACATAAGTAAGGTCAACTAAAACAATCGATTATAAGTAAACTCAATGAGATGGTAAATATCTTCTACAATAATGACCCACTTGAAGTGCGGTCTCGTTATTTACAATCTCTACTTCTACATTATATTTCCCAATACATTCATGGATAATATTTCTAATTCCATCGACTTGAGTGTTTACCATGAGTATGTTCTAATTCTTTTTCAAAAAGAATAAAAAATGATCTTAATCTACAACTATTATTAATATTAGATTTTATACATTACATTACATTTTATGTTTACATTTGTCATGTTTTATTATAATTTTCGGTTTTATAAACATTATCATATGAGTTTATGCAATGTAATATTACTAACATCCATCCTTTAATTTAATAATGCTATTATTAAGTATTAGATTACCCGTATTACACGACTTGAGTAAATGTAATGTTATATACTTAACAACAAATAAAGATATGTCTTTAAAAAAGCCAATGTATCGGATTGAATAAATATGTGTATTATACCGACATGTCAATCAAATAATTTATATAGATAACACACTTGTAAATTTAGTGTCCTAAGTTATATATTAATAAAATAATAAGTAATTATACATGTTATTTGATACTTTATTAGTAACTATTGCTTGTATTTACATAATATATTTTATATTATTAAACTTCTAGGCTCCGACCGCTCGGGTCAATTGTCGATGTTTTTTTGCCAGGGTTACTTTTTACTATCTTAATACGTGTATAAAGAAAAATATATTATTTAATTTAAATATTAATAAAACACTTTAATTAATGTGACATGACAATTTATATTTAATTTTATTTAAAAATACTTTTGTTGTCATTACTATTTTTATTATTTATTATAAATTCTCTCAAGTTTAATTTTAATATTATCTAATCTAATTTAATCTAAATTCTAATAAATGATTTCAATAAATGTGTAACACCCTAAAAACAGGTTTGTAATCAAACCACGTTAATATTAAAGAGCGGGTAAAAGACCGTTAGCGGTGAAGGTTAAACTATAAACAAAATAACTAGGAGCAAATTAACCTAGTTAAATACATGTATACAAGTAACCAAACAATGAGTTGTAGTCTGATTTAAAATCAAAAATAAACTTGAGGGACCAAAACTGCCAAGAAGGAAAATGGTTTTATTAAAACAAGTTATTAACACATAATACACACATTTAGTGTGTGTATATGTCGATGATCAGGAGAAGAAATAAGGGAAACTCTAGCTTCTTCAAAGAATCACCAAATTGAAAGGGGAATTGGACACCAAATTGATGCATGAATGCATATTATCGACCACCTTGATTAGGGGATCATAAAGTATGTCTCGAAACCTAGATTGTGGAAAATCATAACTTGAGACAAGTTGAATACTTGTCATTAGATAGTTGGATTATGATCCAAAGATGATATTAAGTGTATGTGTATGCTTGATTTCGTTTAACTTAAAGAAATTATGCACAATTAGGTGTAAGATTACTTGTTAGTGATTAACAAGTAGATTATGAAGTAGGTTTTTATTATATGATGAAATTGACGATATATAAGTGTTCATGATCATTATACTTGTATGTATGTGTAAGATATTTAAACAAATTAGAGGTTCGAATAAATGTTCATACATGACTTGAAATGGGTTTTGATGATAAGATGAGATTTATGTAGAAACTATGTTAATTTGATACTAGCAATCATGTGAAATTGGTTTGACAAACATAACTTAAATGGTGACCTAAGAATAGTGCTTACCGGGTAATTAACGAAATGCGTAAATGAGTTGTTAAACTTGTTCGTGGGTTATTATGAGTAAATAGGCAGTTGACTTTTAAAAGTCAAACTGACCTATACTAAGATCGAATGATACATTTGATATAAAATCCGTAAGGTGGAATAGTCGTGTTAGATGATGACTAATCTAACCATCTTACGAACGATAAATGATAGTGTGACGCTTGACAAGCTAGGCGGAGGCTTGGGAAGAAGCGGGCCAAATGGAACAAGTACGCAGAAAATGGCATAATTGGATCTCAAGGTAAGTAAAGCTTACATCCTTAAAATAGTAGATTTACTTATGTAGTTGAATAAGCGTTTTGGGTATTTGGAACGAAATTTCAAAACATAAAGATCCAACACGGATAGATACGGGTTTGAATAAGTGAAAAAGGTATTAAATCATATTTGATGATAAAAAGGGTAAAACAGTAATTTAGTCATGTAATGACAAATAAACAAGGAATTCGGAAAAAGTTATCTTATGGTGTAAGTCATAAGGAATAAAAAGAGTAAAATGAAAATTTAGTCACGAGTTGACACATAAGTATTAAATTTAGAAATAGATACCCTATGTCGTATGCCATAAAGGATCGAATGAATTGAGAAACAAATTGAAGTAATATGATCACCTGGTGTAAACTGAAGCGAATAAATGTTGAGATGGTAAATAAATACCATCTCATAATGATAAAATGGTCATTAGACTAAATAGGTCAAATGGTGTGGTCATCACCATTTGACAATAATATCTAATGAACGCTTGTCGAGTCTTGTGTTCACAGGGAAATGGCGTTTGGTTTGCATCACTATTAATTAGCAATTAGTAGTGCAAGGTATTTAAACGGGTCAATGCTATGACTCGAGCCAGGTATGTGTAATGGGTCCAACTCTCATTTAGTAATTTGAGGTCCGATGAGAGTGAAACGAGTCATGAATGAATATCGGATCACCTAAAGCAAGGTAAATCTCATAATCTAAATGGTAGACACCAGGTCCATAGGAACCTAATGATTTTAAATAAGATTACGATTCAAATGTGCTCTTTTGGTCAAATTACGCGATTGAATGTCATTCGACGTAAAAAGGACTAAAATTTGATCAAAACGCCCTTGAATGATAAATTGACCAAACGACCTTGAGGGTGGTTTAAAATGAGTTTTATAAGAAAGTATACCCTTGCGGTAGTGTAATACTAAATGGCATAAGCCGTTTTGGTTTAAAGTCTCATAACGGGTCTTTTTCGTAAATAGTCAATCCAAAGGGTAGAATTGGTAAATATATTCATTTTCTATAACCAATCCACCAAAAGTATAGTGGTGGTGGAAAATAAATAAATATCTTAGCGTGGAAATGTGAAGTATGTTAAGAAGAAGCGAGATTTAAGCTTAAGTGCTTAAATCTCTTAACGGGTCAAAATAAATATATATTTGCATAAACCGGGAATGGATGTGAAATTTATAAAAAATTGAGAATCCGGGTTTTGGATTTCGGGTTAAATAAGTAAGAAAACATTTTACGGACTTTTAGAAACAAGTTTCATGGGAAACGGATAAAAACTGAATAAATTACGGAAGTTTTTGTAACAAAAACGGCAAGATGGAAAATACTTGCGGTGGACCACTTTAAGCTACGGGGGCAAACCGTAGCTTATGGTAGGCAACTTCAGAATGAAAGTAGAGAATTTGTATTATTCGGAAACGTCTCTGTAAGTCTCGGGACGAGTTTATAATGTGCGGGACTTGAAACAGGTCGAACGGACAATCAAACAACACAGCAGAAAAACTGCTGCAGAAGGAAGCGTTGCCGACCCGACGACTTAAGCCACAGCCTACGAGAGTTAAGCTCCGACGCAAGTTTTAAAAGAGGCGTCGCCGATGCGGCTAAGTGCCGTCGCCGACGCCACCTCGGAAGTTAAGCTTCTGTTTGGTTTATTTTAACGAGTCGATTATGTCGTGCTTTTCGGTAATTTGCTATAATACTAATATTTTGCAAATTTCCAGTTCAGGGTAATCTCAAGCACTTCCAGATGACGATCAAGGCCGATGAAGAATCGAACACGATTAAAGATTTAGCTTCCGCATTTGGTTTCAATATTACGAAACTAATTAGTAAGGACATGTCAAAATGTTTAACGTAAATAAAGTTTTAATAAACTTGAAAATTTTGTAGTGACTTGTATTTGTACTTACTCGTTTAAATCGATATTTTTATAAAATTTCAATATAATAAGACAGGGTCTTAAAAAATTCACATCGCAATACATCCTTCACCCTCAAACAACCCTCAAACAATTTTATTTAAATATATAATGATAATTTCTATAAAACTAGTATCCGATAAAGTGTTAGGTGAATGATAATTGTTTGTTATCTATTATAATATTTTCAAATAAGGATAACCTCAGTTATCCGATAATAGTAGTTTTTCTACTTCTTTATTTACTATCATCCATTATGAATTTGAATCTAACATATGAATTTAAATAAATTGATAATATTATATAAAAGATTGTGACTAAAAAAATATATGAATGGTAAATCAAATTGAATAAATTATTTATTATTGATAGAGACATATGTTTTTTAAAGAGGAGATATCAGATTCATCTAACATGGATAATAGAGAATAATTTAAGATTGTTGGTATAATAGAGTAAGAATTATAATTTGTCATTGGAAAATAAAAATGAATGATAAATCAATTTAGTATAAATTATTTATGATCTATTATTACTTCAAATATTTATTTAATTTATAATAATTTATAACGTGGCTATGTGTAGTGGAATAACTATACCACTACCACATCACCGTCACATCGCTGTCACGTAGGCATTTGAGCGATAACTAAAGACACCATAATTAGGTGTACTCGTTTAACTAAATATAAAATTGGTCAAAAGGGGTGGATCGCATCTCTCAAGGGCTTGGTGTTCGTTAATGCAATGGTGGAAGGGGGCTTTGGCAGCCTCAAAAACTAGAGAGGATGGTGTTTGGCGCTCCCATGTTGATTTGATATGGGTCGCTAATTAACTACACAAAGTCTGATAATGATATTTTTAATTAAACTTTAACAAAAACATATTTTTATGAATTCTTTTAATATTAGATTTATAATAATGATATAACTGAATTATGTTACTTAAAAATGGCTATTATTTCTTACATAGTGTAAGTTTAAGCTTTTAATTACGGAAATTTATTTAAATTCAAACCATAATTTTCCTATATAAATATCACATACGCCTAATTGATTTTTTAAAGGAGTGTTGTTAAGCACTTCAGAAACGAGTTGGGTATTAATTATTATAAGTAAGAAATTGCAAGTTTGTTAGATGGTTAGATATGCCTACTTGTCTTATTAGGATTGTGATATGCAAACAGAAAAGTTTTCATTATCTAAACCGTGTATACACGGAACTATAACCTAGTATAATAAATAAAAAATGAGTGATTTAAAAAAAATAAGAGAGATGTAACGCCCCAAATTGCTCATATTTAAATTTTTACGGTTATGACTTAGAATGAAATATAGTAATTAGCAACCCGAATCAAATAAAAGATTATCAGAGTATGTGTATTAACATGAAATAGGTAACAAAGAATCGTTGTCATAATTAGGAAAATAACCATTATAAGAATAAAAAAATTAACATGTAAGAACGTCATAAGTGGCATACTTGAGGGGTTAATTAGTAGATATAAGAAAAATGGGCTTACATAACGAAAACAAAAATAAAAAAACACCCACACTCTTCAACATATGTGTGTGTGTTCGACCATAGCAAAGAAAAACAAGGGGTAAACCTTTCTTTCATCACAATTCAGCAAATTGAAAGATAATTGAAGCTAAAATTGATGCATGAACACCAATTTATTGTCATCTAAGAGTTCTTAATATAAGATAAGTTGAATTTCATGATTTAAGTGATTTGTAGAAAGTGGATTGAATTCAATCCATAAATTTATGTGAAATTAGTATGAATATAAGTTAGAGTCACACTATAGAATAAGAATTATACTTGAAATTGCCCACTTTGAAGGTTTGTATTGAAAACCCACTTGAAATGATAATGTGATGATTATGTAGAAGTAATCATAGATGTAATGTTAAAGTATAAGCTTGTAGGTATTAGAGATTACTAGATAAATTGTTGAGGAATGGGGATTTGGGGAAATCAATGGATTATGATGATCTATGATGTGAACTAGTAGAAATATGCTTCGGATACTTGTACATAATGCTTTGTTGATGGTGCGCACACCAAGTGTTTGATGAAATGCTTTAACTAGGAAATTTGTGATTTGACTTCGAACCCTATATAGATCATGAATTGAGTATAAAAATGATACATATGTTGACTTTTGCAATACCTTACTCAAGAATGAATGTGAAGTAAGTATGTTTAAACCTAAATATAAACATTGATGTATAGGGATAAAGGAAGAAGGTTCGAACAACACGAAACAACAAGGAAGTCAAGACCGAGGTATGTTACTTATCGAATCCAAAATTAATAGTAGCACTACTTTTATTCTAAAAGTTGAAAAAATGATTTTACTATTGTTTAATGAAATTAAGTTTATCGATTAGAATGTCAAGCTAGGGAAGAATTGTTGTTAATGACTCAATATAAATTAGTCAAATATTTGGAATGCTATCTTAGAGAAAGACTCTGACGTTGACTAGAATGGGTCAACCGGATAAGAATGTAAAAGTAAAAGGATGGATTCGCGTTGACTTGTATAGAACGGTTCAACCGGATAAGAATGTAAAAGTAAAAGAATGGATACGCGTTAACTTGTATAGAACGGGTCAACCGGATAAGAATGTAAAAGTAAAAGGATAGATACGCGTTGACTTCTATAGAACGGGTCAACCAGATAAGAATGCAAAAGTAAAAGGACGGATTTGCGTTGACTTGTATAGAACGGGTCAACCGGATAAGAATGTAAAAGTAAAAGGATGGATTCGCGTTGACTTGTATAGAACGAATCAACCGGATAAGAAAGTAAAAGTAAATGAATGGATTCGCGTTGACTTGTTTAGAACGGGTCTTCCGAATAAGAACGAGAAAAGTTTAAGAATGGTTATGAGTTGAATCAATGTGAATGGGTCAACAACTTAATGTTGTTTAAGTCAAGCAAATATTTTAAGGTTAAAGTATGTGATGATAGAGTGATTATTTAAATTTATTATTAGTCATTACTTGAATTAACACGAAATGTTAATCGAACTTGTTGTGATGTTTAGGTAAGGCTTCTACTTAATGTTGCGCTTCTCTCGGAACGAACACACCACTTTTCCCTTTACACGCTTCCGGTTCAAGTTTGGATGGATTAGCGGGTCAAAACAAATGCTTTTGGGATATAAACTTCGTTTTCTTTAGACACTTATATCTTTATGCATAACCTTAAAGTTTGCATTTTGGAATCGTCATGTAGTTGAATACTCCTTGTAATTTAATATTTATGTTTGTTTTTGTACAAATTCGCGTCTAAAAATTTTCTCATTACAATACGAAGGTTTAAATTTCATGAAGTTTTAACTTTTTCAAGAGACGGGCGTAACAAGTTGGTATCAGAGCCCAATTTTGAGGGATTCAAGCATGAGTTAAAGTGCTTGAACTTAAACTAAAGGATCGTGTACAAGTGTGTTCGCTCCGAGGTGCCATTAAAGTAAGTGTCTTTACTTATTAGTCATAAATATGTGAAGGAATAATTTAAAGGATGACTACGGAGTGTTATAGGATGTTACGGACATTATGGGTGAGTTTGGGTTGGGACGGAGCTTGTAAACGGGTTGCATGAGCTGAAATAAGAGGAAAACAACGTCTGCAGTACAGATGGGCCGTCGCCGACGGCCGCATTGGGCGTCGCCGACGCTACCACTAACCCCCGACAGTTAAATCCACTGTCTACGCATCTAATCCCCGACGCAACAATCAGGGATGCGTTGCCGACGCTGTGAATGGGCGTGGCCGACACTCCTCATAAACTGAACATGTTTTCTTTTCACATCACAAGTTCCAAATCTCCTAAAACACGATTCGTAACCCATAAAAAACATGAAAAGTGAAATTTAACTATAAGAAGTTGTGTAAATATTAATTGAACCATGATAAGGCATGTTGAGAATATAACGTTCCGAGACGAAGAATAAGAATGTATGAAAGAATAAGTCTTTTTAATTATTGAGAGCACGTAGAAGACTCTAGACCATTTTTGATCATTTTATGAAATGAACACTTCAAGTATGAATGATAATAACAATTGCTACGAATGATCATAACAAGGTTAACGAATACTATCCTAACGAAAGTAAAATAATACCTATGTAGATAGAAGATGATAGAGATTTGAACGATAACGATTTGGCACGTCAAGAATCGATGAATGAGAAGATCTCAGAGGGTTGCAAAAGCTATGCAATCCAATCTTCCTCAATTAGCGCAAGAGGTTGAAAGTCGTGTTTTAGGAACAGTAGAAGCAATCATGACTAGCAAAATAGAAGAGCTGAAAGAATGGATGAGTGGGGTACAAAATAAAAGGGGGACCCGTAGATGCACATATAGGGACTTCATGGCTTGTAACCCCACAACGTATGATGGAAAAATCGATCCTATCATATGCCAAAAATGGATTTCCAACATGGAGGCCGTGTTTATAAGAAGTAGGTACGAGAAAGAGGACCAAGTAATGTTTGCAACGGGCCAACTCTAACTCCAAGCAAAGGATGGTGGGATGCCCATTGCAAGGAATTGGGAGAAGAGAAGCTTTAAGAGCGAACATGGCAAGAGTTTAAGGAACTTTTCTTAAAGTTTCATTGCTCGCAATCCGCAGTTGATCGAATTCAATAGGAGTTTTTACGTCTTTGGCAAGGTAAGGAGTCTATCGATGAAATTATGGATGTGTTTCTTGACAAATTAAAATTTTGTCAAGACCTTATGAAGACCGAAAGAATGAAAATTAATCGATACCACGACATGTTAAGAGCGGAATTTAGGGAGTTCATCACTCCATCGAAGTGTGAAACCCTAAATGAGTTAATCAATTGGGCAAGGTATCGAGAAACTAAACTTAAGCGTCAAATAGAACGAGGGGAAAAGAGAACGATAGAAAGGGGTGGTAATCCGAGTCCGTCCAAGAAACCGAAGGTTCACGATTACAACAAGAAGGATAACATGAAGAGTAGGATTCGTTGATGCAAGACTTGTGGAAAGCTTCATTCAGGAGAATGTTTGTTAGGTAAGAAAGGATGCTACAACTACGGACAAGAAGAGCACCCTTATTACAAATGCCCAAACACAGCCAGAACTTGTTTCAATTGTTTCTCACCGGGATATGTCAAGGCAGATTTCCCAAAACTGAAGGAAAAAGGGGGTAGAGATGGGAAGAAGGATATTGCCCCGAGAGCTAAAGGAAGAATTTTCAAATTACCACCGAAGAAGCTAAGGCACTTCCGAATGTTGTGTCAGGTATTTTCTTAATTAATTTAATACCTACAAATGTGTTTTTCGATTCCAGGGCAAGTAGGTCTTTTGTATCACATGAACTTATAAGCTATCCCTCCTTTAAAATTGAACGAATGCCTATACCTTAGAAGTAGAAGTAGCTAATAGCAAGAACTACTTATTGAACGAAATATGTAAGGGATGTAAAATCGTTATAGAAGGCGAGGAATTCGAAATAGATCTTGTGCCCATAGTATTGGGAGAGTTCAAAATTATACTGGGCATGGATTGGTTATCCCGATACCATGCAGAAATTCAATGCGAAACTAAGATCATATGAGTACTATCATCGAATGGGAAATGGGTAAGCGTTTATAGGGAAAGAAAGCTCGAGATGAAGCTATGTACCATTGTAGAGGCAGTCAAGTACGTACAAAATGGAGGCAAGTCATTCCTACATTACGTAGTGGATTCCACTAAGGATGCACCAAAATTTGATGATGTTGAAATTGTAAATGAGTACCCGGATGTGTTTCTGGATGAATTACCGGGCCTCCCACCTGAACGAGACGTAGAGTTTCGCATCGAATTAAACCCAGGTGCTAAACTGGTGGCTAAGGCTCCCTATTGATTGGCTCCTACAGAAATGCGGGAGTTAATGGCCCAGATACAAGAATTGCTCGATAAGGGTTTCATACGCCTGAGCATGTCATATTAGGGAGCCCCCGTATTATTTGTCAAAAAGAAGGATGGTTCGATGCGCATGTGCATCAACTATCGAGAATTAAACAAATTAACGGTTAAGAATCGATATCCCTTACCTCGAATTGATGACCTATTTGACCAACTTCAAGGGGCAAGTTGGTTCTCAAAAATCGACTTGCGCTCGGGATATCATCAATTACGAGTACGGGAAGAAGATGTGGCAAAAACTGCGTTCAGAACTCGATACGGACATTACGATGTCCTAGTAATGTCTTTTGGGCTAACTAATGTGCCGACTGCGTTTATGGACCTTATGAATCGGGTATACCGACCCATGCTAGATAAATCTTTAATAGTATTTATAGATGACATCTTAGTGTATTCTCGGAGCAAGGCTGATCATGCAAACCATTTGCGTAAAGTATTGAAAATTCTCCATAAGGAAAAGTTATATACGGAGTTCTCTAAGTGTGTCTTTTGGCTCAGAGAAGTGCAATTTCTCGGCCACGTGGTTAACAAAGATGGTGTTTTAGTGGATCCGTCAAAGGTGGAAGCAGTCATGAAATGGATTCCTCCGAAAAATCTAAATGAAGTAAGAAGTTTTATGGGATTAGCGGGCTACTACCGAAGATCTATTCAAGATTTCTCCAAATTAGCCCTACCCATGACTAAGTTAACAAAGAAAAGTGAGAAGTTTGTATGGGGACCCGAACAAGAAAAAGCATTTCAAGTTCTGAAGGAGAGACTGTCTAATTCACTGGTGTTAACTCTACTAGATGGGATGGAAGATTTAGTTGTGTACACTGACGCCTCGCGTCAGGGGTTAGGAGGTGTTTTAATGCAACGAGGTAAAGTTATCGCATACACCTCAAGACAGCTCAAACCACATGAAGGAAATTACCCAACGCATGATCTAGAATTGGCCGCTGTGGTGTTCCCCTTAAAAATATGGCGACATTATTTATATGGAGCAAAGTGGACCATATACTCGGACCATAAAAGTCTCAATACTTCTTTGAACAAAGAGATCTCAACATGAGACAACGAAGGTGGTTAGAACTGATTAAGTGTTACGATTGTGAAATCATTTACCATCTGGGCAAAGCAAATGTAGTGGCAGATGCCCTTAGCCAAAAGGAACATCCACCCCCGATTCGGGTAAAGTCTATGAGAATGATCGTTACGCCTCATCTCCAAGGGATGATACGAGAAGCGCAAATCAAGTCATTAAACACAGAAGATCCTAAGAAGGAAAGGAAAAAAGGGATGGTGGATAATTAGAGGAAAATGCAAGTGGAATTAAAACTCGGTTCGGCCGGATCTGGATTCCTTGGTTATGTGAAGTAAAGGCGATATTACTCGAATAAGTTCATAAATCATGATACTCGATACATCCGGGAGCAACGAAAATATATCGAGATTTTAAGAAGAATTACCGGTGGCCGAGAATGAAACGAGACATTGTTAAATATGTCGCTAAATGTTTAACATGTTCTCAAGTGAAAGCAGAACATTAGAAGCCGTGCGGTGAATTATAACCCTTAGAAATTCCGATGTGGAAATGGGAAGACGTGACAATGGATTTAGTGACTAAGCTTCCCAAAACACGAAAAAGGCACAATGCCATATGGGTAATTATGGATTGACTCACCAAGAGTGCCCACTTCCTACCTATCAGAGAGGGCTATTCGTCATCAAGGAAGGCAGAGGGTTTTACGAATGAAATTGTAGCTCGTCATGGAGTACCCGTATCCATTGTGTCAGATCGAGACACTATATTCACATCACGTTTCTGGCAAAAATTCCATGAACAAATGGGAACGAAACTCCATTTTAGTACCGGTTACCATCCACAAACGGATGGACAATCAGAAAGGACTATTCAGACACTTGTGGATATGTTGAGAGCATGTGTCTTAGACTTTGGGGGAAACTGGGATGACCATTTGCCATTAGTTGAATTCGCCTACAATAATAGTTATCATAATAGCATTCAAATGGCACCATACGAGATGTTTTATGGGAGAAAATGTAGAACCCCTGTATGTTGGGGAGAAGTAGGACAAAGTGATATTGCGCCCAAAGACGTAGTGGCCCAAACTAATGAGAAGATCGATGTCATACGGGCACGATTGAAGGCGGCACAAGACCGACAGAAAGCCTATGCGGATCGGAGAAGATGACCCATCGAGTTTCAAGTAAGAGACCACGTGCTACTAAAAGTTTCACCATGGAAGGGAATAATTCGGTTTCTTAAACAAGGAAAACTCAGTCCCGATTACATTGGACCTTTTAAAATCATCGCTCGGATTGGAAAGGTGGCATATCAGTTGGATTTACCACCGGCGTTAGATGGAATACATGACACATTTCATGTGTCACAATTAAGAAAGTGTCTCGTGGATGAAACCGCTTATGTGCCTCTTGATGATATCGAATTGGATAAAAAATTGAGTTATGTCGAGAGACCGGTGGCTATAAAGGATAATAAAGTGAAGCACCTTCGCAACAAGGCCATTAGACAAGTTTTGGTCCAATGGCAATATCGAAAAGGATCGGATCTTACTTGGAAAGCGGAGGATGAAATGCGTGAACACTACCTAAATTTGTTTGGTACATATTTAGGTTTCGGGGACGAAACCTTCCTTTAGGAGGGTAGATTTGTAACGCCACAAATTGCTCATATTTTAAATTTATACGGTTATGACTTATAATGAAATATAGTAACTAGCAACCCGAATCAGATAAAAGATTATCAGAGTATGTGTATTAACATGAAATTGGTAACAAAGAATGGTTGTCATAATTAGGAAAATAACCATTATAAGAATAAAGAAATTAACATGTAAGAACGTCATAAGTGGCATACTTGAGGGGTTAATTAGTAGATATAAGAAAAATGGACATATATAATGAAAACAAGAATTAAAAACACACACACTCTTCAACATATGTGTGTGTGTTCGACCAGAGCAAAGAAAAACAAGGGGTAAACCCTTGTTTCATCACAATTCAGCAAATTGAAAGAGAATGGAAGCTAAAATTGATGCATGAACACCAATTCATTATCATCTAAGAGTTCTTAATATAAGGTAAGTTGAATTTCATGATTTGAGTGATTTTGTAGAAAGTGGATTGAATTCAATCTATAAATTTATGTGAAATTAGTATGAATATAAGTTAGAATCACACTATAGAATAAGAATTATACTTGAAATTGCTCACTTTGAAGGTTTATATTGAAAACCCATTTGATGGTGATTATGTAGAAGTAATCATAGATGTAATGTTAAAGTATAAGCTTGTAGGTATTAGAGATTACTAGATAAATTGTTGAGGAATGGGGATTTGGGGAAATCAATGGATTATGATGATCTATGATGTGAACTAGTAGAAATATGTTTTGGATACTTGTACATAATGATTTGTTGATGGTACGCACACCAAGTGTTTGATAAAATGCCTTAACTAGGAATTTTGTGATTTAACTTCAAACCCTATATAAAGATCATGAACTGCGTATATAAATGATACATATGTTGACTTTTGCAATACCTTACTAAATAATGAATGTGAAGTAAGCATGGAATTGAAACCTAAATATAAACATTGATGTATAGGGATAAAGGAAGAAGGTTCGAACAACACGAAACAACAAGAAAGTCAAGACCGAGGTATGTTACTTATCGAATCCAAACTTAATAGTAGCACTACTTTTATTCTAAAATTTGAAGGAATGATTTTACTATTGTTTAATGAAATTAAGTTTATCGATTAGAATGTCAAGCTAGGGAAGAATTGTTGTTAATGACTCAATATAAATGAGTCAAATATTTGGAATGCTATATTAGAGAAAGACTATGACGTTGACTAGAACAAGTCAACCGGATAAGAATGTAAAAGTAAAAGGATGGATTCGCGTTGACTTGTATAGAACGGGTCAACCGGATAAGAATGTAAAAGTAAGTAAATGGATTCGCGTTGACTTGTTTAGTTCGGGTCATGCGAAGAAGAACGAGAAAGGTTTAAGAATGGTTATGAGTTGAATCAATGCGAATGGGTCAACAACTTAATGTTGTTTAAGTCAAGCAAATATTTTAAGGTTAAAGTATGTGATGATGGAGTGATTATTTAAATTTATTATTAGTCATTACTTGAATTAACACGAAATGTTAATCGAACTTGCAGTGATGTTTAGGTAAGGCTTCTACTTAACGTTGCGCTTCGCTCGGAACGAACACACTACTTTGCCCTTTACACGCTTCCGGTTCAAGTTTAGATGGATTAGCGGGTCAAAACAAATACTTTTGGGATATAAACTTAGTTTTCTTTAGACACTTATATCTTTTATGCATAACCTTAAAGTTTGCATTTTGG
Source organism: Scalesia atractyloides (assembly GCA_947069175.1). NCBI lineage: Eukaryota > Viridiplantae > Streptophyta > Magnoliopsida > Asterales > Asteraceae > Scalesia > Scalesia atractyloides. The sequence continues at coordinate 9,035,096 of CAMTDV010000001.1, forward strand.
AATCGTCATGTAGTTGAATACTCCTTGTAATTTAATGTTTATGTTGGTTTTTGTACAAATTCGCATTATGGGTATTTTGGTCAAAATTTTCTCATTACAATACAAAGGTTTAAGTTTCATGAAGTTTTAACGTTTTCAAGAGACGGGCTTAACAAGAGCCCAATGACATCATTCTTTCTTAATTTCTAGTTGCGTCAATTATGTATCACATCTCTTTTAAAAACCATTTTTATGAAAGTTCAATAAACTTATTACAAAAAGGGTAAATGTACGGTACCCCTGACCGCGGGAGGGTTCTCCCTCCCCAAGCTAGCTTAGCCCCATAGCTGCCTGGCGGTTACTACCTAGCAGGATTATTCGGGCCGAGCTGGACTCGAACACGCGTCCTCCCATTTGGAATGGGTGAGGCTGGCCACTGGGCTGACACCCCGTGGTTAACTTATTACACCTAACACTATAAACATAAGGAATTAATGATATGTATTTAGTTTATTTTGATATTATTCGTTTTCTACTCGTAGTTATCTATTGCATCTAATGAAAATTCATATATCTTATGGTTATTTATTTTATATAATTTAAATTATTATTTAAGAGTAATTTTGCAACTGCGAGTTTAAACCTTGTGTACCAAAAAGGACTTCATATTGGGCTCGTAAATATCTGCAAATTATAATTACACCTTGTATTATGACATGCATATCATGTTAGATATAAGTATCAATGTTTGTTATTAAAGATTTAGAGATAAATATCTAAGTTGTATAATTTCATAACATTAAATTTTATGACATAGTAAGTTTGAGAGAAGAAATTTGATACCGATAATTGTGATATTATTTGGAATAATTTTAAGAACAAGGATAAATGATAACTATATATAAATTATTTAAATAAAATAAAATAAAAGTAAAAAATAAAATATGATATTAATTACACTAATTAGAATACTTTATTAGAATTTGATTTAATTTAATAAAATAGAGTTACATTAAATTAAATATGTGATGGCTGTTAACATTAGTAAAACTTAGTTGGTGTTTGTTACCGTTTATATAACACTTGACAATTGTTTATTTGCATATGGTCGAAAAAATCAATTTGTTTTTAGTTTTGACACGAAAACTCAATAAGCTAACCAATGATAGCGACTCCATTCTTCGAAATAAATGACACAATCTGTGATTATGATGATCAATATTGTTAAATATTATCATCTTCACTTTAAAATTATGATTAGTTCCTAACAAGATAAGAGGGAAACAGATAAACATTAAACAACTAGTAATAAGGCCCTGCGTTGCAACGGTTGTCATAAAACTGTATCAAATAGTACCAATCCTATGCTACTGTCAGCGACCACCAACACTAGAAAAACTAAAAAAAATAAAATAAATAAAAATTGGAAAATTTAACGCAGAGCGAAAAGCAGACATAAAATCTTTGAATCACGCACGCTCGTTACAGAGAAATTAAATCGAAACATAAAACATAAAAAAAATAACTAAGTCAATCTAGGACCCGCGCGTTGGACGAACTTGTCAAACAGAGAAAAATAGATGTATTGCGACAGGTCAGTTAAAAGGAAAAAATATACGAAAAAATGTTGAACCCCACATGCACATTGCGTTGCGGTGCGTTAACTCATATTTAGAACGAAACAAAATAACTGGGAAAGATGAAAACTATGGTGGACTAAAATTGAAAATAAAAAAGAGTTTGGATTAAATTGTAAACGATAAAAAACTTTGGGTTAAACGTAAAAAAACAAAGGGTCTAAATTATAAAATTGAAGTTACTTATTAATATTAAATAAAGATAAGGATAAATAAGTGATATCTATGTATTAGTTATTAATATTTAATATTAAAAGAAATTTATTAAACTAATATAAATAAAATTTATCAGGTTAAAGTAGAGAATATCATGTACAAGTTAGATATATAAAGGCCTATAAGTTTATATGAAAGAATATTAAACTGACACATTTAAATTGTTAATGTTTGGTGTATGGAAAGATACAAGGCTATCTGTTATTTGTTGTGGTGGATGTGAAAAAAAAAGTATGTCACATAAATAATGAGACTTTCACATTTTACACAAAGCTAGTAGTGTTATCGTGTATGACACCTCTACCACACCCATTCCCTTTCAACGCCACTATCACCACACCCGCCTTCTCGCCCCACATCCACTAGCGTCCCGTCCCCGCACCTTCAACGGCGACGCATGTTGCGGTGTATCATGTTCAGCGCCTGTCTATATGGCATGTGAATTACGCCAATAACACATGATATAACTTTATATAAATTACTACTGTGACTTGTGAAGTTTTTGAATTTTTTACATTATAATGGGTAGTTTTATTGATGTTAGTCAAAGAATTTATGGAACTGTTTTCTCCATAAAATTACTTTTGATACCTAAAGTATACTTTAATCATATTTTTCATAGTACATATATTTGTGTTTGTGACTCACGTTCAATTAGATGGTAAAGAACTGTCAACAATTCAAAGATGGTTGAAATGTAACAATTTATATTAATTAGACTTTCGAATTCTTCCCAAATTGTAATTTTATCATACAAATAGGGTTTCTAAATTACCAATGGTGAAGTGATCTATTGACAAAAGCATAACTTTTACACACATTAACCGAAGAGGAGGAGGAGGTATTGGATGCAAGTTTCACAGAAAACAAGTATTAAAATAAATTTGCCATATTAGGGTTTCAAACTCTGATTCTAATTCTAATATACCACTCTAAAAAGTAAATATTCAAGTAACCCCAAAACCAATTTAATAAACACCCCTTATATGGTGCAAATGCTTAAATAGTTTAAAGTTACAACTTGCAACATGAAGTTTGCGTACTTTCATGGTTAACGAATTGGATCTTGAGCATGCTCTTCGTTTGATTGTCATATGTGTCTAGACAATATTGGTGAATTTACTTCCTAACCCTTTTTTTGCAATAACTAGAATAGTATTGAACATCTAGTTGCTTATATTCATTCAAATATTTGTTTTGTTGAAACTTGTATAAAACACTTTTAATGGATTTTAAGCCAATGATTATGTGAGAAAAACTCAGGTTTCTGTTTAGGGCAATGTTATTTTTACATGCAAAATCATATATTTATTTTATGCCTATAACTTATCATATTCATCCACATTATAATCAGTTTCTAATAACTAATTTCCATTTTAGAACATCTACTTGTGTGTTATATATTCCAAGTGTCCCATCATGATGCATAAAGATGAGTTATAGAATATGATAATTCATTAATATATAGAGAGAGAAATTGCGTTATCACTGTATAACATTGATCCTTTCATTCATCTATTATATGAGTCTTGAAGGTAAAAAATAAAATTTCTTTAGATAATTCTAGAGTTGATTGAGGTATTTGAAAAAAATATGACTTCCATTGATATTTTTAAAGGACATAACGATTATAAATTTTAAATTATTTTTATATTTTATACTATTTCTTGTATTACACATAATAAATATAAAATTTTGATATGAATATATATAACTCTAACATGAACTATAGAAACAATATTAAAGAAAATATTACCTTACTCACTTTAAATGATACATTTACGAAAAATGAGTTTTATTTTTGAATACAAAAGAATTAGTATATTTTATTTTAAATTAATATTTTCTTATTTTACAAAGTGTTAAAATAGGAGATGGAATAGAATTAATTCACGATCTAAGAGCATATATATTTTAAACTTATATATATTATTTATATGTTTACCATTTGTGAAACTATAATAACAAATTATAAATATAATGAGGTTTTAAATTTTTGGGTATTTCAAATAATGTTGTGTGTATAAATTTTGGTTATCTCATCTTCTTTTAATAAGTTTCTATTCATTTATTAAAGTAGAGATACAGTAGAACCTTTATAATTTAATACTCGATAAATTAATAATTTTGATAAAATTAATAATTTGTCCGGTCCCAACTTAGGACCAATACAAAATTGGACCCCTATCAAAAAAATAATAGATAATAAATTTTTTGAAATCACAATGTAAATATATATGTTCTAGCGAAACTATAAATTAATAATTACTAAAATATTGCAAAATTCTAGATTGTCTGATAAAAAATAAATCTATAGTCACTTGTTTTTTTTTGTGAACTTCAAATATTTATTGAGTTTATTTAAATCTCCCCATTGCATATATTCTCGTATTTCTTCAACTTTGAAACTCGTAACATTCATTATTGCTCACGAATATAAGCCAACTCTTTAAATTAGTAATTTATTAATTTATCGATATAATAATATCTCGCTAAATTAATAAAATATCCCGGTCCCAACATTATTAATTTAAGAGGTTTTACTGTATTTTATTAACTTGTTGGATCACATAAAAGGCTATATCTACACACGATATATACGCGATTAGAAGAAGGAACAAGTTTCATTAGCTTGAAGGGTAATTTAGTCATTTCTCCCCTGAACAACTTCCCCCTTGATTTTCAAAGGATATAACTTTTTCATACGTTAATATTTTTTTACAAAATGACATTGTATTAACATACATTTCATTCTTTTTAATTTGAGCAGCCTATTGCTATAGTTTTCTTAAAAAAATTACAGGAATTTGAATATCCATTAGTCCATTACGTGATTTTGAATACCTTGCACATGACTACGTGATTATGAATATCCATTACGTGATTACACATTCAACATAAACCGTCACGTGATTACACATTCAATATATATCTATTACGTGATTACACATTCAATATGATTTGTTATAAATAATGTTATTACAATTATGCTTATTACGTGATTACACATTTTAGTAATAAAAATAATACAATGAAATCTAGTACGTGATTACACATTCAATATAAATCCATTACGTGATTACACATTCAATATGATTTGTTATAACAAATGTTATTACAATTATGCTTATTACGTGATTATACATTTCAATAATACATAGTCAACTATTGTTACGTAATTACGTAATCACTTAGTGGGGTTTCACATAAAATACTATAATGAAATCATGTAATGAGTATTCAAACTCTTGTATTCAAAATCACGTAGTCATATGCTGGATATTCAAAATCCGGTATAAGTATTTAAGTAAACTATAGCAATAGGCTGCTCGAATTAAGGAGAATGAAATGCTCGTTAATACGGCGTATTTTTTTATAAAGAATATTAACGTATGAAAAAGTTATAGCCATTTAAAAATCAAAGAGAAATGGGTTTATGAGTCAACAATATTCAATTTTCCCGTTTCGCCCTTTTCCCAAGCGTTTCCCTTGTTTTTCGTTATGTGAATTCTAAATTTGGGGACCATTTAATCTCAACTATTGATCTTGTAAATCAAGGGCCAAACTACTCTCCTACACTTCGTACATTTCTTTCCTTTTGTATAATAACCTTTTTCGTTTTATTAAAGTACAGGTAAGTAGATAACTAATATTAATATGAATATCAAAGATATATAATCATGAATATAAGAATATTTTAAAAATTATATATATTTATTATTAATGAGAGTTTAATAGATATTGCCACATCGCATTCTTTGAAATGCTTTATTAGAATTAGATTTAGTGACTCTTAAACATAAACACTGACTCAAAGAGAGTGACTAGATTAGAACTATTACTCAAAGTACAATACGTGTCCTAAAAAGATTGGTGATGACGAGGGTCACCCAACGGGCTCCCTCGTCTAGACTTGTTATTTTCGATTGTATGATTGGGTCCAAGCCTAGTTCAACCTCCCTATTATTTGGCCTTTGAGAAAGCGGAACCGGTCAAAGGAACTTACTTTCTCGCCCGTTACCAAGGTATTAGGATATTGTTCCAACAGAGCGACGTGCGATGTGACCACTCATCCACATTAAATGCTCCGAAGGGCGCTGATGATGATTTCGGCTCAAGTATGTAAAAGATGAACTGTTTACTTGAGAAAAAGAACATACATTAATTAGATAGATCTTAAGAGATCCTGCAAAGGGAACAAGGTTCTGAATATACCCAGAAATTCCTGTTGCCCGGGAAAGAACCCAACGTTTATTAACTAGAGAGACACCACCTCAAGTAAAGAGTTCCTTTTATAAAGTAGGAGAGATGATCACAAATAGGTAAGTTATTTAAAAGACCCCACCCAGGACTCAGAAAAAGCTCTCGAGAGACATTGAATTCTCGTATTCAATTCCGAGATCTCAACCACAACATTCCGACCAATTTATTACTTTTTTTCATTTACTATAAGCTTTAATCCAAGGCACGAGACTTATTCTCACGCTAGAGCTTGGTCACAAAATCCCCTCGTCTCTTTTTGATGACGCTAATGCTGTTCTCTTTTGTAGGTCAAATAATTCACATAATTAACAATTAGAACAATCGTAATCATAATCATCTAAACAAGTCATAGATCAAATAATTCACATAATCAACAATTAGGACAATCATAATTATTATCTTTATGGTGGTTAGGTCGCTAAACCTTATCATTCCATGAATTTCTCCTAACAAGAGAATTTCAAAAAAGATGAAATTATGACATACCTTATGTTGTGATGATATTGTGTGATTCAAATTTTCAAACATGCAAAAAAATCCCCTTTGGATCCACCCTTGATTTCCAGATTTTATGTTTGAAGGTATTGAGGGGTTTTCTCCCCCCTCTCAATCACGACACACATACACACTCTTGTGTGTGTGGGTTTCATCTTTAAATACCCACATCTTTTGTTCATGACGCATTTCGGCCCCTATGGTTTGGTGTTATCATAAGTAAGCCACCATCTACCCATTTTACTAACAAACAACATGTTTTTAACTAGGTTAACTATTCCTAGTCACTATACTTCTTATAATTATTCAAGTATATATAATATCAAATATTTTTGGGGTGTTACATTCGAAGGAAGAAGGGGGAGAACTCTAGAAATGGAGGAGCTAGATGAAAAAGAAAAGGAGAAAGAAAGAACAACTGTATGGAAGCTACACACCGACAATGCTTCAAATGAAGAAGGAAACATAGTGGGAATTACACTAGCCAGCCCAGAAGGCCTCGAGCTCAAATATGCCATAAGACTAGATTTTGAAAACACGAACAACATAGCTGAGTATGAAGCTCTTATGGTAGGGCTAAGGCTAGCCCAACGAGTTAAGGCACATCACAACAGGCATGATATGTAGTAAAGGTCAAAGAGCTAGATAGTCTCTTCTAATCTTTCTAGCTCAACCATGTACCTCGAGGACAAAATAGAAAAGTAGATGCCATGAGCAAGATTGCATCAATGACTTTCGAAAACTTAGCCAAAGAAGTGAAAGTGGAGGTCTTCATAGCTCCGTCGATATCCCACAATGAGGTGGTGAAGATCAATGCATGAGGGGTAGATGATCCCAATCCTGGAATACCTGAAGGAAGGCACCCACCCAGAGGAGGAACAAGCCGTGAGAAAGGTCCGGGTAAAAGCACTGCAATATGAGGTAATTGACGACTAACTATATCGAAGGTCTTATCTAGGCTCGCCCCTTAAGTGTGTGGACAAGGAGGATGTACAATAGTGCCATGGAAGGAATTAAGAAATGTGATAAATGCCAGGTGCATGTCCCCATCACTCACTAACACAAACATCTAATGATTCCTATAAGCACGTCACGACCATTCCAAAAATGGGCCATTGACATAGTGGCCCATTCCCGAAAGGGCCAAGATGGGTCAAATATGTGGTGGTCGCAATTGATTACTTCACAAAATGGATAGAGGCCAAACCTTTGGCAAAGATCACAGGGGAGCAAATGAAAAGGTTCATCTTGGAGAATATCGTATGTAGATTTGGCGTCCCCCAATCCATTGTTAGCGATAACGGGGTACAATTTATGGGCAAACCTTTCAAGCCCTTGTATCAACAGATGCATATACAACAAGTTTTTACCTAGATAGTACATCCACAAAGTGACGGCTTGGAAGAAAAGTGCAAACGAATGAGTATTCAGAAGGTGTTTGGCTCCATGCGCGACTTGATCTTTATCCGGGTCCTTGTTTTAGACTTTACTATCAAAACAATTCCATTTAACGTTTAATAACATTTAACTGAAAGTAGACGTATTAAAATGAACAAAATTAATAAAATCAATGGAACATGCGAAAAAGGCCAAGGAAAACTTTTGCTTAAATGTGCATTACACTATGTTGAAATGTGCACTACACTAACGTGTGCACTATGCTGAAATGAACACCACACTAACATGTGCACTACATTAAAATGAGTACTACACTAATGTGTGCAATATGCTTAAATGTGCACTACAGTAATGTGTGCACTAAACTGAAATGTGCACTACACAAACGTGTGCACTATGCTGAAATGTGCACATCACTAACGTCTGCCCGTTGCTTAGATGTCTGGGTCTGGACTTTTCTGTAGCACAAGCCTGGTAATATTTAAATCTTGTTCCAGCCTCTCCCGGCCCCATACTAGACGGTTGCGCACCTCCTCCTAGCCAATCTCCTTTTTCTTGCATTACCACCTCTAGATGATACAAGTTCTTAGATGCTCTAGACTGCTCAGACTACAATAATGAAGGGAAAAGAGGAAAGATATAAGAATAGAGAGAAACAGAAAGCTAACAAAAAAATACCAAGAAAGCATACCTTCTTCCAAGTGAGCAACCTCTCGGCGTTTATGGTCTGGGACTGAATAGATTAAGCATGTGACTGGGAGGTGGCTAACTATGCAATCAAATCTCCATTCTCTTTCTTTAAAGCCTTAATGTGAGAAACATTCCCACTCCCTTGGTAAAACTCTCACACAACACCAAACTATATTGATCCTCAAAGATTCGAGGGTCCTGAGTGGAATCAATCTAATTTTGAGCTACAGGAATGTAGTTTAACATCTAATCTCGGGCCATATTGCCATGTTCATATTGGTTGGAGAAGTGATCTTCCAATCTGGGACAAAAGTGACACCATAACCCTCCAGGAACAAAGGAACCAAGGGAGAAACACCAGTAGGTGGGGGATCCAAGGGAGCTTTATCTTTGTTTGACAACTTGAGGGGCGAAAACTGGTAGTAACATTAGTAAGGCCTAAACCCTTGTGTGAGTTCTTTGACTTCATCGAAGGAGACGAAATTGGAGCATCAGCGAGGATTTTGAACAGACTTCCCTGATTAATAAAAATAAAAAAGGGGAGGGGGAAGAGAACTCAAACACAACAACATAAATACTAAAACGCTCACAACAAATAACCAGTGTGACATGGATGCAAAAAGCAACTTACAGAAGCAGTTTTCAATGCAATGCTGGTAGTTGGCCTAGAAATTTTCAAGTGTTGGAAAAGGGGACCTTTACCAATGGCTGGAAGAACTTCCAAAACAGTCCAGGAAGGAGGCTGCTCTTCCTGGTTACTGGCACTTCGAAGGCGATGGCGAATTCTCCGACCCTCTGAAACCTGTTTTTTAACACCAACAACAACGACATGCTCACCCTTCCGTTTGTGAGATAAAGGAATTCCAACATCCTCTTCCCCACTACTTAAGTCTCAATGTGGGGGAAGGAGTTCCACTGTCAGGGGTACTACCATCCTCAGGATTCTCCTCATAATCCCCATCACCATGAATATAGGTCGGGTTTTAGCATCTCCTTGTAGCATGGCCTACAACGATATTTCTACAAAAAGAAGAAAATGGTATGTAAACACCAAACCAACCAGATAAGAAAAGTCAAACAAAAATTCAACACAAAACCCTATAGAAGAAAAAAAAACTCACCAATGCCATCCACAATGGCCCGACAAGATAAAAGCGAGTTAACACCAACCAACACCAACATGTCTTCAGGAAAGTTGAAAGCATGGGTCAGATTCTCACACATCCGTTCCCACAAAGCATTTTCTGTTGGAGAGATCGTTGGAACGTTGTCCTCAATAACAAGAGTAGGATTATAGAAAGAAAGGGCCTCAGGCAACAAATTAGAAAAGACACAAATAAAACGGTTTTCAATTCATTGCCATAAGTAGAAGTCGGTATAAAGGAATAACAAGGAGGCAAAACACTGTATTTTCGCTTATCAAAAGTGAACCAATCGCCATCTGACTGGAAGCAAAGAAACCTCCTGAACAGGCGAAGACATGGCACAACCCCAAAAGCAACACAGGTGAGTTCAAAATGCACCATCCTTAGAAGGGTTAGAGGATGGACTTTAGAAAGGTGATTCATAAAAAGAAATCTTTTAGCGAACTTTTGTGTATTTCTAGTTACTTATCGTGTCAATTACCAATTCTTGGTCATTGAGATTCATGGTAATTCGGATTAATATTTAGGTAGGATCTTATAATGTTTAAACAATGACATCTTAAAAGAGGATAAAGGATACCAGACTCCACACAATGTGACTGACGAAGTATAGATGACTATGTGATCGGGAGTGCAAGTTGCAAAATCTTTAGGACCAGGCAAACGAGGAGATAACTCCTATGGGATTTGAAAATATCCAACAAAGGCATGTAGTTCCACCGGAGTAATAACGGAAGGGATCAATGATCGGTCTTTGCGACTCATAATGGAGATCGAACAAGAAAAACTTGCAGAAAGTAAAGGAAAGTAAAAAGGAGATAAAGATCAAGAAATGGGAAACCAGGAGAGATAAGGAGAAACAAGACGGTAACCGTCTAGTCAAATTTGAATGCAAAGACCCTGGATGGCCTCCATGTGTAAAGCACACATCTCCCTATCCATCCGATCACACATCTGACACCTTATATCATTAGGAAAGAGACTGATACGGTGGTTGTTCAACTCGTGGGCCCCATGAAATCTTCAAGGGATGAAACTAAGTCCAGGCCTACTTATAAATTTATGGACCCAGACTATGGATGGCTTGACGACGAGGGTTACCTAATGGGCTCCCTAGTCTGGGCTTGTTGTTTTAGATTGAATGATTGGGCCTAAGGCCAGTACAACTTCTCTGTTATTTGGACTTTGAGAAAAATGACCCAGTAAAGGAACTTCCTTTCCCGCCCATGACCAAGGAATCAGGATACTGTTCCGGCAAAGTGACATGCGATGTGACCACTCATCCACATTAAACGCTTCGAAGGGCGTTGATGATGGTTTCAACTCAACCCTATAAAAAATGAACTGTTTACTTGATCAGAAGGACATACAATAATTAGACAGATCTCAAGAGATCCTACAAAGGGAACAAGGTTCTGAATATACCTAGACATTCCTGTTGCCCGGAAAAGGACCCAATGGTTATTGACTAAAGAGACATCACCTCGAGTATTGAGTTCCTTGTATATGAGTAGGAGAGATGATCATAAAGAGGTAAGTTATCAAAAACACCCTATCTAGGATCCATAAAAAGCTCCGGGATACACTGAATTCCCGCATTCAAATATGAGATCTCAACCACAACATTCTGACCAATTTATTACTTTCAATTACTATAAACTTTAATTAAAGGCACGAGACTTATTCTCACGTTGCAGTTTGGTCACGGATTCCCCCGGGCTCTTCGTGACATGGCTAACAATGTTCTCTTTTGTAGGTTAATTCCGGTGAACAATGAAGTCGGTAGATCTCTGGTGACGAATATCACTTCCGTAATTTTGGGATTCGACAATTGGTAACGAGTCAATGGAATCTTCAAATCTTGATACACTAAACCCTTTCTGAAAGGAGAAACATATCCTCATTATATAAAGGGAGTAAATAACTAAGATGGGCTACATGGGAGAATAAATGCCTTACTCAGTCTAAGGAAGATCGAGACACCAAATCTAAATTCTCATAAGCAATGTTTTCAGGATCGGACTGGACATCAAATTGATCTCCTTACCTGTCCACTGGTCGGGCCAATTGGATTTGTCTAACCATATGTAAGAACAGGGTGATACCGTAAATATTGTAAAGATAAATATGGTAAAACTAAATTATTTAAATAAAAACCCGATTCAACCCCTATAAAATCTGGTTCGACTCAAAGCTTGATGGGCTGAACCGGATAGGTCAGACCTTCAGTTCCCAATTCGGTCGAGTTTTTGAAACATTGCTCATAAGGCCCTCGGGCACATTAAAATCACTAGGTTTGCTTTGGGTTCTTCCTAAGGTTATGTAAAACTTATTGGGGGTGTTCTGGGTTTTAGATGTTTTAAACATCCATTTTCTTATTGTCTAGCCACTTTCCTCTTTTGATGTTTTGGATCCCGTTAAATAGATTTCAACTGTTGTGATAGTCGTTTGGACGGGTTGACCGCATATAAGAATCTGTTGAATGTAACACCCCTTTGTTTTTTTTAACATGTAAACATATATATATATATATATATATATATATATATATATATATATATTACTGCTTACATTAAATATCCAAAATAGTTAAGATATTAAGTATTTAAAATCATTTTACATGTGATGTTACTGTCAAATGGCTAGACAAAACAAAAATGAAAGCTTGAAATTCAGACATGTTTGGCGCTTTGCCATGACTTGATCTTCGTCAAAACTTGACTTGTGATCCCTTTAAAACTGAAATTTTTATAACTTATTAGTTATATGTTTAAATGAAATGTATATGACATAACAACTTGAACAAATAATAAAAATTAAAATTCTAATTTACTGAGTGGCGTCGGCGACGTCAATATGCCGCGTCGGCGACGCCATGTAAAAACTTGCATAGGGTCAAGACTACCGTAGACAGTAGCATAAGGCGTCAGGTGATTTGCATTGCGTCAGCGACAGCCATATATGTTGTCGCCGATGACATCTACTGCACAATTTTTACTGCTGTTTGTTTATTCACCTGTTCGAACCGTTTCAGGTACCGTGTATCATCACGTGACTTAGGACTTACAGAAATTCATCCGCAAAGTGTTATTCTTTGCTTTCGTTGCTGTAATGCCGTCCTCACGAATGTTTATACCAATCAAACTATGTATGTATATATTTTTATGAGTTTCATAAGTTGGCATTTAAACCAAATTTTGGCCAACATACTTGCTAACTCTGTCATTTGCATACAGTTTCGTTAATTATATGATATCCTCATATTTCGTAATAAGGACTTTATGAGTTGCACGTCCATTACTCGATTTTTGCATTTACAATTTCTTTTTCCTACTTACCCTTCAACCGTATTAACCGTAATAAGGTTGATATATTCTTCCCAGTATTCTTTAAACTCCGTTTAGACATTTTAGTTGTTTTAACGATATCTATCGCTTTATTTAACAAATTTTTCATTCATCTTGATATTTTAACCCGTCTGATCTCTTTAGTAAAGTGCATCGCCTTCTTTGACCAAACTCATATTAAATATATTATTTTGACCGTTTGATCACTTTAGCGAAATCCATGGCTTTATTTCGACCAAACCTTCGTCTATTTCAACATTTTGACCCGTTTGGTTACTTTAATGAAATCCAATCGCTTTATTTGACCAAACCTTTATATATTTCACTATTTTGACCCGTTTGGTTACTTTAGCAAAATCCATCGCTTTATTTGACCAAACCTTTATGTATTTCACTATTTTGACCCGTTTGGTTACTTTAGCGAAATCCATCCCTTTATTTGACCAACCCTTTATGTGTTTCACTATTTTGACCTGTTTGGTTACTTTAGCGAAATCCATCTCTTTATTTCACCAAATCTTTATGTATTTCACTATTTTGACCCGTTTGGTTACTTTAGCGAAATCCATCGCTTTATTTGACCAAACCTTTATGTATTTCACTATCTTGACCCGTTTGGTTACTTTACGAAATCCATCCCTTTATTTGACCAAACCTTTTGTATTTCACTATTTTGACCCGTTTGGTTACTTTAGCGAAATCCATCGCTTTATTTAACCAAATCTTTATGTATTTCAATATTTTGACCCGTTTGGTTACTTTAGTGAAATCCATCGCTTTATTCGACAAAACCTTTATCTATTTCACTATTTGACCCATTTGGTTACTTTAGCAAAATTTATCGCTTTATTTAAGCAAATCTTTATGTATTTCAATATTTTAACCAGACTCATTCGGCTTAATTATATGAAATCCTTCATTATGAATGAACCAAATTTTGTTTTGGGTTCACTTCATTATTCAATATATATTCACTACAAGGATCATAATTAAAATTCTACGAAGCAATAAGCTATGTACCTTAGAGCTTTCCTTTTAAGTGTGTATCCGACTTGGTTTGACCTTCCTTAACTTCACTCGAGTTGCCTAAATAGTACAACCCAATTATTATTAGGAACGGAACAATCACTAGTTCTCTTCGTATAATTTCATACATTATCAATATCAAACCTTTCATTAATTTATGAACTTTATAAACTCAATCTCATATTATTATGAATCTTCCATCATAGAATTTAATTTCTAGTGCAACATATCTATTTAGGGCTTCATGTCAAACTAATGAAGTTAACGATTTAGCTTCTTTCATGTTAAACATCAAAACCCACTTATTCATTCAATCATATATAAACCCTAACATATGAATTATGCTAGAATCTTCCCTAGTTTAGCAAGTATTGTGAGTTTAAACACTTATTTGTCATGAATTCTACCATAAAATCTATAATTTATTCTAGAACTTAGATTCACGGTTCTTCTCTACCAATCACACTTCACCAAACTGAGAATTTCAACATACCTTATGATCTCCTTGATTAGGTGATCACTAATTTCAATACATGCATGAACTTTGACTGCAATTTCCCTTCAATTTTAATCAACTTGGTCAATTTAGGGATTTCTTTGTGTTCTTCATGTCTGGGTCGTATACACACACATACACAGACAATGTGTTGTGTTTCTATCCCTATTTATTTATTTATTTTTTAAACATTTCAAGTTTTATCCACTTGGCTTATTTAGTCCCTCATGTTTTAATTTATTCTAAGGTACCAATTTTATTGTTCCCTTTTATTACTTAGCAACTTAACATTAACTAGGTTAATGTTTTCTAGTTATTTGTGTGATTTTAATATTTTGGGGTGTTACAAATCCACCCTCCTTAAAGTGGTTTCGTCCCTGAAACATGTGTACTTACCAAAAAGTGAAGGGTAGAGTCGTCTTATTCCTTATTCAGATTCCCAAGTGGTTTCTGATCCTTTCTGATGTTCTCATTTGACCTTCACTTGATGAATCTTTTTGTTTCTTAACCCCTTGACCTTTCGATCCAAAATTTGAATTGGTTTAGCTATGAAGTTGAGCTTGTTATCAATTTCAATATCACTGTAGGGTACGTACGTCGTTTCGTCCGCTAAACATTTGCGGAGATGTGATACGTGAAATGTGTTATGTATTCCACTTAATTCGTCCGGTACCCGACTAATAATTTTAAATGGTCCGATAAATAGTAGGCTCAATTTACCTCTCTTCCTAAATCGAATGATTCCTTTCCATGGAGATACTTTGAGCATTACACTATCGCCTACTTGAAACTCAATAGGCCTTCGTCTTTTATCCACATAGGACTTTTGTCGGTCTTGAGCCGCTTTTAAATGTGCTCGAACCGTATCAATCTTCTCATTTTTGGCCTTAATTACTTCTTTATGAGCGAGTTATCTCGGTCCCACTTTGCCCCCAACATACTGGGGTCCGGCATTTTCGTCCATAGAGCATCTCATATGGTGCCATACCAATGCTCGAGTGATAACTATTGTTGTAAGAGAATTCAACTAACGGTAGATAAACATCCCAACTACCACCGAAATCAATGATACATGCTCGAAGCATGTCTTCTAAAGTTTGCTTGGTCCATCCGTCTGGGGTGATAGGCAGTACTAATCAGCAGATTTGTGCCCATATGTTATTGAAAATATTGCCAAAATTTCGAAGTGAATCGAGTATCCCTATCGGAGACAATTGATACCGGGACCACATGGCGCGCTATAATTTCATTTATATATACTTCTGACATCCTTTCTGAAGTGTAAGTCTCTCGAATTGGAATAAAATGAGTGCTTTTCGTTAGTCTATCAATGACCACCCAAATGGCATCGAATCCCCGAGCTGTTCTCGGTAGTTTGGTCAATAAATCCATGGTAATGTGTTCCTATTTCCATACTGGTATTTCTAACGGTTGGAGCTTGCCATAAGGTTTTTGATGCTCCGCTTTTACTTGCAAACAAGTTAAACATTTCTCGACTTATTTTGCTATATCTCTCTTCATCCCAGGCCACCAATAATTTTGTTCTAAATCTCTGTACATTTGGTTGCTCCCAAGTGAATTGAATAACGTGATTTATGAGCCTCGTTGAGTAAAAAATCTTTTATCCCACACGTGTTTGGGACCCAAATTATACCGCATCGATATTTCAGACCATTTTCCTCGTCTTCAATATCTCTTACTTCCCTTTAATAGTTCCTTTCCCCAATTCTTTTCCTTTTTCACTTCTTCTTGTGCTACCCGGATTTGCTCCAGCAATCCAGAAGTAACTATAAGTTGCATGGATTGTACCCGAATAGGTACATATTCTCCTCTTCGGCTAAGGGCATCTGCCACTATGTTAGCTTTTCCTGGATGCTAATGGATTTCACAGTCATAGTCTTTCACCATCTCTAACCAGCGCCTCTGTCTCATATTTAATTCCTTTTGATCGAAGAAATATTTTAAGCTTTTATGATCGGTAAAAATGACGCACTTTACCCCATACAAGTAGTGTCTCCAAATTTTTAAGGCAAACACTACTGCCGCCAATTCTAAGTCATGTGTAACACCCTGTAAAATCCTGTCCAATAGTATAGTGACACGTTATGTATTTTAAATATAGTCTATTAAAGACCAGAAAGGACTAAAGGCGTCAACTGCTCAAACCGAGCCTCTGAGTGATGGTCCGATGTCAACATGCATAAATAACAGCCTCTGAGTGATTGATATGTTAACATGCTTAAATCAATAGCCTCTGAGTGACTGATATGTCAACATGCTTGAAATTTGGCCTCTGAGTGACTGATATGTCAACATGCATAAATAACAGCCTCTAAGTGACTGATATGTCAACATGCTTAAATCATTAGCCTCTGAGTGACTGATATGTCAACATGCTTGAAATTTGGCCTCTGAGTGACTGATATGTCAACATGCCCAGCCTCTGAGTGACATCGGAATCAACATGCTTATCATAAGCCTCTGAGTGATCCTTTGTGAAGTCCTAAACTCTCATACGTGCCATTTGTTGGACGAGATGGTTCAATTTTGTAAATATGTGAAAGTTTGACGATGGAGGGATTAAAAGTGTCAACATGTTAATTTATACCTCTGAGTGACCTTTTAACGAACCGAGAGCTCGACAATGTCCGGGCATAATCCCGGGTGTGCCAAGTATTGGCTACGGAGGGCTAAAAGTGCCAAAAAGGTGTTTAAAAAGGTTTTTAGAAGCTTTAATAAGTTAAGGGGTTGAAAGTGTCAAACTTTGAAACTCGCAAAAGGGCGGTCGCAGGCCGCGAGAGACCAGGCCTGGGTCTCTCGCGGGGCGCAAGAACAGGTCTGCTGCAGAAAGTTTTGTTTGGCAGCCAAGCAAAACTCCAAAACCATTAATTCAAAACCATGGCTTCTCTAAACTGCTATGCCACGTTTTGGGACACTTGTAAGCTTCCTCTTACACCCTAAACACCTGGCTTCACCTCCTTTGAGTTCTCCAACTATAAATAGGTGTTCAAGTGCTTCATTCCAACTTGCACCTTTCTAAATTATAACTCTTCTCCCTCCTCTGGAAGTTCCTAGCTGAAAGGAGCATCCAACTTAGTTCTCTTGCATCGTAGGAACCTCTTGTAAGTGTTCCTTGCTGTTGCATTTTCGTTTATAGGCTTTTATAGCCAAAAGTCAAGCGATTTTGTAAAACGCTTTGACTTTCGGTTAAGACCATTATGGTCCAGCCATTGTTCGAAATGAACATGGCTAAGTGATCATAATAAGGTAGGTGTTAGTCCCAATAAAGGGCACCTCCTGAAGATCAAGGTTGCTAGACTAATTGACTGGTCAAAGTTATGAAAATAAAAAGTCAAACAGGCCATTTTTCGAAAAAATCACAAATTAATCTTATATATGTTATGAAACCTATTTTGACACTTAAACAAGTTGGTAATAATTATCAGAACATGTAAGAACATGTCCGGCTCGTCAATTTCAATTCTAGGGTCGGTTCGTAACCGAAAGTCGTGAAGTTTGACTTCTGCTTTGACTTTCGATCCTGACCCGATTTAGATTAGTTAGCTACTGATCTAAAGTTGCATTATGATTGTAATATTTGTAGCATAACCCTCTGAGGTTATATTACATGATCATAATGTCACACCCCGACCCGCAGCGGAATAAAAGTCGGGGCATAATTGGGTTATCAGCAAAGCTCATGATATTTACTAAGATGTTTCATATTTATTAAATTCGAATTACAAAATTAAATACCCAAAACAAAATTCATACAATTACAAAGAAAATGAAACTACATAATTATTCCCAAGCATAAACTTGTTATTCTTCTAGGCCTTCCTAAGTGTTTCCTGTCTCAGCTGGATCACCTGTATCATGTGTAAAATGGGGGAGATTTTGGGTCAACAAAAGTTGGCGAGTGAACCTTGATTAAAACATTTTAACTGATTTCTTGTTTTATTTAATAAGGAAAATTCATGCATTAATCACATGTGAACAAACACAAACCACTTTGGATGAGTATATGACATGAGATGATGATGTATTTGAGATCAAGGCTCAATCAAACGGAGCCGATCTAATGAGGCTCCTAATGCTCAACCCGTATCCCACGGGGAACTGATGGGCCTAATGAAATGCGTGCACTGACATGATGAAATTCAATCTACATATAATTCACACAATGATTGATACACATTTGATCACGGATATGATGTATGCACAAGTGTTTAAATAAAATAAAAGGATGGTACGACACATGATACACCCCAAAATATGATTAAAACATGGAATTGCTAGAGATTCACTCGTTGTGGATGCGTTTCTTGATGACGATGAATGCGCACGAATATTATGATTCAACCGACGAGGGAAAACTAACCTAAATAATAACGACATGATTCGATTAAATAAATAAATTTTATTTGAGATTATTATTTTTAATTAGTGCTCTAATGTGATTTTTAGATTTATTTTTGTGGGTTTAATGCAAATTTTTAACTTTAAAAACCTTATTTTTAAGTATTTTTAAATAATTTTTCAATTAAATAAATAAACCATAATAAAACAAAAAGGGTTGACTTTTGTCAGGTTTGACCGGGTCTGACCGGTCAGACTGTGTTTAATCAGGCAGCGTGTGGGATCGAACCCGCGACCTATCGTTTGTGTGCACGCAGCCTAGCCAACTGGGCTGCGTGTCTAATCTGAAGAATACTTGGTTTTAATTATACTTATACACTTATTACATGAGTCTGATTATCTTCATTTAAAAGAACAATGATATTACAGCGGTCCGGTGTAACATGTGTGGTTCGAACCTGAGACCATTGGCTTCGTGAGCACCCAACCCAACCAACTGGGCTGTGTGACTAACCCATTCAATATCCGATTTCTATTTCTTTTATACACTTACTGCTGAGTTTCATAATTTGGTTTTATAAAAAAAAAGGTGTGATATTTCAGAGAAATTGAGTGGTACAAGACTTGAACTCGGGATCTGTGGTTCGGGTGCACACAGCCCAACCAGTTGGGCTGTGTGTCTAATCTGTATAAACACTGGATTATATAAATTTTATACACATGCTGTGGATTGACCTGAGTAAGTTTAAGAATGTTGGTTTTATTTTTGAAAGTCGGAAACAGGCGCGATTCGAACTCGGGACTTGTGTGTTGTAATTGCACACAGTCCATCGCTGGACTGTGTGTCTAACCCGGTTAAATATCTGATTTTAATTATATTTGTACACATATTACACTTCATCTTCTTTGTTTTAAAAACACAGAACATATAATCTGACTGTAAATGGTTTGAAACAGAATCTGGTTGACTGATTTAGACTTATACATGCTGAATAATGGATTATCAAAAAGAGTTGAGAATCATACCGATTAGGAGTAAAGCTTCGGTTTTTCCGGTGGTATTCCGGCGAGTGCAAAAACCTCCAGTGACGTGCTCTGAGAGGACTAAAGCTTCAGGGAGTGAGTGTGATTCTGAGCGAAATGTTTATAAGGAGTTTGGGTGGGTATTTATAGTGGAAACAGGCCAATTGGTTCGAATTAAAAGCCATGATTTCGCGGTCAAGATTTCAATCGTCAAGGTTAACGGTTTTGACCAAATTGGGTGTTATGCAACGGGTATAACTGATGTCGAAATCAGTTTACGCATTCCAGTCAAGGGGAAAAGGCAACATTAGCGGAGTCTCGGTTTTTCTCCGGCGATTTCGCGTTCTGGGTGCGCGGTATTACAGATTTTGACTTTGGGTTTTTATTATAAGTGTTATTTGTTTCATTAGTTGAACACAAACATGTGTGTGGCGGAGTGGTGTGGTATGTGTGTGTCTTCGTGGGAGACCCGGGTTCGAAACCCGGCTACTCCATTTTATTTTTTTATTCACTTATTATTATTATTTATTAATTATGGTTTATAAATTCTAAAATGTTTATTAATTATGTATTATTTAAAATTATCTGAACAATAAATACGCAACGAACTTGTAACTGAATACTTGGTTATTAAACGAAGCGGGTTTTTGAAACCCGTTTTTCGACGAATGTTACAGTATCCCCTACTTTTAGGAATTTCGTCCCGAAATTTAAGTAGTAGTGGTGACAGGAAAGAGATGTGGGTATTTTTCGCGCATTGAGTCTTCACGTTCCCAAGTAAACTCGGGTCCTCGTTTTGACTCCCAACGTACCCTGACAATTGGAATACGACTTCGCCTTAAACGCTTCTCTCCGAAGTCCATGATTTCTACTGGTCTTTCAACGAAGTGCATCGATTCATCGACTTGAATGTCTTCTAGAGGGATATGGAGATTTTCATCGGCAAGGCACTTTTTCAAGTTTGATATGTGGAATGTGGGATGAATTCTGTTGAGCTCTTCTGGTAGGTCAAGCTTGTATGCTACAGGACCTACTCTTTCGAGTATCTTGAAAGGTCCTACGTAGCGTGGTGCTAGCTTGCCCTTCTGGCCAAAACGAACCACTCCCTTCCACGGTGATACTTTTAAAAGTACTTGATCACCAATGTCAAACTCCAAGGGCTTCCGTCGTTTGTCTGCATAACTCTTTTGACGACTTTGAGCGGCTAGAAGATTGTCTCAAATTTGGAGGATCTTGTCGGTTGTTTCTTGAATTAATTCCGGACCGGTGATTTGCGTTTCCCCAATTTCGTGCCAACATACTGGAGATCGGTACTTGCGCCCATATAAAGCTTCAAAAGGAGCCATGCCGATACTTGAATGATAGCTATTGTTGTACGAAAATTCCACTAATGGTAGGTGAGCGTCCCAGTTCCCTTTGAAGTCTATGACACATGCTCGCAGCATGTCTTCAAGGGTTTAAATGGTTCGTTCAGATTGACCATCAGTTTGAGGATGAAAAGCGGTACTGAGGTCTAATCGTGTACCCAAAGCAGTTTGTACGGCTCGCCATGTGCGTGAAGTGAAACGGCCATCACGGTCTGAAATGATGCTTAATGGTACACCATGACGGCTTACGATCTCGCTGATGTAGATACGAGCCAACTTCTCGTTCTTGAAGTCCTCGCGAATCGGAATGAAATGAGATGACTTTGTAAGACGATCGATTATTACCCATATGGTGTCATACCCACTGGAGGTGCGAGGTAACCCGGTAATGAAATCCATGGTTATGTTTTCCCACTTCCATACAGGTATTTCGGGTTGGACTAGAAGTCCTGAAGGTCTTTGATGTTCAGCTTTTACTTTGGAACAGGTAAGGCACTTGGAAACAAAAACAGCGATATCCTTTTTCATGCCCGGCCACCGGTAGGTGTATCGTAAGTCTTGATACATCTTGTCGGCTCCTGGGTGTACAGAGTATCGTGTTTTGTGCGCCTCATTCATGAGGAAATCACGAAGGTTATCGCGATCAGGAATCCATATGCGGTTTAAATAGTATAGAATACCGTCGGATTTGGTTTCGATTTTGAGTTCAGATCCACATGACAGCTCATCGCGTACATCATTTTCTGTTACAGAAACATGTTGAGCTGCTCGGATTCGATCTTTGATGTCGGTTATGATTTGCGAACATAGAAGACGGATAGAGTTCGCATAACCTTTTCGACTGAGCGCATCAGCCACCACGTTTGCCTTGCCAGGATGATACCGAATTTCACAGTCGTAGTCGTTGAGAAGTTCGACCCATCTTTGTTGCCTCATATTCAACTACTTTTCATTGAAGATATGTTGGAGACTCTTGTGGTCAGTGTATATTTCACACTTAGTACCGTAGAGGTAATGTCTCCATATCTTGAGAGCGAACACAACGGCTCCAAGTTCCAGGTCGTGGGTGGTGTAATTCTTCTCGTGGACCTTGAGTTGCCTAGAGGCATAGGCTATCAGTTTTCCTCTTTGCATCAATACACAGCCTAGCCCTTGCCCTGATGCGTCGCAATATACTACGAAGTCATCGCAACCCTCAGGGAGTGTGAGGATAGGTGCGTCACAAAGTTTTTGCTTTAGAGTTTGGAAGGCCTCCTCTTGTTTAGGTCCTCATATGAAGGGTTTTCCTTTATGAGTCAAGGCCGTGAGTGGTACAGCAATATGGGAAAAATTGGCGATGAAGCGTCGATAGTAACCAGCCAAACCAAGAAATGACCTTACTTCGGTAGGGGTACGTGGCGCTTGCCATTCCTGCACTGCCTTGATTTTTGAAGGATCGACATGAATTCCCTTGTCATTGACGACATGTCCAAGGAATTGTACTTCTCCTAACCAGAATTCGCATTTTGAGAACTTAGCGTAAAGCTTTTCAGTCCTTAAGAGTGTAAGGATGAGTCGAAGGTGTCGCTCATGATCAAATTTAGACTGGGAGTAAATAAGGATGTCGTCGATGAAGACTATGATGAAACGGTCGAGGTAGGGTTTGCATACCCTATTCATTAAATCCATGAAGACGGCGGGAGCGTTGGTTAAACCGAAAGGCATGACCATGAACTCGTAATGACCATAACAAGTTCGGAAGGCGGTTTTTGGGATATCTTCTTCGTGCACTCTGAGCTGATGATAACCATAACGAAGGTCGATTTTTGAAAAGCAGGTGGCGCCTTGAAGTTTGTCTAGGAGATCATCAATGCGAGGTAGTGGATAGCGATTTTTAACTGTTAACTTGTTGAGTTCTCTATAATCAATGCACATGCGAAACGTTCCATCTTTCTTCTTCTCAAAGAGAACAGGTGCACCCCAAGGCGATGAGCTAGGACTTATGAATCCTTTGTCAGTCAGCTCTTGCAGTTGACTTGCCAGTTCTTGCATTTCGGATGGGGCTAACCTATAAGGAGATTTTGCGACTGGTGTAGCGCCAGGTACAAGATCGATGCGAAATTCGACTTCTCTCACAGGAGGAAGTCCTGAAATGTCGTCGGGAAAGACTTGTGGGAATTCTTTCACAACTGGGATATCTTCGAGTTTCCTCTCCTTGTTTCCCTTTTTGACGACGTGAGTTAGGAATACGACATAGTTCTTGCGGAGATATCTTCGGGCTTGAAGGCAGGACATTAATTTGAGTCCTTTTGAAGGGGTTTAGTGTCTGGCCGTCTGTAAGAGGAATGCGAATGAACTTTTCGTGCCACACCACTTCAGCGTGATGCTGGCTGAGCCAGTCCATACCGATTATAACATCGAAACTTCCCAACTTCATAGGAATAAGGTCAATTGGAAAATCGTGATCGTTTAGGGTGAGAGTACAATTGCGTATAATAGAATTTAATGAAACAGGTTTTCCGTCAGCAACTTCCACCGTTAGAAATTCGATGAGATTAACACGAGGTTGGTCGAGGATAGGTTCAAATTCTAAGTACACAAAGCTCTTATCCGCACCAGTATCGAATAATATGGATGCATAACTACCATTGATGAGAAATGTACCGTTGACCACGTTGTTGTCAGCCCTGGCTTGGTTAGCATTGATATTGAAAGCTCTCCCTCTGGCAGGTGGAGGAGCTTGATTAGCTTGGTTTACCGGGTTTGCATGAGCTTGGGCATGGATAATGTTCACTAGGCACGGACATGTGTTCCAGAAGTGGTTTGGGTCCCCACAGTTGAAGCAAGCTCGCATGGGTTGCATCATGGGGTAGTTGGGTTGGTAGTAAGTTTGGGCTGCGTGTGGTGCAGGTGGTAGAAGTAAGGGTTGTTGGGCTTGACCCACTATCTGATTTTGGGTTTGGGTTTGAGGTTGATTGTGGTTCATTCACTGAAGGGTGCGGCAGGTTTGGATGGTGTGACCTGCACGGCCACAACTTGTGCAATGTTGGCAGGGATTTTCGGGAGGGCGATGGTATTGACATCGGTTGCATTTTGGGTGTGGGCCATTATATGGCTTTTTGAATGGTGCAGCTGGAGGAGCAATTTGGGTGATTGGTGCAACAGTGATAGGAGGGTTGGTTTGAGTGACAGCAAAATTTGTGCCATTACGCTTCCTCTTACCAGCAAACTTTGAGGATGAGACTGGGTGGTTCGTAGTTGGGGTCTCTATGGATGCTTTCTTCTTTTCATCTTTGAACGTGCCGTTTCGAATGCGGTTTTCAGTGAGTTCTGTAGCTAACTCCATTGCGGCTTCAACTGTTGCAGGCGATGTGCTTAAAACCGAATCTTGAATTTTCAAGGGGAGGCCTCGAATGTAATATTCAACCAAGCGGTACACGGGGGTGAACAAATTAGGGATCATCTGGTTCAGCTCGAGAAATCTCTTATTATAGGAAGTGTGATCTCCTTCCTTTTGTTTCAGTGTGTGAAATTCGTCTTCCAGCTTTTTGATTTCGCTTCTTAGACAGAAGCGTCTTGTCATGAGTTCCCTTAACTCTTCCCATGTTAAGGCCATGGCATCTTCAACTGCTCGCTTACCCTTTTCCGTGTTCCACCAGGTAAGGGCTACCCCAAACAATCTTCCAGTTGCATAACGTACCTTACGGTCCTCGGGACAATCGCAATTGAGGAAAGTGTTTTCCATTTCTTCAAACCAGTGAAGGAGGGCGGTAACACCTTCGGTCCTTTCATACTTTGGGGGATCGCAAGATTTGAAGTGTTTGTAGGTGCACTTGGTGGTTTTGGAAGGAGGGTTGGCGACGCTCTGGTCTTCTTGGTTGGGAGGGTTGATGGGATTAGCGGTGAGAGCTTGTTGAACTTGAAGCACGATGTCAGGAAGTACTGCGGCCATTTGTTTAGCAATTTGTGTGGCCAAGCGTTCACTTGACTTTCCTGACTTTCTACCTCCACGTAGTTGCCTAGCCGACATCTACAGGAACATGTATTGGAAGATTGTGAGTTTAAGAATTTTCTAGGTGTCATGTATCGGAAAAAGAATGAAAAATAACATAACTGACAATAATTTAACTACATCCATAGGATGTCTTGGGTTTGCTCATGTTTGGGCCTCCAATGTCCCCCATACCATCGCATGTGTAGTCATGTGGGCCCCCATGACTATTGGGCTTGGTAGGATTCACATTGGTGTCGGCGGATTAACACTCGCACCACCCGAATGAAAATCTTAAAATATGATTGTGAGATGTATGGTAGGAGAGTGTCCAGGTGTAGACACAATGACAACTAAAAGTGGGGTTAGCTCACACGACGTTTGGTATAGCATGCTTTGCCCTAATAGGTCCTTCGTACTCTCATCGTTAGTCCCCAGGTAGGCAAACTGGTCCTTTATTTTGGATTTATACGAATGCCAAGCCTAGACAAGACGTTCCGACTACCGGTACTCGTACCCTTCCAGTTACTACATGCCCGTCATGAGGACTCACTTTGATGTGATTTGAAAAATACAAAAATCATTGCAATAATCATGGGAATCGTGAGGTGTGTGCTCTCATGGATATGATATGTTAATTAGTGCTCTAATGTGATTTTTAGATTTATTTTTGTGGGTTTAATGCAAATTTTTAACTTTAAAAACCTTATTTTTAAGTATTTTTAAATAATTTTTAAATTAAATAAATAAACCATAATAAAACAAAAAGGGTTGACTTTTGTCAGGTTTGACCGGGTCTGACCGGTCAGACTGTGTTTAATCAGGCAGCGTGTGGGATCGAACCCGCGACCTATCGTTTGCGTGCACGCAGCCTAGCCAACTGGGCTGCGTGTCTAATCTGAAGAATACTTGGTTTTAATTATACTTATACACTTATTACATGAGTCTGATTATCTTCATTTAAAAGAACAATGATATTACAGCGGTCCGGTGTAACATATGTGGTTCGAACCTGAGACCATTGGCTTCGTGAGCACCCAACCCAACCAACTGGGCTGTGTGACTAACCCATTCAATATCCGATTTCTATTTCTTTTATACACTTACTGCTGAGTTTCATAATTTGGTTTTATAAAAAAAAAGGTGTGATATTTCAGAGAAATTGAGTGGTACAAGACTCGAACTCGGGATCTGTGGTTCGGGTGCACACAGCCCAACCAGTTGGGCTGTGTGTCTAATCTGTATAAACACTGGATTATATAAATTTTATACACATGCTGTGGATTGACCTGAGTAAGTTTAAAAATGTTGGTTTTATTTCTGAAAGTCGGAAACAGGCGCGATTCAAACTCGGGACTTGTGTGTTGTAATTGCACACA
This sequence comes from Scalesia atractyloides, assembly GCA_947069175.1. Classification (NCBI taxonomy): domain Eukaryota; kingdom Viridiplantae; phylum Streptophyta; class Magnoliopsida; order Asterales; family Asteraceae; genus Scalesia; species Scalesia atractyloides. Next base: position 9,061,886 of record CAMTDV010000001.1, read on the forward strand.
GTCCAGCGCTGGACTGTGTGTCAACCCGGTTAAATATCTGATTTTAATTATATTTGTACACATATTACACTTCATCTTCTTTGTTTTAAAAACACAGAACATATAATCTGACCGTAAATGGTTTAAAACAGAATCTGGTTGACTGATTTAGACTTATACATGCTGAATAATGGATTATCAAAAAGAGTTGAGAATCATACCGATTAGGAGTAAAGCTTCGGTTTTTCCGGTGGTATTCCGGCGAGTGCAAAAACCTCCAGCGACGTGCTCTGAGAGGACTAAAGCTTCAGGAAGTGAGTGTGATTCTGAGCGAAATGTTTACAAGGAGTTTGGGTGGGTATTTATAGTGGAAACAGGCCAATTGGTTCGAATTAGAAGCCATGATTTCGCGGTCAAGATTTCAATCTTCAAGGGTAACGGTTTTGACCAAATTGGGTGTTATGCAACGGTTATAACTGATGTCGAAATCAGTTTACGCGTTCCAGTCAAGGGGAAAAGGCAACATTAGCGGAGTCTCGGTTTTTCTCCGGCAATTTCGAGTTCTGGGTGCGCGGTATTACAGATTTTGACTTTCGGCTTTTATTATAAGTGTTATTTGTTTCATTAGTTGAACACAAACATGTGTGTGGCGGAGTGGTGTGGTATGTGTGTGTCTTCGTGGGAGACCCGGGTTCGAAACCCGGCTACTCCATTTTATTTTTTTATTCACTTATTATTATTATTTATTAATTATGGTTTATAAATTCTAAAATGTTTATTAATTATGTATTTTTTAAAATTATCTGAACAATAAATACGCAACGAACTTGTAACTGAATACTTGGTTATTAAACGAAGCGGGTTTTTGAAACCCGTTTTTCGACGAATGTTACAGTATCCCCTACTTTTAGGAATTTCGTCCCGAAATACTTGGTTATTATGCCTTTTTGACCAAAATGTCCTTTTTGCATAAAAAAGGTTTTAAATGGTAATGAACTTGAAAATGAGTTTCTACAGATGTAACATTATAAGTAGGATTATTTGGGATGTTAAACCAAGTTATAAACTGAGTTTTCAAACAAGTCCTTAAACTATGTCGATAAATGACGGTTTTAGCCCTTGTGGCTTATAAAATGGTTTTAATCAAATCTTTTCATGGTAATAATTTACTACTGATATGTTATATTAAATAACATGTTTTAAACATTTTAATCTGACGTTAATGTCAGTTCTCTTAAACATCGCATAAAACGTCATTTTACGACAAAAGCGCCGTCTCGGCGCATAGTATGGTTTTAAACCATATTATTGACCAAGACTTGTTACCTACTGATTTTAAAACTCATTTTAAACATATTTACAGTAGGTACATGTTATAAATTCGGAATCCCAAATAAATTATGAACTATGTGTAAAATGACCAAAATGCCCCTTCGGTGCATAGTTTGGTCAATAAAAGATAATTTACACATATAATTGACATCCTACTGATATTATATCTTAAATAAATTATTTTTACAGAATAATTATGACTATATATTAAATTATATTCAAGTTCCTTTATTACGGTATAAAATTTCCAAAATGCCCTTATGAGGCATAATTTCGTTTTAAAACCTTAACGGGCATACAAGTTGATATCCTACTGATACCTTAACTTATTTAAAGTATAACGGCATATAGAACTTATCCATGACTTATCCGGTTACCCGATGTCACTATTATGCGCACAGTTACGTATATGTAACTATTTTACGGAATTTAACCGAAACGGGTTTAACCTTGTCATTTAAGTTTCAAAATCCAGAATGTTTTTAGTTTACCCATATTATACAAGTCAAGTACTTGACGGGATTAAACTACATTCCATCCGATCATCGTTTAATCAAGCGTTATACGTAGTGATCATGTACACTATTCGGTTTATAAGACCGTTAGTATTTAATTGGCTAGCTTATGCCATAATCCATACTAGAGCCTTCCCGGTAAATGTTATCTGCACTTGGTACTTTTGTATACGGCTGAGTTATTTAAAAATAAATGAAGAAGACTAGCTCAGGTAAATACTCTCGACTTATTTTCCCTATACGCGCTTGGGATACGGTAAATTATTACCGCTTGGTCCAAAATGGGGTCAATCGAATGCCCACTTGTGGCTAGTAAACCCGCATATTTCGTTTTAATCAGTTTTGTTTGATAACTTAAACATCGGGGGTTAAATTACCGTGTCCTAGATATCCTGGGCTCAATACATTAGTTATTGGCCACGACCTTAGCACGGGGTGTAGGCATACACCTTTTGATGCTCATATGCAATGTTCCCAAGATGTTGGGGATGACTCCTTCGTGAGTCCTGAGTGGTGTGTATTTAATCATGTCTCGGTTTCTGTACTAGGCCTTGTATGTATTGACAAACATGTGAATCTGATACAAGGTTGCAAGGTCAACTTTCCCAAGTTAATAAAAGATTTTGTGCCGTTTTACACTTAAAACCATTTGAAAGTTTTTAAAATGAGTCAGTTGGGTGTATTTACCAGCGTAAGTTGACGTATCGTCCAAAGGCTAAACTGCAGGTACAATACGAAATAGGTCGGAAGCTGCTCGGTAGTGATAGAGGATCTTGCAAATCCTAAATCTGCCTAAAGTCTGTTTTGTATTCTTTCCATGTATATTTTATGATCCGCCTGTGGATCTTCTATTACAAGCTTGTATATTATTTTGTATTTTCGAACATTCGGTTTGTAATAGTAATTTTACTCCAAGACTTCCGCTGTGCCGTGTTTAATTGACAATGATGTTATCAACCGATGTCATGATACCCCCCACCCAGGCCCACCAGTGTATGGATTTAGGGTTGGAAATCCAGGGCGTGACAGGGTTGGTATTAGAGCCAACGTTTGAGAGAATTAAACACTAGCCTTTTGTGTTTAGTCTCAAACTTACACGAGCACGTTCCTTAGACTTCCGAGTCTAGGCATTGACCTAGGATTACTCATTCATTATTAAGTTATAGTATGTTTTTAAATTGATTTTTAACAGGAAAATGCCGAGAGGACAAAGTGGACAAGGAAAAGGTCCAATGAGAGGAGGACCATCGGGACGCATTCCTCCTCAACCTAATAATACAGATGAATACAAAGAATCAGGAGATTCATCTCCTTGGCAACCATCGAGACGTTCTGTCTCTAATAGACACTAGCGCTCACCTTCCTAAAATTCTTACCACTCACACCACTCTTACCATTCTCACCATTCCCATTCTTATCACTCCCACCACGAAGAATTTAACCCTAACCATTACTTAAACACGCCTCCAGCCGACCAAAATCAGTTAGACCAGCCACACCCAATGGACGAGGACTCCGACCCGGATATGCCGCCGTCGGGATCTAATATGCATCCCATTGAAATTTCGAGCGATTCAAACTCATATGCCGGATCGCCCTACCAAGGTCCTAATGAGTGGGACCAATACTGGAGCCAAATCACTTTCGCTCACACTCCCTCTCACCACTCTCAACCACCCCCATTTCAAGAAGATGTCCACATGGAACCCATGGACCAACCTTAACCACCAAGAAGGAAGCGTGGAGCACGTATGTAGGTACGTGCTGGACAAAGGTCAGGATCGCTGCCACCTTTGCCCAATTCTTACCATACAATTCCAGAGGACCCATAAATGGGTGGACCCTCTAATGTTCCACCTATAGTGGAACCAACACCAACACCTGCTGTTCAACCACCACCATCGGGTTATACTAACCCAATCCCCACATATCCAAACACGTCTAGATATGATCCTTATAACACGTCTACACCGGTAGACTATCAAGCATGGTCGCAAGACCCATACATGCAGGCGGTTATGCACAATGCACTTTACCCATCTCCTTTCCCACCTACCTATCCACCGACTGGATATCCAACTTATGGGTACGAGTATCCGGTCGTGCCACCGCCACAACCTCCGCCGCCACTTGAGGCCATTAAACTGCAGGTACAATACGAAATAGGCCGGAAGCTGCTCGGTATTGATAGAGGATCTTGCAAATCCTAAATCTGCCTAAAGTCTGTTTTGTATTCTTTCCATGTACATTTTATGATCCGCCTGTGGATCTTCTATTACAAGCTTGTATATTATTTTGTATTTTCATTCGGTTTGTAATAGTAATTTTACTCCAAGACTTCCGCTGTGCCGTGTTTAATTGACAATGATGTTATCAACTGATGTGACGATACTCCCCACCCGGGCCCACCGGTGTATGGATTTAGGGTTGGAAATCCGGGGTGTGACATCATGCGTCGGATATTTCTTTTCGTGGACTTTTAATTGTCTCGAGGCATAGGCAATCACCTTGCCTCGTTGCATAAGCACGCACCCAAGGCCTAGGTGCGATGCATCCGAATACACTACTAAGTCGTCAGTACCATCCGGTAAAGTCAATACTGGAGCACTGGTCAACTTCTCTTTAAGCGTTTGGAACGCTTTTTCTTGTTTATCGTACCAGAAAAACTTTTCATCCTTGCGGGTTAACATAGTCAATGGTGAAGCAATCTTGGAGAAATCTTGAATGAACCTTCTACAATAACCCGTCAGTCCTAAAAACTTCTTATTTCTGAGGGATTTTTTGGAGAATTCCATTTAGACACTGCTTCTATCTTGGACAGATCAACCAATATTCCATCAGCACTAATAATGTGCCCAAGGAATTGCACTTCTCGAAGCCAAAAGGCACATTTTGAAAACTTTGCGTAAAGCTTTTCTCTTTTAAGTGTTTCCAATACTTCACGCAAATGGTGCACATGATCCACCTTGCTTTTTTGAATAAACAAGAATATCATCGATGAACACTATTACTGATTTGTCTAACATCGGCTTGCAGAAGTTGTTTGGTCATAGACTGGCTTTCTCGAAATAGAAGGATCCTTTTTTCTCAATTCTTCCAACCTTCTATAGGTATCTACCACTTTAGATTCAGGCCATCGAGCAATCTGCCTTGTTGTTCTATATAACGCATCAACAAGTTCGGCTTTCATTCTTTTAATCTTTAGAGCATGGTCTTGGCTTTCAGTTCTTGCCCTTTTCCAAACAGGAGGAGTAGGCTTCTTTGAAGGATCTTTGAGCATAGAGTGAATTCTTCAATTTCTTCTTTAAGCTCATTAGTCGACCAGCCTTTAAATTGCGCCCTTGTTGCTTTATAAGGCTTATGCTTTGAGACATGGTCAAGGTAATCCTCTTTCAATTATGAATCATCAGTGGTTGGCTATTCAGACATAGACTTACTTAGTTCCTTAGAAAATTCTTCAAGACTTCTGACTTTGCTCAGTTGATACTGTAAGTAGAGGTAATCATGGCATTGGAATTTAAGTTTGGGTGTAGTTGGATGTGTGGGAATCGGGATGGTGTGGGCAATGGTTCAGTTGTAGTTGGAAAGGTAATCATGGCAGTGGTTTGGATAACATCTGCTGATCCAACAGTTGTTGTCCCAACATCTGTTGTTACAACATCTGCCTTCTCAACAGTGGCACCAACCTCTGCTGGGATAGTTGTGATAGAGGAAACATAAGCAGTGGCTGCAGCAGATATTGTAGAAGGGGTGGAAGTTGATTGTCTTACTTTTCTAGCAGATTTCCTTCTTTTTGAAGTGCCAACATCTTCTTTTTCAAGCTGCTTAGCCATTTCTTCTTCAATAAGCATAAGGGCCTTTGTTTCCAATGTATATTTTCACTTCTGCTTTTCAAGAACATCCTTTCAGCCTCTAAATTTAGGGTCTCATCAATCCCTTTTCCAGAAGAAGCTTTGGATGCCTCAGCAGAGCCTTCAGCATTACTTGGCTGTTGCTGCACCTTAGATTTGACAACTAGATCAGGCGGCAACCTTTGCAGTGAATCTTTCTCCCCCTTTTGGCATCATCTTATTTGAGAATGACAACCGGGACAGAGCCAGTAACCCGCACTAAATGGTCTTTGATAGCCCTAATATCAGCCTGTGTATCCTTATAATGGGCATCAACCATATTCCTCATCAACTACATGTTGTTCTCATGCTGTATATCACAAAGTTGTCTTTGAGCAATGAGGTTTGTTGCATGACATTCCATAGCTCAGCAGCAGAGAGAGATGAAGAAGGTTGACTTTGAGAATGTTGTAGCAGTTGAGTCATCATGGATTTGATATCATCAATAGATGATTCCATGGTAGAGATCCTCTCAGTCAATTCTTGATAATGTAATTTTTCACCTAAGTTAATAGGATCATCCAAATTCCTACCAGAGGTAGTTGTATTTGGTGCATCATCATGAGGAGTTTCAAGGAAATCAACACCAAATGCCCCTTGTTCGTGGTACTAAGACTTCCAACTGGCTCAGAGGTAACTATTGTAGCCTCAGCAGTTGTTTCCTTCAAGGAAGTCTTACTGATGTAACCACTGTCCAACTAAGCCAGTGTTATGACTGCAGTTGTAGTAGCTGCTTCACTTGAACTACCACCAAGAGTTACTGTAACTCTTGGGGTGTAACCTCCTCAATTGCTTGTGGGCTAGCACATAGAGTTGCCTCAGACGCAGTTAATTATGGAAGATGACTCTCTGTAATGAGTGAGTGACAGGGACTGCTCAGTGTCTGAGTTTTCTCTATTGCTTCAAGCAAACGTATGAAAGTGGGTGGTATTGGAGAGGTGGGTAAGGGAGTAGAAAGAGACATAGCCCTGGGAGAGGGGCTGGAGAACAAATGCTCAAGTGAAACATCTGCCTCATAATGTGGTGTCCCTGTGCTTACAACTTGTTCCGTTTGTGAGGAAACAAGAGGAGCTTGTGATGGTGGAGATCTTTCAACCATCTGTTGTGAGGAAGTAGCATCAATGGTTGTAAGTGACTTTTGTGATGTCACAGGTAAGACATATGTTCCAGAGCTACCTTTTGGGGTGGTTGGTGGGCTTGGTGGATTTGGTTGGTTTCTTTTTGGGTTTTGTAACATCCGTCGAAAAACGGGTTTCCAAACCCACTTCGTTTATTAATCGAATATCAAGTTATAAAATTTCGTTGCGTATTTATGATTTATTTTAATTTTAAACAATACATAATTAATAAACAATTTAGAATTTAAAAACTATAATTGATAAAAAGTGAAAATAAAATAAAAAAAAAGAAAGAAGGCTGCCGGGTTTCGAACCCGGGTCAGCCGGATGAAACCACAAACACTTAACCACCCCGCCACTTGACTCACTTGTGCTATCCAGTGAAACAAATAACATTTATAATAAAACTTAAAATTGAATTCAGTCAACAGCGCGCCCATTTCGCAGTCGCCGGAAAATCCGACGATTTCGCCAATTATCGATGGTTTCTTTTGACTTAACGTATGTATTAACATCGACATCGGTTATAGCCGATGTCTAATCCCGCGACATCAGGCATAACCGCCGGAGAAAGGCTGACCAACGAATCAAGACTGAAATCAGACCCAATTCATTGTGATTCTTCCCTATAAATACACACCCAAGTCTCTGGAAATCATTTCGCTCAAAATCGCACCATTTCTCGAATCAATTTCACTCGCCGGAGATTTTCTGCAATCGTCGGACTTTCGCCGGAAAACCGAGACTTTCATCAAAATGGTAAATACCTCGACTCTTTCGGTTTCAATCCATTGTTAGACTATTACTAACTTCAATCCATCAATCCCAGACGACGTAGCCGCAATATTCTGCTCTCGCCGGAAAACCTCTGGAATTTCCAAAATCACGCTGTGAATCAGTATAATCATTCAAACCTTCTGATAATCATTGTTTAGTAACTCAATTTCACAACTAGTCGATCAAAACTGTTAATTGATCCGAACAGACGGAGTTCACAAAACAGAGCCGACGATCCTTGCCGGAGTTCTGAGAAAGATATCTGTTTCGGTACATTCATTTCCAAAACCCTCTCTATCCATCACATTTCAATCACTTATATACTTCGTTAATCGAATCAAACAAGAACAGTTGAATAATCGTTGTCTGTGTCTTTGAACGAAGAAGATGAAGTCGAACTTATGTATAAGTATAATTAAAATAAGATATTAAACCGGGTTAGACACACAGTCCAGCGGTGGACTGTGTGCAAACGATTAACACACGTCTCGAGTTCGATCCTTGACACAACCTCACTCTCTGAAATAAAAATCTTCTTTTTAAACCGAACCAGATCAACTCGCTGTAAGATGTTAAGTTTAATAAAAATCAGTATATTAACCAGGTTAGACACACAGTCCAGCGGTGGACTGTGTGCAACACTAAACCACGGGTCCCGGGTTCGAGACCTGTTGTGTGCACCGGTCCGATATAATTAAATCCTTTTTAAAAATAAATGATTTCTGATTAAATTAAATAGTGTATAAATACAATTAAAAACAGAAATATTTCGGGTTAGACACGTAGCTCAGTTGGTAGAGCTACGTGCACGCGTACGGGAGGTCTCGGGTTCGAGCCTCACCCAGCGCATACATACACACGTCCGAACCGGTCAACAGTCAACAGTCAAAGTCAATGGTCAACGGTCAACCCAAAAAGTCAACATTTTTTAATATTTTTATTTATTTATTTAATTTAAAAATCAATTAAAAATACTTAAAAATAATGTTTTTAAAGTTAGAAAATAACCTTAAACTCACAAAAATAAATTTAAAAACCCTATTAAAATTGTTAATAAAATCCACTTATTTACAGTACCTTTTCGTTATTATTTAGGTTTGTTATTCCTCGTCGATCAACTCTTTAAACTCGTGCGCATTCAAACATCATCAAACGAACGCACCCAATGTGAGTGAATCTCTACCAATTCCCCGTTTTAATCACTTTTTTGGGTGTATCATGTGTCTTATTATTATTACATTTAAACACTTGTGCATCCATCATATCCATGATCAAATGTGTATTCAATATGTATTAATTGTTTGTGTGGTTAATGTTTAGATTAAATTTATCATTTTCAGTACATACATCATCATAGGCCGCCGTTCCCCATTACCTATGAGCGTGAACCGTTCCCCATTACCTATGAGCGTGAACGAGGCGTTGCCAACATATGATCGACTCCGTTTGATTGAGCCTTGATCGCACATACATCATCATAGGCCGTCCGTTCCCCATTACCTATGAGCGGAACGTGACGTTGCCAACATATACATTATCATTCATGTCATTTGCTCATGCAAGGTGGTTTGTTGTTTGTCATTGTGTGTTATTTACGTTTGCTCACATATGATTATTTCACAATTTTTCCATATTAAATGCAACAAGAAATCAATAACAAATGTTTTTAACAAGGTTCACTCGCCAACTTTTGTTGACCCAAAATCCCCCATTTTTACACATGATACAGGTGATCCAGTTGAAGCAAGAAACATAAAGGACGGCCTAGAAGAATAAATCAGTTTAGACTTTGGATTGTTTATTAAATTTTCCTTTCCTTGTATTGTATGAATTTGACTTGAACATTTGAGATGTAATTTGAATTTAATAAATATGAAACATATTAGTAAACATCATGAGCTTTGGTGATAACCCAATTATGCCCGACTCTTATTCCGCTGCGGGTCGGCGTGTGACAGATTGGTATCAGAGCCATGACTATAGGGATATAGGATAGGTTATTAGACCCTTAGAGCCTATACTATAGTTGATTAGAATTTTTAAATTGTTTGTGTGTTACATGCAAAATTCATGATGTTTATATGCTTTATGTTTATTGTTACATTCAATGTTATGCAAGCATGTTCATAAGTACATATTAGTATACAATGCTCATCATGAATCATATCCTCATAACATATCATATCCATGAGAGCACACACCTCACAATTCATATGATTTTTACAACGATTTTTGTATTTTCAAATCACATCAAAGTGAGTTCTCATGACGGGCATGTAGTAACTGGAAGGGTACGAGTACCGGTAGTCGGAACGTCCTGTCTAGGCTTGGCATTCGTATAAATCCAAAATAAAGGACCAGTTTGCCTACCTGGGGACTAACGATGAGAGTACGAAGGACCTATTAGGCCAAAGCATGCTATACCAAACGTCGTGTGAACTAACCCCACTTTGAGTTGTCATCGTGTCTATACCTGGACACCCTCCGACCATACATCTCGTAAACATATTTCATGGTTTTCCTTCGGGTGATGCGAGTGTTAAACCGCCAACACCAATGTGAATCCTACTAAGCCAATAGTCATGGGGGCCCACATGACTATACAGGCGATGGTATGGGGGACATTGGAGGCCCAAACATGAGCAAACCCAAGACATCCTATGGATGTAGTTGCATTATTGATGATTATGTTATTTTATTACTTTAACGACACATGACACCTAAACACTTTTAAACTCACAATATTTCTATGTATGTTCCTGTAGATGTCGGCTAGGCAGCTACGTGGAGGTCGAAAATCAGGAAGGTCAAACGAACGCTTGGCCACCCAAATTGCAAAACAAATGGCCGCGGTGCTTCCTGACATCGTTATTCAAGTCCAACAAGCTCTCACCGCGAATCCCATCAACCCTCCCAACCAAGAAGACCAGAACGTCGACAACCCTCCCTCCAAAACATGCTCCTACAAACACTTCAAGTCTTGCGATCCCCCAAAGTATGTAGGGACCGAAGGTGTCACTGCTCTTCTCCACTGGTTTGAGGAAATGGAGAACACCTTCCTCAATTGTGATTGTCCCGAGGATCGCAAGGTACGTTACGCAACCGGGAGACTATTTGGGGTAGCCCTGACCTGGTGGAACACAGAGAAGGGTAAGAGAGGAGTCGAAGACGCCATGGCCTTAACCTGGGAAGAGTTAAGGGAAATAATGACTAGACGCTTCTGCCCAAGAAGCGAAATCAAGAAGTTGGAAGATGAATTCCACTCGCTAAAGCAAAAGGAAGGAGATCATACTTCCTACAACAAAAGATTTCTTGAGCTGAATCAGATGGTTCCTAACTTGTTCACCCCAGTGTACCGCTTGGTTGAACACTACATTCGAGGCCTCCCCTCGAAAATTCAAGACTCGGTTCTAAGCACTTCACCTGCAACACTGGAAGCTGCAATGGAACTAGCTACCGAACTTACCGAGAATCGCATCCGAAATGGTAAATTCAATGAGGAGAAAAAGAAAGCCCCCATTGAGGCTCAAACTTCAAACCATTCTGGTTCCTCTTCGAAGTTTACTGGTAAAAGGAAGCGAAACACCAGAAACTTTGATGTCACCCAAACAAAGCCCCCAATCACTGCTGCACCCATCACCCAAATTGCCCCCTCATCTGCACCATACAAAAGGGCATACTCCGGCCCCTACCCGAAATGCACCCGTTGCCAATACCATCACTTCCCCGAACATCCCTGCCAATATTGCACCAGCTGTGGCCGTGCAGGTCACACCATCCAAACCTGTCGCACACTTCAGCGAACGAACCGCAACCAACCCTCAAACCAAAACCCACCATCAGATAGTGGGTCAAGCCCAACAACCCTTACTACTACCACCTACACAAAAGACGGCCCAATCCTACTACCAACCCAACTACCCCATGATGCAACCCATGCGGGCCTGTTATAACTGTGGAGACCCAAACCACTATAGAAACACTTGTCCACGCTTGGTGAACATGATACATGCTCAAGCTCAAGCAAATCCGATGAATCAAGCTAACCAAGCTCCTCCACCTGCTAGAGGAAGAGCTTTCAACATCAACATCAATCAAGCTAGGGCCGACAACAACGTGGTTAACGGTACGTTTCTCATCAATGGTAGTTATGCATCCATGTTATTTGATACTGGCGCGGATAAGAGTTTTGTGTCCTTAGAATTTGAATCCATCCTCAACCAAACTCGTGATAAACTCATGGAATCCATAACGGTGGAAGTTGCTGACGGAAAACCGGTCTCATTAAACTCTATTATACGGAATTGTACCCTCACTCTAAACGATCACGATTTTCCAGTTGACCTCATTCCTATGAAGTTGGGAAGTTTCGACATTATAATCGGTATGGACTGGCTCAGCCAACATCATGCTGAAATAGTATGCCGCGAGAAGTTCATTCGCATTCCTCTTGCCGACGGTCAAACCCTACGAATCTTTGGAGAAACCCCTTCGAAAGGACTCAAATCGATGTCCTGCCTTCAAGCTAGAAAATATCTCCGTAAGAACTATGTCGCATTCCTAACTCACGTTGTCAAGAAAGGAAGCAAGGAGAAGAAACTCGAAGATATACCTGTAGTGAAAGAATTTCCACAAGTCTTTCCCGACGACATCTCAGGACTTCCTCCCATGAGAGAAGTCGAATTCCGCATTGATCTTATACCTGGCGCTACACCCGTCGCGAAATCTCCTTATAGGCTAGCCCCATCCGAGATGCAAGAGCTGGCCAGTCAGCTGCAAGAACTGACTGACAAAGGATTCATACGCCCTAGCTCATCGCCTTGGGGTGCACCTGTTCTGTTTGTGAAGAAGAAAGATGGAACGTTTCGTATGTGTATCGACTACAGAGAACTCAACAAATTAACGGTCAAGAACCGCTATCCGTTACCTCGCATCATGACTTACTAGACCAACTTTAGGGCACCACTTGTTTTTCAAAGATCGACCTTCGTTCATCATCAACTCAGAGTGCATGAAGAAGACGTCCCAAAGACCGCCTTCCGAACTCGTTATGGTCATTACGAATTCATGGTCATGCCATTTGGATTAACCAACGCCCCAGCTGTATTCATGGATCTAATGAATAGGGTATGCAAACCCTATCTCGACCGCTTTGTCATAGTCTTCATCAACGACATCCTCATCTACTCAAAGTCTAAATCTGATCATGAACAACACCTTCGACTCATCCTCACACTCTTAAGAACCGAAAAGCTCTACGCTAAATTCTCCAAATGCGAATTCTGGTTAAGAGAAGTACAATTCCTTGGACATGTCGTCAATGACAAGGGAATACATGTCGACCCCTCAAAGATCAAAGCAGTACAGGAATGGCAAGCGCCACGTACCCCTACCGAAGTAAGATCATTTCTTGGTTTGGCGGGTTACTATCGCCGTTTCATTGCAAATTTCTCCCGTATTGCTGTACCACTCACGGCTTTGACTCATAAAGGAAAACCCTTCATGTGGGGACCTAAACAAGAAGAAGCCTTCCAAACCCTTAAGCAAAAGCTTTGTGACGCACCTATCCTCACACTCCCCGAAGGTTGCGATGACTTTGTAGTATATTGCGACGCATCAGGGCAAGGACTAGGCTGTGTATTAATGAAAAGGGGAAAAGTGATAGCCTACGGCTCTAGACAACTCAAAGTTCATGAGAAGAACTACACTACCCACGACCTGGAACTTGGAGCCGTTGTATTCGCTCTCAAGATATGGAGACATTACCTCTACGGTACCAAGTGTGAAATATACACTGACCACAAGAGCCTCCAACATATCTTTAACCAAAAGGAGTTGAATATGAGGCAACGAAGATGGGTCGAACTTCTTAATGACTACGACTGTGAAATTCGGTATCATCATGGCAAGGCAAATGTGGTGGCCGATGCACTCAGTCGAAAGGGTTATGCGAACTCCATTCGTCTTCTATGTTCGCAAATCATAACCGACATCAAAGATCAAATCCGAGAAGCTCAACATGTTTCTATAACAGAAAACGACATACGCAATGAGCTATCTTGTGGAGCAGAACTTAAACTCGAAACAAAATCCGACGGTATTCTGTATTATCTAGATCGCATATGGATTCCTGATCACAATAACCTTCGTGATTTCCTTATGAATGAGGCACACAAAACACGATACTCTGTACACCCAGGAGCCGACAAGATGTATCAGACCTTCGATACACCTACTGGTGGCCTGGCATGAAAAAGGATATTGCTGTTTTTGTATCCAAGTGCCTTACCTGTTCTAAAGTAAAAGCTGAACATCAAAGACCTTCAGGACTTCTAACCCAACCTGAAATACCTGTATGGAAGTGGGAAAACATAACCATGGACTTCATTACCGGGTTACCTCGCACCTCCAGTGGGTATGACACTATATGGGTAATCATTGACCGTCTCACAAAATCATCTCATTTCATTCCGATTCGCGAGGACTTCAAGAACGAGAAGTTAGCTCGTATCTACATCAACGAAATCGTAAGCCGTCATGGTGTACCTTTAAGCATCATTTTAGACCATGATGGTCGTTTCACTTCACGAACATGGCAAGCCGTACAAGCCGCCTTGGGTACACGATTAGACCTCAGTACCGCTTTTCATCCTCAAGCTGATGGACAATCTGAACGCACCATCCAAACTCTTGAAGATATGCTTCGAGCATGTGTCATAGACTTCAAAGGGAATTGGGACGCTCATCTACCATTAGTTGAATTTTCGTACAACAACAACTATCATTCAAGTATCGGCATGGCACCTTTCGAAGCTTTATATGGTCGTAAGTGCCGATCACCAATATGTTGGCACGAAATTGGAGAAGCTCAAATCACCGGTCCAGAATTAATTCAAGAAACAACAGACAAGATCCATCAAATTCGAAACAATCTTCTAGTGGCACAAAGTCGTCAAAAGAGTTATGCAGACAAACGACGAAAGCCCTTGGAATTTAACATTGGTGACCAAGTACTTTAAAAGTATCACCGTGGAAGGGTGTGGTTCGTTTTGGCCTAAAAGGCAAGCTAGCATTTCTACGTAGGACCTTTCAAGATACTCGAAAGAGTAGGACCTGTAGCATACAAGCTTGACCTACCAGAAGAACTCAACATAATTCATCCCACATTCCACGTATCGAACTTGAAGAAGTGCCTCGCCGATGAAAATCTCCATATTCCCCTGGAAGACATTCAAGTCGATGAATCTATGCATTTCATTGAAAGACCAGTAGAAATTATGGACTTCGGGGAGAAGCGTTTAAGACGGGGTCGTATTCCAATTGTTAGGGTACGCTGGGAGTCGAAACGAGGACCTGAGTTTACTTGGGAACGTGAAGACTCAATGCGCGAAAAATACCCACATCTTTTTCCTGTTACCACTACTACTTAAATTTCGGGACGAAATTTCTAAAAGTAGGCGATACTGTAACATCCGTCGAAAAACGGGTTTCCAAACCCGCTTCGTTTATTAATCGAATATCAAGTTATAAAATTTCGTTGCGTATTTATAATTTATTTTAATTTTAAACAATAATAATTAATAAACAATTTAGAATTTAAAAACTATAATTGATAAAAAGTGAAAATAAAATAAAAGAAAAGAAAGAAGGCTGCCGGGTTTCGAACCCGGGTCAGCCGGATGAAACCACAAACACTTAACCACTCCACCACTTGACTCACTTGTGCTATCCAGTAAATAACATTTATAATAAAACTTGAAATTGAATTCAGTCAACAGCGCGCCCATTTCGCAGTCGCCGGAAAATCCAACGATTTCGCCAATTATCGACGGTTTCTTTTGACTTAACGTATGTATTAACATCGACATCGGTTATAACCGATGTCTAATCCCGCGACATCAGTCATAACCGCCGGAGAAAGGCTGACCAACGAATCAAGACTGAAATCAAACCCAATTCATTGTGATTCTTCCCTATAAATACAAATCCAAGTCTCTGGAAATCATTTCGCTCAAAATTGCACCATTTCTCGAATCAATTTCACTCGCCGGAGATTTTCTGCAATCGTCGGACTTTCGCCGGAAAACCGAGACTTTCATCAAAACGGTAAATACCTCGACTCTTTCGGTTTCAATCCATTGTTAGACTATTACTAACTTCAATCCATCAATCCCAGACGACGTAGCCGGAATATTCTGCACTCGCCGGAAAACCTCTGGAATTTCCAAAATCACGCTGTGAATCGGTATAATCATTCAAACCTTCTGATAATCATTGTTTAGTAACTCAATTTCACAACTAATCGATCAAAACTGTTAATTGATCTGAACAGACGGAGTTCACAAAACAGAGCCGACGATCCTTGCCGGAGTTCTGAGAAAGACATCTGTTTCGGTACATTCATTTCCAAAACCCTCTCTATCCATCACATTTCAATCACTTATAAATTTCATTAATCGAATCAAAGAACAGTTGAATAATCGTTGTCTGTGTCTTTGAACGAAGAAGATGAAGTCGAACTTATGTATAAGTATAATTAAAACAAGATATTAAACCGGGTTAGACACACAATCCAGCGGTGGACTGTGTGCAAACGATTAACACACGTCTCGAGTTCGATCCTTGACACAACCTCACTCTCTGAAATAAAAATGTTCTTTTTAAACCGAACCAGATCAACTCGCTGTAAGATGTTAAGTTTAATAAAAATCAGTATATTAACCAGGTTAGACACACAGTCCAGCGGTGGACTGTGTGCAACACTAAACCACGGGTTCCGGGTTCGAGACCTGTTGTGTGCACCGGTCCGATATAATTAAATCCTTTTTAAAAATAAATGATTTCTGATTAAATTAAATAGTGTATAAATACAATTAAAAACAGAAATATTTCGGGTTAGACACGTAGCTCAGTTGGTAGAGCTGCGTGCACGCGTACGGGAGGTCTCGGGTTCGAGCCTCACCCAGCGCATACATACACACGTCCGAACCGGTCAACAGTCAACAGTCAAAGTCAATGGTCAACGGTCAACGGTCAACCCAAAAAGTCAACATTTTTTTAATATTTTTATTTATTTATTTAATTTAAAAATCAATTAAAAATACTTAAAAATAATGTTTTTAAAGTTAGAAAATAACCTTAAACTCACAAAAATAAATCTAAAAACCCTATGAAAATTGTTAATAAAATCCACTTATTTACCGTACCTTTTCGTTATTATTTAGGTTAGTTATTCCTCGTCGATCAACTCTTTAAACTCGTGCGCACTCAAACATCATCAAACGAACGCACCCAATGTGAGTGAATCTCTACCAATTCCCCGTTTTAATCACTTTTTGGGGTGTATCATGTGTCTTATTATTATTACATTTAAACACTTGTGCATCCATCATATCCATGATCAAATGTTTATTCAATATGTATCAATTGTTTGTGTGGTTAATGTTTAGATTAAATTTATCATTTTCAGTACATACATCATCATAGGCCGCCGTTCCCCATTACCTATGAGCGTGAACCGTTCCCCATTACCTATGAGCGTGAATGAGGCGTTGCCAACATACGATCGGCTCCGTTTGATTGAGCCTTGATCGCACATACATCATCATAGGTCGTCCGTTCCCGATTACCTATGAGCGGAACGTGACGTTGCCAACATATACATTATCATTCATGTCATTTGCTCATGCAAGGTGGTTTGTTGTTTGTCATTGTATGTATTTACGTTTACTCACATATGATTATTGCACAATTTTTCCATATTAAATGCAACAAGAAATCAATAACAAATGTTTTTAACAAGGTTCACTCGCCAACTTTTGTTGACCCAAAATCCCCCATATTTACACATGATACATGTGATCCAGTTGAAGCAAGAAACATATAGGACGTCCTAGAAGAATAAATCAGTTTAGACTTTGGATTGTTTTATTAAATTTTCCTTTCCTTGTATTGTATGAATTTGACTTGAACATTTGAGATGTAATTTGAATTTAATAAATATGAAACATATTAGTAAACATCATGAGCTTTGGTGATAACCCAGTTATGCCCCGACTCTTATTCCACTGCGGGTTGGGGTGTGACAGATTGGTATCAGAGCCATGACTATAGGGATATAGGATAGGTTATAAGACCCTTAGAGCCTATACTATAGTTGATTAGAATTTTTAAATTGTTTGTGTGTTACATGCAAAATTCATGATGTTTATATGCTTTATGTTTATTGTTACATTCAATGTTATGCAAGCATGTTCATAAGAACATATTAGGTTTTTGAGTCGAGAGTCTAGTAAAAGTTTCATGTTTGAGGCTGCCAACTTCACAGATGACACCTTGTTTAAAATCAGACTCAGAAAATTGTTTTTATAAATAGAAACTCAACAATCTAGGGTGTATCAAAAAAGCTTTTCCCTTTTTAAGATTGTTAAAATTAGTAACCAGATCAGAAAACCATACCTGAGAAAAGTTAAATTTTGATTTGGTTAAAATAGCATAACCCAGGTATTGAATATTTAAAGGTATTTCGTTGAAAGCGGTTGTTTTTGCTGATAGGCATAGTAAAAGGGTGTGAAAAAAGAATCTCATGTCAGCAGGAAATTCCGGTTTAAATATGGTAATTCCTAAAAGCTTACCTTCATATCTACGCTCTATGAATTCTGCATGGAAATCTTTCTTTGAGAAAGATGTGGGGTCATCAAGGTCATTAAAACCGAAAGTGTTGGAGATAGTAGGAGAGATTTGGACAACTGACTGTCCAATTTTTGTGGTGATGGCAAAGGGCTTTTTGTTCTGAACTTGAAGTTCAGCATTTGCCCAAAACTGGAGGAGGGTGTCGATGTAGATCGGGGCTTTTGCAACTAACACCTCTTTGTAGGCGATGTTTGTAGAACATGAATCATGGAGTGAAACGCAATATTATTGTTGGTTTTGTCGAATATTGGAAGGTAGTTATGGGGAGTTTTGATGATAAGATTCATGGTGAATAAGTGAGTGTTTAGGGTTTGAAAGAAGAAGAGAGTAATGGAGAAATTTGTGGAAGATTTTTTGGTTTTGAAATTGGAACGGCAAGTGGAAACTCTGTTTGGATGAAATAGGGTTTATAAAGGAAAAAAGCCTTTGCTGACGTGGCAGCAGCTCCCAAAAGATCTGATGGCTAACAACTGTGCACGTGTAAACTCTGTTGGATAATGGATGACAGTTGTTTGGAAACCTCTGTGGTTCTAAACAGAGGAATGATCAGTGGGATTTGGCACTGTCAGAGGATAGAATACCAGTGGATGGGGAAAACAATGGTTTCACCAACAGTGGAAGTTGAACAGACGATACACTTTCAGCAACAGATAGATTTTTATACCAAGCAGAGGTTTGGATAAACAGTGGTTGTGAACAGACTTTTGAGATTTATTGAAAATTTTCAATTTTAGCTATTTTTAAGGATAGATTTTTGATTTTCTGAAAACATTTTGATGTTATTTACACATGGAGAACAAACCACTGCTAACACACCAACATTAGTTGGTATTTGAAAAGGTTAGTATTTCACAGTTATTAAAGTAAGCCTGATATTCAAAAGAGTAACTGAGAATATGTCAGTTTGAGGTAGATTGTAACTAAAAGGTTTGGTATTGAAAAGGGCACTATACATGACAGGTGTAAGAAAAGTTGACTATAACATCAGTGGTTAGTGAGTCAGTGGTTGAATCAATGGTTTTGCTATACAACTACTGCTGGTGTGTTAGTAGTGATTTGTCATAAGTGGTTTGCCTCAGTAGTTTCTGATCAGTGGATAGGATTACAAGGACTGAAACTTATTTTCTTGTAAGTTCAGGGGGCATTTATGTCAGGTTTGCTTTAATTCATAACAGTTGAGAGATTGTTTTCATTGTCATGCATTCGTAATTATGATTACTTGCATATTACTCACAATCTCCCACTCAGCCTAAGATCACTTATTTGTTCGTACAGAATGTAAGGAAGATAGGTTAGATGGATAATCGATGAAAGTGATCAAATAGAACAGTATATGTATTGTTCTATTTATACTACAATCCAAACCACTGAGCATCTTATTATGATGTCAGCATGAAAGTGACACTTAACAAAAATAACAAACTAATAACATCTGCTAAGCTAACCAGTGCTATACACTAAACATTACAAGGACTGACAGAAAACACTGATGTCACATTCTCTGTTGGTATTTAGCAGAACTTTGCCTTGATAGACCTTTAGCTTTGATTTCAG
The DNA here is from genome assembly GCA_947069175.1 of Scalesia atractyloides. Classification (NCBI taxonomy): domain Eukaryota; kingdom Viridiplantae; phylum Streptophyta; class Magnoliopsida; order Asterales; family Asteraceae; genus Scalesia; species Scalesia atractyloides. The sequence goes on from CAMTDV010000001.1 coordinate 9,081,743, forward strand.
AGAGCTTTGTCTTGGCAGACCTTTTAGCTTTAGTGTGCTAGTAGAGCTTTGCCTTGGCAGACCTTTTAGCTTTAGTCTTTAGTAGAGCTTTGCCTTCAACAGAGTTTAGCTATGGCAGACCTTGGACATTTAGTCTACAGCAGACCTTGACTTGGGCAGATGTTACATTATTGTTTGGATCAGAGGTTGTAGTATATTTTGGCTTTCTATCTTCAGTTCTTTTGTAGGGTTCAATTCCAACATATTTTTTAGCTATTAGTTTATCAATCTTTCCATCAAATTAATCATAAATACATAATGCTTTAACCATAATTTATTAATCGATACAAATATGAAATGCAATATGTTGAACATTATAAATTTGCTAACAAAATTACAACGATAAACATTAATCGATAAAAAATAAACATTATAAATTCATAACAATAATTACAACAATTTGTTTCTAAGGAACTCTCATGATAATGTTTTTTATAATTTTTCTTTGCTTTGTAAGAGAAAGATGGGTGCTTCTCTCCATAGGGCATACAAGACATAGGTTATTGGCAGGAGCCCACCATATTTAACATGTAAAGTTTTTTTATACGTTAAATATGGCGGGCTGCCGCCAATCTTGTATGCCCTATGAGAAAAGCACCTATTTACCCCTACAAAGAGGAAACGTGTGGCCTGTAGAGGGTTACTTGCGGGTTTCTTAAGTCATCTGCTATAGTATACTGCTCTACGGGCCTCTTGAACGTCGTATGTTATAGGATCTGGCCGGTTCTTCGAGATATCGAAATCAATCTACAATAAAGATTCCACATAGGAATAAAAAAGATATAAATTAGTGTATAAAATAGACAACATCATCCAATATAATATAGAAGAGGACTTTAGAAACCCGCAAGTAACCCTCTACAGGCCACACGTTTCATCTATGAAGGAGGTAACATTGAGTATCCATTCCTAAAAACAGATTAAATAATAATTAAATTTAAATATATACTATGTATTAATCCCCAAAGCGAATAAAATAAAATACCTATGCTGAAATAATTATAGAACACTCCTCCTTGATAGCATGAAACTTTCTCAGCTAACTTCTCTTGATCAAGAACAACCTACTCTGTTTGCTTCAAAGAAAGAAGTGTATCCAAATTTCACCCGATGGCATTAATATCAAAATTTTCTTACTTCACAAACTAACAAATATGTTACAACATTTTCACTCTATGGTATTGATATCGAAAGTTTACAACTTCACGAAATAACAAATATGTTACAACAAAAAATAAACTTCAATAAATAAACTTCAGGCCGGAGTAGTCGTTAATTATGATCACTAAAACAATATTATTAAACTATTAAAGTGAAAAAGTTAGATCAACCTGCGAATGTAAGATTATACCTTAAGTACCTTGACGAGCTTAACATTTAACCAGACTGCCCTAATTAACGGGTTACCAACCGGAGAATTCTCGTTTAAAAGGGGTATCCGGCAAGGAGACCCGCTTTCGTCGTTTCTCTTTATCTTGGCCATGTATGTTTTAGAGATGTTTACGAATAAGGCAAATAAGCTGGGGCTGATTAAGGGCGTGAAAATACCCAACAACGGTTCGGTTATCACTCTTCTTAGCTACGCGGATGACCTAATTTTTTATGCGAATGGTCGATGGATAACGCTAAAAATCTCCACGGATTTTTAAGGTGTTTCAACTCTCTAACTGGCCTAAAGTAAACCTAAACAGGACCATGATACTAGGGGTTGGAGTAGAAGATACCAAGGTCAAACAAGTTTGTGCTATGCGGAAGTGTAGTGTGGGTAAATTTCCTTTCGTCTATCTTGGCCTCCCTATAGGGGTCAATATGAAACGTACCAAGTTTTGGCAGCCGGTGATAAAGAGATTCCAAAATAAACTTAATGCTTGGAGGACAAAAACGCTATCATTTACGAGTCGCTTTACACTAGCGTAATACGTATTGGGTAGTTTAGCTTCTTATTATTTGGGAGTTTTCAAAGATCCTAAAGTGGTCATAAACATTCCGGAGGGATTGAGATGCTCGTTTGTTTAGAGCAAAACGGGGGCTCAGAATTAGATAAGTTGGGTGAGGTGGGGTAAAGTGACGAAACCAAAAAGGCTAGGAAGGATTGGGATTGGCAAGTTGGAAGGTTATATTGCCTTTCTAGCTAAATGGTAGTGGAGGGTAAAGGAAGAACCAGGTCAAATGTGGGCGAGGGGTACAAACGCCATTCACGGTCCCAAGAAAGTAGATAAATGCATCTCGTGCAATAATGTGATCATAGGATGGTGGAAAGATATTGCTCAAGTTGATGGGTTACTTTGGAAAAAAGGTATAAAAGCTAAGGATTAATTGGTGGAAATAGGTGACAGAAGCTTGGTGTCGTTTTGTTGTGACAACTTGACGGGGCAAGGACAATTAAATTTGATTTTCCCTCATAGCTACAGATTGGCAGCGAACAAAGAAACGACAGTTGCAGCTGTATGGAGGTAGTGGGGGATGGCATCCAGTGGCGGCGGGATTAAGGTGAGGGATATTATGCACCTTCTTCAATAGATTTGTATTTTAGGTGGCAAAGATAATTGGGTTTGGCTGAATGATGAGTGCCAAAAGTTTTCTACTAAAGGCATTGAGTGGGAAATCGAGTTAAAAGCCTGAGTCGCTAGTGATGTTAGCTATTTCAAATGGAACCCCTAGGCCGCTTAAAGGTAAATTACCTCGGGTGGCGTGCAGATTTGGGTAAGCTAGCGGCTAAAGCTGAGTTGGTAAGACGAGTAGTTGCACCCTCAAACATGGTATGCAGCAGATGCGGGTTAGACTCAGAATTGAGCGACCATATCTTTGTGAAATGCCTTTGGTCCAGAAGTGTTCGATGGTGTGCGTTCAGATGGATGCGAATTCTAGTTTTGTGTGAAACCAAATCTGTTGGAACATGATACTGCTCAAATTGGTTCCAAAGCATGGAAGAAAATTGTCCACATGGTAAGGGTGTTGGGGTGCTCCACTTTCCATCACTCACCACACCCAATCATTGTCTGCCACGTCATTGACCTTGATTTCACCACTACTGTTTGATTTTACTAGGGGTGCCTATCACTAGTGATGGTTTTTTTTATTTTTTAAATTATAAATTAACAATACCTAATTTCATTTAAATAAAAAAAAAACAATATTTCTAGACATATTTTAGGTTACAACTTAAAAAAGCATATAAAACTTAAAGAGATGCATAAAGAAAACCTACTCATCATCCGAATCCGGAAATTCCACACCTAAAGAACCTACATGTTCAATTAAATCATATCTCAACCGAAAGTAAAGTTTTTTGTTGAACATTTTCGGGAACGGAAACTTGTGTAGGAGGATCCGACACCCAATCTAGAGATATTGCACGTTCATCTTCTTTTATTAGCATATTGTGCAATATGATATGTGCATATACTATGCTATGGACTTTTTTTATTCATTGCACGAACCGGTCGGTTTAGTATGCCCCATCTACCCTTTAAAACACCAAAAGCCCTCTCAACATCTTTTCTTGCTGATTCTTGCAACTTCTTTAACGTCTTTTATTTAACCTCGACATCAAATGAAGAAGCTTTCACAAAAACAGACCATGATGGGTAGATACCATCCACAAGAAGATAGCCTCGTCTGTAATATCTTTCGTTAACAAAAAAATGGACAGAAGGGTGTGCTACCATCTGTTACACTTTGAAACAACGACGATGGGTACAAAACATTGATGTCGTTGTTTGAACCAGGAACACCAAAATATGAATGCCAAAACCATAAATCATTTGACGTCACCACTTCAAGTATAATTGTTGGTCTTTTGACATCACCCTTAACATACGCCCCTCGCAACTCTCTTGGACAATTTCTCCATTCGATATGTGTACAATCGATGCTACCGAGCATCCCTTGAAAATGCCGTCTAGCCTTATGCACGACGTAAATACGTCCGATGTCGTGTCTCGTCGCTTTACGTAGAAACTCTTCGGTAATGATCACGTTTCAAAAGAATTGCAAACATTCACGTGAAGTTTTGTCCGACATAGCTAAGTATTCATCAAATTGATCGGGAGAGTTACCTGTCGCTAGTTGGCAAATGGCGGATGTGCATTTTTGTATTGGCGTGAAACTTTGTTTGCCCCTCCCGTTGTAACATTCTTGAAACCATTCTTCGCTTGCTTCGATGTTTCCTACAATCTTTAAAAATAAATCTTTTGGTAAACGAAACCGATCTCTAAGTATTTTGGCATTGTAGACCGGATTCTCCACAAAATAATCCTTCATTAGCACTTTGTTGGCATGTATACGATCACGAGCCACCATTTTCTTCTTTGGGCGGCTCAAACCTTTAAGTTCGTTATACGCCTTCTTTAAAATTCAAGCGTGTCATTGTCGGAGGACGAAGAGCTATCGGTGTCTAGCGGAAGCGAATTAGTTGGAAATTCCATTTTAAAATTAGAAGGTAGAATGTAGAGATGTATTTTTCTGGGTTGAAAGATTGTATTTTTTGTGGGTTGAAAGAATGTAGAGTGTATATATATAGATGAGATGGTAATCTTTTAAAAAAAATCTTGTTTCAACGGTAAAAAACGGTAACGTTCCAAATTTCAAACCTTCACGCATCATAATGGCCACGAGTTATACGATTCACGCGTTTTTGAATTTGCCGGCGGCGGTGTGTCACGCTAGTTCACGCGTGATGGTGGCTTTATAACGTGGCACCCCGGGTGGCCTAACACTAGGCTGCCTTTGGAGGATCTGGCTCACAAGAAAAGATAAGGAGTTTAATGATGGCATGTTTTCAGGGTCGAAAATGGTTGATGCTATTAAGGAGGAAACACTTTGGTTAAACAACCGGGCGTTCGGTAAAGTGCTGGAGTGGAGCAAATGGGTCGATCTTGACTTATGTAGGATCATTTAATCTTGCTATTGTTGGCAAACTCGTTTTCTATCTTTTGTATGCCGCTATATTAATATACAGTCATTGTTGTTAAAAAAAGATGGCTTCAGTAAAAAGTGCATACATTTATTCAGTCCTTGCTATGACCTTGAAAATCCACCTTTGAAGAAGTTTCAAAGTGTTCGTAGACACTGGTGAGGTCGTTGACTCCGAACACTACATATAGACCTACCGGAGTGAATTGTAGAACTGGAAACAAGTTCTTTTTTTATTCCAGGTATATGATAAACATCGTTGAGAATTGGATCCTTCTTGTTACCGCTGGCTGGAAACACCACAACAAAGTCGCACCTAAGGGTTAAAGTATTTCGATTCAGCCAAAAAAAAGTCTCATTGGCCTAACAAATTATATAAACTATTCTTTAAACATCATTTAAAATATAGCAATAAACACAACGAAAATATAGTATTGAATAATATAATTACTACGGTAATTGCTAAATGATGATTCGTGAAGCTGTCCTAGCATTGTTGATAGGAAATTGTTTGATCACCTATTTGCAGTTTATATTCTCTAACATTTCATTTATGCCAATCCACTAAGTCTTTCTTGGACATTGTCGATCGTAAGTAAGATTTCAATAGCATTTCATCCCTGTTACAGATGTCACCGTGATTGGAATAGTCAACAATATTTTGTACGCAATCCTTGCCTTTGTTCTTCTGCCTTTTCTAGTTCTACTTCTACATGCTGTGTTGCCTTGCATTTAAACTCTGGCACTTCACTACAAGTATGGAAAACTCCTGTTGGGTTGTGTTATCTCAGCATCGTCAATGACTTCCCTCAAATGTTGGCCCTACAAGTACGAACCGATGCACCTGGACCAATAATTCTAGTTATGTGTTGAGTTTCTTCACAAAAGGTAAATTATGAAGTTAAAGAAGTATCTTGTTTACGGGTTAATGTAAAAAAAAAGAAGAGTACAATGCGTGATCTATAAATAAGACAAAGAAATGAAATTATACCCCAGTACCTTGATCATTACTACCCATCATTTATAATTAACGACCCAAGTGTGGTGTTTAACTTATCAAATCGGATTAGTAGATAATAGATAATATGTGGACAAAGGACCTATAAGAAAACTAAACTTAAAAGAATTTCACCTAGGCAAAGTCCAAACACTAAGAATTACGTAATAACCTCATACATAATATGTTCATTTAGATAGGTACACACCAATAGTTGATTACACCTATAGAACATATCATAGTCGAATTGAAATACCATCACAACCCACAATATTCAACACCGTTATTGTTTGGGTTTACTAAAACACACGCACATCTCTCTGATCGTATAGCAAAGACATTTTTTATTTAGTAGAAACACTTTACAAACAGGTCTAGTGACTGAGGTTTCAAGAAGACCATTGTCCTCATGTTGAAGTTAAACTGGTAAGTCATGGTCATGACGATCTAAAGGTGCTAAAACCCAATCACCATGGTCATTAAGCACCAGTCCTTTGTTCTTCTCAGCCCACCAACTCACAGGTATTTTGAACTCTTTCTTCAGAAGATCATTTGACAAGTTAACCCACCCTAAACTCCTCTTCACTAAACCCCAATCAAAATCACCATTCTTCCCATTCCAACCACTCAAAGTATGCAACATGCCCTGCAAGTTATGATAAACCAATGGATGAAGCATGCCATTCAACTTACTTTCTTCTTTCAAGTATGGTGATTTCTTGCTGTTGATCCATAACTCCACCCCTACATCAACATACTCCAGCAATTCACTTGGCACCCTCTCCCAAATGTTGTCACTGACCCATTTTATTATCTTGCTTGGCCAAAACGGGATGATGTCCGGGTCATTCTTTACCCTGAGTACCTTAAGGTTAGGTAGTTCCTGCATCTTTTCTTTAAACGATTGATTCCCGGCTTGTGGACAGGCGAAAATGAAAGCTGATACATTGATATCGGAAGCACCAGTTAAATAGTTATACAACATATGTGCGCTTGTAAAAATTATCTATGGGTAACATTTTGTGATATGTGCGACCCATGATTCCATCCTCAACGTGCATGGCTTAGTGGTGCATTTGTTTGTATTTGTCTTTTATTTACAGTCAAGTTAATTAGAGTAGTGAGTTAGTGGGTGTTATGGTTCAATCTTTTAGTTCGTAATTTTCGTTACAGTTGTTAGTTGTTGGCCTATAAAGGCTCTTTGTTTTGAGAGGAAATATATGCAGAAAAGTTGATCTGAATTCCTACCGTAAACTCTTTCTGGTTTTCTCGTATTTACTTTGGCCAATCGATTATCGGTTAGAACCACATCAGTGGTATCAGAGGAGTCGTAATCCACGGTGAACCATGGCCGCTCAAACTCTATTCGAAATCGAGTTCTATCAGTGGATGAATTCATCCCTTGCGAGACTCCGGTCTCAGTTGCAAACACTACAAGACAACACCAGCAATAGCGGAGACCATTGTCGCCGGTAAAAGTGTCGATTCTCGCCGCTAATACCTGGAGACATGTCGCCGCTAATGACGTCGTTGGTAAAAGTTGGCCGCTAATGATCAAAATGTCGTCGCTAATACACCTGTCGCCGCTAATGGTTCTGTCGGACAATTGCCAAAAAACTTGCCGGAGTTGGATTTCCATATTACAAACAGAAATGAACTAATAAACTAGTTATCCAAAACCTAAAACAAAGATCGAAGACAAAGGAGCATTATATCATCATTCAGATTTCATATATTTAATCCATACAATCAAACAAAACAAACACGTTTTTTTTACATAAAACTACAAAGCTACACAATTTTACATAGAACTACGGTGGTGGTTGACGGAGAAGATACTCCAGTGATGATGGTGCTGAAGAAGATGCTGGTTAACTGTGGCCGCCTGAGAAGATGCTCTGCTGATGAAGAAGTTCCTCCGGTAAAGAAGAAGATGCTCTGGTGACGATGGTGCTCCGGTGAAGATGCTCTGCTTAAGCTCCGGAGAAGATGCTCTGCTGATGAAGAAGTTCCTCCGGTAAAGAAGATGATGCTCCGGTGACGATGGTGCTCCGGTGATGCTCGGTGAAGATGCTCCGGTTGTGTTTGTGGTGCTCCGATGATGCTCTGGTGGTGACGATGCTCCGCTTGTGTTTGTGTTTGTTTTGAGACCAAAGAAGAAGTTTTGAATATGAAGTGTGTGTTTGTTTGGGAAGAACACCAGCCCTTTGATTATGTATTCATCAAGGGCCAAGAGTGAATCTTGATTGCAACACACGGATTGATCTATTACTAGCGACACCAATAGCGGCGACTCTTTGCAATAGCGATGACACTTGATGTCGTCGCCGCTATTGCACGGCGTCGCCCCTATAGGTGTCGCCGGTAGTGATGAGTTTTCTTGTAGTGAAACCATCTTAAACGAGCTCTGTTTGATCCGAACCATGTGGGAAGCCAAATCTCCTACACTTCCACCACGCGTTACTGCCACCGCCGGTACCACCCACTCTAGCAGCTACGCCACCACCAAAAGTACCGCCACCATCAGTTTTTCTCTCGTGCTGCCGCTAATTTCCTCAACCACGCTACCAAAAACCAACCCTTACACTATATTTTCTGCCCTAAAACCAAAACTAGCCACACTACCGGTACCATTTGTGCAAGAAACCAGCCCAACGCCAGTCCCGAAACCCACACAAGCACTTGAACCCAAGTTGACGGTCATAAAAAAGAAAAGCACAAATGTCAAAGTTGTAATAGAGGAACCCAAGTTGTGTTCACTGTCTTATCATCTGACCAAGCCTTTGCTTTTGAACCACATCAAATGGGTTTCCATGATTTCACACGAGTGGCGCCTACCGTGGCCTGTTATGATTTCTCCTAATGGGATCGGAAAAGCCAAGTGGCGTCCCCCGTGATCTATTACCGAGCATCTGCCGATTGCATCCTTGTGGACAAGGATGGTTTGAGTGGGAAGAATGATAGGTGCCACACCATGATTCCATCCTCAACGTGCATGGCTTAGTTGTGCATTTGTTTGTATTTATCTTTTATATAGAGTCAAGTTAATTAGAGTAGTGGGTTAGTGGTTCTTATGGTCCAATCATTTTAGTTCGTAACTTTCGTTGAAGTTGTTACTTGTTGTCCTACAAAGGCTCTTTGATTTGAGAAGAAATATATGCAGAAAATTGATCTAAATTCCTATCTTAAATTCTCTCTGGTTTTGTTTTGACAAGCACATCAATTTTGTAGCCAACAAATACGTCTGTTCTTAGCATTTAACAAGTGATTTGTAAACCCTGATCCAACAAGAAGTAAATAACATCATACATAATATGATTCATTAAGCACACCAAAAGTAGAGCACACTTATAAAATATGTTACAATCAAATTGAAATATCATGAAACAGAAAGAAAAAAAAATCACAACGCATAATTCATATGCTTATTGTTTGAGTACATCTCTGATCATACCGTTATTGTTTGGGTTTACTAAAACACACGCACATCTCTGATCGTATAGCAAAGACATTTTTTATTTAGTAGAAACACTTTACAAACAGGTCTAGTGACTGAGGTTTCAAGAAGACCATTGTCCTCATGTTGAAGTTAAACTGGTAAGTCATGGTCATGACGATCTAAAGGTGCTAAAACCCAATCACCATGGTCATTAAGCACCAGTCCTTTGTTCTTCTCAGCCCACCAACTCACAGGTATTTTGAACTCTTTCTTCAGAAGATCATTTGACAAGTTAACCCATCCTAAACTCCTCTTCACTAAACCCCAATCAAAATCACCATTCTTCCCATTCCAACCACTCAAAGTATGCAACATGCCCTGCAAGTTATGATAAACCAATGGATGAAGCATGCCATTTAACTTACTTTCTTCTTTCAAGTATGGTGATTTCTTGCTGTTGATCCATAACTCCACCCCTACATCAACATACTCCAGCAATTCACTTGGCACCCTCTCCCAAATGTTGTCACTGACCCATTTTATTATCTTGCTTGGCCAAAACGGGATGATGTCCGGGTCATTCTTTACCCTGAGTACCTTAAGGTTAGGTAGTTCCTGCATCTTTTCTTTAAACGATTGATTCCCGACTTGTGGACAGGCGAAAATGAAAGCTGATACATTGATATCGGGTGTCACGACATTCCTAGCAACGTCAAAGGCAGATAGAACTGCTAAGCATGCACCAAGACTGTGTCCGGTGCATGTTATGCTTACTTTTTCGTTTTTGTACTTGCCCAGTAATTCTTTGATACGTTCCAAGAGCTGTGTTCGGGCACTTGATGGAATGAATTCAGAGTTCGGGTTGCTTGTGTTGTAGATTGTTAGCCAACCTCCCATGACTTTTGGTGTATCTGGATCTGCACCGTGATCAAAAAACGTGAGGCAAAATTGACAAATTAACTTCAAAACTTATGTCTTCAAAATTATACACAAACACAAAAAGTAATGGAACCGGAGCTTTTTTGTTTTGGTCATCATATAGTTATTTTCTTATTTCTTTATGGTTATAATATAAAAGTGGCCACGGGACTATATTGCTCCTTGATTCCGCCCCTATATAATATTTTTTGCTATTAAATGGTAAAGAAAATATTCGTAAGCATGGAAAAATAGCCTTAGCTTAGCCTTTAATATGCTTGACTTAAAGATAAAAGTCACGTTCAAGGGTTGCGTACTATTTTCTCTGTTTATTAATTGGCTACCTGTACCTCCTATATATATTTATATCTGTTACTAACATAGGGTCCTCATTATAGGTTTCTCATTATTGATGCTAATTATTAATATTAGTTTCACTACTCTCTTATCTTTTTGTTTTTTTAACAGCTAGTGTAGCTGGTATAATTGCCAAACACCTACACACGTAAGTCATGTTTGATCCGTGGGCAGGTGCTAGGGATCGAAACACCACGAACCCGAAAACTATGTGCCAAAGGTTATGGGTTGACCATGGAGTCAAACTCATGACCACCCGGTGAGGAACCCCACTAAAATGGGCAACCCTTACCACCTCCCCCAAACTAATTGGACTGGGGATCATTGGCAAATCTTGTTGTTGTTTATGGTTCCATTAGTCGCAATGGGATAGTGTTCACATGTTATATGGTTTAAAAATTTTTTGAATCGACAGTTTTAATGGAAAATAGTCTCTCTGTCCCTTGGGCCATTTCCCACCCTTATTAGCCCTCCATTACCCCCTTTATCCCAACATAACCTCACATATGTGTGTATGGAAAATCCCACACAACACCCTTCAATATAATATATATATTATGAATGTATAGGTTTGAGAGAGAAATCAAAACAAAACCCTGCTATCACCATCATAACATCCCTAACATAAACCCCATAACGCCCAGGAGGCGGTGTTTTGGGCATTATTGGGCGCTATAGGCAGTTTTTATCTCTCATAGCGCTCGAGTCCACATGACATTATTAACGAGCTTTTGTTAACGAGCTTTGGTTGTATAAGCATGAAAAATAGAAAATATGTTTAAACCTGAAACGTATATAACATTTGTAGGATTATTTAAAATGCAGCAGAAATTGACTGCTAATAAGTTTGTAGGCGCACCTGTAGAGTTAGCCCTAGGGAGTAGAGGTTCGGCTGGTACAGGCTCGGCACCCGCTATGTCGTCTATCCACTCGTATGTCCTAACTGTCCCACGCCACACCACACATATTTCGCGGCGGCCGATGAACTCACTGTACTCGTCACTAGAAACAGCAACATACCCCATCCAATTGGATTCGAATTCGCTTCCTTCACGAGAAATGCCAGGGAAAAGGAAAGGAAGATTAGCGTCGACACGAGCCGTGGCATAGATGAAGGAAGTGACTTGGTACTTAGAATCCGCCCAAGGGAGCATGACTCCTTTGAAAAACGAACTCTTGCCATAGTAGCTGTAACCGGTGTAGAGAGAGCCTTCATCATTGTTAAATGCTCGTTCTGCGGCTGATGAGAGGTCGCCATAGCTGATAAGAAGATTGCGTAGGTCGAGGTCCAAAGGGTCAAGAAGACCATCCCAATTGTTGCTTCCATGGAGCTCATCGTATCTTTGTGAATCCATGATTGCTACCATTACCAATGTGTGTTTTTGGAACTGGTGTACCTACATCGTGTAGGATGAGTCCCATTTTATAGCAAGTTATTGATGACACATTGCCACTTATTGTTTGTAAAGACTTGGTCTATGTTATATTTTATATATATTATGTACATAAAAAACACTTAAACTATTTATTTATATGTTTTTTTAATAAAATGTTACCTACATATCTATAGGTAATAGGGTCAGGATATACTAAAAAAAATTTTTTGATAGGGAGTTTATAAAACAATTTTATCTATTAAATCTATAATAAATAATTAAGATTAAATGAATGAAATTCAACAAAAAATGAGACATGTGAGTTTGTTTAACGGTATTTTAGTCCATTCAAACGAATAGTTTATCTCTTCTCCAATTTCCACAGTTTTAAAACGTTAATAACTTTTTCATACATGCAGGCAAACATGAAACTTAATGAAAAGCGGATCTCGTATCAGTGTCAAGCCAAAAGCAGTAAGAGAATGCATGTAAATTTAGAGGGGGAACATAGAAATGCTTTGAAATAAGCTGAACTTATTTTGTTAATATATATATATATCAAGAATTTTGTATACTTTTTTCTATTTGCAAGTTTTTGGTTTTATTATTTTTGTATATATGATTCAGGATATATATATATATATATATATGTATCTACAAAAAAAAGAAGAAAAACTGATGTTGTTTAAAAGCCATTTTCTGAAATTTATCTAGCAAATTTGTGACCGATTTATGACAACCTGTTGAGTTAGCACCGTGGAGTAGTGGATCGGCTCGACGCCCGCTATGTCGTCTATCCACTCATATGTCCTAGCCGTCCCACGCCACACCACACATATTTCACGACGGCCGATGAACTCACTATACTCGTCACTAGAAACCGCAACAAACCCCATCCAATTGGATTCGAATTCGCTTCCTTCACGAGAAATGCCAGGGAAAAGGAAAGGAAGATTAGAGTCGACACGAGCCGTGGCATAGATGAAGGAAGTGACTTGGTACTTAGAATCAGCCCAAGGGAGCATGACTCCTTTGAAAAACGAACTCTTGCCATAGTAGCTGTAACCGGTGTAGAGAGAGCCTTCATCATTGTTAAATGCTCGTTCTGCGGCTGATGAGAGGTCGCCATAGCCGATAAGAAGATTGCGTAGGTCGAGGTCCAAAGGGTCAAGAAGACCATCCCAATTGTTGCTTCCATGGAGCTCATCGTATCTTTGTGAATCCATGATATGTTTCTTTGGCTAAATTAAATTGGTTATGACTACAATGTGTATTTTTAAAAGTTGACTCACGGTTTAGTTTTTTAGTAATACAATATAAATATTTATAAACTTCTGAATATACCATTACGAAACACTTATTTTTATCTATGATTTGGTCAAATATTCTTGAATATATTTCTTTACTTTGAGGACCAAAACCAATAATATCTAAGCAACATCGGTACCAGTTGCGTATTCGTGTTGCTTTCTCGACGTGGCGGTATATAACTAGCTTTTACTTTGAGGAACAAAACCAATATGATCTAAGCAAAATGGTACCAATTGCGTATTCATGTTGTTTTCTCTACGTGGCGGTATATAATTAGTTATAAACAGAGTCTCGTTTGTAATAGAATACTTTTTGGTATCGTTAATGAGTGTTGTTACTATAATGGTACCCAGACGAACTTAACGGTACCAATATTCGATCTTATGATTTTTGATCGATGTAAAAAACATGTGACGATATATTTGGGTATATGTATTTTGGTTGCTATACCGACTACTAGTGATGTACCAAGCTGAACTGATATCGACTGAAATCCGCTACGAAACGGGGTAATCCCACTAGTTAAACTGTCTCCATCGCGCCTGTAGAGAAACCGCCCGTAGCAAGATTCTCCGATGTGGACCAACATGGACGGTGAGGTGGAAGAGAGAGGGAGGAGAGCCGCAAGTAGTCAAGGGCGCGCCCGTAGAGGAAAGAGATGGAGATTGTGAGAGGGGAGGTGGGTCTTGGTTGGGTCGCCCGTTGTAGAGGAAGGGAAGGACGGGCAGGCAAGATAAGATAGCACCGGGCAGGGGGTTGGATGGACGGAAAGGGTTGAAGATAGTATTATATGCAATCATGATATGTGGATGAAATTCTATATAATCATGATATGTGGATGAAGTTGTTGCAAATTTGTGTAATACATAAAAAAATCCATACAAAATGCCAAAATGGTAATAAACATAGAACTATGATTGAAAAATAAAATAAAATAAGCATAATCTAAACATGAAGGTACAGGATGATTAATATTATCGTGGTCCGTTTAGATATAACAGCTTACCCATAAATTCAATTTTTGCTTTTATCAGTATTTACAATTACCCATTAATTCAATTTTTGTTTTTATAAATATTTACAAAAGTACATATAAGAATGAAAATCTGAATCTTATTTAAAACGTTTTTGTGATAATCTCTCTGTATATATGGTTAGGTTTAGAAAAACACTAAAAACTTGGTAACGTTATGTTAACCAATTATTTTTTTATTTCGTTTAACAAAAAGGTTAAATATTATATACTTAGGGGGAGGGGTTAATCATGAATTATACATGTAAAAAAACACTTATTTTTATATAAATGTTTTCAGTAGGTTTTATATATAAACACTGAACAAATCGTCCGAGTAAATATACTCATTTCTTAAAAAAATAAACAAGATTGTTTAGTATTTTTGTTTCTTATTCTTTATTTTAAATTATTATTTTCTTTTTAGAAAGACTCATGCGTTGTCTATATGTAAAACATCCTATTTTAATTTTTTTTAATTTAGTTTTCATAAGTTTTTTTACATGTAATGGTTCTTCGGTTCTTTACCTTTTTCTAATTTTGCCAATGACTACACCTCTATATATATATATATATATATATATATATATATACTAGTCATTTACTCGCGCAATGCGACGGGAGTGGCATGATATATTGTATAGTACTTGAGTTAGTTTTTTATTTGTGATATGTTGACACTTGTTTTTCTGTTAATTTATCAATTCTTTGGTGATACTTTTTCTAATGTTTTTTAGTTGTAGCTTCGGTGTTGGTACCTTCCATTTCTCCTTCGATGTTGTCATTGTTGGTACCTTCCATTTCTCCTTCAATGTTGTCATTGTTGTGAACCTCATAGATCGATACTCCATGACGTGGTATGTTAGCATGCCAACCCGACTCACCATTAGGAAAAAGTAGAGGATACGGGACAATGGATTGTAACAACTAAAGTATGGCTGAATAGTTTGGCTATATTCAGACCTACCGTAAATAACAATATTTCGTTTATACGAAGTGGTATTGTCATTACCTTCAACCCAAATACCAACAACCTATATAATCGTCAACTATAAGTAAGTAAACTAAGCAATACAATTATATAATGGTAATTAATATAATATTTTATGTTGAAGAAAGTAACAATTCAGTTGGTAAATAAGGTCAAATAAAGTCAAACTACTGATGAAACAACATCTGATGGAATAAAGCCAAATCTCTGATGAGTTTGCTAACCTCTGATATAGTAATAACATCAGATGTTAGACAAACACTGATGATGTTGCTAACTTCTGATGGAATAATAATATCAGATGTTAGGCAAATAATGTTGGTGGTAGACAACCACTGTTGGACAACTACTGCTGAGTATAACATCAGTGGTTAGTGAGTCAGTGGTTTAATCAGTGGTTTTGCTATACAACTAATGTTGGTGTGTTGGTAATGGTTTGCCATCAGTGGTTTGCATCATTGGATAGGATTACAAGGACTGTATTACTATAATTTTTTATAAGTTGCAAGCCGGTTTAATCAGAATTTGCTTTAGCGTTTAAAAATAGGTGGTTCTAGATATTTGTTTAGATAGCTTCTGAGAGCTTATAAAAACTTCTGATAACTTTTAATTTCGTTTCTTTTCTGTAACACATTTCGATTATGTTTTCTATTGTTTTAATTTAATAATTGAATTAAAGAATTAAAAAACCAATCAATACAAAAATATATACTCTCTTCATAAATCCACTTACAAAACATTAAAAAGAACACAAAACCAACACAGACTTGGGGTTTACTATTAATGAAATTGTGGTACCTATGAAGGCCCTTATATATATAAAGCCTATTACGAAACATCACAATGATCATTAATGTTTAGAACATGGATAATATAGTAGCTTTACCTCAAATACTACTTTATATTTAAAAATTAAAATGAAAATTGACTAAATTAAATCTTCATGTATATATTGAATTGTTTTTCACCAATAAACCAGTTACACATGAAATTGTTGGGCAAATTGGGGAAACTTATGCCAATAAGTAAGCATTGGGTGTATACAGATCATGGGACATCCCCTCGAAGCTAAGTACAAGTGTAAATATTGTAAATAAAAACAACAATCAGAAGAACACTGAGAAGCTAAGTAGCATTTGCTTTCTCACTGGCTAAATTCTCATTTACCCTCAATCTCAAAGAGCACTCAGAAGCGAGTTTGGACTTCGGATGGAACATATATGTTAAATGAAAGATACTGAGGTAGCATCTTGATCATCTCACCAAAAGTAAAAAACAGACATGATCAAAATGAATTGTCTCGTACTTGAACTCCTGAAAGACATGATTAAAACAAAGTCTATATGGCTTAACACCGCCAGCATCAATCAACCAGTAGATGACGCAACTAGATCACCGCTATTGTCACCTCCATATATACAGTTTCTTCATAATATTTGACAAGTGACAACCGGTGTCTTGGAGCTTAGGCTGCAAATTAAAGAAAATACGAGTTTTTAACAATCATCAAAGGAACCCAAATAATGTTGTTGGAAGAGGTAATGTCAGTATTGTTTTGGATCAAGAATGGGCAAAATCAACTCGTTAGATTGTAAAGATTGATGTAATTCGAGTTTGAGCTTGTAATGTTTGTAGTTATGTTCTAGCATTATGTCCTAGCAACTTGGTAGGACTTGTTATTCTATATAAATTGCCTTTTGTAGTCCAAAAAATAAAATAAATAAGCATAATCTAAACATGTAGGTACAGGATGATTAATATTATCGTGGTCCGTCAAGATATAACAGCTTACCCATAAATTCAATTTTTGTTTTTATCAATATTTACAATTACCCATTAAATTCAATTTTTGTTTTTATCAATATTTATAAAAGTACATATAAGAATGAAAATCTTTATCTTATTTAAAACGTTTTTGTGATGATCTCTCTATATATATGGTTAGGTTTAGAAAAACACTAAAAACTTGGTCACGCTATGTTAACCAATTATTTTTTTTATTTCGTTTAACAAAACGGTTACATATTATATACTTAGGGGGAGGGGTTAATCATGAATTTTACATGTAAAAAGCACTTATTTTTATATAAATTTTTTCAGTAGTTTTTATATATAAACACGGAAGAAATTGTCCGAGTAAATATACTCATTTCTTCAAAAAATAAAATAAGAAAGATTGTTTAGTATTTTTGTTTCTTTTTTTTATTTTAAATTATTATTTTCATTTTAGAAAGACTCATGCATTGTCTTTATGTAAAAGCTCCTATTTTAATTTTTATTAATTTATTTTTTCATAAGTTTTTTTACATGTAAAACATATGATTCTTCAGTTTTTTTTACCTTTTTCTGATTTGCCAATGACTACACTACACCCCTGTATATATTAATATATATATATATATATATATATATATATATATATATATATATATATATATATATATATATATATAATATATATATGGCTTCAGAATGAATATGTATCGCTCACAAAGGTGCATATACGTCTGTTCCAAAATACATATAATTTTTGTCTCAAAGATCAAATACCTCGAAGAGAATGAAAAAACTATGTTAATTCCACTTCGTACGTAAAATACTTATATATATATATATATATATATATATATATGTAAAGGTTCATGTAAGAAAATTTAAAGTGTGAGAAGGATAAGAAAGATTATGGAGGTATCCTTTTTTATTTTGATACTTTAAGGGTATAAGTTTAATTTAACTAATAAAATCTAATTAAATTTAATATTTTTAAATTAAGAAACTAACATTAATGCACATGTAAGTTCCCCCTTTCTATTTTAAACGTCAATAACTTTTTATACGTAACTCTTTTTAAAAAAATACACTATAATAACTAGTGTTTTTTATCTTTAATATGAGTACAATATTGATATACTTATTTAGAGAAAAAATTACGTCTCGCTTGGACACCATAACTCATAAAAACACCACATCAGTTATATTGAAGGCACACATCTTATAAAGAACATCCTAACATTGAATATAACAGAAATAACACCCTAATAAATCAATTTCAAAACACAATACTTTAATCAGAATAAAAACATGAATAACATCCTAAATATAACACTAGTCAACACTTTAATAAGAATCAAAACAGAAATAGCACCCTAAATATATAAAAACAGAAATAACACCCTAACTCATAAAAACACCACAATATGTATATTGAAGGCATACATCTTACGAAGAACAGAAATATAATAGAAATAACACCCTACAATTAAAACGCCATAGTAAGAACATAGAAAAAACACCATGGACTAAAACATCCAAGCGAGACGTATTTTTTTATACATAAGTATATTAATATAGTACTCATATTAAAGATAAAAAACACTCGTTATTATAGTGTATTTTTAAAAAAAAAAGTTATGTATAAAAAGTTATTAAAGTTTAAAAAAGAAGGGGAGGAACTTGCATGTGCATTAATGTTAGTTTCATAATTTAAAAATTCTAAATTTACCTTTATACCGTTAATCTAGAAAATTAATTAGTTTAATAATTAACACTATTTACAGAATTGACACTATGATCTCAACCATTAGATTAAATATCCAATGGTTTAGATTCTTTCTTATTCTTCTTACACTTTTATATTTTCTTACAATAACCTCACCTTATATATATATATATATATATATATATATATATATATATATATATATATATAATAGGGTAGGGTTCATATGAAAACCACTTTTATTGCAATAACCACGAGAACTAATTAGAACACGAAAAAATACCTAAAAAACACACGGAAAAAGCTTTTTTTAATATTTTTTTAGAAATCGCTATATATTTTGTCACTAATTTTTTTCATGTAATAATTATCGATGCACGTTTGTATATGTATCATTTCTGTAAAAAATTCCATAATACATTACCAGTATTATACAATTGCACTTTCATTTACACTACCATTCAGTATTATACAATTGAACTTTCATTTACACTACCATCTGTAATATATTACTTTTTTACATTACCAATATTAAAAATGAACATGTGTATCATTATGTATAACCATAATATAACGTGGTTTGTTACAAAAAAAATTATGATTTTGAATGATTAAGTAGGCCCCATATACATGTTTTTTGGTTAGTTATATCTAATGGTTGATTGTTTGGTTATATTTGTCACTTTATGATGTGATATGTTATTTGGATGGTATGAAGGGTGTTGATGTACATGTGTATAAAGTAAAAATATTATACATATTGGTAATGGTATTGTATTATTGATGGTAGGAGGTAATGGTATTGTATTATGGATGGTAGGAGGTAATGATATCGTATTATGGATGGTAGGCGGTAATGGTAGTGTATTATGGAATGGTATGATAGATGAAAGGGAAAGTGTATTTAAATTAGTGTACCAAAACACGTTATATCATGTTCATACATATAGATGCACATGTGCATTTCTAATATTAGTAATGGAAAAAGTAGTGTATTACGAATAGTAGTGTAAATGAAAGTGCAGTCTAATACTGGTAATGTATTACGGAATTTGTCATATAAATGACACATATGCACATCTGCATCGATAATTGTTACTCGAAAAAACAAAATTTTTAGTGACGAAACATAGCGATTTTTAAAAAAAATTAAAAAAAATTGTGTGTTTTTTAGATTCTTTTTAAGTATTTTTGGTTGTGTTCACATTAGTTCTCGCGGTTCTTGTAAAAAAGAGTGGTTCCATATATATATGTACACATATATATATATAGAGAGAGAGAGAGAGACTGACTGACTGTATGTTGTAAAACTATGTTTAGATACAACATAAAATAAAATGAAATTTGCATTCATGTGGTTTGGTGGTAGGATTACTATTCAACCCATCCTTTTATTTTTCATCATCTCTAACAACCGTCAAATTTCAATTTAAATATTGGCGAACGTACAAAATTGTGCTTTTATTATTGTGATATTCATTTGTGCGCTTTCAGTACTATATAACATAGAAAAAACCAAGGCTTGACTACCCAACACTGAATTGGTCATGAATACAACCTAACCAACCCAACATAGAATCAGCCTTTTGATTACTCATATCCAACTAACATAGAATTGGCCATGAAACCAACATAGAACCAACCATTTGACCTATCATAGAATCAACATAAAACCAGCCACTTAAACCAACATAGAAACAACCATACATACACCAACATAGAATCGACCATGAAACGAAAATAGGATCTAACATTAGAACAAAACCATTTGACCCCACTTTAGAACCTTATAAAACAACATACACTAAACAACATAGAATCAGCCATGCAACCAACATACGATACGACATTAGAACCAAACCATATTACCTGACGAACCAAACCGTATATACCCATGTACCTTAAACCAACCAAACAATTTGACCCAACATGATAACATTTTCATGATAATCTAAACCATTTACAAATTAACCTAGATCAATAGCATAATTAGGCATCAAAATACCGTGATCAAATGTTAGTTCTAACATAATTAGGCATCAAATCATACAAAAGCATCTACCCCTAGTCAATCCTATCTACTGGATAATATCTTCCCTTGTTCAAAGTAAAATTCAAAGTTCATTTTCAAGAACTTCACAACCACCTTCAATTGCAATACGGGGTGGGATATGGTACTATTGACCCTAATGTCGGCTAGTAATGTCACACCCTGACTAGCAGCGTAAGTTAAAGGGGATGCAACAAACACCTTCAGTATCAACCTCATTGTTTATAAAGAGACGTAAACACACTAATGTACATCATATTATATTATGTTAAACTCGGTTACACACGATAAGTAGAGTAACATAAATAAGTTCCCGTGAACTTTTTTATTTTCTATTACTATTTTTGCCTCTATCTACAGTAATATCCGAACATCAAAACTTGTCCAACTAGCACGTTCGCACATTATTCTGCTTTAGGTTTACTTGAAAATCATGTTAAAAATTTGAACGATTAACAAAAGTTGGTGAGTTTCACAGGTTTTATTCTTATCATCAGAGCATACGTAAATCATATTTAGCACATGTGATGTAATTATAATAAGTCCACCAGTGAAGCCTTGACCGTTCATCCATTACCCCATGGTCCACATCCACCACGTAACTGCCCCAAGTTGCTATGTTTAACATGCCATAGCGTGTGCAAAATATGTGCATGGACATGTACAATTGTAGTAGGACCCATGGTATCCATGCCAGTTTAATTGAATTTTTCAGACCAATATTACTAATCAAACATCCACCAGCCTGTGGTTAATCACTTGTGTTTGTGGGGACTTTCCGTGTGTTAGTGCTAACTCATATGATTTACATCGAATCACGTTTTCATGTGCAAGTATGTACGTATATAAACATGCTCTTCACCCCAACTAAAACAACTTAGAAAAAGGGGAAATCACCTGATATGTATACAAGTAGTATGCTAGCATAATATATTCGAACGTTCGTAATATCCTAGTATCAGTATAGTATTATATGGTTAATTCCTGAAAATAGTGTTCAGATTGATAATCGCTCTATACTAAGCTTGGATGTGAATATTCATCCGAGAATGGACTAATAGCCTCAAAGTATGGCGTTGGGTAATGGCTTCGTTTCAAAATCAAACGTGGCTTCCGTGCACTGTTTTCCGTGCTAGTCTCGGTTGTTCGTTTTAGGAGTTAAAATAAGGGCATGTCAAAATATGATATTAAAAACCGTAGAATTATACAAAATAATATGTTTTATAAAGAAAGTTTTGGCGTTAGAGCGGTCTAATTTTCCTAAATGAAAGTGTCAGTTTTTGTAGTTCGGTGATAAACTAAACAAACGTGTAATTCAGCTAATTACTGGATTTACCCAAGAAAAGTTTGGATTTACTTTCGACTTTCAAATTGTCGCCAATAAGTTGTCAAACTATTTAAAAGTTTCAGCAGTTTCGCTAAACGATTATTTAGTCGGTATCGATAAGAATAATATATTTTAAAGTATGATATTACATAATTATGTGTTCGAATTTCATAAAATTCTTGAAATTTATGTACAAGGTCTTTCTCGTATATATGTTTTGGAAAATTGTGTTCAGAAAATATTATATTAATTTATCATATTTAATACTTCAATTTTGAACGTCCATTTTACAGATAATTTGACGATTCATACCATTCACTTTCTTAAAGTTTCCAAAAATTATACTGAATGATCAAATTTACCCAGAAACTTCCTATAAAATTCTCAATCCAACGGAATTTCTGAAAAAGGATTTTGTGATAACGCGAGATTTTTAAAACCATAGCGAGGGTTAACCAATGAACCTAGAATCTTTTGTGGATGATTTTTGTGTCAAATAAAACCTATCTGCAAAATCTGAAGATTTTTGAATCCGTTTACTATCTTCCCAAATTAATGCTATGAAATACTTATAAATTTATCAAAATTTTCAGATATTCCAAAAAATCCCAAATTTTGTAGAGACTCTATTTTCATTGAGTTTGATCAACCTATAAAAATTCATAAGCTAACAATACCCACGCCACAAATTATGCATAAACAAAGTTCTAATGCCCCTAATTTCAGTTTTTGGCGATACACCTTCGTTTCTTGATTTCTTAAGCGATATTTACGCTTCCAAATCCTGAGTAAGACTAAGTATAGTACTTACATACCATATTCAACACAAACATGTACACCACATCACAAATCAAGCCTTGTAGATTATCCTTTTCGGTTAAAATGTTAACTATGTGTTTCTTGCGGAACTATTGTGTTTTTGGATTCATAAACCATAATTTTTCACCAATAAACATCATGTATGAACTTGTGATGCATATTAAGGATTTAAACCACCCTCATGACCAAAAGGATGGTTATGTATGGATCAAAAGAATTTCTTTTTGTTTATAACACTTAATTATAAAAAAAAAAGACATAAAAAGCACTTAGAAAAGGTGTTATACTAAAAGGTGAGTAGGTGTCTGCCAATGTAGCAATGTGTCAAGCTGTATTAAGATACGAGCATAATAATGTAATGACAAATTGTGATACTATGTCAGATATGTTCCCTACCAAGAACTCAGCCTTACAAAGCTAGAGCAAGCATATAAATTTACATTTCTCAGGTCTAGTATAAATGTAATTGGTCATTTGGTTATTGACCAATGTTCCAATTGTCGCATCAATTCGGAAGCACCAGTTAAATAGTTATACAACATATGTGCGCTTGTAAAAATTATCTATGGGTAACATTTTGTGATATGTGCGACCCATGATTCCATCCTCAACGTGCATGGCTTAGTGGTGCATTTGTTTGTATTTATCTTTTATTTACAGTCAAGTTAATTAGAGTAGTGAGTTCGTGGGTGTTATGGTTCAATCTTTTAGTTCGTAATTTTCGTTACAGTTGTTAGTTGTTGGCCTATAAAGGCTCTTTGTTTTGAGAGGAAATATATGCAGAAAAGTTGATCTGAATTCCTACCGTAAACTCTTTCTGGTTTTCTCGTATTTACTTTGGCCAATCGATTATTGGTTAGAACCACATCAGTGGTATCAGAGGAGTCGTAATCCACGGTGAACCATGGCCGCTCAAACTCTATTCGAAATCGAGTTCTATCAGTGGATGAATTCATCCCTTGCGAGACTCCGGTCTCAGTTGCAAACACTACAAGACAACACCAGCAATAGCGGAGACCATTGTCGCCGGTAAAAGTGTCGATTCTCGCCGCTAATACCTGGAGACATGTCGCCGCTAATGACGTCGTTGGTAAAAGTTGGCCGCTAATGATCAAAATGTCGTCGCTAATACACCTGTCGCCGCTAATGGTTCTGTCGGACAATTGCCAAAAAACTTGCCGGAGTTGGATTTCCATATTACAAACAGAAATGAACTAATAAACTAGTTATCCAAAACCTAAAACAAAGATCGAAGACAAAGGAGCATTATATCATCATTCAGATTTCATATATTTAATCCATACAATCAAACAAAACAAAACAAAGACGTTTTTTTTACATAAAACTACAAAGCTACACAATTTTACATAGAACTACGGTGGTGGTTGACGGAGAAGATACTCCAGTGATGATGGTGCTGAAGAAGATGCTGGTTAACTGTGGCCGCCTGAGAAGATGCTCTGCTGATGAAGAAGTTCCTCCGGTAAAGAAGAAGATGCTCTGGTGACGATGGTGCTCCGGTGAAGATGCTCTGCTTAAGCTCCGGAGAAGATGCTCTGCTGATGAAGAAGTTCCTCCGGTAAAGAAGAAGATGCTCCGGTGACGATGGTGCTCCGGTGATGCTCGGTGAAGATGCTCCGGTTGTGTTTGTGGTGCTCCGATGATGCTCTGGTGGTGACGATGCTCCGCTTGTGTTTGTGTTTGTTTTGAGACCAAAGAAGAAGTTTTGAATATGAAGTGTGTGTTTGTTTGGGAAGAACACCAGCCCTTTGATTATGTATTCATCAAGGGCCAAGAGTGAATCTTGATTGCAACACACGGATTGATCTATTACTAGCGACACCAATAGCGGCGACTCTTTGCAATAGCGATGACACTTGATGTCGTCGCCGCTATTGCACGGCGTCGCCCCTATAGGTGTCGCCGGTAGTGATGAGTTTTCTTGTAGTGAAACCATCTTAAACGAGCTCTGTTTGATCCGAACCATGTGGGAAGCCAAATCTCCTACACTTCCACCACGCGTTACTGCCACCGCCGGTACCACCCACTCTAGCAGCTACGCCACCACCAAAAGTACCGCCACCATCAGTTTTTCTCTCGTGCTGCCGCTAATTTCCTCAACCACGCTACCAAAAACCAACCCTTACACTATATTTTCTGCCCTAAAACCAAAACTAGCCACACTACCGGTACCATTTGTGCAAGAAACCAGCCCAACGCCAGTCCCGAAACCCACACAAGCACTTGAACCCAAGTTGACGGTCATAAAAAAGAAAAGCACAAATGTCAAAGTTGTAATAGAGGAACCCAAGTTGTGTTCACTGTCTTATCATCTGACCAAGCCTTTGCTTTTGAACCACATCAAATGGGTTTCCATGATTTCACGCGAGTGGCGCCTACCGTGGCCTGTTATGATTTCTCCTAATGGGATCGGAAAAGCCAAGTGGCGTCCCCCGTGATCTATTACCGAGCATCTGCCGATTGCATCCTTGTGGACAAGGATGGTTTGAGTGGGGAAGAATGATAGGTGCCACCCATGATTCCATCCTCAACGTGCATGGCTTAGTTGTGCATTTGTTTGTAGTTATCTTTTATATAGAGTCAAGTTAATTAGAGTAGTGGGTTAGTGGTTCTTATGGTCCAATCTTTTTAGTTCGTAACTTTCGTTGAAGTTGTTACTTGTTGTCCTATAAAGGCTCTTTGATTTGAGAAGAAATATATGCAGAAAAATTGATCTAAATTCCTATCTTAAATTCTCTCTGGTTTTGTTTTGAGAAGCACATCAATTTTGTAGCCAACAAATACGTCTGTTCTTAGCATTTAACAAGTGATTTGTAAACCCTGATCCAACAAGAAGTAAATAACATCATACATAATATGATTCATTAAGCACACCAAAAGTAGAGCACACTTATAAAATATGTTACAATCAAATTGAAATATCATGAAACAGAAAGAAAAAAAAATCACAACGCATAATTCATATGCTTATTGTTTGAGTACATCTCTGATCATACCTTAGAGACATTGTTTATTTAGCAAATACCATCAAGTATCGATACTCCAATTTGAACATGACCGCGGTCGTCGCGAAAGTGATCGAACTGCACTAGAACTTACACTGGTAGATCATGGTCAGGAAGATCTAATGGTGCTAAAACCCAATCATCATCGTCCTTAAACACCATGCCTATGTTCTTCTCAGCCCACCAATTCACTGGAGGTTTTGAAGGTTTTCCTTAGACGATCACTCCCTAAACTCCTCTTCACCAAGTTCCAATCAAAATCACCATTCTCCCCATTCCATCCACTCAAAGTATGCAACATGCCTTGCAAGTCATGAAAAACCAATGGATTTGACACATTTTCGTAATCCAAGTATGTCGATTTCCTGCTGTCTATCAATAACTCATCAACATACTCAAGCAATTCACTTGGTACATTATCCCAAATTTTCTGATCACTGGCTCATTTCAGTATCTTGCTTGGCCAAAATGGGATGATATCCTGGTCATTCTTTAGCCTTAGTACCTTAAGGTTTGGTAGTTCCTCCGTCTTCGCTTTGAAAGATTCATTCCTGACTTGTGGACAAGTGAAAACGAAAGCGGATACGTTGATATCAGGTGTTACAACATTCCAAGCGATGTCAAACGCGGATAAAACTGCTAGACATGCACCAAGACTGTGTCCCGTGCATGTTATGCTTACTTTTTCGTTTTCGTACTTGCCCAGTAATTCTTTGATATGTGCTAAGAGCTGTGTTCGGGCACTTGATGGAATGAATTCAGAATTCAGGTCGCTCGTGTTGTATATTATAAGCCATCCTCCCAAGACTTCTGGTGTATCTGTATTTGCATATAAAACTTTAGGCAATTAACCTTCTCTTGAAAATTCTTATAAAGGTTTACACTTATAATAAAGAAAATGTTCATACTTATCGCTACTAGTTTTAAAACTAGGCAATCGCTACTGAAATTTGTGATAGGAAAAATCGCGGTCACACATAGGTGTATGTAGTCTTTTAGAAATGTGGTATTACATCATATACGTTTTTTGTTGCCTTTGCGGACATTTTTTTTTTTTTTTTGTAAATGTTAAGGTTACATACTTTAGGGGTTGTTTGTTAATCTCTTAATGAGACTCTTAATCATCTTACTAGTTCAGCACTTAACGATTCAGATTGTTTGTTTCGAGCAAAAGTCTGAATGATTCAGATATTTGCCTCTGAATGGTTAAGCATAATAAAGAGTCTGAATGGTTAACACCTCTAATCTGAATTGGTCAAACATTTGCCTCTAAATGGTTAAGCATTATATTGCCTTTTTAATGGTTCAGACCTTTCTTACCTCTCTTACTGATTCAACACTTAATGCTTTAGCACTTAACCATTCAGAAGTTGTCAAATGCCCTTTACACAACATCATAGTATTGAAGGAAAATTTATGGATGAAACAATAATTTTGTCGACTTTGCATACATGCAGGCAAACATGAAACTTAATGAAAAGCGGATCTCGTATCAGTGTCAAGCCAAAAGCAGTAAGAGAATGCATGTAAATTTAGAGGGGGAACATAGAAATCCTTTGAAATAAGCTGAACTTATTTTGTTAATATATATATATCAAGAAATTTTGTATACTTTTTTCTATTTGCAAGTTTTTGGTTTTATTATTTTTGTATATATGATTCAGGATATATATATATATATATATATATATATATATATATATATATGTATATATATATATCTACAAAAAAAAAAAGAAAAAACTGATTTTATTTAAAAGCCATTTTCTGAAATTTATCTAGCAAATTTGTGACCGATTTATGACAACCTGTTGAGTTAGCACCGGGGAGTAGTGGATCGGCTTGACGCCCGCTATGTCGTCTATCCACTCGTATGTCCTAACTGTCCCACGCCACACCACACATATTTCGCGGCGGCCGATGAACTCACTGTACTCGTCACTAGAAACAGCAACATACCCCATCCAATTGGATTCGAATTCGCTTCCTTCACGAGAAATGCCAGGGAAAAGGAAAGGAAGCCGTGGCATAGATGAAGGAAGTGACTTGGTACTTAGAATCAGCCCAAGGGAGCATGACTCCTTTGAAAAACGAACTCTTGCCATAGTAGCTGTAACCGGTGTAGAGAGAGCCTTCATCATTATTAAATGCTCGTTCTGCGGCTGATGAGAGGTCGCCATAGCCGATAAGAAGATTGCGTAGGTCGAGGTCCAAAGGGTCAAGATGACCATCCCAATTGTTGCTTCCATGGAGCTCATCGTATCTTTGTGAATCCATGATTGCTACCATTAGCAATGTGTGTTTTTGGAACTGGTGTACCTACATCGTGTAGGATGAGTCCCATTTTATAGCAAGTTATTGATGACACATTGCCACTTATTGTTTGTAAAGACTTGGTCTATGTTATATTTTATGTATATTATGTACATAAAAAACACTTAAACTATTTATTTATATGTTTTTTTAATAAAATGTTACCTACATATCTATAGGTAATAGGGTCAGGATACACTAAAAAATTTTTTTTGATAGGTAGTTTAGAAAACAATTTTATCTATTAAATCTAAAATAAATGATTAAGATTAAATGAATGAAATTCAACAAAAAATGAGACATGTGAGTTTGTTTAACGTTATTTAGTCCATTCAAACGAATAGTTTATCTCTTCTCCAATTTCCTCAGTTTTAAAACGTTAATAACTTTTTCATACAACATTATTTTTTACAAAAATTGCACTACAAAAACGTTTTTAATCTTTAAACCAATTATACTATTAATATACTTCTAAAAAAATCGAAAACACAGATGCGCAAAACGCAATAAACAAAAAACACAAAAAGTGATTTTTTTCTAAAACGCAATTGCTAAAAAACTATGTTTTTCACTCTTTTATATATGCAATGGACACAAAAAAAACACACAAAAATGTGTTCTTTCAATATTATGAAAAAACACAATTAATTTTTTTAAACGCATGGAAAAAAAGACACAAAATATGTTTTTAATTCTTTTGTGAAACGGAATTTAAATGAAACTTTAAACTGAAAATTTTTTGTAATTTTCTTTAAGACGCTTTGTCAAATACCTGATGTGCAAGTTTTTTCAATTGATTTCTCAAATGAAATTGAAACCAATGATCTTGTCCAAACTCATAAATACATTAAGAGAAGGTTAGAATTAAGTATATGTTCACTTTAGTTAGAAAATATTTAAGAAATTTAAGAAGAAAAGTACTTATTTCAACTGATTTGTCATATTCTATTGTATTTTGTTAAATTGAAAAGAAAATTGAAAAATAGTATAAAAATATACTAGGTTTCTACAAAGAGATTGAAAAACACGTTGATTGAATATTTGAACCATTAATTACTGAACAAATTGCACTATGATGTAGTATTTCTAAAGAGAAGAAAGTGAATGAGAGGTTGAACATGATTGGTTTTGAAGATATAGAGAAAGAGAAACATAATAGATGAAAATAGATTCAATAAAATGCTCTTCCTTATATTTTTTTGTTATTTATCACATGTTATTATATTATTGCTTCACATAATTACTACTCAAACCAAACTTTTTATTTGATCCTCTATCATAGGTAATATATATAATATAACTTAAATAAACATAATTTGTTCATATTTCTTTTCCTTTTATGAATTTTATAATGGATGAAAATATAATGCATGGCAACCATTGAATGATTTATAATTTCACCGAAAATGGTTGCAATATTTAGAGTTTTCTTTTTAGAAAATGAAAAACTTATATAATTTTAAATAACTTTAAACATCCATGCAACGTAATAATAAACAAAGAACTGAGATCAGAAAAAAAAAAATTGGTCTTTAAGTTATTATTGACATTTAACAATGAAAATCTAACCTTATTATAATAAAATGTTTTTGTGACGATCAATACATATATACATGCATACAGTTGTGAGTTTATTTGGAACCATAAAAAATAAGTAATCGAGAAACTGTGTGTTTTACATTAGAAAATACTAATAAAATTTCATTTTTACATGTAAAAACAGTTTTACATAATCTATTTTGAACTTTTTACATTTGTATTTTTGATAAAAAAATTTAAAAAAAAACATAGCTAAAAACACTCTCTCTCTCTATATATATAAAACTCATGAGTTTTCCAATTTGTGGTGGTTCTCTAATGTACGTATAGGGTTAGCACGGTGTAAGAATTACTAAGATAATTGATAAACTTAACAAACACTTTGTATTACACATTTTTTTAAGTAAAAATGCCAAAATAAATAAAATAAAATAAAAAATTTGA
The DNA here is from genome assembly GCA_947069175.1 of Scalesia atractyloides. Lineage (NCBI taxonomy): Eukaryota > Viridiplantae > Streptophyta > Magnoliopsida > Asterales > Asteraceae > Scalesia > Scalesia atractyloides. Next base: position 9,112,114 of record CAMTDV010000001.1, read on the forward strand.
GGGAAAGATTTACTTTTAACTTTAGGTTTAATGTTAAGTTTAGTTTTAGTGTCTACCATTAGTATTTTGGGTTTAACTTAGGGTTGAGTTTTAATGTTTAACATATTATTCAGGGTTTAGCTTTAGAGATTAAATTTAAAATTTAGCTTTAGAGTTTAGGATTTGAGGTTTATTTTTTAGAAAATGATATAGGTTTTAGCCGTAGGGTTTAGATTTAATGTTTAGCTTTAAGATTTAGTGTTTCGAGTTTTTTGTTAACGTTTGACGAGCCAGTTCCAATGCCACTGGAATGAGCTCAATCGAAGTTCGTTTAGCCCGAATTCTTACGCTTCTTACTTTAATGATATATATGCTCATAATATACACATATGTATAGTTTAAAAATTAACTATATGCATATGTGTATAATCCAAAAATGACAATATTCATCTATGTATATATGCAACAAAAACCTCTTTAAAATGTACGATTAAAAGTAAAAGAGAATAAAAATTTTGGTTTAACGAAATTTGTAAGGTCCAGAATACTTATCAAATTTCTCTAATAAGGTGCATTTATCTTAGGATCCTACCATGCATGTTGTATGTGTGTGTGTGTGTGTGTATATATATATAGGGTGAGGTTATTATAAGAAAATATAAAAGTGTGAGAAGGATAAAAAAAATCTAAACCATTAGATATTTAATCTAATGGTTGAGATATTGATAACAATCTTGTAAATAGTGTTGATTATTAAACTAATTAATTTTCTAGATTAAGTGTATAAAGATAAATTTAACATTTTTAAATTAAGAAACCACATTAATGTACATGCAAGTTCTCCCTTTCTTTTTTAAACGTCAATAACTTTTTAGACGTAACTCTTTTTTTTAAAAAATTACACCATAATAACGAGTGTTTTTATCTTTAATATGAGTATCATATTAATATACTTATGTAGAGAAAAAATTACGTCTCGCTTGGATGTTTAAGTCCACGGTGTTTTTTCTATGTTCATACAATGGTGTTTTAATTGTAGGGTTTTAATTATGTTATATTTTTGTTTTTCATAAGATGTATGCCTTCAATATACATGATGTGGTTTTTTATGAGTTTGGGTGTTATTCCTGTTATATTTTTGTTCTTCTTATGCCTTGATTTAGTGTTATTTTTTGATGTTCCCAGTTGAACTATATATACATATGAAATGAGATTACAATTAGTAAAATCTTAGACATATATAACTCCTTAAATTAACGGGAATAATAAACAAATTGATTTACAGAATATATAATTCTATTTAAGTGATTAATTGAAAATTCTTTCAAATCATTTCTTGCATTAACATATCTTTAGCTAGCACAGACAATATGCCTAACAAATATCATTCGAAATGAGCAGATGCCCTTAGCATAGTCAGAACTCATACTTTGACCCTCCCCAAGAGATGGTCTTTGGGGTGGTCTACTCAACCGAACCACATCAATGGTCCAAAACCGTTGGAGATGATGACTTGTATTGGTCCGGAGGAGGGGCGGTCAGCTCCAACTGACCAGTCCGGTTGGATGGTGGTAGGCCCTATAGTGGGGATTTATTAAATAAAGAAAACTTTTTCTTTATTTTTTTTTAAATGTTATTTATTTAAAAGACACAATTGTAATATTACAAAAAAAACTAATATAAAAATAATACATACTAAAAAAACATTTTTTTAAATTTAAAGCATTACACAAACCATATAACTAAACCTAAACATATTAGATAATTAAGCCTACACACACCAGATAATTAAACCTAAACAAAAAATGAGATAATTCAACCTAATCATCAACCCGAGGGGAGCGAGTTGCATATGAGGATGGTTTCTTACATGCCATGTCGCCATTTACATAAATCTTCTATTCTCTATAGTTTCGTAATCCCGACGGGCACATCGCTTGTGCATCTGTTATGCCGTCAACATGAGCTATCACGTGGTTGAAGCAAAAATGAAATATGATAACCTCCCTTAACAGAATATGAAACTTTGACAAAGTGGCGTTCAAATTGTGATTGGTCTCTCCAACATGTTGACGAAATTCTTCAAATAAGGTTTCTTTAATTGACCCCACTACTTGATTTTTATTGCATACGTCCATCCAAGAGATGACTAGAGCCATCTCTTTTTCTTCGTTCCAAAGGTTTCTTGCTATTTTTATGAATTTTTGTAGTGAGTTATCAATTTAGAAGTGTACATGTTGCTTGAAGTACGAATTGAACTGATAGCCAGTAAAAACTAGTCGTTGCAAAGCTAGACGTTGGAAAAGAGCCGTTGCTAAGAATTAAAAATTCTTTTACTATTTTATTTGAATGTATATTAAATAAAAAAGAAGATATAGAAAAAATAAAAATAATCATTACAAGATTTATTATTTTAATTTTTTAAAGAATAAAAATAATTATATTATATATACTAATTAAATAAAATAATAATAGATTATATAGATTAGGTATAGTTAAATAAATGAAAAATAAGTAATGAGATAGATAATAAGATGGAGGTTTATAATGGTTTATTGTTGAAGAAAAAATAGGGTTTGAAATGGTGATAGTTTGAATCATGCTGAGTATGGATGAACCACCCATAAAATCATTGTATATGCTCTTGTCTAGGCAATATTATTCGAAATGAGTTGATGTGGTAATTACTTGTTTGTTTAAGGTCTTTGTTAGGCTACTCAAATGATAGAATTGGTCAAAAGGTGTTCAAATGGATCAACAACGCCATTTCATTGTCTATGCCATAACTAACTCATCGTTTTGACAACATCACCATCTTTGTGTGCCTAAGCCGAATCCTGCACTAAAATTGTAGCTGTTATCTCATCTTCGCCACCAACACCGCTGCCGCAGCCTCCGTCCGTCGTTGCTACACGCCATCCAAAAACAAATAAAGCATTTAACTCATATCCCATTTTGTCCGGACCCATGAATCTTGACCACTGTGAAACTACTTTTTTAAACGACTAGTTATAAAACATGTTTCACTGTGGTCAACCAACATTAAGACAAAACACTAGGTATTATTACATAATAACATTACATTAGATAGGAATAACTAAACACACTGAAAATTGTAGGACCAAAGTTATAAAACATGTTACATTAAAAGGAAATATCAGACAATAAAAGCAAACAATCATAACGCATATTCGATATGCTTATTGTTGCACACACATACATTTCTAAAGGCAAAGCCATCATTTATTTAGTATAACCAACAATACATACCAGCTAGTAATTCAGAAATCATGTATCTACACCGCGGTTTGAACCTACCATTGTCCTCGCGAAATTGAGCTGGCACTAGAGTTTATACCGAGAGGTCATGATCATGACGATCTAATGGTAATAGAACCCAATCACCAAGCTCATTAACCACCATTCCTTTGTTCTTCTCAGACCACCAATTCACTGGTATATAGAACTCTTTTTTCAGAAGATCATTTGATATGTTCACCCACCCTAAACTCCTCTTCACTAAACCCCAATCAAACCCACCATCCCTCCCATTCCAACCACTCAAAGAATGCAACATACCCTGCAAGTCATGATAAACTGAAGGATTAAACATGCCATTTAACTTACTAACGTCTTTCAAGTATGGCGATTTCTTGGTATCGATCAATATCTCGACCCCAACATCAACATACTCCAGCAACTCACTTGGAACAATCTCCCATATGCTTTCCCTGACCAATTTCATTATCTTGCTTGGCCACAATGTGATCCGACTCATTTCTTACCCTTAGTACCTTAAGGTTAGGTAGTTCCTCCATCTTTGCTTTAAAAGATTGATTCCCGACTTGCGGGCAAGCAAAAACGAAAGCAGACACATTGATGTCTGGTGTCACAACATTCCTAGCAAGGTCAAAAGCTGATAGAACAGCTAGGCATGCACCAAGACTGTGTCCAGTGCATGTTATGCTTACTTTTTCGTTTTTGTACTTGCCCATTAATTCTTTGATATGTTCCAAGAGCTGTGTTCGGGCACTTGACGGAATGAATTCAGAGTTCGGGTTGCTTGTGTTGTAAATTGTAAGCCATCCTTCCATGACTTGTGGTGTATCTGTATTTGTACTGCTGATCTGTATATAGTTGAGGCAAAATGGACGAGTTATGAACAACTTTATGTCTTGAGAATATTACGCAAAATTTAAAAAACGTTTTGCACTTATAATATTCAAGAAGAAATGTGACATTTGTTTGAACTTGAAAAATGCGGATATTAATTCGTGACAACCAAGTTTCTTTTCTTGTGAAGAAATGTGACATTTGTTTAAACTTGAAAAATGTGACTTTTACTTACAGCAGCTAGAAAAAAAAGACAGAAAATTCCCAATTTTTGTGGTTCCTTCATTTTTTTTGTGTTATGCCCTTAAATCACTAACTATAGGTGTGTAATTATGTCTTTAATTTTAGTACTAGTTTGAAAGTTTGTAATTTCGAAAATTTAGCGTGGCAACTTTAGAATTCTCTCTAAAATGGACCCTCATGTATTGTTTTCATCATTCACTAATATGTTAGTTTTCTTGAAAATTCTCTCTTTTTGTGTTTAATGCTATGCGTTACTCACGCAAGATCATGAAGGGTGTATTAAGGAAATATCACTATAATAGACAAGTTCACATTGAAAATTAACAGACTATACATGCATATAAGGATGTAAAAAATAGACAAGTACAAAAAGAGCCAATCGAGATCCACCGGCAAAGATAGCTAGGGTTTATCCTATCCAAAAACTCATGGTGAAGTACAAAGGTGTCGACATGATAGCTAATTAGAATGAAATACGTCTAAAGTATGTGCTAATTTAGCTGGCGGCTAGGAATTAGCCTCCGGTTTTTGCCACCAGCAAATTTAGCCCCTACTTTCTTTCATCCTCCTGATTTACAACGCGCCTTTTCATTCGTTGGCTGAATTTAGCCCACGTTTCATGCTCGATTTTTTCATTGGCTTTTTTTTATGCAATTGTACTTTTGAAGGGTTTTTTCTAGCTAAATTTTAGTATCTTAGCCGGCAAATACTGTTTGGCGTCGTCTGACTGGCTATTTTTGTCTTTGCATATCTTTTAAGAGCTTATATTCAAGTAATGTTTAAGGTCGAGTTGTTTATGTAGTGCTCTTCCGGTGTATTAACTTATTTTGGAGATGAAAGTTATTTATACATATCGATTAACTACCAAGAGTTTGAAAAGAAGAGAGGTGGGTTGGGGGTTGGCTTGGTTCACACCTGTTGGCTCCTTGCTAGGCGCACTAGTTGAGTTGGTACTAGGGAGTAGCGGCTCGGCTGGAACTGCCTTTGCACCCACTATGTCATCAATCCACTCGTATGTCCTAACCGTCCCACGCCACACCACACATATTTCGCGACAGCCAATGAACTTACTGTGCTCGTCACTAGAAACGGCAACAAAACCCATCCAGTTTGTTTTGAATTTGCTATCTTCACGAGATATGCTAGGGCTGAGTAAAGGAAGAATAGAGTCAGCACGAGCCGTGGCATAGATGAAGGAAGTGACTTGGTACTTAGAATCAGCCCAAGGGAGCATGACTCCTTTGAAAAACGAGCTCTTGCCGTAGTAGCTGTAACCATTGTATAGAGAGTCATCATCATTATTAAATGCCCGTTCTGCGGCGGATGAGAGGTCACCATAGCCGAGAAGGAAATTGCGTAGGTCGAGATCTAATGGGTCAAGAAGACCAACCCAATTGTTGCTTCCATGGAGCTCGTCGTATCTTTGCGGATCCATGAACTCTTAACTTTAGCTAAATAAAATTGATGATGCCTACCAATGTGTCTTATAGGAGAAGGTGTGCCTATATCTTGTGGGATGAGTCCCAATTTATAGCAAGTTCTTGATTATGACACATTGCAACTTATTTGTATAAGTTGGTTTATATTGTGGAACAAAATGTACGTCAAATTATATCTAATCATCATATTTCAATGAAAATTAGTGTTGCAACATTTAGAGTTTTTTATTGTATTTAATTAAAAAGTTAAATGATTTTTACTAAATATTCCGATATTTTCATTTTATTGTCATTTATTCCTTTTAAAAAAAAAAAAAAAAAAACTTGCCAGGTTACATTAAAACAACGCCGCCACCCCTTTCTAAATTGTAAACCTTAACCTTCCAAATACAAACCCCTACCTCGTTTCGGTTTTTGTTTGATATAGAAGCAGAATCTAAACGTGTTTGTCAAGGAATATTAAAATTAAGTTACTATTAGTTCTCTGGTCAATATATTACCGGTAACCCATAAGCTCTTGTGTTTATTAATTTTTATAAAGTTACATATATTAGTAATATCTATAAAAAAACCCACAATGTATAATAGAACTAGCCTAACAGAAAAAGAAAATGAGAAAAATAATAAGTATATATAGATTGATATTCCATTCATTAAGGTGCGTAATACAACAAGATACAATAGGATATATATTTTTTAACAAAAAAAATTTACTACTTTACACCAGATTTTAAAGTACTCTCTTACTAAACTTTGAACCTAAAATATCCATTCTAAGAGGTGATAATAATAATAATAATAATAATAATAATAATAATAATAATAATAATAATAATAATAATAATTGTAGTAGTAGTAATAATAATTTATCTAGATCACTCTCCCTTGGTTGTCAATTTGGTTCGTTTGTTTTTGTCTCATTAAAAATCTTGCTAGAAATACCTAATGAGACAAAACCATATTTAAGAGAAAATGAGTGCAGGTCATTTATATTGTCTTATTAAAAATCTTACTAAGAAAAACGTATGAGATAAAACTTAGTGAAGGGAAACAACTGGAACGTTATAATATTTCCCTTCATTTGTATAGTCTTTTAAACCATGAGTGTGTTGATTTTCTATAAAAGTTTCCCAAAACTTTGTAGTTAGTGATTTGTCACGTCATCTCTTAACATTCAAATCCTTTAGCAAACCATATTATCTTCGTCAAAGACTTATATTTCCTCCTCTCATAAAACAAATGCCACAAGATCCACAATTGTGTTGTACAGCATTCCCTATATTACACTAGCCAAACGCGTTTTAATGGGTTAGTAAAATATAAACTCATACCTTTCTTAGGACAAGAGTATTAAAATAATTTGTTTTATCATACTTCATTACCTCATTAAACATCATATAAATGGTATATCTATTCCTGTGTTACTAGCAAAACATAAAATTGCATGAATGTAATTAGCATATTTCTTGAATCTTCACTTGTTTGAGCCGAGATGATAACGGTAACTATCTATATTAAGTATTTGGACATCATTGTAAATGTAAAAATATCAATATAAGCTTTTCTCATATTAGATGTCAATTCAGATTACAAGAATAATATATATTTATATCAATAATAATCAATATAAATTACAATAATAATAATAATACTAATAACAATAATAACTATAATAATAATAATAATAATAATAATAATATAATAAAATTAATATAATATAATAATAATAACTAATACAATAATAACAATAATAAAATAATAATAATAATAAATAATATAAAATAATAATAATAATAATAATAAAATAATAAATAATAATAATAATAATAATAATAAAATAATAACAATAATAAAAAAATAAATATAATAAAATATAATAATAAAATAATACAAATTAATAAAAATAATAATAATAATAATAATTAATAATAAATAATAATAATAATAATAACTAATAAAATAATAATAATAATAATAATATAATAATAATAATATTAATAATAATAATAATATAATAACAATAATAACAATAATAACAATAATAACAATAATAAAAAATAATAATAAAACAATAATAAGAATAATAACAATAATAAGAATTAATAAATAAGAATAACAATAATAATAAGAATAATAATGATAATGATAATGATAATGATAATGATAATGATAATGATAAGATTAATAACAATAATAACAATAATAACAATAATAAGAATAATAACAATGATAATGATAATGATAATGATAATGATAATGATAATAATAATAATAATAATAATAATAATAATAATAATAATAATAATAATAATAGGATTGTTCAGTCTAGATATGGAGCCATGAACTTGTAATAACATCTTTAACTTCAATTATTACTTTAATGATTTGTATGTTTTTCGATCTCTTCAGAAGATAGTGATATTGTCAACATATATTACAATAATCATAAACCTCATATTGTTTTTTAAATCACACATGAAATAACTGCATTATTTGAATCTCTTTTTTTAAGTTGGTCACCAAGTCGATTATTCCACCCTCCACATGACTATTTTCAGTTCACATATAGAAAATGTTAACTTTATATATACAATGCTTGTGATTTTGATCGACGCTTCAAACATTTATGATACTTCAAAACTTCTTTTCATCATGATCCATTATGTATGGACATGCCCTTTTCAAAAGTTTTGCCACGTAAACATGTACATTTATTACATATGCAAAGAACCTTGTTAACAATTACTTTATTTGCAAAATCCAAATGGTACTATTATTGTACACGGTACATTGAGATATTATATTTACCGTGTTCATTTTAAGGTAAATTACACTTTTCGTCATTTATATTTGAATCGAATTGCAATGAACAGCCTTTAACTTCAATAATTACGGTCGCGATCATTTATTTGGAAAACTCATTACACGCTAGGTCCTTTAGCACTAACCAAGTTAAAATGTTCAATTAGGTCTAGTCAGTTAAGGGTCGTTTAGTCATTTTACTAACTTAATTAATATTTAATATAGTTCTATTAAAAAAAGCAAGTCAACAAACAACGTTACTTCTCTAAAGTCAACACCCTCTCTCTCCCTAACCTTCTTTTTTTGAACGGGCAATTGTATCCCCTTAAATACTTACACCTTTCAAGGATTGAACCTTGATCTCCCTACAAGAGATAAATTCTCTTGACCACTATTGCCACTCCAGCCACCATTCAGCCACTACTGCCACACCACCGCAACGACTCACTGCCACCACCTAAACCCTCACCACCCATCTTTCTTCCTTCCAAAGACCACCGCCTATCACCATTAACAATCGACAAGGTTCTTCAACAATCGATTCAAATTATACGATTCTGCAACAACCACTTCATTTCTGATAAATCTCACAAGATTACGCAACAATCGACTCTGGTTTTAACCACCCCTCAACATTCTGCAACAATCATGCTCAAACCGCAAACTTCAACAATCAAGTTAAAAACGAGTCGTCCGACAATTTTTCTGCAACAACCATTCAGGTTGGTTCTCATAGAATATTATTCACGATATCGAGAAAACTTCACTGACTGATTTTCAAATTTCAACGGTAGTTGGTCCCTTAGGGTTTATAAAGAGTATCGAGATTTTACTATTTGTAAGTATAGAGAAATTGTTCTAGAAGGTTAACATTTTATGAAGAAAGGGGTAGAGGCGGGGGGTGTGTGAGGGAGAAAAAGAGAGAGGAGGGTAGAGAGAGTGGTGATGGGTGGTGGGTGGTTAATGATGGTGATAGGTGTTAGAGAGAGAGAGAGAGAACTGAAGACGGGAGGGAGGTTATGGATTTTATATATTTTAAAAAATAATCTATTTTTATTTTATTGTATTAGAATGAGAAAATACAATACTACGCTCATGTGCAAGGCACTTGTCATATTTAATAGAAAATTTTAACCTGGTTATTGTTAAAGGACCTAGCTTATAATGATTTTTCCAAATAAAGGATTGCAACTGTAAGTATTGAAGTTAAAGTGTCACACCCCGGCTTTCACAGCCAAATCCAATCACCGATGGGCTCGGGTGGGGAATATCGTGACATAAGTTGATAGCATCATAGACAATTAAACACAGCACAGTGGAAGTCTTAGAGTAAAATTACTATTACAAACCAAATGTTCAAAATACAAAATAATATACAGACGGCTCGTAATAGAAGATCCACAGGCGGATCGTAAAATGTACAAAAATGTGTATAACAGACTTTGGGCAGATCTAGGATTTGCAAGATCCTCTTATCACTACCGAGCACTTCTAGCCTATTTTTATATTGTACATGCAAGCTTAGTCTTTCGAAAATATATCAGCTTTCGCTGGTAAATACATCCAACTAACTCATTTTGAAAACATTTTGAAAATGTTTTAAGTGCACGTTGGCACAAAATCTTTTATACCTTGGGAAAGTTACTTTGTAACCTTGTTAACGGATTCACGTGTTTGTCCATACATACAGGGCCTAGTGCAAAAACTGAGGTATGATTAACGTACACACCACTTACGAACTCACGAAGGAGTTATCCCCAACTTTGTGGATAAATGCATTTGTGCGTCTGTTAGGTGTATGCCTACACCCCGCACTAAGGTCGTGGCCATTGTCTAATGTAATGAGCCGAGGATATCCAGGACACGGTAATTAACCCCTGAGGTTTATGTTATCAAACAAAACTGATTAAAACGGAATATGCGGATTTACTAGCCACAATCCGGCATTCGATTGATCCCATTTCCGACCAAGCGGTAATAGTTTACTGTAACCCAAGTCCGTATAGAGGAAATAAGTCGAGAGTATTTACCTGAGCTAGTATTCGTTTAAACGCAAGATTTAATAACTCAGCCATACACAAAAGTACTAAGTGCAGATAACATTTACCGGCAAGTCTCTAGTCTGGATTATGGATAAGCTAACCAATTAAATAGCAGCGGTCTTATTTAAGTCACAGAGTTAGACCGAGTAGTGTACATGATCAAAACGTATAACGCTTGATTAAACGATGAGCGGATAGAATGTTGTTTATCCCAACAAGTACTTTGACTTGTGTAATATGGACAAACTATAAATATTCTGGATTTTGAGACTTAAATGACAAGGTTAGACCCGTTTCGGTTAATTTTCGTAAACTAGTTACATATACTTAACCGTATGCATATCATCGATATCGGGTAACCGGATAAGTCATGGACAAGTTCTATATGCCACTATTCTTTAAATAAGTTCTAATATTAGTAGGATATCAACTTATATGCTCGTTAAGGTTTTAAAATAAAACTATACCTCATAAGGGCGTTTCGGTAATTTCATACCGTGTAAAAGGAACTTGAGAATACTTCTAGGTTATGACCATATATATTCTGGACAAATAACTTATTTATGATATAATATCAATAGGATATTAGTTATATGTGTTATTTATCCTTTATGACCACACTATGCACCGAAGGGGCATTTTGGTCATTTTACACACAGTTTTATAAACTATTTGGGATTCTGAGTCTATATCATATACCTACTGTAAAAATATTTAAAATAAGTTTTAAAATCAGTAGGTAATAAGTCTTGGTTGATAAATATGGTTTAAGACCATACTTTCCACCGAAACGGCGCTTATGTCGTAAAATGACGATTTATGCGATGTTTAATGTAAACTGATGTTTAAGGTTAAGTTAGCATGTATTAGATATGTTATTTAATATAACATATCAGTAGGTAAAGGATTTACTTTGAAAAGATAAAGTTAAAACCATTTTATAAGCCACAAGGGCTTTATCGTCATTTATCGACATAATACAAGGACTTGTTCATAAATTCAGTTTATAATCTGGTTTGACATCCCAAATAATCCTACTTATAATATTATATCAGTAGAAACTCATTTTCAAGTTCTTTATCATTTAAACCTCATTTTATGCAAAACGGGCATTTTAGTCAAAATGGCATAATTACGGAACTTGTGTATAAACTCAGATTTTGATTATGATCATGTAATATAACCTCATAGGGTTATGCTACATTATATTACGATCATAATGCAACCTTAGATCAGTAGCTAACTAATCTAAATCGGGTCAGAATCTAAAGTCAAAGTAGAAGTCAAACTTTGCGACTTTCGGTTGCGAACCGACCCTAGAACTGAAATTGACGAGCCGAACATGTTCTTAAATGTTGTAATAATTATTACCAACTTGTTTAAGTGTCAAAGCATGTTTCATAACATATATACGCTCAAATTATAAAATTTCTGAAAATGGCCTATTTGACTTTTTAATATTAAAACTTTGACCCGTCAATTGGTCTAGCAAATGTGATCTTCAGGAGGTGCCCTTAATAGGGATTAACACCTACCTTATTACGATCACTTAGCCATGTTCGTTATGAACAATGGCTGAACCATAATGGTCTTAGCCGAAAGTCAAGGCGTTTTCCGTAAAAATCTTCACTTTTGGCTATAAAAGCCTTTAAACGAAAATGCAAGAGAAAGGAACACTTACAAGTGGTTCCTAGGATGCAATAGAACTAAGTTGGATGCTCCTTTCAGTTAGGAACTTCCAGAGGAGGAAGATAGAATGACAAATAAGAATGGTGCAAGTTCAAATGGTGAAGTATTGCACCTATTTATAGTTGGGGAGCTTGAAGGAGGTGATGCCAGGTGTTAAGGGGAGTTAGAGGGAGCTTACAAGTGTCCTAAAACATGGCATAGATGTTTGGAAGACCATGGTTTCGAATCAATGGCTTTTGGCAATTTGTGTCGAGGCCAAGCAATTTTTTTGTAGACACAGGCCTCTCGCGCCCCTTGAGAGACATGGCCAATGTCTCTCGTGCCCCGCAAGCGCCCCATGGCCAGTTTCAAAGTTTGTCATTTTTAGCCCATCAACTTATTAAACCTCCTAAAACACCTTTATAGCATATTTGGCCCTCCGTAAACAATATTTGGCGTACCCGGGAGTATGCCCGGACATTGTCTAGCTCTCGGTTCGTTAAAAGGTCACTCAGAGGTATAAATTAACATGTTGACACTTTTAACCCCTCCATTATCCAACGTTTACATATTAACAGATTTAATCCCTCTCGTCCAACAAATAAGACATATGAGAGTTTGGACTTCGTAAAGGATTACTTAGAGGTTCATTATAAGCATGTTGACTCTGATGTCACTCAAAGGCTGTGCATGTTGACATATCAGTCACTCAGATGCCAAATTTAAGCATGTTGACATATCAGTCACTCAGAGGCTAAGTTTATGCATGTTGACATCAGAAGGTCACTCAGAGGCTCAGTTTGAGCATGTTGACACCTTTAGTCCCTATTAATCTTTAATAGACTAAAATAAAATACAACACATGTTACTATACTATTGGACACGATTTTACGAGGTGTTACATAAAAGCTATCCATTGCAATCCGATACAAACTTAAAGGATAAAAAGTGTAATTTACCCTTCATTTTATTTATATCTATAAGATATTTCAAAGTTTAAACTAGGTTTCAACCACTCATTTACTTTAGGAAACTCATTAGAAGTTTGAAGTTCTAGTTACATTTAATTCATCAATTTATCCAATAATCTTAATCAAAATGGATCCAATTTTGCATACATCAATCGTAGTAGTTTTCCTGAGAACTTGCTTTACATGACGACGTTAATTTTATTTTGATTCCAGAATACTTAATTATATACACTTGAATTTATTTCATCATTTCAAGTGTTATATTATATACAAAAGTATAAAAACGTCAATTTATTTAGATTCCAAATACTTTTGGACTTGATTCAACTTAGTGAGATCTCTTTATTTTCATGTAAGGACCAAGAAAGTTCATATGTCAATAGGTCTAAAAATGTATATGTTTGACTTAGATATATTTTGTAATCACAAAGTTGTCGAATGGTGAAGTCAAGCATGCACTTATATGAATCGCCTTGAAGTTGCCACACATCGTGTTGATAATGCATACATTAGGTGGTATGAATAGTTAGGTGGTGCATCCACTTGACATGTCTATAAATAGGCATGTTCAAGTGTTAGAGCGTAGACTTGTGACTGATACTGTTTGTATGCACACCTACATTGTCCATTTGTTCTTATTCCATAACAATTTTATTTAGCTATTGATTGTTACCGTTTGACCTACTAACTATTCTTAATTATGTATTCACTGATTCCGCCAGTGGATTCATGCTATTTGACGGTTGATTGTTATTGAAAGACAATTTTGGGGTTTATATTTCATGTACTTTAGGTCCTTCTGGAACCATTAGTCTAATGTCTATTCAAAAGACTCTTTTACTATACCTCGACTTGACTACATACATCACTTTCTCCAAAGTTTGAGGATCTTCATCATTGGTAAAGATTAATCTACCATGTTTCTAGTGTGCCATAGACTTATCACCAATTTGTGGTTGTCCTTCAAAGACATTAACTTAATTAGAGCAACAGGTATTTAGTTTATGTGACTTAGTTAGTCACTCTATACAGGTTAGTGAATACGTCTGGTAACTGATTCGGTAATCTTTGTAAAGGATTTATCCTTTGAACTTTAAGTTCACATTGATTAGGACGAGGATCAATGATAATTCATTCCAATCCATTTCTATTTTTACTTGCTTTTTTATCTGATGTTGGAAATGTTACTTCATTAATATGGATATCAATATATTTTAATGGGGTGTAGATGTTATTACTTGATGACAATTGTATACGGCACCATGAAAAGTCCTTGATGAGAATTATAGGTTCTTGATAGAAACCAACTGTAATAGGGAGGAGTAGATGCTATTGCTTGTTGGCTTACTGATGTAAAATCAGATGTATTCAGATACGAACATAAACTTTTGCTCTCATGATCACTGGCTTTACAATTAATTGTAGACGTCTAGTTACAGTCTCAACAAACGCAATTTACGTATAAACATAGGCTACATGAAGTTCAGCACGTATTCTAATTACCATTAATAACTTAGGAAATAAATCCACCATTGATACCAAAATAAAAAAAAAAACAATCTAGGTTAATATGCTTGCTATCAAATTAGCTAAGCCATAAAATATGCAAACTTCAACTTGCGTACTTAACATTTAGACAATACATCGATTGAAAACACTAAATGGTATCATGTATGTTGGGATATTCTGAGCAGTTTTTGTACCAAGATATAACAATCAGAGCAGCATGTATTGTCGGATCTAACACGAGTGCCTGTAATTGTTCTTGAAAGATGTAGCGGGAGAGAACTTTCGGTCATTGATGATATTCGTTTATGGGTACTATTTTTGTGGTTTTTTTATGTATGTGTATTTGAGCTCCATTTTGACTAATCTTAACTTATTGGTGAACCTTTCTTTAAGGAGAGCTAAACTCGTTATTTAACGATTATATATATATTATTTATTTGTGTTGTAGTTAATAAAATCCATCTTCTCACTACATATTTCTTTTAAATATAGTTTGAAGTCAATAAATTAAACATACTTTTAGCATGTATATAGTGAATGTATATAGTGTTCCATTTTAAATATATATATATATATATATATAATTAGGATCATTTGTGAACAACTTCTTGAAAATGAATTGAGTGAACTAATCTTTACCATTGATTAATTTTTAGATTAAAATGGTAAGATTGACATTAACTTTCTCTATTTTTCTCTCTCTTAAATAAAATCTTTTAATTTTCTCATCCGTTAATTCTCTCTCTCTCACACATATTTTTAGTTACTTCTCCGTCATTTTAAACTCGTGTAGAATCAGTTGCTAATAACGTATATGAAACTCCTAACGGAACTAGGTAGGTACTGGACATCAACTGTTCCTCTCGAATTCATACCGTATATGAAACTCCTAACGGAACTAGGTCGTGGACTATAAAATACACAGATGTATCAAAAGTCTGTATACGTCTGTATAAACTAACAACTGTGTATCTTGTATAAACTGATAGTTAGCGAGACTGTACACATGTGTATAAACTAACAGCGGTGCATCTTGTATAAATTGATAGTTAGCGAGACTGTACACATGTGTTTAAACTAACATCTGTGTATCTTGTATAAACTGATACTATCGAGACTGTACACATGTGTATACACTAACAACTGTGTATTTTGTATATACAGAAACTAGCAAGATTTTAGGATTTTTGATTATATTGTTTAATAAATGCAATTTACAAAAGACACAAATACCCTTCTATCAATTAATTTAAAGGGAAGTTACAATATTATAATTACAATCTTGTCATTGTTTAAAAAGCTCTAGGTGATATAATACAATTGCTCAGATTAGTTCACACAGTTCACTCTCAACCTAATGTTTATTTTATATATATATATATATATATATATATATATATATATATATATATATATATATATATATATATTATAAAGGGTTATGAATAGTAATTTTAAATTTAAAATAATAGTTTTTAATATTTTATTGTATTGAAATATTTTTTTTAATATTTACGTTTGATTTTTAACATATTTTCATTTTTTTCTATTTGCTTTTAGCTATTAACTATTTTTATTTTTTTTCTTTTTTTAAAACCATATTTCCTTTATCATTTATTTTTGTTTTTAATATTTTTTTTCCTTTTTTTAAATCATCCTTACTTATCAATTAATTTGTTATTTCTTTAATAACTTATGTTCGTTATTTTTTTTTTCTAAAAACTTAAGTACGTAGTTGTGCTTAATTTTTACCCTCGATCAGTACAAGTTGTATTAAAGACAAATTTATATTAAAAAAAATATTTATTTGGTATCGTAAAAAAACACGATGATAAACTGAACCGATTCTAACGGTTTGACTTTCTAAATAACATGCTACATTTTCAAATAACGTTTGTTTTACATTATCATTCTCTTTGGTTCAGCACAACGCGCGACAGGAAAAACCTATTGTAGTATAAAAAGTTCAGTGTAAAGCCATTTTTAAGGGTTCATTGAATTAACTAAGTTTGATTAAGTTTGATTTTAGTTATCTCTATTTAATTTTTTTTGTTTTGTTTTGATTGTTTGTGAAGAAACATGAGTGCAAAACAGTAAACTTGTTAGCCTCGTTACAGGAAGAGGTCTTTCCTTTCCTGTGATTATCTCTTAAAGCGTTAGAATAAGTATTGGGTATGTGAGCGAAAATGAATATGCAGAGACCAAGTGTGAGTCATTGGATGAGATCCTAACTATGGAGGGGTGCCTCTTATTTCTAACCAGAGTGAATTGGTGTCATTGGTGAAACGTTATTAGTTATTATCAGAATACCCTTGTGGTTCCATATATGGCAACTGTTAATGGTGAATGCGAGGTATTTGACCTAGCGAGAATGTGATTAGTCGGACGCCGCTATCAGGATTGTCTTTGTGGTCCCGAAGATGGCAACGTTAGTTGTGGCCGTTTTGTGTCAGATTTACCTATCTAGTGTGTCTAATCCCCATGCACAACATTCCTGATGTGGTGGTGCGGTCACTGACATTCTGTAAGCGCAGGCAGTGGCCCCATGCGCCTTTTAGTCTATCATGCGTGGTCGACCCGAATTCCTCCAGACTCCCTTGGGTCGGGGTCCATATCTCTTCCGTTTTTGAAATGCAATGGTTCTAGGCTTTTCTTAACTCTTAAGAGATGTTATCAAAATCCAACACATGTTATTCCTATCATCTTATGTCCCGTTTGATGTACATATTGGTGTATATGATGTACAGTTATCACATATACACGAAACTTCCACATCATCAATGCACATAGACAAAAAATGTCATCTCGACAATCGAGTAAAGAAACAAACTAATTTCTCTTCAATTATCTCCATCTCATGTGTATTCAACTTTTTTTTCTTAAATCATCCCCCAATATACTCCTGTAGTCATCTATAACGATTTGAATCCTATACGTAACACATTGCTTTATTGATAGGTTTGTAACGCCATTTTCAGTGATGATCCGTCATTGACAACTTCAAACCTATAATGGTTACTTTTATGTTTTGTTTACTGCAGAAAGTAGATTTAAAATCAAATAATAGTAATTCAAATAATATCTTTATCAGTAAGTTCATTATTTATGAAGCCTCTAACATGATATGTAAGGTTTACACCACAAATTTGACACTACCACAAAACTAAGCGATGGAGACGGCTTGAAATAAATGAAAGGAAAATAAGCAGTCGCTATGCCGCGACGGAAGTATCCACCGTCGCTAAATTTATCTTGACTTTGTGTTGATTTTCTAACTATCACTGTTAAGCACTTAGAAGTCTTTTAACAGTTTCAGTAATTTATTCTTTACTTTATGCTATTAATAGTAACTTAAACTAGTCGTATTCACTTTAAGAAAATAACACATGAAATTGTCACTCTCTAATCTTTTAGGAATATCTAAGTAGATAATCATAGACGCTTCTTCATCACATATGGCTGTCGGTAATCACGTCACTATAAATATAAATAAAAAAATAAGTAAATCAATCCATGGCTAAAACTATTTAAAAAATAGTTAAAAGTATTTAATTATGTTGCTAAATCCATCGTTACAGTTATAAGTAACCAATTCTAATTAAATCCATAACAAAATCATGCATAAGAAAATTATGTACGTTAAAGTTCTATTGATAAAGTTATGATAAAAAAAATTAAAAAGTAACTATCTCTCTAATCTTATACCACCATTATGTAATGTAGTTCAATAAAATACTTCCAAAACTGTAACGTACACACACCCATGATCAACATAAGATCATTATTCGAAAAATATTATTTCAATTTAACTTTAATAAAGTAGTTGTTCTAGTCATTATATTTAAACAAATCATTATGTCTTATGTTCTTGACTTTTAAAGAATTATCTGTATTTTAAATAAAGGTGTGATGCGCACATTGATTTCATGTATAATATGCATGGGAATTATTAAATTTCGATACGCTAGCGAAACTAGCATAATTATAGATGGGGATATTGTAAAAACACTTTTTTAGAAATTCATAGTGGAATAACTGGCGTGATTTTTGTTTACCCTATATTTTTAACGCGTTATGACTGTTTGTTTTGTCCCGATGGCATGTGCTCGCGATTTATACTCATTCCACTACAAGAATAATGGGCAATAGCGGCGACATCCAATATGTCGCCGCTATTGCCCTTATCCGCACTCGGTGCCCAACGTGAAAGCCTAGCCACTCTTTATTATCCTCATCCAACGGATGGGGTTTATCGAAAGTAATAGCGGCGACATGGTCCTTCGCATAAAACAGCTCGGACGGTGCCAATCTTCCCTCTTCTTCCACTTTCCCCAAAACCTTTCATCTCGCTCACGGGTTCTTCTCCAAATCGGCGTTTTCTCCTCATTTTTACCAATTTCTACTTCAAATCGGTTGGTACTGTTTGGTTTATGTTGAATTTCTTGTTTATTTTGTTATATATGTTGTTAAATTCTTAATTCTTGGAGTATGTATATGTGTATGCTAGAGAATTCCGTTCATCTACAACGTCTTCGCCTCTACCACGAGAAGAAACATCAATTTTGAAGGTTAGTTTTCTATTATTGTTGTTCAAGATGAGAAATTGTTAATTGTCTTCGCCTCTACCACGAGAAAAAAAACGTTCCCTTATTAATGTAAATATTGAATTACAATTAACTTAAAAAAATAAAAATGAAAAAAATCACAAGTCGTTAAAGATTTTTTATGCACCACATTTGTCTGATGGGTGAAAACCAGCTGTTTCAATTACAAACCAACCATAGAGAGTGACTATCGGCAATTGAAATTGTCTGCTAGTTCACGTGACACAAGTTTGAGATGCGGACTTGAGAAGTCCACTAATCGAGCTCAGTCCTCCACTACCTATTACCATTTAACTTCCACTCTCCCACCTAAAAACACATTGAAAATCTATAAACCACCTATTTATATAAAGATATCAATTTTATGCTTAAACATATAATTATTTCAAGACTATTATATTGTTTTAAATTTTCAGTAAAGTTTGGTGCAACTATTTCCTGCTATTCGTATTCCACATAAAAGTCTGGGTAAATGATTAATTCTATTTATATAGGAATTAAACCCACTACCAATAGACATATTTCTGGTTTTCTACCTATAACAACTTCCACTTCGTAGGGCCTCCCCAACCAACTCTTTAAAATTTTGCTTAAGAAAATCAGATGAGTCATGTTTTACAAAGTAGAAATCTTCTACAACCTTCATTTAAAAAATATATAAAAAACAAAACTAAAACATACATTGAAGGTAGTCTTTCCTTAACATTTTTTTTTCAAAAATAATACTTACATGACTTGTAAATCTTAAAGAGAAAGGGAAAAGGTTAGCATTTTACCGAGGTCCTTGTTTATAAATAATAAGTGGGAATGGTAGGGCGTTGCGGCGGGTGTGTTCGTTTTGTCGCCTCGTAGTTGTTGTTGGGGTATGTGGTATGTGTATGGCGTTTGTTGGTTATTTGTTATAGCGACGTGTGAAGTAAGTAGGATACAACAACCTAGTAGTACGGTGCAACTCATGCATACAGGTTATTAACTTTACAAATGTCTTTTATATCCCACCCGCGCGATGTCGCGCAAAATACGTATGTTGTAAAAATAATTTTTAATTTTCACTACAACCTTCTCTACAATTATATATTTGGACTCACGGCTTAGCCTATGCTTTTTATCCTATCGGCTCCATCTTATGCAAAGCACTAACACGCATTTACTTTTATTTTCAAATTTGAATAAAAATGTTTTTGCTATGTGATCGGGATCGTCGAGATCTTTATGTCACTTGTTTGTGAGTCTCGTAACTCCAATTGTAGCCTAAGTTATACATGTTTAAAGTTTGGATCATTTCTACCTTGCTTTCCTTTGTCAAGCTAGCACATATATTGTAAGTGTTTGCTAGTTCTTGGACTCGCGAGTCGTGTGAGAGGGGTCACGACTATTGATAATATAGTTGGGAAAAATGAGCACGTCAAGTGCAACAATTACTTGAAAATAAGTGTCATCAAAATTTTACACCTGAACTGAAATTCTGACAAATTAGCTAATATGTGAAGTGTCACAAGTATACATATGATTCTCTTATTTAAATATAAGATCGTAAAAATCTAATGAAATAAGTCATTTGAAGAACTATAATCAGACATTTTAACAGTTTAGCAAAATATATATATATATATATATATATATATATATATATATATATATATATATATATATATATATATATATATATATATATAATATAAAAAAATACCATTAATCTATTCGATCCTCATAACTGAATGCTGTAAATAAATTTGTAAGTCATAAGAGTTTGCTAGCAAATTTCATTACTAAAGAAATTTAGAAGATAAAGTACCACATCTGAAACTAAAAATTACTTCAATTAATGATCAGTATATCTGACTTGAAACTTATATTATTGTTTATAAAGCTACAACTATTTTGTCTTAACATACGTAAGAGATAATGGAAGATTTACGTACCAGCGGAGTCTACCTATTTACTATTTTTAAACGGTATAAATCATTGGCTTTGTCGTCCAACTACCTACGGCCTTGAGAGAAAAACTAGTTAATTGTGTCGGTTAACGGGTTTGAAGGACTTCGGGTTATGATCATGGCTCTCAATTTGAAATCACCACACAATTATCTTCCGTACCTCATCAAACTGGACACCAACACCGATTTCCGCTCAATCATTATTGATATACTCACATCATCCAAATATCACACAATCCTAATTGCCGATGCACCAATCCATCTTGATATTCTTCATCAGTTCTGGAACAATTCTGACTTCTTGCTTAGAGATAAAAAACCCTATACCATTATTTCAAAACTTAAAGGAGTTGATATCCAGATAACTCCACAAACGCTATCCACCACATTTGCCCGCAATAACGAGTCAGGTACAAATTTTTCTCAAAAAATTGAAGTGCGTGGGTATGATACTCAACTGGTGGGAGTACCAATTTTTAAACCAAATTTTTCACTAGAAATGAAAATTTTCTTCCATACCCTCTTCGAATGTCTCTCAGTCAAAACCAAATCTTTTAATGAAATACCTTTAAAAAAAACCCAGTATTTGGAATATGCTATTTTGACGGATGTAAATTACAAGTTATCCCAAACTTTGTTTAGGGATATGATTGTGAATGTGAAAACAAAGAAGAAAGGCTATGCCAAAGCCTTTCTCATGTACCTAAGACTTTTAAGCTACTATCTTCAAAAGATTTTGGCACAAAACAATTTTGAATACACAGTATGTCACACCCCGACCCGCAGCGGATATGGCACGGGTATGATATGATTGTTTTATAGCTTTTGACATTTATTTAAAATTTGAATATTTATTATCATCAATATTAATTTGTCTCACATAACCAAATAATTGTTTCAAATAAAACCATACAATATTCAAAATACAAAAGATAACATGAGTCTTGATTTAATTATTCTAAGGCACAATCCTATGTGTCTTCTCAAGTAGCTATCAACCTTGTGTATCTGTTTCATGAGTAAAAGAAATTTGGGTCAACAATAGTTGGTGAATAAATCTTTATTTGTTTTTTATTTAATTTTAAAAGTTTAGTTGGTTTTATTTAATAAAAATTATTTAACATGCAATATTAAGTGTAATAGGTGACATAAATCAATTAATCCGAAAAACAATCAATCCATAAGGAAATAATATAACATGACATAACGAAACATAAGAAATGAAACAATGATGCGATTCAAGCCCCCAAAAAGCGAAACTATGAAACAATGATGCGATTCAAGTCCCCCAAAAGGCGAAAAGCGAAACTATGAGACAATGATGCGATTCAAGCCTCCAAAAGGCAAAAAGCGAAACTATGAAATCCATGACACAAAGCGGTAAACACGTATAGCGTATGAATGAAACAAGTAATGCAACAACAAAACAAATAGAAGCACATATGACACTTAACTTGGCATGTTATTGAAAAAGTATATTGATCATATGAAACATGACACATGAAACACCCCAAAAAGTTAAAGTAACAAAAGGGGGAAAGTAAGATCTACTCACCGTTTTGCGTTTCGTTAAAGCAAACTAATCCGCATGAGTAACGAAAGAGAGATAACACCAAAAGACACAATCACCCTAAATATTATAACACCAAAATACTTAAATAAAATAACACAATGATAAATATATAAAAATATTACAACATAATACTTGGGGTCTATACCTATTGAAAATATAATTTATCCTATCTAATATTGTTTATGTGATATAATAAACCTACTAATTTAATATATACTTAAATGTCAACAGTAGTAAAATATTTTAAGTTAAAATTTTCTTTTTCTTTAACTTTTTAATTTAATATATACATTCTTTCATAGCTGTTTTATAGTTCATAAAAAGAAACGTTATAAATTTAGTCAACTAATTAGTTAAAAAAAATTTAAAGGCACAATCTCATATGTTTTCTTTATTGACAAAAGAAACCCAAATTTTATATAACATTCTCCGATTAATAAAATGAAATTAATAGTTTATGTAGAACCATATATGACATCTAAATATAAATTGACTAAAAATGTAACTAATTTTTATATGACTTTTTCACGTCATATTATGTGTGAAAATTTAAATGTAAAAAACTTTCTTTTTTCTTGTCATAGGAAAATATAAAGCTTGTGGTGTTTTAGACATCTTATGACACGGAAATAATTTTATGATATGTGGAAAGATGGAGATGGACTCATGATAGAATAAAAATATATAATAATATTGGTGATATTGAGAAAAATGGATTTTGTAATTTATTATATATATATATATATATATATATATATATATATATATATATATAATATATATATATATATATATATATTCTTTTGACAACAACAACATGATAAACAACACTAACTATACAAAACGCAAGCTATCTCTAGATTCAAAACGCAACCTAAGAACTACCCCAAGTACAAGAAATAAATAATAAAGAAAAATAAATCAAAGTAAAATTCAATATATATAATAACTTTAATAACTACCTCCTAGATGAGGATAGTATCGGGATAGAGATGAGGGTGATATTGATTCTTGTTCCTTCTTTTTGATGGCTTGAGAAAACTTGCAAGACTTCAATGGTGGTGATTATGGTTTCTTTGAGTGAGATGTTGATGGCTAGGGTTTTTTTTAAGAGGGAAGATAAAGATGTTGAAATGATAAAAGAAATATAGTTGTGATTTGCTTTTATAAGCATGACATTAATCTTTGATTGGAATATAAAATCTTTCCTTTTAAAAGAGATTTTATATATATATATATATATATATATATATATATATATTAAAAAGATCATGCGGCCGAATTCTTTTAGAAAAGTATGTTAATTTTTTATTATATAATATTTTTATATATATAAAGAATTAATTCAGCTACTTAACTTGTTTTTCTCGTATAACTTGAAAAGTATAACGTTATATAAAAAATCGAACATACTATTGGAACTAGTACATTTTTCTCTATGATATGACCTAAGTTTCATAAAATCGGAGTAGAGTCAAAAATAATTTATTTTATTTATAACGGCTCGAACTAGTTTACAAACGGTTCGGATTCAATTTCTTTTCAAAACGAGTACCATTCTTAGCGGATGTTACATAGTAGCCATTACAACAAAGACTATTTCTCCTACATTTCCCAAATCCAAAAGAACTAGAAGGGTTTGTACCACTCTTAAAGTTGAGATATTACAAATACCTACTATAACACAAAAGCAGCCTGTTGTTACTTTCTCACAACATATGAAAGCATCTCCACCCATCCAAACTCCTCACATATCCTCACAAAATGATAGTGTTGTAAGCACAGGGGAACCAAACAACGAGTTAGATGATTCACTTGAACATCTATTCTTAAGCCCTTCTCCTAGGGCTGCTTCTCTTTCCATTCCACCACCTGTAAATATATTAGCATTCATCAAACCATTGTTTGATGCAATTACATCATCTGACTTGCCTAAAAGTAGTTCATCTCAACCACTCATTATTAAAAGCACACTCCAACAACGGACTAGTGCAAGTTCAGAGCTCTTTGCTAACCCACAAGCAGAGGAGGGTACATCTCTTGTGGCACAAGTGACACTTGCAGGTTTTTCAAGTGAAACAGCCACAACAATGTAGGGACCACAGTTTCACAATTGGACAAGTGTTGGATTATCAAAGTGTAGGTCAACAAGTCAACAAAAGTTAAGACTGTAGACTAGAAGATCAAGTCAACAAATCAAAGACCTGGATTCCTAAAAGTGTTGGTTCTCACTAGCAGTTTTAAGGAATCCAAATGTTTTCTCTAACTTTCACGAGAAGCAATAGTTAAATATAATGATCTAGTTATCCATCAGTTTTACTAACTATTGGCAATTGCATCATTTAATGAGCAACATGGTGTCGTCACGAGCAGTCCTCTTATCACACACACACACACACACACACACATATATATATGTGTGTGTGTGTGTGTAGGTTTAGGTTTCTATAAAAAAATGAAATTTGTGAGAAGGATAAGAAAGAACATGATAAGGACACATGTCATTATTTAATTTATTAGGATAAACACAATTAAGTAACTTAATAAAAAAAACCTAACTAAAGACAATGATTATGTTGTAATCTTTTTTGGAGTTATTTTAGGAATTCAAATACTTTTTTTTATTTACGTTCAATCTTGTTTTCTTTTAGGAATTAAAACAAATTATGGCGTCTTGTAAAGGAAAAAGTTATCTCGTTGAATTTAATGATATTTTTTTATCGTTAATGGAATGGTGTCTTTGTATAAGAAAATGGTAGTTTGTTGAATTCAATGGTATTTGCAATGTTATAGTGTCTTATATACGTTCATTATGTTTTACTTTAAAACACAACGCCTTGAATCACAATACAATTAAAACAACATAAACAAAACACCATAGACTAAACCATTGATCAAAACGTAATTTTGTTTCTCTATATAAGTATAGCAATATGGTACTCATACTAAAGATAAAAAAAATATTTGTTATTATGGTGTAATTTTTATTAAAATAAGTTGCGTATAAAAAGTTATTGACGTTTAAAAATGGATTGAACTTGCATTTGTATTGTAAGTGAGTTTCTAAATTTAAAAATGTAAAATTTATCTTTGTACCCTTAATATAGAAAATTAATTATTTTAATTGTAAACACTATTTACAATATTGTCATTATAATCTCAACCATTATATTATAGATCAAAGAGTGTAGATTTTTTTCTACATTTCTCATAAAACACACCCTTTTTATAATGACCCTACCTCTCTCTCTCTCTCTCTCTATATATATATATATATATAATTCTTTGTATTAACTGCAATGTAGCACTAAGAGCCAAAGGAATAAGAACTTAGTGAGAGAGAATGCACACGATGAGGGGGAGTACACTTTGTACCAATTGATCGTATTGTAAACATTTTGAATAAAATCATTATGCAATAATTCCTAAATACAATTGTGTTGATGATGATGTGTATATACCGATTGTTCTTGCTTAAATTTTCATATCTATTTAACCGGTTTAGTTAAAAACATACACATTACACTCTCTCAGATCCAACAAATATCCTACTTATGACTATGTAACTTTCTATTATCTCTCACTATATCGGACCAGCACTACATGCAAATGTTTGCATCGTTTTTTACTTAAGTAGATTTCTCTTAAATGTATGAAGAGATCTGAACCAGTGATCAACTTGAATAAATGACTAATACAAACTCTATGACGTTTTTTTCATAATAAACAAGTGGTTACTAATAGGGGAGAGGGCAAAATAGGAAATAGCTTGTATTCTTGATTGGTTTTGTATGTATCTAGTTCCAAGATTTTTAAACACTGATACGTTTTATTACATAGTTATATTTTAAATAAACTTACACAATAAAATTCTTAGTTTTATTTTCTTTAGTTAGGGTATGATATTGATATATAAAAAAACAATATTTTAAGGTGCATTGCAATATATGAAAAACTATACATCTAGAAATGATACACTCATGTGTTTACAGATTGGCGCACACCCTCGAACTTGGTTGTACCGCGAGGCAATGACCCCATCCCATCTTTTGTAGATTGCGTTATCTATGCTAGGACGCCTTTGAAAATGCCCCTTGGACAATGAGTTCCCACCAAAACTAGAACTTCAAATTTTATTTTTATTTTTATAGGATTTTGTAAGTAATTACTGATGCACAACAGTCATCAATAACTACCTGTTTGTGATACACATTTCTTTAATAGTGATCGTTAAGATTGAGGTTAGGCATTGTAATTTATAGAATGTTAAAAATGCTTTAACTAGTTTGTTTAACCGAGAATAAAATTTATTGAGTTAGAAACCGATTAATGGCTGATGGAAGAAAATTGTAAGAATAATATAGCATATTCTAATTCCCTACTAATTTATTTTTATTGATTTTCTCTCATCTCCAATTGACTTATTCGACCTCCCTCAATAGTCAAATCGAATTACCAAAGAAGAAACAAGATCACGTTTCATATACATGACTATACGTGACTGACAATGATGAAAATCGAATCCCCGTTAATAGTGGTTTTTTAAATAGATTGGTAGGTATTGACACGTGACTCCCAATGATTGTAGATATTTTTTAATACCTCATGTATTTTCTAAGGATAAATATATTACAACCTACATGCCCTATAAAAGTTTAAATTTTTAACTTTTAATTGTGAAGCATACCACTTTTTTAAATGACGAATCTATTTTTTTAATCATTGTTGTATGTAAGAATTAAACTCCAACACATTTCCTTCCCAAAATTCTGTATTTAAGGGCGTTGTTGCTTTTGCCAATAGACATCCATCAGAATGTCTCAAGTAGTCAGTTGATTTTCATTATTTTGTCAAAATACAATCAAAACAAAATATCTTGTTGTTTAGGTGGTTATCCAATATTGAAATTACGTGACCACATACAATTCGGGGGGTCAGTTTGGTTTTTTTTAACCAAGGAGTGATATTCACAGAGCATATCTAACACCTCGTTTGTGAGGCATTTGGAATCCACGGTGGCAACCAAATCTCAAAACATTTTCGTTGTTCTCCTTTGTGAACACGGTGTATCTGAGAATCACGGAAAATTCAAGGGCCCTCACCGAGTATGAAAAATAATAATAAAAGAATATATAAACACGATTGTGGCTAGAGATGGGATTGGTATCGTATTTGTACGTGTACTCATACCGGTATCGAATTTATCAATATTGATTTGAACGAAACTGTGTACCAAATACAGTATCGAATATATTGGTATGGTACAGGTATGAGTATTGGTACGGGTATTTTAGTACGGTACCCATCCCTATTTGTGGTTGGCCTCATTCGTCAATTTTGTTTAATTGCGTATAAAAGTGTAATTTAAAACAACATTGGGCTTGGTTTAGTTAGGTAGTTGGTTTAATTGAAAAATAGGTTTAATTGTTTAATGGGAGTAAAGTAAATCAAAAGTAGCATATTTATCAAACAAATTGGATTTTTATTTTTAAATTGATTATCGTCTTTAATCTATATATACGTAAGGGAATGTTATTGTACAAATGGATTTTAATGTACTAAATGGAGGAAGTCAAAGAATTTTTTTTTCATCTTGTCAAGTATGTTTGTTATAAAACCTAAAAGAATTATATATATATATATATATATATATATATATATATATATATATATATATATATATATATATATATATAATTACTTTAGTGGAGTAACTATATAATTACCCTACTAAAGTAACTATATATTTTATATCTTTTTTTAAGTTTTTCAAATGAAAACACGCTTAGTAGGTAGAAATAAAATTAAGAAAATATAGAAAATAAAATTAAGAAAATATAGAAATTTCCCATCACGTCTATTGTCTAATAAACTAAGATCCAGTGTAATATTTATGTTTGAAAAGGGATGTGATGTTGGAGATAAAATTGGTGATTGTGGGTGTTTGAAACTAATATGAACGTACGTTCAACTTCGTTTCTGTAGTGTAAAAATACACCTCAACTTCAGCTACGTAGTGTAGTTTTTTTATTATTATTTTTTTTTGATTTTATACAATCCCCTGTAAAAAAAAGATATCCCTACATTTTAAGGCTAGATCTGTCACTATTTGATATGCTCTTAGAAATTATCAGTTATTTAAAAAAAATGAAAACATTTTAAATATTGTTGAATGTTTTTATGTAGATAAGAATCCGTCGTCGGAGTAGTCATAAGGCCGAACTAAATTATATTATATTATATTATATATACCTACAATTCAAACTTCAAACTACAGTATCAAGCAGCTGTTCTTTTTTTTTTTTTTTTTACTTTTGTGATTTTATTCTTGTTTATATTTACCTTCTAAACTTTCAGCATTAATACTTACAAGCATTTACTTTTTAAAACTTTGTAATCGAGTAAAACGTACAAATTTTTATGTGCGTGTTGGCATAAATTCAAGTTAATTTACGTTTCGATGTAAGTTTTTTTTGGAAAATCAGTCGGGTCAAATATTATACGTTTTGGTGTCGTACAATTCTTTAACTTAATAAAACATTATAAATTATAATGAGTCAAGTCAAATATAATACATATTCAACTTACTTTACGTTCCAACACGCCGTACCATTCTTTGACAGTATAAAACATTATATACTTACGTGCTTATTTTTATGTGTGTGTTAGTATAAAGGCAAGTTGGTTTACGTTTCAACGTCAGTTTCTGTCAAAATATCAGTCAGGTTAAATATACTACGTTTT
Source organism: Scalesia atractyloides (assembly GCA_947069175.1). NCBI lineage: Eukaryota > Viridiplantae > Streptophyta > Magnoliopsida > Asterales > Asteraceae > Scalesia > Scalesia atractyloides. The sequence continues at coordinate 9,141,738 of CAMTDV010000001.1, forward strand.
TATGCTTATTTTGTATATGTTTTCAGATTTTAACATAAATTTTTTTCAGAAACAAATCGGATCAAATATAATACGTTTTCATTAGACGGTATGAATTTGATAAAATTCGAGTTACTTTACATTTAAACTCGACGTAACGCGGAGAGAAATTTACTAGTTGTGTTAACAGGTGCATTTCTATCATTCCAGTTTTTGTTTAATTTTTATGGTTTTAAAAGAAAGAATAGGGAATCAAAAGAGAGGAAAACGGGACCCTTGTTTTGGTGCTTGGATCATTCAAACCTTAATAATATTTATTTAATTCAGATAACGAAAGATATTTAATATTTGACAGATTTTAACGGAAGATATCTGGAAATAAAAATTTAACCGGAAGCCACTCTTATCAGAGCCAGGTTTCGATCCTGGGACCTGTGGGTTATGGGCCCACCACGCTTCCGCTGCGCCACTCTGATTAGATGATATAAGTTTTCTAAAGTACCTATTTGAAGTATATAAAGTGCAATGTTTTGTTCCAGAATAATTATCATCCAGATTATACCTAAAAAGTAAATCAAAATAACAGAATAACTACGAGTTGATGGTTTGCTTAAAGATGTTCATGAAACAACATACACAACCTTGATCACTTTTCTTTCTATAAGTAATACATTATATTTTAAAAATAATAACATCACTTGTAATGTGTTACTCCATGAAATAGGATCTAGATTTTGTTAACTGAAATAAGCTTGAATTTAACGATTTCCGAAGCGGATAATTAACGTAATCAAAAGCGTTATGAAAACCCAACCATAGCAGGTAAATAGTGAATATGGTTATAAGATCCGCAAACAAGATGAACTGATTAATAATCAAGTTACCTAATTCAAATCGGATTTGGTTCTCTAACCAATTAAATGCTTGAAGCGAAAATTATACTTAAGCTTGATGTTTATATCATCGAAGTACAAAGAAAGGTGAAAGCTAACATTGATATTATTATCAAAGTACAAAGAAAGGCGAAAGCTAAAATCGATATACAACTGAGCGATCAGAAGGAAACTGAAGAACTAAAACATAGTTACCTACGTTTTGTGTGTATGAAGTTGTATCTACAAGACATTGACATCCATACGGTGGTTGTAATTACCATTATACCCATTCAAAATTTGTTTCTTTAGGTAAAACAAGTGCGATTAAGCAGTCTGGGGTCTCGGGAGTGACAGAGAGATGAGAACACGTCTCCTGGGAGTACGGGAGGATGAATAGAAGTCTTGCCCAGACGGTTTTTGTAGCTGGAATCTTGATCACTCCTGCACACTCCCGCTGCTTCAAGTATGATATAAAATCCTGAAACTGCACAAAAGAATATTATTGATTATGATGTCTTCTGACATGCATATACCATAAGTATAAGGGAACAATAAAGAGAATATACTTACGCCTTTTTGGTCACCAGAAGAGTCCGGCAGCAGCTGACATACCTCTCTCTGCATCACACGCGACAATTAAATTACGTTACTCAGTGTAGGCTTTAATATCCGAAAAATCTACATTAGTATATATATTAAAAAGAAGTAACTTGTTATGAGCAAATGATCTGAGTCCATCTAATCTAGTCCATTAAACAATATAATAATTATAATACATCTCTCGGCTACTAAGAATTTAGTCTCCGTAACCTCTTCGTAAAAGAACACAATAGGGTATAAAATTTCCACAGAAATTTATAAAATCAAATAATATTTGCTAAATACGACTGCCAATCCATCAGGACAGCGATTCTTTATAAGGATTTACATTGTTTCCTACTGAATAATTCTCTAACTCTAAAAACTTTAAAAATCTAAATTTTCGAAAACAATGAAAACCTTCCCGTTTAGTTGGTACCACTATAATTAGTGTTTTCTAACAGGGGGATAAATCCTGCATGTTAAATAAACTAGTTTACAACAAACCACTTGTGTGGCATTGTCCAAATCAAGAATATCTTGATTCATTAATAACAATAGCATAAACGCCAAAATATGGGCAATAAAGGAGCATCGTTAAGAAACATCGTTTTTAACAGCAAATAGCAGACGATATCGGCAAGCTGCCTATCATAGTTGTCAATAGCGATTGCTACGATCGCTATAGCGAATAGTGTGGCGTATAGGTCCATGCTCACTATATGGTCTGTAGCGATAGATAGCGGCCTTTAATTTTTTTTTTAGAAAACTGGATTTTAATAATCCCAACTATTAGTTGTTGGCTGGCAATGGTCTCAACTTTAAAAATAACCAGTGGTGGTCCCACCTTTTCACATATTTTAAACCAATGGACCTTTGCTAATAGAAAAAGAAAAGGGGACAAAAAGAAATTATTGTTTTGTTAGTAAAGGTGCAATGATTTACAATATCTGAAAAGGTAGGACCACCACGGGTTATTTTTAAAGTTGGGACCATTGCTGGCCAACGGCTAATAGTTAGGATTATTAAAATCCATTATTCCGTTTTTAATATGAATAGCAATTCAATATAGCTATAAAGTAGTTGGGTTTTAGATTTTTGTTAGATATACATGTAAAATAGAGTATATACCAGGGTATTTTGATATAATATACATCTAAAATCTTTTTCGAGTGTATCACTATTCACCATTAACAACTATGCTGCCTATACGCTACGTAGCAATAGCGATGAAATAGTGGGCGCTATTTTAGGTTTAGCGATACACTAGAAAATAACTTAAAGAAATATTTAATATGTGTATTTTATCAAAATACGATGTTTTCATATGCATACTTAATAACGAAAATCCAGCTATTTCACAGGTAAATACTATTGCTATTTATATTTAAACAAGAAAAAACAATAAAACCTATAGTCTCGCTATTTTCACGCTATGGAGGCGCCAAAATCAGATTGCGACCTATTGACGCATCGCCATGCTAAATGCTATAGCGAGCGCGATGATTGCTATTAACAACACTGTTAAGGGATATGTAACAACTCATTCCATGCGGATACAAGAATAGAAATTTGAGCACCTTAAAAATTAAAGTTGTGGGCTTAACTTTCTTTCACCTCGGTTTTATGTTGAGATCAAGTTATTGGGCTAGTCTATAACTTTGGGATTGGGCCGTTACAAGATCCAATTCACATAATAAAGCCGTCTAACATGGCTCACCTCTTATAGAACAAGACAAAAAAAATACTAATTGTAGACCTCTTTGTATCTAAATTGTCTTATATTCCTTATAAGGTAAGTATTTTATTCCATCTAATTCTTTAACAATTACTACTCTGTACTCTATCCACCTCAACATAGGATTTATCATATACCCTGACTACTTACTAAAAGTGCGGTCTGGATAGGTTTTCCTAATAAATACTCGATCTTGACCCAAAACTCCAAAAACATGACTCCACAAAAAAGAAAAAGTCCTTAAAAAAAGCCCAACTGAAAGACACTTATACCCCTTCAACTATTAGACTTTGACTAGATTAGTCCAACAATGTGTTTCATTTGCTCTTTTGTGTGTGTGTCTAATCAAGTATCCATACGGGTTTGACAAATGCCATTATGCGGGTATTAGAACCAAATAAGATTTATCATCTACCTTGACTACATCACGAAAGGTGTGGCCTTAGGCATTTTCAAGCATATCTATTTTATTCTATGCAGCCAATAGCGGTTAGCGGACATCGGGTAAAATAGCGGTCCATAATAGCGGAACCGATATTATAAGTGCTATTGACCGCTATTATGATTCCCGGATAGCGGTCATAGCACCGATTTTCAAGGTCTTATATTTTTGGGCCAAAAGTAAGGAAAAGCCGACAAAATTCTACTTTTTTTAATAACACAAAACTAAAGCCCAAACTTTGATAAAACCTAATCCTAAAGAGTGTGTGCGACATCGTCATTCTCTTATCTCTGGTTCTTCCTCGTTGGGCTGAATGGCTTGCGACTTCTGACTGATCTCTCAAGTCTCATCAGAAGTTTAGAGTTGAAGTGGTAGATCTTGAAGATTGATTGGATTCCTTGGTTGATGTAGACTCGGTAGAAGATTTCATGGCTTATGATTAGATCATGTTTCAAATGTTTGAACTATACTATGTGAAATTTGAATTATTCTTGTGAACTTTGAAGTATTATATTCATATCAATTATATATATATATATATATATATATATATATATATATATATACACACACATACAAGTTAGAAGCATTACATATAAATCCCAATACTATTAATCCCTAGAAACAGTGTAGTAAGAATCGCTAGGCACTAGTCGGGCGGTAGGGTACCAACTGGCGATTAATCGGGATTAATCTGATTGAGTTTTTTTACATGTGTTTTTTAGTTACATATATACACTCAAATTTTTATATGTAGTTTTTTTAAGTAGACATGTTTTAACCCCTCATTGACCCATTTTTTAAGTGATTGGAATAAATTTTATAAGGTTTGGTCGAACTTTGCCAGCGTCTAGCCAAAATTTGGCCAGAACAGGACCGCCATTGACCGCCTAGCGATTAATCGGCCATTAATCGGTGAACCTCCGATTAGTGATTAATCCGAGACTAGTTGGGATTTTTACAACCATGCCTAGAAATGCCGATAAATCGCTAGTCGGTACCCCACCAGGCACTAGGCGATTTTTAGAACACTAAGATAGTCAAACACACTTCTATAGCCCAAAAAGCTCGCATGCTGACCAAGCACACAAAAATCACGTATCTGGGAAAAAACGTACACCAAAAAAATGTGATAGGCATAGAAAACATCTAGCTAATGAACATGTTAAAACCATTCTTCCAAATCAAACACCGGTTTGGGTGATTAAAGCCCAACGAGTTCAAACAACCCCTGCCGCATAGAAGAGAAGAATTGTCGCTCTTAACTTTCCTCAATTCCTCTCTTTGAAGTTGTACAAGTTTGTCTCCTCAATTTCACTTGTAAAGTTAGATGAATCATCATTTCACCTAGGCCCATTTGACCATAGCACTCGCCTCACCATCGCCTTTCTTAGCAGCTCGTCGTGCGTGTCTTCTATCACGCCTCACACGCCTTTTGCAAAATAACTATTACCTTAACTCACCTTATTGTTAACAAGTCTACTTATTCCATCTTGACATATAGTTGAGAATAATAACGTCGTAAGGGCAAAATCAATTGTACATCACAAGTCTTGAAAATACTATAAATGGCTAATCTACATTGTAATCATTTGAATTGTATCCTCCACATAATTAGATGTAACGAAGCACGAGCGCCAAGCAACCAATACGGCAATACATTTATATTCTCTTTAAATCACAAGATATCTCATGATTCTTGATTAGTTTGTTGACTCTTATTTTTCATGACCCAAAACACGCATCGTTGATTGACTCATTAGGTGCATAATCGAGTGTAACTGTAACCAAAACCATATTTAAACCATTCATTCGTTGCGAGCCTCGAATTAGACCGAGGCAAGTAAACAAACATATATTTATGCAAAAATGTTTCCACTTTCCAAATCGTGTAACATAGTTAATGCACCCTTACAATATAAAGACTGTATTTTAACCATACGAGTCGATGCCTCTCTCCAACGCCCATGTTCCCTAAACCTTCTTTTCACATATTTCCTTCTCACCAAAGCCTTTCAAAGCGATCGGCTAATTGCAACATTTTTTCATAAACGCCTAGTCAAGTTCTCTCTCTAATGCATTTGTTTAACTTGCCTTTATATCCACAAAATTCATGCACCTAGGTAAATTTCATCATCCAAAAAATACATTTGTTTCCGGTAACCACCTTCCAGATTTTGATTTGTCGTTCAACAATCAAGCAACCATTATACATTTCAAAGCCCGAGAGTGTGACCACCTTGACAAGGTTCTCCAAGGTGAAATTTAGGAGATAACTAGGATTATTGGCCAAGCCCATATGGCTATTTTGGCCCAATTTTCACTTACAAATACTTCGCATGAATTTAAAAAGCCACTACTACTTTTCACCACAATTATGTGTTGTATCTTGTTTTTCACCACTACTACTTTTCTCATAACTATGATTTACCACCATCGTGTGTGATTATGTAACCCTACAGGTTTTCCATTTCCATGCCTCTCGACACCTTCCTAGCAAAATTTACCTCCCAATATTTAAAACCAATCATAGAAGTGTTCCTATCCTAGTGGTTTTCCATTATTCGTCAAACTAGTTGATTTGCAAACCACTCAAGAATAAAAGTCCTAAGCAAATCCAACTATATATGGCTTTCCTTAAATGGCACTATAAGCTATTTCCACACTTCTTCCATTCATACTATTTCCTTGTACTAAAACTTGCATTGAATGATCTTGTATAGACATCATCGGTTAAAAGAAAGTAGTTAACACCATCTTTTATCAGGCGTTTTCTTCAAACACAAAACTAGCCTAGGATTAGAAACATATAAGTAGAGCATCTCTAGTGTACATGACCAAAAAAAAACCCTCAAACTAACTACAGAATAAAGTGATCACAGAAAATACACCAGGCATAATTTAAACGTTAAGGTTCGGATACACTTCTTTCTATTACGGACGTCAGTTAAACAGCTAAGCTTTATAGTTTGAAATTCCAAAAGATTTTTATCCATGTCGGAAACATAATTAGATGCTATTTAGATTATTCATTAACGTTTGGTCCAATATCCAGTAGTAGGCGGCCAGTCTCTTGCTCCATACTAACCAACAAGTATACACCGAGATTTCACATGACAAAATATGCCAATTAGCTACTTTGTTCAGGAAATAAAGTTATTGCAAAAATAGCAAACACTGACAAAGAACAAGAGTAAGAAATAAGTAATAAGAGACGGGAACTCACTTTATGTGGTGGGGAACAAAAAAGTAATAAGAGACGGGAACTCACTTTATGTGGTGGGGTGCTAGAAAATGTAGACATCACATGTTTATAATCAGTCCGCTTTGTTATGTCTAGTTTAGTAGGCCATCTGCAAAACAGAATATATATCATCAAAAACTAGTGAGTGCTAGTATGTTAGAAAAAGCTTACTTACTCTGCAGGCTCTGAGAAATTATCTCCATAGTTGCATATATCGGAATGCAGTCTACGCGCGTGTATTGCAGAATAGTGGACCCCACTTTTACTCAACATGCCCTGCCAGTATCCGCCACTTCCCACCGTTGAAGATTCGGTTGGTGGAGGTGGCGGAGGCGGTTGAGTCTCGAGAAAAGGAGGTGGACATGGTGGCAATGGCGGTGGATATTCAGGATGAATAGGTAATGGAGGCGGCATAGGTGGGCCGGGTGGCATGTTCTGGTAAGGCGGTAACAGAGGTGGCATGTTAGGCGTTGGTTGAGGAGTGGGTATGGCAGCCAATGGCGGCGGGCCTGGTGGTCCTGGTGGCACGTAAAACATGTGATCATGATGTGGCAACGAATTTGTTTGTATTTGAGCCAGTGGGGTCACAGAAGCAGGTATGAAAGGAGGTGCTACAGCATTATTATAAGACATGCCATGTGGATCCCATGAACTATTTGGAGGATAATACACGGGTCTATGGTATGAAGACGGGGGCATTGGTTGTGATGGTGCGTAATTATGCGCGTGCATTGGTGTTGAATGTGTCCAACTCTGTTCGGGGGCACCTATGAATTTATCAGAAAAACAAATGCCAAAGTTGAGATAACAAATTCATTAAAAATTGTATTGTCATAAGTCATAACTGATAAGTCGTTGAATTTTTTAAAGAACCTGGTTGGAATGGGTATCCACTTTGCATTGAGGATCCTTGATTAACCATATTCATTCTTGGAGATGTTAGCTCCATGGTGTTAGCATTGTGGGGTCCATAATGATTGCTGAAACACACGGCCAAATATATCTTATGATAAGGTTCATGAACATTATGGTAAAACATGAGATATAAAGTGGTGTATTCCCAATCAAATAAGATGATTATTAAAAGATTCTAATAAATAATACATATGTGAAGATGTTTTGTAATCACTATCAACCTACACAATTTGACTTACTGGTTATTCAACTAACTGATTAACTAAATAAGTGGCGTACAACCAATTTATGGTCTTATTACCTATAAGCTACAAAATCATTAATAAAAACAACAAAAACTAATGATAATACTCCTAGTCTCCTGTTATACAAATAACTAAACAAGGAAAGTAATGAGAGGGCTAGACTGCATAGTTATTAATAGTGGACGATAGCGACAAGCTACCTATACGCTACGTAGAGATAGCAATGAAATAACGGGGCACTATTTTATGTTTAGCGACACACTAGGAGAAAATTTCGAAATATTTTATATGTATATTATATCCAAATAAGTTGTTTTATACGCTGTTTTATATGTATGCTTAACAAAAAACCTAAAATCCTGCTATTTTATATATTATACCTATAACATCCTACTATTAATATTAAAAAAGAAAAAAACAAAAAAAAACCTAAAATCCTGCTATTTGCCCCCTATGGAGACGCCAAAATCATATAGCGACACATACGTGCTACACTTCGCTATTCGCTATAGCGCTAGCTATGAGCACTATTAACAACACTGGAGGAGAACAAAAATAAACCACTGACACAAACAAACCCTACAGAGTATATGTGAAAAACGAGTGAATTAACATTTTGGTACTACAAGGGCATTAGTTTAATCTTCTTAAGAACAAAAACAGCGTAGTTAAAGGAGCAAGTGAAAATCTAAACTATTTTATGCTAATACGAGGAACTAATCAACAACATTTTTGCATGTATATTATGATATCAAATCCATCTTCTTTGTTAATATTTTCAAGAAAACAAGTAATCTCATACCTGAATCCAACAACACTTTGAGCATGAGGCGAACTAGAAACACCATTTCCAAGATTACTGTTTCGCATATCAACATGAGGGGGACAAGATCCATGACTCGATCTATCTACCGACGATGAATGAAAATCCCGCTTTTCCTTACGATATTGTCTCAGAAACGCCATCACCATCGCAGCTTCTTCAGGAGTCCCAAATTCCATCAACAATGCACCTTCATTCACAAGGTCGGTAACTCCAAGTGGGCCCTTGAACACATTTTTTCTTAATTCATACAATATTTCATCCTTATCTGACTGACTATAAATGTTTCCAACATACACATGGCAACAAGACCCAACCGCCACACCGTTCATATCACCACGCGTACCTAACCCGATATCCAAAAACTTTATAATAAGACACGCACCGAACGGAGATCGCCCACGCATAACTTCCCGAGCCTTTATTGCATCCATAATTTTCGATACTCGATCACTGCGAACCCTTTGAAAGGAACGTATAAAAGTTTATTAATCGGGCCGAACCGTTCAAACTGATAACGTATTTGTGGCTCGGAAGCCTCAGGACCCACCGAGCCCAACCAAAGATGACTCGAAGCGGGATAAATATTCATTGCAGCTCGATCCCCGTCACAATGCCAACTTGGGAAATGATGTTTAGGTGATTCGAAATTACTACTTTGCCCTCCAGTCGACACGTTCAAAACAGGTGCATCATTTTCCTGTGGTGTTGATGAGCTGGCATGAACGGTACTGGGTGTTGATGAGCTGGCACGAGACAACTCTCTGTGATCCGCACTGTTATTAGAGCCTGTGTTTTCTCGTAAATCAGTTTTGGAAGCTATCGAGGCGTGATGTTCCAGATGCAGAGCCGAGAGCTGATCATCTATATTGCTGTCTACTTGTTTATCATGTGCATTCACTTGTTCCGTAAATGATTCGAATACCCTCTCGAAAGCAGAGGTAATAGCCGACACAACATTAGGGGAAGCTGTCTTGATAATACTTTTTACTGTCGAGAATATCCATTGTTTCATAGATGGGTCATCATCAAGAATCTGTTAAGAAGATCAAACAAGATAAGCAAAAAAAAGTAACGGGCATGAAATGTTACGACAAAACAGTAATTATATATAACAAAACCTCTACCTTTTTATTGTTTTTCTTTGCCATATTTACAACAATGCCATCCAATAGTTTTTTTTTCCTTTTTGTGTATTCAACTTTAGCATTGCACTTGCACACTTACACCCCCTCGGCTTTCTAAAAACTTTGTAAAATTTCATTTTGACCCCCCCCCAAAACAAGGTTTGCGTGCTTATTTTTATGTACGTGGGTCAAATATTGTACGTCTTTGTTGGTCTACGTTTTTTTTCGGAAATGAGTTGGGTCAAATATAATGCGTTTTCACTAATCACTACACGGTATAAATTCGAGTTACTTTATTTTCATGTGTGTTTTCAGCCGGTCTACGTTTTGACGTACATTTTGTTCGAAAACGAGTCAGGTCAGATATTTGACGGTATAAGTTCGAGTTACCATAAGTTTCGACGGGGTCAAAATACTAGTTATATAAATCATACCAGACTCAGTAAGCATCTTTTAGACCCGTTCGATGAATCTTCAGGAAGATTGTCGTCTATTAAATCATGCCTGTCAAGTCTAGCTGTCACCTGGTTAAGAAAATACCGTCCTCCATTCGGACCAGCATCTGTCGAATCGGAACCGCAGAGCTCAAAGCAAGCTGCAAGCGAATTTCTAGGACACATAAAGAAAATCCACATAATACATACGGCACGATATTTCGACAATGTGACAGGAGATTCCACCTTATCATCATCACCAAAAAATTTCTTTTTAAGCTCCACATACGTCTTCGGAAACTCATGCACGTCGAAATCGTCTTTATTTACAATCTGGAACATATTGTGTCCTTCTAAGGAAGAAATGAGGAAATTTAGTACATCTCGAACTACGGCTGAACATATGCCTTGAATAACGGAAGATGTTGGCGTCTCTGATGAAGCAACAAGACAGATGTTAGCAAGACCGAATATACAGATTTTAGCAGTTCCGTATAAGAAATCGTCAGTATCGACGCCTTTTCCTACAGCTGCTATGCTCCAGTTGTGTATATTAATACAAACTTTTGCTGCTGCTTCGATAGCGGTGGGACAATATGATGCATATTTTGGGACGAATTCTGCTACAAGACGTTGAACACTCGTACATGCTGCACCACAAACAGGAATTACACTCATGTTATCATATACTAGAAAGAAATTATATCATCAGAATCAGCCATCCATATAACCAAAAGTCATGTTTTTCTACGACAGTACCAAATGCATTTAGGTTAACTGTCATATATCAAGAGATCATAAGCGGGTATCATATTAATTCAGGTTTCTTATGACACTAAAGTGTTTCTACGACAATACGAAACGCATTTAGGTTAACTTTCATATATCAAGAGATCATAGATGGGCATCACAGTAGTGTAAGTTTCTTATGACATTTGTCTATATCATTCATTCTCTTTATGTTTTGCTCATGCCTAACTACATCTTTAATATATTCTTGCCTATTTAAAGCTATGCTTCCCGTTCAATAATAAAAACAATTGAAACGATGTCTTTGAGAAGCATCAAAACCCTAACTCAGGATGTCAAATAAACTATCTTCCCCTTCAAACTGACACTCATTAGAAAACCATTAAAAACCGATAAAACTACTATCAACCAATCATTTTTTTATTTTTTACTTTTCATTTCCTTTAATTATGAGGAAAATAAAAACAAAAGTTAAAAAATATGTGTAGATTGACGACCTACATGTATGTAGCTTGCGAAGGTATATATATTTATGTTGCTCGTCGATCTACATATATTTTTTTCTATTTTCTTTTTAATTTCCACGAATAAGATTAACATATAAAAGAATGAAAAAATAGAAAGAAAAAAGATACTTGTTAAAAAAGTGGTTTTCTTGAAGTTTTCTAATATCTTTTAAGTTTTCTAGAGATCCTTTTCCTCAAAATGACACCTTCAAAATTGTATGCAGAAATTTGTGAACTGCATCAAACTCATATGAGTGCCCCAATTGAACAATCCTGGTGGTATATCAATTCAATACATATTCATGTAATAATAATCAACATCACATACAGTAATAATTACAATCCTAAAGCACAATCAAACACTATCATGTAATGTACTCAACATTCCTCAAATTATTACTCATACATGCTCAATTTAACCATCCAAAGTTCCAAACCCTAATTCTAGGGTTTTGAAATATATATATATTTTTTTTAAATTGTACCTCTGGAGAAAGAAATTAGGGCTAGATAAGCCTGTTCGAGTTCAGGCATAACAACAGCATCCTTCTGACTAACACAGTCCTTAAGCTGCTTAAACGACTCATAAAAGCTCTTAATTTCTTCTTGATTTCTCTGTTTTTGGGTGATTTGTTCCGGAGTATAGTTTGTAGAAGGTGCATTGGCGTCCGACTGAACCACCGGTGACGGCGTTGATACCGGCGGTGGTGGTGTTGGTGGTTGTTGCGACGGGTCGTACGATGGTCGTCGCTTCTTCGGCGGTTGCTCCGTTGAAGCCATAGCAGAGGGAGTGAATGATACTCGCTTCTGGAAATACGCTATAAATGGTTAATGGTATTATTATTTTGTTTTGAGGATAAAAACAAATGAATTTGTAATTTGTAATTGCTTTAAGAGTTAACTCGTATTAATCACCCCGCGTTGCGCTGGGGCGAACACCAATACCACAATGTTGTTAGCGACCATTAATATTGAAGTTGCGGCGTGTTAATACGAAGAAATTAAACCAAAACGTAAAACATTTAAAAAAATAACTAAGTCGATCTATGACCTGCGCGTTTAAGATACACCTGTCAAATGAAAGAAATAGATGACGTAGAAATGTTAAGCCACACACACGTTGAGTCGTGTTAACTCGTAAAATTTAGAACGGAATGTAAAACAAAAATTTTGCGAAAAATGAAAATTATAGAAAACCAAAGTTGAAAATAAAAACGTTGTGAGGTTAAATTGTAAAAGATGAAAAGTTTATGGGTTAAAAGTAAAAAAAAAATAGTTTTGGGTTAAAAGCAAATGAAATGTTTTGGGGTTAAAAGTAAAAAAATCAAATATTTTTGGGTTAGAAGTAAAGAATCAAATAGTTTTAGGTTAAAAGTAAAAAAATCACATTTAGTACCTACCTTTTCAAAGTAGCATTTATGTTCCCTGTGGTTTGGTCGTCTGTTATTCGAACAGTCCCTGAGTGGATGGCCGTTAGTTTGCTTAGTTAAGTCCTTGTGGAATGACAAACATACCCTTTTGTTATTTAATTAAGTATTGTTGGTTGTCGGATCTTGCTACAGATGGTGGCCGGGGGCGAGATGGATGGTCGCAGATGAGATGGATAAATCTTGCTATTGTTAGTTGCAAGATCTTGCTACTGATTGTGGTGTGATAGATGATGGAAGCCGCACCTTGGAACTGGTGTGAAAGATTTGTATGTTGATTAATTTGACACAGTAGAAGGTGGGATGATGATCAATTTGACACAGAAGAAGGTTGGATGCTGATCAATTTGACAGAGAAGAAGGTGGCCTCCGATCTCGGATCCGGCGTTAAAGACTTAACAGGAGAGGGGGCGGGGGTTCTGTTGGTGAAAAGTTTATTTATTTTAATATATAAACTAGTTTTTTTACCCGTCGTGCTTTCGATGGCGCAATGCGTGGCGTGATAAATTGTAGACTACAATCAACCTGACTCATTTCCGAACTAAATTTACGTTGAAACGTAAAGTAATCAGAATTCATACGGTTGAATGAAAATGTATTTTATTTGACCCGACTTGTTTTCAAACAAAATTTACATCGAAATGTAGACCAACTCAAAACATATATAAAATATAGACTACAATTTACTCGTTTTCGAATTTAATTTACTGTTAGGATGTTTTGAGACCGTTGATACTTGAGTTTCATAGTTTGTAGCTTCATTGTAATAGTTAGCAAAACTAGAAGGGCTGAAAATGTAACTATTGGGTTTTAAGCTAGACATGGCATAATTATTAATCACGCCAGATGGTCTGTGTGTATATATATGTTACTAATGGAAAGCCCTAGTCCAAGGTTCTTGGACAAGTTTTGGTGATTTCTCTTGTGTTGTGATTCATGTTCTTGTGCTAAATCTGAATATCCAGGTGCTTTTAGTGAGTATATCATTTGGGATTACATAAACAACACTTGTTGTTTGATCCAAACAAGAATTTTCATCTTTTGTTTTTTCTTAACGTTTTCTTATTCAAACACTTAATCAATAGGTATTTGGGTGTTAACAATCAAACCACTGTGATCCAGATAGCATTTGGGACACAATTTGGTATCAGAGCCTTTGTGCTCTTGATTGTTTGAGTTTTTGTTAAGATTCTTCAAGTTTTGAAGGGTTTCCAAAAGTTTTCAAAGTTTTAAGGTTTTTTCAAATTTTTGGACTTAAAATGGCTTGATCTGGTGTGGTTAATCATTAGATTGTTGTTAATCAGTGTTTTGGTGAACATTTAGGTCATTTTGGTACAAAGAAATATGGATTTTGAGTCTTTTTTGAGTGATTAGAGGGTTTTTGTTCGTATTTAAACCCTATTTGGCGTATTTAAACTTGAAGTCAGTGTAGATAAATTTGAATACAACGTTTTTAAGTTGAAGATCGCGTAATTGACAATTACGCCGGTAATATACCAGCGTAGTTGTTGAATATCAGTGAAATAGTGTCAGCGTATTTAATCGAATGCGACTTCGAAGTCAGAGATAAAGATCCACAACGATTTTATCACGGTGATCGGCGTACTTAGCCAAACTCATGTGTGTTTTGTTTGTGTCAGCGGATTTAGCTATTGTCGCTGGTCCAAGAACTCAAGAACCATCATCGTAATTATTGAAATTCAGCGTATTTGCCAACCACAAGCGAAATTAGCCCTAATCAGCGAAACTGAACCCAGAACCTTAACGAATCAGCGTATTTAACCTCTAATCAACAATTTGAACTTAAAATCATACTAAATTGTCACTTAATCAACTGAACCCGATCGCTCAAGCCGAACTTGAAACTGGAACTGCAACTACGCCTCCAAAGTTGAAAGGATCCGAGGACTTTCGTAGCTGGAAGAACATAATCAAGGCATTCTTTGAGTACACGGACTATACTCAATAGATGTACGTCACCGTTGGACCTCATGTTCCCATGGTAATGCATAATGATGTTCATACAATTAACGAAGATCCCACAACCTTCACTGATGAAGATAGGACGTTGATCTAACGTGATCGCTTGGCTCATGCTTCTTTAACATTGGCTTTAACAAAGGATGACAACAACCTATTTCAAGAGTACACCTCAGCTCATGAATTATGGTTGGCACTTATCAATCACTATGAAGGCAACCAAGAACTGATGGGTAACAAGAGAGATATGGTTCAGAAAGAATATGATATGTTTAGAAGTGTTCGAGGTGAAAGTTTATCAGATCATATCAGTCATTTTCTGAATGTATTAACAAAAATGAAGAAAGTTGGTAATCTCGTTGCCAACTATGCTTCAATCAAGAAACTTTTGGACTCTCTTCCAAAAGAATGGAGCTTACAATGCATGATGATAAAAAGAACTTTCTTGACCAGTACAACTCAAGTCACTCTTTCAGATCCGACCAACACTCTAAAGGCATTTGAAATGGACGTGCTCAAGAGAGAGATGAATCAAGCAGGATACTCTCAAAAATCCGTCCAATCCACTGCTGCTGTTGCTCCCAAGAACATGGCATTCCTTGCCCCCATAACCTCTGGTGGTTCAAGCTCTCAAAGTGCTAATGCATCTTACTTTAATGCTTCCGCAAACTTTGCAAAGGCTCCACAGTCTAACGAGAAGACTGCTGTGGTCGGTGATGCTCAAGCACTCAAGATATCATTGAACATGTTGCACTGTTTAACACCTTCCTGAGTAGCTATGAAGGACTTATATCAGGTGAGCTGAAACGGGATTTCCTTTCTGCTAAAGATATGTACCAAGTGGATCCAGATGATATGGAGGAAATGGATCTAAAATGGCAAATGGCAATGATCACCTTAAGGCTGAAGAAGTTTCAAGACAAGACAGGAAAGAGGTTGTCACTTGGAAAAGCTGGTTTCGACAAGTCAAAGCTGCGATGCTACAATTGTTAGAATTTGGGTCACTTCAAAGAGACTCTCCGTTGCTGAAGAACGAAAACGTTGATACCACCCCAACTAAAGGCCAATTGCTATTGAAGGAAATGACAATGCTACTGCAAATACTTCAAAGGCTCTAGTGGTGGAAGACTATGATTGGGCGGATGAGATTGCTAAAGCGAACGAGGAAACTAACAAAGCTTTGATGGCAAAAAATCCAATGAGTCAAAGGATGACAAGGCTCCAACGACCAAGATATCCACTGAAACGGCTACACGTCCTTCACACTTTCTAACTAACAAAAATGCAGGTATTCCTAAGGGAGAAACGTCTGCTGACAAAGGACTGAAAAGCATCGTCAACTTAACCAAGCTTGAAGTTGACAAAGGGAAGAAATAGGTTGAAACATCAAAGTCAAAAGAGAAGAGTCAAGAGACTAGCAGCAGTGCAAAGAAAGAAAAGGATCAAGCTCTTGCTGCAGTAATAAAAGTTGAATCTGCCAAAGCAAAGGAGGAGAAAGACTTGGTAAACAGCATACCCTACGAATTTAAAGAAAAATTGTGCTCAACCATGTATCAAGTCGTGGCTCACTATAATCTCTCAACCGTGACCTAATTAGAGAAAAAGATAGAGTTTTGCAATTTAATAAAGAGCTAAATCTGAATGAAGCTGCATATCAGAGAAAGTTGAACTCAACTTAAGCTAAAATGCAAACTTTAAAGGAGTTCATTTTCAGAAAAGATTTCATTATAAATATTTAACTGGAAAACTAGAGAAATCTGAAATTGAGAACACTAAATTGCAACTCACTATTGACAAATGGAATGTTAGCAAAAAGGCACTGGCTGATATAAAAAATTGCCAACGACAGACATACGTGAAAGATGGCATTGAGTACAAAGATAAGCTTGGGAATGAAAGAAGAATCTTTCCACCCTTTCACAGCAAGAACTATGTACCCATGCCGACTCCTCATTCAAAAAATGATTTAATTGATAAAAATGATTTGATTGCTCAAAGTGTCAATTGTGAAAAGAACAAAAATACTAATGTTTCTATAAGCATTGCAGTTGAAATTGAGCGTGAGGAGGATGTGTGCGATGAGGAATGTGGAGGCACAAAAATAGGGATTGGGTATTTAGGCGACAGTTACACTACGGTTAATTGGTTTGCCTGGAACTGTGGTAAGACAAACAAAACTTTTATTCGGGATGAATGTAATAATTTAACTAGGACGGATGACTATATTAAACCTAGTCTAAATATTCGGGATGACTGTAACAGGCATGTTCCTAAACCTATGACCCGCAACCATGAAAATGTAGTGGTTGAATGCGTTGACTTGAAATCTACTTTTTGTGATGAAAATGTTGTGGTTAAACCTCTTGTATTTATTCCAGAACTTAAACAAAACAGATTCGGAAAATTCCTTACATAGGAAATTCCCGAGTTTCTTCCATCTTGGAGAGGTATGTTAGAGTCTAATAAAGAACCAAACCAAGACAGTAGAAGTGAAGACTCAAACACAACAACTTCAGAAAGCGAAGAAGAAAGCTCAAGTGAAGATCAAAGATCAGATAATTCAAGTGAAAGTCAAGAGTCAGCTTCTTCAACAATTAGCGAGATGGATGAAGAGTGCACTAAAGATAAGTTTTCTTGACAAGAAAATGAAGAAAATCAGAAGTTCAAGTCTCAATGCATCTACATCAGACGAAGCTTCATACAATTCAAGACACTCATCACATACATCATCTTCCAACGCATCATCCTTCAAGAGGAAAAAAAAAGTCGTTGCATTAAAATGTTTTCTGTCACACCCCGGCTTTCCACAGCCAATCCAAACACCGGTGAGCCCGGGTGGGGAATATCGTGACGTAAATTGATAACATCAAAGACAATTAAACACAACACATCAGAAGTCTTGGAGTTAAATTACTATTACATACCAAATGTTCAAAATACAAAATAATATACAGACGGCTCGTAATAGAAGATCAACAGGCGGATCATAATTGTACAAAAGAAAGAATATAAAACAGACTTCGGGCAGATCTAGGATTTGCAAGATCCTCGTATCACTACCGAGCACTTCCAGCCTATTTTTCGTATCGTACATGCAAGCTTAGTCCTTTGAAAATACGTCAGCTTTCGGTGGTAAATACACCTAACTGACTCATTTTGAAAACATTTAAATAAAATGTTTTAAGTGCATATCAGCACAAAATCTTTTATAACTTGGGAAAGTTGACGTTGCAACCTTGTTAACAGATTCACATGTTTGTCCATACATACAGGACCCAGTGCGAAAAGCGAGACATGATTAACATACATATCACTTACGAACTCACGAAGGAGTTATCCCCAACGTTGTGGGTAATTGCATTTGAGCGTCTGTCGTGTGTATGCCTACACCCCGCGCTAAGGCCGTGGCCATTATCTAATGTAATATGCCGAGGATATCCAGGACACGGTAATTAACCCCCAATGTTTAAATTATCAAACATAACTGATTGGAATGGAATATGCGGATTTACTAGCCACAATCCGGCATTCGATTGATCCCATTTCCGACCAAGCGGTAATAGTTTACCGTAACCCAAGCCCGTCTAGGGGAAATAAGTCGATAGTATTTATCTGAGCTAGTCATCGTTTAAACGCAAGATTTGTTAACTCAGCCGTACACAAAAGTACTAAGTGTAGATAGCATTTACCAGAATGTCTCTAGTCTGGATTATGGCATAAGCTAACCAATTAAATACTAACGGTCTTACTTAAGTCATAGACTTAGACCGAGTAGCGTACAGGATCAATACGTATAACGTTAGATTAAACGATGATCGGATAGAAGGTAGTTTAATCCCGACAAGTACTTTGATTTGTGTAATATGGATAAACTATAAACATTCTGGATTTTGAGACTTAAATGACAAGGTTAGACCCGTTTCGGTTAATTTCGTAAACTAGTTACATGTACTTAACCGTACGCATATCAGCGATATCGGGTAACCGGATAAGTCATGGACTAGTTCTATATGCCATTATACTTTAAATAAGTTGTAATATCAGTAAGATACCAACTTATATGCCCGTTAAGGTTTTAAAATGAAACTATGCCTCATAAGGGCGTTTCGGTAATTATATACCGTGTAAAAAGGAACTTAATCATATTTTAATGTTTTAACAATAAGTATTCTGGAAAAATAACTTATTTATGATATAATATCAGTAGGATATTAATTATATGTGTAAAATTATCTTTTATGACCAAACTATGCACCGAATGGGCATTTTGGTCATTTACACATAGTTTTATAAATTATTTGGGATTCTGAGTTTATATCATGTACTGACTGTAAAATATTTAAAATGAGTTTTACGATCACTAGGTAACAAGTCTGGTTGGTAAATATGGTTTAAAACCATAATATGCGCCGAAACGACGCTATTGTCGTAAAATGATGATTTGTGCGATGTTTAATGAAAACTGATGTTAAAATCAGGTTTATATGTTTTTAATATGTTATTTAATATAACATATCAGTAGATGAAAGATTTGATGTAAATATGTATGATTAAAATCGTTTTATGAGCCGTAAGGGCGTTATCTTCATTTATCGACATAATATAAGGACTTGTTCATAAACTCAGTTTATATTCTGATTTGACATCCCAGATAATCTTACCTATGATATTACATCAGTAGGTAATTCATTTTCAAGTTCATTATCAATTAAACCTCATTTTATGCAAAAAAAAGCATTTTAGTCAAAATGGCATATTACGGAACTTGTGCATAAACTCAGATTCTGATTATGATTATGTAATATAACCTCAGAGGGTTATGCTACATAATATTACGATCATAATGAAACTTTAGATCAGTAGCTAACTAATCTAAATCGGTTCAGAATCGAAAGACAAAGTAGAAGTCAAACTTCACGACTTTCGATTGCGAACCGACCCTAGAACTGAAATTGATGAGCCGAACATGTTCTAATAATTATTACCAACTTATTTAAGTGTCAGAATAGGTTTCCTAACATATATAAACTCAGATTATAATTTTTCCGAAAATGGCCTGTTTGACTTTTTAATATTTAAACTTTGACCCGTCAATTGGTCTAGCAAACGTGATCTTCAGGAGGTGCCCTTTATAGGGACTAACAACTACCTTATTACGATCACTTAGCCATCTTCGTTACGAACAATGGCTGGACCTTAATGATCTTAACCGAAAGTCAAGGTGTTTTCCGTAAAACGCTTGACTTTTGGTATAAAAGCCTATAAACGAAAATGCAAGAGGAAGGAACACTTACAAGTGATTCCTAGGATGCAATAGAACTAAGTTGGATGCTCCTTTCAGTTAGGAACTTCTAGAGGAGGGAGATAGAGTTGTGAATGAGAAAGGTGCAAGTTCAAAGGGTGAACCTTTGCACCTATTTATAGTTGGAGAGCTTGAAGGAGGTGATGCCAGGTGTTCAGGGGTGTTAGGGGAAGCCTACAAGTGTCCTAAAACATGGCATAGCTGTTTGGAAGACCATGGTTTCGAAACAATGGTTTTTGACAACATGTGTGGAGACCAAGGCAAATTTTCTGCAGACACAGCCTTCTGGCGGGCCGCTAGAGGCACAGGCCTGGCCTCTCACGCCCCGCGAGCACCCCTATGCCACTTTCAAAGTTTGACACTTTTAGCCCCTCAACTTATAAAACCTCCTAAAACACCTTTTTAGCATATTTAGCCATCCGTAACCAATATTTGGCGTACCCGGCAGTATGCCTGAACATTGTCGAGCTCTCGGTTCGTTTAAAAGGTCACTCAGAGGTATAAATTAATATGTTGACACTTTTAATCCCTCCATATTTACAGAATAAACCTCTCTCGACCAACAAACGGGACATGTGAGAGTTGTGGTCATTTAGGACATACAATGAAACATTGCAAAATCAAGAAATTTTCTGAACCTGAACAAAATTTTGTCAAAAGTTTCACAGAGCAATTTGATAATTTTAAGGAATCAGTCAAAAAATTAGTTAATACAACATGTTTTTGGAAAAGAAAAGAAGATATTTTCATTCAAAATAACGATAAATTTAAAATGAAGAAAGTCCGGGTTCCGAAATCTAACTAACTTGTATATATTTCTTGTTTGTTGTTGTATAACAGAATAAACTGCAAAATTGGCTTCGAATGCTCATGGAATACATCTGACATGTGGACAGTGGATGCTCAAGGCATATAACCGGTTTAAAGGAACTACTGAAGAACTTCCGATTCATTGACGGCGACTTCGTATCTTTTGCCGAGATGGAAAGGGATGGAAGATTGTTGGAATTGGAGATGTTGTTTCCGAAGCACTTAAGTTGGAAAATGTTAACTATGTACCAGAATTGTGCTACAATCTTATGAGTGTATCAGAAGTACGTGACAAAGGAATATCTGTGTTGTTCAATGACATAGAATGCCTCTTTCTCATGCCCGAAAACTCAGTTCTTGCCGAGATGATTATGCTTACAGCTCCTCGTCATAACAACACCTACATCCTCAATATGAAAAATGCCAAAACCAATGAAAAATGCCAAAATCAATGAAAAATGACATGTTTGATCTCAAAGCCGTCAGAATCGGAATCACTACTTTGGCATAGCCATTTGGGGCATGTGAATTTCAAAAATATGAATAAACTTTCTAAATTAACTTAGTAAGAGGTTTACCGATAAAAGAATTTCCGTTTTCAAAAAAGTGTATCGCATGCGCCTGAGGCAAGCAACACAAAAACGCCGCACAAGTCCAAAGCAGCGAATACGATAACCGCACCATTGCAATTGACGCATATGGATATTTTAGGTCCTATTAGTGTTAAAAGTTTAGCTAAAAGATCTTATGTGAGGGAGGATCGGCTCCTCCGATGAGCAACCTGTCTGACCTAACTCAGCTAGCAGCGGCGGAATTCATTGCTAGTGATGATGACAAACGAACAAGTGAGATCTACTAATTAACTGCTTTGAATGAATTGATTGACGAGCAAAGTACAAGGCAAGTAAACAAATCAGCAGGGCTTCGCCGTACCAACCGGACTAACACTTTCTAGCTCTGACACGACACTCCTCTATTTATAGGTCGACATGACTCGCACTGGAGTGTGTGTGAAACAGAGGCTGTGACTCGTACGAGTCAAGTACTTCACTCGTACGAGTATACTACAAAACATTTAGTGCTCTGATACCACTTATGGGGGAGGATCGACTCCTCCGATAAGCAACCAGTCTGACCTAACTCAGCTAGTAGAGGCGGAATTCATTGCTAGTGAAGAATGCAAATGAACAAGTGAGATCTACCGTTTAACTGCTTTGAATGTATTGATTGATGTACAAAGTACAAGGCAAGTAAACAAATCAGCAGGTCTTCGCCGTACCAACTGGACTAACACTAACTAGCTCTGACACAACACTCTTCTATTTATAAGTCAATATAACTCGCACTGGAGTGTGTGAAACAGAGACTGTGACTCGTGCGAGTGGCTGCCTCGTACGAGTGACAGAGTGTCACTCATACGAGTCAAGTACTTCACTCGTACGAGTATACTAATAAATAATAACATTTATACATTTGACGTTTAAGCCCTATATACAATAACGACATATCCTAGACATAGGCAATAGACATTATACACCAACATCTTATTGCTTGGTGATTACAGATGATTTTTCTCTATTCTCATGGGTTTACTTTCTTGAAACCAAAAGCGAAACTACATCCATTCTAGAGACCTTCATCCCTATGGTTGAGAATGTCATCAAAATAAAGGTAAAGTCAGTTAGAAGTGATATTGGATCTGAATTAAAAAATCAAACATTATCTCGTAGCGGAACTACTCAACAAAACGGCGTAGCGGAACAAAAGAAACACAACACTCATTGAAGCTACTCGAACTATGCCTGTAGACTCCAAACTGCCAATCATCTTCTGGGCGGAAGCAGTCAACACAACATGCTATGTTTTGAATCGAATTCTCATTGTTAAATCTTACGGAAAAACTGCCTCTGAACTACTTTTCAAAAGAAAGCCTCTGATAGATTTCTTTAGACCGTTTGGATGTTCACGTACACTTCTCAACACCAAAGACAATCTTATCAAGTTTCAAGTAGTTGGTGATGTGTGCTATTTCATGGGATATTCATCTACTCAAAAGGCGTATAGTGTCTACAACAAACGAACCAAGATAGTTCTCGAATCATACCACGTCGACTTTCAAGAAGGATACTACACCAACACTGAAAATTCTCCCGATTGGTTTTACGATGTAGATGTTGTTTTCAACACCTTCGACATTCCCAAACCTATTTCTAAAGCCCAACCGACTGAAACCCTCAAGTTGAACCATTATTTGACTCGACAGACATTAGATTCACCCCTTTTACAACTTGTTTTACTCCAGCTTCAGCCGATCCAATTCTTCCCGTCAAAGAATTAAGTGGTGACACTTTGGATGAGAATGCATCCACAAATGATGCTTCCTCTTCTTAGACGAATGTGGATGAATCAATTCAAGAAGATGGACCTCCAATCATCTATGTCGATGAACACTTCACCAACCTACCTCAACAAATTGAAACCCATACCAATGCAGGTTATAAAATCAAGCGAAATCACCCCATTGAAAATGTAATAGGTCCGGTGGAAGACGGCGTGCGAACACTTGGTCAGACTTATGTTATCAACAAAGGATTGTACAGCGCTTTCCTTTCACAATCTGTAGCAAGTGACATCAAAGAAGCTATTCAAGACTCAAGCTGGGTGCAAGCGATGCAGGAAGAATTATCTCAGTTTCAAAAGCTCAAAGTGTGGGAACTAGTTGATCTTCCAGAAGGAAAATTTCCTATTGGAACAAAATGGGTGTTTCGAAACAAAATGGATGATCTTCGTGTGGTCATTAAGAACGAGGCAAGATTGGTAGTTCAGGGATTTAGGCAGGAGGAAGGGATCGACTATGAAGAAGTTTTTGCTCGGGTAGCACGTTCGGAAGCAATTAGAATATTCTTGGCATATGCATCGTACAAAAACATCAAAGTATATCAGATGGATGTGAAAAGTGGATTTCTGTACGGTAAAGTAAAAGAAGAAGTTTATGTTTGTTAGCCTCCTGGGTTTGAAAATCCATATTTTTCTAAACGATACTACAAGCTTGACAAAGCTCTCTATGGTCTTCATCAAGCACCTTGGACTTGGTACGAGACTTTGTCAACATACCTTCTAGAATGTGGATACACCAGAGGAAGAATCGACATGACTCTTTTCACAAAAAGGATCGGAGACAATGTGATGATGGTTCAAAAATCTTTGGGTCTACTGATGAAACATTGTGCAAGGAATTCAAAAAGGTTATGCAAGCAAAGTTCAAGATGAGCATGATGGGCGAGCTCACATTTTTCTCGGGATTGGAACTGAAGCAGCGAAAAGACAGAATCCTCATTCATCAAGCAAAGTACATCAGGGATATTCTTGGTAAATACAGTATGAATGACTGCAAAACTGCAAGCACACCATTTGCGGCTCAGACTGAATTGACTCCTGGACTTCAAGGAAAACCCGTGAACAAGTCTTTCTATCACTCAATGATAGGCTCGTTGATGTATCTAACCGCAAGTAGGCCTGACATTATGTGGGCTATCTGTATCTGCGCTCGTTTTCAGACGAATCCCAAAGAATCTCATGAGACTGCAGTCAAACGAATCTTCCACTATCTGAATGGAACACCCAAGCTTAGACTTTAGTATCCTAAAGATAGTAATTTTGATTTAATTGCTTATTCTGACAATGTCCATGTAGGTTGTAACATCAATCGAAAATCAGTCTCAGGAGATTACCATTTCTCAGGATATCGTCTCATATCATGGCAAAGCAAAAAGCAGACGACAGTCTCCACATCAACTCAAGCTGAATACACGGTGGCCTATTGTTGTTGTTCACAAGTTCTCTGGATACAAACAGTTGTTGGATTACGGGATTAATGTCATGAAAACTCCTATATTCATTGACAATGAGGCGTGTCTAGGAATTGTGAAGAATCCAATCCATCACTCGAGAAGTAAACATATCGAGATTCGCATTCACGTGATTTGAGATGCGTATGAGAAAGATAATTCAAGTGGGGCTAGTAGATACTACGCAACAAAAAGCCGACATCTTCACGAAAGCCTTCGACAAACCTCATTTCAACGAGTTGGTAACTTGGTTAGAAATGATAAATTTCCTTGAGCGGAAATGAACTTCGTTGTGATAACCGGTTGTACATACTCTATCTTAAAAAAACCTGCTTTCTTAAATAAACGAGTATCCTAAAACAATGCCATCAAAAAGATTTTCTGTTTAAATTAAAATTTTCATTTGCAAGTAATGGACACACGAAAATAAAATTTTAGGGTGGAAGATATCAAGAAAGCTGTAATCTCCTTTTTGACACCTGTTTGGTAAAGAAATGATAGAAAACTGCTAACACTTTGTCTATCCTTGAAACTATAAAAGAAAAGAAAATCGGGGTGGCAAGCAACGACATGTCAGTAGATTCAGCAAAACCATCGAGTAAACTGCGATTAGGCAACAAAATTTAAAGTTTACACAAGAATACTGGATACCCACAATATTGTGTTGTTTGTTGGTAACATGTCACGACATATGGCTTAATGGTCTTAAATCTTGTGTTGATATATTGCCAAAATCCAAGATTTCGGGTCTTTATCATTGTCGCTCTTCTGTTGCATCCATATATATGCAGACCTAGACACAGTTATGATATCTTTTTAAAAGAGCCAAAGAGGCCAAAAACCCAAAAATTGAAAAAGCTCATCCAAACGAGCCAATGAATAGAAATCGTACCACATTGAAGCATCGACCTAACCCTGGTCAGGACAACATTGGTTGATTTGATTGTACGAACGTACATACATGTTCACCGATGTGCTGATCTTGTATCTCTTCAAACGAATGGATTTAATATACTCACCTGTTATGAGGAAACTTTGTGCATATCTTGATCGCGGGGGTATGTCCTGACGTGGGACCCACGGGCATAATATTCTAACCGTCTATCTTGAGTAGGAGCCATTGTAATTCTTGTCAATATTACCACAACATGATAAAACGCTCACCGAAAGCATGTTGAAAAAAGGATGCATGGATTTAAGAGGACAAACATACTGACAGTTTTTCTTGTGCCTTGTTTAATATTAAATTGTTGACAAGTGTTGCCAGTATCATCTTTTGCAGGAAAGTCGAGGATCGGAAAACGAAAGAATAATTGTGATAGAGAAAATTCCTCAATTTGAAAAACGAATTTCGGTGTCTAAATTGCAAATTTTTGATTTTCTGAAACTTATTTTTGGTTTTTGCAATATTTTTTTAATTCTGCATGAATTTTTAGCAAAAAGAGTACGTTTTTCGAGAAAGTTTAAAATTTTCGAGCGTATTTGGATTGGATTTCTTAGATTTGAAGAATCCTTCTATATAATAGGGGCAGCGTATTATCCAGCGTAATTAATAATTATGCTTGACAATATTTTTTCAAATGTATTTATACTTATCAGTTTTTAGTTTTGTAAAGTTTTCTAAATATCTTCTTCATCAAATTCTTTTCAAATTCTCTAAAACAAAGATCTGATATCTCTTGTCAATCAAGGTATGGTGATGTATTACATAGGATCGCTTCAGATAAACATAACATATTACCATACTAAGTGAATGCAATGTTTTGTCATGAAAAGAATCAGATCAATTTGGAGTTTTTAAAGGGTTTATGAAGAACATCTTGAATACAACATACTGATTTTGAATATGGCGTAATTAAGTGAAGTCACTGTATTGCAGATTTAAGTCTCGAACGTGAGTTCGAGCAACCGGCGTAATTGACAACTACGCCGGGCAATCAACGTAGATATGTATCTACGCTGATCTAGAACTCGTAAACAGACCCAATTACGAACCCAAGTACACAACGTAAATAATCGGTGCTTTTAACCGCACCTGTAAATATCTTAGCGTTTTTAATTTACTGGCCAACATAAATGCTATTAGAAAACTTGATAGCGCATTTAATAATGTATTTAGGACTGTGTTTTTATATTTTATTTTATTTTCTTCAATTTAATTTGTAAATATTAAACTAACCTAACAGTTACCTTTCGGAACCCAGATCTCACTTGGCTCATTTCCATGTTTTCAGAAATGACAAAGCAAATAAATGGGATAATACAAGAAAGCACAATCAACCCATTACTCTAGTTCCACCAGAACCCGACTTTGAAGATGTAATGAGTGGTTATCAAGAAGCAAAATACGTTATGCAGTTCAAGCAAAGCCAACAATCTATAGCATACACATCGAAGAATTCTGGAGAACCGCCAAAGTCAAAACCATCGACAGAGTGAAGACAATCACAAAAGGATTACGAACAAACAAGTAATTGTGACTGAAGAAAGGGTCCGAAAGGTTCTGTGTCTCAGTGATGATCCCAGGGATCTAATGAAGCTGTCAAAGGAAGATATTCTGGAAGGATTCAGGGGAATGAACTATATTGGGGACTTCAGAGGGAAAAACGAGATAAAGAAGAACGGGTTGACAAAAGATTGGAGGTTTATTCTGCACACCTTTGCCCTAAGTACCGCTCATCGAAAAGGCAGGTATGATGGGTTAAACTTGGAGTGGTTTGCAGCTATGCAAAATCAGTGTACAAACCAGCCGTTCAATATATCTGGTTTGATCTTCTACTGCATGGTCGACAATGCCAATAAAGTGACCTGGACCATGTATCCAAGATTTGTTTAGCTGCTTATCAACGATCAACATAAAGATCTTCCCCATAAAGGAAATCCGTACAAATTCCAGTTTTCCAAAGGAAGACAATTAACAGAATTGAAAACTGATCAATGGGTGATGTTGCATAACTAGATGTATAGAGAAGAAAGGCTTCCCATCGTTCTTGAAGCATATAACAAATACAGAGAAGGTATGAGGCAAGCCAGAGACAGACTAGAAAAACAGGCTGCCGAAGAGCAAGAAGCGGAAGTTGAAGAAGAAACACAATTGGTGCGAAAGAGAAAAGACAAAGGAAAGAAGGTAGTCGAAAAAGGGGGATCGAAGAAGAGTAAGAAAGACACACCCAACCCTGAAAGAATTATGGGATAGCATTTATGCCGGGTCAACTAGAGAAGAAATTAAACGGATGCAACCTATCCATGTTGTAAGGGAAGCATAAAAGAGAGAACGGAGGATGAAAAGAAAAGAAATGACCGAGTCTGAGACACCAATTGTGGTTACATCAGAACAGGAACAGCTGGATCAGTACGTTGAAGGTTTACTTTCTGATCCTACAGAGGCTACTCCGAGAAAGTCCCCTGCCTACAAAAAGAGAAAAACTGGAGAGGGGTCTTCAAAAGACGCTCCACCCAAACCAATGCCAACTACTCAGGCACCTCCTCAACAAGCCCTAGCAAGACCACGACCATCTCAAGAACTGTATGATCGTCTATCAAGAGAAATCGGGTCATTTCCTGTCAAAAAGTTCTACCTGTTGAAGAATCAGGTCAATGACATCAATGTGCTTAGAGAAAATCTAAAGGAACAGCGAAAGAAAAACAAGGAACTACACAATTTTGTGTCGAAGCAAGCAGAGTTCTTAATATTTCAGCACGAAGGAATGATCAAACTGCATGAAATGCTTCAAGATTTGTACACCACTGCTGATTGTCAACAAAACTACACTGGTGAAGAGCTCTTCAACTTTGACAAATTCAGAGAAGAGGAAGAAAAACGCAAAGTCGTGTTAGCTGAAAAGAAAAAGAAATGACTTGAATCGGTTGTGGATGTGACATCGATGGAGATAGCGAGGAAGAAGAGGTAGACATAATTGAGATGCCTCCCAAGTTTATTGAGTGGGGTTTGAAGATGATGTGGTTTATGAAACAGACGAAGGAGACGAAGTGAACCACAGCACCCTGAATGGTTTAAGAAAGAACGAGCTAAAATGCTAGACTTCTATCAGGTCATAAGCTGGAAGTACTACAACATGACATGGCTATTCATTGTGAAGCGTAGAGGCGGTGTAATCCAACATTTCCGAGCTGGAAATGATATCAGAGCTTACCGCCATGGGATATTCGCGAGCTAAGCAAACGCGCTATGATAAATCCCACAAACAACAACATTGGAGGTGTTTTTGAAAGACTTATACTTCATGAATGCGTACGTGGATTCACCGTATTCAAGCCTCAACGCCCTAGAAGACATGTATCGAAAACCACCAAAGGCCCAATAACCGGAAAAGGCAGAATTACATGGGTAATTAATCCAGCAAAAGTGGTTACCAAGGTGAAGATTCCTTCAGAACATCCAGTAATGATCACCAACTTCAAGAAGTGGTTCTACTACGGCCAAACTGGTGAAGCTGTGATCAAATCGAACGATAATGAAGATATCAGAATTCTTGATCCGATGGATGTGTTTATGTTTTGCTTGTCTGACTTGAATATCCTCTACGGGAATAAGATTCACATCGGTGCAGGAAACAAATACTTGGAGGAAGGCATGCTCTTTCAACGAGCTGTCGAGAGAGCTAGAGAAAGAAAGAAATGATGGAAATTACTCAGGATCGATAAATAGAAAGAGCAAGATGAAACGCGAAAGAAAAATGCTGCAAAAAAGCCTGTTGAACCACAATCATCTCCTCCTCAAACCAAATATCCGTCATCTGAGTTGAGTTCGATGTTCAAGAAATACCACCACCTCCGACTTCATCCACATATGAAGTCACTGTGGAGGACCCACCAACAACTAGTGAAGCTGTTCTTAACCAAACTACAACACCAAGAAATGATCAAGATGCCGCCGCAAGCCCAAAAGCTCAAAACAAAGAATGAAGACTCTCAAGTACACAATGCTCTAGGGGGAATATTGTTAGGACAATTTGAGACCGTTGATACTTGAGTTTTGGTGGTTTCTCTTGTGTTATGATTCATGTTCTTGTGCTAAATCCGAATATCCAGGTACTTTTAGTGAGTAATTTAGGATTACGTAAACAACACTTGTTGTTTGATCCAAACAAGAATCTTCATCTTTTGGTTTTTCTTAACTTTTTCTCATTCAAACACTTAATCAATAAGTGTTTGGGTGTTAACAATCAAACCACAGTGATCTAGATAGCAGTTGGGACTCACATTTACGTCGAAACGTATAACAACTCAAATTTATACCAGAAAACGTATTATATTTCACCCGATTCGTTTCCAAATAAAATTTGCGTTAAAACGTAGTCTAACTCCAAACAGACATAAAACAAAACATTATATAATTGTCCCAACTTGTTTCCAAACAAAATTACGTTAAAGCGTAGATGAGCTCGAATTTATATCGACACGTACAAAAAAGTGTTAAGAAATTAGTTTTATGGTTAACTCGAAATTTTAGAAACTTGTTGGGGTTAAAGTGACATTTACAAAATTAGAGGGATTACTTTTGACATTATAACAAATTTTAAGGGTTGAAAGGTAGAACAACTCGTTTTCAAACAAAATTTACGTCGAAGCATGAAACAACTCGAATTTATACAAACACGTATATAATGATAAGCACAAAACAAATTAGTTTTTTTTTAAGTTAACAAATGAAAGTTATTAAGGAAAAATTGGATTATATATATTCTCAAGGGGGTTAAAATAACATTTTTCAAACTTCATAGAAAGTTAAATGGCGAAAATAATATTTCTAAACATAAGAGGGGTAAAGTAAGATTTGACAAAGTAGAGTTTTTTTATGATTGGTCATTAAATTAAAATTCTATAAATAAGTAACAACTTTTAGCTTTGGTTAGTTCTACCATATGCTTTGGGTAATTTTCAAAAAAAAAAAAAAAACTTGATTTTTTAATTATAACCCAAAGGTTTTTACCTTTTACAATTTTAACCTCACATAATTTTTTAAAATTTTAACCCAAAACTTTTCATTATTTGCAATTTAACCTCCCAACTTTCTACTTTCAATTTTTGTCCTCTATACTTTTCATCTTTCGGAAATATTCCTTTTATGTTTCTTTCTAAATTTTTCGAGTTAGTACCGCGCAACGTATGTGTGTGGTATAACGTTTTTATGTTTAATTCAAAATTTTGCGAGTTAACATGGTGCAACGTGCATGTGTGGCTCAACGTTTATACTCTATTTTTCTTGTTTGACAGGTTCGCCGCAACACGCAGTTCCTAGGTCGAGTCAGTGTTGGTGGTCGCTGGCGGTGGTGTGACATTGGTACTATTTGGCATGGTTTTTCGCACCTCCGCAACGCGAGGGGTGCTTAATTCTAGTTAGTTTTTAATATATAAGAATTGTATGGAACAAAATAAAGTAACAAAATTGGGCCAAACCCATAGGAGTAAAATTGAGGAAAAAAATAAGACGGGAAATGCAATGATCCAACTCGAGTGGAAAGGTTTAAGCAATATAACAGATTAATCAATAAACCACTCCCAACAGTTTCAACTTTGATTTAACGTTTTCATTTTATTAGTATTTAAGAAACGAAAAGTTGGTGGAGTGATTTCCACCTACATACATTCTCTTTAAGAATGTAGAAATATGGCCACTTGAAATTTTATATATTAATACTTTTTTATATTTGTTTATTATTCTAGTTATTAGAATAAGGGAAATTTAGTAAATTTATATCAAATTAACTGAGCAAACTAACAGCCATCCATTCAGAGAACTATTCGAGTAACAAACGACCAAATCACAAGAAATATGCATGTTATTTTGAAAAGATTAAGACTAAAGGTTAAAAATATCAAACCACAAAGACACATGGGCAATTAACTATTGTTTTTATTGTAAGGCTTTTGAATACTTTGGGTTTGAATTTATGTCATTAACACTCCTCCTTTGATGTTAAAGATGAGTCTCTTACTTTATAGAATTATTACAAGAAATGACTAAAACTATGATTGAAAATCACCTTTAACTAGCTTGATTAGAAAATTATTGTTTAAATCAATCATGGGGTAAGGAAAGCTTTCATGAAGGTATGTAATGATTTCGAAAACTCCAATAGTGATTTAGTTGTCATGTTTAGATTGTTCGTTGGCAATGTGGAATCCACCTTATTTGGAGGAGATAATTGGTTATATGGTGGATGTCAAAAAGAAGTTTGTCCAAATCTGTCTAAGTTGGAAAAGAAAAGAAATTGTTTGGTGGCTGAAAAGGTTTCGTTTAATCTATAAGAGTTTGAAGTAAATGGATTATGGAGTACACCTCCCTTCTCAAATGTTGAAATCAGAGAACTTTTGTTTTGTTTTATAGAAGAAGCAAGGCATCAGAGTTTAAACAGTATCCAGATGATGGTTTTGGTCGGATGACTCATTTGGGTGCTTCTCAATTAGTTCGATGAAAATTTTAATTGAAAAGCTCCTTTTCCATCATGGCAACAAGATTTTTGACTAGATTAAATGGGTTCCAAAGAAAATAACTTCTTTGCATGGAGTGTGGGGCTTGGTAGAATCCCATCGAAAATTAAATTAGCGAAAAGAAATGTTTGGTTACCAACTATGGCATGCGATGGTTGTGGGCACGAACTTGAATTAACATACCATCTTTTGATCCCATGCAAACTGGCAGATGAGGTTTGGAACTTGGTAAAAGCATGGTGCAACATGGAGGTGGAAATGTACGACTAAGTTTCAAACAAGTTGCAATCCAAAGAAAAATTCATGGTTCTAAAGTTCGTAAAAATATTGGGGCAAAGTATTATTTTAGTTACTTTGTGGTCCAAATAAAGAGCACGCAATGATAGAGTCTTTAACAATTACATCAAGAATGTGGAGAAGATCTTGGAGGAGATTAAGATGGTTACGCATTTATCTTTAATTTACTATATTTGTTGAGTCGGTTAAGTTAAGGGGGTTATGTTCTATTTGTATAATTGTTTTTACATGTAGAATGAATATCAGCAAACAATTGAGATATAGCTCCATTCATATTCTCTAGCATATTTCCCTCAATTCTGGCTCTAACTATATCAAGGGTATCAGAGCAACCAGTCGATCCATGCCGGAATCATGCACACAACCCTGACAAACACACACAATCAAGATGTCGAAAAGATGCTCAAGGAACACGAAAAGGCCATCACTGAATTACAGGCTACGCTTGCGGACCTGATAAAGCAACATGAGGAGATTTTAAAGGCGGTCATGGATGTGGTGTTGTATAGGTGTGTATTTTAGTATCTTTTGAAACACGGTTATCTCATTTTAAATTTATAAGATATGATTTATTACTTAGACTAAACACACATAATACGCAAGTGTACCTATTTGTAGTAATGTTTATGTAAGAACCAAGTATCAAACCCGAAGGACACGACTTTTACTACTCAACTTTCCTTTTGTTACCATCTAGCTTAATTAGTTATCTTTTGCTTGTTTGCTAGACTAAATATAAAAAGAGAAAATAAACTTGAGACAATAATGAATGGAGAGTATCAAGATTACAAGAAGTATGTCTTTATGTTTGGAATCCACTTGGGATGAATTATAGTTAAATTATTGGCATTGTGGTGCGATGAACTTACTTTAAAAATACCCGCCTCCAAGCTAAGTTTACCAATGAGTTTTTATTATATTTACAAAATATATTTTGAAGTTAAAATGGAAAGGCTCATGGTCAGGTTATCTAATTCCCTTACCCTATTGGAAAGCTTGTTTATAAAGCTACCACAAGTTCTAGATTGAAGACATCTAACTACTCTTTTTCTTCAACAACATTACCACCTAGCATACCTTTACAATCATGATCCGTTTTTTGGTCAAAAAAAAGGCATAGACGCTTGGTAATAATGTTGCTAATGTGACTTGTTGTTAGTAAAGGTGATTGATCTTTATTTAACGGATGGTGTTATAATATATATATATATATATATATATATATATATATATATATATATATATATATATATATATATATAAAGACGTATGCATTTTAACATCAGTTCACCAACTATTGGTTCACGCTAAATCCTAGCATGAAGACGGTGTAGGCGATGTCAGCCAACCAAGTTTTGGCTTTGGCTTAACATTGAAGCCCAGTATATAGACCGTAGTGTCACACCCTCAATTTCCACTTGCGGAGTCTTACCGCGAGGCGTGTGATCAAACCAGAATCTGAGACACTAGTAATATCGAACGACTCTATATGATTTATTTAAACGTTTTCCTAAAACATTTGTTTAACCATTCATAGTCATTTTCAAAATATCTTAGTTTCAAAGTTTAGCAGAAGCATTAGTTTCAAAGTTTAGCGGAAGTATTAAAGTAAAGTAAAGTAACGGGCGCCAACATAAACGCCAAAACCAAAAATCCCAAATATTATTCGTAAATAAGACTCGATAAAAATGTCTTGATCAAATGCAAGTGAATGCACCTAGCGCTCCTAGCGTCCTGAGAAACATGTAAAGAAACAAGTTTCAACATTAAAGAAGAGTGAGTTTACAGGTTTTTATAAGTTCACAAGTTCGGTTAAAAGTTTGTTTCCCCCCGTTATCCCTAACCCGGGATAACGATATAGTTCCATTATTCCTAACCCGGAATAATAATGTTGGTTCGTAATTAAGTTCAATGTTAACATGTAGGCAGCGAGCCTAAAGTTACGTCACATAAGACTTTGCGATCGAAGCTGACTGTTGTTGCCTCAGTGTTGCCAGGTCTATCACTGACCATGGCGAAAGTGAGGCCAAATTAATCACCCGTTGACCATACCCGGTCGGCTAGCGCGACTAGCTCGGGTGGGGCTTGTCGGGCCCAGTAGTACTACTTATATGTTCCCCGCTATCTAACCCAATACTAACGATCCGAGAGTTGGTTGAGGACTTCCGTGATAAAACTACTTAGTGACCATAACGTACATTAATATTAACTTAGTTACCGAGTAGTTTAACGACGTTAATTTCGCATAACGTAAAAGATAGAGTTTTAGAGCGTATACATGTTTCTCCCCCTGTTGTTCAAAACCGGATAAAATAGGGACCGTGAACTCACCTTAAATTGCTCGGTTAGAATAACACAAAGAAGCAAATGATGTAACCGCTAATCGCGTCCTAACATGCCAACCGATTTAAAGTTAGTGTGTGTGTGAACACACTGATACAAAACCCTACGCATAACTAACACACAGTGCGGCACACGTAATAACCAATTCGAAAACACAATCATGCATGCAAAGTATCATCATACCAAAATAATGATCAAACCAACTTGTCATAAACACATATTAACTCATACAACACTTTGGTACACACTAACGCAAGTTATCATGTTTCAGCTTGTACGCTCGTAACTGAGCTGTTTTCGAGGATTTTTATAAAATAGTTCCAACGTTCCAAAAATTCCAATGTTTTTACAGGAGGTGTCAACTAAACTGTAGATTTTATGTAAAATTTTCAAGTCCTAACGCTTTACCAATTATTTATAAACATTTATATACTAGGTTGCAGTCAGATTCGTCGCTTTCTGACTGCAGTCCACGGGAAAAATTATTTAAAAATCATCGTTCATTCAATTAACAAAATTCCAGTGGGAGATTTCCGGAAATTCATGTCTCCAGTTACTGTACAAATTTCGTGACCCAATCCCCTACAGACTATGAGATCCGACTCGATAAACAACTAGCAAATTTTGCAGAATTTACGCAGCTTCAGCTGCTGCACTAAATGACCACTTAAAAATAGCAAACGACCTCAGAAAAATATGAATCCAGCGCCATTAGAAGCGTTTTTCAAAAATACACGTTTTAGGCTTCAGAAAATCCACTTTTCGATAAATAATGATCAGGTTACAGACAATTAAAGTTGGCTGTAAATGTAATTCAGCAAACTGTTTTCGACTTTTATCGCATTAGAACATGCTTAAACGATCATGACGCTTAATAATAATGATTAACAACAGGTTTATTTGTCAAATATCATCATGTATATCAATATTCATGCAAACCCTAATTATATAACATGATCTTTATCGCTAAAACACAGCTTATGATTTTAGTATTCAACATAACATCACAATCGCAAAGATTCGCACAATCATCCGAACTAATCATAAAGTTAGCGTAGTTATTGCGAGCGTGTAATTTAATTCTCCGAATTAAATCAGCGTAGGAATGAATAACCGTGAAGTAGCGCGTTTAAGATACCTGAAAAGCCAGGATGTCACACGTAGAGGCTCCAATGAAGTTCTTGATAAGTGAGGGCTAATCTCAAGATGTGATCTTTTAACCATAAATGGGTTAGCCACTACCAAAATTGGATCCCCCTATTAGTATTTGGGTTGTTAGACACCATAAGTGTACTAATTGGCTTCACACCACTAAGTTATCAAGAATACTCAAAATATTAATTACCGAAACTAAAGAACAAAGTCCCGTTAACAAAGAAAAAAAGGGTATAAAGAATTGTCAAAAACATAACTTACGACTTTGCCAAAGTTTAAACATTTAATTCACACCAAGTTTCATCTTCAACTCAAGAAATACAAGAAGTATAGCCAAGAATGACCATACAAATTTGTTCACAAACAATGATAATGGAAACGATCGTGATGAACAAGTATAAGAACAAAAAAACTTCTTGAATATTGATGATTACAAGTCTTTCTTTCTTTCCCTCTCTTTCTCTCACTCACTTTCCCTGAGATTAAGCTATTACAAGTGCTCTAAGGGAGTGATCTCAAACTCCAAGAAGGATATGATGGACACTCTAGATCAAAGAGTATGTGTGTGTGAAAGTGGGAGAGAATGGTGTGGATGAGATGGTGAAAATGGGCTACAAAGGTTGTTATTTATTGGCTGATCATGAGAAGGTGCGCACGACTGTGCCTAACAGGGCACAGTCGTGCATAATACTTTCTTTCAATAGAATTTTGTCCTTTCTTTACGAGCACAAGCGTTCATATGGTGGTACATGACCATGCCTTGCCAGATGTACCTACATAACCTTTGCTCCTTTTTGGTACCAAATTGTCCCCAGGCGGTTATAGGCACCAACGTGCATGTATTGGTGCATGGTCGTGCTTGGACAAGTGTTTAGACATAGGCATCACTTGGTGTAAGTTTTGTCAGATCTCAAAGCTACAGAGGTTTGTCTTGTTCTCCCACAAGCATGCCTAGCTGGCACGGGTGTTCTCCACATATTGTTTGATATTTTGTTAACCATTTGGGTTGACTTGTTAACTTCTATTGATGGGTTGATCATGCATGGTTGTGCCCATAGCGTGGCATGGGCATGCATATCTGTATCTTTTGTTGGTTTCTTTAGAATTCCAGGTTTATGCCTTGTTTTCAATCTTTTTTACTTCTTTTCATTAGCAGCCCTTAAACACTGTCAATTATCACATAGGAATGATTTAGGTAGTGTTTCTAATGATAAAGTCCTAAAAGTACCATAAAATGTGGGTAAATGTAACATCTTGGTTTTTAATGAGATCAAAAATA
This sequence comes from Scalesia atractyloides, assembly GCA_947069175.1. Classification (NCBI taxonomy): domain Eukaryota; kingdom Viridiplantae; phylum Streptophyta; class Magnoliopsida; order Asterales; family Asteraceae; genus Scalesia; species Scalesia atractyloides. The sequence continues at coordinate 9,179,291 of CAMTDV010000001.1, forward strand.
TATTTTACATGTGTATATTTAATCTCTAAAATGAGTTTATATTAGCAAGATAGTATTTTTATATAAAAACAATACTATGATATAGTTTTATAAAAAGGGATTTATGTTGCAAGGGGTGAATGTACTAAAATTTCATCTCCAATAATGATATATATGTATTTACTTGGGTTAAACTTGATTAAACCAATAGTTTTGATGATAATGGAAAATACATATTTTAAATGGGGGAATAAACAAAATAAAAAAGAAGAAGAAGAAAAAGAACGTGACCAGGAGTCACCCATGTGTGCGATGCGAGCAGAAGGAAAACATTCACCACGAAAATCACGAAATTGGGAGGCTAATACCTCAATTCTATCATCCTTGCTCAATTTCTAGGATTTTGTAAGTGATTTCTTAAGTTTATTTTAATAAAATTCAAGAGTTAAGGTTCTTCATCGTTGTTGTTCAAATCCATGAAATTGGGTAATGGTGTGAGATATTGATGCTGAGCGACCCTAATATCTACGCCAGAATGATTGATTATAACTTTTGAGTTGTGAATTCATGTTGCATGTTATGATTTGGGGTCAAATTCATGATTTGGTGATTAGGTAGAGATGTATGGAAACCATGACTAAAGTTGCTTACCAAATCTGAGTAGAATTTGACAATCTTTAAGTAACGTTGATTTTATTTTAAAAACATGAAAAATGGTAATTTTGGGAATTATAGAGAAAATATAGAGTAAAATGCCTGGATAGTCCCTGTAGTTTGGTAAAATTTCACATTTAGTCCCAAACTATTCAAAATTATATGTATATTCCCTGTGGTTTGACGACTTGTTACTCGGATAGTCCCAAACGTGGATGGAGGTTAGTTTTTTGTGTTAACTGGATGTGAAATTACAAAAACACCCTTAATATTATTAAGAATAAAAATTAAAATACAGCAGACCCCACCATTAATAAAACCCCTTCTCCCTCTCTTTCTCTCTCTAAACAACCTCCTTTGCAGCACCTTCAAAAACACTCAACACACTCTCATCCATCATTTCCACACAATGATCTGTCACATAGACCTAACCGACGGTCAATCCAGATATGCCGACCTTGCTACCACAATCACAACCGCATTAACACCGCCACACCGTAGCAAATCACCACCATGAGCATCGCCGTGACTGTTTCCGAACAAACACTCACCTGACAAGTCCAGATGATTTTCTCCATCACGTTTCCAACACTAATTTGCAGGCAATTTGGTTTTCACTAATAGAAGCCTAAAAATCTAAAGGTAATGGTTGGATTGACATTTTAGCATTGGTTGATGATGCATAGGTTTCTAGTAAGGTTTTTGAGCTTTTTAATCCATCTGTTGGTTTAATTTTGGATTAGGTATGGTTAGGATTGGTGAACGGGAGTTTTGTTATCTACTCGGCTAGTTTTTAGGCAATAATTAAGGTTTGAACTAATTGATTCTACACAGATTTGTAGTTTTTCTAGGTTTTGCATCAGTAGGCAAGTTGAACATGGATATGTTGGAAGAAATTTGAGTGTTGCTGCTATGAATTCGGTGTGTGTGTACTGTTGATGCAATGGAGGTTTTTTAGAGAGAGAAAGAGGAGAGATAAGGGACTTTAGGTGGGGTCTACATGAGTGTTTTAATTTTATATTTTAACAGAAACGGCGTTTTTGTAATTTTACAATCACTTTACACCATAAACTAACCTCCATCCATGTGAGGGACTATCCGAGTAACAAGTCGTCAAACCACAGGGCGCATGCATGTAATTTTGAAAAATTGGGGACTAAAGGTAAAATTTCACAAAACCACATGGACTATCCGGGCATTTTACTTGAAAATATACATCTTTGATGGTAAAATGGTGATTTGAGAAGTTCGAATGGGCATGTTAATGGTGAATTTTAATCATGCCCACAACATGTTTAATTAACTGTATAAACTAAATAACTGGTGGAAATTTAATGTTTACATGTTTTAAATGATTTACTAATAATCAATTAGTGGTTAGTAAACATAAAGCTTCGATGAATCGAATGGTGAATGGGATTAACATAAAGTACATATGTAACTGTTGTTTTCATTTAATCACCTAAATGAGTCGAATGTGTATGTGGGTTTAACTTGGTTTGGTTTACAACTAAAAGACCTTGCTTGTTGTTAAACCATGTAGGTTGGAGTAATAAGGATAATAGTAATGATGAGTATGAGACGGACTACAGTGGTATCGGGTACAACAAAATGCAACCTCTAGTGATTTTTTTTACCAAACCTCCAGAGGATATTAAAGAACCTATTGATGTGGAAATTCAAACTTTGTTGGTAGTTGATCTAATTGAGGTGTTACCCAAAACCATTGGGGTCTATGTTTGAAAAATCTGGAAATAATTCAAAAAATGATGATAAGTCTGTTTATAAATCTGTTGTGATGAAAGTATTTGATTATGATGTTGAGATAAAACATATGTCAGAGTAGGAATAATTCTTATCAACCTAGGTTGAGGTAACTACAATAGATTAGGTTTTCACATGGACCAAATTCTAATGATGAGAAAAGTCTTATTAAGAATCAGTCTAATGTAGGTTTTTATGAAAACAAACATCATTATCATGAGACTAAACATGCTCACGGAACTCCAAGATATAGGAGAAATTGTATTGACCGAAGAAAATGTTTCAAATGTGGGGAATTGGACATGTATCTTATCATTGTCCGAAGCATGATCTTAACGGGAAAATGCGAGAATCTGAAGTTTCGAAACCACGTGTTTTACTACCACAAAAGAATTCCATTATTTTTTCTAAGGGCGTTTCTACGTGACTTCAATCCATGCATCATCAAACTTCATTCCCTGTACCACGTGTAAAATATTTGGGTCAACTACAACGAGCTGTTGAGTAAATCTAAGTTTAAATAAAAGAAATTTATTTTGAAAGTAAACATGCAACTCATGTGTTAAATGAATATCACAAATAATAAAAAATAAACAATAAATAAAATAAATCAGTGCATGAGTGAGTCTCTAGCCCCGAGGAGCGAACTGGATGAAGGCGATACCTATCCACCCATAGCCATGGGTAAATAGTCAGCCAATGGATCCATTATATGCTTGCTTGAATAACACAACACTTCAAAACCAAATAAACAAGTAACACATAGCACATAATCTATATAATGAATTTGCATGCATGGTAATTGAATAAAATGAATATGAGATTTGTGTGACATGTTGATACACCCTAAAATGTTTTTAAAATAAAAAGGGAAACAGATGTACTCACTGTTTGTGAAAATTTCCACAATGACACTGCACGAGAGAATGGATTATCCAAATGAAATTATCGTGAAAAATATAAATAACAATCTCTAAAGAAACGGAATGACATCCAGCCACGAACTGAAAATAGTCAGGAAAATGGGGAAGTGAAAAAGACTTCAATGAACAGTGTGATGAGCTTAAAAATTGAAGATCTACTCAATCTTCCACTCGAAAGGGATGCTGATGATTGCTATTTAAAAGATTTGAGAAGCAATTCAAAGCCCAAATCAGAGGCATGATCAAGAGGAATAAATATTGATCTAATAAGTATATATTTGGCATCATCTGTTCTAGGGGGAGATTGTTAGGCCTACAAAATAACATATGATATTCAAAAGCCAAAACATGATCCATTGATCAAGAAATAAACAAAGATTGAATTAGTCTCTCTCCAAAGATAGTGAATCTTGAACGCATAATCGGAACATCTGTTCAAGAACAAAGCAAACATCTGATCAAGACTTGAAACCGCTGTTCAAGAATAAACAACATCTGTTGAAGGCTAAAGTCTGTTGAAGCCAAAGGTCTGATAAAGAAGACCAGACATCTGTATTGCCAAACAGAAGTTCAGATAACTGCAACAAAGGATAACTTATATAGGGGTTTCCTAATGTAACAGTTTTTATCTTATTAGTGTTTAGAATAGTTAGAACATATAAGATTAACACAGATGTTTGCAACATATGTGGAATCTTTTCTGTTAAGAATGTTAAATGTCACTATCAGGGTGACGTCAGCCATTCACTGAACAAAGCTTTCGTACTTAGTATAAATAAATCACACGTTTTGGTGATCTATCCATCACACACATCACCTTTTCTCTTGTAGGAACTGATTTGTTAAGTGATCACCTGAGGGGGAGTCTGTAGAGTCAATTGAATTGTAAAACATTTGAATCTTTTATGATTAATGAAACAAAATCATTGATGATAACTTTATACTTGTGAATATTATCGTAAATTATCAATATTTGTTTACCAGTATTAAACTAAGTATTAACACCATTCTCTATTCATCTCCTTCAAAACACTTTTGGAGTTGCTTCTAATCTAATAGAGCCTCCTCTTCTGAGTTGAAATGTTCCTTCTAGCACTAGTAAGTGTTCTTTCATGTTAATTATAAGTTTGTAGTTAGTATTCACTCGAAAGTCAAGCAGTTTGACTTTTGCTTTGACTATTGGTTCTGACCATTTTGGTCAAGTCAAAGTTCAATTAATTATTCCTATGTGGTAATTATATCTTAAGGTATAATTCCCCGTAATTATACCCCGTGATTTATCACATTCAAGTGAGTCAAATGACGAGTCAAACATAAATTTATAAAAGTAAAAAAACCAGCTTTGTGCATTTTACAGCAAATGGACTTTTAAGTATTAAAACCAAAAGTTTTGATACCAAATCAGTTTGTTTAACATCATAAAATATATTTTGACATGTCGGACTCGTCATAAGACCCATTCAACCATCCGGACCCGTATTACCTTCACCCAGTTTCTTTTTTTCTTTTCCTACGACAGTAGTTCCGATTGTCACCATTATCATGGCACCTCAACTTGTTGTCCAAATGAATGCCTCCACCCACTTCAAAATCACCTTAATACCCAAAAACTTCTCAGTTTGGCGCAAATAAGTTCAATCTATGCTAATTGAATTAGACTTGGTTCACTTCATTACTAGTACCAAAATTGCACCTAGAGAATTTATCATCATTTTGCAGGTTACGAGGCTAAAGAATGTAGGAAACTTGCAAGGTTTCTTAGAGAAAACCAAGTTCCTACAGGAGGTTCAATGACCAAAAATAAAGTTCCACCCACTACTAATGTCACTACTTATCCTCACGTGTTCGATACGGGTGCCTCCCATCATGTCGATCTAGATCGTGCGTCCTTACACTTCATATCCGAATATGCAGGTCCAGATGAAATTGTTCTTGGCAATGGTGATACCCTTTCTAACAGTCATATTGGTAGAAAATATCTTCAAACGTCTAATGGTTCCCTTTCCTTAAAAGATGTTTTATGTGTTCCTCGTTTCAAAAATAAATTAATATCGGTTGCAACATTGTGTAAAACTAATCACGTTTCTGTTGAACTTGTTCCCAACAATTTCTTTGTTAATCATCTTCGCACGCACCACATCTAATGCTGGGAGAGAACTATCTTGATGTCTACAATGCAAATATTTCGTCGCCACCATAAATAAATGCGTTCTCAATCACATCGTCTCTTGATTAGCATCACAAGCTTAGGCACCATTTAGTTCGAATTCTCAAGAAAATAGCCAAATGTTTAGTTCTACAATTTATTTTTAAACTTTCATTGTAATTCATGTTCCATCAATAAATGTCATAAATATCCTTTTGGCATGAATTCATTTACCACTACAAAACCCTTACAACTAGTTTATTCGGATGTTTGGGGACCGATAGAAAAATGAGTTCATGGGTTCACCTATTATGTGATTTTTGTAGACTTTCATACCAAATACATTTGGTTGTATCCAGTGAAACAAAATCTGATGTTTTCCATTTCATTTCTTCAATTTAAATTGCTAGTAGAAAAGTAATTTTAAACACCAATCATTTCTCTTTTCACAGACAATGGTGGAGAATATGTAGATCGTACTTCTTTCCTACAACCTCAATACATTTTTTCATTTTAGCACTCCCCCGCATACTCTGGAACAAAATGGAATGGTCAAACCCCGTCATCGTCATATTGTGGAGACGGGTCTAGCACTTCTCCGTTATGCTCACTTACCTCTCTCATTTTGGACACATGTTTTCCGAACCACAGTGCATCTCATTAATCGTGTACATACACCAATCTTGGATTTTCAATGTCCCATTTTCTACTCTACAAAAACGAACCAACATATTAAAAATTGAAACCATTTGGATGCCTATGTGACGGGTGGTCCATTGGACAACCCTCAAGTGCTTTAAAAGGATTAATATTCCGCACTTAATTGGGTTAATTATGGGAATGTGATAACTATGGTGTGAATGGATTGTAGGTATCGAAGAGCATAAATAAGCGGTTTTAATGTGCTTTGATGGGAGCTTGTACTTGGCCAAGTGAAGATGGAAAAATAGAGAGTTGATAAAAGAACACGATGAGGAAAAACTGGAACCACCGTAGGCTACGGCAGGGACCGTAGCCTACGGTGATGTCTGACTCTTTATTTGTGCACCGTAAGCCAGAAGTTTGAAGCCGTAAGGAGATGATCACCACCGTAGGCTACGGAGGGCACCGTAGCTTACGGTGGTGATCTGCGAGAAAAGTGTAACTGCCTTTTTAAAATCGGTTTTGAAGAGTCTTTTGGATATCATATCATTGGAGACGTTTCTAAGCAATTTTAGGGGGATTTTGGAGTGTGCTTCTTGGTTCTAAAACAATTTCTAACATTTGTTTTGTGTTTGTGATTCGTATGGACATGGAATTTGATGGTATGATGATTTGCATGACCATGAGTGGCTAAATTCATTGTGATCATCCTAGGTTGAAGGTTTGTCTAAGATATTTGTGTGTTTATCCGTATTTCTAGAATAATAGACTTGCAATGTTTGTATTTTATTATGGTGTTTGAATGTTTGTTTGTAAGCTGTTAATTGATGTTTTGATCTTAGCCTAAATCGTACGTTCATGGTGTCGTTGAGAATCGATATTTCACAGGAGGGGTTAGGGGTGGATATTGGTTAATTGGTCATCGGGTAAGAACCTCGCATTTTTATAATCCGAGTACTTAGTTCCCTTTCATCACGAACAAATAATCATACATGAATCATCTCTATGTGATTCTTTCTAGTTGGATTTAAACACGAATGTCAATCGAAATGGAAACCTAGGATGGTCATTTTCTCCTAAACTGATTTAATATCCAATCTTTGATTTGCAACTTATTTAGTTAATCTTAATTTTAAAACCAAACAATCAAAATCTTGAATTCACTTTCTTTGCATTTTAAATAATCAAGTCCTATTCCACAAACTCCATGTGTTCGATACCCACTTACCGCTAACTATTAGTAGTATTTGGATTAAATTTGCTTGAGACTACAATCTTACGTCATTATGCTACCTGTGGATTCGCCCGTATGCAAAGTCCAAACTTCACCAACATTCAAAACCATGTTTATTCTTAGGCTACTCACCATCAAAATCGGCTTATAAATGTTGTGACTACAAAAGCCAATGCTTGTATCACTCTCGCCATGTGGAATTCATCGAGTTCAAATTTCCATTAAAATCCTCCATCGACTCACTACCCACCCCAACTATTGACCACTTTCTAGGTCTTTCACGGGCTCCACTTACTCCTATGGCCTAACTGACTACTCATAATTCCACTCCACCATCCAACCCACCATTGCCACCTCAAAATAACTCTCCATCACCAATCCGTTCATCACCACAACAACCCAAACATCCGCTGACCCACTTACGGGTTCCCCACAACACCACTCCTCCACTAGCTCAACATGCCCATCTATGGTATTCAAGCCCACACACCATTATATGCCGAACAATTTCCTCACCCTAATTCGCCTAGTACTTCCCATCACCAGGCCCAATCCTCTCTTTCCCAGCACCATTCCCTACACCGAACTTGCTTTTGGTATCTATTCACCATCTCCTAACTCTCTCAACACATCAACAACCACCACACCATCACCTTCACCATCCCCGCTACCTACCTGCACCCACAAACCAAATCCAAAATACTATAATTCAACCTTTATTAATCAAACTACTACCCACTCAATTCTCTCCACACTTGAATAATCCACCTATCATGAAGCCTTAAAAGACCTAGAATGAGTTTTTAATACCTTCTTAACGGATACCACATGAGAACTCATTCCTCCCTCACAACACATGCGTATCAGTTGCAAATGGGTGTTTTGTATTAAGCGACATCCTCGATGGGTCCGTTGAGAAATATAACGCCCATCTAGTTTCCAAAGGTTTTCTTCAAGAATATGGGAAGCACTATTTTGAAACGTTTAGCCAAGTTACCAAACCCGTAACAATCAATACTGTTCTTACCGATGTATTGCAAAATACATTGATTTATTGTGTATAGTTTGTGTAATTTCGTATACGTTTATTTTGATTTTTAGGTAGATATAGTTTCTTTTGGTAGTTTGTTTGTTCGCAGATCCCAGTTGCTGAAAAGTGAAGAAAACGCTTAAAATCTGCTTGAAAAGAGTTAAGAGCGGGAATCGGGTCGAGTCGTAGCTGAAGGGCAGCAAAAATCAAGGAATTCGGGAAAAAAGACCCCGTCGCGCTAAGCGACCTTGAAAGGAAAAGGGCTTCGTGTAATGCGAAGCAATATAATATGATTTCTAGAAAATTGAAGCACCGCATCACGTGGAGCCTATATGGGATACTCGTCGCATAACGCAAACGGGTTGTTATTCGCAGCAGAGTTGTAGTTGTTGCTGGATTGTTGCTGAAAGATATAAATACATCATAATCTTGCACATTAACCATAGATACGAATTTGGGTGATCTTTGGCAAACTCAGCAGCTATTCTAGCAAGGTTTTGAAGCTTTCAGAGCACGGGAATCATTCGGTAGGAGTTGGAAGTCGAGAGATTGAAGATTTAACAGGTTTTGTCTCCGAGTTTACTTTGTTTCTTCGTTTTCCTACTTGTCAATGAATTCTCTTGTTAAGATATTTTTTTTTATACTTGTTTTGATACTTGTGACTATGTTTCTTGGCTAAATCCTTAAACTACTTAGGATAGGATGAAAACTTAATAATTTTGGATTTTTTTTCAGTTTCTAATGTTGATTATGGATTTTCTTTGAAAAGTAAAAGGCTTTGGTTCTTTGATTTGGTGTGTTTGTGTATCTTAACTTGATTAATAATTGTTTATTTGTTTCACATGAATTATGTTGAATGTCTTTCATATAATAAATTTGTGTTGATTATCGGGTCCTTATGAGTTTGGGTAATCTTTTGGTGAATTGGCCAATAAACTATAGAAACAATATTTAAGATTTTATTCGGTTTTGATATTCTACTAACTTTTGTCACCGTAAAGTGCTAGGTTATTAATAGGTCTATGTTGGTAAATTGCTAGGGTTAGGTTTTGTAAAATGCCGGTTCTAGTTGCCTTGTATTACCTTATCTATTAAACCAAATCGAGTCCTTTGTTGCCTTAGACTTTCCGCGGTGAGGTAGTTTGTCACTTTAGGGCACTTTTCTAGAAAGTTAGACTACCGTAGGGGAGTCTAGTTAACCGGTTTTCGTAACAATCTTTTAGAGTTCCATAGGTTTCTTCCCGAGAATGGTTGGAGGTCCTGTTTGGTTTCTCTTAGGGTTTAGCAATTAAAGATCCCGGCTCCATATCGCAGTTTCTGGTAGAAAGCCATTCAGTAGTAAGGTGGATTCCAACTTGGTAGTATTTTAGGCACGTACTTTGAGTTCAACTTTCGTTCCAATTCGTATTCTAGTTCGTCTAGCTAATTAGTATTTAATTTAATTGCAAATTTGGGATTTTTAGAACCCCCCAATATAAAATCAATTATTGTTATGTCCGTGTCAGTCTAGGTCTAGATAGAGTGTAGTTAACGTAGTTAAATAGCGTCTCATGGGTTCGATATTCGGACTTACTTAGCTTTACTAGAGTCGATCGGTTCACTTGTCGGTTAGTAGTTTAGTCAAGTTTTAATGAGTCTAGAGTATTACTTTGAGTCTAGAATAGGTTAATTTAGTTTGTTTTTATTAAACTACTTTTAGCACATCACTTACCATCGCTTTGTTTCAAAAGTGGCAAATTCGACAACTTGACGTCAACAATGCCTTTTTGCATGACACCTTACATGAGGATGTTTACATGACTCAACCTCCGGGTTATGAAAATCGGGAACTTCAAAATCACCTTTATCGCTTGAGAAAGTCTCTCTATGGCCTCAAACAAGCACCACGAGCATGGTACATAGAACTTACAACATTTCTTCTTGAGTTTGGTTTCCATAAATCCTTAGCGAATCCATCTCTGTTCATCCACAAAAAGGATGGAATTGTCTCTTATTTTTTGGTTTATGTTGATGATATTGTCTTAACCGGTGGCAATTTCACTTTTGTCCAACATATCATTCATGCACTATCTAAAAAAATTTCCATCAAAGATCTTGGCATGCTACACCACTTTCTTGGTATCGAAGTTAGCTCCTCCACTAGTGGTTTATTCCTATCCCAGCATGCTCATGTCCAAAATATTTCACCAAATTCAAAATGGATGGTGCTAAAACCATTACCACCCCTCTCAACTCCACCGAAACGCTCTCTCCTATCGATTGCTCACCTCGTGTTGATCCCACACCATACCGCTAATTGGTGGGTTCTCTACAATACCTTGCCTTTACTCGACCCAATATCTCATTTGCAGTCAATAAGTTGTCCCAATACATGCACGCCCCCACTCAACTTCATTGGCAAGGCTTAAAATGTATTCTTCGTTGTCTAAAGGCACAATCCATCATGGCTTGTTTCTCAACCATGGCTCACCCATAACCCTCACAACTTTCACCGACTCTGACTGAGTGGAATTACCAATGGTGGTCATTCCACAACTGCCTATATCATCTATCTCGAGTCTAACATCATCTCTTGGCAAAATTGGTTTCTGGATCTTCCACAGAGGCAGAGTATAAAGCATTGGCAAACGGTGCGGCTGAGCTCTCTTGGGTCCAGAATCTTTTTTTGGAACTTAGTTTGAACATGACAAAACCATCTACATTACTTTGTGACAATGTTGATGCTACCTATCTATACGGCAACCTGGTATAGCACTCGCGTATGAAACATGTGGCGCTCGACTACCATTTTGTTCGGGAAAAAGTAACTAATTGTTCGTTGAAGGTTCTTCACATACACTCGGCTGACCAACTTGCTAACATGCTTATCAAACCGCTGGGACGGGTCCTTTTCACAGCTTACGATCCAAGATTGGAGTCTGACTCCTCCATCTTGCAGGAGCATATTAAGGAAAATATTGCATGATCCTCCTAATTATTTTCCTATTTATTATGTAACTTATTTCTAGACAGAATTCTGTGATTATTCTTCCCCAAAGATTTAGTCTTCTCCATAGCAATAGCTTTCTCCATTCCATTAACGTATATTGTAAAAATCTTGTACATGCTAGTTAAAGTCCATTGTATTGTATACTGAATCAAGCTTTTTAATCATCAGTTCAATCTCTTATAACTAATAGTTTCTTAAAGTATCAAATTGCATAAAACATTCACAATTATTTGGAACATAGTCCAAAAATACAGTTAAAGTTTTAGACAAAATCAAGAAATCAAGTTAAAAGTTCTGGGATAAAATTCACAAACAAAGTACCAAACCACAAGATTCAAAAAGTTTTAAAGTTTAGCTCTGCTTGCAATATGCAAGTTTGGTTATATAAGTTAACACTTGTTTACCTTTAATTTGGCTATATCGTTCACTGCAACAATTTTTATTTAATTCTTTTTCTTGTAGTTATATATATATATAAATAAATTCTAGAATGAAAAATGCAACACTGATTGTTTTTTAGTTAAAGTAGATATAAGATAACAATTATTATTATTATTCAAAGATTTAATTCCATAAGTTTACAGTTTGCTTTATTAAAACAGTTGACTTCAAAAGTATTTTTGGCCCATGACATAGAAAACAACTAAAACCAACATGCAAGAATGTCATTGCGTTTAAATGAATATTTATGTCTATGTTGTACGCATGTAGTGATGTAGAGATATATTCGAACAGATAATTAAATATGAATTTTGCTTAAATCTTATAAGTTCATTCTTTCTTATACAGAAACTTAAATAATCTAAAATCCCAAGAATTATCAATTTGGTAGACTTGGTGTAATGTTTTGGTAGAGACCCATGTCTATTCCATTGTAAGCTATAGGAGCATACATCCACATATCATCGGAGCTCAACAACTGAAAATAATCACAAAGATAGAAATATTTAGTTGATGAAATTTTAAAATTGATATTATATCAATATTATTGCATGAGGTAACATTTATTTTAAACTCAATAGTCTTTTTTACCTGAATTTGGAGCTTCAAGAACTTCACATATTCGACAGCTTCTTCAAGCATTGTGCTAATGTCAACCTTTGTACCATTTGGTACAAGGTTCTGAAGGATTCTCAGTCTCTCATTTATCCTTTCTCTTCTTTTCTGTAAAATCAGAGGTTTCCAAGATTATTAGTCAAAGAATAATCATAATTTTGTTAATACAACTCATTGAAATGATAGGAGTATTGCTTGTTGACGTATATTTAAGAACAATAGTACTAACCCTCGCGTAAAGGCTTTGGGGATCGGTTGCGGTGCCTCTACTCGCTCTTGTTTTACAATCTGAGTTGCTTGCTCTATTCAAATCATCATTGGAGCTGCAAGTGCTTGAGCTTTGTCCATGTATTTCTCCATTGTTTTTCTTGTTTCTCTCTTCTGTATCATTCATCTTCTGGTTCTTTTTCGATTTTACATACTTATTTTTCTGTAAATATCATAACCATAACAAAATTTTAGAAGATTTTTTTAGTGGGGTTGATTAAAAAAAGGGCAAACCGGGTGCAGGAGGCTCCCGCATGCACAGGGTTTTGTGTTATATATAATTTTTCCTTGAAGATAAGATAAAGAATAAATTCCATATTCTCACAATAAACAAAACAATATACTTACATTGTCTTTTGAAACTCGAATTCTTTTCTTGGGGTTCTTATCGGTTATCTCATTCGCGACTTCATCATCCACTGCATCGGGCAACTCCGGCATTTCAAGCTTCCGTTTGAGAGGAGTTTCCCTACTTGAAACAACTGGATTCTCCATGCTAACATTCTCTGGTGCTACATCTTGTGTCAAGTAGAGACTTCTTTCAGAAAAACATTGGCCCGTTGGCGACGAGTTGTTGATCTTGTTCATCATACAAAACTGAACAGATTGATCGGACAAATCGTTTGATAATGGTGGAACAATATTAGAAGGATAAAATGGGAAACCCTCATGATTTGGATAGGAAATAGAGATGGTGCCATTACTAGCATCACTGCTACTGATGCTATTTTCTTGAGAGAAAAAATGGTAGAAATTAGGGTTGATATTATCAGACACATTAACTAAATGCTCATCATCAGCAACAAGTGAATTTACATTATTGCTAGAGTCATCACTGACAGGAAAAAAAGTGTTTGGAATTTTAAAGTTTAAATCAAGATCACACTGATCTGAACTTTGATCAGTGCTGAACATTCTATCTAAGCTTTGCCATTCTTCATCAAAGAAGTTTGCAAAAGCTTCCATCTTTTTTTTTTCTTTTACTTTTGATGATAAAAAAGGTTTTGGAATGATTGGGAGATTGAGAGAGAATGAAACCTATTTATACAATTTATGAGGGTTTCAAGAATGAAGAATGTTATGAGCATTGACTAGCTAGATTAATTTAATTCCTAATCATTGAGTTATTAAAATTAGTAGTCCACTGTGGGGCCAAGGTAACACAGGTCAAGTACAACTCATAAGTGGGACCTATCCATTTGTGCATCTGGAATATAAAACATAAAATGATTAATTTACACATTTTGGTTTAGGTGGATTAACTAGAAAAAGACAAAGAAGAGAAAGAAAGAAAAACAGTTGGAATGTTTTAGAGTGACCTTCTTCAAAACTTTTGTATCATTAGAGCCAAAGGCCCTTTAATTTCTCTTTTGTTTTTAAAGAGGTTAATATTCACACACCTTTCTCCTTAATTTTTTTCTATATATAGAAAGAGATAGAGTATAAAGTATATAAAAATAAGATTATGTAGATGTAGGAATAGAATGAACCTTTCTAAATCATAGTTATGTAAGGTTTCTTTGTAAGTGTATATCAAACTAACACTTTGATAAACTTTTTATCAGAATAGCTTTTGACTGCTACTAATTTGTTATTCATCAGTACCAAAGTGTTTTGAGATAATCACATGTTCACAAAAATGGTCGATGTCTTTAATAGATCGTTCATGGTAACACGCTTTCGCTCTCTCTTTCCCTTCACACTTCCACATTGATGGCAGATTGACCCTCGCTCTTCCACCTAGTCATCCATGGATGCTCACTCCACTAAATATGCTCTAAGATATGTCGTGTCTCATTCACAAAAACGTAGCCTTTAAAAGTGCACATCTAAAAAAAAAAGAAAAAAAACCAAAATTTTAAAACAATTAACATCCAAAAGAGAGCATCTTGGATAATTTCATAAAAAATATGTCAATAAATTTATCGACTATTTAGTTTAACGAACTAGCTAGGGCAATTCAGATAATTTTACTTTATTGTTGAATGATTTACATTATATATTTAACTCAACATGTTAGATTATGCTAAAAACTATTTATTTCTTTTAAATGATTCATACATTTTTATTAAATTGCATGTATATTAAATTAAATAGTGGTATTCAGAACTCCAGGAGTATAAGCTATAAAATACATACTGAACTTATTTTTATGATGTATTTATATCTCATGTGATGATGGTAGAGAGTCTTATGAGTCTCTAGTCCAACCATTGGATGATGATGAACTAATTGGTTCTTATTAATTGTTAAATACTTATTTTGTGGAAAGATATATCGTAATACCATATAGTAAGAGTATTGGTCTCTCGTTCTTTAAAACTAATTAAATATATGCACGTAGTTTATTAAAACTGGAAGTTGATATTAGTAGCATCTTCAAATGACTTCTAAAAGGAATGAATAGTTGATAACCTTTTAATAAATAAGAACTACTTTAGATCCTCAAATTTGTTTGATTAAATATTTAGACAGTGATATTTTCATAATTAACGAAACATATTTTTATTCTCCCTAAAAAAGCATATCCAAAATTCATTTGTTAATTATATGGTTTAATTCACAACACTGCATATTTTGTTGGAACATGAATTTCATCTCAATAGTTTATTTGAATTTGAATGAAAAGAAAATTATAAATTTAATTATATTTTTTAACTGCAAATTTATAATACTGAAGGACCACTGAAGCACCATCGTGTCACCTGCGAAATCACCTGATCATATCCATCTCCACTAGGCTATTATGTTAATACACCAATTCAGGAGAAAACTCAATAAATATAAGATATTCTCTACTAATTTTTCATAATAAAGTAAAATGACAAAATCGTCCATGAGATTTAGGCTGATTTGTTATATCTATCAAGTTTTTTTAGGTTTGGATTTTGTTGTCATTTCCATACAATTGACTAACTTTGTTTCTTTATTCTGCTAACTTAGGAGTATTTTTTTTTTCCTATTAATTTTTGTTTTTCTAGTGTTTTTTCAATTCATAATTTCAAATAATATAACGTTTAGCTTTATATATATATATATATATATATATATATATAATTGTTTATACAAAATTGTGTATGCTTCCTATGGTACACTTTTTCTTAAAAAATAAAAGAGTTCATTTATAGGTTTTAAATTAGGTAAGTAGAGACTAATGATTCTTTTTCCTAGTCTCATTGATCACGTAATACAAGATGTATTAGCATTAGAAAATAAGGAGTAATAGCGGCGACATGCCATATGTCGTCGCTATTAGTCGATGCGGAACGTGGTGTCCATTATTAAACCCAGCCGTCCATTTGTTATCTTGATCTAACGGCTGTGGTGAAAGTAACTCAATAGCGGCAACATGATTAGGGCAATAACGGTGACACCCGTCACCCCTATTAACCTTACGCAGACTAAACAGCTAAAAGCGGGATTTCTCCCTTTTTCCCTCATTTTCCCACCAAACTCTTCATCTCTCTCACTGGTTTACCCTAAAATCGGCCAATCTTCATCACTTTCACCAAGATCTACTCCAAATCGGTTAGTATTATTTGTTTAAGTTGATTTTGCTCTTGATTTTCTTATACATTTTGTTAATTTCTTTGCTTTTGGGTGTATGTATGTGTTTATGCTAGAGAATTCCGGTCACTCACCACGTCTCCTCCACCACCACGAGTAGAATCATAATTTTGACAGTTAGTTTTATATTTATTTTTGTTTACAGATGAGAAATTGTGTAATTTTGGGTTTGTGTAGGTATGTAAATGTGTATGTAAGGATGTGTGTTGTATGTAAATGTGTATATGTTAGTAGATGTATGTAAAAATATATAATTTATGTATACTTGGTGAAAATGTGTGTATGTAAGTCTATATATGTGTATGTTAGTATCTACATGTGTATGTTAGCTTGTAAGTATGTATAATTATATGTATTTGGTGAAAATGTGTGTACATTAGTATGTATGTGTGTATGCTAGCTTGTAAGTATGTATAAATTATGTGTATTTGCTTATAATGTGTGTATGTATGTATGTATGTATGTATGTATGTATGTATGTATGTATGTATGTATGTATGTATGTATGTATGTATGTATGTATGTATGTATGTATGTATGTGTTTGTAAGAAGGTATAAATTATGTGTAGTTGGTGAAAATGTGTGTATGTTAGTATGCAAATGTTGAAAAAATTGTGTAATTTTAGGTTTGTGTAGGAATGAAAATGTGTATGTAAGGATGTATGTTTGTATGTAAATGTGTATATGTTAGTATGTATGTGAAATTCATATGCCATTGCTTAAAAGTTTGTAGTATGTATAAATTAGTATATTAGTTTATGGTATGTTTAATTTTTACAAATTTATGTTTATGCTTAGACTTAAAAAAAAATTGTTAATTTGATATGCCATTGCTTAAAAGTTTGAATATATATATATATATATATATATATTGTTATATTGTGTATTTTATATGCCACTGCTTAAAAGTTATTATATTAGTTTAAAAATACCTGCTTGAAATTGAAATCATCATTTACAACATGATGAACATAGAAAATACCCGGTCGAAACTGATATTATCATTTACAAGATAACGAACATAGAAAATACCTGCTCGAAATCGAAATCATTATTTAAAACATAACGAGCTTTGAAAATATTCGATTGAATCATTTTAAACATAACCAAATTTAAACCATCACTTAGAACATAACGATCTTAGAAATACGTGTCCGATATTGAATTCGTCATTTTAAACATAATGAGCTTAGAATACCCGCCCGGAATTGATTTAGAAATTAATTTCGAGTTGTCCCCGTTTAGAAATACGCGTCCGATATTAAATTCGTCATTTTTGAATACTTTATCTCATTTAGATGTGAATGTGTATTGCATGATTGTTTGTTTAAGAAGGATTCAGTTATCATTTTCTCTTTGCTCCTCGAGTATATATATTCTTACATATATACTTGGGAGCTAAGAGAAAATGTTGCCAAATTTTTCTAAACAAACAATCATATAATACACACTCATATATGAGATAAAGTGTTCAAAAGTGGGTTTAGCAGCCTACCCTTGTCTTGTAAACCCTAAATTAAATTATCTTTCAGTTACATAATGCCTATCGTAAAGCTGGATTAGTTCTCCACTTTAAGTAGCTCACTACGAGCAAGGGCTCAAGTCTTTTATCGCAACGTGTGAAAGAGTGATTCCCAACCATAATGAAGTTAGTTGTCCGTGTTCCAAATGTAAATGTTTTGGCTTAACAACCATGACAAAAATGAAACTCCATTTGGGGCGTATGATTTTTTGGAAAGATTATATAACGTAGGACTATCACGGTGAAAACTCTGGGTGTCCAGTTGTAGAAGTAGACGTTGTGCCACAGGATGGTATGGAAAACGTAATCGAAGACATTAGGGGGGAGCGTATGGAAGAAGATACTGACCATTACCAACAAATGGCAGGTGGAGATTCTAGCGGTGTTGTTGACGATTTTGAAGCCCTACTAAAGGAAGTTGAAAACGAATTAATGACGCGTTTACCTCTACAAACGCAGTCGTTTACTGCTGCGTTTGCAGCCGTAAACGCGTTGTTGAATGGCTACAAACGCGACATCAAATGGCTGTGTTTTTACCCCCATTTGCTGCTGCGTTTGCAGCCATTAAACGGCGCATTTACGGTTGCAAACAGGTGTAAAAATGCAGCCGTTTGCTGCTGCGTTTGCAGCCGTACATGTGTCGTTAAATGGCAGCAAACGACAACGATTTTGCACCCGTTTGCTACTACGTTTGTAGCCGTTTAACGACGCGTTTACGGTTGCAAACACAGCAGCAAACGTTTGTAAAAAACGCAACCATTTGCTACTGCGTTTGCAGCTATTAACGCTTCGTTAAACGGCTACAAACGCGGCAGCAAACGACGGCGTTAACGGCTGCAAAGGCAGCAGCAAACGGCTGCGTTTTTGCACTCGTTTGCTACCGCGTTTGCAGCCGTTTAACGCCGTGTTTGCAGCCGTAAAACGTGTTGTTAAGCGACAACAAACTGGTGCAAAAACGTAGTCATTTGTTGCCGCGTTTGCAGGCGTAAACGTTACGCCTGCGAACGCAGCAGCAAACTGCTTACACCCATTCGCTGCTGCGTTTGAAGACATAAGAACGCCGTTAAACGACTGCAAATGCGGCAGCAACGGCTAAGTTTTCGCACCCATTTGTTGCTGCATTTGCAGCCGTTTAACGATGCGTTTATGGCTGCAAACGCAACCATTAAACTATTTTAACGTATTTTGTTTAATGTTTTAACTTTTTTGTTTAATACCTAGGAAAACTTCAATTTTGATGAAGTTGAACAAGATTTGGAAGCTCAAAACTTTACAGGCGGCATCAAGTATGTGCTTATGAAGCGGTACTCCGGCCGCAAGCACGACGCTAAAGAAGAATTTCTTGCTCATGGAGGATATGACGATGTCGAAAGAGAAAGGGCATACCACCCCATGGATATGCCTTATGAAAACTGGCTGAGAACCATTGATCACTTCTTAGACCCCAAACATATTGCAATATGTGAGGCTAACACAGAAGTCCGCCAACATCAACTATTCCCAAACAGTGGGGGGACAACGTCATATAGTTCACCGCCTACGAAGATGTAATGTTTTATATGTATGTGTTTATATGTTTTTGTTTATGTAATGTCTAATCTAAGTTTTAATGTTAAACAGGGTTTAAAACATCTCGCTACGTAACGTAAAACTCACACCGATAAAGATGGGAATTGGGTTGACGTGGTAGTTGAGCAGAATTTTGTAAGTATATTATCTAAAATCTAATTCTATATATATAAATATATATCATATTCGTAAAATACAACTTAATTTAGAACGCGAGATTATGGGCGAAAATGAATACGACGGAGAAGGCGGTGGTTCTCAACCTCCGAATGAAGTTGCCGCATTTCAGAATGTGTTAGGTGATCGACGAGGATGGATAAGGGGATTGGGCATAAACCTTCTTCCAATATGCCCTCGAATGTGTTGAATGCACAACCTCAAACTCCACAACTGTTTTCTCAGGTGAATTATACAATTTTACTTTAAAAAGTTATACAAGTATCAATGAGCGCATGTTACTTTGGCAAACGCATGTTACTTTAATAAATATATGTTGGTAGTATGTTAAATGCTAATATAGTTTTAATATGTATTAATGCAGGAATATGTTTCGAGTTTGTTCCAAACCCCGGCATTTTTAAATCAACTCGATTCCTATCTTACTTCGAAGGGAAAGCAAGCCGCAAACGACAATGATGACATTTTTGACAACGACGATGAGGATCACGAAAATGATGACATTGTAGTTTCGGATGTTATTTTAGGATGTTATTAAGTATTATGCAATTTTAGGATATTATTGTATGGATTAAACGTTTTATGCGATTTAAGGATGTTAAGTAATATGTTTATTTAGTTTGTTTGTGTTGCGTAAAACTGGAAAATTGGCAGATTTGTATGTAATTGGAAATACTGAACATGCATCAAAAAAATTAAAAAAAAATGACACTGCATATTTTGGTTCATACCTTTTGCGAAGACGTATTACCAGCGATAATAATAAATTATATGGTTTAATTCACAACACTGCATATTTTGTTAGAACATGAACTCCATCTTAATAGTTTATTTGAAATTTGAATTTGAATGAAAAGATAATAATAAATTTTAGAGTAAATTACATGGATTGTCCTTTAACTTTACACCGACTTGAATCGTGTGTCTTTTATCTTTAGAAATTGCACCGAGTGTCCTATATTTGAAACTTTTGCACACCGCAAGTCCTTTATACTAACCTACATCTATTTTCATGGTTAAGACCAATCATGTGCCCCTTCATAACAAAACTGTCATTTTTATACAAAATTGTGTATGCTTCCTATTGTACACTTTTTCTTAAAAAACAAAAGGAGTTCAATTTTAGGTTTTAAATGAGTCAAGTAGAGACTAATGATTCGCTTAATCGTCTTCATAGCTCAATTGATCACGTAACACAAGATGTATTAGGTTCGGTGGTGTGGAGTGACGCCCTCTCTCCACATCAGCTCGGAGGTGCCAAGGTGCTCCTATAAGTGCAATGGCGGGCATGAAAGGGCTCCTTATGGTGGAAACCATTGTGACACCATAGATTGATATTGATGGCAGAGCAAGGCATTTTGATCTCCAAAAGTAATCTCCACCGTCACTTATTGAGCATGGAGAGATTGCTAGAGTGAAGAAACCAAAGGTTAGGCCACCACATGATGTGGGATAGTGGTTTTTTTCCATTCAACCCAAAATATTTTGTTCTCATCCAATCTACGTACCCAAAACTGTTACTACTCGTTGATTGAAGTAGCTTGATGACTTAGGTAGGTGTACATTTTTAAGATTGAGAAGAAGTAAGTAACTTGATTCCCAAGCTCAATTCTGAGAAGAGTACTTCGCCTGCCACCACATGAAAGGACTTTGCTGACTATCAAGATGAAAGCTTCTTCTATAGTTTATCGATGATCTTGTTGGATCCAACTGGTGAACTGGATACTAGGGTAAACTTAAGGGAGTTGAGGTTGTTTTTAGTTTTAACCTTGAACACTTTTTTTCTGCTTTAACCATGGAACCTTTTTCTAATGATTCGTATGAGTAGCTATGCCATTTTAAATCCTTAACCTTAGCCTTTTCTTAACCTTGAACACTATTATTGTTATTACTATGATTATTTTAGTTTGTTTTTTTTATGTTACCATTAACATGTGTGGTTTTAAACAATTTAAGTCATTAGTTACCATACACTTTCTTTTTTAATTATCCTGAGGAAAGGAGGGATGTGTGTGCCTGATGAGTTAACTTGTGATGCATGTGTGTTTGAGATCCACGAGATTCGGTGTGTGTTTTATTTAATTTCTTAACCACAATATTATCAAAGAATGATAAACTAGTCATTATATGATGAAAATTATTATTATTATTATTATTATTATTATTATTATTATTATTTATCATATCAAAAAATTAAAAGTTATCTTAAAGCATATATCTTAGTAGACAAATGTATATATAAAATCTGTCGACACACCAATGATACCATGTGGATGGTGAAACATAAAACAGTTAAAACAAATATGACACAAAAAATATGAAAAAGTTACAAGACAGCACTATGGTAAAAAGTTAGACGTGGAAAAGTTAAAATACCAGATTTATGTATTTTTTGGAACGGCTAAATTTATGTATTCACAATAGATGGTGTGCCGTAACTAAATGTATGATGAAACATAAAAGATGTTTAAAGGATTAAAACCAAAAGTTAAAACTATAAGATAACTAAAACAAATTACTGTGATCAAGAGTTTAAAATCATAAAACATTCTTTAAAGTTCAATAAAAAACTGTCACGTTTCTTGTGGTATCCGCCCTTGATGTCGCCCGTTTTCCCTTCCCCCCTCTTCCATATCTACCACTTATTGGAGATATTGTCTTTAACACAAAATATTGATGCAATATGCTAATTTCCTCTTATGGTAGGTAGATGGAAATATTGTGAGAGATTCTTTAAAGACATATATTGATAAAATATGTTGTTTACCTCTTTGTTTTAAATTTAGGGATGTTATCATCGTGCGTTTAAGTCTTGACATTCTCGAGAAAAATCATTTAATAGTTTATAAAGCCGACATATGCGAGCACGAAGGGTGGTTTTGTCCCCTAAGATGCCCTAAAAAACAAATCCAATATAGTATCCCACAAAGATCTTCCATTCTTTGACAAAAAAATATATATATATATATATTCAATAATTTAATATTCAGCAAACTTTAAAATTACACAGAAGTGGGACAATTGAGTTAATACAACTGGAGACTCAACATAAGGGGTACTGGGGCATCCCTTGGGAACCCCTTCGAGTTGCTCGGGTAGTGCGGCTACACGGTCGCAAGGCGTGTGGGTAGAATTACCCGATGAGTGTAACGTGCTGTAGTCGTTGATTTTGTGGGATTTGAAATGCAAGGCTAACTTTGGGTTGACGGATGGGCACCTTCTTCCTTTAGGGTATTTGTGAATATTGAGTTCAAATGAGTTGGCAACTTTTAATTGGGCGGTGTTAAGAGTAATTATGGTTGTGCCCCAGCATCCTAAATGTATTCATCCCTTTTTAGACAACAATTCATGCATTGTGCAAGATAAATATACTACACATGGTCTTAATATAATTTGAACTATCAACTTTTCAGTTGTAAGGGTAGATCACTTAATCAGCAAGATTTCCCTTTTGAGGACAAATACATTCATCAGTTACTTTAGGATTTAGAATGTTAAATTTGGTTTTTAAACTATTTACCTATTAATCTTGATGTCTAAATCTTCGAGAGTTGGAGCAGTGATATGCACCTAATTCTCATACAGAAGAGGTCTGAGTCTGAATCTTGTTTCAACTAGTTTTCAGTCATAACCTCTTGAAATCCGTCTGTCTAAAGCAAGCTACGATTTACCTGATCTTGTTGGTTAACATGGTATTGATTGATCCGTAAGTTTTCGAGTAACGATTCTCGTGGCTTACCAATAAACATGGTGAAGCACCATCAACTCGATTTACCTAATCATGTGAAGCACTATCAACTCGAGATCTTAAGATCTTATAATCATGGTGAGGAGAAGAGGCACAATTAACCATTGTATTAGTTGATCAAGAGCATAAAATCAAAAGATCAAAATAGGCTGTAGCTAGTGAATAATAGAGAACGTAAGTGAAGAAGCCACAGGTTTGGAAGAAACATGGCCGGGCCTATATTATAAGTAATCCAAATTTGGGCCTAGGGTCTCCAATTAAAAGAAAATTTATACGCTAACTATTAATATTAGTGCAAATTTATTGTTTTAGATTTGTTTGATTTCTTATACAAGCAAATCACTCTAAGTTATAGTTGTGTTAGATTTTTGCTTGGTTTCAAACACGGATAAAAAAGTATTGTTCATAATAATTAAAAAAGTAAAAAAGGGCTTGGAAATTCCATTTCTCCAAAAAGGTTAGAACGACCCTGAGAAGAAAGTTAGGATTCTAAAATGATAAACAAGGGCTTGATTGATGAGTTATCACAATTTGTCATGCTTAAACTATATATTCAAACATTAATGCACACTGGTTTGGAATTATAGAAACGTATATAATAATATTCTCGTATTTTTATGCACTGTGTGTAGAGATCTGGTTACAAACAGGCTACACCGTTCTCATATAAAGAAGCTAGACTCTCAACTGTAACATGAAACCTGGTTCTTTCTAATCAAACTAGAAGACTAACAGTTCGACCTCTATGTCAATTGTGTTTGCATACTTTTTAACGCAGTTAGTCCTGATTTAAGAGGATTGGCTGCATTCGTGTCCGCAGGACGTGCGGGCAAGCACGAGTTCAACCAAATTCCAGCTCCGAAACTCAATTATTAGCACCCCCCCTGCGCGCGCGGGTAGGACTTGTGATAAAACATGTCATAAAGTTACAATTGTTTGATAAATGTTTTACCTTATAAACAACCATTCTCTTTGTTCCCAAACCTATGTGGGACAAGGTATAAAAGCCTTATTTATAGCTATATTTTGGTTAAAGGAAGCTAAAAACCTATAGGATATGTATGGGATATATAAAAAAAATTATATAAAGACCTTGCGCCTCGGGTACGAAAAGCCCACCGCTTTTGCGCTTTGCGCTTCGCGCCTCAATTTTAGACCTCGTCGCTTTTGTGCGCCTCCGCTTTTTTAAACCAAGATCACCATCACTAATTTTTGGACGACATTTGAAACTACCTCTAACACCCGAGTGAGCCTTCGTGAGACAAAATGTCAACCGTCCATACTCATTTTGACGCTCCAGACCTAACTCACCCAAAAACACCATCAAGAAGTAAACCCACTAGGGTAGAAAAATCCCCTTGAGTCAGGTTATCATTATAATTTAGTTAAAAAGCACATTTATGCCTAATATTTATTCTATCTCAAGAAAACATCTCACACCTCATTTCTCATATTTATTAATATTCAGTTATAGTGTGTATATATATATACACACACACTATAACACCGCGTTGACTGCAAGATATATAGTTCCATTATTTTTACATTAAAGAGATGGTGGACAAGTCATCGTAATTTGTAACTCACGCAATATAGAGGTAATCCATCGTAACTCAGTAGTTGTTTGAGCAAGAGCACGATACTCAGCCTCGGTACTCGACCTAGCAACCGTATGATGTTTTTTGTAACTCCAATTGATAAGGTTGGGCCCAAGAAAGACACAATAACCAGAGATAGAACATCGATTATCGGGACATTCAGCCCAGTCGGCATCATTATAAGCATGTAAGTCAACACAAATAGACCGACATATACATAACCCATAAGAAATGGTACCCTTAAGATACCGCAAAATCCGCTTGACAGCCACCCAGTGTCAATCAATAGGTGTCTAAAGGAACTGTGACACCTTGATAACTATATAAGCAATCTCTGGTCGTGTCAACACAAGATATGTAATGCACCAACAGTGCTCTAATACATAGTAGGGTCAATAAAGGATCACCAGTGTGTCGAGAAAGTTATCTACCAGAAGAGACAGGAATAGATAATGGTTGACAAGCAGTAAGACATATATGCTATAGTAAATCAAGTAAGTAGCACTGCTAAGATAAGTGTAAAACATCCTCAAAAAATGTGGCCTGAATACCTAGAAAATATGACAATTGTCCCAAATCCTTGAGCGCGGGACTAAGAATGTAAGCGCCCAATCAAGCTAGTAACAAAATCAGAAGAGCTCCTAGTAATAATGATGTCATCAACATAGATCAAAACATAATAGAGTATCGAATACCGACTATGAACAAAGAGAGATACATCTGAAAGACACTAGCTAAAACCACCAACAAGCAGAGCGGTGGATAGCTTGGGAAACGAAGCTCTATGAGCCTGCTTTAGGCCATAAAGAGCCTTCTATAGATGACAAATATAATGTGGTCTAGATGAGTCAATAAAGCCTGTGGGTTGGGTCATATACACAGTCTCAGCAAGATCCCCATATAAGAACGCATCGTTGACATCAACCTAACGTATAGGCCAGCCTCGAGAGAAAGCGACTGAAAGAACAAGACGAATAGTAGTAGATTTGATCACATGATTTAATGTATCGGTGTAGTCAATACCCTTATTCTGATGAAAGCCCTTTGCAATAAGTCTTGCTTTGTAACAACTCACCAATCCATCAGGATTATGTTTAATCCTGTAAACCCACTTACAACCAACAATGTTGGCGTTAGTGGGAGCCTGAACCAAACACCAAGTCTGGTTGGCATGAACAGCATCAATCTCAGCACGTATCGCATCCCATTAAATATAGTACTGTTGTGCCTGTCGGAATGTGGAAGGCTTAGTGGTAGGAGTAGCAGAGACATGAAAAACAACATGATCAGGAAATTGTCATGCTGTCGTATATGATCACAAGATCGTGTAACCATCGGGTGAGTCGGAACAGGGGGAGGAGGAAAAGGAGGTGAAGGAATATCAGGAGATGAAATAACAGGAGAAGATAAGGAAGGAATAATAGGAGGAGATGAAGGGGAATGAGAAGAAACAAAAGTCGAAAGCGAAGGAGGAGGCATGAAGAATTGTATAGAATCTGAAGAAGATGTGGGAGTAGTAGAACTCACTAGAATGTCAAAAATCTACTCATGGAATCAAACATGTCAAGACCTATATGTGTGAGATGTATGAGGATCATAATATAGATAACCGAGATGAGATGGAGCATAGCCAACAAAGATACAAGGAGTAGACTTGGGTGAAAGCTTATCTTCTCGGGCACCACCTAGAAACGGATACCACAAACACCCAAAGGTATGAAGAAAAGAGTAATCGGGATGAGATCTAAATAAAACCTCATAAGAAGATGAGTGATGAAGAACCGGTGGTGGTAACTAGTTAATAAGGAATGCAACAGTGGTATATGTATCATACTAAAATTACTTTGGTAACCTAGCATGAAACAATAATGTTCGAGCTACCTCAGAAAGATGGCGTTTTTTCTGCGCAACAACTCCATTCTGTTGGGGAGTATAAGGACATGAAACGTGATATGCAATGCCCGAATCTGAAAGAAAACAATCTACAGAACCACGAATAAGCTCAGGAGCACCATCACACTGAAGATGTTTGATGGTACAGGAGAAGTGGTTCTCAACTAACCGTTTTAAAATGCCAAAAGCGGTCAAATGCTTGAAAATGACAAGCCAAAGGATACATCCATGTAAATCGGCTAAAACATCAATGAAAGTAATGAAATATCGATATCCATCTCTAGACATAACAGGCGAGGCACCCCAAATGTCACAACTTATAACATGTAAAGGTAAAGTGGAATGCGATACAACCAATGTAAAAGGCAATCTAGTCGATTTCGAAATACAAGCAGTACAATGTGTGTGTTGGGATTTAGTTGTCGGATGTAAAAAAGAACATATAGAAAAAACATCATTAGACGGATGACCCAATCGAGAATGCCAAGTCCCACAAGAAATAGAAGTGAAAGCAACAAGTGAATATAGCTGGTGCGGACTAGTGTATGATAGAGGAGTTGTCCATCAAGAGTCTGAATGGATAGACCAAGATAGGAGAAAAAAACAGCTATAGGATGATCAATCACTAACTGTGTGATCGATAAAACGGTTTTGGCTAAGCAAGGAACCACAATAACATGTCTAAGAGTAAGAGTACAATAAGATAAATGAAGTAAGGCAGTGCCAATGTGAGAAATAGTTAGAGCCATACCATTGTCTACAACAAATCGCACAGAGCCGGTGTAGGGAGCAACAACAAGGACAATAGAAGAATCAGCAGTCATGTGTGCAGTGGTTCCCAAATCAAGAATCCAAGTATCCACCTTTTCACATATACGAGATAAATCATCGGTCAAACCGAAATGTGGAGAACTTGTTTGATCAGTCAAAGTAGCAAAGTGAGTAGGCCCAAATCCCGAATCAGATGGCTCATTATGAACAAGCCCAACAGATTTAGTATGAAATGATTTATCAATATTTGATGGAACGGAAGTCATACTTGGAAACCCTAGATCCCAATTTCAAGAAATCATATGGATCGTGAAAAGTATGCGGATTAGATTTGAATACATTATCAACACCACAAAGACCATCGAAATTCCAACATAAGCCATTGTAAGCCATCAAAAAATCACCGGATCCGCCATTAAAATGTCCACCAGAACCTCGATTCTTATCCTAATCGTACAGATCAAACGCTTCACACAACTCCTTATTATCGCCATCGGAACTGTTACATCCACATTTATGAAACTCCATAAATTCCTGAAGATCGATAAAACTGTCATTATCTGTATCAATCTCTGCCATGGCAGGAGAAGAAGCTACTAATCGGAGAAGATGAAATAGATCGGAGAAAAAACAGATCGTCGGAAATTCAACAAAACTGCCGGAATACCGAAATCCTTTCGGCCTTAGAATGCTTTAGGTTGAATAATTTCAATAAATTCATCTCTCATTAGGCACCTGAGGAGGTCATGAAATCACTAATACTATTAGTGTAATTATTTGACTCGTTTAACTAACTCATTTTTTTACCGCAACAAAAGATCTTTGATCCGCAAGTTTCGAATGGAATGGGAGTGATTCACACATATAAACAAAGATTGCTTTTCATTAACAAAGACTAACGACGTTTAATCTCAAAAGCGTTGAGTGAAGCATAGTGTCACAAGATTATGAATCGGTTACACCATTAACAACAATCATAATAAAAATTAGATATCGAATAAAGATACGGTATATATTGCTATTGAATGAACATATTCAGTGGATTTACATACGAAGTTTACAAGGGTATTTATAGGCAACCATAATAACTACCTAACAACAACTACCAACGCCGTTAATATGACTACCAATAACTACTTTAACTACTAACACCGTTAATCGGTTAATATTGTTGATTTTGGTTGGTTCTTGGATCATGGTATTGTCGGATGTATGGAAGCTTTGGGCCGGCGGTAATGATGGGTTAAATTGGATTCAACAAAGCATACAGTTAGCTCTTGATGGCGTTTTAGGTTGACATTTAAAAATAATATATATATATATATATATATATATATATATATATATATATATATATATATGCTTAAAGTAGACTACTCATAATCAAAGAAATGAAAGACGCATCACTAACAAAGGCACAAAGATCTCAAAGCTTTTGATCACTCACCTATATACCATAAACCCTTGCTCAGAGGAAAAAGTTTCATTTAACCCTTTAGTAAAGACTAAGCACTTCGATTAGCCCTCTAGATTTACGAAATGAATCTAGAGTGAATCCTATACTTCAAATGTGGCCAATTGCTAAAAACTTTCCATGGACATGTGGTTAGGAGCGCCAATCTTGATTATATTAAAAGATAATTTAACATGTCTTTAGTCACCATGATAACATATGGATACACGTTACTATCATATGGTAAACCTATGAATATTAAGACTTCTCTTTCTCCCTCACACGCAAACACACGACATCATCCTATAACTTGTAATTAAATTACAATGTACACCATACTAAGTTAGAGCAGCAATACATGGAGTCCCATTCCTATACCTAGTATTAACAAGTTGTTAATTGATTTAGGAGACAAGCACTATATGTCCCACCATAACCAATGTGGAAATATCAGGGCGGGACAAAATAGATTGCTCGAGACTTCATAACACTATTGTGTGAAAAGTATTTAAACAACAAAATTTCATTCAATTTCTAATTCAAGTACAACGTTTGGAAACAAAGTACAACAACATAATCAAGAAACACGATTAAACATTAAATCTAAATTTAAAATGTGTTTTTAGTTCATCCTACTAGATTCCATGCATCCTCGTCATCGTTAATTTCCTGCAAAACATATTAAAGTATAGTTCAACACACAAGGCATTGGCGATTATACAAGTTTTAATACTATATAATGTAAAGGTTTAAACATTCCACATGACATGAACGGTACTTAGAACTATCATACAATACTAGCACTGCAACTACACATGTCAACCCGAAGTTTTCCACTAACGTAATCTAATCATCGCAATAACTAGACCGTTTTTTACTTAACATGACCTCAAGAATATGGGCGGTGTATTACTCCTATAGCTCTATACATGTTAAATGAGGCTCATACGAAGTTAATGACGTAGTATAAAACATTCGAGTTCTAGCATATACAAGTTTGCAAGTTTACGTATTAAGCATGTATGAAGGAATGTTTGTTTGTGATTAAGCATAAAGTATGTGTGATATAGTGATTTTTGATAGTATATATACCCCAAAAGTGTAAAAGATAAAAGGAGTCGAGTATACTAACGGTTTTGCAAAGCTTTCCGAGCAATCCGCGAGTCGTTATATTGGCGGGTAGAGCACCGAAGTTACCCTACATGAGGGAACAGAGGTGTGTGAGTATTCTTAGTTGACAAGAGTTCAGGATTCGAAATTTAGAGTACATAAAAGTTTACGTATGAAAATACATCTTCGTGCGAAGTGACTGCTCACTTCGTGCGAAGTGACGGTCCATTTCGTGCGAAGTGACGGTCCACTTCGTATGAAGTTAATAGATTTTGAATGGGTATCTCATCTAGTACTCATTTTGACACTGAATTCTATAAACGAGGGATTTAGAAACGAGACAGAGTATCTCAGCATAACACTTTAACCATAAATCAGTTAGTATCACGAACTCGGCTATATATATATATATACATAATTTATGTCATATAGATTAAGTTCGTAGTCCTTCAAATATATCATAGAGATCAATCATGGAGGTACGAATACCTCATATATGATTCACCAAAGCACAAAGTTTATCAACATAATTAGTAAACCCGGTTGGTCATGAATGAATGTAGATACATCATTTTAACACAATGCGTACTAGTGGGGGGTGAAACTTAATTCGGAAAGCCAAGGCTCCCATCGTTCACACACTTACTAAAACACATGTTCACCTATGTTGAGGATCGTGATCTTGGTTAGTTTCAACACTTGGTACATTTAATTTAAAATCGAAGTAAAGTTCAAGAACAAGAATTGAAAGAAGAAATCGTAAAAAGTAAGAAGAGAAGTGAGCTAACACTCACTTAGAAGGCTGAGAAGTTTCTGCCAATAACTTGCAATTTTTTGGAGAAAATGTGAAGATTCGAAAAGTTTGAAGGAGGGAAGGTGCTCTTGTTTTTATGGAGGAGAAGTGCTGCCAACTTCACTCTGTGCAGAGTGAGCTCCAGTTCGCACGAGGGTGGCGGGTTGGGCCATTTTTACGTATTTTAGTCGGTTTTTTAGGTATTCCAAGTATAAAGGTGTAATGTATGGGTATTGCACGTATAACAAGTGTTGGTTTGCATGAAAACACGTATTTAAATGATTGATTGCATGTATAACAAGTATGAATGAAGCATGAATTTTCATTATAATCGACGTCTCGGATTAAAAAGTTGGAAAACAAAATACGAACATGATATGGATACAAGTTTCTATAAATAAAAATACGATTACAGTTTCTAAGTAAGGAAAGTATAAAATGTGAAGCATTACACTATATTAAACTTGTTGTTAGGTATTTTGGCATCCCAGAGGGTAACGAAAGCTGCATCAACACCTCATAAAGCATGCACTCATTGAGAAATCAACACATCAACCTTCTGTAATTCAAACAACCATTACACTATCAAATCCTTAGGTCCAACAACCATAAATGTTGTGGAAAGCATGTCAAAGGAACATTAATCATAGGTGAAGTGATAGACGGAAAAAAGCATAAAGCAATGAAAATTGTAGAATGGATGAACATGAACATTATATTTCCCTTGGTCAATTTGATTTTCACCTTTAACAACCGTTGGTTATTAGAACGAAGATAATAGAGACCAGTTTATAGAAATAATCTTGATAGAGGATTTATGAGGAAGCTCTGTTGAAATAATATATGAGTGTTGCTACAACCAATTTTCCTTTAGCGTAAGGGCAAGGATGTCATCAGTTGTAATTCCTTGCGTCCTTTTATAAGTTTCTTAGGACATATTGTGAAGGGATAAGTTAAATTGTATCCCATAATGAGGGATAACCCACTATAAATAAAACAACAATTTACACATACATACAATAAGAATTGAGAAAATAATCTGAGGTACAAAAGTTATATAAACTTAATTTTGAAGTCTAACATCACCCTTAAGCGAAACGGTGGTGGACCGATGCGGAGCATAGAACGGAAGAACTCGAACTGGGCCGTGGTAGGCCTTTGGTAAAAAAAGCCTACCACTTGAAGCTTGGTTGGAACGAACTTGGTATGGAGCTTGCCGGAAGTAACTAATTCACGAATAAAGTGATAATCGAGATCAATGTGTTTGGCACGTTTATGCGAAACAGGATTCAGAGTAAGGAATAGAGCACTACGGTTGTCACAGAGTAAAGTGGGACGATCAGAAGGAAGGGCATGAAGTTCTCTTAGCAGATAGGTAATCCAAATTATCTCAACAGCAGTGATTGCCAAGGCTCGATATTCAGATTCACAGCTGAATTGGGACATAGTCGATTGCTTTTTGGCACTCCAGGAAACAAGATTCCACCAAAAAGATGGAATAGTCATAAGTAGAGTGACGGGTTTCAATGCATCTGGCCTAGTCAACATCGGAGTAGCCAAGAATAAAAGTGCGAGATGGTTTGGAAAATGTTAGACCAAAGCCTAACGTGCCTTTCACATACCGAAGGATGCGTTTAACACATTTAAAGTGAGTCATGGTTAGACATTGGAGAAACTGACTAACTTGGTTGACAGCATAAGCAATGTCTGGGCGAGTGATTGTGAGATACTGCAACGCATCATGGGAAGATATAAGTTGAATTGTATCCCATAATAAGGGATAACCCACTATAAATAAAACAATAATTTACACACACATACAATAAGAATAAGAATTGAGAAAATACACTGAATTACAAAAGTTATATAAACTTAATTTTGAGGTTTAACACATACCTCATGGCATATTAGTTACTCACCTGACTTAATAACGGTCATGATGGTTCCCTCTTGTTTGTTCTAAGTATCAATGGGTGGCCAAAATTTAAAATTTGATGTGTAAAAGCTAGCCCTTTTATAAAAACGACTAAAAATGCTATAACTATGGCTAGAATGCTAGAATAAATTCTGCAGTTAAAAAAACAACCAACAAAGACTAGTCCCCACAAATAATATTACACTTTTTCAGTAGCATGATAGAGGCTATTCCAATAATCTTGAATTGGATTCTATATCCCTCTTCTTTAAACTACTAATTTTGCCCTTACTGATGTTATACTTGCAAACATTAGATACATATATATAATATATAAACCAATCATATAGATAGAAATGAGAGACTAGGTGAATAGGTGAAGATCTCTAGTTCGATTCTTGAACGTCTGAGCGGGTTTTACCTCAATGCACTGTCGTGCCTTCGGTGAATGTTCACGGGCTTCGGCCCTAGGTGAGGGTTTTCCCAAGTTCAGAGGCGAGTGCATCCCAATGTGATGAATTTCGACAATAACCTATTTGAAAGATTCGTTGATTGTTAAAAAAATATATATGGTCGGTGCGTTATGCTAGTATTTTAAGTAATATATGAATTCGTTTACAGGTTTTGCATTTGACTTCAAACAATATATATTATGGAATTATAAGACGAAAGTTGTATTCTTCTACAATTTGTCGGCATCTCTTATTCTTTAAA
Source organism: Scalesia atractyloides (assembly GCA_947069175.1). Taxonomy (NCBI): domain Eukaryota; kingdom Viridiplantae; phylum Streptophyta; class Magnoliopsida; order Asterales; family Asteraceae; genus Scalesia; species Scalesia atractyloides. The sequence goes on from CAMTDV010000001.1 coordinate 9,212,806, forward strand.
TGGTGATTCTTCTTACGTTAAACGTGTTTATATCTTAAAGAAGATACCAAAAAGCTGCCTTAAATATGTTCATTCATATACCTTAATAGAATAACCGACAGATCAATATTCAATGTTATCTACTACTAAAAACTATAATCCATATTAAAAAATATTATCATCAAATCATATGTATTAATGTACCAAGTATTATGCATGAAAACAAAAAAAAACAACCAGGGATGGGTTTCATTAGTGCTGTAAACGAATCAAACGAACACGAACAAGGCCTTGTTCGTGTTCGTTTGTTAGGGTTTTTTCGTCTAACGAACGGTTCACAAACATGCTAACGAACAAGATTCTATGTTTATGTTTGTTTGTTAAGGAACTTTAGTTGTTTGTGAACAGTTCATGAACACAAGTTCTAAACACAAATGAACACAAACGAACATTAGGCATGATAAGTTAAATTATACTATTTAAGTTCATGATAATCCACCACATGATAAGTTAAATTATACTAATTTAGACATAATTATCCAAAATTAATACATGATAATCCTAATTCATAAGTTTTTTGTTATCCCAAAAATGTCTTGATTCTTAAATGACCAACTTCCCCATCTTCATATCATTCTTGTATAAATGACTTGTCAATTTTTTTTGGTAAAGAGTTAATGTGTAATGGGGAAATAAAATCAGAGGGAAAAGGTTAGGAGGGAAAAAAGATTATGGGGAAAATATTAAGAGGGAAACAAAGATTATGGGGAAAAAAGTTTGAAGGGAAATTGATTAATGTTTTGAGGAAATAAAAGCTAGAAGAAAATTGAAAAATTAAAGAATTTAACTAATGAACATAAACAAATGAACACGAACATACATAAACGAACGAACGTAAACGACGAACATATTATCGAACGTTCACGAACATAATCGAACAAACAAGGCCTTTGTTCCTGTTCGTTTGTTTAGTTAATCGAACGAAATGTCTTGTTTGTGTTCGTTTGTTTATTAACGAACAAACATAAATAAACTTTCCGCCAAACAGTTCACGAACTGTTCGCCGAACGTTCAGTTCGTTTACAGCCCTAGGTTTCATCCAGGGTTGTATATGAGGCAAGTAACTCGAGGACCACTTGAGATCAGCTCGTTGATAAACGAGTTTGAGTATGAGATTCATATATCAAGCTTTGAGTCAGGCTCACGAACCTAAACAAGCCTTTTTATACTTAATATTTTATAATAGTTTAAATCTTTTTATATAATAAGTATTATTATATATATAAAGTTATGATAAAAAAATATTAAATATTAAATAATATGTATAATATTATATATAGACATTTTAATGACAAAATGCTTATTTTTAAATAGTTGTAAAAAAGTGGAAAGAAAATATTTACATATTTAATAAATGATAAATGAGTCGAGCACAAGCTAAGCCCGGGCTTTAAAAACTACTAATGAGTTAAGCTTGAGCTTGGAAATAAAGCTCGAAGCGAATTGCACCTGAGCCCTGATCTTAAATTAAAATGAGCCAAGCTCGTGCATTAACAAGCTCGAACTAGGCTCGGCTCATTTACACACCTAATTTCATCCTTCTATGTAGTAGTTTGTATAACAATGTCTCCGTTGGGGTGGGTTTACACGCATTAAAATTATGTAAAAAATGTTATAATTGGTATTATTATAGGAGGGTGTGCTATGCATAGCCTTTACTTTTTTTAACGGTAAATTTGGATCACTTACGGACCACTGGAGTATCATCATGCCACCAGCAGAACCATCCGATCATATTCATCTCCACTAGGCATATTGCCTATATATCAATTCAGGAGAAAACCCAATAAATATGGGAAACCCCCTTGTGGGAATTGAACCTAGGACCTATTAGTCCCAGAGCCTTATCTAACTCAAAAATACCACTAGGCTGCCATGGGTTGCATAGCCCTTACTAACAATCTGATTCAAAAGTTAGCCGACTCTCATCTAAATCAGTTTGATATGGACAACATGGTAGATTAGACCAAGAAAAACATAACTTAGGTTATGAGTGAAATTACGGGACCGATCACCAGTACGTGAACAGAATTATCTTGATGGACCAAATGAGTTGAAAAACGCCATTGGTGGTATCGCCTGGCTGACAAACCCAAATTCCACAGGACATTAACGAATTTTCTTCAAATTCTACAATTTTCAAATCTTTCCTTGTTTAGACTCAATGTGTTATTCACCGATTGGCCTGATTTACGTCTTTATTTTTAGACTTAATTTTCATATTTATAAGTTGATTTGTAAGTTCGAAAATTCAGTAAACCTTCAAAATTTAAAATTCCCTTTATAAAGGCACATTATGTAATCATTTTATTCACTCAACAATTTAAAAGAAAAAAAATCAGAACTGGTCTATATGCTTCTTTAGACTTGTTTCCGCACTGCCACACTTACTCTACCCGGGTTAGCTTAATTGCTAAGGTCTTGTATAAATTGTTATGGTTTGCAATTTATGTATTATTCATTGGTGATTAAATCATAGACTAAATTAAACATATTGACCTAAGGTATGTCGAAATTTTATTTGCCAACCCAAACTTTCATAAATTATTGTGGTCTCTAAAGTCAGTAATAACTCCTTTACATTAGTTTTTAAGAAGAAAACCATTTTACCTTTCTATTTAATCAAAACAAAACAACATAAACCTTAAAATCACAAAAACCCCACCCTCTTTATCTTCTTCACAACTGAGGATTATGTCGACACAGTAACCTCTCATGTTCCCCTCCCTGTTCTCTCTCTCTAGTCACCCATCTCGCACTTGATCTCTGTGTATTCCGGACGTGAAACATTAATATCATGTTGGTAATATAATAGTCAATTTACACTTAGAGCATCCACAATAAGAACCATTAAAAACGCTTAAAAACATGTACAGTCAGCTGGCATATCAAAAAACCACTCACCCTTCAAAAACATTAAAAACCCCCTAACAAGGAAATACAAAAACACTTAAAAACATTGTCACATCATCACCACCGTTTACATTTAATTTTAATTACCCATCTTTTTCTTTCAATTAGATATTTAAGAATCCTTTAAATTATTTCAATGGATAAAAATTTTAAAAATTTAAAATTTGAAAATTTTAATTTATTTTTAGTTATCAGTTTTTTACTTTAATAAAAAATATAAGAAATATTTAGATACTTTTATGGAGGGAAAATTATAAAATTTGAAATTTAAAAACATTTCGAAAGTTAAAACATTATAATAGTTAAAATTACATAAACTAAACATTATAATAATTAAAATTACAAACTAAACCTTACAATAATTAAAATTACACAAATTAAACATTATAATAATAAAACATTACATAAATTAAACTTGTTCATTAAAAGACCATATATGTTCCACCAAATCGGCACGAAGTGCATGATAAGCCTCTTCATTACGTAAATCTTTGAACCTCTTGCAAGTATTGTTCAAATGCTGCTGGGGCTCCATGTTCGTAAGTTGGCGGTACATCATCATCATCAGGCAACCAATTACTTATAGCATAACCTTCATCCTCTATAATCATATTATGCATTATAATGTATGCATACATGATATCACTTATTTGTTGCAAGCTCCAAGCTCTTGTAGGACCACGTACGATTGCCCATCGAGCTTGGATAACACCAAAAGCTCTCTCGACATCTTTTCTTGCAAACTCGTGTCATTTTTTAAATTCCTTCATTTTGTCACAATGTGGATATGTAAAGCTTTTCACTAATGTAGCTCATTCTAGATATATACAATCTACAAGATAGTATCCTTTTGTGTACAAGTACCATTAACTGTAAAGTTACATGGAGGAGCGTTACCTTGTAAGACTTGATTGAATACTAAAAATTGATTTAGCACATGTATAAATAATATTTATATGGTAGTATAATACCATATATAAATAATATAATTTTTCGTATGGTGTATCTTTTAAATATAACTTTATGTAAATAAAAATTATTTTATTGGTATCTCATAAAATTTGTTTTTTATTAATAATTATTATCTGAATTTAATTTATAATTAGTTATTATAAAAAATATCTAAACTAACGGTTTATATATAACAAATAAATATTTTTATAATTAATAATTAGTTAATTTGTTATGTTACAAACTGGTAAAGAAAAATAAATTAATAATATTAAAATAGGATAAGTTATTCTTGCCTACATCATAAATTATTTAATGAATTTATGTAACGGAGGGATTTAGGTAAGAAAAAGATTGGGGAGGTGAAATTTGGTGATAACCCGTGTATTTTAACAAGACTTATAGTAACATACTAGTGAGAAAACTAGCGCTTTATAACAGGAGACTTAACGGTTTTCAATAAAATTAAAACAAAAACATAGATAGAAACATAATATGAACACTGCATAACATTTTTTTATTTTATTAACAACACTTCTTAATAAAACTTTGTATAAGATAAAACAAAACATAGCACGCACTTTGCATAGTTTTTTTGTTTTGTTAAAATCAAATTTACCATGTACTGGAACAACACCCCGATCTCATGGTGTTTTTTTCCCTTAGACCATTATATTAGTAGTTAAAATACAAATTCAACCCTCTTGATTTGATTTTTTCAGTTAAATTTTTATATTAATATGTAAAATACAAATTAAATGCTTTTGCTTGTTTTAAAATAAATTTCACCCTAAGTTTATAGAATCAAACTTAATTCATATAGTTTTGTTATGATTATAATTATTATATGCTGCTTTTTTATTATTTGATGTTATTTTATGTTTTTAAAATTATTTAAAAAGTTTTAAATATATAAGTTTAAAAATGCTACATTTCCCTCTTAATTTACTTATTATTTGAGGTTATTTTAGATTTGTTTTAAACTAATTAAAATGAAATTTTTACATTGTATAAATGAGTGAAGGTTAATAAGATTTACATGCTATTAATAAGAATTAAATGGAAAGAAATCATTTTCATGCATTGATAAATTGTACAAATTAAAACATGTACTATTAATAGGTAAAATACAAATCAAACCCTCTTGATAGACTTGTGTTATGTAAATTGTATCTTACACATTAAAACTTATATTATTAATAGGTAAAATACAAATTAAACCTTCTTGTTTGTTTTAAAAAAATCACTCTAAAGTTATAAAATCAAACTTAATTCATATGATTTTGTTACAAATATAATTATTATTATTTACTGATTTGTTTCTTTTTTGATGTTATATTAGGTTTTTTAAAATTAGTTAAAATATTTGAAGTATGCAAATTTAAAAAATTCCATGTTTCATCTCTTAAATTATTTATTATTTGATTTTATTTTAGGTTTTTTTAGTTAATTAAAAATGGTAGATTTATATGTTATAAATGGATGAAATTAATAAAGTTTACATGCTACTAATAAAAGTTAAATGAAAAAAAATCATTATCATGCATTAATAAATTGTACCTTACACATTAAAACTTGTGTTAGGTGTCTTATCGTTACCAAAAAGATGACTATTTGACTCATCATTACCAATCTAAGCACGAAAAAGTAAATGATTCTTACCTTAATTTGTCTTATAAGTAGGGTTGTTTTAACCGTTCGAAGCTCGCTTGGAAATTGTATGGAAAATACCTGTTCGATTAAGGCTCGGTTGTAAGCGAGCCACTCTGCTCGGTTCGGTTTATAAACGAGCCAAGAATAAACAAAGGTCCTCTCGGCTCAGTTCGGCTTGAATTATTATTTTTAATTAATATATACATATACATATACACATACACATACACATACACCTACATATATAAACACGTATATACATAAATATAAATTCTACATGTATATATATACACACATACATACATATATACATAAATATAAATTAAATTTAAAGTTTTATATATACCACTCTGTTAGATTTTTGTCTACTATATAAAAATTTACACTTGTATCTATACGTACTAGCCCAATTACGCCAATAAAAAATTAACACCAAATCTAAAAGTTAAATGCTAATTGACAGTTTGCTCATCGCATCAATGTCTCATGCTGCTACCCTAAGTCTTTTGCTCTCAACGTCGTTGTTCATGGAATATGATCATTGTCTCATCGGCCACAACATTGTTATTCATAATAAAACTATTATGCCATGAAATGTACCTATTTTAAAAGCAGGGCCGGTCCTACGGGTGGGCGAGCCGCACCCCAAGCCGAGGCTCGTTTTCCCAGGGCCCAAAAGTTTTAAATGTTTTTTATATAACTAAGCATTGAGTGAATCTATACATAATGTACAACTAATTCATGCAACAATCTTTCAAGTTCATAAAATTTATCATCAAATTCCTCTTCTACAAGACACATCATTCTTTTCATATTATCAAACATGGCTAAACACCACATCTTTTTCAATCAATCCATCTTTACTCAAAACCCCAATTTCTTGAACATGGGTTTGCAAATTCAAAACTCTAACTAAGAAGTTAACATCAGTTATTTGTTAGATAAGAGCATCTAAGTATAATTTCAACCATCTCATCCTTGCAATTTACCTAACTAAGGGTAATTCATCAAAACACATCTAGTACTCTAATCAAGAAGGTTTGGAGGATGAATTTGGTACTTACTTGATGCTTAGGAGGTGATGAACACTCCAAGATTCATAGATTATCCATGCAATTTCATACTTCTCCTCTCATTTTCTTCCTTTGGATCACACCAAGAACACACACACACTGTGTGTGTGTGTGTCGACATATACTCTGCCCAAAAATGGGCTTTTCCATTTTCTTCCACCTTTTATAAATGAACTTTCCAACTTGACGTCTTTTGGCCCCTATAATTTTGTTGGTTATTTTTATTTAGTCATAATTGTTATTCCTACTTATGAACTCTTTAAGTTAACTAACTTATGTAACTTAGTTACCTCCAAGGATCAGGTCACATTACTTTACGTTATATCATACGGAACATATAGCAAATATAGATATTTGAGTTTTGGGGCGTTACAAATCTACCCCCTTAAAAGAGGTTTCGTCCCCGAAACTTTCTCATTCCTGTTAGACCAATTCTACTCTAACTTTTTCATCTATTCATGATGTTTACTACAACATGAATACATTCGGGATCTTGGCAAAAGTTTTATTCATGCATACGCATAAATTTACGCATTGTTCCTATGTTCTTGAATCAAGCGAAAATTACTTTTATAATCACTTAAAGTCGGAAATCTTAACGTGAGCTCTAATTAGTGTCTTCTTCACTTTATAATGCTAGTTCCTAGCACATATCATCACTAGCAGTTCATTCGTTGAATTTATTTCAAATGTATGCTACTGCTCGTACAAGCCTAAGTTATGGCTTGTTCTATCTTTCTAATTAAGTCTAATACATTCATACACTTATTAATCAAAATAAATCGATTTATTTCATTCTATTCATATATATATATATATATATATATATATATATATATATATATATGATAATTTCACTTTGTTTACTATGAGTAAACCCAACATCTCATTACTAACGTTCTTTCAAATTACTTTCATATTCGTATGAGAGGTCAACGTATCATTATACGCATACTATAAACATTCACTGACTTGTTAACACTTTAACGAATCTACCCATTATAATATATATACTTATTCGTATTTGACAAAGATAAATCATCATTCTACAATTACTATTGTTACTTACACCATGCATACCTTTAAGTTAGCCTCGACTTATCTTATTCATATCGCTTCACAATTTACATACTTCACGCACTACTTACCCTATTAAGCAAATGCATATTTTGAGCGCTCCGTGCGAGCGTTTAAACCATACTCTACATTTTTACTTAAAAAAAATTCTAGAGTTATCCTCTTGGTGACATAGTTTCCTTCTTACATTACCCATTGAAGCAAATCAATTAATATACCAATTCTTACTCATAGTTGCGTGCTAAACTTTTCATTAACTTTGATTCCATTGCATAACCAACAGTTTGTGGTCCGAAACGGCCTGATTCTTCGTGAGTTTATGCGATACTCAGATTAATCGCATCCATTCATTTGTTGAGCTTTCACCTATGCACATCCTTTCAACAATGCCTTGTTCAGATGAACATGGCCAACAAGCCTAGCATTAAAGTTAGTATTTTCTGACGGTACTTACTATTAATACATTCCTTTCAAATACTTATTCTTCTCGGTGCTTATGCACCGACCATTCTTTCATAAATTTCTTACATGTATGCTACAACATATCACACATACCATTTCTACATATAATTCTTACATTTTGTTAATTTAATTTACCACTTTTTGTAGTTTGACTTTACATGGTCAAACTGGCACTTTTACTTATCGTACATGTCTTAAAGTAACCATTTGCACTCTTTCAAATTTCAAGCATACTTACAAGATATTATTTTAACTCTTCATGCGAAAGTTTTCCTTTCCTTGTAATTTACATCAGTCGTTCATCCAAATTCTGACCCATCATTCATTTTGACTCGCATGGGTCGGCAAATAACATTCCTCACATATAACATATTCAAACTTATTCTTTCAATTAGGTTTCTTGCTACTACGATAGTTTTCTTCGGTTGTACTTACTTAATGAATCAATTATGTCATATTACTTTACTATTATTTGCTTAATAATTATTTACTTAACTTCGTTTGGCTCTTCGAAGATCCAACTGTAAATACATTCTTATCTATGTTTTACCAATTACCCAACCGACCGTTAGGAGGCGTTCCGCATTCAAACTCGGGTCTCCTACTTTCGTCAAAACTTTTATTACATCTTTCAACACAACTTCCTTTATAGTGGTTTATGCTAAAAAACTTTTATATTTCAATTTTCCCCTCCGTATGACATTAGACCAAGATGATTGTCAACCTAAGTTACTAGATGCATTCCTCTTGGGTTAATATATTACCCAAATTTGACACATCCGTCTCTAGTCTAGCCATAAGCTCCTACCGGAAGCATAATCTTTTATACATACCTGACGTAAGTCCAAAATCATTGATTCGCACACGTTGCAATGGTTATTTCTTTCCAATTTGTGTCAAGCCATGCCTATTCATTACGCTTACCTTCAAGCATAAAACTTGACAACCAAAACATTTAATACCGGGTTCAAATGGCGAGCACCATTTAACCCGCATGACTTGTTTGTCCTTTTAAACAATTCTTGCATACAAACATATTTACATATATACATATGTAGATTTAAAACATAACTTGAATATTATCTGCTTTAAGGAACGTTTATTTGTTTGTTCGAGATTACAGTTCCAAACTTTTCCGTTCTTATCCTACGTTCTTACCAGTTTGGTCCGAACTTACTTACAGATTCAAACATTTTCATTCTCATTATACATTCTTACTTGTTTGATCCGTACTTACTTACGGATTCAAACATTTTCATTCTCATTATACATTCTTATTTGTTTGATCCGTACTTGCTTACTGATTTAAACATTCTCATTCTCATTATACATTTTTACTTGTTTGATCCGTACTTACTTACGGATTCAAACATTTTCATTCTTATACATTGCTCTCCTCTTCTTGAGAGTCTAATAACTCTTTTCACCCACACGTCAAACTTATTCCCATCTCTATCGGACATACATGCGTTGATTATCATGCTTTCACGATTGTCATATGCTTCTTGCGTACTGGCCAGGTGCGCAATCCACATGCTAGTTTCGTGCCATCATGATAGTCACCGCCTTATGTCCGAAGAAATGGGTTTTTAGTTCATGCAACATCTTTAAAAATCTTAACAAGACAGTATTATTGTCTTTTGTTTAATATTTACCCTCCCCAAGGAGATTCTTCCCTTTTCCTTCAAAACCGGTACCTATATATACATTAATATTGTGTACCTGAGGTCCATCTGTCTAATTACATGCCTTGGTATTCATCCTAGACCGCATTCTCAGATCATTCTCCTCAATCCTTTGAGCTTACCTTGCATATACAATTCAGTTAGTTTCTTTATATGAATACATATATACATGCTTACATTCATTTACACATTTGAATCTTGATCGAGTCTTGGATTGTACGGGTCCTTTATCACAAGAGCACACATGTTTGCGTTCAAGTACTTACCTTCTTGTACTTGATTTCACTCAAACCATGGCTCTGATACCAACTTGTAACACCCTAAATACGTTTTCACCAAAATAAACGCAGCGGAGATTCCGACTTAAAAATTCTTTCTTTATTAACTTTGTAACATACTTAAAGGTTCATTTATAAATATTTAGACACTTTCTTGAAAGTGTTTATTATGTTTGTTTTGATTGACTTGCTAATTGTAATACATATTGCAAGTTATGAACCGTTCTTCCCGTACAATCCTTGCTCTTCGACTCGATCCTCGTTGGTTGATCCATCATGTTAGTCTGACTATCTGTAGTCACCATATAAACATAACCAACGTGTTAGTAAATGGTGACATTACATATTTTTAACTAAAAACATAAACATGAATCGTCTACATATCCATCAAATATTATATAAAACTCCAATAGGATATTCTTCGAACTTATTCCTTATGTCGAGCCTCAAACCTTCAAGAGCCCAACCCTTACTTACCTGCATTCCTAATTTCATCCTCCACATCAAACAGTTAGCCTCTTTACATAAACACATAACACCGAACGACATTCATTGGGCTACATCACGTATAAGCATTTTATACACATACTTACATACAGGTTCCATATGTATATATATATATATAATAATAACATTGACATCTAACTCTTTCATTCTACAACTATATACTTTATATGCGCGTTCAAGTCATATTCACTTATTCGTGTTCAATCGTCGAACTTTAATTATGCCTAATAATTTATTTATAAACATACTTAAGTACAAGTTTCTTCTCCCCATTCATATAATACATTCTAATACTTTCATTCCCACGAGATTCGAATCTCGTACGTATATATTTATATTTATCCCTTACGAGCCCGAAAGTCATTATTTGTATTCGTATCACATAATTAAGACCTTTTCGAACTTTTCGTAGATTATACTATCTTTCGGAAGTTTACCGAAGCCTTTGCATGAGCCTTAAAAGATACGAAAGTCCAAGACGCAAAACAATCAAAATTCAACATTTTGGTACTCATTCCCGCCGTAAGCTACGGTTCACTCACAGTAGCTTACGTGAGGACTTTCTGCCAACTAGATACTCCCTGCAGTAAGCTACGGTCGGGTACCGTAGCTTACGGTCATGACCTTTTTACCAAACAGATAATCCTTACCGTAGCTTACAGTCATCTGCTGTTGCTACTAATCCGCAGCTTGTTTTTCACCCAATTCGATATCCTTGCTCACTTAGGCCAGCCTCGGGCCTTCCAAACACACCATCCCTAATAACTTAGCTATTTTATCTCTTTACAAAACCTTTCGATTACTTTATCCAATTCCCACCCTATCCATCTAATAGCCTTTCTACAAAATTCACGACCCGTTTACTTCTATATTGAGATTTTACGGTTTAATGACATACCACTCCCTTTCAAGAGGTCTTATTACAACATTTCTTATTCATTCGCACACTCTACTTTAGTCTCAATTAGTCGAACACATATACGTCTTCATGTACTTAAATACGAAGTGAGCTCAAGAATTCACTTACCTTAGCGTCCGCATTTGCATCCGTTACCTTGCCTCTTTTTGACCCGTTAGCCTTCCATGCTTTCATCCACTATGACATGATTCCTACATTTTCATGTCATCGCAATCACATTCTTGTTAGCATATACGATTGTGCATATTAACGATATTACCAAATGCATATCTCGCATTTGACTTTCATTAATCAATTCTAACAAGTATAAGACATATACTCAAAATCACATCCTTTCAAACTTATATAATTCATCATATCGTCCATATAACACATATTGATGTAACACGTACCATATAACTTTCTATAGTCTCACCATTGTAACAAGAAGTCTAACATGCATTCTTATGCGCAGTTGACTTTCAGAAGTCAACGGTTCAACATATGAACTTTTGACTTAACCTCATACATCTGTGTCATATAGTAGATTATGCAACTGACATTATATACATTTCATACCCCTGATGTAATATTCTTACAACCACATGATCACTTACTTATTTATACATACAAGGTTGGTCTATTTAACATGATAACACATCATTCAAGCATAGAGTACAAATTTCCAGATGGATAATTCTACTCAATCATACCATTGACTACACGTTCTTACGAAATCCTTCTACAATATATCTTCTCATGTTTGATTATTGCCAATCATGTCTTTATCAAAATCTACACATGATCATCCATTGTTTAGCCTATAATTTCACATACTAACTTATACTAGACATTTTATCAAACACTTGGTATGTGTACACCATCTAATGCACAATGTACAACTAATTCATGCAACAATCTTCCAAGTTCATAAAATTTATCATCAAATTCCTCTTCTACAAGACACATCATTCTTTTCATATTATCAAACATGGCTAAACACCACATCTCTTTCAATCAATCCACATTTACTCAAAACCCCAATTTCTTGAACATGGGTTTGCAAATTCAAAACTCTAACTAAGATGTTAACATCAGTTATTTGTTAGATAAGAGCATCTAAGTATAATTTCAACCATCCTATCCTTGCAATTTACCCGATTAAGGGTAATTCATCAAAACTCACCCAGTACTCTAATCAAGAAGGTTTGGAGGATGAATTTGGTACTTACTTGATGCTTAGGAGGTGATGAACACTCCAAGATTCATAGATTATCCATGCAATTTCATACTTCTCCTCTCATTTTCTTCCTTTGGATCACACCAAGAACAAACACACACTGTGTGTGTGTGTGTCTCGACATATACTCCGCCCAAAAATGGGCTTTTCCATTTTCTTCCACCTTTTATTAAATGAACTTTCCAACTTGATCTCTTTTGGCCCCTATAGTTTTGTTGGTTATTTTTATTTAGTCATAATTGTTATGCCTACTTATGAACTCTTTTTAAGTTAACTAACTTATGTAACTTAGTTACCTCCAAGGATCAAGTAACATTACTTTACGTTATACCATACGGACATATAGCAAATATAGATATTTGAGTTTTGGGGCGTTACAACTTGAATCCTCAGGACCAACCCTGTTTAAAAGTCATCAAAACTTGAGACCTAACATTGTCATTATCTCTCTCCGCAAATTTAAATCGGGTGACACATTTGCCAAAATCGTTCGAAGTTCGCACGACGCTCCCTCGAAATATTCACTGCTCGGAAAATGCTCGTTTATTTTGAAGCTTGATTTTAAATGAATTGCTACGCTCTGTTCGGTTTGTAAACAAACCAAACACAAACAAAGATCTGCTCAATTCAACTTAACTCGTGAACAACTCTGGTTGTAAGTTTTGTTGCCCTACCCTATTCATGGAACGCTTTCACATATTTATAGGAATTAATAAACATGACTTACTTTTTGGATACACAAAAATATAATAGATACACGAAAAATAGATGCTCAAAAATGAAACAAAAAATGAAAAAAAAATCTTACTCTTTCGTAATCTTATATAGTATATAGCGTAATATAATTTTAAGGTGGTGCTAAACGTATCCCTTCCCTCTAGTTTTACTTTAATATAATTCAAACCTTTTTTTAATCTTTTATTATAATTATTTTTATACGTTTTCTTATATTCTAAATAAAGTTTCTTTAATGTTTTTTAATGACATTTTTTTCTTGTAACAAATTCTAAAAATTGTTTCAATATTTTTAGAAACTATTTTTTTAATCTTAAGAGAAATCAAGTTTTCAACATCTATTTAAAAAAGTTATGTATCATTTGATAAAAAAATGATTAATTAACATCTGATTTGATCAACATGGTTGGTTCTTTCCCAAAGTCCCGTTAATCATGCACTTGAATCAAAATCAACATGATCGTTTTAACGCCACATTTTTTAAAACCATTTAACAACCATATCTAGGGTGTAAATTTTTAATATAATACGGAGTTTGTGGATCTGAGTTTGGCATAAACCGGTTTGGGTCTGTTTCAAGGCATGCACGTGAATCATTTTAGGTAAATATGTGTTTTATGTCATAAATTAAATTTGTTTCATATTTTATAACAAGAGGTATTATAAGTAAAATTAATTCTTTTATATTCATTCGAATTTTTACTGTAAAAAGGTAAATTTTGAATGTTAATATGTGAAATAAATTTAAAAAAAGGGTTAAAAGGATTGTGTTCATGTTAACTTGGGAATATTCTTGACGTCTTTATTTTTCTTATATAGATTTCAGTTTAGTTTTTAATCTTTTCAATTAAATTTCAGATAAAGACCATGCTCCTAATCCCCTCAATACAATCAAGGAGCTTGATGTCACGATATCACTCGTGGTATGCCATGTCGTATGAATTCTTTTATCACATCGATATTATATATGTGTGTTTTTAGTTCTTGGTCATGTATACATATTTGTATGTTATGTTCTTTGTTCATGACGATTCAATCCAATTGCTATTTTGTGTATAACAAACAATTAAACTTTACTCTATCATAAAGTGGTTTTGTTGAACATTGATTAATCAATGTTATGTTGTTTTAACACATTAAGTGGTGGTTTTTGAAACTTTCTTTTTCTTCTTTAAAACAAACAATCTAAAAAAATAATGATTTTCAAAGGGGGAGCAATGATAAATTTTGATTTATTTTAAATGATAAATTTTTGATTTTTTTAGAGAAGAAATATGACATATAAGACGGGATATATTTAGCCTAACCCTAGTTTCACAATACTAGTTGAATTAGAAAACGATAAAATACCTATATAAACACAATTTCGTAAAATGAAATAAACAAAGCCTTAAAAATAAAATCTATATACAAAGAAAATGTTTGGAATGTAATACCCACAGTACGTTTTAATTACTAGAATTTGGTTGTTGCATGACAAATTGACAATTGACATCAGCAGGATTTGCCGACTCCCATTCCGTTGAGATTACGCGTCCAAGTCTCAAAACTCAAATTTGTTTCAAAACATTAAAAAAACACATACAACGACTTAATATAAAAAACAATACAATATATAATTATTACAATTTACGTGTTTTCATTTTCGATTAAAGCTATTGTAAGGCTGTAAGGTGTAAAGTATTCTACTCCCTTGGGTTGCACCGCCCAACGCACGATCTCCTTATTAGACCACAACAATAATTTTCTTTTAAAATAAAATATTTGTAAAATATAATGATTTATTAGAATATGTATCAAGATTAATATACATCATATGGTTATTAATACGAAATTTTCTTGTAGTAATCTTAAGGATATTTTTTTTTCTTTTGGAACATGAATATTTTTGTGTTTGGTCATCGCATTTCCTAAATTGGAGAGACTCACTGCCTTACTTTCGTCAGATTATGTTGTCTTAACAATATGTTGATACACGGTGACTTAATTGAGCATCCAACATTTTTAAACAATATATTACAATTTGGTTAGCATATTTCGTAAAATTGTGTGGTTAAACACCTAATCAGTAATATATTTATCTAATACTTGATATCTATATCTATTTATGTATAAATCGAATTTAAAAATTTTTATAGCAAAAATTATTGATGTAAAAGACAATCCCCAAAGTAATGCGCAAAGGCGTTCTAGAGGCTTTACTGTAAAATAAGTGGGCGATCAACGAGGAGATTCTGGTGTAATCTACACAAGTCATCAACACAACGGAAAAATTTTTAACGTACCGATCATTATACACATGTAAATATGTAAAAAAAATGATTTGTTAGAACCTAATACAGCTCTGTGTAATCTAAAACAGTTCACTTAAACATGACAGGTTACATTGATGTACTCATCATCATGCAATTTAACACATAATGGTTTGCTATGATCTAGTGGCAGATCTATAATATCTTCATAGGGGTGACGTTTTAAAAAAAAAAGTGTAACGAAATCAAAAAAACGTTAAACTTTTCCAAAATTTACATTACTGCCGGAGCGCTGAGGGGTAGCGGGGGCTACCCCTAATCATAAGGTATGTCTGCCCCTAGTGTGACTCTATGTAACCTAAAACAACTCACCTACACGTATGATGTATGCGGATAGTGATACTAAAATATTACCGAAGTGCCTAGTTTTAAAGGTAAATCACATAAAATTTAATTACTGTAAGCGAACCCATCATTATATAGTATAACAAGGGTAGGTCACCGAGTATCAATTTGTAGACATGGTGGCTCGTAGTACTAGGTTTATTTAACAATATGTAATCTATATAAGCGACCTGGGTTGTAAAAGCATAGTTAAAGACTAGTAAAGCAAATGAAGATTGTTTATAGAAAATCAATATTTATAATAGAATAACTATTCAGACTTAGATCATCAAAGAATGAATGACATAGATGAATAATATTGTCTATGGAACTATCTGTAGATCTAACTCGACAACAGTGTACGAAGTGGTAAAATAGATTAATACCAACTAAGGTTAATCCTACCAAACAAGGAATGGAAGTTACAGACACACCTCAAGACCAAGTTTAGCAAAGCGAGATCTATAATGGACTATTATGGATTAGGGTTTCTAGGTTAGGCTCGAGACTAATCAACGAATATTACGACTTATGAGCTAACCAAGATCAACCAAATAGAAAACCCTAACTAATATTCAGATCCTTTTACTTAATCCTTCCCGTATGTAGTTCACACGTTTTACAAATAATGTTATTAAGTTGTCTATTACCGAGAAAGGTTTGAACCACACAACTCAACATCAAAATTGATACGTAACAATCAATACTCATCATAAGATTACATCCATAACAAACTACCGAAGTTATACTACATAAAAAAAATCAACCATCAAATCATCAAACATATAACGCATCACTGCATCAGGAAAATTATATAAGGTTTAGCTGGCATAATAAAAAAAAGTAACTCAAATACTAAAAACATCAAAAATAACAAGTTTAGAGACAAGAAAATTGTAAGAAAAGAACCCGGGAGACTAGTTATTGCTATACACAAGGTTAGATCTTCATCTCTTTTCACTTGCTTCTTTTCCAAACAGCCCGTCAATAGCCCTTCAGATCATTCAAAGCCGTCAAAAATCTACATCTATGTTTTCTACAGTGTCTGGTATTTTATAGGTTGTATTCAGGGCTTTCAATGGCGCACGACTTGTACCTTCATGTTAGGACGTTTTGAGACCGTTGATACTTGAGTTTCATAGTTTGTAGCTTAATCGTAATAGTTAGTAAAACTAGAAGGGCTAAAAGTGTAATTATGGGTTCTTGTACCTGTAGCGGCGTATTTAAAGTCCCAACGTATTTAATAAATACGCTGGGTAGTCAGTGTGTATATAAAGGTGATCAATGGAAAACCATAGTCCAAGGTTCTTGGACAAGTTTTGGTGTTTTCTCTTGTATTGTGATTATTGTTCTTGTGCTAAATCCGAACATCCAGGTGCATTAAGTGATTATATCTTTTGGGATTCCATATACAACACTTGTTTTTTTGATCCATACAAGAATCTTCATCTTCATCTTTTGATTTTTCTTAACTTTTACACATTCAAGAAACTAATCTATTGTTGTTTGGGTTATAACAATCAAACCACTGTGATCCGAATCTATTTTGGGACTCACAATTTGGTATCAGAGCCTTTGTGCTCTTGATTGTTTGAGTTTTTGTTAAGATTCTTCAAGTTTTGCAGGTTTTTCAAAAGTTTTCAAAGTTTCAAGGTTTTTCAAATTTTTGGACTTAAAATGGCTTGATCTAGTGTGTTTAATCATTGAATTGTTGTTAATCAGTGTTTTGGTAAACATTTGGGTCATCTTGGTACAAAGAAACATGGATTTTGAGTCGTTTTGGTGATTAGAGGGTTTTTGTTCGTACTTAAACCCTGCTGGGCGTATTTAAATTTGAAGTCAGTGTAGATAAATTTGAATACAACGTTTTTAACTTGAAGATCGCGTAATTAACAAATACGCCGACATCACACCAGAGCATTTGTTGATTCCCAGCGAAATAGTGTCAGCGTGTTTAATCGAAGGCGATTTCGAAGTCAGTGATAAAAATCCTCAACGATTTTATCACGGTGATCGGCATATTTAGCCAAACTCACGTTTGTTTTGTGTGTTCCAACGGATTTAGCTATTGTCACCGGTCAAGGTAGCCAAGTATCTTCAACGTATTTGCTCACTGATCTCACATATTCCAGCGTAATTAAGCTTCACCAACGTTTTTAAGCACAGTAACCTAAGATCCAACGTAAATAATCTCTGATCAAAACTTTGAACTTGAATTCAAGCCAAAATGTCACTTAATCAGCTGAATCCAATTGCTCAAGCCGAACTTGAAACCGGAACCGCAACTCGACGTCCTAAGTTGAAAGGATCTAAAGATTTCAGTAGCTGGAAGAATCAAATCAAAGCATTTTTTGAGTATACAGACTATACTCAATGGATGTCTGTCATTGTTGGACCCCATGTTCCTATGGTAATTCGTGATGATGTTCGTACAATCAAGGAAGATCCCTCAACCTTCACTGATGAAGATCTCTCCCGGTATTGAGCCACGTGTTCCTTTGGATCAATTGTTCTGTCGTACAACTTCATGTTGGGTTTCTGGAAGCGTTTCGGAATCTCTGCCTGGCATAAGGTTGGTGCAAAGCGAGACACCTTGTGACTTCCATCCAGGATTTCAGGAATAGGCTTAACTATTCCTAAAACACTAGCTATCATATCCTTGAGTTTCTGTAGCTCCCTGGCCATGGCCTAACTGATCCCTGCAGCCTGCATGAAACCATAGTTAGTATCTATAAAGGTGTTATTAGAATTGCTACCTCCCGTTTGACTTAAAGGTGGTATTGCAGAAGTGTATTGGGTATAAGAGATGTATGTTGTCACATTAGGACTTGAGGAAGTGATAGTTTGCATTGGGATGAAATCCCCATCATGGACTTCAGAACTTCTATGTGATTGACTCCTTGAGGATCCTTGATCCTGAAAGATGTTGGATCCAGGATACATTGGTGCTGAAGGCCTTGATGGATAATCCATGGATCCTTGAATCCGAGCTGAGGATCTTTGATGCTGAAAGTAGGATCCCTGAGACTTGTACATTCTGTGTGATCCTCTCGGATGGTAGAAGGATCCTTGAGGCTGAGTTGTCTCCAGTGATCCTTGCTGAAGGATAGAGGATCCTTGAGGTTGGTAGTAGGATCCCTAAGGCTACGTCATTGCTAATGATCCATGCTGAAGGTTGGAGGATCCTTGAATCTGGACATTGGATCCTCTAGAATGCTGGATTGTTGATGATGGGGTAGAAAAATCCAATGACATAGGCATCAGTGGAGACTGGTCTTCTGCCGGTGTCTTCTGCTTCTTGATTTCATCAATTTCGCGAAGGATCCTCTGGTTGGTTTTGTCTTGCTGCTCCATGTAGCCTCTCATCTGCAACATTAAAAGAGAAATATCATTGTTAGTAGTTGTAAAGGAAGAAACAGTAGTGGTTTTTGATCCTTTGAAGACGGATGATGTCTTCTTCTAAGGATTTTTAGCATTCTTCTGGAATGATGGGGGAATAGGAGGCAAAGGCATGGTACTTTGAGATGAGGTAACCGTCGGCATGGCACTTGAAGTATCTTTCCCCTGAGAGGCCATGAAGTTGATGGAAATAAATGGAAATGAATGAAAATTCTTAGAATTGAAGCACCACTTGCCACACGGTGGGCGCCAAATTGTTTTGAATTAAAATCAATATAAGGATAATGTAACCAAATCTGATTTTGTGAGATAAATGTAAATGACAATGAACACAAGATTTATACGAGGAAAAAGCTCTTGATCTCTAGAGGATCTCCGACATAAAAAACGTCGGGTGATGGAAACTATCACAAACTATATTGAACAAGTAATCCACAAACAAATACAACTTCCGATGATATTGAGCTTGTTACAAATGAATTCTAATGTGTGTTTGAGAGCAGTTTCGAGAGAGTAGTGAGTGTAAGGATTGTCTGTTCTAATCAAGCTCAATACCCCTTGATATAATTAGAAAATATCTAACTAACTAACTATCCAAAAAAGTGCAAGTCTCCCATGTTCGTCCATAACGGCTATTCTTCATTAAGCACGTGCTCTATATGAAGCATATTCGGCGAGATTCCAGCAGATACTAAGTCCACGTTGTCCATTACCTGCGTACAAACATTAGAAATATAGAGAACAATTGTTAAATAACATAAGTCAAAATAAGGATCCTTGATCCTTAGACTTCTTGCATCATCCGCAAAGGATAAGTGATCTAGGCTCGTTCTCAGGATACATGATCAAGACTTTATAAAACTTTACCAAATTACTTTTAAGGAAAGTGTAAGTAAGGAATTGCAGAATTGCCCATGAAATGAAACTGTTATGTTGCAAATTAGAAAGAAGACTTGACTGCAAGCACAAAAGTTTTACTAAAGCAAAGTTGTGCAACACATTGATAGGTTATACATACACACACAACCTAAAGTAATATTATTTTTTAGCAACAAGACACAACACAAAGCAACAAAATCCCCAAAATCAGTCTTATATTCTGATCTATAACAACAAATTTGAAGTGAATTAAAGCTCAACTCCGTCATAATTATCCCAAATTTGACGAAAATAAAACAAAACTGATCGAATAGATAAGGTGAAAATACCTAAAATCATGAACGATGATGAAATTCAAGTCTGAAACTCCACTAAACTGACACATTTAAGTTAAATTGAAAGTAGAGACAATGATAGTGAGACATGTATTGGTGAGTGAGAATGATTCCATTGGAAAATCGGTGATCGCACGTTGGGTTTACCCATCCTAACCTATGCCATGTTATTAACTTTTACCCATCCTGACCCATGCCATGTTATTAATTAAAATCTTATAAGCCCATTCTGAAAACCCCCCCCCCCCCCCAAAAAAAAAAAAAATTAAATGCTATCCCAAACCAGTCCATCACTTTCTTTATAAAGCCCATATCAACCCAAATGTAGACCCTTGGGCCAAACATTCCAGGTCTAGTTACAATGTTTATTCCGTTTAAATTGGAATGTTTTGGACATAAGTATTGAAGTTTTTGTAACGTAAGGGGTTGATGGTCCAGTGGTAATGTAAACCTTTTAATACACTTAAGTGTAAGGTCTTGGGTTCAAGTATCACAAGCAGCAAAGAAATTCGTCGTTAAAAAAAATCCACGCACGGAGAGCTAATATGTCCTCGTGTTTTTCTCTTGCTAAATCAATATCGGCTAAATTCAATGCAAATTATGCTTTAAAGGAGTGGAATTGGTGGAGCCCCTTTATGCTCAATATGAAATGGCAAATGCTTTATGGGCTATAAAATCCCAGTGGTGTAATATCCCTCCTCCAATCTATGCATTTCCCTGAGTGATCTCCTGCAAGTTCACAAGTTTGGAGTGGAAAACAAGATCAAGAGGAAGGCCCTATATGTTGTGATTCTCTTGGCCAGCGAAAAATGAGGCAATTATCTTTAAGAGAAGACCCAATATGTTCAAGATAGTTAAAGACATCAAGACAATAAGCTTTTTATGGTCAAGAATATATCCAATCTTGGAATTTGGAGTGGAAAAAATAGTGCATCTTTGATATTAGTTCTTGCCTCGGTCATGTACAACTTTCCTTCCATCATTCTAGCATCTTGCTAGTTGAGGCCGTTTTTTATAAATATATCTTTCGTCGTTAAAGAAACTATTGTAGTTTACAAATGGTATATAAGTCAAAGAGAACAAAAGTCAACCCCTTCAAGAAGCAAAGTTAGCAATAGATGAAGGTTAACATAGTGGACTTTGACTTTTGACCAACAAATTTTAGATTATAACTTGAAAGTTCAAACCTTTTTTTTTCTTTTTAATCATGTTTCAAATCATAGCATATCGTAGGCTATGTGAAAAGGTATGAACTTGTCATAAACACAAAGGAGCTCTGATTTATTCAAATACTTCCATATTGTAGATCCTAAGAAGGTATTAACAGCTTTTGATTTTTTTATTAATAAAACAACACGCGTTCAAAACACCAAATAGTTCATATGGTTTAATGGGCCCTAGTCTCACCTTTAATTGTTTAAAATGTTAGAATGTTTGTGTAATTTGGTTTTCAATTTGTAGCAAACTTGAGTTTTAACACTAACTTTGGTTAAAACATGTGTTAAGTTTTTTTACCCTTGTGACAAACTAAATGGATTATTTATGTAATTTACATAGAGCTATAAAATTGATAAAGAAAAAAAAAGACAACTCATGACCTTCGTTTAAGTCATGCAAAAACATAACTAACATAAATAAGGTAAGTAGTGTATCATACCCACACTGAGTATGTAGCTAATATTACACGTATCCTCTATTAAGTAAATTGCAAAAGTATGATTGGAGATTTGACTAAACTAAAACTTAACTAATTTTCAACGAAACTAAGAAGCAAGCAACAAAACACAAAAGAGCTTAAAAGTTTTGAAGATGAGAACACGCAACCACTTCCGGATTTAGGTTTGCTTACTTAGTCGCAATACTTAATCGACTACATAGACATGGCGTTATTGATGCTACCACTGACCTAGAGCAAGATCCATGTACTTGCACACCAATATACCGATCCTTAACAAAACTAACTAGGATTTATTGGGCACAGTCAGGTGAGATGTTATAAACCGCATGTTATATCAAACATAAAATCAATCACACCAAAACGAATACAAGTCACAACATATGATATAAGTATTTGAATGGTTACATAGACATAGCATATACAAGTAGATTATTTAAGTTTATACAAGTATCATAGCAAACCGCGTACGGTTCCTACCAACGAGACATCTACTACACATGATACATGGTGAAATTGCACCATTAGAAAAATCAACAATAATTTGCCTAATATTTAATACAACCAAACAATAAAAAAAAATTAATACAAACCCAAAATCTCACAATTCATAATAATTCAAGTGTCTAATACAAATTACGTACATAAAAGCTAAACCTTAAACATGACCAAATCGTAGCATTGATTATGAAGACGAAAAAATACATTTGCTTTACCATTTAAGCCCTCGTCTCCTTTTTTTCAGCACAGTGATATATTTGTAGCCCAATTAACTTAAGTCGGCCCAACTAATTATTCTTCCATTTTGGAGAACTCAAAATTGAAGAGATATCCCCCGAAACTCATGTTAGCATCATCCAAATTTGAATTAAACTCAAGTTGGAAAAATTAGTTATAATAATATATATAATCACCGTTTATTATAATACTAGGTTATAGACCTGTACATCACATGAGTTTTAGAATATATATTATAAAACTAAATGATGTTTACATAAAATTTACATAACTAAATTATTTTTTATTAAAAAAGAAAAGAAAATCTATTTATTGTTTCCATTAATTTATGGTATTGTTAGTATAATTTACATTTTAAATTGTTTCGTAACGTTTTAAATTTACCACATATATATTGTTCTTATACATTTTGTTTACAATTATTTTCTTTTAAGTTTAAAATCGAATTAGGAGGATTGATTAATTGTAAAACAGAAGACACTTATGTTTATAAAAAGTAAATAATGTTAAAAATAATTTTTGCTTCAACTAACATGACTGAAACAATTATGATTCAAAATTTAAATACCCATGACTTCCAATTTAATTTATTTTAGAAAATAAAAATAGAGAAAATATATAGAGAGGAGGAGATTTTGCCAAGTGGCATTATTTGGAATTGTTTATTAAAAGTATAATATAATGGTCATCTATTATATATTCATTCGTTGTAGATTTAGCTTAGTTAGACCGAAGGAGAAGGGGCAATTTTCTCAATCAAAATATATATGGGAGGTGAGTATTGAATCCAATTGAGTTTTACTCGGTGGGTATTATTCATCAAGCCGTTGTTTTTTACACACCATATCATAATGGTGTGTTTGATTGGGATAATAAGGCATTCAAAGAAATTGTTAACTCAGGGTTGTCCTATTCAAGTTTAAGTGAAGGATTTTGGGATGAGGCTATGTTAACAGGCTACTATTTGTTAAATGGATTTCTAATAAAAGGAACAAGGTTACCCCAAATGAATTTTGGCATGGAAGATAACAAATGTATGCAACTAAAGGTTTGGGGTTATAGGGTTGTTACATTCTTTGAACTTTTGTAAAGAACCTTTGGTGAAAGATATATATACTGCATATTCCCTCATCCATATGTTGAGTATTCAAAGGCTTATAGGGTATATGTCATAAAACCAAATGACTCACTGTGTATGAATACTATGATTGAATCTAGAGATGCTACCTTTGATGAGAGTATGTTCTTATCTATAACTAGACTTATGGATATGGTTCCAAGCTTGAGTAACTCTGAAGAAACTAACCATCTAAATGACACACCTTTCACAATGTAACACCCCGTCGAGGGCGAAAACACGAGGCATGACATGAAAGGTTTTCATGACATCCGATTAGCAAACATCTAAATGATTAAAGATATCCATGATACAGATCGTTTAGAGAGTTACATACCGAATGTAACAAGTTTAGGGTTTAAACAACCTAAATAAACAACTTGTTCAAAATGTACCAAACATAAAACAAGTTCACCAAGACTCAAGGTCTGTCAAATATAACTCATACAGGATGAGTGATATAAGGACAACCCCACAAAACGGTATCGCTTAGATGCATGCAGAAACTCCAAAACGATATGAACTCCGTTCACCTGCCTGAAAAAACATGCTTAAAACGTTAACATAATGTTAGTCTGTTCACAGGTTTGAACAATGTAAATGAAACCTTTATCATTCAAAAACAAGTATGCATAGCTCATGAAGTACCTAACGATCAAATCATTGTCTAGCTAGGACAACGACGTATGTGCCAACATAAGCCCATAACCAACCTTGAAAAGTGTTGCCTCGCCATATCGTACACCTATGGCAATATCATGTTGATCTTTTGCACTAGTGTCACACCCTCAAATTTCCACTCACGGAGTTTTACCGTGAGGCGTGCGACGTACCAGGATCTAGCCACTAATCATGTCGAACTAATAGTAAATATTCAAAAACAAGGTCATCATGTCCAACATGAATAGTGAATTCCAATGAAATCATTTCAAACATAGTATGTAATCAACGGAAGTAATGTAAATATCTTAGACAATCAAAAACAAAATGTTTTAAAGCGTAAAGTTTTATTGTTTGCAATCAAGTAACACGCCACATAACACTTCAAGCTCCCCAGACTGTAAGTTCCCATGCATTGATTATCTAACGACCTGCAAGCATGCAGAAAAGTGTATCAGCGATTAAGCCGGCGAGTTCACAGTTTTATTTAACAAAAGCGGGTTGGTGTTTAGTTTAAAGACATATCGTTAATAACTCGATATCGGGTGACATATGTTTGTTTGCCCTCATCAATGCCTATCAACATTGGCCATGTGTTTAAGGTTCTTAGTTCACGCCCAGCTCCCAGCACGGTGTGAGGTTTGTCAAGCCTAATAGCGCTATCAACTAATACCTCGTTGCCTCCCATGCAACTAGTTCGGTAATAAGTAAGGACTTTCATGATAGATTTTGAGTTTATTAACTAACATCGAAATTAAACTACAACATTTATAAAAGTATTTCTCTAAGGAATAGTAGTTTGTCCCCTCAGGACGCATGCCTGTAAAAGAGTAGTGAACTCACCTTTGAATGCTCGGATTAAGGATTGTAAATAAATACGCGAGATGGAACCGGTCAATCACGTCCTAGCATGATTACCGTTTAAGGGTTAGTGTGTGTGCTTATGCAGAAACACGAATCCTACACGTATCTAGCATGTAGCACATTTTATCATAAAATACTAATTAACATGCATGCATCTATCACGACATCACTTAGCAACCACACAATTGTCACGAAAGATTTAAAATATTCAATAAAAATTCAGCAATATTGTGCATTTTTTGACAGTTTTCGGAGTGTTATCTAGAATAGTTTGTGTACCGGAAGATTCCCAAAATATTACAGGACGTGTCAATCGGAGCATAGACTATTGTGTAAAAATTTGGTGACCAAACTCCTTAAAGATTTTCCGTAAACAATCTTCAGATTCGTCACTTTCTGACTGTAGCTTACGGAAAAATTCATTTAAAAATCCTCGATTATCCGATAGCCATAATTCCAGTTGCTGGTTCGCGTAGACATTTAATGCTATCTACAGTATAAATTTCATGGTCTATCTCTAAATATTTACACATTTATGACTCAAAACATAACACGAAAAATCTGCAGAAAAACGCAGCTTTAATTGCTGAAACGAAATAATTTATTTAAAATAGAAAACAATGTACAAAAATCATGATTCCAGCGCCATTAGAAGCGTATTTCAAAATAGCACGTAATAGACTCAAGAAAATCAAATTTTTGTTAAGTTACGACCCTGTTACAGCCGACTGAAGTCGGCTGTAAACACCAAACAGCCTCCTGTTTTCAGCTTTCAACATTCTAATATGAGTTATGTTGGTTCCGTTAACACATTTACCGAACAACAACACTTATACATCATTTATAGCAAGTTATCGTTTATTTATCTCAGATTCATCATGTCTAGTACCAACATCATCAAGAATCTCAAAACCCTAAATAATATAAACAAGCATCTAAACGCTCATATCACTGGCTAACATGAATTCCTAGCAAGCTTAATCCATTAGAAATCATCACAACACATTATGAACATCAACAAATAATAAAAGCAGCCATGATAACAAGGGATTTATCAAGAATTTAACTAAGATATGAATATTACCGAATCAAGTAGTGCTAAGGGTCGATCTAGAGCCTGAAACCGAACCGATTTAAGAGTCCTGTGCCTCTCTACAGTCGATCAGAGAGGAGTAGAAGGAGAGCAGGAGTTGAGATCGCAGATTAGGGTTGAGGTTATGAGGGTTCCATGTATTACGTACATATTAAAATAAGGAAGGGGTTTGGGTTTTGCTTGGGCTGCAAGGGTAGAAGGTTGGGGCGTTGGGTTTCTTGGGCCGCAAGGGTTTGGGAATAGCGGGTTGGGTTACGACTATTTGTTTTTTATATATATTAAACCCGTCGCGTATAAAAATTTCACGTAACGAACTAGCGTAGAATTCGTAAGCAAACACTAACCTGATTGTTCGGGTTGTTACATTATCCCCATGTTGGAAGAATTTTTATCCCGAAAATTGAGTGAACAAGGTGTTTGAAAGTGTCGGAGTAAGAGAAAAATTTAGAAATTATCAAATTCTCCCCCAGTTAAAGAAATTTCGCCCCAAAATTCAATTCGCGCTGCTTGGATCCTGCAAGTTGAAAGAAATTTTGTCCCGAAATTTGATAAGTAGACACAGGAAAGTAAAAGACGAGTTAAGATGATTGTGGATTTTCCTCGGGTACCACATCATCCCCAAGTTGAAAGAAATTTTGTCCCGAAATTTTGCTAAGCAGTCACTGAAAAATGAAAGGAATGTGTTAAAATGACTGCATCAAAACTACTAAGAGTAACAGGAAGGAGGTTAATGTCAAACTCCTGACCTAAAGATCGAGTTTGCACCAGCATAAAATATGGGATGTTTCGCTCGGCTGACCGTCAGCAAATTCCTTAATGTGTTTGGTTTCAAGAGAGGTTTGGAGTCGATCCTAACAGTCTACTGAACTTTAAGGATACGAAACTCCTATCGATACTAGAATCGAATAAAACAAAAACGAAAAGATTACTTACAGAAAACGTACCAATCACAAAGTGTTATCGTTCTTGGCGTCGCCCGCGCCAATCGTAAATGCTCTCCCGCGAGCACCATTTCCGCCATTGTTGTCGTTGTTGTTGTTGTTGTTCCCATTATTGTTGACGTTCTGGTTTAGCTGCGGGCAATCCCTCTTGAAGTGACCCTCACTTCCACACTGAAAGTAACCCTTTCGATTACTTTGTTGTTGTTGTGGTTGTTGCCCCTGTTGCTGTTGTTTTGGGAACGAAGCTCTGCAATCTTTTGCCATATGGCCTACCTTCTCGCATCTTTGACATGTTCTAGTACACTGCCCATAGTGATGATAGTTACACTTGTTGCACTTCGGCTGTTTACCAGCGTACGAACCCTGATTCAGGTTAGTAGCAGAAGACTGGTTGAAGTTGCGACTGTTGTTGTTATCGGTCCTCTTCTGTTGCTGGCTAGAGTTAGAGGCATCGTCTGAGTCGTTTCACTTGCGTTTGTTGTCGTTTGAGGTGTCAGAAACGGTAGTGTTTCGCTTGGGCAGCTTGCTCTGCTCGACCGCTTGGTCTGTGAGGCGATGTGCTAAATGGATAACTTGCTGAATCCTGGGAAGGTTAGCTGAAGTTAACAAGCTTTGGATCTCAGGGGCTAAACCTTTGAGGTAAAGCTCGATACGTTTGTAGGCAGGCTCGGACATGTTAGGACAAAGACCAGCTAAATCACTGGACCTCTTCGTGTAAGTTTCGATCTCGAACCCCCGATCATCTTTAGGTTGTAATACTCCACTTCCAATTTTTGAATGTCGTCCCTGTGACATTATTCCTCCCTTATTAGATTCTGGAAATCGTTCCACGGGGTAGCATTGGCAGCCGCCAACCCAAGCATCTGAATCTGTGCGTTCCACCACGAGAGCGCGTTGCCTTCCAATGTACCGGTTGCGTACTTAACCCGATTGTTAACTGGACAATCACACATCTCAAAGACGGACTTTACTTTCTCAATCCAGTGAAGAAGACCCACCGCTCCTTCTATGCCGTTAAACGAGTGAGGCTTGCAATCCATGAACGTCTTGAAGGTACAAGCTCGAGGTTGAGCAGGTTGTTGTTACTGTGCTGCTAAAGTTTCGGTAACCTGTGCATTGATTAGAGCCTGAATCTGGGACTGAGTCATGTTAGCTCCACCTCGTCCACTCATTATTCTACATCCACAAGATACCAACATGAGAAAAATATGCAATGCATATTATTTCCATATTTAGTACGAGTAGACAAGAAAAGATAAGAGTATAGTTTAAGGCTAGGTAAGAGTCTATCATTGCCATGGCTCCCATGGATATCTTAATCCCCAATTATGTCGGATAATTGGTCAGAATCCCTTTACACACGCTTAGTCTCACTAGGACTCACATGCACACTCAGTTATTATTGCGTGTGCACCCCTAATGATAATTCGGTTTGCATGTTCACCCCAATTCCTCCTAACTTGTATCAAGAGATCCTCATATGCGAATGTCAAAAGAAAGAGTTGTCAAAACGATGGAGACCACAAATGATTTAAAAGTAAAATCATACTAATGTTCATCATAATATAAAATAAATAACACATGAATTCGTACTATAATGCACTGTGTGGCTATATGCAATACAATGCGTATGTATATGCTAAATGTATAGTGTATGCGATATTTAAAAGACGAACCTTGCAATCTGGAGCGCAGTGTCATGGTCTTTTTGGAACCTATTCGGTTATAGTCTGGTTTTACAAAAACTTTTTAAAACCTAGTTCACTTTAACCAGTGGCTCTGATACCAATCTGTCACACCCTCAAATTTCCACTCACGGAGTTTTACCGCGAGGCGTGCGACGTACAAGGATCTAGCCACTAATCATGTCGAACTAATAGTAAATATTCAAAAACAAGGTCATCATGTCCAACATGAATAGTGAATTCCAATGAAATCATTTCAAACATAGTATGTAATCAGCGGAAACAAATGTAAATATCTCAGACAATCAAAAACAAAATGTTTTAAAGCGTAAAGTTTTATTGTTTGCAATCAAGTAACACGCCACATGACACTTCAAGCTCCCCAGAGTGTAAGTTCCCATGCAGTGATTATCTAACGACCTGCAAGCATGCAGAAAAGTGTATCAGCGATTAAGCCGGCAAGTTCACAGTTTTATTTAACGAAAACGGGTTGGTGTTTAGTTTAAAGACATATCGTTAATAAATCGATACCGGGTGGCATATGTTTGTTTGCCCTCATCAATGCCTATCCACATTGGCCATGTGTTTAAGGTTCTTAGTTCACGCCCGGCTCCCAGCATGGTGTGAGGTTTGTCAAGCCTAATAACGCTATCAACTAATACCCCGTTGCCTCCCAGGCAACTAGTTCGGTAATAAGTAGGGACTTTCATGATAGTTTTTGAGTTTATTAACTAACATCGAAATTAAACTACAACATTTATAAAAGTATTCCTCCAAGGAATAGTAGTTTGTCCCCTCGGGACGCATGCCTGTAAAAGAGTAGTGAACTCACCTTTGAATGCTCGGATTAAGGATTGTAAATAAATACGCGAGATGGAATCGGTCAATCACGTCCTAGCATGATTACCGTTTAAGGGTTAGTGTGTGTGCTCACGCGGAAACACGAATCTTACACGTATCTAGCACGTAGCACATTTTATTATAAAATACTAATTAACATACATTCATCTATCACGACATCACTTAGCAACCACACAAGTGTCACGAAAGATTTAAAATACTCTTCAATAAAAATTCAGCAATATAGTGCATTTTTGGTTTCGGAGTGTTATCTGGAATAGTTCGTGTACCGGAAGATTCCCTAAAAATTACAGGACGTGTCAATCGGAGCATAGACTATTGTGTAAACGTTTGGTGACCAAACTCCTTAAGGAGTTCCGTAAAAAAGCTTGCGCCAAACAGCGATCAGATTCGTCACTTTCTGACTGCAGCTTACGGAAAAATTCATTTAAAAATCCTCGATTATCTGATAGACATAATTCCAGTTGGTGGTTCGCACAGACATTTAATGCTATCTACAGTATAAATTTCATGGTCTATCTCTAAATATTTACACATTTATGACTCAAAATATAACACAAAATATCTGTAGAAAAACGCAGTTTTAATTGCTGAAACGAAATAATTTATTTAAAATAGAAAACAATGTCCAAAAATCATGATTCCAGCGCCATTAGAAGCGTATTTCAAATAGCACGTAATAGACTCAAGAAAATCAAATTTTCGTTAAGTTATGACCCCGTTATAGTCGACTGAAGTCGGCTGTAAACACCAAACAGCCTCCTGTTTCCAGCTTTCAACATTCTAATACGAGTTATGTTGGTTCCGTTAACACATTTACCGAACAACAACACTTATACATCATTTATAGCAGGTTATCATTTATTTATCTCAGATTCATCATGTCAAGTACCAACATCATCAAGAATCTCAAAACCCTAAATAATATAAACAAGCATCTAAACGCTCATATCACTGGCTAACATGAATTCCTAGCAAGCCTAATCCATTAGAAATCATCACAACACATTATGAACATCAACAAATAATAAACGCAGCCATGATAACAAGGGATTTATCAAGAATCAACTAAGATATGAATATTACCGAATCAAGTGGTGCTATGGGTCGATCTAGAGCCTGAAACCAAACCGATTTAAGAGTCTTGTGCCTCTCTACAGTCGATCAGAGAGGAGTAGAAGGAGAGCAGGAGTTGAGATCGCAGATTAGGGTTGAGGTTATGAGGGTTCCAAGTATTACGTACATATTAAAATAAGGAAGGGATTAGGGTTTTGCTTGGGCTGCAAGGGTAAAGGGTTGGGGCGGTTGGGTTTCCTAGGCCGCAAAAGATTGGGCCGCAAGGGTTTGGGAATAGCGGGTTGGGTTACTACTATTTGTTTTTTTATATATATCAAACCCATCGCGTATAAAAATATCACGTAACGTACTAGCATAGAATTCGTAAGCAAACACTAACTTGATTGTTCGGGTTGTTACAACTAGTCTAGAATAAATTGATAAAGCGAAAGAGTTCTCATCATATAGCTTCTCAACGAATGATTTAATAGAGGTTGAGGTGATTCCCTTGATTAGGATCAAGTGTACTGAAAATCAACTACGGTAAATATAATCATGTCTGCACTCTTGTTAACCCTAACGTGAAGCTTTTACCATACAAAGGTGAAACTATGTCTCAACTTGAATACTTTAGGGTTTGGATGCTTTATGTATACGCAATAAGTACAAGGTTTGATAAGGTCTATGCGGTTGGAAAGATAAGTAGGCTTACTAGCAATCCAAGTACTTTTCATTGGTAGGCTATATAATAAGGGTATTTAAATACTTAAAGAAAACCATCCATTATGGTTTGACCTATACCGGATATTCTTCATTGTTGAAAGGTTAATCTAATGCAAGTTGGATTATAAACATGGAAGATTGATGTGCGTGAATTAAATATATTTTTATTATAATAATTTGCTTCACACAGATTAGGTTTTAAAATAGTTTTTACTTAAAACCAACTACACACACCTAGGGCAAGTGTACCCGTCAGGTGGTAGTATAATTCGCTGGTAAGTCCACGGATATCAATCCGTGGACTCGGTGTCTCAGTACTAAATATTTGTTACTTTTAAACCTGTTTCGATCAATGAGTTGATTTCTTGATTGTTTTTAAACTATCATGCAAGGATAAAAATTAACTAAATGAATTAACAAGAACAATATTTAAGAAAGGTTGCTTGAATTAAGTATCCACTAATAAACATATGACAACTTTTAAGGAAAACTAATGGTGATGCAAGTCTTAGAATCAACTAAGTTTCCAATCAAGGTCCCCTAGTTTTATAAATCTTGGGAAAATTATAATGAACAACATTTTAATCACCTAAGATTCATTCTTTAAGTTCTCTTGCTAAATTGATGTTAATCTTTAATAATGAGTTAATTGTTAATCAAAACTCCTAACTCTACAAATTAAGGAAAACTAACATGAACAACACATTAATCACCCTAACTTGGTTTCAAGTAAATGATATCTTCAACAAGCTCTTGACATGAATCACAAGCATGGTCATGCTAAACAACAACTTTGGCCTAAATCATCAATCCAACATGAACACAAACCATAGAATTCATATAAACATTCATAAGATCTTTAAAAATCCAAATGCAAGAATTCATACTCATATTCAAATCATCGTCCTAATCATGTTAGCAATTACCATTCCTAGTTTCATGCTATGAATCAAATCAACAACTAACAAGATTCAATAATCATAATCTCTACATGGGCTTTCAACACTACATGTAAATTTTTATGATCAAACATTCAAGAATAATAACTTTAAACATGAACATGCATTCCAAGAAACTTGAATAGATACCATCATGAAGATTAACATACAATAATCACCACATCTATTTTCATATTGTCAAGTATTCATTAGCTTCAACAAAATTCAAACAACACAATTGTTTAGCCTAAAAGGCTCATGATAAGTAAGAGAAACATAAAGTATTATGGATTGTGCATGAATAACAAGTGAAATGCTAGTGTTTAAGACAAGGTAATTAGCTAAATGAGTTGGATTATCAAGTGATACAACCTCCTAAAGGTTCCTTTCTTCAATCTCCAAGCTTCCAAGATCAGCTTCTTGAGAGAGAAATCCACTCAAATGCTCCAACTCCCTTCAAATGAGCTGAATTC